>JACCHZ010000149.1:0-1427500 GCA_018907045.1 Wiebesia pumilae | reverse complement strand
AAGTGTCGTATCGCCGATTTATTGGTTTTTGTTGTAATTCGCCGTCTGGTATGAAAAAGCGTCGCATCAACGACTGATCTATACTTGTGAAACCTTGCCGTCTAGTGTGTAAGAAACTGCCGCATGTATTATGTATCGCAGTCGTTTAAATGTCCGCCAAGAATTTATAAAAAGTATAATCAATATTTACCGATAATCTCTAAGTCATCACTGTAATCGGTAAGATTTTTTTGTAAGATTTCTTTGCATTGAATAAAAATAATCCTAAGTTTTGATTTTAAACATAAAGAAAACGCCTCGCTTATTTCGTCCCGGTCTCCTTGCGCCTCCTCCTCCAGCCTCGAACCTGGTCGACGTTGAGCTATCCAGTACGGGACAGTCAGGATACACGGGGAATCGAGTCACCACCACCACCAGAAGGACGAGTAAGGACTCAAGCCGCAACCACGTAAACCGTATCGAACGTCACATAGCGTTCGACAGGGACTCATGGCATAAAACGTTTCGATCGTTACACATTTAAAAAAACTTCTAATTATTCTTTTATAAATTTTTACTATTAATTCAATAGTACTTGTTTATTCGTTGTAATATGCAATGAATAATTAAATTTTCAATAAAGTGTTACTGAAGTTGTCAGTTCGAAAAGATATTTAATTTCACTAAGAGATTTGAATATCCTTACGTAATCTCTTATTTGCATATTGGACATCCATTTCAACGGTGGACGAGTAAAATTTTTTCACAATATAACAAACTATATTTTTAATGATTTGGTTGTTCTAAATAAAATTATCATAGAGTACGATTTATTTTATTATAATTATAATTTACTTACTTGAAAATGATTATAATAACTGAAATATTAAATATTCAATTGAAACTAAACTATTAAATTTCGATTAATTTCAAAATAATTGAAGAAAGTATTTTCGGCTTATACCTCCTTATCTTATAAAGTTTTTTAAAGGATTGTATAAAATATTTTTCAAACGAACTTTAATTAAGTTGCGGTATTTCAAAAAATGCAATCCTTTAAACTCTTCTTAAGTGTCATTACCCTTCTAAGACACGAGTCGAATGTACAAATATGTTATATTGCTGTGATTTATTTCATTAACTAATACATCAAAGCAGTTCAAATGTTGTGTAATGAATGGCCCTCTTTGACAGATAATTATGCAGAACCTAATGATGTATAACCATAACTTAACCGCACTCTGTACAACTGTACAGAGCAATATCATAAATTAAAAAAATATTAATATATTGAACCAGGATTGTTGTATCAGACAATTAGCGAATATTTGAAGAATTTTCAAAATAACGATAAAAATTAAATTGGTATTTAAAACAAGAATATTGACTTAATTATCTCGACGATGGCAAACTGTAAGTAGGTAGAGTTAAATAGGCTTATATTCAAATAGCATTTAATATTATGTAAATTTTTGTGTAATAAAAAAAATAAAAAAAATGAAAAAAATAAAGTAAAAAAGGGGAGAGAATGATAGACTTTCTTGAAGGCTGGCGCAATGAAATATAATTCAATAATGGTTGCCCGTCGAGATATACCTACTTGAAAAGAATGAGTTTGCTCCGCTTGGTCGCGGAAATACCGTAGCATTTACGTAGCGCGCGATAAGCTTGTTGCGGTACGAGGACGCGGGATCCTGGAGTGCGGAATCGTTGGATGCAGAAGCTTAATGAGGGGAAAAAGAGCCTCTGATCATCGGGATGAAAAAAGGGAGTCACCTCCTTTACTTGGAGATGAAAATTTCTAAGCGGTTGGGTCTCTTTATTTTTCTCGAATCAAAGCTGTGCGAATTTTATCTCATACGCAGAGTAGAAATTTACCTTGCACGAATCCTATGTCATTTTTCTTCCGAACTAATGCCCTAATAGCTTAATTACTTAAATGCTGAATATTTATGAAAGCATCATTGTCGTGTATAGCTAGTTTTATGTGTAAATATATTTTTATCTTTAACTGTATCGCAATGCTTTTAACGTCTACAAATTTTTTACTTTTGCACATTAGCTTTGCAAATACATACATACATACATATATATATACACACACATTCATGAAAAGGTTAATATTCTACTTTAAAATCATTGCAAAAAATTAAAATGAATTTAAATTTTCGTAGAATTACATCTTTTAAAGTAAAAATGATTTGTAATTACATTTTCGTGTGTCTACATAAGCATTTTACTTGTTGGAGATACCCTTTGCAAATATTCAGTTTCCATAGAACTAACGATGCTTTTTGGCTGTACATACCGATTTTTTATTATATATCTCATAGGCAAGTGTCGCAGGAATATAGCTCATTATTCGTTATATCATAATAGAGCTTAATTCTTCTTTTCTGCTATGCATTTGAAATTTTGTGCTAAGCAGAAAGAAAATGAGTAAAAATAACCGTGTGAAAACATAAGTTGGGTGATTTTACGATTATTTCACGCCGAGATACACGTAGATACTGGTACTTTTGTACCTATCGCTTGCCATTATCGCGTAGCCTGTGGCTTTAAGCTATTGCTTGTGAGAGAGAAAGAAAGATGAAGGACCCGCAGGCTTCACTTAGTTGTAAGAAATAAAAACGCCAGCATATTGCGCACGCATGTGCGTGTAAAAATGGGTGGAGGAGAGAATTGAGAAAAGAAAGTTGTACGTAAGAGCATGAAAACAATGATCCTCTTAAAAAGAAAATCGAGGCAAACTCGAATGGTATTGAAAAATAAGCGTTTAACTTTTTATATTATTATGTGAATATATTTACATATTTATATTTTACAGATTTATACAAAAATTAAGCTTTTATATACTTTTATTTGTGTGTGGTTTCATTTCATATATTATTTCATATATTACTCCTGATTACTTTTAAAAATTTTTTTAAACGAAATATGTACACATATTTTTTAAATAATTCAGTAATAAAATAATTTAAAACTAAAATAACTAAATCTGTTTTAAAATGACATTCTTATAATTGACAACATTACTTTCATCAAGTAAATATTGTTTTGATACATTTTATAATTTACTACGAGTCCTGTGCAAATACTTTTTTTATAAATATATCAAGCATTAAAGAATTTAAACTAATGGATTAAAAAAAATACATTCAGAATAGAATATATAAGTAAGCCTTCATAGCAGAGTATATTTCTGTTTTTCATTTTATTATTGACGCTTTGAATTACATTATAATTTTTATAGTTTTAAGAAGAAATTAAAAATTGTGTTCTCTCGTTACAAGATAATAATAAGAACTTAATTCAATTAATAAACAATTTCCTGACAGAATAACATTAGTAAATTCTAACGAACAGAAATTTATAAAATTCGCTAGGTAAATAATAAAAATTTAATTGAATAATAAATAATAAAAATATTTAATTGACCACATAAATACAATTCAGTAAAAGTTTAATTAAATTTTGCTGCTAATTTTATTGATTTTATATAACATTATTCAGTAAATAGTTAATATTCTAAGATAAAATTTCTTTATCTATTTAGAATAAGGAAATTTATCTTACTATCATTGAATTATATGCTTATAAATTCTCGATCATAAGAAATCGAAAACTTTTACATGATAAGTTATAGAAGACAACTGTGATTGGTGACGGAAAAGTTAGAAACTGATTGCTTCAAGCTTCATAAAAAGTTGTAAAACCTTCATTCAGTTAGGAAGTTAGTACCAAGATACATAGTAATGACTTCTTACTGAAACAGAGGCAAAAAAGTTCTCTAGTAATTGCTACTTCATATTGTAACTGTAAAATATTATTTGATTCCGTTATTATCGCAGTTATCATGATTTATATTTCATTTTGTTTTAAATGTTTATTTGTTTCAAATCAATTAGTAGACTTCTACGAAACATAAATAATTGTATTCGAATTAATTTTTTATATTAATCGATGACAAAATACTAAAATTAATATTATGGTTTCGAAATAACTTTTCAACATATTAATAAATAAGCGTTATATTAAATTCCGATAGAAACAAATACATCATTAATATTTGATGATTTGTTTCTTTAATATAGTGTAAAATACGCATCTAAAATTTTAAGAAATTTTATAAAATTAATTAAAATATGAACGCTTCAAGGATTAAAATAAAAATATATTACTAAGAATGTAGGGTTATTAATATTATATTCTTTTAACTGTTCGTATTTTGCACGCATTTGTCGAACAATTATTTTCTCAATGTCTATATTATTGAATATTAGACGATGCAAAATTTACAAAACGATGTACAAAGAAGATAAGACGTAAGTGACGAATTTTCAGGCGAAAATGCAAACTACGAAATAGAGAGTAAATAAGCGTTTTTTAGTTTAGGAAATCTATGGAAAAGGGGTAGAAGACATGATGAGAAGCGAGAAAAAATGCAGAAACAAATTAAGTACGTTCAATAGAAACGCGTTCGTCGACACAGTCACAGGTTTCTCCCTATCCCAGCATACATCTACATACAACGCGTCTGTTGCTGGGGTCGTTACTGCTACGAAGGGAAGATGCTGCCTCTTCCGTATCTGTCGAGATAAAGTGCGCAGCGATACTGAAGCCTGTTTATTATAAGTCGAAGCTTTGCGTGATCGCGAAACAAGTATTCTGCGTGCACTCCCACAAACGGTTGCCAAAAAATGCGTTCAATCGATATCGCCGTGCTATCGAAGCAAGAGTAAGCTTTGCCGCTAAGATTTTTCCATTCTATAGGGATTTTGCGTAAACTATGAGACGACGAATTGAGGAGAAATATTTTCAATCCTGGCTACTATGCTCGCGAGGAGATCGGACTTATGAAATCCGAATCCATCATATTCGAACAAGTTACTTTTTTAGTCTTACGATATTTTTTCGGTCAAACGCTTATAATCTTTTGAAATATTTGTAATTAGTATTCAATATTGTCTCTCATAGCACGCATGATTCAAGCAGACTCAAGGTAGTCGGACGCATATCACTTTTTAATCAATCTCAGATACGTATACTTGTCTAACTTAATACGTACTTGTTAATTCGTGTAAAATTAACAAATTCACGTTTCAGAATCTTTATTTTCACTGTATTCTTAGTATTTTACTTTGAAATAAATTTCTACCAAATATAAAATTGCAGAAATATTTTAATTATTTAAAAATTTTATATTTTTCAATGTTCGATAAATGTATTTGTACTTTTTAATTATTTAATAATTTAGTACTTAAAATTCGTACAAAATTTTCTTGAAAATTTCATTGCACGTTTTAGAATAAAATGTTGTAATATTTCCTATAATATTTACTTTAATTAGTACGTAAAACTGTTACAAATAATGTAAATTCCACTGGAAATTCTTGTTATATAAATGCTTACAATGATTTTGTCGCAAGGATGAAGCTATTTTATGAATGGAAATTATACATTAAACGACAAATAATTCGAAACAGAATCTGTAAAAATAAATAAAAATAAAAATAAAATTAAAATGAAAAATAAATGATTATAAATAAATATTCACGTCTGGTTCGTACTACAAATGATATAATTAAGCAATTTAAACAATAGGAAAAAGAAAGTTTTCTATATTCTATAGCATATAAATTAATCTAGGCTCTAATTGAATGCTTCCAAAAGAAAATTGTATGCAATCTATAATATGGATATAATATGCAATAACGCAAGCTTGATTTGTTAAGAAAATAAAAATTTTAATACAAAAAATTAGTTTCTTTATTAAAACGACAGACGAATGTAGTTTTTTGAGCACAAATTTTATCCTATATTTTATATTTCAAATTAGGCAAAAGAAACATTTCGAGATATTAATTTTATATCTAAAATGTAAAAAATGCAAATTTTATATTTGAGTTGCATAATGAATAATTAATGAATAACGTTACCAACAACAATTATGAACTTATTCAGGTGAAAGATTGTATAGTTTATTATCAAAATTAAATAATCCGTCGATACTCGAATTGTATTCCAATCGTATAAATAAAGTAACACCATCACTATTCCATCATAGAAATAATAACCTTCCTAAGAGAAATAGAATATGAAAATATTGTGTTTTCATAAATAAGGAATCGAGTCGATGATCGTTCCGCTACGCAACAAAAGATCAAGCAAACGTACTCGTGCGTAATTTTCAATCGCATAATCACTTATACTCAATCAAATCCTTATCCGCGGGTTTTCTTTTCATTGAACCGGAGCTTCCGACTTCTTGCAATGTTTGGCCATTGTCATGTTAATAGGGTTCTCCGCGAGATACGATTTCGACGGTCAACCGTCTGCAACATTTGCAATGGTAATAAGACGAATTTGGCGTGGCTTTCCGAGCAGTGCGGTAAAACGGGCGCGGACATGCGAATTTCAATGAGCTCGGCCAAGCGTAATGCTCGCTGTTCGTCCGGTAATCAAGGAGTAAACTTCTCTTAATTTTCATTTTTCTCTTTGCGACAGGCCCTCTTGGCTTTCGCAGGTAGATTGCGCTCATGTGTCGGATCTTATGTGAATGTTGATGGCGCGATGAATGACAAAATACTTTTTTAACAAAGGAGAATTTTTAAATCGTCCAATATTTATACGTACCATACATTTATACGCGTGGATTAAAAAGTGGTATCGGTTACTTGTTAAAATGAAAACTCTTCTGAGCAATATGAAACTTTACGAAAGAACGAACAGCGCGTAGTAATAATTGTAATACTCTATTTTTACTTTACGCGATATGCCCTGTTTTATCCGCAAAATCTTGATTAATTTTATTGCCGGTAATTATTTTGCAATTAAGTTTACGTTAATATAAAACGTTTTAATTAGATCGACATTATTTTTCCTTTCAAAAACATGAATTAAATGCTACTGTTATAAAGTAAAGTATAGCTTTCTTTACTTCCAATTGATAATTATATAATTACCTATTTTTTATTGGATTTTAGTTCTCATTTTTTTGAAAATTTATTCCGTAGAGTCAGTTCTCAAAGTCTCAGTTCATTAAGTTTGAAAAATATTTAACGCAGATATGTTTTAAGAAGAATTGAAAGAGAATTGAATAGAATTTACCCCAGATACAGAGAATAAAAACATTTCGGTCGTAAATAGACAATATTAAATAATATATGGCGGACAAATGCATATTATTTAGTTATACTAATAGTTACGAAAGATTCATATATTATTCAGGAACGCGTCGTCTTACCTCATTCCTATTATAAAGAAAATAGAACAAAAAAAAACAATTTAATTTATAATGTAATTTAATTTAATAACTCTCTTATTTAAAATAAAAATATGCACGAAATCTTCTACTCGTTAAATAATAATTGAATTTTTTTTACAGTGTATATAATTTTCATAGCTCTGATACGAATAAAGATACTTCCATAATGTAAATCATCGATACGATATTTTAAAAATATATTTAATAACATAAACAGTTATCTAAACGATAGACAGAAACAATATTTAAATAATTATGTAATTAATATTTTAAAATTTATAAAATCACTAACTTCAAAAAACTCATTATTCACAATATTTTCTTGTCATACTTATAATATTATTCTAAAAAATATTGAAAATTTAATATCAATATGTAGCAATGTATCGCAGGAATTTCAAATCTCTAACTTATCAGATAGTAGGATTTGTATAAAATTTGAAGATGAACAAGCAAATGAGCTTTATATTAAGCCCGAATGCTTTGTGATGTGTGCAAGCGAGAGAGCACGAACGCGCGCGAAGAACTCGTGATCGATTGATCGCAACGCGGATCGCGTACTCTCTTTCTGGGGTAACAACGGTTCGCTGTTCCCATCGCTGTACACTTGGGGAGTGACGTGGCTCGATGTGCCTATTCGGATCCGTGATTTTGGTGCTCTCCCCCGAGTGACGCGATTCACGCATCCACTGCCCTCGAGAAACGGACGCGTAGAACCACGGGGGATTGGAATGCTTGTTGGAGTGTATGTGTGCGCCCGCGCACCTAGACTTTACGCATAGTTCGGCAGCGCGTTAAGTAGCGCATGTTGCATGTATGAGAGCTGTGAGCATCGAATGCGATTAATACTTTAGAATTTAAATTAGTTTTGTTCGTGCCGATAAATTAATTTTAAGTTCGCCGTTTGATTTCATATCTTTTTTTCTTATTTTAATACATTATTTTTGTTAATTGTAGCGCCGTGCGGTCAAGCCCCGAGAGGCTAATAAAGGAAATTTATTTTTAAGACTTAATAATAGGTTTATTTTTAATTTGTCAACCCGCCAGTAAAATAACTACTCCTTTTTCGCCCCAATGAACTCTGTCCGGCGAGTCAAAACGGCAATAACAACGGACACGACGGATGGGTAACGAGACGCCGTGGCAGTCGCATACCAGGCCTCAAGCCCCTCATATCGACCGACTGAAGGGGGCGAAAACCGTCCACCTCGAGAAAACGGGCGAAACTGTTATATACATATTTAATGCAAATCGTTACTTCTCTTATGTTTCTTTTTATGGAGTAATAACATTACAACATCCTTATTTCGAGAGTTTACAAATATTATCAAATTCTTTTTTACAACATTACACAAGTATGGGAACGTTTGTTACGAGTCTAACAAACGCAACAGCTGCAGCCTAGAATTCATTCGATAAGACAAGGATCAATGCGACGTACCATCGTAAAACTACTGCGATTTTACATCTCTCATTCTCAAACAGGCTTTCACTACTCGAAGGGCTCTTGGCTCTCGTTCGCCGGTTAGATGCGTACAGTTTGGGCAGTCGTAAAACAAGCGTATTTTGTCGAGCTCATGGATAACCGAGTCACTTTAGGCTTTGAGGTCAAAAGAAAAGGGGGGAAAAAAATTTAACAAAATACTGAAAATGTAAAAGAGGCAGTTCATATTTTGAAGTTGCTAATAGTTCCCGGAAAGACGAAAGTGAGTGCTTTAAAGTTAAAGTTTTAAAGATATTTAGCGTCGAAAAAAGTTAAAAACTTATTTTTTCAAATTTTTTACACAGAATGCAAATATATCATATTTGATATGAATATTTCGTTTAAAATGGTATCATTTAGAAAGTTTAATGCAAGAAATAGTTTTACTTTAAATATAAAGTTCATACATTCTAAATAAATTTATTCTGAGATCTTTTTAAATATTCTCATGCTTACATAAAGATGTGATTTAAATTATTTATATTATTTATTATATTTACTAATTAAATTAAATTATATATATTTAAATGGCAGAACAAAAAGTCTTTGAACAATATAGCTTCTGAATTTTTCTAAAACTTAACTGTCTACGTGTAGAAAAATAAAAGTTGTCCGTATTTTAATATTTTATAAGAAAATCACAGTTTTCTAAAATTTTCGATGAAGAAATTATCAAAGTTATAAATATAAATATTTTTAGAACGGATATATCGAAAGTTCTCTGTTTTAAATAATTTAATGCCAAGATATCAACGCTTTATATATTTGGAAATTTTAATTCGCAACATCCTTTTTCATAAAATACCGTTTCATGGAATTTTTATTTTCTAAGATATTTACAATTATAAATAAAAGTTATAGTGGCTGCAAAAATGTGCAAAAAATGAAAATTGAATAAAAATAAAAATAGGAATAGCGAGTCTTCTGATTTTTAACAAATAGTTATTCAGCACGTAAATTTTTATTTTCATTCATCATTTGTAGACAAAAATTCTAATACATTTAAATCTAATATCCTTGTAAGAAATTGAATACATGCATTTCTAGAATTACAGAATAATTAATCTATTCATTTTTTATGAAAACATTATCACGTGCATCGCTTAAAATTACATTCTGTATTGCAGTTTACGTGTGACTTTATTAGGTAGTTTCATGAAAAATATCAGTCACCGAATCAGATTGGACACGATACATACGTCTGTCATTTACATATGTACATAAGCTATTAGTTTCAGATACAATTGTAAGTATTTTATATAATTTCTTCTGCGTACTTTCCTTTGCGTTAATTACTTTGAACATATTTTTACGTGATAAGGTAGTTTTGAAATATTTGTTTGAATATAATTTCTGATTTTTTAATATAAAAGTACTTCTGTCCGCAAAATTTCACTTTTCTCTCGTATTTTTTGCAAATACTTCCATTTTCTGTTAGGAATAACTGTCATAATACAAACTCAGTATTTTACGATAAGGTACGAGAAAGATGCCCATCGTTGTTGTTCCCATAAGTTTTGCTCGCTTTGGGACATTGTATTTTTTGTACTGGCGTTCTCTCCATTTTCGGTGATGTACCTTTTTTCACTCTTAAGTGTTATTTATATTCGATCTCACGACTATCTGCACCTCCATTATTATACACGGGTCTTGTACCAAGTATCCATAGTAAGTATATCTACAGGAAATTTGCTTTGCTTTATAGTAACGACTGTATGCAAACTATATCTAAATATTCTCCGTTTGTTTTTTTATTTTCATTCTCATTAGAACTTTAGTCTGATTTAAATTTTAGACATTGGAGTTATTGAACTTAATTCGTTTATCGGTAAATATATATATCGGTATATACTTCCATACTATTAGTTAAATAATCTTAACTATAACGTAAGGATATATCGTGCGATTATTTAACTAGATTTATAGCTATTCATTTTGTAGAAACAAGATATTCTTTGACCAGAGAGTGACCCTAGTTACTAAAATAGTCTCACAATATTATTAATCTATTTCATTAGTATTTTTAATTATAAGTAAATAATTCATTTTTGGAATTATTGCCACGTACAATTTAATTCTAAATTTTTAATACAATAATTTTACAAGAGTTTGACTCTTTTTATAAATTGAATTTGAGCTCAAAATAAAACAAAGCTGCGTTTTTTCAAATTTCGAATATACTCTACATTTTTCTTGCTGGGTTTTTGAGGGGCTAAACGAAGTAACTTCTATAAAAACAAATTCCGTAAAAATTCGCCGAAAATTCGAGTATTCTATAATCACTCAATCTCACTAAGTATGCAAAGCTGGAATGAAAATAAAGCAAACGTTCATGAGACATTCATGGGTTGCTTTTCGACGTTGAGAGATAGTCATAGTAAAATATTAAAATACTTTCATACATGTTATATATATTCATTATATATTAATAAAAAATTGGAAGTTTTATGCGGAATATAATTTTCAGAATAATCAGTTCATTAGCTAGATTGATTTTATGTTTAATTATTATTTTGATTAAGATTTATACTCGCTTTAAAGATGGATTTTGTAAGACGACCATTATATTTCTATTGCAAAACGATTCAACGGCTATTATTTTAACTTTTTTGAAAATTTAGCAATATTATGATACGTATTTTATATATAATTACATATATATCCTCATACTAATACGTTGAATGTCTTAAAAATTGTTTCATTCAATTATTCAAAATTAGTTACAGAAGTGTCTGACTTTATTTAATTAATATTTATTTAACTTTATTTATTTAGTATATTTGAAATAGCAAATTAATTTTTGTTTATAAATATAAATATATATATATATATATATATATATATATGATATGGTTCAAAATATAAAATGTCTCAATCATTCAATCTTAAATACACATATTTATAAAAGTATTTATAATCCAAATAACTTTTATTTAGGAAAATAAAAACCTTATATAATATGAATAAGATTTTAAAATATTATATTGGGAAATATATTGTGAACGAGTGAAAGAAAATGATAAAATTATAAAGTATAGAGAAGTTTTTACTTAGAATGCCAGACTTACTCACTGCCTATCTACATTTCTCGACTTGTATTTTCTAGCTTCCCTTATTTTTCGTTCAAGAAGTTGAAGAAACTAACCAATCAGGACGCAAAAGAGTTGAAATCTAAAAGTTTAGTCCACTTCCACGGTTCTCGCATATGAATATATCTTACGCGCTTTTGTCTCTCGACTCGAAACTACTATATAGATGTGTCAAGGTATTCTTCGAAATATTTTACGTGCTAGTAGTTTACATTAATAATTCGTAAACATGTTTGTGCAATATAATAAAACATAAACAATAACATATTTTTCTCGTAAAAAATATGTTTCATTTGGAAACAGTCGATAGGTAAATTGAGTAATTTTATTCTTACGCAATTTTACAAGTAAACATTTCTTTAATATTATAAGTTTATACAAAAAACTGTTGATATCATAAAACAATAATAGAATTTTCGTAGATTCTGTTGTATTTTTAATTTATTTCTATTTCTAATATCTGAAAGAGGTGCACAGATCATTGATATTTATTTCAATCTTATATTTTTATCATTATTTTAATTATCTTTTCATGACGTATTACATTCAGAAGAATATTCTATAGTATAACTAAGTTTTACTCTCTCATTCTGATTAATCAATTATGTATAAATACATTCTGTTGAACTAAGATAGTATACAAGAGAAGGATTAAATTTTTGTTTCAATATCCATCATTATTTTCAAGGCGCAATTATTTGAGATTTTATAGCGAATTACTTTCAAATAACTAGTAACAATAAAAGGTTGCTTGAAAAAAGTGTAATATACTAAAGCACTTATTTACGCTCTTTCAAATGCAGGAAGTTTTTCTCTAGTGAGTAACGAAAATGATGCATTATGCTCAATTTTATAAAAAGTATTCCGTTTACAAAAAATATATATAAGTGGATATTCTATGAAAATGTAATATATCAAAATGAAAAAATGACATTTTTTATGAGAATTTTTTCTTATTTCTTTATGCCAAATTTTTTTCAATAAATATTTGAAAGAAATATATTTTGTCAGTTTATTTATATCTGCTCACTATAAATGTACATACAGTCAGTTCCAATATAAAACAAATACTCAGCCTGCAAAGAACTTTATAATGGTATATTTACAAGGTTTATGTCATGTGCATTAAAAGTTCGCATACACGATGATAATCATTCTCTGGAGGATAAAAGAGGTCGAGACAAAGATATAGACAGGCAGCAAGATATAAAGTGAAATAAAGTGGTATAGAAGAAATTGACGATAGTAAATAATTTTAATATAAAGAGAAAGGAGAATCTGTAAGTTATTTAGTTATATGAAGAAAAAAAGTAAAGCCCTTTTAAATACGAGATATTTGGTTTGAAAAGTAAACTCTTCGAAAGCTTTAATATCTTGTCACCGGATTTTCTTTTGCTTTATATTGTGAACTGCGAAATCACGAGTTTGATGTATACTCGTAAAATAAACAACATTATACGTAAATTGAATAAGAATATCTTTAACTTTGTGATTACTTTATATTTTTACTTATCTAGGGAAATAAATTTTCAGAAAATAGAATATAAAATTATCAGAAAAACAATGTTCTTTTACTCATCAAACTAATATTTTGTATTTACTTTTATAAATAGCTATGAATTATATTTTCCAGTGAAAATCTCATAAATAACTAAATTTATTAAATTATAAAGACATTTTATTTTTATTTTAAATCTGATGTTTCCATCAGATTGTGACAATTAATTAAAAATACAATAGTATATAGCATTAAATATAGCACGTTAAAGCCTATGTGTCTTAGAATGAATTTTAATAACTTTTTAATAATAGAGTTTTTATACGTTTTTGTTGTATTTATTCAGTTTGCTATAATTGTTCAGTTTTCTACAATATTGTATCTTATAATACTGTCAGTTATTTGAAATGTAGAATTGTTAATATGCTCAATTGTTATCATCCAAATTATGTGTAAAAAAGTAATTTATAATTTGTTATCTTAATTGTATTAAATTAACTAAAAATATTTTAATTAATATTTTATGTATAATATTAGTTTTTCATTACATTAGTTTACATTATTAAAGTATTCTATTACAAATATTGTAATTTTTCATATAAATTAAATTCAGCCTTTCTTTTTAAACAATTGGACATTTTGCACGTGTTATGTAGAGGTAGGTTTATCAAGAAATCCAATTAATTCAACCGAAACATATAAATTTTACATTCATAAAAATAAATATAAGCTTTTTATATAAAACATTAATTTGTTGCTTAACAGATTTTTATAAAGTACTCAAAATAATAGAGAAATAAAATTAGCGCCTCTAGCATCGCTCCATGCGATGCTGTCAGCATAATACAACTATTGTAATATTAAGAAAACCAATAGATGTATCGAATTTCCGAGGTATTTACTTTGGTAATTTTGTAATTGTTTTCGGTAGCTTAACTTAAAAAGATTAGAATAAAATATAAGACTAATCATCGAACCCTGTTTAATTATTGGATTGTTATGGACAACCGACCAACATTAATTATATATTTTCATAAATAATGCAAATGAATTTTAAAAGTTAGATTTTTAGATCTTACCAATAATACTATTTATTGAAAAAAACTTTTTATCTTCTCGACGCCTGCTCTGCAACTTCTTTCTTTCTTGTTTCTCATATTTGGTCCACTGCATTATTGCAAACTCTTCATACTCATTTATCATTAAATGTCTCAACTAAAGAAAAGAAATAAGAGCCTCACAGAAAGTGCTGGGACAGTAGCCATCACTCGGAATAAAATTTAGGAGTGCTGATGCAGAACTCAAACGAGAAAGAAAAAAGAGTAAAAGCGAGAGACACTTTACGTATGCGAACATAAAGCCACCACTGTCATTTTTCGTGATCGTTCAAAGTGACATTTGACTATAAATGAGAAAAAAGTTAAAGCTTGCTAAGTAAAGTGACAAGTTTTGCAAAGAATACAAAGAATGAAGCAGATGGCTTTGTTCATTTACAAAATTCCTTTTTAAATTGATTAATATATATATGTATATGGCAAGTAAATAATACAAGCAGTTTTCACGATACTTATCTAATTAGTGCAGGCAACAAATTTCTATGGAAAAACGACATCTTTCTAGTCAAGTCTTTATATTACAGGGAAACAGCTAAATAGAATCTTAATTTTAAAATTGCTCAAAGAGTAACTGTAATAATATGAATACGGAAGTACCTTGAACTCAACTGTTGCTAACTATATTTTACATTCATGGGCTTGAAAACTTTCCTGTCCATTAACGAAACAAGGCCTATCATTTTTATGAATTTAAAATGAAAAATTTATAATTAGAATGCATTTCTTTTTCACTCGCAGTTTCATATTCTTATATCGTTATCGACTTCTAATTTCTAATTTTACTTATTACATTTCATTTAATCCCGAGCTTTCAAAAAGTTATTTTAGCTGATTCAAAATGACTAGTAATTCAGTACATAGCTAAAAGCTATTCATTTATTTTTCTTTTCCTACTTTTTTCTAATAAATAATAACAAAAATTGAATTTATGGTAAATATTATGTATTCGCGAGATAGTGGATATTCCGATAAAGTTGTAACAAGCACAAGAAAAATGCTTGTAAAAAGGAAGAGCTAAGCTGTTTCACGTGTAATCAATTTTTTAAAAAACCTGGTTTGAGAAAGTATCGCTTTTGCTGGCCTGCAAAATGCGTGGCACGACTTATCGGGTGATAAAGCGCGTCGCTCGGATGCTAGGCACTAAAATATTCCGAAGCACGATGCGCGTGAATCTAATTTTTCGCGATAAAAAAGTGTACCACTTGCTCTACGCAAAGAAGAAGGCTTTACATACTGCAAGCATAAATTTTGAATTTAATCACATCGATTTGCGTACCGACGCTGAACGCATTTCTTTACACGCTCGAACGCATGCGTAATAACGGTATTTTTCGTCTTTTCACTTATAAATGATTTTTTATCAGATAGTCCGATAAATTTATAAAGAGAATAGCAGCAATTGTGATATGATATTAGTTTCTTCAATTTCATTTCGATATTTTTATAACACAACGTGGTATTTTTATAACAATTCCAGTGAAATGCTCATTTCAATTCTAATTCATATGATATAATTATATTATATTATTATATTATATTATTTATACAATTATATTTATATTTATTTATTATACATTATTTATACATCTTTAATCTAGGATTATAATGAAAATCTGATTCTAATTTACCTATTTGATAACGTGTGCTAATGGGCTCGATATATATCTTTATTATAAATTTCCCTATACAAATGATAAAATACAGTTTTTCTCATAAGTTTTATAAGAAAGATAGTATTGACGTAGCGACAATATTCGCTTTTTGAAATTATTCATTTCTTAGAACAAGATAAGATAGTAACTTATTTTATACTTTTTATTCATAAAATGAGCTCACTTTTCAATAATCCACTTCAATAATCTACAAAAGTATCTGTTATAAAATAGATGAAATCAATAGAATACATTCGAAATACGCTCGTTTTGTCGTAAATCAATGTTTATGTATACACATTGGAGGTCCAAAAGACGAGATTTTACAAAACAGTCAATCTACTGAATGACGGAGTCGATCGTTGCATAGGACATGCCTGCATCTTCCTCATCCAAAGCAATGAAAGTGAGCGTTCTCGATAACGTGATAAAGCTTATCCTCGCAACTTTCTTCGTGAGTATATCTTCTCCTTGTTTACTTTGAAGAAAAGGCAAACGAATTTTCTGAACGTTTCTCACTCGGTGATCGTTTCACGCCCGCTGGCATGATGTCAACTTCGCCCTTTAGCTACGATAAACGAAAGAAGATCGTAGCTGCGTGCCTCTTGTAACAAATCGTCCCAGCATCCCACAACTTGACGTCGTATTCCACACCCTTTTCTAGTTTTCAGGTCGTAAGTCTCAAGATGCTTAGATATAGTTCACTCTTTCGTCTTTCTTTCGTTCGCGCCCTTCAAGTTCCAGTTCGTATTGCGGCCTTCACATTTATCAGCTATATTTAGAGTATTATGAATTATTAGAATTTCGGCTATTTATCTTGTCATTGAAAATACTTTTCAGTGTTGTTCATAAATCTAAATAATGCCCTTGAAAACTGAAAATAATCATCATTTCCATCATTCATAGGGCGATTATTTTCTTAATATATTCGAGAATAAATTATCGAAGCTTATATCTAAGAAATTTTTCAAATTGTCACATTCACAAATAATAAATATTTATTATTTATTACTACTTTTTTGTAATGTACCTAAAATTATTCAGTCTGTGATACTTATGGAGAAGAAACGTTCGAAAATAATTAAATATGATAAAAATCTTCAAAAATTTTCAAAAGAATATGTAAAGAGTTTAGAAAACTTTATGGATTAATTGGTATCGATTAAAGTCACAGGATTCGGCAATATTTAAGAAGAATTCTTTTTTAATTGGACGTACGTATCGAAGGTACACCGATTGGAAAGTATATTCATTTAATTATTTTTTGATGGATGTCACTAAAAACTTCAATTTAAAATTTAAAATTTCGTATTTTTATCTATCTACATTTACTTACTTTTAACTGCTTTATATTCATACATTATTATCTAAAATTAATAACGTTAAAATACAGAAACACTTGAACCATGCGTTTAAACTTTGAAGATAATGTATGTAATTTATACATTCAGTGACTATAGGAGAAAAAAATTTGTCCATCTCGAGATAATAATAGTGGCATGATAACATTAATAAGTAATATTAATAAGAATGCTTTTGAAATAAAGTGTATTTTTCTTATATTCAAGAATATGGAAATCTGAACTAATTTAAATAAGATCTTCTAAGTAATATATTAAATAATATAATATGCTTTTGAATAATAGAATATTTTGTATTCTTGAGAAGAAAGCATAAAGTAAGTTATGATACCTTCTAATTTAAATAGTACAGTGTAGTATTTTTATGACTTACATAACGTAAGACATAATATTAAAAAGTATGTATTTATCACTTTCAGACTTTGAATTATTAATATTTCAAGTAACAAAGTGAAGTTAGTCACGCACTAGATTTTAAAGCTTCATTTGCAATAGTAATCCAAATTATATGCGAAAATTATAAAACATTTTCGTCTATAAAATATTAATAGTAAAGCAATAGACAGTATAATTTGAGTTTGCATCAGCAATCAAGTGTACCGATTACACAATTTAAAATATCTATTTTATTAGATCAATTTTAACTTTATTTTTTTTCTTTGTTTCAGCTATATCAGACTTTAATTCTAAAAATGTATAATATAAATTTTATTAAAATACGAACTTCTTTTAAAAAATATGAATGATTCAGAATAGTATATATTGATTAAAGCTCTTGATTTTATTTTATAATTAAAAGATTATTATGAAAGCAAATACTAATCAGGATGTCATAAAAATATAAATCAAAGAATGTTATAGAAACACAAATATAGTATTTGCATGTACTTTAGAAACAAAGTATTGAAAATAGTTCCAAATTATTTTAGAGATTCAAATACTTATCAAAATAAAATTTGAAGAACTTACTTATTCTACTAAATGAATAATTGAAATATTATATCGCAGACTTCAATGTACATCGAATAAGATTATATGACCTTAAAAGAAAAATTAAGTTACATTATACTGGGCTATTTCAATTAAACTTCTTGCAATATAGTAAGGTATGCTGTCATTTGTTTTACCACCTTAATAAGAATAAATAATATCCGACAAAATATAAATTTGAATTACTTATCATTATTGAGATACAAAATTTCCGAAAAAAGTTTGGATTATAAATTATTTACAAAAACAACTATTATCGAAAAATGATGATAAAAAAGAGATTTTCTAAAGTTGAAATAAAATTAACGCATAGTAATATTAAGTTCATTTTGAAAATTATTTTTCAGATAAATATTAAAAAAAATTTACTCTCTTCTGCATATCTTTTATATACGCTAATTGCAGATGTATAAGTTTCTTCATTGTTAAATACAAACTTAGTTTTGAAGAATTTCAAAATAATTCTGTAAAAATATTTTTCTTATTTTTGTTTTATTTGTGATGCTGTTTTTATTATTATTAAAAATACATGATGTTATAATAATACATTCTTTTAAAATTCATGAACATTTTAACACATGAAATATGTGGGTGAAAATGAGAAATACTATTGCACACATTTGTTCGAATAATTATAGTAACTGCTTTATGAATATTAAAATATTTTAATTTCTACAAGTTATTATATTATATACTGATCACTTCTTAGTTATTTCACAAAAATCGATTTCAAATAAGGAAAAATTACCTATAATTTCATTCTGCTATTTAAAAAGATTGTAGAGTTTGATGAAGAATGTCGCGAAAAGAGATTTCTAGTCATCCTTTAATAATTTCTAAGAGAATTTTCATAATATTGATTCTGCTATTCCTTCATTATTTAGTGCATAAGGTTTTTCGTCAGTTTTCTCTTTAATACTGAGATATCCTAAAACTATTTAAAAATACTATACTACAACGCTCATAGCAGATTTATTTTATATTTCTGGAAGAGATTGTCTATTATGAAAACAAGGACTGTGTAACATTATGTAAAATATATAAAAGCCGCGTAAATAAGTATAATAAATAATAAGAAATGGTTCTAAAGACTCTTCGTTGATCTGATTTCGAGCCACTCACGGGTTTTCTTTCCTCGTGCACTTACAAATAAATGTACCTGTGTCACTGAAAATAGTGGAAAGTGCAGAAGTTGCTCGCTTCTTGGACTCACGTGTACTTCAGGACTAAACCCGGGTTAATTCCGTGGCAATCCAGAACACAAACCACGTACAATTCGAGTCTAAGCTTTCACGGAACCAGCACCAATGAATTATGTATACAACAGGAAGGGATAGGGTGCCTTTCTCTGCTCCATCAGTCAACGTCATGTACGGTGTCGCTGGAGTACCTTATGAACGTCATCTCTGCGTATTTACACAATCTTTCGAGAAAATACGCGCAAGCAATAAATATTAGAAACTTTTTCTCGCGTGTCCATGCAACAGATATTTAGGGCACCGCAAAATCATGTTAATTTTTAGAATTGTAACAAACTATATAAATCGAGTCGATCTTTTCAGTATTGCAGTTTTAAAAATTGAATTGTTTCGTTAAACAATTAAATAAAAAACTACAGAATAATATACACGTTTAGTAACTTTTCGTGTGTAGAATAAATAAATCATTCTCTCGTATCCTCATTTATCGTAAAAAATACTCAAAAAATACGTACGTGCTCATTCGTTTAAGTCAATGTCACTCTTATACGAATATATCTAATTACGAAAATATTATTATGTCTCAGTTATATTTGGAAGGAAGTGAAAGTTCTAATGTATAAGAATTATATAAGAATTTACAAGCATATAAGTAATGAAATTTAAAATACGTGAGGATTCTACTTAATAAAGCATCTATTTACATTAAAGGATTAGAGGGTATGTATAAAATAGACATCAGTGTTACATTTTCTAATTTATAGATTTAATATAGTTTCAACAGTAGAAATTAGAATTTTTTTTATTATTATACGATACTAGTGAATTTATAAAAGAATACTCGTGACACATACTTTCCTTATTAAAATTAGCTTAGATTTAAATATAGAACAAAAGCGAGAAATTAAAAAATTTCTTTTATGAAATTAATTGACAATATTTAAAATATTATATAAGGTATGACAAGGGTTACTTTAAATATATGCTGTTTACATAGAGATTATTTTTAAAGCAAGAAATACTAATTTTTTAACTACCTTTACATTGAAGTAAGTATTTTAATGAAGTACGCTTCAGCGCTGAAAATAATGTATGTGTAAAAATATAGACATCTAATTGCTCATTTTTATAACGAGAACTGTGCAAAAATTCAAAAAATCATACATAAAATCATCTATCTAACTCGATAAGTTAATTTATATCATAATAAATGTTTACATTTTAAGTTGATATTTTAATTTTTTTAAACGAGAGGAACTTTGATTAGATTACTTACAGTAAATTCTTAACGAGTTTATACTTTATTTAGTTATTTAAATATAACATTCATACATACATATATATGCATGTGCATACGTCTTTATGAAACTGTTTATCTGTTATATAAATAAAATATATAAACATATAATTTTTAAATTAAAGAAAATCTATTCAGGTTATAAGGTTGATGGTTTCGTGTCCTTTTAAAATGTTATACACATGCAGACGGAGAAAGAACAAGTAAAATGATTGTTACCATTTTCTAACACATATGTTTAACAGATTATTTAACTTTAATTTTACTTAATAGAATATTTCGATAATTATAAACATAAGCTGTTAAATGGCAGATTTTAATCCTTAAAGTTTATTGCGTACTTACGAAAGGTGATTTTTAAAATATAAAATCAATAACATCATGTTTTCAGATAAACTTATAAATGTTGTATAATAAAAAACATTCTTCAATATCAATGAAAGTTATAATGTGCGTATGCATGCTTGTGTGTGCGTGAATACTTAACATCTAGATTAATTTCACTGAACGATTATTTTGCGTAATACTTGTAATATGATGTTATATACATTTATGTGAAACTCGTAAACTCAACTGTTTCATCCATATTTTTGATGTTTTCAATAATATAAGTTGAATTTCAAGTTGAATTTCAAATATAAGTTCAATTCATTTATTTGCAATTTAATTACAAAATATATAAGTATAAAATTATAATATATAAGTATAAAATTATAATATATAAGTATAAAATTATAATATATAAGTATAAAATTATAATATATAAGTATAAAATTATAATATATAAGTATGAAATTCTCTGTATTTATATTATTGTAAAAAGGTAATTGAAAAATAATTATATTTCGTGATTATTTTGCGTATTTATAATAAAAGTTGCTATAGTACTAAAAAAATTACTACAGTACTTGTATAAGTACTTTTAAGTACTTCTACTTAAAAGTAATAAATGTTTGTGTTTAAAAAAAATAACTTGGTTGTGCATAAGTGTTTACAATTAAATAAGAAAATCATTTATTTATAGTAAGATGGAAGAATGAGTAATTTATAGGCTAATTTTAAAAAATTTATTACTAAAAGACTAAGACAATTTGAACACAATAGACTTTTTAAAATATTTATAAACTGAGCAGAATTTATAGTATTTTGAAAATATATTAAATATATTTTACTTACTTTAGATGAAGTATAATTTTTTTGTATGTAATAAATTTTTTCTGTAACATAAAGTTGATAACAAAAATTATTCTGCAGCAATAATGAATAATAATCAAACAGAATTGATCTCAGAACTCTTCGGTCATCGTGAGAATAGAGTTATATGTAACAGTATGTAATTGATTCATAAGACAATCTAATTCTTATTAACATATCTATTAAATTTTTGTTATTGCCAATTTTCGTATTTAAAACTCAGGCGTTACATACTTACACGTACGTTCATGCCTTTTTTATATTTTATGTTTCAGCCTCAGAAGATATTCTAAGCATGCATTTCACATGAGAATTTAACTTCTAA
Source organism: Wiebesia pumilae (assembly GCA_018907045.1). Lineage (NCBI taxonomy): Eukaryota > Metazoa > Arthropoda > Insecta > Hymenoptera > Agaonidae > Wiebesia > Wiebesia pumilae. The sequence continues at coordinate 1,405,051 of JACCHZ010000149.1, read as the reverse complement.
TTAGAATTTATATTTGTAAGATTTATCATAGTTCTTTAAAATAGGACTAGTTTCATTAACAAGAAAAATTTGATTATACTTTCGTAATCATATTTAGTAATTATAATGTTCTACCGAATATAGCCATAATAAATAAGTAATAAATTTTTTAGTTTAATAGATTTCCTTAATGAGGTAAGTTAGAAAAATTTTCAGTATTCTAGAATCTGTGAAATTTTTAAATCTTAATGTATAAGTGGAAAAAATTTTGTTTAATCAGAAAAATTATGAAATATACAGTTTGCGATGTGGAACAGGAACGGATTTTAGATATGGATGCATATATAAGATATCAGTTATTTATGTTACTTCGTAAACAAAAAATTTTTATGATTATTTTCTTTCCTATTGGGTTATAATAATGGACTGCAGAGATTCATCTAACGAGATGAAGAAAGCTATATAAAATAGCTGTAGAAAGCTATTATAAATGAATAAGTAAGGTTATTCTGAAAAGCGAGTATTTTGTAAAAACTACATTTATGAATGCAATGAACATCATTTGTAAAAAATCAGAGTGCCAAGTCATTCGAGATTGTTCGATTGTATTGAATATTCGTTTGACTTAAATTTAAATATTATAAGGGAAAAATGGTAAATAGTTCTTACACTTTCATATCCGATAATGCTTTCTAATTATTTTAAAATTGTGTTACATTGTTAAGGGATCTATTATGATTTAAAAGAAATTTTAATTATTCTGTAAATATGATAAAGTATAATATATATTTTATATGTAATATAATATATATATATATAATATATAAAACATTGATAAAGTAGTAAGTAAAATTATCAATTAATATAATTTGCTTTTTTTTCTAAATTTTTTTTCTAAAAATTACTCTAGGATACCAACTAAGAAAACCTCTCGTAATCGTTCATAAATATTTTGAAATCTTTCATATTAATTAACTTTTGATTCATATTTAACTACGTTTTTTTAATACAGATGATCTTACTTGAGAAGTTCCTAGGCACATATTCATCATATGTATCATTTCATTTTAAAATGATACATACGTATAATGAAAAAAATATATAGATGGAACGAGATAACGAGGTATTCAAATATTTTTTATGTTAATATAATTTTATAGCTATCTATATTCACTTTGGATGCACTTATAATCATTCAGTATCGTTCACAATAGCTCAAGTCATTTACTGTACACGGCAATTTAGGATGTCAAACTTTCTTTTACTTTTCATTTTTGCTTTCATCCTGTTTTTCTTCAAATTTTTATTTTTTTCTACATCAGAAAAATTGATCGCATTATCCAGCGCCACTTTATTACAGAGTTTATTTGTGTTTGTTGACATACATTTTCAAATTTTCAATTGAATAAGCGTCGTCATGGGACTGCCTGATTCGTAGCGATAGAGGGGAAGATGGAGAAAGCAAATTTAGTAACTTTTAACTCCATTAATGCGTCACATCTTTTCATTATAAGCGGTTTAGAGTGACTTGAAACATTAAATTAACCTTAAGATAACCTCTGTATATTTTTTGCTCGTGGAACTGATCATTGGATTAAGATGTGAAAATTTTACCTTTCGTATCTTATTTCTTTTACTTGTACAATAAATTAAGTTTTATTGGCAAGTCATTAATGAGCGTTATTAAATTATTAAATGATCCGTGAAACTAATAAAATACAAATAATGGAAAATGGCTTTACATTGAAGTGGACCGAGAGAGTTCGGACGTTCGAAATTTTTCCTTGGGTCTCAAATCTACTTATCTCGTTCCACTTTTTACGTGATCGACGGGACGAGTGTAGACAGTTGCCCTCATAAGGGCCGATTTGGCGCTTGTAGCAGCGGAGTTCGTTGAACCTACGTTTACTATATCTAGTCGTCCTGGAAATGCGACGTTGTGGGACCGCACCGGTGTCGAAAGATTCGTTGTTGTTTCTGTGCTGCTCCCTCTCGCTAGGACTACAATTCTTCTCTGCCTTGCGGAGTGAAAAAAGTCTTTATTTCTTTTATTTGGTGAAATTACGCCGCCTCAATCGTGGCGTAGTTATTAATTCCCTCGGATTTTCTTTGGGAAAAAGAATTTCTACCTGTCCCCCACCCCTCAACATTGTTTTTCCAGCAATGTTGGTTCGGTGAGCACGAGGCGAGAGGAAAATAAAACAGACGTCGGGGTGAATATCCCGACGCACGTCAATATTTTTTCCACTATGTTACAGCGAAAATTGCATCTTAAAAATTTATGAAATTATAAAAGGCTATTTGAATTTATAAAATTCAACACTTTTAATCTATTTATATTTTATACATTTAGAAATGTAAATGCTTTTTCTTGAAATTGATCAAGATTTTATAGAATACTATATTATTTATATTAAATAATACTATAATTTAGCAGTATAAATCAAGTTGACGCATCTTAAAAATTATGAAATTAAATTTTTGTATATCTTATATTTAATTCTTGTTCCTTTGTAAATAATGATATGTTTTTCTTAAAATACTTGCAAATAGGTCTTAAAAATATTGAATATTTTACATTTATTATTAAAAGGTTATAAGTATGTGTTTAGCGATAAGGAGTCTATCTGCGCGAAGGCTCACGATACATATTGACGACATATTTTTCAATATATTGCATTTCAGTCTGAAGTCTGCAAAACGTCATTTTAAATTCTTAACTGTTGATATGTTGTGTATTAATATTGTCTCAAGAGTAGGGTATTTCTACTAACGAATACTCTATAATTGCTTCAAAAATATCTTAAATCGTTCAATAATACTATGGTATTTAAAAAAATAGTTTGAAATTACGATTGATTTCAAATATTTTTCTAAAATTCTGCAGTTTTACTAAATACTTGCAGATCAATTTTAATCTGTAATATTCATGAATTTGAACTCCAATAGAATAATAATAGACTTTCATGGACAAATCACAAAATAAATATATTAATGTACGTTTCTATCGATCGAAAACGAATGTTTTAATTTACTTAAAAATGTATTTTAAAGCATTGATTTCGTGAAATACTCAAATAAGTTAAATTTTTCTTAAATAGTTCAATAATAGTTTAAGTACAGTGTGAAATAAAATAAAATGAAGAAAGATTTGAAATATTTATCCCAGATCAAGTGCGTGTATGTTTTGCGAAAATGGATTTTTCCTCTTCATGAAACATTCAGTCGTGAGACTATAGAATCACTGGACCGTCATGAATGCACCACATTGGCCCACAGCCGTGCACACATTGCATCAACAGCTTCTATTATTTATTCGATAAGCGTTTGGAACTCTTTTTCCCTGTATTATCGCTTTGCTGAGATGAATGCACTTTTATCCTTTTATGATATCAGCAACTTAATTGTCAGATTTTTCAAAAGAAAATAGTTACAGTATAAAAAGCAAAATCTATAAATTTTTTTTTGTGTGTATAGATTTTTATGTAGTCTTCTCTGAAAAGACATTGCAAATCTAATGAGATCAATGTTGCAGGAAAAACTATTGTCTAGCCTGAATAAGTATATTTAAACAGCATTAGTATAAATAAAATTTTATATTATATAACGGTTATAAGAGGGCTTATTTCCGTCAAATGTAATCAAAATTTATTCTCAAGGCAGAATGTTTATCATGTTCCTAGTTAATGTTTTTTTTTAATTTTGTTGCAATCTTATTTTTGTACATAATAAGGTCAATAATAATTATTATTTTAATTTAATATAAAAAATATCTGTAAGATTTATAATTAAATTTTTCTCTGTATTGCATGAATTTTACAACACTGATAGTTGAATGTACTTAATGTAACCACGTGTACGTTTACATCATATGTAATCAAAATTGAGATTATCCGCATTGATATGTGCTAAATCAGAACAAACATGAATCAGCGTACAAATGCTTAAAATGAATCATTATTTTTTTATGAAATACAAAAATGTCATTGATTCGTTATAAATTTGGAAGTCAGTAATTACTATTACGTAATTGAATTAAAATACATTATAATCAAACAATAGCTTATACGAATTATTTTAAATTACATGACTTCATATATGTTAATTATGAAGTGATTTGAATTTATTCATAAGTATCAATTATTTAATTTATTTAAGTCATTTCTATTGAAACATTTGTTTAGAAGAATCTTTTGTTTATTCTAGTTTATGTACAGGTAACCCGACACATTCTTTAAGTAAATAAACTATATTAGTAATAATTGTGATACGAATTGCAGTGCCGTATAATTATAAATTATTTAATAAGTATTTTAAAGTAAAGACGATAATAGTGCTTGGCGATACGACGGATAGCGTGCCACGTGATTTAAGTGTACACAAGTGTAGATTTTAGGTTGTTCGATCTCAACGATAAAGTAAAATCATTGCTCAATTGTTATATTTAGAAAACTACTCGTAATGTTATATTTTACCTTAGTATTTTTTCTTATTTTTTATACACTAAATATGTATACAATAATGTCGGATATTTTATAACATGATTAATTAAAATTTCCTTCTAATTTAATCGTTGGTAATATAATTTTATTAACATGTAAAAAAAATGCAATTCTGTGCAATAATAACATGCGCATACATAATAATTTCAGTTTTTATAATATATATTGTAGATTATATATTTAAAAATTGTAGAGATATACTAGAAGAAGCTGATATTATTTATACAATTTTTTAATATTTAATATAATAACCAATTTAATAAACTACAATAATATATCATTTATATCTCTCATTGTATTACATGCTTGTAATGCAGTATTGTATATTTCTTTAATTTAAATTGAAAATCTATTGCTCGGATAATGTGTACTTTTGCCCGGAATACTAAATAGTTATACTTTATATGGCATTCGAAAAACAAATTTTTATCCGTCATATTGCATTTATAGTATTAATCGCCAGTTCATAAAATAAAATAAGAAAAATAATTTTTATCCAGATATATCTATAGTCGTACAGAATGACATCTAAAACAATCGGATTGAAGAAGGGATAGAAAAATCGCACCTCAGCCGCGAGTCGAATGGCAAGTACACCGAAAGAAAAAAGCTACCCAAGGATATTCAGCGTGAAAATAAATAAAATACGTGATCTCTCTGCAAATTCCTATTTCCAGGTCAGCGGCATCAGATTACGATGTCTGCCTTATCACCTGCACCGACAACTCTATAAGGGACGCTTCTAAGTCCACGCCCTCTTTTCTTCGTGCTATTCTGCAGTGCCCTAGAATTTTCTTTTCCTCGCATTCTTTCATTATATACATATATACGTATAATTTGTGTTTCGCGCAATAAAATCTATGAAAAATAAAACAAATATCACTAAGTTGATTAGAATATTTCAAAATTTTCTATTAATTTGAGAGAAAAAATAAACGTTATGTACATATAATATTATTTACTTTTATGGGTTTTTGATCGGTTATGTTGCTATACTAAATTTATTAACTTATTAGATACTAAGAAATTAAGAAAATACTATTGTTTATGCCTCTTCATTTAGTAAGTTAATTATTTTCAATAGCAAGTGAAGAATATAAGATATATATAATATATCAGCGTAGTTTCTTATTTGAAAATGTATTTGAATATCATAATTCAAATATCTAGTTTGACCAAGGAGTTTTATGTCATATTATTTTTTGAATTTCCTTCTCATTTGCATTTAGATCAATAAGTTTACATGAATTTTATACCAGTGGAATCTTAGTAAAAATATATAAATTTATCCAATAAGTTTAATATAAATTATCGTTACTATTGTAATTATATTATATAGAATTAATTAAAAATAGAGTCTTAAGAAAAATCCATCTTTATTTCTTAAACTCGACTTCTCTATAAATTTACCTTTAGTTCATTGTATCGGGACCATTAATATTAATAAATTTATTCTTATATAATAATATAAATATTTTATAATACTTTATAAACTTTCTTATGTAAAAATTAGGAAAGTATAAGTCATTTCTATTATAACTAAAGTATTGTATGATAATGTAAGAGCTCAGCTTTAAGAATATTTTGAAATATAGTATAAATTATTATGTATTAAATACCTGTGTGAAAAGAAGAATATTTTCAAATTTAAAATTACAAAAAAGTTTTCCTAATTATCCTGACAGGTAATTGAAAGGTTTGTAATATGAAAATTAGAAAGGGTACAATTATATTATTATACCGAGGAAAATAGGGAATGTTTTTTCAATCCATTTTTAGAGAAATTCATCAAGGCTTTTGTATACTTACAATTACTAAATGCGTAACAGGTGAACATAATTTTTCATTCCTTTATATTAATCTAACCATGTACTAAGAAGGCGCTTTGAGTAAAATAAATAAATACTTATTTTTAATACATAAATTAATACATCAGTTAATAGATTATTTATTTATATACCTTTTCAGGGCTTAGTTTTCTCTCACTCATTTTATTATATCTCTCTAGAAAGAAATTATATCTCTAGAAAATAAATAAAGAAATATAAGAAAAAAAGCCTTTATCTTTTTCGTCGTCTTTCGTACTACGGCTACTTTGACGATATCGAGGGAAAGATGACACGAAGAGTTTTTACAGCGATTCATTTTCAATATATATTTCATCCAACCCGATCGCGTGTCCACTTTCTTACACATGGGTGCACTGCATTACATTGGTTTCTATCGGCCTATACTATTTCTTTGCAATGACCCTAATATTCATAATCTTTTGCCTAGATGAGTGCCTCAATGAATAGTATACTTATCCGTTTTTTTCCTTTCATTTTAGCGTCCATAAGTAGTACAATCTAAAAATGTTATTTAAATGAATATGTGAATAATTATGTGAATAATTTTTATTTTTTTCAAATACATATCTGATTAAATCAAGTACAGAATTTTTAATTACTGATTCAATATATGTGGGATTTAATAGTAATACATATATTTAAAACTTCTGAAATATCAAACGTAATTATTCTATTGAATGTATGAGGTTATTATTAAATATATAATTATTCGTTTTAAAAATAAAAATTCTACAAATTTTGGAGATATAAATTTGTACAGATCTAAATTTTTTATAGTATATTTGCATTTATTATATATGCATAAAAATGAAAATTACATAATGCATTATTACGTATAAATAGATATTAGCGAATGGATTTTCAAAATCAATTTGTTGGAAATGAAGCTGATCATTAAAAATAGTATTATTTCTCTTCTATGACTGAATTGTTGAAATATCTTAGAGTGAGGTTACATAAAATAAATAAAATTAAAATATAAATTTGTTTTACTTTTCTTACCTTACGTATACATAAATATGTGTATTATTACATTTTTACAAACATAATTTTAAATGTATATATTTCATTGTACTTTGAATAATCAACTTTAGTATCTATTACCTTAAGTATATTATTAGATGTAACTTAACATACCTATATAAACTTATAAAAAGTGTTTCTTAATAACTGTGAAAAATAACAAATTAGCATATGAAAAATATTTTTCAAACTATCTTATTTAGCTATAGATAAATAAATTAACGAATAACTATAGTATTGTGATAGACTTTTTATAAACTAATATTTTAATGTAATAATTAATTTTCAAACATTGAGATTCTCTTATTTGTATAATTAAAAAATAATGAAATAAAAATGCAATGTCTTGAAGTTTATTAAAATAAATCATTAGAAATTTATTCTGAGAAACTAATTTTAGATATATATTCTGAAAAATAAATTTTCTGTTAATTTAAATTAAAAATAATAAACTATTACATACATTATAATACATAATTATAACACATAAATTATTTATAATCCGTTACATAAATATAATAAGCTATTATTTTATAAGTAGCAAACAATTATATAATTTAATTTTAACATGTATTCTTATTTTTACTTCTATATACGAATATAATTGTTGTTATAAAATAGTAAGAGTTAACATGAATTACACCACGTAATTATTAAGAATTTTTTTTAATCCAAATGAGCGATGAATTCGACATAAGTAACAAGATAATTAAGTAAAAATAGATCTCAAATGATTTGTTTTGCAGAAACTTCTAAATTATTAAGAACGTACCTTATTTTTAATAAAAGTTCCTTAGCACAGACAATAAAATTGATCACTTTTATATATTGAATTATTGTACGTAGCAGAAGACAGTTCATATATTTAGAAAGAAAAATTCTTTCTACTATATTGAATATTAACAGATTGTATAAAAATCTTTTTTCTCGTATATCTCTACGATATTTAAATATATAATGTGTATTAAATAAAATTGAAACTTATTATTATTAGACAACATAAATTAATTAAGTCATATAAATTCCTTACCGTCCGTACATAATTAATTATCATAATGAGATTTTTAGGATATTTGATGTCCTGCGGAGAGTAAAGGCAGGCAATGGCAGCAGGTGTAAGAAGCAGAGGGAACGATTTAGAGAAATAGAGGTATATTTGAAAGGAGGTACTCGAAATGAAACTGCTCAGAAGACAAAAGAACATAGAGTAGGAAATAACGAGGGCCATGCGAATTAAAAGACAATGAGAGAAAATGAACGAGACTATTCAGGTAGCAGAAGTAAAATTAAAAGAAGAACCTTGAATAAGGAAAAATAGAAAAAACTGATAAAAATATTTAATTGACAATACATACAGAACTAGATAAATAGAACTGTATAAAGATGCAGAACAATAAGAGGTATAGTTATGGAATAATAGAAAAGAGAGAATGAAAAATGAAAGGGAAGATGCAAACAATCCCAAGAGCCAAAAACAATTTACACAGTAGTGTTGAAACCACTTTTCTTTAAGTATTGACTCATAGAATTTTGTCAGTCAGGAAAGAGTAACTAGTTCAAAAATAGACACCCTCGCAATTCGTAATAATAAAATAGAAAGGTGGAAAAGACACGAAATCAATGCGACCAAATACGAAATTAAAAGACACGCAATATAGAAAATTACAAAAATCTACATTGAGGGAGAGAAAAAATTAGAAGTTAAAGAGATTATAAGGGAGAGGCAGCAGTCATTTTAAATTATAAAAATGACTGCCGAATACTTAAATTTAATTTTTTCATTAATTACTAAATCATTTCAATTAAATTATTAGTTTGGGTGTATCTTTTAATTCACAGTTATTAGCAAAAAAAAGAAAAAATAATATAGGCTAATTGCGTAAATGTTGTCCTACATTCATTAAAGCTTCTTTTAAGAATTAGGTTAACCAATTTTTGAAAACTAATTATCGCTTTTACCGACAATTGATTTTATTTTGAAAAACTCCTACAAAAATTATTCAAAAAATTATGTGCACTATAATTGATAAAATTTATCTTTGATCGGTGTTTTAATATAATAACTGATCTTCGTTAAAAGACATTGATAAAAATGCTTTTCAGTTTCTTATTAAGAAAGATCATCGTTTTTTTGACACTATTAAAAATTTTTAAATTTCAAATGAACTAAAATAGAATGTAGCTGAAGTTAAGTAAAACTCTATTAAATTGTACATGTAATATTTTTTTACTATAGATAATATAATAATAATAATGTAAGAAATATTGGTTTTTAAATAAATAGGTTATTCAATTAAATTTTATTTTCTGAAATTGAAAATAATGAAAATGTGCATATATAATAAAGGGAAGCTATTTATAGTGTCTGCGTATATTTATAGTGTCTGCTAATTATACTCTCTTTTTTAAGATTACATATCCAATGAAAAAACGCTGAATTAATATTTAGGTTGGAACTTCTGTTACTAAGAAAATACAGAAATCCAAATGTCGGTGATGTATTTGAACGCAGCTTCTTAATTAGTACTTGCTCGTTGGCAAATTCGATCAATCTCGAGAATTGCATGGTACATCATTCGCTTAGGAAGTCATTTTGCAGTTGGATAAGAATTAGTGCAAATTCATATTCGAGGCCTTGCATATTTCCCTTTCAATGGAATAACATTGTAACCGATTGCGGGACGACTGGCATACATTTTAGATGTTCAAATTTTGTGTTCGGAATGTGAATGCAGTCGCTTCAAAATGCAAGTGAAGATACTCGTCGAAATAAGAAAAGAAAGAAGATTATATTTCAATTTAAATTTCAATTTGTAAAAAAAGTTAATAAATTACTATTAGCAGAATTTGATATTTTATTATAAATTATCAGCCTACTTTCATATTTTTAAAGATATTTTTAAGAATAATAGTACGGAAATATTATAAAATTTTTTCTACAAATATGTATCATCTTATAGAAAGTATTTATCGGTATTTATGATATACAGTGATATATCGACATTATTTCATAAATTTGAACAAAGCGAGGACAATTTCAATTATTTGGTAAAACGTAAAAGTATAAAATACACCCAGAAAAATATTTTGATAAAAGAATTGGAATATTAGATGAATTTTAGTTAAAGCTTAATAGTCTTTAACTCGTCAACTTCCGTTAGATCCTTTCAAATGTAATTCTATATCTTTGTAAAGAACTTAACGAGATTCACTCTCAGATTCTCTACGTTTGAAGTTCATCCACTCTTATATTCTCTCTTTTCATTCATTTTTCTCTACTTGTTTGTTAACGACTTGTATTTTTTTCCTCTGTTAAAATGTCATTGCCCATTCTCACTTTATCTTGTCTCTTATAACTATTAAAAATCTGTTAAAATTGAAATACAAATTACGCATTATAATTCTGGTACAATGGAAACATAATTTTGTCATTTTTTCTTTAAAGGATTTGCATTGATTTGAAAATTCAAACCCCTTGCGTTTATGTGAGAGAAGTAAGTAATTATGTAAATCTTAGGGTTCTATGCGGATCTTGACATAAAAATTATGTCAAATGAAAAATTATGAGTGCTAATGCATACGACCTAGAATTGCGTGAATTCAGAACATATTTCAAATACTCAACAGATTGTTCAGAGATAAATTGTTACAAGTTTTAAATATAAAATATGAGTTTCTAAATTAAGAAACATATTTTGTAATTGTTATACGTGCATAAACAGATGAACGAAATAACTGAATTAATTTAGAGTTCCTATAAATTTTCAAGTATGTAAGAGTATGTATGTACATATGTACATAACACATGTACATGTACAAATGTATTTGAATTAATAGTAGATATTTGCTATTCGAATTTACATGGATAAGTTAAAAGATTATTTAAATTGTCTAGTATTTATTATCATTATATTGAATATTTAACTAATAAATAAATGAGTTAGCAAAAGTAGATTTTAAATTTAATAGTTTATTAAGTAACATTAATATGGCAACGTGCAACATTATCATACTGCGGTATAGAAATGTGATCCTCAACAATAGTATAGAATCGATGACCAAAATTTTCAAAATAAGATTAAGAATTGGTATTTACAAAGCATAGAGACAAGATAATTTAGAAATTATAAAAATGAGACACGCAAAAGTAATATTTATTGTATTATTATAGTATTATAATAGTACTAATAATATTAGTACTATTTATTGTCTACAAATAGTCAATAATTGTCCAGTAATAAACAATATGCTAGGAAGTGATTTCGGCAAAACTATGTACGTTGCATATATACGACCTGCGCGAATTAATAGAATTAGTTCATAATTTCTTCAAATTCTCGCCTTCATTCTCCAAATCTGAATCATGCACAATAGAGGCCTAACCTTATCGGTTGCAATGACGCACGTAACTCGAGAACCGATCTGTATATATGTATACATACACATATATATATATATATATATATATAAAGAAAATGTTGCAGATGATATACGGTACTTCAAAGAGTAGTTACGAGAGTACAATTATTTTTTCTGAAAGATTGTATTAATTATTTTTTTTACTAGATTTTGTATAAAATAGAAGACCGTAATTAAAATCTATAAAAGTATGAAATAAGATCAATACTTTTAAAAGCAATATTAGCAAACAAAAATATAAAAAATATATTACAAAACAATCGTAAATGAATTAATAAAATAATTTAAGAATCTTTCAGGCAACTTTTATTAACTTGTCAACATAACAAAAAAATAATTTAAAAGCAACGGATATTTTTTGAACTTACGTTTTTCATTTTTCATATACGCAGTTGAATATGAATAAAAATAATTAGGGTATTTTAATATTGTCATCATTTACAAATAGATTAATGCGTATATTAAAATAATAAAATATAATTATTTGAATTTATTTATCTTTATTAATTTAAAGTGTCTTTTGCCCGAAACCTATTTCGAATAATTACAAACAATTTTTAATACATATTATATATTTGTATTTATTATTACGTATATTTTAAAATATGTATGCATATTTTTCTAATTTATTCTTATTTATATTTATAATTTAATCATAGTCTTTTGTATTAAAATATATTTCACAACAATAACGAAATCCTTCTTTCTCCTAATGGTACAATGTAATTGCTATTTCATGAAATATCCTGTACAACCTGTAATTCATATTACACGTGTTGGCGAGGACTGGTGATTGGTCACATTCGCTCAGATTAGGAACAGCGATATTGGTCTAAAATTAAGAGATGGCTCAGTGTAAGTAAAGACTTTCGTAATTTCCTAAAAAAGTAATAAAATATCAAACTAATAACGCATCAACTGAAATTTGACGGACTTTCGGTTAATTTCCAATGCTCAGTAAAGTGGGGACGAGACCAAGGATTGAACAGCCACTCGTTCTCGCCATTTAGAAGACTCCTTTCGATATCTTATACTTGAGCTCACATAGTTTTAATAATTCATCATTAACTACGAAAATTTTATGGTAAAGTATCTAGAAATAATTAAAATCTATGTTGAGAATGAAAATTAAAGATGATTTCTTTGAAAAGTTCTTAGAAAACGTAATAATTCATAAATTTGACATTATTCTCAGAGAACAAGGGATTAATTTTATAGCAACGATTGTCCTAAGTAAAATTTATCTGAGCTGATGGTTTCGAATTGACCAGCTTGCTCCTCTTAAAAGTGAGATTCCAAATGGTTTTAGCGGTGAAATCAGAGCTTCTTGGAGTTGGTTGTCTCGTGTCTGTTATTACAGATGATTTGGCACTAGAATGCCAAAGAACTTGGATTCACGGTGCTTTAGCATACGTTATCATTAAACTGAAGAATATTAATGGGAAGCTACCTAACTTTCAGTGACTACTTAGTGAAAGTGCCTCTTCTCAAAAGCGGCTTAAGTTCATGCGATGTGTCGTTAAATTTACTGTATTCTGAGAGAAAGTTATATTCAGATTCTTCAAAGAAAGTTTATAGAAAGTAGTTAAAACCCTTATTATCAACAATCCTAAGTGAAAGTATATCCATCTGTATATTATCAATTATCGTTCGCTTTGACTCCAGTCAGCTTCGGTTCGATTGGCTTTATCTACCTATTGTGCTACGATAGTCTTCAAAACGATTGCTAATTAATGATAAAGACGTATTCATCTAAAATGTGAGATAGAGGCAGAGAAAATCTTGAGCTATGATGGTCTGGATTTGAGAAAACCTATTAGTCACATCTGGATTTCATGTGAGATGGAGTCTTATCCACGAGAATATAATTGCCAAATCTGAGCAACGACGTAAAATTACATTATTCAGTGAATAAGTGATGAATATTCTACTTGCTAGTTGCACAAGTGATTAATTACCCGAGTTTCTTACAAAGGTAGTAAGATTGCTCCAACGAAGTTAACTTTGATTAAAAAAAACAAACAAAATAAAATTCAAAAATTGGACATAAAGGTTAATTTTTAATAAGATTAATTTTTAGCTAAGCTTGTTTAGTTTTAGTTAATCTGTAGAGATAGCGTAAAAGGATATCCAAATACTGATTACATTTGTAAATAATCAAGCCAACTATAAGTCACGCGTAAACTTTTGTGTGTAGTTGCATTTTTAAGTAAATAAAAATTACTAGATAGAATTTGAATACATAATGAAACATGCAATAAAAATGTTGGTATTCATTGCAATGAAAATAAGAAGAAAGGTTTCATTCCTATTCCTGTTCGAAAGTTTTGTCTCCATAAATTTTAAAATATCTGTGGAGGTAATTTTTACATAAGGTAGAGTAAATATTTTTATCTTAACATAATGCACTTATAAATAATACACTTATAAATAATACATTTATAAATAACTAAATAATACACTTCCTTAGGTAATATTGAATCATAACATTAGGATTTTTATATTACATTTAAGCATGCAAATAAACTTCTATACTGTAAAATATTGAAATTAAATTTGCTATGATACGATTATTACGTGCATCTGTTTATAAAGATTAATTTTTCATATAAATAATTCCATATTAAAATATGTTTAAAAAGGTCATTATGGAAATCTAAGTATTAGGAAAATAACTGTTGTATAACCGTTGTAAACTCGATGAAAACAAATACATTTATGTGCCCTTATAATTAAATACATTTTAATTGCTTAATATGTAAAAATTAGAATACATAAAACAAAATCTATAATAATATAACTTGAAATTGAAATACATTCTTATATTCCTTTCAGAATTTAATTAATGTGAAACATCGATCATTGCTATTAAAAAATTATTCAGATTTTAAGCAACAAATATTGACTCACTTTAAAAATATACTTACACACGCAGAGATTTTGCAAGAATATAGAATTTAATCAAAAAAATTTTTAAAAAAGAATTTTTCATTCTTTTCAAAATACTATTTTTCTTTAAAAACGATGAAATATAATCCAAGAATAAAAGAAAAAAACGTATAAAGAAAAGACAGTACTTCAACGTTATTCTAGACACTTTCAGTAGCATTGAACTAAATGAAAACTTTAATAGGTAGTCCATTCAACGAAAACCCGTTTTTTCGCTTCATCATTGTTTTCTCGTACTTCTATACTCCCGTTGGCACTCTTGGCCGGTACCTCTTAGCTCTTTTGCACTCCTCGTACCTTTTATCTCGTACTCCTTTTGCACGCACTGCATACCTCATTCTTACTTTCAATATATAGCAGTAAGCGTAGAGTCAACGGAAAGTCAGCTAAATTTTTCCATGCAGTTTGCTACAATAGTATTCTATTTCCTTTTTCTTCTTGTTTGGTCACAGTACTGACTATTTATCGAGACTATTCATCGAAAGAAAATGGAGTTCAAAGACGAACGTGTCGCGAATAATAGAAAAGCTTATTGTAGGAGAGACTGTTAATGACGCGGACGTTCCTCGCGCAGTCAACCTAGTCGCTGTCTAGCTAATCATAGCATTGCATCGTGTCATCGACCTCTTTCTGTCTGTCTCGTTTTCTCCCTTTTTCTTTCTATTCTCTTTTGTCCCTGTCATCGGCAAGACAAACGAAACTATTGTACTTGTAATGTTTCTCTTTTATTCGCAACACACTCTTGCAACTTATATTGGCTCATTTCGTCACGCGTCTAAGCCATTTGCTTACTTCTTTATTTTCTATCGAATCTATCCTTACATTGATTTTCTTTCAGAGAATCCTTACGCTTTCTAATATATAAAATTAATTTATACATTAATGTCGATGTTTTACGTGCCTTTTCTCTTCAAACAGTAAACCCTATACTTTTACAACAGATAATTACAAAAAATTTCTAACAAATTAATCATATTAAAAAACTAACCTAATGAGTTTATAATACATACATTCTTGTACTTGCTATGTAAGAATAATTCATTAAGTTTCTAACATTGTTTTAAAAATTGTTCGTTGCCTTCAGTTTTTGGGATTAGATACGTTAACGAAACAGCATTATTTTTAAAAGTAAAAATACTGTTAGAATATGAAATTGAGATTTTCATTATTTATCAAAGTTGGTATGATAATGGTAGAAAGAGATCTAAATACACGCAAAGTTATATTAAAGTTCATTAAAGTACAGCCTAGTATGTTGTACATTATAGCCTCTCGTTCGTTTTAATATACTAGAGCAATTGACTAATTGTACATTAAACTATGAATTTCGAATAATTACTTAATCAAAATAAATAATTTATCAATTAATATTGATATAATAATCAATTTAAGTATTTGCGCAGAAGTTAATTTCTAAGTATTTTATGTAAAATTATAATCAAACAAAGTTCCTATGCAACGTACATAGTTTATATAGTATATATTTATGCCCAAAATTTCTGCTCAATAATAACTGACAATAGTTAATGATTAGACAAGAAAAAAGGTATTGTAATTTTTCTGAAAAATGTTACAATTGAGAACAGATAAAGGTAATGTTTGCATTTTATTAAAAGTGTAAAATTAGTAATAACTTCAAAAGTGCATTTAGTAATTTCGAAACTTAACTGAATTTTAGAAGTTAGTATACATTCATTTATGCTACCATTTAATTCGACATCTATATTTTTATAGGACTGTTCTTTAAAACTAAATAATATTCTTTATTACTACCTATATTTTGAAATTGTATACATGATTCTTCAAATCAGAAGTCGAAATTAACTATAAGAGTTTTTGTAATGGAATGTAATGAATGATTAGAATGTTCTATAAAATTATTTTTCTTTATTTTTTCCCTAAAAGTATTTTATTTACGTTATTTAAAACATCTCTTAACATTTTAATAATATAGAAAAAATTATTTCCATTATAAATAAAAATAATGTTATTTGTATTTATAAAATTTCTTATTCATTAATGGGATATAATTACATTAAATAAACTATTAGAATACGTTGTGCGTGCTCTGCTCTAGTTGCTGCAAATACAATTTTTTATCGCAATCTAATTTCAAGAAAGTTATTAAAGAATTCAAATTGATAAAAGCTTATATAGGATGCTTACTTTTTTGTGAATTTAACAAAAATACAATTCCCTATAGATGTAAGTAACCGAATCGTCATTCTATCCTCATTAAGAGTTTCTCACATTAATACTATTATACATGTAGAATTGACCTCTGTAGGATCGTATAACTTTTGTTATATGATAATACATGTAGATGTGACATCATATTTATTGTTCCAAATTGATAAAATTATATTTTAGTTATATCTGCATTCGTATTTCATTTACTTTAGTGCCTTTTTATCGAGGAATGGAAAATAAAAATAACTTGCTTGTTTAAAATTCTGATATCCGTTACTACAACTAAATTCTTCTAGTAATAAAAATGTATCAATATTTTTATTTTAAATAAATATTATAAGCTGGACTACGCATAGTTTTATATTTTTAAGGTTGAAGCGCTTCAAGATTCCTAAAAATGAATTATTCGTCTGATTCAAACTGTCGTTCTTCACTTTAAAAGTTATCATTTTCTCTTAATTTTAGTTTTAGTACAAACTTAAACATAAATATT
Organism: Wiebesia pumilae; assembly: GCA_018907045.1. NCBI lineage: Eukaryota > Metazoa > Arthropoda > Insecta > Hymenoptera > Agaonidae > Wiebesia > Wiebesia pumilae. The sequence goes on along the minus strand of JACCHZ010000149.1, from coordinate 1,387,646 downwards.
CTATAATTTTAATGATAGATCAATATAAAGAGGCATAAAGTTTATCTTATATGAAAATAGATTAAATAAAATAAATAAGCATTTTGTAACAAATACTAAAATAATAAATTTTATAGATAACATGCTCACAATATTTTCAGTAATCAAGAACATCTATTCTATTTATTAAAAAGTGAGAAATTTTGTCTTGTCAAAATTTAAATAAAATTTTATACTTGTGATATTTAAATGACTTCTTTAATTTTCTTTAGTTACTGTCAAACGTTTTCATTTTTATGTTTAGTATCGTATAATTAAATAGAATATTTATACGTATATATTCTGAAAGATGACTGTTAAAGATTTGGAAATATAAAAAATTTAATTATGATACGTATATTAAAGTCTTATTTAAAAAAGTAAAGATTTGGTTTACAAAATTAAAGAAATGCTTTCTTATTAAGTATTGTTTAAGTAATTTATATGTTAACTGCAATAAATTATGAAAAGAGAGAATAGCAATTTTTTCTATTAATTCCAAAAATTATGGAGTTTCAAAATAAATGCAGGTACAGATACTATTACAAGGTACATATAGATATATAAAGGATTTATTTTGACCGGGTGTTAATCCGTCGAACATAAGTGTACGAGTGTACATGTTACTCAAGTCAAGTAAATAGTAGTTGTTCAAAAATAAGAAAAAGTATAGGTAGAATAAAGAGATGTTGATTAATGCATGCTTATAAATAGAAAAAAAGTTATCCTTTAGGGAGCACTTTTTTCAAAGGAGAATGTTTTTCTATTAATGCACTTAAATTAAGTTTTCTTATGCATACGTCTTATGCATAAATCTGCAAACTACTAGAATATATGAAAGTATGTATACATATTGACATTTTCCATTTACATATATATGTGGATATTAATTTTTCGAGGGAAAAACAAGGGTTAACAAAAATATTGTAGTTCGAATGGGTCACAATAAGAAATGCGAGGAAAAATATTGAAAAATAAACAGATTGAGATAAGATGATTAAGAGAAGATAAGCAATACAGCCAATGAATGAGAATAATGAAAAAGGGAAGACGCTAGGCAAGTGAATAAACTAATGGGCGAAAACAAAAGAGACAAAAAAAAGGTAGCTATATAGCGAGAAATAAAGCTGGTATAGGAGAATGGTTCCTAAAGAAGGTCGTAAGTTAGCTAACCTAAAAGAGATGGTTCGACATGCTAAAATTGACAAAGTAGGATAATCTTCTAACTCTCGTGCATTGTACGGGATCTCTAAGTTTTCTACGATCCAAAATGCACTGCGAAAAGAATGCTGATGAAAAAGATGATATGCTTCTCATCATTTGAAAGAAATTATGTTTGAAGCAGCTACATCGAAGATATTTCTTAAAATTCTCACGAGCAGACCGAAGTAATGTAATACTAATGACAGGTGTTGTAGAAAGTGAAGTCAGATTTTATTTATTGGTAATTACCTAAATCACTCACAAAATATACCTGAAAAATGAAGTAGAAAATAAAATGTGAGTCGATGATAGAAACGCAAGCTCATCTCATAAGTAAGTACTTTCACGTATTTAATTCACGTTATAATCTTATCAAAAGTGCTAATTTCTCTTTCTAAGTTTATTATACATCGTATATCAATGTTATATTCAATGTTATTAAAATTCATAAAATAATTGATCTTTTGAATTATTTTTTATCAACTAATTCATAACAAGTATTCTCTACTATTAGTTGTTGATTGCTTTGATTAATAACGTGCCATAAATGTATTGAAAAGCATGTATATGTTATGAATTGTGATGCAATTAGGATATTGAAGTATGTAATTTATCTTTAATTACAGAAATATAATTATGCAAAATAACTACAATAGTGTTCTGTTGAGTAAAGTATTAACTAAATGAGATATGAATTGTAATATTCTTATTCTAATAAGAGTAAATTTTATTTTTTCCCTAAAAATATTTTTTTTACGTTATTTAAAACATCTTATAACATTTAAATAATATAAAAATATAAAAAAATGGTTTCAATTGTATATAAAATTAATGCTACTGGTATTTATAAAAAATTGTTTTTCAATTGTTTGTTTTTTAATGAAACAATATTAAATTTCAATATTTGATTATAACTTTAGTAAAATATGATCAAAAACTAAATTCAAATTATGCAATAGAACTGGCAACAACTCAAGAAAGCATAATAAATTAATATTTAATTAATATCAATATTCAAGAATTGGTTTCTTAAACCTATAGAGAATACTTTTTAATTTAATAATTATATCTATTGAACAAAAAGAGTTTATATTTTATGTTATTTATTTCTTTCATCCAGATAATATCGAGCAACAAAAACTAAAAAGAAAATTAATCGATTTTAATACATTCCTCGTCCATTTCGTTATTCGTCAACCCTCTTTGACCTATTCCTACATCTTTCCTTTTCTCGTGATTCCTATTGAAAACTCTGCATGTCATAGTAGCAGTTAACGATTCCATTTGTATCGCAGTTTTGGATACAAGACCATATGAATAGTTTCGATCGCTATTACTCTTCCTTTTTATACTAATAGATGCATAACAAACACATTATATTCTACTTCTAACCCCAATGGTGTGCACACAAATGTTTGACAGAGTCCCATGTATTCTCCTGTCACTGTAGCATCACCTTCATTTGACCTAAAAAGTTCACGAAAATTGAAATAGCTACATGCACCGATATTGTTTTATTTAGCACAGTAAAAAATGAATATTTGGTATTTTTTTTTTGCTTTATATTGCAGAACTCGATAAAAAATATTTTTGTCGGTTAATAACTATTGAAAATTTATGAATTATTACAATTATTATGAAAGAGATTATGCAAACAAATTTTATTAGTTCTTATTTAAATCTATTTACAACATCAAGTTAGTTCAGAAGAATATTTATAATTTATGTGTTTAGCAGATGATACTAATTAATTCTGGATAAGCTTTTACATATTTTTATAATTTACTCCTTATATTGTGTCTATCTTCTTTTTCTATTACAATTTTGCGAGTAACCACTTTTTCATAAAAAATTTTTTTTGTAGACAAAATGTAGTAATACTATATTCAGGAAAGAATACCAGGAAAGCTAATATATCTTTTTCTGAAAAAATTTGTTCAGCAATCTCAATGATTACAACCTCATTAAGTTACTTGTACAAATTAATACTTTGCAACTAAGTTTACTTCAGAAATCGTGAAAAGAACCTATGAAAAAACTTTATTAATTATAGGTGTATTATTATAAAAATATACATTTCGAATATCTGAGTTTAATATGATTTATATCAACGATTCTAGGAAATCACATCCGTGATATGTGAATAATATATTTTCTAATCTTTCAATTAATATTTTTATAATTATAAAGAAGTATATTATAACAAATTTATTGTAACAAGTTATATTTGTATAATTTTTTCTACAATTTATTCAATATTATTAAAATAAATTAGTGTAATACGAGTTCTCTTACAAATAAGTTTAGCGACTAAAAGTTTTAATTAAAATTTTTATATTTTTTATTAAATTTGCGATGTTAAATTAGAATAGTTAAAACGAATATTAATTACTGATATAACATTGTATTTGATATTTTGTCAATTTAAAGGTTTCGATATTTATAATTAACTATATTTTATAAATACTATTTATTTTATTATTAAACCAACTTTGTAATAACTCAGATCCGATTGCTTTTAACTTTCAATATTTCTGCAAATTCACGTAATATACAGAATAAGATGTTTTATGTGATATATTTAAAATTTAGTTTCGTTTTATATTCATTATATTTTGTAGAATTTTCATAAAAAATATCACTGTTTAGTTTATTTCTATATTTATTAATATAACTTAAAAATAATAGTATAAAAAGTGATAAAATAATTTAATAATTCATTCGGATAAGTAAATATATTTTTTGACATATTAATGAAAGATTATATGTAACTCATTGTAATAAAATATTATATTTTTAAAAATGAATAATATATTTTAATTTTATCTACTATTATTGACTTTTAGTTCATGTTTTAATGGATAGATATGTTATTTCAGAAACTGCGAATAGTTAAATAATAACTTACTGGGTTAATGATGCTGTCAATAAAATTTGTATACTCTAAAAATCAAGCTTAAATCCGATTTTCATTAGAATAGTCATATCACATTTAATAAATAATGAAACACGTCGATTAACAAGTAAAGTATCTATTAATAGGGTTAACCCTCCTTGAAACGGCTGATTGTGTCTTTATTAGAGGATGAAGAGGCATTTGGTCTGTTGCAGTAAAAATGAAAGGATAAGAATCGAAATTAACTTACTGCGTTTGAACTCGTATACATTCTTTACATTTTTTTGGGATATTTTATAATATGAATAATTTTATTAAAAATTTTTTTTTTAATTATTCAAAAAATAATTATAACGATCATTTTATTATTACTTAGTATGAATTTAATGTTTATTTATGTAAATTTTTTAAATTCTTATGACATGTTTTACAGAAAGTAAGTAATTATTTTAATATATAAATATTATTTTAAAGTAAGAAATTAGTTGAATGTAAAATTATTAAAGGTTGAAAAGTTTTTAATAATAATATCTATCCTAAGTTTTATAAATATTATATTTTATTTTGTAGTTCTTTCATTACATCGTTTTAGAAATTGTTACACATAGTATTGAAATATTCTCTTTCAATTTGTGCATGTTTTGTTATAAGTGATACAGGAGAAAAATATATGAACTATTTAAGAAAATTCAATGTATTTAGAAATTACCTTGTAAATTTAGATATTTTTCTAGAAAATTCTCTTAGTAAACTTCTAGATAATGGCTATTAATTATTTATTAAAAGTTGTGACAATTATTTAAACTATTTTCTCGTCTAATAGTTTTTGCAATAATATATTCATTGATTTTCATAATATTATATGATACTAGAGTACAATAAACGATGTTGTATTTGTGTTAAAAGTTATTATTGCATGTGTGAATGTACTCTATAATTTGTACTGTAGACAAAATTTTGTACTGTTTGCTTGAAAACATTTTCAGAAAATGCTTTGCAAATTTTTTCATTTAATTTAATTAATTAATATCTTCTCTCAGAGAATAAGTGATTATTATATCATACTGATGTTAGTTTTATGATTTTATCGAAACATGATTACATTATTTGTTCTCATAACAGAGAGCATTTTTTTTGTTATATGTAACATACTATGAATTATTGCATTTAAAATGAGATAATATTACATTTGTATAGTCACCCATGAAAATCTTTTCCCCGTCGATATTTCTCAACTATATAAAGAATTTCGATAATTATTAAATCAATAGTAACGTAACTAAAGTTGAAAATCTATATATCAATATATATTATCTGTAAAAAGAATTATACAGTTTATTAGACTTCAATGTATTCACATATATTCTAAAACTTGTAACATGTAATATTATTATAACTTTAATAAATTAATAATTAATAATTAAAAATAAAAATAATAATTAATAAATTAATAATTCTAAATAATATATTCTAAATTATACTCTAAATGTATATAGAGGAAACTGGGATAATGTTTTTATCAATATCTTAATATTATAAATAATATTTATAATTTAAAGAGTTATGAGATAATTTGCGATCATTTAAGGAAATTGAAATTTATTTTTTTGAAAATTCCTATAAAATTTTGACTTAATTATATCAAGGAAATATATATTTTATTTATTGCTATGATAATGAATTGAAAAAGTTAAAAAATAAAATAAATTATAAAAGAGAAATTACAGAAAAGAAGTGATACATGAAAACCTAGATAAGATTATTATGTCGTATTACGTATAGCTCAGGTCAATTTTATTTATTACACCCATCTAAGAGACAGAGACCCTTCCTAAAATAATACTTCAATTTATTGAAATACGAGGGAGAGAGAGAGAGAGAGAGAGAGAGAGAGATAATTGCGTGATAGTTCTACTTAGTGAGTGTGTCACTGCTTCGGTGGTTCTCCGACATCTTGCTCTTCGCAGTTAAGACACGTCGTTTTCTTCTCTCCTCAGGTTTTGAGCGGCGTAGCAGTTACCCTTCTTCTTAGTCTTCTTGTTAATTACTTTGTTAATTAAAGTTGCCCTGAAGGTCTCACCTGTATTTATATATCTCAATTATCTTTTAGAAAATGATTCGTAGCAATAATTGTCGCACTGCCCTACCTGTAAGTTATTGTATCGATGATTGTGTTTGCTAATCCTAGTTTCTTCGATTAGTTGCCCTCTTGTCGCCTGGTCTAATTCCTGGCACGATAAGTCGTCTTCAGTTTCGATATTGGTCGCGTATTTGGGCGATTACAATTTTTTTGTTGCAAATGCTAACGTTGCAGGTGAAACGTTTATAATAAAATGTCTAGATTTATTACTTGCTATAGTTTTAGTATTTTCATATGATTATGGATTCTTATGTTGTAATTGCTGACATTACAGGCGATGTGATGTGATATGTAGGATAAATGATCGCCAAAATGCAAATAACAGACAGTTCAAGCAAATTTTATTTCGGCATTGAAAATGAGAAAAGTAGAGTATCAATTAAATTTAAGAGTATACTCTAAATTATATGAAATGCAGTTCTATTAAAAATATCTATAACAATAAGATGTTGATATCGTGATATATATTAAAGAATAATTACATCTGAGATGTGTTTGAGAATCTAGGAAAGTTAAAAGTATATTTATATTTATTAAAAAAGCAAATGACGTAATTACTTAGTAGTTTGATATTATAAGGTTGCAATTTTCTGTTGCATTAGTAGTACAATTTTAACACTAACCGCTATGAATTACTTACATAAAAAAACATTCTTAATAATATTCATCGCTAAATAATATTAATTAGATAAGCACAGTATGAATAAAACATATGAAAGTATTATTGCAAAGTTATTTGTAATAAATAAATATAGTGTATATGCAATTTATCCGCTTTTCTATAGTTTTAGATACACGTAGTAGATAGTAATTATATTACTGGTGGTTAAAATGTATAATATTTAAAATAAATTACTATTTTACGATTTATTTTTTCTTAAAAATTAATGTTTTACTATAATCTACTTATTTAGGAAGTTATTTCTAATATTTAATGGCAATTTTTAAGAAATTTCTTTATCATCAATCACGCATATAGTAAATATCACATTTATTACATTCACATTTTATTACATTCTGAAGCTGCAGATACAACTTACATGCGCGCGTATAGTTATATACAAATACGTACATGAATATTTTCGTAGAAGGAGTCGCAAATAAAGGTCCATAGAAGCTCTGAATTTAATTATGTTTTCATCTTGTTATATGACAGATAAAAGTACTTTCTTTTTCTTTCACTATCATTTCAATCTAAGCACTTCTTCCGATCAAATGTTTGGCTAAATTTCACATTTACAAGTTACATATGTCAGTTTAACTAGTTTAACTATTACTTTGATAATTAATTATTAATTTCTCCTTTAGTTAGTTTGCTTATACTAATTTTTCATAAAGTAAGAATGTCTATTAATCAATGGGTACCATTTAAAGCAAATGAGGAAATAAGTAATTTAATTCACACAAGAATGAATATCGTTTTGCGATACTTTTCTATCCTTTGTCTATTCTTTTGTTTTATAGCTATGTGTGTTTATGTATACTGCTGCATCGAGTTTAACTGATTGGTGAAGTCGATAAGATAAAAAATGAACGAACGAATGAAAGCGTGAACTTTCCTCTTTGTCATTAATGTTTTCATATCTACACACAAAGAAAATATTTTGCTAATGCAAGTTAACGAGTTGTAAAAGTAAATGGATTTATGTATAGATGTTAAGGTACAAAGTCATGTTCGATGCGAATTATTTATTTTAATAAATGATTCATTTTCAATTTGACAAGGTCCTTAATATTTTAATAACTTCTAGAATTTTAAAGTTCGAAGCTTAGTTTTGCTCAAGAACTTTGATGATACATATATTTTATGAGTACACAATTTCATGTTACAACGAACATATTGTAATACTTGTTCATAGAGTTTCGAAGTAAGCTTTAATTTCTATAAATATTTGTGGTATAGAAATTTATTTTTCAATCTGCTAAAATATAAATAATACTATAATAATAATAATACTATAATAATAATAATAATAATATAATAATAATAATAATAATAATAATAATAATAATAATAATAATAATAATAATAATAATAATAATAATAATAATAATATAAATATAAATAATAATATAAATATAAATAATCTAGAATAACAACATTTTTATCTTAAGTTGCTTCATAATTCCAGTTATTTAATTTTCAAACTTAAACTTTTAGCATAAATTTTTTTCAGTTTATTTTCTTAAATTAAATTTTTAATCATTATAAGATAAAAATATTTTAATATATTTTATGTTTTTCAAATACCATATCCCCAATATCTTAAGAGTATGTGAGATTTTATGTAAAAATAACTATAAAAGGAAGAAACTTATTTAAAAGTAAACAAATTACTTGCTTTTCTTTGTTTCAAAAGGATTTAATAAACATTTATATCATGATAATTTATACTTTTCTAATCACTATATATTTTACGAAGATGTACAGCATAAAGAACCTTAAAAAATTAAAATTAATTATTAACGGGTTTTCTTGAAGCATAGTTATTAGGACTTCGATAAAACTGCCTATAAAAATAATTCATTTACAAAATTAAAGCAGTTAGTTACTGAAAAATAATGTAATTTGCTTTCGACTTAATTTTTAAAATTTTCAGTAATGTTTTAATAGTAAAACAGGAAATCATATCGTAATATTTTTACTTGAGTTTCCGTTCTTCACGAAGTCTAATTAGTTCTAAAACTATGTATGTATATATGTCATACACAGATCTATACGAGCCAACATTACTCTTAGAAATTAAAAATTTGTAACGATAGTTTTCCATAAAGATGTCCTTTCAAATTTTATTCTTATTTGTAATTTAAGAAAAGGACAAATTTTGTAATATAAATGGATACGTATTAATGATGTAATATTTTGTAGTTACTTCATAAATTTATGTACTTTAATATTGAATCAAATAAAAAATGTTAATTACATTAAGATATCTAGGCTATTTTTAGTTTATTATAAAATATTGCAAGCATCTGAGAAAAACATAATTTAACACAGATTCTTTATTAACTTTTAAATTTATTGTTTTAAATTTCCGCTGTTCTGCCTAGTGAAGTTATCGTTCTTCGCTTTAATACTTAATTTTTAATAACGTTCAGTGATTTTGTCTAACAGTGTGTAAATTTTATGTATATTACTATTATTTATAGTTGAAATATACACTACAGATTTTTTAAGAAAGTTATATTTAATATTTTCGTATTTCATAAGAATAATAATCCAGTAAATATAAAATAAAGTTATTGTAATCTTTGATAATAATATAATTATTAAATTCACAAATATGAATTAGTTATGCATGAATAAATATATTTATTATATTTCAAAATAGTTTATAAAAAATTTTGTTTCATACAAATAAATTCAACTACTTAGACAATTAATAATTTAATATGTACATCATTAATTTAAAAGGGAAATTATGTAACTATTGTTATAATTATTTAGAAGTCCGCGAAAAATAAAGTAAAGATTTAACAAAGGAAAGCAACACGAAGATGTAATGAGAAGTTTTAACAATAATACAAAACAATAGCATTTATATTTTTTGTTTCTGTAAAAGTAAAATAAATTAGTATTTAAAAAGGAAGAAGCAATAAAAGATTAAAAGATATATTTAAAGCATTAAAAGATTATATTTTAAAGTAACTTAGATTATTTAAAATTATCCTGGAAAAACATGATTTTCTTATATTTAGTATTTAATCGTTTTTATTATAGGAGTTACGCAATAATGCTAGTTTAAAAAATTAGAAATATTTATTAATAGTACTCGGAATAGGCTATGTGTTAGAAATATACTTTTTTCAATTGATGTGTTAATGAGGGTAATTTTTACATAATAATTAAATGAATTAAATATAATTAATAACAGTAAGTTCCGTCACTGGCTAACCATGGTCCATCGTGGTTAAAATTTAAATTAGTACCACTCATCAAAAAACGCCTTTAGAGTAATTGCAAAGTTATCATATAGTTAAAATACTACGATAAACATGTTGATTTCACAATTTTCTAGTTTATTTCATGAGTAATTTATTCAAAAAATTATCTTATATAATTGATCGCATATTATAATAATATCTGTAGACTGTATAATTATTAAATTTCTTTTTAATAATAACTCATGAAACTGACTTCACTTTTTATTTACTTTAAGATTGATATGCATAGATAAAAATTATTAAAAGTCATATTAATAATATATAGTACACGATTGTTCTCTTTCGTTCATGAAACAGAATTTATTATTTATTATGCAAAAAACTCTAATTATTTATCGATACTTTTAATTTTGACAATAAATATTCATTTACGTACATATTTAGAAAGATGTCAAAAAATAATACAAATAATGTTTAAATGTTTATTGTTAAAATATAATTATATTCTAACAAATTTTTGCTAATTATTAACATTATTTTTGTTATATCTTAAATTTTTTACTTATTTATTGTATTTATAATTAATTTGTAATTATCAAAATTAAGATATTTGAAAAAATTGAATTACTTTATATAAATGTACGATATTAAGTGGAAAATATATTTTAAAATAAAAAAATACTACAACTTGAACGAATTTGAAACTTTAAAAATAATTTGATATTTATTTAATAAATATGCGGTATTTGCATCTCCTGTATTAGTCAATTTAAAATATGTATGCAGGAGTAGTGCATAGTCACATAGTTGTAAAAGCCTGCCCGTGTATGTAGACAAGGATGTGTATGCTTATATATTACAAAGTAATTATATTATATTAAACATGAAAAAACTGAGCTTAGTTTCTATATATATATATTTTAATTTTATGCTCATATAAATCTTATAAAAAGCTTCTCGTTAGTTTTATTTAGAAGCAAAGTTATAAAATAGTCGATAATTACGTATAATATTGAAAATTTCTAGTCGCTTATTTTTCTTACATATAGTTTAATATAAGAAATAAATTAATTTAGATGTAATAATAAAAGTATATAAAAATTATTTTTCATTTTCACATATGTATAAATATGATAGAAATACATTGATTTCTTTTTAATTATTATTTTCTTATCTAATACTATTATTGTATTATATATATATATATATATATATATATAAATATATAAATAGAATCGAAAATATTTTTTAATACAGGAACATGTTGTATAACACATATTCTTTATATGTGTTATGGAGAAAAGCTCATTAATACTCAATAAGTATTAATGAACACTATGATTATGATTACTACAAAATAAGAATTGAGAATGCATGTACGTCAGAGTTTCGGTTTGAAATAACAGACATATATTTACTATGTAAATACTATTAGATACTTAGAAATGTAGATCATATATGAGTGTGCCGAATTTTTTTATAATAAAGCGTATTTGAGTATATTAAAAACGAAATTATAGCTATAGAAGAATGTTTAACATTTGTGGTGCACGTAGTTTTTATTAAAGTTACACTGATAACTGTGAAGAAGCTATGTATATGCTCTCCTTCGCCAGTTACGAAGATACCATAAATTTGCGGAAAAGACGAAGCTAGAAATTATTATTCCAAAGCAAAGCTTACGAAATAAATCAACTAGATCTCCGAAAATTCCGTCTCGAGATTCAGCGCTGTTACGGAATATCTGAAAAGCGAGTAGAGCGCATCCGCCGAATAGCCAACGAAGTCGTTCTCGCTACATAAATTACAACAGGCGTCGACTCACCAAGAGTGTAATAGTAACAGCGACAGCGATGTCCACCTTCCTGTAGTATAATGTAAATCAGCTGCGTCGTTGCTCATCGATTCAGAGACTCCGAGCGTTACTACACCACCTGAATCCGGTGCACAGATCCGTCATACCTGCACTCGCACTACTGCGTTATCCGATCCGCGAGCACGACGTGCGCGAGTTTCAATTGCGGCTGATAAAGGACGAGCCAAACTGGAAGTTCACAGCGCGCAACTCGTTCTCTACGAGGACTGGCTACGCAGCGAAGCACGCGAGTCGTGGAGACCACGCTTCAACCCCACCGTGACTCACCCCTTCCAGAGACCGGCGCTGCGCGCCTGCAACCTCCAACGCTACCTCGTCGCCCTGCTTTACTCCTTCCATCAAAATTTGCCTTTCCCGCACCCTCCCTGTTCAGGACTTCGACTCTGCCCACCTTTGCAATTCTGTGACTTAAGTAATACCCCCTTTCATATTTTTCACGAGGTATGCTCGTGAAAACGGCGAGTTTTTACTATAACATTAACACTGGGAACCTCTATTAAACCAAGCCCCCAAGTAGGCAGTTAGCTTATGTGTACTCAAAATTAATAAGGATATTAGAACGAGAGAAGCTGCAAAACTGTCGTACGTTTTGGAAATTATATTATTATTGCCAATTTGTAATCATTGTTAGTCAAAAGTGTGTGATAGAGAGGGTTTTATTTAAAAAAGTATTCTCCACAAAATAAATTCCAAGGTTTCTGTAAGACAAGCTTATGACTGAAAATAATGTTCGTACTATCTAAATTCGTAAATGCTTATACATATTATAAGTTTGTACCGTCAAATTATACCAAATTTATAAAGAGCTCTTTTAATTATATTCATATGAATGTCTTGTTTGCAGTAAATAGACCAAACTAATTAATATAAATTAGTAGCAGTATATCCTAGTGAATTGATGTATATTAATTGTATAGACATAAATCGAATAATTTTAATTACACCGAACGCAAAATAAGTAATTCAATTTATGTATAGTATATATATTTTAAATGATTTTTATAAATTTTAAAATTCAAAATACGGTTAATTTTACCCGTTAATCATTTATTAATAAAATTAAAGTTTGTTCTAATAATATAAAATAATAAATAAGTATTTATATCAAATTAATATGTTTAAATTATTTTCAATTAGTGTTAGAAACTATTTCAATTAGTGCTTATATTTATTTTATGAATATAAGCTACGTATTCATTATTATTCTTTATCAAATCTATCCAGAAGTCTTGGTCGTATCCTACTTGTTAAGTCCAATTTCATATTACTTATTTATCCCTGTCTTGTATTTTTTTCAGATTCTACAGTTTTCTTACTAATATTCTAAATTCTTCCATTTTCCGCTCGATTTGTACATTTTACTTGCCTTTTATGTACGTCATTTAATAATCCTTACAATATGAAATCACGTAGAGTTCCTCTATATCATGATTATGTAGTTTCCTACAGTTTCACAAAAATTCATCTCCTTTTCGTTATTAAATTTAATAATGAAATCATTAGATGACAAACAGTAAAGCTATATTTTTCAATATATTTTATTATATATTTATATTACTAAAAAACTACTTGACTATTAAAAATAAGTTTATAACATTACTTAATATTTTTCATAAATTTGTGTATATCTAGAATTATCCCACTTTAATACGTACAAATTTCCGTAATTTTACTTTTTTGCTTTCTTTTATATGATAAATACTATTTAAAATCTATAAATAATTGTTATTATAATAAAGATTTTATCCAGTTTATCTGATTGATTATGTGATATTGATTAGAGAAATACATACAACCATTGTTATTTTATGCAAATTGTAGTTTACTTTATCAGATCGAAAAAGTATTCTATTCAATTATTCCAGTTAAAGATGATTACTTTAATAGATTAAGAGAATTTATCAAGTTCTTTGTTATAGGATAATTTCAAGCATTCTTATTTAAAAACTTTACTTTTAATTCAAACGTAATGTAGAAATACAGATTTTTACACATTTAAATTAAAATGTTTACATATAAGTATTACTATTAATAATCAAAAATTATTAAAGCATTCAAACTAACCTAGTAATACTGCTAATTTTTAAATATTGTTAAATTGTGACATGGTTGTTCATAAACAAATGACAGTAATCATGAATTTAAAGCAAGTTAAAATATGCAACAAGATTATAATTTTAAATTAAACGTCAAGAAAACTTAAATTTAGTCCAATAAATGTTCTTGCTTATAAGTCCACGTTTATTTCACAATAAAAGCATAATTAGTATGAATTTGCATAAAACTAGTTTGATTTTAGTAATAGAATTCGTATATAATGTTAGGGAAAGGAAGACTGTGTAGGAGGTCTAAACAAGGTTAACGTACGTATCAATGTGATATACAATTTTTCAATTTAATTTCTCTTTACTTTACTAAAATGGTACATTTTAAATTAATTTTATTACCGTACACTTTGTTTTAGTAACTTTTTTATTCTTAAATATTGTAATAAATTTTTTTGAATAAAATAATAGTTTAACATGAACTGTATGATTTTATAACTATATTTCTTGGATTCACTTAAATTTAGATCGATGATATTATTTTATTATTGATAGTGTAATTATAATTTTTATACGTTGAAATTTTTCAATAATAATAATAATAGAATTTTTGTACTTTTATTGACTTCCTCTAAGATCCGTTTATTTCGTCGTATCACTAATATACTTTAAATGACATCCGTTCCTGTTTTGAGACTTCTCATACTTTAACACTTTCAATTAGCCTTTAATTATTAAATAATGAGAAATATGATTATGTCTTTCTAAAGTGAAGTTTTGGCTTAATATATATAACTATTTTACTATTTGGATTATTATGTTGTAAAATATTTTTCATTTTTGAAAGCTCGAGATTTCTATAATATGACTTATTGGCTTTCCAATATAAATTTTATGTTACCATCTTTCAATTGAATTCATTCCAAATCGTTAGTTTACCATAACATTAAAATCTGCCTTACAAATCTAATTCTAGATTTATTTTACTAATTGAATACTATATTTTAGCAGCACATAATCAGAATTATTTCTATAATCATCTGTGAACTAATTTAATATATATAAGGCGAAATAGTTAAATATTAAATAATTTTCAAGAGTTGAATGTCAAATTTATGCAATATGTTAACAGTATTTTTATAGCGCACTATCGAAAATGAGTGCCACTAATTGAATTTTTACAATATTTTGTGTTTATGATATCTTTGAATATTTCTATTTCAAGGTACTTCTGATAAATTCTGAATATGTATGATTCATTTGTTACTAGTTAGCGAAAAGAGTAAAAGTAACTTTAACTCAGTTACAAAATAAATTATTTTTTCAACTAATAACTCTATTGAATAAAAATTTGAAACTCTTACATCGAGTGATTCACTATCAATTCATTATTCACTATCAACACATCAGTAGTATGTATATCACTGATGTGAATAAATATTACTTCTAATTTAATTTAAAAAGTTCTGTCACTTACAAAAATATTTACTTTTAAATCATTAATAATATGTTAGGCCATAAAATTACAGAATGAAAAGTTGTTTCACTTATCTTTCTGACTGATTAAATGATTACCTGAAACTGAAGACTTTGACTGAACACTAATAACTTTGTGTATATCGATCAATTAAAACTTTCGGCTCATTAAATATAAACGATGTCCATCTAAGTGAACGTCTAACTTCTAAAACTATATTCTAATTCTATAATAATAAAAAAGAATAGTTTAAATATTATTTCATAATAAATACATTTTCATATATGTAAACGTGAAAATTTTAAATAAATTGATAAAACGTTAAAATTTACGTTAAAAAGAAACGAACCACGTTAAAATGTCTGAATATATTTTACAGAAAAAGCTATTGACTAATATTAAAATTTAATAAATCAAACCAAATTAATCCTTTTTTTATTATTTTTAAAATAAATATATCTTAATTATATTTTTTCTCATGTATAGGATTTAGATCCTGTTAAGTATTATAGGCATTTACTTAAAGTTTATCCTTTTACCAAAGGCATTTGATTCATGATATTTTTATGTGTTAAATAAACAAGTAAAAGCTTATATATTAAGTTAATAGATAAAATTAAAATAGTTTATCAAAAATTTCTTTAAATTTCGTTTAAAAAAGTAAAAATGATATATAAATATTATTGAAAGAATTTTAAGATTGAAAAAAATTAACCTTTATCATTTGATTATTTCGAATTTTAAAATAATTATTTAATTTAAAAATTAGCACACTTGAAATGTTATTAAGGATTTTAAAAGAAGACGGATAGCGGAAAGAGCTGTGATGGAAGAAATAGAATACTATTATTTCATAGTCGAATCACATGTCACGGATATCTTCTGTCACATTACAAAGTCGGAACACTGGCAATAATCATTTCTAATACTATTGTGATAAATTATTTTCTGTTCTCGATCATTTCTTGCAATTTCTTATACTAAATTTGAAAACTAATTTCTACCTTATCAATATTAAAAATAATTATTTTCGTCTTAACCATGAAACGAATAGTAATAATAGTTACATAACATATTATAGTTCTATTAGAAAACTATGTTTATACGAGCAAACAAATTACGACAAAAATTATCATAAACTTGATCAATCGCAGATAATTATTTACGTGGTTGATAAGTATATCTATACTTACTCGCCTTATACGTGTATACTATAGTTTAATTAGTATTTCGTAGAGCAATGCAAACACTTATTGTTTTCCTACTCAAAACCAATATTTAATAGACTGAGGTGCATTTCCCTAAGCCCGCAGGGTTCATATATACGGAAATAAGAGCGATTGTCATTTTCAATAATATTGACGCAGAGAAGAGAACGGATCGACCGTACTTAATGGAGTGAATTGCGGTAATTTGTTCCGTAATTTCATAATATTGCACATTACAATACAATCTGAGATATTAGGAAATAAGCTTTGAGTAATAAGAAAATTATGAAGTCTTGCATCTTAACTTACGCAATCAGTCAGTAGATTTACTTTACTTTTAATGTTTGACTAGTTTATCATAAATAATACATATATAATGCGATACCATATTAATAAATAGTAAAGACGATAGAATTGGTCGTAAGATTGTAAATCAAGAGAAAAAGATCTTATTGCAATAAAAATCTGTACAAAAATAAGATTATGATTTTAAATATAAAGTATAGTTTATGGATAAGCTGTTCTGTTAAATTACTTATATCCATCAACTTTAGTAAATATTTAAAATTCATCACACTCTGTTACGATAACCGGCTATGAAATATTTTTATTGTACAAATCTTGGGCATGAAATGTATTATGTTACTCTTTTTTCTCTTTCTGTCTATATAAAATAAAATAGTCATTTCTTAAATTTTAGATTTATTTTTTTCAACTGAAATAATAATGAATTCTGTGTATTACATACAAGTTTCACTTTTATTTTTAATTTTTAAAAAGACAACGTAAAAAATATATGTAATATGATGATTTTCTTTGTATGAGAATAGTTAAGCTACGTAAGTTGTAGCTGAATGTTAAAGGATTCTATATAGATTCTGGCTCCCCTCGAATGACTAAAATCCGCATAGCTTAACTACTTATGAGCTTGGATAAAATCTATATTTTTACAAATAGATATATTATAATATATATTTAAATAAATTCTACACTTTTTACTGAAAATATATGCTTTTAAGAAATATGTCCCCCAATAAATACTCAATTAATTTTTTTAAATTATTAAATAATATAATTATAATATATAACACAATAATTACATCTTAAAAGTAGTTGATGAATGTTGTAATTGTTTTCTATATGTTAGACTAGCATCTTCTAAGTATCTTTCAATTTTTTGGTTCTTATTATGTATAAAGGTAAATCCTAAAGATGTATATTTCAATATCTGTGTGGGAATATTATTATTCGTAGAAGAAAAATTTTTCAGTAGAATTCAACAATATTTTTCATCAATTTATACTCTATCATGAATATTTAATTTCGATAAATAGACAAATGTAGGAAAACTTATACTAGCAGAATTACTTGGTTTTATCAGATATTCGATTTTACGTGGAATATTACTATTGTTTGTGACTATTATTTCCGTTTGCAATGTTACATGTCATTTACTCTTTTTTTATGAAGTATTTGGCACTTATTTCGCAAAAATATAATATACTTTCGTTTGCATATTTATGTTAAAATACAAAATGTTGTATATTACTTTGCTTATAGTACCATTATAAGTCTTTACACACACGTGTGCGCGCGCGCACAATGTTCTAAAATTGTAATAATGTATTATATGTACAATTTTTTAAATATATGATGTATACAAAAGAAAATATTTTATAAAATTTAAATATATAATGTGAAAATATTTTTTATAACATTTCATTATTTTTGATATCAGTTCAGAAAAACTTAATCAAATGAAAATTCTTCAGTGCAATTGATTTTTCAAATATATTCAGTTCAAAAAATACAAATAATCTTGCGTGCAAAATTTGACTGTTATTGATACATGTTCTTTCCAGAAACACTATTGTTTTACAAACAAGAAATCATCTTTATTTAGAAGATTGCACATTCGAATCCCAGTTGGTAAATCTGATTTATTTTCAACCAAAAAAATATTTAAACACTTTCTATGACACTTATGATTGTTCTACATTCACTTTAATCAGTGAAATGGTCTTAATTTGTATCAACGATTAGTTGCTTTATTATAAGTAAAACAGGTACAAGCAAGAAAGCATGTTGAAATTTCTAAAAATGTATCAATTACTGCTTAAAATTACTATCTGTAATTATTTATAGTAAGAAATTAATTTACGACACATTAAAAATTATAAATAATATAATTATAATAAAAATAAAAATTTCAAATACGTACGTAAATAAAATTTAAATGTTTAAACATTACTTGTGTCCAAATTATATCGTTTTTTCTATTATATTATTATTATTATACTATTATTCGTTATTTCTATTATAAATTATTATTTTCAAAATGTTGGGTATTAAATTAATACTTATTGGATATAGAAATTCTAAATATAATCGACAAAGTAGTGACGCAAGTAATATTTTAATGTACGTGACTGAATCATCGCAAATAAATGTTTCCATTAATAAATAAATAGTAGCTTAACAGCTACAATATATTTTTTGTTAATGGACAACTTTTCCCGAAAAAGCAATGATTCTGTTAAAAAGAAAATGAGGAAAGATCAGGCATTCGAAGTGCAGTTGATATTAACCACAAAGAGAAGAAAAAAGAGTGAACAGAAAGAAAAAGTAAAAAAGCTTCCACTGGTGAGTGAATGAAAAAAGAATAGGTCGCAAATTTTCATCGCTAGAGCAAAGAAGGCTTGAGTCTGTGCTTCTATTGCAGGCTTCTTTAAGGAAGATCGGAAGATTTGTCGTCTTTTATTTATTTAAGCTCTACTTACCTAACTTCTCTCTCTCTCTCTCTCTCTCTCTCTCTCTCTCTCTTTCTCTGCTAACGACACTTTACGTTGGTTACTGTCTGACGAAGCATCCTTCGTATATAAGGCTCTCACGTGGCTACCAGCGCCAAGGAGATGGCGTTGCTTCTTCATTATTCAAGGCTAAACACCGCCATTGGTCATGACGCCCATTACTTTTAACCTACCAACTTCCCTTTCCCCCTTTAGTCTAGAGCGCTCTACTTGAAAGCTCTGCTATTTAGGAGGAAAGCTCTACCCTGTACTATTTTACTACGATCACTCTTAGTATCTCTACATTTATCTATCTATTTCTCCATCTCGGTTATTTTATATAGTACGAAAAAAGATTTCAAATTTGTGTTACTAAATGACGGACTTCAATTATCATCTTTCAATCTATTTAATGTTTTCAAATGGTTTTAAGACATAAAAAGCATTCCTTAGCGAAATCAGTAAATTTTGAGATAAAATTATATCTTATAGTGTGATAATAAACGTTTTTATATGTGGTTTAATACAAGTAAGAATAAAAAAGTTTTCGCACTCATCAAATTATGTTTTTGTTATCACATTATTTGAATCTATATTTTTCAAATATCTATTTAAAAAAAAATTAAATAGATTTTATTAAAATTTATTATAAATTAATTTTTTATATATAAACAATACTGATATAATTTAAATTATTTTGAAACTTTATTATAATATTGTAAAAAGTCTATGTCTACAAAAAAATATTTTTTATATACATTTTTTAATAATTCGTATTATCATTATGTATAATAATTAGAATTTAGCTTTTGAATATCTTATACATATATTTTTTTCTTTAAATGACCTTTAATGTCTATCTCATACATTTCATAATAATAAGTAGTTTCTATTATATGCAATTAATTCTTTTATATATTGCAACCGGAGCTAAAATGAGTATATGTGAATTATTGAGATCGAAAAATATTTTTATTAGAGAATGATAGTGAGTAAAAGTAATTCAATTGTAGTTCAAGAGGAATATAAATGTGTTGAAAAATCTAAACATGTATTATATTTGCAGAAAAATATTATTCTTTAACAATTGAACAGTAGCCTCTTACGGCTCATGAAAATATTACGAAAGTGTCAGATTTATGCACCGATTTATCTTAATATTTGATCATTTTCTCGTGCTTGTGATATATGTAGCTTATATAATGTGATTATTTCACTCTTGCACCCGAAAATTTTGGGTTATTGATACGGACACATTAAAAATAATTATTATAAATAATCGATTAATATGAAATATAAAATATTAGGGTATTTTATGGTATAACAGCAAGTATGTTAGATAAGAGAAAATTAGTTGGATTGGAAATAACATTTGCATTATTTAATCGTATAACTTATACTATCTTCTATATAGAACTCTAATCTTATCGTCATTGTTGTTATTTAAGCTTAAAAAATAAAATCTGATTTAAATTTAATGTTTTAAGGCATTAAAATTTCAAATAGATAAAACCAAAATCGTGATAAATTTTATATCGTCTTTGTGCATCAACAGACATACATTTTTCAAATTGAACAAAAAGAATTAGCCTATTATTAAAGCGATATAAAAAGAAGACTATAATTTAAATAAATATTAATGTAAAATTTCACAATTATGAAAAGTTGATGCAAATAACTATATTTAATCGATTTTCCAGTTGTAACCGCAAAAGTAAGCAAATTTTTAATTGTGGAACAGTTAGAGTCTTTTATATTCTGATTAGGTTTAAATTTTAAATACGTTTTCCAAATAATCATTAATTCTGTTCGTGTTAATACTCTACCTCTATATAAGTAATCACTTCATTATTTCATTACATTATTCCAGGTTCATCATCAATAGGTTTGATTGGTGATATAATTTTAGTTTCAGTTATTTCGTTTAGGATTAAATACAGATTGTATCTTTTCACTGTTTCGAAATTAATCGATTTCATTGTGAGATTTATACCATTTAATACGAAAGATCAAAATGTGTGTCAAATTAATTATATGTATTCAGAAGTACAGTGCTGAAATAGTAATAGAACACTCTACTTTTTTTCAAAATATTAAAAAAAGGTTTCATAAAATTTTTTGTAAAAATATAAGTGATCTTTTTGAATAGCCGTGTACTACGGCTGCAAAGTATTACACGTCCTTTATTACTAAAGGTAGAAAAATTAAATGATCTCAAAAAGACAGGTGAACAAACAATAATAATATTCTTAGGAAAAAGTATTGTTATTTTTTATCAGAAATCATTGTGAAAAGGTGTAATGGTAGGTAACCGATATGATGTGTTGCATTCGCGTCTAGAAGTCATGAATAGTTTAGAGTATAGTTGTTTGCCTAATCTAAGAATCCACTCAGTGTTGTTCTTTGAATCAGAAATAGTAGTCAATATAATACTTTGTTCAGAAGTGCAAAAAACAAATTGAAAAATAACTATAGATACGAATTATAAAATAATTCTTTAATTTTATATATATATATATATATATATATATATATAAATTTTAGGTGTTTTACCGAGCATCATTTTGAAATATACAAAGCGTAGAAACAGACACGTGCCATTTTACGTTATACATCAAGTAAGAAAAAATTAAACTACTTTTTACAATAAATATGTATTATCTTATCTCTTTTACCGCTATAATTTTAGCAGTTTATAAAAAGATTATTTATCATTCTAATATCCCAATAGCTTATTATTCTTCTTTTAATTATTTATCAAGCTGTATCATCTAACTAAATACACTTTACCGAGACTTCGACTGATTAAATAGCATTAAATGAAGGCTAATGTTTAAATCAAGATCTACCCTTCATGAAATTCCAAATCTCTCTCCTTGACTCTTTCTCCCTCCAACTTTATTTAGAACCTAAAAAAAATCATTAACAAATTCTATCGTAATGATCATCATTAACTCCTAGCACTCTTGCAAATCAATTGTATCTCTTGATCGTTCTCTTACATATCTAATCTTTTGCGTATTTCTTTTCTCGTAGGGATTATCAGCCGTTCTCTAAATAGTGCTTAAATGTCAGCCGAACATATTCCATCTTCTGCCTCCACATACGCCATTGCTTTTCGCTCTACATCGTGTAAGCCCATTCCTTGCTATTGCGTGTGTAGGTATACGAAGCAAGGATAGAGAGGCGCATGAGCGAGTTGCCCCATGTGCTAACTTAACCAAAGGGATTACAGGCTTAGTTAATGGACGCCTCGCGTACAGCTGCGGAGAAAGTACGGAGCTTGAGTTGCATGCCTTGCTGCGTATGTATATATGCACATGTATATGTATGCGGGCATATGTTCAGAACCGCAGCTTCAACCAATGGATTTGCCAAGTCTCTTTTCTGCGATGAATTCTGGATTCTGTGCAAAAGATAGAAAGGGAGAGTTTGCGAGCAGTAGTCGAGAAATTACCCTTTTTAACCAAATTTCCTCTGGGGTTTTCTCTTCTCCTCCTTTTCTCCTATTCATTCTCTCTCGTTTTCTTTCTCTTGATCTCTCACGATATCTTTCACTTTTACTTTATATGTATACCCGTTCATTTTCATAAAAGTATACGAATGAATTACTAAGGTACAGGAGATTTTTCTTGAGAAGACATTTCTCTTTTATTTCTCTTTTTCATATTATTTATTTCCATTTTATATTCTTAGAACTAATCGTATGAATGAAAAGTAAATAAGAATTTATTTTATATATATATATTCATACAATAACATAATGATACATTTATGTATAAAATGTGATCCCTATGAATTAATAATGTAGTGGAGTATGTTTTTGTTAAATAATTCCGCATGCCAATTAACTAGCATTAAATTTATATATATTTTTTGGAAAATAGTTATTAGTTTCATTTAAAATATTTTCAAGTAATGTACTTAAAGTAGACTTAAATCTTTCAATCTTTATAAGTATAAATAGTAAATTAATTAATTAGTCATTATGTGGAATATTTTACTAAATATTTCACTATTAATTCTAATGAAATTATTTCAAACTTTACGATATTATACATTCACTCTACATTACCGTGTTATTCTAATTATTATCATATAATTATCGTAACCTAATGATGTGTATGGAAAACGTATTACTATGAATCACGTTCTTCTAGTACAATTCTAACAAAAACACTTATAGCTATTATTAAATTTATACGTTCGTTTAGAAATTTGATCTATATAAGCAAATTAGTATATTTACCATATGGAATATTATAATATTGATTTTTTTTCAAATAAATTTAATAAATAATTATTTAGAACCAAAAATAATACTTAATTATATAAATAATATAATATTTTACTGGTTTATAAGAATATTCAACATATTGGAAAATAACTTTTCACCTTCAGTACACATACTTTAATCTTCAATACATTATTTGACTTTATATAAAGATAAAATGAAATTCGTAGAAAACGAGATCGGTAATTGCACAAAAATTAGCTCTTAGAAAGTCGATTGAAATTATTAATAGAATAATTTGTACAGTACTTATCTTGTATCATTTAAAAGTAAAAATATTTATTATAAAAAATTTGTTACATTTGATCTGTCTTTCATATTTTTAGTAATAGATTCTTTGAAAAATACTGTAAGTAGAAAAAAACATATCAGCCTCTGTAATCATTTTAAAAGCACTACAAGTGGATGATTTCATATCTTAAGATTATGGAATTTTTATAATAAATTTTATATTGTTATAATAAATAAATCAAGATCCTATGAGATCTTTTCATAGAAAACTAAATAAATCTTGATTTGTTTATCAAACAAATTGATAAACAAATTGTTATTGATAAAATAATTTTACCTTCATGCTCATCAAAATGAGAATGTAATGATTTGAATGTAATCTAATGTAATGAAAATTTTCTGAATGATGAGTTCCAGCAGGTAGTTCCGATGATAATTACTGCTGTGATTTTCTAATAAGTATGATCGATAATTTTTATATATGTCGATTGAGTGACTTTTAAAAAATGTTATTTAAAAATTTAGTTTAATTTAGTTTAACAAAAGATAAATAACCTGAAGTTTCAAGTACAAATATAAAATTTTTAATTACGATGAAGCTTATTTCAATTAAAGGATATTCAAACCACAGAGAAACAAATTGTTTATTATGATTCAGTAAAAAGAAACTCTGGTAAAATGCTTATAGATATTTGGAATAAACATCAATTTTCAAGAGATAATTTCAATACCTTGATATTATTTTGGTAATTTGTCTATATTGTCATTTAAAATTTGTAAATCTTGAAAATGTATATTTTATTTGTATTCAAATAATGATCATTTTTATATAGTGTATAGAGCATGAAGGATATTTTACTCAAAAAAGTGAATCAGAGAGAAAATTATAGATCTGCTTTCGTATTCTGTTTGTTAAATGTTGCTGTCAAAATTCTGTTATCAGCTCTATATTATTATATGATAATAATTTGACTATTTGTAACACAAACTAAATTGTATTCAATTAAATTAAAATTGCATTAAAATATTGTTATGAGATAATGTACATTAGCTTGTACAAGTTAAGCATCGAACAAGCCATGGACTTTATTAAAAAAATAAGAATGCTAATGAAAAATAGACTTTTCTTCGATATGATTAAAAAAAAATATGTATGATCTTAGGATCTTATTTCAATTAGATGAATTATATATTAAAGTTTAATACAAATTGTATTACTTGTTATATTATGATTATAAATTGAATAATTCTTTTTGCTATTTCATTCATTTTTAATGTATTTGTACAAATACATTAAAAATGCATTTAATGAATTCGTAAAGTGTAGAACAATAATTATTATTAAAAATGAGAGTATTCAGTTCAATTATGAATATATGAAATATTATTCTAGAATTCACATGTAACTAGTTGGATATATAGTATTTGATATTCTTAAATATTATTTTTAAAACTTGAATTTAAAAAAAAAATTCTCGAAACAGAGTAGTAGTTACGATTATATTCAAATGTTTTGATAAAATTAATTAACCTATTATACAATAAAAATAAAGATTTATTGTAAGATAATTGTAAAAATCGTATATTTACAGATTGAAAATTTTAATGAATAAAGAATAAATTTAATTACAAGAAGTTTCAATACTGTGAGATTTTTAATGTAACATTCAAAAGATCAGATTTGACTGAATATTTTTAAAAGAAACTAAATGATTTATATTTCAATCTAACAAGAACCTAAAAAAAGAGAAAATATGGAAATATAAAAGATACATCAAAATAAAAATATGAGTGAGGACCAAAAGCATGACTATTTTCATATATTTTTCTTATTTTACCGATAATTTTTGTAATAGGTAAACTTTTGTTATTTATTAATATACTTAAATATAAAAAAATATAGAAATATTGAGTAATAAACGAAATAGAAGTTTATCTTACAATATTTACTCCTTTAATCAGTAATAAGTTTCGAAGCTTATTAAACACGCATAATTCAAATTATTTTCTAATCAGCTACTAAATAATTAAAGGAAAAGAGCCTTTGATGAATACTAAATTAATTATTATATATTTTGGCTCAGAATCATTGAAAATTTTAATTTCATATATTTTATAAGATAAAAAGTAATTAATTATTACAAATTATTAATGTATGTTATATTTATATATTTACCGATAACAAAGGAGCACGTTAATTCTACATAGTTATGTCGAACTTGTAAATTTATGCACAGTCATTTTATTATGCGTTTTTTTCGTAAAAGTGTATAATTAAAATAAAATTAACGTAACGATTAAAATTATAGATAGAACGTACTGATTATAGTAATGTGATTATTTTATAATTTTATATTTATTATAATTTATTATTTTATAATTTTATAATTTTATAATTTATAATTTTATAATTTTATAATTTTATATAGAACTTTTGCTATTCTAAATTGTAATTTCTCGACACTTCATATATATTTATATTTTCATATATGTGCTGAACATGTGAGCTACAGCTGTAAGTAAATATATAATTGATAACTTATTGAAATAACTGAATGTTATATCTCATTGAGACGAATCCTATAGTGTGTTTTTAGGTAATGATGTGGGTATCGCAGGCATAACATACGATTTATTGATTAAAGAAACTTTTCTAACATAATTTTTGAAACTTTATCAATTAGGTCATAGTAGAAAAATTAGAATTATCTTTGTTACAAGCTGATTAGCATATAAATACGTATTATCTAAATCAATTAACATTCTCATATTATTCAGTATATATTCTGGAACTTATAGAAAGAAATCTTAATTTTAAAAATGATATAAATTATTATGAATTCGCATAATACTATACTGGTATATATAATCGTGCTTACAAGGATATTTCTCAGAGCGAGCATAATTATACGAACTGTTAAATTTACATCTAAATAACAGAATGGATATATGGTACACTGATAAAAAATGAAGAAAATTATTGGTAATATAATGTAACCCTTCACACGCATAAGATACTCCGATGAACTGATATTTATTTACATATTTATACCTACACATATAAATCATGATTTATATACAGTTATTAGAATTACATACATAAACAGAAAAAGAGGTTTTGCGTACAAATCAGTTGTATAATATTTTAAAAATTATTCAGATTTAAGGTCTAAATTATATTTGAAAATTTACTTACATTGAATATTAATTTATATGGATTATTTGAGGAAAAACAACTAATAATTAAGAAATGAAGAAGAACATGTAAACGATAATATAATTTGATTGAATTTACTAATGTAATTATATACTATCTACGAACTGCGGTAACTTTACTTCGAAGTAAACCAAACACTTCATGATTTTTAAGTTTGAAAATAGATAATCTCATTACGCTTTTAAATTCTTTACTATTTACAAGAATTCTCTTTCTCGTTGCAACAAATTTCCGGCTAATAACCACTTAGCTTGTCTGCTCATTTGAAAAACGATTTTCCGTTTACTCGCTCTGCCTCTCTCTACTTTTCATTTCGGTTCTAATGTATAACCCGACCAATTTCGCTTAAAATGAAAGCTTCCTTTCTCCCTCCAATGTTAGAGTTTCCATAACAAACAGCGACTTCTCAAGACTTCGACAATGTCAGCGCAAGATAATATCACGCTTTCGTAAGAGGAACCTCCATATAGAGAGTTAGAGAAGAGAGGAAGAGAGACAGAGAAAGGTAAGTAGCAGCAGCAGTATTAGTAGTTCATGCGCTAAACGAGTTCTGCAAGTCTCGTTAGCGAAAATGAGGATCTTAATTCCAGGTGGAAAACAGTGAAGTAAGGCCTCATTCTTCTGCCTCTCTCCTATTCTCTTAGTTTTTCTTTTTCCACCCTCTCTGCCCTCCTCTCTTTTTCAGTGTATGTTCATCTCTTTTTTTCTTGCATATTAGCATGTTGACGTTCAAAGGATATGAAACGCAACTCTGGTGGCATTATTTATCGGATTAGTGTGTGGCAGTAACTTTTACCTCCATATCTTGACAGCTCGTAGAAAAAAGGGAAAAAGGACTAACGAAAAGAAACGGATGATCAGAGGTGCCCGTGAGGCAGCGTCAAATTCACCGAGATATTGGCACTTGCTCCTCCACAGCCAAGTTTCATCTGTGCACTAACACGTACATACGTGGAGTTACGAGAACTCCACGAACTAACTTCTTTATTCGTTCAATAGTTTTCTTCTCACCAAATCTTCAGCGGCTTTCTTTTCTTCCACAGCCATTGTATACTTAATGCCGGTTCGCTCCTTTTATGTCTCATCTAACTTCTTCTTTTTATATTCGTTCGATTTCTGTACTCGACCGAACCGTTAAGTGAAGGAAGAGTTTGCGCTTGTTATCAGGCTGAACTTTAACTAATATCGGCGTTACAATCAGTGCGTTTCAACTTCGTAGTCTGCATTAGTATACGTTAAGGTTTCTGACCTCAATTTTCTCTTTTTTTCACTGACTTTTAAGGTATCATCGCTTTCTTTCTTTGTTTATGTAATTGTGAAAAAGAGCTCAGCCAATAAAGAGATAAAAGATGCTGCAGAAAGGTGAAGAAGATCAAGCACAGCTTATGTTCTAGTATCTTGACATCGTGCTGAGGTGTTATAAAATCTACTGGCCTAAAACTATAAGTGGTTAGATAAAATTTCATTCCATTATCAATTTCATACTTTGGATATCAACATTTAAAATCAGTTTTAATTAAGTATATTAATATTTTAAATTAATAAATGAATATATTCTAATAAATAAAGACTTATTTAATTACGAAAAAATCATCCTCTTTTTTAATATTCCGTTTTGAAGTGCTTTTATTTTTTCCTTAATAGTATGAATTTGAGAAACTGATTGATTGTCAGTTTATTAGCAAGGAATTTAAATCAACAAAATCTAATACTAATCATCTTCTACTTAAAAACACCGATAAGGATTGCTTAAATTTACAAGTTTCTACAAAGTTTGGCAGAGTAGATTTTATTCTTTTTTTATTTAGTTTATAAAATAATTTCAAAATCGATCAAAATAATTTCTGTATTGATTTTTATTTCTTGTTTGGCAATATTTTCAATATGGTTTACAAATATATCTTTTCAATTCGTATCAACGTTTCAAGTGGTTTTACTTTAATTTAAATTTAATTTAAATAAATTAAAATTTCTTATTTATATTATCTTTATGTTTATTAGTATTTACGTAGAAATTTAATATTGCAGAATTCAGTATACAAGTTTTTTAGATTTGATAAGAAATAATTTGGTTCTTAGATATTTAAAATAAAGTTTCATTTTTATAATTAATTGCTATTAAAATACATTTTATAGAATATAATGTTTTCAAATAGCATTAATAGAAAAAACTTTTATTTACACTTGTTTTCATAAAGCAATCACTTTTTTATCATTGAAAGTTTATATTAATTAAAAATATTTGTTGCAAGTTATAGCAATCTACAAAATTTAATTAATTGAGAAAATTGAAGTAATTTCTTTGGACTTTAATTTCTGTGCAACAATAAACTTTAGTGGCATTACTCTCAAAGCTCACTAGACTAGTCCATACGTTGTGAAAGAAGCAAATTTTCCTCTTTCGCGCACTCCAAAATAGGAGAGTTTGTTCGAGTTACATAAATCAAGTGTCTCTGAATTGTTTCCGCATCAGCAAATCCTCAGCCAACTTGAAACCAAGAGAGAGAATTCATAACAGTTGAAAACAATGTCGCGACTCAAGCTGAATTTCACCTAGGCTATCGCATGCTTGGAATCCTACGTTTCGCTTTATATGCGGATGATTTTAGGAAGCACATACGAATATACCATTACAGCGTTCAAGAATAAGGTCATTCGATTCATGTATCTATCTATCGCTTGGATCATAATTATGGATTGCTTTTTATAAAAATATTATTTATAAACAATCTTTAAATTCAAGACTTTATAAATCATTTCATTGTACATTTCACTGCATTTTAAAAATTACTGTAGCTAAATCTTTCTAATATCAACTTAAAATTGTTTTTTTCAAAAAATAATATTAATTTTTACGAATAGTACTTATAATTATTGTAATATAATGATGCCTCTAAAATAATACTTTTCTACTTATTCTTATCTAATTATTAAAATATAAGCCAATTTCATTTTTCCTTTAATCTTTGAAATATTCTTATTAGTTTGATACTTTTATATTGATGATATACTATAGTTATATCCAATGATATGGATTTATTAAATAAGAGGAGAATAATTGCTAGTACATAAATTAATACATGAAATTTGTTATACGAGAGTCTATTGCAATCTCGTGGAATTTCAAGAGTATCGTTAAAAATATAAAAAAAAATCATTAAAGTATTTTTCATCTGTAGTAAATACTAATTTATTATAATAAATATATTTGACGATGAAAAAAAGATATTGGTTATCGATAGAAGGGTTGATAGGATTAGTTTTTGTTAGAAATTTAGAACATAATTTACTAACATGCCCTTCTGTTCTTCTGAAAAAATATGTAACCGATTTCAAGTAACTTATCTTAAATTAAATAGAAATCATCGATTACAAGAGTGTTAATTAAAGTAATTTGTTATTTGTTTTATTTTGTTTCTACTTATAACTTGAATATTTTAATGCACGTATGATATGTTTATCTTTATTTTTAAATTTTATTGAGATTATATGATGTTTCAAATATAAAAATGGAATTACATAAATATAGGTATTAAAATAATTTTAAAAAGATAGTAGAAGAGAGAGATAGTAGAAGATATAAAGACACTGAAAGTAAGTAATTATACACACTAGACTAACTTTAAAAGAATGTTAAAAACAATTTCGTAATCTAATATTTACATATTCTTTAACTATTTATACAAAGTCTATCACAAGTAGAGCAATGGAAAGAAATATCTGAGCAGCTTTTTATTAAATAGTAAACTGAAACAATTAATTATGGATATGAGAAGAAAGAAAATATAAATTTAATTGTTTAAGTTTTCTTTGAAGAAAGAATATAAAATGATATAATTAGATTTAAACGAAAAGTAAGTGAAAGGAGGATATTAAAATCATTTTTCAATTTATACATATCATAATTTGCTGTAATAAAAAAATAATGTAAATAATTTAATATCTTGGCTAACTTACCAACGAATATTATCAAATTAATGAAAACGTTAAAAAATATAATATAACTTAATTAAGATCTAAAAAATGTATGTTTTAATAATCATAGAAGAACCGGAAAAGATAAAAAGAGATCTTTCGATTATCTGGTCAATATTAGTAATGTAATATTGACATAACTGATTCTATGACATGTATAGTTCATATGACAAATAATGTATGGAACTATAAAGTTTTATAATGTTTACAGTGAAAATCTTGTAATCGAAAAGTTAGTTTATTTTTAGTCCTTTAGTTTACCATTCTAATTATTTTTAGTACGAAAACAAAACTGTGGTTCAATTTCATCATTTATCTTCAATACCGTTCTTAGATTAACTTTTAGAAATATATTTTTGCACCAAATAATGCAATAATAATAGTTGCTATTTGTATAATTTATAATCTAAAATCGCTATGTAATCATGTATGTTTTCTTTCTGACTCCTTGTCTAATTAGTATTTATCAATCTTAGGGTCATGATATCGATGAATTTATCTTCACTTTATGAGCTCTTTGTTTTTCACTTTATTTAGTTTAATAATATGTTTTTCTAAAGGTTGGATATAAATTGGTAATTATAATTCTATGATAAATCTTTAAAATCTCTAAATTTTTCAAGTCACATATATTACCATAATCTCACTTATTTTAAAATATTCCCTCTTTTTTCCATGAACGACACAGATATACCTTCATCCGTTTTTTAATGTATATCATGCAATGTTATTTCTGGGTATATTCATATTTATTTACATCAAAATCTTGAAAATAATATGCATTTTAATATTAGGAAGGCAATGAAAATAGTTTTTCAGTTTAATATAGATAGAATAACGATTTTCATATTTTACAAATATACGAATAAAATATGAATTTATGTTTGTTGTTTTTATGATAAACTTATTCTTAAACTGACGAGTAATTTCACTATATAAAAATAAAATATTAAAATACAAATAGTTTGATATAATATAACATTTGTAACCTAATTACGTAATCAATTATCTTCATACATATCCAATAATATAGTAATAAGTAAATTAATACCACTCTTCTTTTTAAAAATACAAAAGAGATAAAAATTTGAGACCTGATACAACAAAATCTTACATTCCACAAAGTATTTTTTGATTTCTATTTGGATAATCGTGAATGCCTTTCCTATTATTTTATTTCTAGATAAAGATTGAAGTACATCATATATTCATTTTTCTTTGAAAGAACTTTATATACAATCATCTTATATATATTTGAAATATAAAGAATCTATCAGATCTAATAAAAAATAGTATAAAATCTACACTCAGATAAAAGGAACATTTTGAGAAAAAAGAAAGACATTAAATATTTATGCGCAAATTTACAATGACATCATCTATTATAATTGATAAATAAATCGATAATTAAGTTTTCTTATTAATAATAAATTTTATGAAAAAGAAGAAAACGATGGTTTGAATTTTTTTCAAGTTATATAAAATATATTATTTCAATACAGTGATAGCTGTATGTCTCTATTAAATACTATTACGTAGATAAAATTAAAAAAAGTTCTTCTGTAAAATAAATAATAATCTAAATGTACTTAAAAATCATTAAGTAATTGATATCAAGATGAAATTATAAATTTTTTGTACCCCATTGGTATGTTTTTTACGTTTTTCTCATTTTATACATATTTTCTTTGTTTGTATATATTTTTACAGTTTCAAACGTCATCTTTGGTATATTTATACATGCTTCAGTATTACTTATGAATAAACGAAACTGAATAGAAGTATAGATAGATAGAACGCACTATGCCTTTGATACAATCTAATGTTAATTCAATAAGTCAGTTAAGTTTTATTAATAGTAGAGAAAAAAAGAGAGATAAATACTGAGAAATAATATGCTTTAGCCTATATAACGCATACATGTGCTTCCGATGTATTCACGTAATTCAATACTTCAGCATCAGTTTCTCATCTATCTTAGTGAAATCCTGTTTTAATAATAGATACATCTGTTTACGTGCGTAATACTATGCAGCTTATTATCTACATATTTCTTGAATTTTGAGTTCTTTGATTTATCATAATTGTTTATATGATGAAGATGAAAGTAGTAACATCCATATGAGCGTCTAAACTAATGACTTATTTGTTATATTCGATTAATACAAATGGATATTAATTTCATAATATTTAACAAGGTTACTTACTAAATTTTATTTAACAAAGTAATTTGTTATTTTAGAAATATTAAAATCTCATTTACTAAAGTACATAATTATAGATGTACTATAGATCGGAAATACTTTTTGTTTTATAAATATTACTTATATGCTGATAGAATCATTTAAATTGGGAATATTATACTCATACAGTACAATATTTATCTTGTAGTACAAAAAATTTCAAAATTCCATATCTTTATGATTCCTTATTTTTTCACTATATTGAGAAACCTTAATATTGCTCATTTTCAAATTAAAAAGTATGAATATATGTAATAATCGTCAATATTTTACATAACTAATAATGTAATATTCTGGAAAAATTATAGTTTTTGAAGATAAAGGTTAATTTAAGATAGGTAAGTCGAATGGGGGAGTACATCTGCCATGTTAAAGCCGATTATCCGGATGTCTACAATCGGTTGAAGAATA
Organism: Wiebesia pumilae; assembly: GCA_018907045.1. Lineage (NCBI taxonomy): Eukaryota > Metazoa > Arthropoda > Insecta > Hymenoptera > Agaonidae > Wiebesia > Wiebesia pumilae. Next base: position 1,353,738 of record JACCHZ010000149.1, on the reverse strand, counting down.
TTGGAATGTCGTTTTGTTAAAGTCGACTAAACTCTGTCATCGAATTTTTGTTTCGCTAAAAAGGATAGTTTGATTATTATGTAGCAGTTGGTTTAAATGTTCTTGCGAATTGAAGATGGATTATCTCCTAGTGGTTATTTCATGAATTAAACTTTAAAAAAGTATTGTTGGTTCGATCGCATTTTATACTTTCAATAATGTCTTCTCTTTTTTTAACGTAGGTAGCGAATCGTACTCTTATTACGCGTGCCCATGCAAGCAAGCATGCACCGGTCAAAAAGAAAAATTGTAGCACGTCTAATATTTATCTTGTAATGCGGGTGTGTTGCTTTGATTGTTATTTTTCTGATGTTTTTCACCTTCCTTCTTTGTTTATCTTCCCTGCTGCTCTGCTCTGCTTATGCATTCGCCCTTCTGGCGGTAGTGACGACTCAGACTCTCGTGCTCTCTGGCTGCCTCGGTCCAGATGGCTTGATATCGGACCAGGTTCGTGGCGGAGGTGTGATGAGATCGAGGCGAAATGAGACGATTACTATTTAAAAAATATCGTTGTTCCTTTTCCTAATCACGGCGGTGATTTGTACACAAAAAACAAGGCAGTAGTTTACAATTTAACGGCGACAGTATATAATAAAATCTGATTTCGTACATTTAATTGGCGGTATTTACTTACTATGAATCGGCGGAGACGACGGGAAGAATTTAACCACGAGGCTGTATCTCCGCACGATCGAGGACTTATTTAGATCCAGGACCACGTCCCAATCCAGGACCCCGTCGGCATGGCTGAAAATGCGTAAAAGGTCAGCATTCCCTAGAAGCGTGCAAAATGTCAGCAGTAGGATTCACATGCTAAATTTCTGCATGACTGAGAGACCTTCGTTTCCCGAACTCCACCTCCGATTCTCTGTTTTGGCTAGTATAGCGGCCGACGCTACGCCGTATGCACTCTTTCTCACTCATACACACACCTTACTGCCACCCATAATCTAGCAGAAGCATCTTGCATAAAGGCGTCTATTTCTACGCACTCGTACTGCTCTTCCTATATGCACACTGTCGCGTGGGCTTTGTAGACACTCTGTCGCACAAGCGTCCATTTTCATTCGCTCGCGATACCACACACCGTTCATTCTTCAGTGCACATACACTACACTTTTTCTTTATTTAACACGCCGGGTGTAGGGACCGGGCCTCCTCTTCTTTTTTTTTCCAGCCCTTGATCCGCGACACGGTTGTCTACTCGCGAATGCATTCATCGGATACCACTCTTTTTTCGGAGAGGAGACGTTTGACATTGCTGATGGTGCCCATTCTTCGTTGTTGTCTGTATGCAAGTAGTTTTCTCGTTTTGAAACAGAGGAAGATTTGTTTCTTCCATTTCCCGTAGAATGCCTGCCACCCGTGTTTCCCGCGCGGAAACTTGATGGCGATCGCTTCGGGAAGGAGGATCATCCACGTGTTGGTGGTGGGGACGGTGCAGGTGTTGTTGGTGGTTTTTTTGCTGCAAGCGGCAGTGTCGGCGTTCTTGATGCCGCAGTTGTTGTCGGTCGTAATGCCCTTGCTGTGGGTTGCAGGGTTGCCGGCTTTTTTACCGCGGCAACCTCATTCTGTAGGTGTCAGGGATGACGTCCTTGCTAAAAAGGTCGATTACGTCAGCCCCTCCGATGTTCTGGCTCTTTCTCGGGCATCGAGATATCTTCCTCCTTGGCAGGACGCTGTAGTGGTTTCGTGTCCCGGCCTTTGCGATGTTATTTGCCACCGGGTGTTGTTCAATGCGTAGCTTTTTCTTTGGCCAGTCGTCCGCTGTTGCGTTGCAATTGAAAATTATGTTGACAGGTGGAAAGGCCTTAATTGGACACTTTTAGGTCTGACGCTTTGGGATAAGCGTTGATGGTTTCACCGGCGCGTTGGCTTCTGTACCAGGACCTGAATCCCAAAACGGCGAGGATGCCAGCGAAAACCCCGTTGATGATGGTCGTGGTTCCTGCGACTGTTAACCGCAGGAATCTAGTTAGCCCATCTTTTTCCTCATGACAGTTTCTTTTTGCGTATTCGCCCGGAGACTTTGGGCAATTTTCGTCGTTTGAGGCTTGTACATATGTTTTTGTTTCCAATACCTTAACGTGCATCTTTCTTCATAAATATTATTTCGAATAATTTTTGAGCTCTTGCTCTTTCTTTAATTTTGACAGGGCTAGTTGTAAAATATAATCATTATTATTCTTTTTCCTTTCCTTGTGTAGGAGGCCCGTGATAATTGGTCATAAATTGTGTCATTTTCTTTTTCGTAATTGACGGGCGGCGGCTTCTTTTAGAATCAAATAGATGGCGCGTCGTGTACCGTTTTTGGGCCTTGTGAATAGTATTGTTCGGTATTACAGGCGTGTCTGTAGGGTGCTTAACACGGCTTAAATTGGGGTTTAGTTGAGGCTTAATATTAACGCATGATACTGTTTTTGTTGTGGCTTAATTTTAGCGTATAATCAAGGCTTAATTGGGGCTTAATTTTAACGCATAGTACTATCTACAGCTAGGCTTTATCGTGGCTTAAGTTCAATGCACAATACATAATTAAAACTTAATTCTAATGTCCAATACTGGTTATTCTTAATTCATTGAAAGCAGTCTGTTGCCATTTTCTTCACTCTCACTTAACCCGTTTATGCAGTAGTTCGTTAAGCAGCATCGTGATGGTGGTGATATTTGGTACGAAACGTCTGTACCATGATACTATGCCGTTGAATTAGCGGAACTCCTTGATGTTTCGTGGCGGAGTTAGTGCTAAGATGGCGGTTACCTTGTCAGAGACCGTGTAGATCCCCTTCTGGGTGATGAGATGCCATAGGTACGTGAGCTCTTTTCGCTCAAACTGGCATTTCTCCAAATTTGGTTGCAGCTTTGCCTCCCACAGCGGTCGTAGTAACTCTTTTTCAAACTTGATATGGTGTTCAAAGGCTGTCACTATCACTGTGTGATTCAAGTAACAAAACACACTTTATTCTTGTAACGGTGTGACGACTCAATCTACGAGGCGTTGGAATACGTCAGAGGCGAAGTGTAGACCGAATAGGAGGATTCGGAATTGCATGAACCCGGTATCGTAAAGGCCGTGAGAGGTTTGTTACTCTCGGTCAGAGGCACCCGTCAATATCCTTTCCGCAGTTCGATGGTTAAAAAGGTAGTACGCTCCTCGCTATTTATCTAGGAAGGAGTTATTCTGAGGTAAAAGGAAGACATCCTTTTCTGTGATGGCGTTAAATCGGTGATAATCAATGGAGAATCGGTATTTCCATTCTTTCTTTTAGGCGAGCACTACCGGCGAGCTTTATGAGCTAGGGCTCAAGGGCTCAATAACTCCGTCCATGAGCATCTTATCAAGATGTTCGTTGAATACTGCGTGGCGGGTTGTCGGGCCTTTGATTGGTCTTGAATCTAAAAGACGGATCTCGTAATCAATAAGATGTGTGAGACCTTTTAGTGAGGCCAATAATTGTTTCTCCTCGCAGATTACTTGATTGAGTTTCTGCCTTTCCTCGTCCTCTAATGAGGTTAATCCAACCGGACAGATAGCGGTGATCGCCAAGAAGATTTTTTTCCCGGTAAGTATTAGTTGCTGGTCGATCTAGCTCAGCATATTCATGCCGATCAGCCCCTTATAATTGAGCGAACTGAGAACGTGGAATGTTATGGTATGGCCCTTGATGTTAATGGACCCGGTTATAATTGCGTTGATTTCTAGTGTGGTGATGTAATGTCTGGTGCTCGCTTTCCAGCTCTGCTGGTGGCACTATTCTCACTCTTTGAGAGTGTACTGATGGCTCGATGTAGATGAGAGCCTCGATATGCCGACGGCTGATGCCAACAGAGATGAAGCACCATCTGTCCCCCTTTTCCTTGGGAGCGGAGGTGTCAATCTCTGGTTTGGATTCCATCCATTCCACAGATTGAGCAGAAAATTCTGATAGAGTTCCGGCATTCGGTGCGATTATATCCTCGTTGCTTGCACCTTCAACTGCACTGAAATCGGTCGTATGGAGCGTCGGCGGCAGCCTCTGTCGCTCGGCGGACTGACGGATGTTTCCCCCTAATTTTCCGGAGGTTGCTCTCTATCCCCTTGACCCAGCACACTAAGTTACTAAGGTTCTCGATCCGTTCCGAAAGATAAATAGCAAGTTCCGGACCCATGTTCTCGCGTTTGTTTCTGAACTGCTTCTCGGTGGGAAATCCGCCGTGTTTCCTAATTAGTCTTGTCATGGCTAAGATAATCGAGCGGAAATTCTAGCTTGCTCTCTGTGCACGCTCAGTTATCTGGTGTGATAAGGCTTCTCCCTCTGTGGTTGAGAGAAAAAACTTGCTCAGTTCCGTTACCAGATCCATTCATGTATTAAACCGTCCTACGCTCCTGTACCATAGAAGTGCATCGCCCTTGAGTAATTCTGGGGTCCCTAAGAGTAGATGTTCTTCAGCAAGTCCATAGATGGCCTGTAATTCTTCGATCCTTTCCAGTAGCATATAAACATTCCTTCCATAGAAACGACAGTTCCACTTGCGAATTTGATCCATTAACTGGTAGTCGGGAGGTGGTTGCATTTTCAGGATCGTGTCTGCTTGTTTGATGATCGGCTCCTGCAATACTGTGGTTGGTTCCTCTCGGCCACGAAGTTAGAGGGTCTGCAGCCGGCGGTATTGACCTTGGTGTTGAAGTCGAGGGGTTATCGCGTAGTTCTTGGAGGCTAACGTTGGCCAAGTTCGGTATCCTTTCGCGTACTCTGTCATTCACTAAGCTCTCTTCTCTTAATGACCGGTGGGCCCACATGTTTGACCTCATTCTTTTTCTTAGCGTCAGAATGATCTCCTGTGTGGATAAACCTCAAGCCTCTAATTCAGCTGTAAATTGGTCGTATGACAGTTTGTCTATCTTTAGGAGTGACATTTAAGTCGACTCAGAATAGCTGCTTCGAGTCCTTATTCGCTACGATAAGTTTCTAGTTTATAGTCGGTGTCGCATTTCGAATTACGACTCGAATCCTTGTTCGGGGCGCTATATAATGGCGAGTGAATTGCTTTGATTGTTATTCTTGGTTTGGTTGTTATTGCTCTGCTCTGCTTATGTATTCGGCCATCTGGCGGCGGAGGCGGCGGCTCAGACTCGTGCTCCCTGGCTGCCTCGGTTCAGATGGCTCGATGTCGGACAAGGTTCGTGGCGGAGGCGTGATGAGATCAAGGCGAAATGAGAATGGTGATTTTTTCTTTTTTATCAAAATTAAACTGTTTTTACTCAATTTGAATCTAGAGGTATTCTATTTTACGGTACGCTTACTATTTAAAAAACATCGTTGTTGTTTTTTTTAATCACGGCGGCGATTTGTACACTATTTCGAGTCGGTGATTATTTTTCATTAATTTAGTGGCGTTCGGTACATTTAGTTGCGATTATTATTTTATAAGAATTCTAAAAATAAGGCAGTAGTTTACAATTTAACGGCGACAGTATATAATAAACTCTGATTTCGTACATTAAATTGGCAGTATTTATTTGCTATGAATCGGCGGAGACGACGGGACTGACGGAGACACGAGACTGTATCTCCGGGGCACGATCGAGGACTTATATCTAGATCCAGAACCACGCTCCAAATGTCGGCATGGCCGGAAATGTACCAAACGTCAGCATTCCCTGGAAGCGCGCCAAATGTCAGCACTAGGAGTCACGAGCTAAATTTTCGCATGACTGAGAGTCCTTCATTTCCCGCACTTCTTTTCCAACTCTCTATTCTACTTGAGCGCGACCTTTTTATATGTTTTGTGGACGCTTCTTCTCACACTTTCGTACTCACGGGTTACATAGAGGGGTTGCTTTGCTTAGTTATTGCCTTTACGGACCGTGAGCAAGGCCAGTGGCAGGGAAAACAACGGCGGTGGTGGCGTAAACACCTCGCGCTATTTGCACATAGCCTAGCATTGCGCTGGTTAAGGCAGAGCCAAGGTTCTCCCTCTACAGCCCCATGCTCTCTCATGACCCACTCAGTATTCTCTCTGGTACGTTTACTAAGCCGCATACTCTCGCTATGCGGGGTTTCTCTCACTCATTCTCTCGCATAGGTACCATGTAGTTTGGTGGTTGACGCTATACCGCATACACTCTCTCTCACTCGTACTCGAACTCTTGCGGTCGACACTACGCCGCGCACATTCTCTCCCATTCATACGCACAGTTTTGCGGGTAATGCTACGCCACGTGCATTCTTTCTCATTCGTTCGCACAGTTTTGTGGGCGACCCTACGCCGTGCTCATGCTTTCGCACTTATATACTCACCTTGCCGACACGCGTACTCTTGCAGAATCGTCCCGCATGCTGGCGTTCATTTCTACGGACTCGTACTACTCTTCCTACACTCACACAATTGCGTCGGCTTTACACTCACTCTGTCGCACAAGAGTTCATTTTTATTCACGCGCGCTCCCCACACCCTTTATTCTTCTGTACACATATACTACACGCAACATTCTTTACTTCACATTTATTTACGAACATAATTCAATGCAATATATGAAGATGAAAAAAAAAGCTTTGTACCATCTAAATATTTTTAAATATTTGCCATTATCGTGTGTGCCTAAACAAAAGATTGTTGATGTAAAATTTAACAACGAAATATTCAATATAATAGTAGGATTGAAAATATTTAAGCCTGATTGGAATTTTTTTCATGTAGATTAAAATTTTTATTATTTTGTATATCTTTTTATAAAGTGAACTGTTAGACCAACTATACTTAATTAATTAAGAATAGGAACTGTTTTAACATTTTTTAAATTTCAAAGAATTATTTTACACTTATATTAGAATAAATTAAATAAGAGATTTAAATCAATATCGTTATTTCACTTACTAAGTATTTCGTTTCAATTTCAAAATCACAAATTTCATAAAAGTATATGATAGTTATCTAAATTGTTGTGATTTAAATTAGACTTCAAAGTATTCTGTAAACACAATCTTGGAAAATTGCAGAAAGTACTTTATGAAAGAGAATCAAGGTCTGAGGTTAGTATTGTTACCTTTTCGAATAGATTGTGGCTTTAAAGTCAGCTTTCCAACTTTTATGCATGTAAAGCACTTTATCTGTGATAGCAATACCTATTTATTTCATAAAAAATAAATGAACTTTATCTCTTAAATTTTTAATATTCAATACATATATAATTATTCAAACTATAACTATTAAGTTAATTTGTGTTTTATAATAATTTTTATATCGTTTTATTTGCATATATGGAAATCCAAATATTTACAATAAAATATTATTTAAAAAAACAACGTTTTTATAGAAAACTTTCAAACATGTATTTGATTTTAAAGAATAGAATTTTCTAAAGAATTCACGTTATTTATGTCATTATATCATCATAAATTTCTGTTAATTATATTTCAAACCATATTTTTACTTACTTTAATTTATTCATTTAGACTGACAATATATTATAAATATATTGAAATAAATGATTTATAATTTATGTCACATTTTGTGTAGGTTTAATTTTGATTACGTATTTTCTAAGATTTATATATCGTTAAATCCAAGAATTTTTAGATATATGTATTTATTAATATTTTGATATTTTGATTCTGCATTATTATTTATGTACTATTGAAACAATATTCCTGCCTTTAATAAATAAAATTCGATGATTCAATTACATCAATGCATAAGCTAATAAATACTTATAATTATTAAATTAAAACAACAAAGAAAATCGTATTTATAGACTGTTACAGATTTTTAAAATTTTTTACATCGAGTATAAATTATAATTAATCATCTAAATAAAATATAATAATTTTAAAAATATAAAATTATTCTTTACATCAAATTATATTTAATTATTATAAATTAATTTGTAATATACGTGTACTCAATAACATAATTCATGGCATATAAACGTATTATGTAAAATCGAAAATATATGTGCACATTTTAAAATAAATCTTATTTGGAAATTTTTTCTTCTATAGTTAGAAGGTTTACATTTTAGTTTGTTTCGCCAGAAACATTAATATCTATGCTATGTATCCAGGTTGCTTAGAATATAAAACATATGAAGATTCTACACATTTATAATAAAAATAAATGAAATCTGAAGTCAAACTAATAATTGGTCAGATTATTGTATTGCAATACTATAATGTAATAAAAAATAAAATAGGAAAGTAACAATTAATATAAAGATGAATAATTTTAGGTATACAAATGTTGATATATTCAATTATTTTCAAAAAAAACACTTATTTAGCACTTAGTTAGCTAGTTAGCTTATTTCTTTATACTGAAACTGTTTTAGGATTATTTAGTTCACTTTTCGGACATGTTTATAATTTCATACAGATGCAGATCAATTATTTTATACGCTAAGAAAAGTATCTCGTTTATTCATCAGACTATGGTTTGCTTTTTGATTACTTGAATGAGTGTTGAAAATCGATATACCTAATTTTACAATAATATTTTCTTATAAAAGAAGTAATGAATTGATCTATTTGTTACATTTATTTTTACATTTATTTTCAGATTTTGATTATTTTCTTTATAGGAAAGATTAGCAATTTGTTACAAGTATTTCTTTATAAAACTACCATTCATTAATTACATACAGACTAATTATTTAAATATTAATCAGTTATATTTTATGATCGAATGGTTCATCTGTAAAGTAACTAAAGATTATACTAGTAAATACTAAGAAACTTGAATAATCAGTTATGTCTGCGGATTTAGACACCTCATTTACTCGTACAAATACTGAAATCTCTTCGTTTTCTTTGTGACTCCTGGAAACTCTCCAATAAGTGGTGTCTGTTTCTTTCTCTCACTTATTCTGTATATATATAACTGACTCTTTCTCTCTCATACATGCTGGATATATTACTCATTATCTTAGGTACAGATTACGTTCGCTGCGATAGAAACTGTAAATTTGGTATTTTCCATTTTTCTTCAGCTTTTCCCGTTCATATTCAGCAACTATATAGATTTCTAAGAAAGGATAAACAGACAAATCCTTCGTCTCTTTTTAAGGCAGCCAACTTGTGGTTCTGTCAATCGAAAATAACAAAATTTGCTTGCTCTTCAGAAGTCGTAGCACCTTCGTCAGCACTTTTCAAAAACTTAAATAGAATTCTTGTTCAAAAATCGTTTTAAAAGTATTTACAAAAGAATTAAAATTTTGAATAATAATAGAAAACAGAGTTATGATAAATGATTTCTAACTTTACATGATTTGTTTGAGTTATGGTTAGAAATAGAAAAGGATATATTTACGTATATATTGAAAATAAAATATTTGAATGATTTTTATAAAATCTAAAAACATTTCTTATCCTTTATTACATTCATTTACATAACTTAAAACTTTTTTGAAATGATTAGTAATAATAAAAGTTATTATCAAGTAGTTCGAATTGTTTGAATATTTTCGTTTAAAATAAATTTTGAATTAAACTAATTAAATTTTAAATGTTTAAATTAAAGAAATTATTTAAAATTTAGTTTTAGAAGTAAATTAGATTACAATTAGATTAGTTTCGATAATTACTTTTAGAATCCTGGATATTTCATGAAAAACACTACCAAAACATTGTCAGAATTTTAGTTATTCAAATTAAAATTCGATTCCTGTTAACCAAGAGATTGGACTTCTCGCGAGTGTATGCAAAAGAGCAAAACAGCCTTCGTTATTGTAATAACAGAGTTTCTTCAAAGGTGTAGGTGCTTATTCATTTACGGAAAATACCATACTGCTCTACTGGGAATATCAATGAAAAGACACTGGCTAAATTGAATTTAGCATGATAGACCCGAGGTAGACCGTTGTAGAATACCGCTTACCAACTCTACCATAATTGCAAGAGTGGCTGTGTGCATATGTGTGTTAGAATACCATCTACCTTTTACCAATTTAGATGGTTACACAGTACAAGGTAGTCCGTTTCTCTTTCTGGAAAATTCTGCATATTCATGGGTTATATAGGTTTGCCATTCAATCTGCACAGGAATTGTTTAATACGTGTTAACGATAATCAGCACACTTACGTATTCTACCTCTATTTCAGTGGCTTTGTGCATATTATTGATCTATGAATCTACGCAATATTCCATTATATGAAAAGTATTTCCTTGTATTATTTAAAAATGAGTGTAATAAAGTGCTATTAAATAAAATTAATTTTACTCAATGATAATAAGAATAATCAAAATATTTAGTTCTTATGTCATAAGTTAGTTCATTATTCCAGATTATTACTTTAAAAAAATCAAATATATTTAAAATCTTAACACGCAGTAAATATTGACAAATGAAAGCAAAAATGTTTTTATAAATCTGAAAATTTGTTTTAATCTAATATAAGTAAATAAGATGTAATAATTAAGAAATTTTTATTTAAAACTGAATATCAGAATAGCATATTTTCAAAATATGACATTTATTTTCCAAATTTATCAAATATAAAATTTCGCATAATTATGTAAACTTATAACACTATTCAATAGTAATATTTTATCAAGTAAATATCAATTATAAAGAAAATATATTTTAAAAATAAAGTTTCTATAATAAAATTTTTTGTCTTTCGATTTATAAATTGCCCAGCATAATATCGTGTTTAACGTCAAACTATTATAAAAATAAAGACAATTCAGAATATTAAAGAAATAAGTTCTCTTTATCTATAACAAATTGGTATGTTCTTTTTTCATATTTTATTTCTTAAAATCATATATGCATAACTTTTTAAGATTACAAAATCTTATGAAATTATAATTTTTGTATACGTACTTTTAATGGAGAGTGTATTCAAGTAGTAAATTACAAAAAGTAGTATATTACCTTAGTCTTTTGAAAAATACTTATCATTATTATAATTATTATTATTATTACTATTCAATAAATCATAGCATATAAATAAATACAGCAATGTAAATCTTTTAAAGTTAAATCTTGGTTACAAGATAATAATTATAAATAATAATAATCAACTTTATGTTCAAACACTTTTATGTATCAGAATAAAGATAGTATAATTTAAAAGAATATAATTATATAATATTAATTAAAAATTAGAAAGTTTTATAAATTATTTTTGATAATGTTATCAATGTCATTCCTTGTTCTTTTATTGTTCAGTAATTGACGTATATTATTGTAATAGTTTCAGAATTAAAAAAGTTAATAGTTTTTATTTAATAAGCAAATATTAACAATACTATAATACTATTATCTTTTTATGTATTTTTATACACCATTAGTAGATCATTAGACGATAGAATTATTCATACAGAAAAATTTTTTTTGAAAACAGGCAACATATTATACTGCTCTGTCTTTTTAAATTGAGAAAAAATTCTATATCATTCACGCTTGTTTTGTATTAATTTATTATGTATCTTTATTTTACGACTTTATAAGCTCTTTTTCTAGGATAAATATATATAATCTTTTAATATCCAATACAATTTGTCATTATTTTCAAAATATTATTTCCTAATTGAAAGAATAAAAATATAAATTAATTAATTATCATGTACTAAGAAATAAAGTAACTATACATTTCAATAAACTTATTCAAATATAATAAATTGTAGCTACGCAATTTAATAATTATCTTTCATGATTTTCAGATTATAATTTGAAAATAATCTTCAAATAATTAATATAAGATAACTTTCTTTAGTGAGCCCTTCAATAATTTAATTCTCTAGTGCTTACTATTACATCTTGAAACAAAGCAAAATACACTAGGCGAGCCAGTAAATATGAAGTGGGTTGCCTTCGGGAGTAGCTCATTGTTCAAAACGGACTTACGGCAACTAGACGAACGGTAGCGAAAGATAATTTGAATATATGAAGGTAACTGTAAATGGCTTTCCTTTGAGATTAAATACGTATTAAGCTGAATATGATTCAATTTAAAACGTCTATGTATACAACATTTTTATAAATATTTCTATAAATTATGGATATAAATTTTCGAAATTTCAATTCATCGTTTACAATATTTCTTGAAATATCGATAACTTTGAGTATAATAAATATTCTCATGTTTGGTTATGCTGAATACTAAAAACTATTAAAGCGCATTTTGAATAATAAAATGAAGTTCTATAATTTTCATAAAGCGCAAAATTATAGATGTACTGTATCTTTTCAATTATCATTAATTGTAATACGTATCTATTTGGATACCTTGTAAAGCTTATAAGTAATGCAAAGGTAATGAAGACAGTAGCTAATTAATTTCCGCTGAACTTTTAATTAAATCCATATCAAAATTATCTTGGTAATAGACGATCAATTATATCAAAGCCACCTCTTCCTAATAATATTTTTGTTTCATATTTAGCTTTATAATAAATATTTTCAATTTAGTACCAATTATCAATTTATGAATTGTATCTTACTCTTTACAAAATTCAAAATGTTGAGTTAATTTGTATTGACGTTTTTTGTTGTAAAATGAAATAAAGCTTATTTTAAAAGATCACCATGACAATATTACTCTGAATTACTTTACTAGTATAATAGTATAGGCTAGGAATATCAATATTTGTTTCTCACATTCCTGAGTAAGAGAAAACTATATAACTTTGGATATAATTATTGATACGATTACTAACACAATTATTCTAAAGTTTGTTCTAAATTGTAAGAGGCTTCTAATCTAATCAGTCAATAAATACTGTAGGATTTAAACATTATAGTCGTTTATTTCTGTTCTCTTGCTTTTTTAATCATCATTTTTATTTTTAGATCAAATCTCTCTTCATTTTACTTTTTCACTAAATTAAGCAGGACTCAAGGAAATTAATTAATGAACTTCAATTATTTTAAATACAGTGATCACTCTTTTATACGTCTCAAGCATTATTGAGTTGCTTACCGTAAATATCTATTATGATTCCAAATATAGTTTATTATCTTTACCAATCTACAGATATACGCAATTTAATATATTTAATGTACTTTTAATATTTACCAATATTGATGAACAACGTTAATGCTATAGCACATTTTCACTATTTTTAATCCTTCTTATTCTTCACACTGTGTTATCAGTCTTTTAAAGCCGAAGACTTAGTAGTTTTAACCAGAAGTATACCGTTCATCATATCAGTGTTGCCTTTTGTACAGATTTTTTAAGCAATAATTTTTATTTTTATCATTGATTCAATTTCGTTATATGACTAACTAAAGAGCTTATTATCTACACTTTTAAGACTCTATAATATTCTATGCTCAGTGCTAATTGTGTTTTTAATTAATCAAAAAATTCATACATCATCTTAGAATCTATGTCATACTCGCTAACCCTAAATGACATCACTGGTCAAGATAAATCTATATTATTTTCTTGAAGTCATTACTTTTTTTCTACTTTCTTCCTTGTAAATTAGAAATAATTTCTACACTTTGAACTAGCATTACTAACATTAATAGTAATAATAATAATAGAAAAAATAAATATCAATGATTTGGATTTTAGCTAAGATTGTTTAAATGAAGTTACGGTCTATTAATTGGAAAAAATCAATTATTATAATAATTTCTATAATATATTTTTTGAATTTTCTCTACATAATATTTTAAATGCTCAATAATACTCTCTTCATCTGAAATATTATCAATTTTGGAATATATATTTAATCATAATTTGGTTTATATTCTTTTCGTATTCAAATTTTAAGATAAAGTATATTATAATCAGTACAATTTTCTAGGGTACTATTTCACCAAAGATATAGAAATTCAGTTCACCTTGTATATATAATTATATATTTTTATTCCGTTTGAATGGTCTATTATCAATATGTAATTTAACAAGAAAGTCTGTTATTTTCAAACCACTTGTTATTAGACCACTTACAATGACTTGTTCTGCTTGTCACTTATCTACAAATTTCATCAAGATAGTAAGCTCTTGAAGTAGTTCTCGAACTAATAAATTTTTATGTTTATTAATTGATCTTGAGACAACATCAATATATTATATTCACTTTCGTAACATTGAAAAGACTACTTTAAATTAATAAAGAATTTTTATTGCAATTAATTAACTAAATATGTGATGAAAACAGGATATAGTAATTTATATTTTATGATTTATTATATTAGAAGTTTATTAAGATTTTATGACACTTTTTTTCTATATTTTAAGATTATTAGAAATTTTTAGAAATATTGCATAAATTCTAGTATAATAGTCCCTTCATTTAAATTAACTTTTTTGTACATCTAACAATAAAATTTTGTATCTATTTTTCTTCTCAACTATATATTTCAAATTTCTTAATAATACATCTAGTTTAATGTCAGTAATAATATGTGTTTATATTACTTGGATAACCTGAACGTTATTGTATTTCAATAATTTCATATTATGTAAATATTATTCAAACTAGTGTAGAAAGTTATATGAGCTTAGAACCTTCTTATTCTAAAGAATTTTCTTTTCTCAAGAAGATGATACGAGATGATTACGTGCTGCAATTTTTATTTTCAGGATGATTTTACAGAACTATTCAATAATTAGGTAACTGATTTTCAAATTTTAGTACATTTAATAATCTTTAATTTTAATTCCCATTTTTAAAAATTTTAAATTATTTTAACATTATACTAACTAAATTTGATGAATGGTACGATAAAACTTTAAATCATCTTTACTAGTTATTTATCTCATTTTACTATTATTTATGACTGGAAATTACCATTTATTAATAATAAAATCTATTAGTTCATTTGAAAATCGTAGATGATATTCTACAATTCAAGATCACTGTAAAAGTAGTGGCCTCAAATCAGTAAGCATTCCTTCAATATTTTTTATAAAACACGAAGCGATAAGTTAGCTTTCATCTTATATTTCTTAGCGTAAAGGTAACACAAGGTATGCAAATTATAAATCTGGATACCATATAGATATGTACATGAGTGAAGTCGCATATGCCTATGATCAGTTCAAAGTCCTACATTCTAGCCATAATATCAAATGTTTTACACTGTGATTTGTTTTCACTATCCAATAAAATGGAAATGTCTCTCTAAATATACGGTAACTAGGCCTTGTACATCATAGTACGTGAGAAATGATTCAAAGTTAAAGATGTATACATAAATGTAAGATAGTACACATGTGGCCAATGGAGGTATCACTTGCAGAAACAGTAAACGTGATAAGATGAACTGGATTCTATAAAGTACGAGTTGATGATACTTTGATTTACAGAATGTTAATTAATGAATGAGCGTACGATAGTTGATGTTGCAAGGAAGGATTGTACTTATAATTTGTTGACATATAGAGTACATGAGATATATGTGTGATTGAATATGTAGAAATGAAAAAAGCTGCCGATTTGGATAACGCGATTTGATAAGGATGTGTTCCTACCTTCTGACAGTGGTGTTAGTAAGCTCAAGATGAAGCTAGTTGTTTATGTGTAAAGCAAATCAAATGGTGGCTGTAGTAATTTTGAGATGGTCTATGATTATAGTTTTTCCGCTTTGCTGGTTGCCTACCTTCGATTTGTTTCCTTAATTATGCGAGATACGAGTTTCCAAGGTATTGTATTAAAAATCCATAATCTCTATTTTGACCTTATTTGCCTTGTAAATGTCGTTTGACATGTAACCTTATCTAGAATTTTGGTCTGATATCCGTTATTATTAATAATATACATAATTAGTAATGCGAATGATTTAGGCAGATAAGCCATAAGTTTAGAAGAAATCGGGATATTAATCTTGACGTAATTTGGGAGGTCAATTTATAATTCTTCAAAAATATCTACGGAATCTCATGGCTGAAATGAATATTATCTAATAAGATTTAAAAACTGTTACTACTGAAATCTCTCATCGTTAGGAGTCTTTTCTTACGATTCAAAAGGATACATTCACACCTGGACAATTTTTATTTGGATGGTTTATCGCATTATCATTACCGTGTCTATAGATGAATAAGCCTTCTTTTAGTTCCAGATAGAAACTAATAGAGTTAATTAGAATGTATTTTTGAAATATTTCAGGAACAGTTAGCACAACTGAAATAGTCACTCAAGTGGCTCCAGACGAATTGGAATTTACAAGTAGAGAAATTTTCCAAATATTATCTTCTACCCGTCTTATCAATTTTTTAGACCAAATATGCGGGTTTAATACATCGAATTATTTTGGAATCACGATTAAGGCGTTACTTTTGTATAAATCGATTCGATATAATCGAAAATATCTGCGTAAATTGTTCGCACCATTAATTATATATATTGTAAATAATAGCTGGAATCCGGCCGAAGTTCTAGATAAGGTTACCCGTTGAACCACGTTTATGAGGCCAACAAGTCAATAATCTAAAATCCCTAGTGGTTGTTTTAAAAAATTGTGTAGGTTTATTATCAGTACGTTGTATACAGTAATCAAGTACTTTCCAAAATTAATTATATACATTTTTATTAAATCTACAGTTTAGTAATTTCTGTTTCTTAGAGTATTTTGCACTTTGTACAAGTATACCGCATAAATATTAACTGTGCTGCTAATGTATATAAATTATAAAACACGATAACTGATGTTTACTTTGCGAAGGGAACCATCAATCAGATGAATATTAGTTGTTCATGTTAAACAAAATATTTTATAAATAGTTTTAAAAATATTTCTGAAAGATGAAGATTGTACATTTTCCGGATTTGTACAATATTTTCTTGTTATTAAAGCAGTATGTTGTTATTTATTTTAAAAAAGTTAAGAGAATTTTTCAGTGAAACGCTGGAATTAAACAAAAATAATTTTTCGTAAAGATGTATGTATTTAGATGATGAGTCTAATGTTTCCAACATTGGAATTCCTACAAAAATTCAATTTTTCTTAAAATTTGAAATTTCTTTAAAAAAACTACGTAAACCACATAACTATGATGTAATATTAACGTAACCATGATATAATCTTAAATACACTCGCAAAAACATCCCTTGTTATTGGATGAAAAATTGAAAAATTAAGAAAGTTATATAGAAGATGTAATCATAAAAAATATAATCATATAGAAGAGTTTGAAATTTTCACTAACTATTAGAAACAACAATCATTATCGAGTAATAAAATAATTACAAAAAATTTTATGACCGTTTTGTACAATACTTTATAAATACAATAATTATTAATATTTCAACAATAAAATTACAAACTTTTAGTATCCAAGAACAAAGTATAGGAGTAACAATAAAAAAATCAAAAACAATATTTAGGAATAATGGAGAATGCATCCGCAAATAAACATTTCGAATGCGATACCCATAAGCACATGCATATCCCACATAATTGTTTAACAAAATCATGCTACTAAGATTCCACAGCTCTTTATCGATGAATTACATTACTGATAGAATAATCAAAAAATGTAGAAATTTTCAAAAAAATGAGTTACTCGTCATAGTCGAAACCTTGTTTAAATCACTCAGTACGTATATACGTATATCGTATAGCGCAGAAGTTTATTGTTAATAAAAATGTATTATATTGCCATTCCTCGACTTTTTCAGAATTGTATGAATATCGATGCACATATCAAAATGGATTAATAAGCTGAATAGCATCATAATCAGAGATTCTCGGCATAGTTAACAATAGCGTTAAACAAAATTACACCTATATTTTTTACGCAATATGAGTATTCATGTGTCGAAATTGGTTATTGTTACTAAAAATTTATTCCCGAGATACTCCATAACTTATTATTATCAATTATCGTTGATCATATCAAAATAAACAAATAATCAGAGTAGCAACGAAATCGAAGATTCTTGGCATGTTTAACAATGACACTAAGCAAATCCACCTGGTCAAGCTTACATAATATGAGTATTCGCATGCCGCGACAGTTTATTGTTAGTAATAAATATTTAGGTCTATTTTAAATGTTCGATTCTTCTTCGAATGTGAAAACTTTATCTTCTCTTCGAACAATGTGAAGATTACTTTCGAACCTTCTAAAATATTCGGTATTTTGTAAGAGGATGATTTTTCTCTTAGCAGACTACCGATAATTTTTACATGAAATGGTTAGATTTTTAAGAAATTTAAATTGCTATATCTATATGCACATGTTGATTTTCAAATGGTACCACAATTATAGGCATTTAATTTTTCTGTTTCTCGTTAAGTGAGCTAAACTTCGCAAAGTTTTTAAAAATATTTTGCTCTATTTAATAATATGTTCTCATTATCGATCAAAATATTTTTATTTAAGTAATTGATATTAAATGTAATATCTCATATTTATAAAAAAATTCGAATAAGTAAGGGAGTGAGTGTAGTTAGAAAGAGATCTGTATTTTGATGCGAGTATATTTTGAACTCGAATGCTGTGCTATATAATACTTAAAAACCTAACGATTCTTGGGCTTAGAAAATACAATTGCGTTTTAATTACCACTGTGAAATTATTTTGGTTGTTACATTGTTATTAATTTGGAAATCTTTTGGGATACTATATATGTAAATATATAAATATAATAAGAAGGTTTTTTGAATATTATAAAACAGAAATTGAATATTTAGTAGTTTATTTAGTTTACAACTAAACTCGCCGATCAGATCGAAAATGCACGTTCACGTACCTCCTGAGAGATTTGTTGTTTTACCGCGTCCGTCTCTTCACCGATGCCTCTTACACCTCGATGTGCCATCATATTTTCGTCCGAATGACTTCAGGAATATAGCAAATCTTTCCTCAAAAATGTCAACTAACGACTTCAGCACATTTGTGGAAAAGTCGAACTAACTGTACTGCTTAAAATTGTCCACCGTTGGCGTCTCTTTGATTTTCAAATATTTTCATAAAACATTAATATACCATCAAATAAAGTTTTTCCATTGAACAATTAATAATATAAATCGTAAATTGTTATAAATTAGCGGCTTGTACAATGTACTTATTTAGTGATTTTATACAGAAAAACTTATTTAAAACAAAAAAAAAAATATAATAAATAAATACTAATGTTAAAGTATTAATTATAATTATATTAATTATTTTAAAAAAGTAGCATTTAGAACTACGAATGACTGTAGTCACAAATTAACTCGGTGAACTGAGCGAAATCGCTACGCGTGAATCTTATGTTTTCCTTACGTATATATGTGTAAACAAATAACTTTGTGTGCACTAACTCGTGTAAATACTGTATAAGCCAGTTTCAGTTCTAAAAAGACATTTTTTTGAAAGACTTAAATCGAATGTACAAATACCAATTCCTAATTAATAATTTATCTTATATATTAATTTGAAACATGAAATATTTCTGTATGTAAGGATAAGAGTATGAAATCAATAATATTCTTATTACATTATTAAAACAAGTTCATAGTAAAAGAATAAAATAGTAGTAAAATCAAAATCTGTTGAAAGATCGTGTATTATGAATGTAGACGTTTAACCCTTAAAACTTGTATTTATACTTAACAAAATTTCTCTTCAGATATTATCAATTGTCAATAAGATTTATAAAAATATTCATTTATAATACTAATAATAAAAAATATATAACAAGTTAAGCTCACAGTAGGTAAATTCAAAATTTTCAATTATTTACATGTTTGTGGGCCTTCAAGATTTCGGCCTGACACTACTTTAGGTGCTCACACACACAAGCATTCACACGTATTAAGCACACATAGAAAGACCTTACAGTTGGCCTACGAACTTCTCAAGGTCCGTCGAATCTAGGCCTTACTCAACGAATAAAAGTGCGTCAATGGCGTCTTTTGTTTTTAAAACACGCACATCAAATTCACGATGAGCCATTATCCCATGAAAAAGCGTAATCGCTAAATAACTCAAATACTGATGTTAATATAACTATCTATACTCTCTAATATTTTGTTACTCAAAAAATTGAAAATTTTACGAATTTCTTTTTGCAATAGACTGTGTAATGTACAAATGTAAGAATCGTAACATCACCTTTTTATCGTCATATTCTTTTTCTCTTATTCGCTCTACCTGTCTCTATATCATTTTACTCTCTCTTATCAGGTCACTCGCAAATTATAAAAATTTCCTCGTATGACCTGTTCTTACAATATAACAATTAGTATTTCATTATTAACAAACTTTATAAATATGTTCATAATATCTTAAAGCGTTAATTTCCACACTAATCTCGTATGAATTATTAAAGAAAATTTTTTATTTAGCTAGAAAACCTAGGTTTCATAAGAAAGATGTTCTATAAGAAATTGATTTGTATGGATTTTATGCTTTACAAATAAACTACGTATATATAATTATAATAAACAAACTACGTAATTGATACGATTATATAAATAGAAATTTTCAATAACCAAGAGAAAAACAAAAAATTCAAGTCTTAATGTTTTTTTATGAATCTATTTTCAAAATATTTTTTAAATTATTAAGATAAAATTACAAAAGAAAAGTTTCTATTTTCAATTAATTATTCATTAATTTCATGTATTATGGGTTGCGTAGCATAAGCATAAAAGCAGAATGTAATGGTAACTCATTTTATTGTTTTAAATGTAGCGTTAATGATTCAAATTCGAATGCATTGCTTTCATATCTAATTATGTGGTTACTTTATGAAATTTATTTATTTTTTTTATAAATTTCCAGTAGGAAAAAGGTAAGAAATGAAAGAATTATGACCGAGATAAGTTCATATTCCAATTAAGAATCATTCATTTAACAAAATTAAAATTTCATTATTGATAATTATTCATCAAGCGTCAATCTAATTCATCTCCTTAATCTAGATATCAAAATATTTTAAGATAAAAACATAATTCATTATTAAAGAATCTATATGTACTGATCACGTGGTCAGTTGGAAGTTTTTGACTCGGAAGAAATTTCAAAGTCAAAAGCTGTAGCAAGCGAGCAAGTTCACACGTATTCACACGTGCTGCCTACGTACGCATAAGCAGTTTTATACCTATGAAGGGCGTATTCGGTCAAGATCGTAGTTTTACGATTTTGTCGAGTCGAAAACGCAACTCCACGACTTTGCGACGCGGCAACACCGCATTGTGTTTAAAATATACGCGTTTCTAATTCGCCTAGAGTCTACTAGCCTACGAAAAATGTGAAAGATTAGAGTAAACAATGTAAATATTCAAAATAAACGTTTTTTACCGACTCTCTCTCTCTCTCTCTCACTCTGTCGATAAATTTTTCCCTGTTTCGCATTCGCATTTACTCAAATGATCAAATTTTCTCTGGATACGACTTTGAAATTGTAACTTAAAATACATGTCAGTTGATAATAAAAATTGTAATAAAAATAAATATTATAAAAATTATTCAATTAAATTACTAACAGATAAAGTGCTTAAACCATAATTATTGCAGTGTATCAGTTCTATTCCAGTAGTCAAAATCAGTTCCCAAAGATATAATAATTTTCAATGCATCTGACATAAGCCAACCTTGTACATTTATTTCCGTTAACTGTTGCTAACTATGTCGGGAATCTCCGATTTTGTTGCTTTTCGGGTTATCTGTTCATTTTGATATGACCAACGATATTCAATGCAGAAGAATTGTAGAATACATCTGCAACGCATTCTTATTCAAATAAACCGCCGCGGTACATGAATACGCATATTGCGTAGGCATACGAGGTGGATTTGTTTAACGTTTTTGATAACTATGACGAGAATCTCTGATTTTGATGATTCTCTGGTTATTCATTCGTTCTATATGACCAACGATTTCCAATAATAAGAAGGTGTGGAATGACTCGGGAACTCAATTTTATTAACAATAAACTTCTGCGCTATACGGTATACGTATATACGTACTGAGTGATTTAAACAAGGTTTCGACTATGACGAGTAACTCATTTTTTTGAAAATTTCTACATTTTTTGATTATTCTATCAGTAATGCAATTCATCGATAAAGAGCTGTGGAATCTTAGTAGCATGATTTTGTTAAACAATTATGTGGGATACGCATGTGCTTATGGGTATCGCATTGGACATGTTTATTTGCGGATGCATTCTCCATTATTCCTAAATATTGTTTTTCATTTTTTTATTCTTACTCCTATACTTTGTTCTTGGACACTAAAAGTTTGTAATTTTATTGTTGAAATATTAATAATTATTGTATTTATAAAGTATTGTACAAAACGGTCTACTGCCTGGACTCATACGCGCTGCTACTTGATTTGTTTATAATAAGTTTCTATGTGTCATAAAATTTTTTGTAATTATTTTATTACTCGATAATGATTGTTGTTTCTAATAGTTAGTGACTATTTCAAACTCTTCTATTTCTTAATTTTTCAATCTTTCATCATTTAAAAGGGTTGTTATTGGGGGTATTTTGAGGGTTCTATCGTGGTTGTGTTAATATTACGAAATAGTAATGTGTTTACGTAGTTTTCTTAAAGGAATTTCAAGTTTTAGAAAATTCGATTTTTTGTCGGAGTTCCAACGTTGCTAACTTCTGGCTGAATAATTGTAGTCTCTTTTATAATATATTAATTATACTACATACTAGTTTTAAATACGTAGAAATTCTATTTATTTATATATTCTTTTAGTGAATAGAATGCAATTATTTTAATTTAGTTTTTGAAATATAAATTTCAGTTTTTGCTTTTCTATTAGCAGCATGTGCTACTAACGTTACAAGGATTCTAGTAGTATTATTTATAGTATATATATCAGTATTTTAATGAAAAATACTTTACGTATTATTATTAAAATGATATATAGAATATAATGTTTTTAGGCTACGTGAACATTATAGAGCTTTCGAAGTATTAAAGACTAATTTAAGTGTATGGATTTCGAAAATTGTTTTTTCTATATATAAATATCTTATAAATACAAAAAGTAATTGATCGACTTCTACTTATTGAGAATTTGGAATAAATTTATAGACTATGTATATGTAGATATGACTCTGTTTTCCTTTATTCGTTATTAAAGTTAATCGCTGAAAAGGAATATGATAAAATAGAGATTTTGAATAAAATCATTACAGAGAGTCATTGCTCCTCAATATTCAATCTGAGAAAGTATTATCGATTAAGCTTCTTCTATGTTAACGGTTGCTATTCGTCTTGTCTCGAATCAAGAAAACGAAGAGCAGAAGCGATCAAAGCAACGTAAGTTCTACTCTTTTCTTTCTCGACGATGGTACAAGAGGATGAAAAGCTCATTAATACTTATCCCAATTTCTCTGACCCCAAACCGTTCTTGTACGTTCGCGAGAAGAGATCGAGGAAGAAGCAGTCCATTGTGTTCGATTCTCCGATAGAACAGGAGAGCGCTTAGAATGAGAATAGGATTTTAAGCAGAAAACTTCTTTGCTATAGAACTGACGCTATAGAACGTGCGCGGTCTACTTTCTGCAATTCACTGTGCGCAGCCTCCATTTCATTTTCCGCTTCTTTTTCGGTTAATGTTTCCCGTATTTCTTTTGTAGAGTTCAGTTGAAAAAATAGGGACTTTGGTAATGAAGAAAGAGTGACTATTAAAAGCAAATAACTTTTATTATTAGTTCCAAAAATATTATATCACTTGAATCTTTTTTATAGCGATGAAAATTCGCAAGTAATAAATATTTCACATTTGGAAAATTAATTGAGAAAATCACTAAAAGGAGTTATTTTAATTTGAGAACGTGATTATATTAATCAATAATTTTTTATTAATGCATTTGGCGCAAGAAATTTTTTATTCATTGATCTCGTTAGCAAATTTAATATCTTGACTGAGCTCGACCATTTTATCTAAACATTATAATAAATGAATTCCACCTTAAATTCTTATACCTATTTTAAGATAATATTCGAAGGAAAGAGTCACCGCAATTTTGGCTTGCTAAAATACTCTTTTTATCTGTAGATTTTTATATTTTAACTTATTAGTTGGACTGTTTATTGTATTGGATATATAGTGATACATTCAACTTTTAATAGAGAATATACAACAAAACTAAATTGAGTTTAATCGCTTTTATTCTTTAATAATATTTCGAACAAATATAATAGTATCTATCTAGTAAATATGCTGTTTATATTAAATATTACAAATCCATTATATCTATATGTTTCTTAGTTTATGATATCACTCAATTTTTATTTTATTAATTTTTTCCGATAATTTATGGCTTAAGCCCTTGAATAAAATTTTTACTCCGCAGTTTATCAGAAGCGGTAGTTTTCATATGTTAAATGAATACTTTTGCAACGAATTATTATGCAACGACAAAAAAAGTTTACCAACGCTGAATCCACCTAATTTTTTCTTTCTATTTGAAGCATTAAAAACGTTACGAATGTTTTCAATAATTATAAATTTATTTACTAGGAGTATTTTCAAATTTGTATAATATTAAAGAACTACTTGAACAGTTTACATTAGCAAATTATAATTTTATTCTTAACAGTATTCCTGTATTCGAAGAGACTTATTTTTATACGACTCAATTTTATTTTAATTAGCATATGTATATATGAAGTATTGTTTGGACAATAATACGGCAATAATATGGTTGAGATTGCACTTTAAAACTGACAATTTTGTCACTAGACAGTGGAAATGGTGCAAATTTCCTTTCAATATGAATTGAATAAAGTTTCATTGCAAGGCTTATGATAGAAAAACATTCATCGTGTAAGATTATAATTTAGGTATACAATTATGTTTATAATTTGAAAATGCAGCTAATCTAGAACTAATGGAATAGGGAGAAAAATTTTAAATATATATGATATTAAGTAAGAACAATTGGTGGAATTTAACTACTTCTCCATCGAACATTCTTTGTAATGCGGAACTGCATTTATGCATTTCTACATAATATAATATATTTATATATATTAATAAAAAGAAGAACCTTTATTTATTTTGAAACAAATATATCTTTTGATAAATCAACAACTGCATAACAAACAATTGAGATCAATAAAAAGAGCACAGTATCTTTAGAAGCTGATATTGTGCAATTACGATTTTTACTGATGATGTATACACTACAGTAGTTAAGACCGAAACAAAACAATTTTTTTACAATAAATAATATACTAACTTCGTTTTATGTAAGGATCATTCACCCTATTCTTCTAAAGTTTTGAAATATTCTAAATTTGTATAATATAAATATATATAAATTATATTATCATAAATTATATATAAATTATATTATCATAAATTATATATAATTATATTATCATAAATTATATATAAATTATATTATCATAAATTATATATAAATTATATTATCATAAATTATATATAAATTATATTATCATAAATTATATATAAATTATATTATCATAAATTATATATAATTATATTATCATAAATTATATATAAATTATGTTAATATAATATAATTTATATAATACTGCGTACTAGAAATATACAATTGTACAGAAAATTTAACGCTAACATTATTTCAGCTAAATTTTATATTTTATATTATTAAATTTTTACTTGATACTTTTTCACATATTAAGTTACTTATTAAAATATATCTAATTCGTAAATATAGAAAATTATTGTAAAACTATTAATTTTACACTATTATACTTTATTAAGTACAAGACAAAAGTTCTATTGTTTATAATTACGAGATATTTTTAAATAATATTTTCTAGAATTTTTATGGTAAGATATTGCAAAAATATCAAAAATATATTACAAAATATACGTACGTATTTAAATTTTCATCAGAAGATATGAATAGGTGTTATGCATTGATTTCTTTATTTTTGTTTCTCAATGATAGATTTTGATGAAAAATAGCTGCATAAATTTATACGTACTATAAATATCAGTGAATTACTCATGAATATGAAAATTTTATTTTTATAATGAAGTATATAAATGTAATTAAGTATGCTTAATATCAATAACAGAATTATTTTGAATCTAAATACCTACCATGAGAGATAGTTTAAGAGAAAGAAGCATTTGATTTATTGCAATAAATTCCAAAGAAAGATAGCACAATAGTACACGAACATATGAAGTAAATCAATTCTTTCTTCTTTTAATCAAAGGCCTTCAGAACACATTTGAGAATGTTGGGGTTCTTGTTTGGCAATTATTACAGAAATACATTTATAATATTCAAGTCAAAAATGTTGAACATAAGATAATATAAGATCATCACTTTAACTAAACGAAATTGTATTTATTTTAAAACACCTTTCATAATTAAAATGTAATTTTATAATATCAAAAAATCTATTTAAATAATAATATATAATATTCCACATAAAACTTATACATCTTTAAGTTATATCAATTAATCTCGACATCAAAATAATTTCAATTACTAATAATATTAACATAGTATAAAAGAATTGATTTTTATAATTAACAGTGTCGGATAGAAAAGCTAAACCTTCATAATTGATCACATTATTTAATTTATAAGTTTAAACTGTCAGCAAGATTAATTCATATTGAAATATTTATGGAGTGATGTATTTACATTTGGCATTATCTTTATTCCGTAGTACTATAATAATTAATTTTTTCATTGTTATATAATTTGGGGCTTTTATGTTTTTCAAATAGAAAATTCAATTGTTATGTTATATGTACATCAAAGTTATAATCCAGATTTCTCAGGTGAATTCGTCAACATTTTTCGATATTATAATTTAAAATCTGAAAATTATTTTTTTTTTAAAATCCTTGTAACATAAATGAAGCTACTTATATTTTCAACAATAGCGTTATTAAGGTTTATATTTATCTTATATCAGACATATTATACTATTCTATTTTAATGAAAGTACTCAGTCAATCACGAGCTTTTTTATGTGATAAAGCACTGCATATGCTTGAAATTTGCTTTACGCACCAAGAAAGGTAAAAAATTATGACCGAGACAGGTTCGTATTCCAGTTAAGAATCATTCATTAAACAAAATTAATAATTAATTCTTGATAATTATTCATTAAGTCTCAGTTTCTTTCAAAATTATTCTATTCGTGATTTATTATAAAAACTAATATTTCAGATTTTAGAAGCAATTGAAATTGAATTAAAAATGAAAATATCAGTTATACCAAAAATTTTATGTTCATATAAGTGCTCTTTAAGTCTAAGATATTAATATATTACTTTGTAGTTGTTTACATTAATTTATATTCTTGGTAAATAATTTTTAAATAAGGCTTCATGAATTAATAGTTACACGATATCTCTTTTATAATAAAATAAAATTAACTGATAAGTTTTAGTTATATATGTACATACATTTTAAAGTTATACATAGTTTACAATTTAATTATGGATTATTTAACCAATTACTAATTATTGGTAAATAATTATAAATAAAGGGCCCCTCTTCAAAATATTTGTGCAACTTAAAAATTATAAAAACTCTTTCGTAAAAGAACTTTCTTTAATAATTCATGAAATCTGACGACTCATCCAAACTACAATTAAAACTAATTATTACCATCAGAATCGACGATCGAGTGTCAGCCATTACCAGTGAATCTTACGTCGTTCTTTCTTTCTTTCCCACTGCCTTCTAGGTTCTACTTTCAATTTACCAATAGAGGAATACTGTAGGCGAATAGGGGGATACACGCATCCAAATGATCGTTCAGCTGTTCTGTTAAACGCAGGTCACGGAGTTGTTGATGGTGTTACGTCCACGACTTAAATGCCCCTTTTTGGCTTATACAATCAATGTTTGAAGAAAAAACTACTACTAAATTTAAAAGAAAGTATTTATTACTCACTTTTAATACAGATTTTAAGCTTACTTCCGGATTTTCCAGGGAAACTCTATACAGCTTGTATATATTTCATAATCTAATTTCTTGTACAGATATAATTTTCGTTTTTTTTTCATCAATTTGCTTAGTTAATTTAATGACAATTTGTTGTTACAATTTGTTATTGTTGTAGTAATTATTATTTATATACTAATAATATTAATTTTATTATTTATTGTTTGTTACTATTACTATTAATTTTCCTTCAAGTTATAATTTATTGTTATTTGTTACTTATTATTATTAATATTTTTATTTATATTATTATTTTTCATTTATTTTGATAATTTTTGTATGTTTTGAAAATAAAATAATTAACAAAAATCTGTATGATAAGTATTTAAATAATAATAGTAATAACTACCGTATTTATTTTGGACTTATATTATACTTAGTTGTTTTATAATAATACATTATATTTATAAATATTTGAATGTTTAAACATTATTAGATTTATAATTTTGTTTATAATTATAATTTTGTTTTGGCTTTTTATAATTTTTATTTAATTAATTATTTTGACTATTAGTTAGTTTAAGCATTACATAACAATAATATATATATAATAAAATGTTTTATTGTGAGTACAATTGCGCAGTTGAGGGTATTGCTGCATATGTGTGTGTATGTGTAGGCCTCCTGCTATTCAAAGTTGTAAGAGCGGTCATAAATATGTCAAGATTAACCTTTTATCGTTGATAGTACAGGTCCTAGTTGACGATTCTAGATGCGTTAAATTTTTCATATTTGAGAGAGAGAGAGAGAGAGAGAGAGAGAGAGAGATAAAAGAAAAATTAATATCTCTACACATATTTATCCGTAAGACATAGTTGTAACAATGGTTTTTTGATATGCCTTCGTCTTGAACTGTCTTTCTGATGTATAAAGAATGCGCTCTATTTATCACTTTGTACCTTACATTATTTGCATAAACAAGTTAGTTTTTATTTTTGTGTTGAATTTTTTAAAGAATGAAACTTTTTAAAAGTAAAATATTATTATTCATTTAATAGTATTTTTAATTATAATTATATATTCAAAGCGTAAATATGAATACAAAACTACATTGTAAATGAAAAATAATTTTAAATCAATTGCTCTTGCGAAAGACCACTTTATGCAATTAAAATTGGGGACTTTCTGTTTGTTCTGTCTCGAGACTTATATCTCAATAAGACAATTATGTACAGAAGTAATTTTCCTTTGTTTATATGACAAATAGTTAAAATTACCGATTTATGTATCGTAATTCAATCCTTGCAAGATTTAAAAAATTGGCATTAGAAACGTAATTCAATCCTTGCAAGATTTAAAAAATTCGTTTTATTAACATCTTAGTTTGTCGATGTGTACATTAAGCTTTCAATACTACTAATTTTAAAATATAAATGAGTAAAATTACATAAGATGAGAAGAATGCATTTGTAATCGTCAACTATCGACAGAGCTCTCAAGCGCCTTAAACTATTCACTTATCTTTCATGTTTGACAGTTCAAACTTACTTCGATTTTGTAAACGAAATATACTGTTAACAAAAAGAATATAAATAATAAAACCGATTAATTATAGGACTAACAATATTACGAATAATATAATATCATAAAATTATAATTTTCTTTGGGTGAGAAAAGCCAGAAGAACAGTGTTCCTCCGGATTCTTATTCGTTCCTATTTTCACCGTCTCAATAACGGCGGGATTTTTTGAAATATCGCTGTGCGAAATGCAGATTGGCAACCATAGCTGTGGGGTTCGTCGAGCTTTCGTTTAATCTCTTGGTCGTATGTTGAGTAAGTTCCCTTGTATCGACTGTCTTACTGTCTTCTATTTTGAGGAGCAACGCCGCGTTTTTGTCGCGATTTTGTGTGGTTGTTTCCGCTCTTTATGTCAAAGAAACAGTGGCGTAGGGTCGTGCAAATCGTTGAAGCACGGAAGAGTCCTGTGGAAGAATCGAGACCGGTATGCAAGAACGATATAATTTAAATAACGCACGCCAGCACTTATATCTATAGAAAGTGCCAAGTACGTATTATTATTCTCAAGGTATATTTATTCTAATTTATTACAAAGTGAAATGGTGATTTTAATATTTTATGTTTGAAAGCTATTTAAAGAATACAAAATTAGTTTTTAAATAAGTACAAGTTATTGTATTCAAACGAGATATTTTATAGAATCATACTATAACATTTAAAATTTCAAGAATGATGAGTATTCTTGTTCTGATGGCAATATCTACTTTACTTGCAATGTCAACTTTAATAATTATTCACTGGTACATATCAATTCTTGTCTGTAAACCACAGTCTAACCAAAACTTTATTCAGGGTCATTCCATCGGAACGAATCACATGACATTTTCACTTTCTCTCATTTTATCTCTCCTTTCCTTTTGATTATCTTTATATATATCTTTCTATCTATCCTTCTATCGCGTCATTGCGTAGTACAGAATAGTTGCGATTTCAGATTCAGATGTGCGCTGTCGTATGAATTCATCTCAATCACTTCCATTTCACATCTGTAGATACGCGTCGAGAATACTCTACGAAGAAAGCAAGAATTTAACTACATGCTTAATGTCCACGCCAATTCTTTTTCCATCTCCCATTTTTCATCTTCATTTGTATTTAACGACCGCGAAAAGAGTAATATTACATCCTTTTATATATCATAGTTATCGCCAGCGAAAGTCCCAGATTTTAATTAAGTATTGATTCATCTTAAAAGATAAATAGTATGCGTGAGTTAACTGAATGTACCTTTCTTATGATTATATTTTAGATTTTTGCAATTATTTAATTTTTAAATGTTAAATGAAAAAGCTGAATTTAGTTTAAATGAGATAAGATTTATGTACGATTAAGAAATTTAATTACTTGATGATATAAGATTAACAGTAGATTTCATTTAATCTGATTTGATATTAATAATAGAGTTTGCAAGCTAGTTATATCATTAATCTATTTCTGGTAAAGAATAAAATTTGTTAATGTATTAACAATGGGTATGTAGTTAATAGATATTTCGGGGGGTTAGATTACCATATATTGAATAAATAAATATATATATATATATGTATATATACATATCTAATTACGCTACCTTTAATTATAATTTAATAGTAAACTTTATTTGCAAAATAGCCTAATTCATGTAAGTACTACAGAAATATTCGAAACTAACTTAACCTACAAAATGACTTTCTGATTTTAAATTTTACATTTTCTAGATTGGAAAACTTAAAACTCTATTACGCACAAAAGAAATATAAATTTAAATATACATATACATATAATGAAATTATTATGATTTTATAAGATAATCTAGAACGAAAGGTTTGAATATTTTGCGAAATATAAAAAATTTCAATTTTTACTTATGTGATATTTCTAGGTTGGGATATTTATACAAAATAAGCAAAGTAAAAGTGAATAAGAGAAGGAAATTCTGAGGATGAAAGTGAAATATTTCTACCAAATTAATATAATAGTCAATGTGGAGTGTGATATAGGATGACCTAGATTGCCGCATCATCATCTAAGCAACTTTTAGACTAGTTCAATGTATACGCTTTGAATTGCAACCACAACCATGTTGTACTCATCCTTGTTAAATATGGCTACATTTTAAAATGATATTCGACTAATTGTTTAGAATAGATATATCGATGCTCTTTGATTTAATTAATAAATTATGTAATAGTGTTAACAGCTTATTTTGCTACACTATTTAACACATTGAACTACGTTTAAAAGTAAAGATATACTATATTTAAATCGTTAAAGAAAACTTACAACGTTAGATAACGAATTATTTAGTAGTGAAAAACTCTAAATTCATACTTCTTAACTAAATAATTCACTAAGTTTATAATTTATCTATTAAAAACCGTATAGATTACGCTTTTGTAAAGTATTTTTATGTGTATTTATTATTAGTATTTATTGAATATATAAATGTATGCATATGATACTTCTGAAACACTTGCAAAGTAAGAGATCCTAAATACTAATTTTTTAATAAGTTAAAAAAGCTTTAGATATAGAAATGTATTAAATCAACTAAAAATTAAGATTTTATCATTACAAGGGATAAATGAATATTTGTAATCAAAATACTTATTTAAGACACATTTAATATATCATATATTTGTAGCTTTTAAAAGACAGTCTTCCATGTTGTTTTATGGGTGAAAACTTTAGCAATATAATTTTTTAAAACAATCACTTAGTTAGTTTGTATATATTTCGAAACGATTTTTACATAGTTTATAATTTTAGTAAAAAAATGTACTTTTAAAATTTTACAAACTAGAAAGTGTTACGAATCACAATTAGCCGGTTCGGAGCATGTTTCTATCGAATGCACTGGATGGGAGATTAGATAACAAGGTTATAAAAGAATATACTCGATTGACAACGAGAAGATGCCGAAGACTCCTGTTGACTCCGAAATACGTTCAAGGTCGAGATGCATTTGAACTCGAGTCTTGCTCGAGAAGTCTTGCCGCCAGGAGACTTCTTCCAATTATGTTCTGATTCCGCGAAACCTTTCGATTAACTCCGATGCCTGGACAGTAAACGAATTGTCCCTTTAGCAGGGTTTTTTTTCCATGAAAAGATCAGTACATAACAGAAGTAATATTTATATAAATATCTTTTATCAATATTTACGTAGTGAAAAATATGATTCTCGTATTCATTTGAAAATATTTTCATATTTCTGCAATTCTTTAAAATAAAGATTTGTTTATTATAATTAACACCTACGCTTCCCAGATACGGACATCTGTATACAAATACGTATCGTTTATTACCGACAATGGCACGACTAAGAGCGCTTAAAGTCCAACATGAAACCAAAGACGTTATTGAAACGGCGTAACTCATTCCAAATATTTAAGAGAAAGGTGAGTATAAATTTTATTAGTAGCTGAACACCAAGAACGAAGTACAAAAGACACTATTTCTTAATCTGTCACCGCAAGCTAAATACATTTTACGTAATCACGAACACGTAAAATAAACATTTTCATAGAGATCGTATATAATCAATATTAATAAGAAGTATACCACTCAGTATTAAAAATTATATTTCATCTGATATTTTATGATAAAAATAAAAACTGTAACTAATAAATCAAACTTAAATTTATTGTTATGAGCTAATAATGTTTGATTATTAATCGAATTTAAGTTATATTTTTAAATAATATTCAACTATGAAGAATAATAATTTCTATCTTCTTACTAGATGCTGCTAAAATACGGCTTAACGATTGTACACAGATAGAAAACTTATGGAATCAATCAGTAATTGCTGAACTGATAAATTCATAAAATTCTGGAGTATGTAAAGTTTGAGAAAATAGAAAATTGAAAATGAGTGTCAAATTAAGTATAATAGTATATGGAATAATGTAGAAATAAGTTCCGATGAGTAGGAAGCTACATTTGCAGAGATACTAACAATTGTTGGCAGTTTTTTACAATAACAGCAACGCAGCAACAAAAACCATAATAATAATAATAATAGTTTTCCTCTTATCTCAAAAGAAAATACTGTTGTACATTTCGTTGATCTTTTTCGAACATTTATTTGATATTTTACACCAATTTGATGGAACCTTGTTATTAATATAAGTTACTCAAAATAACATTTTAAATTTACTAAGTGTATTTTATATTTAATTAAGAATAATCACATTTATAAAGTTGAACTTAGAAAAATCCTTAAAAATACATATTTTACTTGAATATTATTTCTCTGCAGATAATAAATATATATGTATACCCATACACACACGAGTGCACAATATAAAGCCATTAGATACTAGGTCTCGTAAATTTTCACATAAAATGAAAGCTAAAACTCGAAAAAAAATGATAACTATTAATTCTATTAAATGTTCTAAGTCTTTAAAATATTTAAATTTGCATTTAATCTTATTTTTGGTTAATTTAATAATTTTGTTTATTAATATAAAAAAAATTTAGTACAAAATTACGTTTTATCTGTAATATTATTTTTACAATGGTATTTTCACAGAGTATGTATTACGATTTATCTGTATGAATCTTATAATTTACATTCAAATTCATAAATACATTCAATAAATTTGTATCATATATTAATATGAAAATTGAAAGAAGAATACAGAAAAGATCCAAGTGCAAATTATTTAATTAATATAAATTATATCAATGCAATTTTTATATATTCGAAAAAATTATAGTAAAATTTTCAGTGTAACGCTAAAAGTATAAAAACTATAATATTAATCAACTTCGTAATCAACTTACAAACCATAACAATTATATAAATATATTTAAAGTTTAAAAAGTAAAATATACTTATAGGAATTAAGCATATTTTTCTTTACTGTTTTAATTTATACTACTTTTAAGCATATAATAAAGTTAAATTCCATAATAAAATTCACTTCAATAATTTGGTTATGTAATTGAGAATATAGAGTGGATAAGTTAGCTGCATGTATACTCACTAACAATATTACTAAAAATTCTTATTTCAAAGTAATTCGTAATGCAGCATCACTTTTTTCGATGGATGACTACAGGGTACGTACGTGACTAAACACATTTAGCAATTTTATACCGCACTGGGTGAGGGTGAGATACCAGCAATATATTCTGGTATAGCTTTAAAGAGCAATAGCGTATGCGTTAAAATTCTATTTCCTTCATATAACGCATAGAAGGCATTTTTTCTTATATTCCGTTTTACCTTTTTTCATCGCACATGTATTGGTTAACAATCGGTTATGGTTTTTTTCATCCATAGAGTACGCGTACAAAGCTAGAAGATTTTAGCTAAAAGTACAGAAGCAACAAGGCAGAGGAGAATTTTCGTGAGTGGGTGACGGACGTTGAAAAATTCAGTAAGCTATCGTCGTGAGACCGATACGTTTAAGTGAATCGCATAGTGGGAAATCGAAAAGCGCGTATTCCTTTTTTGTTTTTAGTGTAAAAATCATAAATATAAGTCGAAAAATATGCAATAAAAGGTTCTCACTAGGAAGAAGAAAACTTACCTACACAATTATTGACATTATTAATAATAAAAGTTGCGTTATCAATAGTAAATAATTTTGGAAAAATATATCAAAAATAAAAACATCATCTACAAATCGATAAGAGAATTTAAAGTATTTTATAAAATTCTCAAAAAATAATCTTAATTTTATAACACACTAATATATTAGAGTTTCAAAATAATGGAAATGTTTCCCTTCTTAATCTAAATTGCTTTTGAATATTTGTTATTTTTCTTTTTCATTGTTGGTGTGTATAAGAAATCATAGAAACACACAATTCAGATGCAAATAAATATTATTTACAACTGCTAATTTAATTTGCAATTTAATGTATTACAATAAATAGATAAAACATAAAAAGTAAAAGTATTTTATGAAAGGCAAGTAAAATGGTCTTATAATTCATTTTATATAATCTAAACTAAATATCATGACTAATATTCAAATTCGAACTTTACGAATTTTAATCGGATACGTACAGGAAAATCTGAGTGTCTACTTGGAGCGTCTTTACTGCGATCAAGACAACCAATTGTTCAAAAAGTATTTTAAAAAACTTTAGACTCCACAATAAGATAAATTTTGCTATTTATGGTATTCGTTATCACTTAAAACCTTCTTTTTCAATTTAAAATTCTTAAAAAAACTGTCTTCCCCGCTATCATTCACGCTGTTTCTCCAAAGTCTGTAAGGACTAATTCTAGGAGACGTCACTTTCTATTGGACCTGCAACCGAAAATGCGAGTGGGGAAGCCCTACTGAAGGGTACAAAAATGACAAGAAAACACAGTTCGGGGCAGTTATTGGGTTGTGATCCTTGCCGTTTCAGTACAGCCTCCAGGCACTCTGAGCAGTCTTAGTGCAGTTTTTCGTCTTCGCGGCACCACCCTTGAGGCTCTTCTCTAGCTGTCATAATGTCGCTCGTCCTGTCGGGTATGATGTGGCCGAGCTGCACCTTTTACCCCGGTTGCTCGACGACAGCAATTCGAAAAAGGTTGACTTGGCTTTGACTAACCGAGTTCTCCGTCGCTCTATGACTCTTCACGTAGTTCGACGTGTTGATACTCCTTTCCCCTCCCATCAGCCAAAATAATGTTGCGAGCGAGCCAACGAGAAGCACAAAACTGCCTTATACGCAGAGTATAATTCTCCCTCCTTCTCGATAAGTACGGACCAAAGGAGAAAACAGAACCGGGAGATTGCAGTCCACACCGCGGGTCTCAGTAAAAAACGACACGCATAAGGCGCTGCAACTTTGCAAAAAACCAGCAATAAAGGCCGTTTTGTTTCCTCCTATTATATTTGTTCATTTACCCCGACTCTCCTTCTTCCTTAAACAGAACTCTTCCCCGGGCGTCCAGCTATCCTCGCAACATGGAAAAATCACAAGCACGGCGCAAGAAAAACGCCGCCTAATCCAGGACATATCGTTTTAAGTTCACCATTTAAAGTTTTACGTAGTTTGCGGAAATCTGTACGGAAATCTTTAAACGTGAATTTCGCGAGTTACAAATTGCTGTAAGCGCAGATGGTTGATCGTTTTGCTGATTTTGCTGCACAGTGAAGGGCACGTCGGCTTTTCTTCCTTTACAAACTCCGGGCAAAGACAGCGAGAAAAGTGACGAGGAAGTGCGGCTATGGTGGTGCAAACGCACCGCGTTTAGTCGCACTGCTTCGAGAGCCCAGGTAGTCTCGCAATTTGCTGGTCTCACCTTCTGCGACACTCGCGATGGAATTGTTAGTTGCAATCTCCTGCTTCTAACAAGAAAAAGTCGTGGTCTCGAAGCCTACCACTTACCGTTCTCCATAGAATACACAGTATCTTTCTTGCTGATATTCTGACAGATATCCCGAGGACATGATCATCCACGTCCCAGGTATTCGGTCTGAGTTGACGTTGGAGCCGATGGTGGTGGATGTCGCTGTCCCGTTGGTGAGGAAGACAGGGATCTCTTTGCCGTAAACGCTGCGATAATCGTTGTTGCGGTTGGGGTCGTTACATTGTTTTTGGGGCATCGGCGGGGCGTTACTTCTTGGATCAGTGAGGAATGTTTCCCCTTTGAAGCGTGTTGTAACGGGCCTGGATTTTTATATTTATATTTATATATAAATGGCGGCCCTGCTGACGGGAATCTTCATCTGCTCCGCCTCAGAGCTTCGAAAGGAAGTGTTCCACGCCAACTCGGAGGGCCTTGAAGTCGATGTTATCCTTCGGGCGGCGGCTGTCGTCTCTCACTTGGACCACTCCGGTCGTGGCTGCTGGGATTCGCCTGGTGGCGGACCGGATTGGATTACCCACTGTTCTCGATCGCCCATCGTTTCTTCTACGGCAAGTTTCGTCATAAGGTATTAGAATAATTTACACGATTTAAGTGTGGTAATATTTTTACCTAAAAATATGCCACAAGAAAGTTCATGTATTAGCATATGTTAAATATGTATTTGCTTTTCTTATTCAAGTATTATTATTATAAATTATTATTTTGAGTTTGCATATTTTTATTTATTTTTGAACATTATATAGATAAAAAGTTAGTATTTAGGGTAAGACTTAACTATTTGAAATTTCGAACATAATTAATTTGATGTAAATTTGAATGTCTATTTCTAAGAGAAATATTAATATTGATTATCTGGAATAATAGTCTGCAAGTATTTTTTTAAAAGTATCTAACTTCAAAATTTTCACAGTTTTTTAGAGTAAAATCATTAAAATGAACTTTAAAATAAAATTTTGTGTACAACTTTGTTCAGTAACTAATAAAAGAGTTCATAATGTGGAATAAAAGCGCGACAAGCGAATTTGAAAGTATTGAAATTATAAACGAAATCAATTATCAGTCTTGCAGCTAATCTAAAAAATTAAGAACAGGTTATAATTAATTATACATTCATTCCCAAGGGATGTTAGAACAACGCAATATTACGACAAAACGAAAACGCAGAAATAGTAGTGGCTAAGTCGGAGAATAATGAAGTCAATATGTTTACTTGATGCATTGGACGCTGGCCAGTAAAGTTTTTCTTGACGTATTTTTATTTTAAAAAAGACAAACTGAGAAAGCAACGTACACGAATCATGAATCGGTCAGTATTTTTTCGCCACAAATATGGACATTTAGCAAAGTTTACAATTCTATTAAGTTAAATATGACTATATTGAAATATATTCAACAAGTGAAAATAACAAGAAATAACGACCCCAGAGCCGCAATAAGGAATCAAAGCTCTTTATATTTTAATTTCTGTTTTCTTATTCTTTTTTCTTTCTGCTATTCTTATTTATAATAAAATCTTGTGCAAATCGGTTTTTAAAGTTTATATCTCTACCGATAAAGTAAAATCATTCTGTTTATGAACTTTATTTTATAAATTCTGAACTGAATAGAAACTACAAATTATTTATCAGAATATGCACAAAACATAAACACTATTTACTTATTTTCCTTATTATAAATGTGTCGCTTTAGCTGTTTTCGTTACACAATTTTGTAAGAAATTAATATACGTTGAATACTGAAGAACTTTAGCATAAAGATAATTTATCTGAAAATGAATGAAATAATTTTTAGTAAAAATAATGAAATAAATGTATGTATTAAAAGATGAAATAAAGAAGGAAAAATGAAATGAAAAAAGGTTTCAAAACTTAAAAATTAAAGTAATATTCAAAGTAGAAATTGTGTACCTAAATTAAAACACAATATTTATAACAACAATAGAAGTAATCAACAAATAATTCTTTTTTGTAGTATAAATAAGCACAAGAATTAAAGTACAAAATAATATGAAACTGATAACAAGATTTCTCAATTAGATCGAGTTTATATATTTTGTTCTTATTAATTAAAACATAAATTAATTTTTAAAGAATAAATACAATTTAGTAGTAAGAGACAACAATGATAAATGTATCTTATGATACATTATGTGAATTTATTCATTGATGCTTAAATGAAAATATAATTCTTTAGAAAATAAATATTTGAAGATTGAAATATTTTATAACGAATGCTCAATGTAAAGGCTATTTATTTGTATTATACTTTTGTATAATGTATTTAGTAC
Source organism: Wiebesia pumilae (assembly GCA_018907045.1). Classification (NCBI taxonomy): domain Eukaryota; kingdom Metazoa; phylum Arthropoda; class Insecta; order Hymenoptera; family Agaonidae; genus Wiebesia; species Wiebesia pumilae. The sequence goes on along the minus strand of JACCHZ010000149.1, from coordinate 1,314,766 downwards.
AATATTTAAGTTTTGTATAAAGGTACAATTTATTAATGCATCGAGTATCATACACAATAATCGTGAATATTATTTAAAAATTTAAACAATATTTAATTCTTATAATTATATTAATATTGGAATTAAATATTAATAATCATATACGCGTACTTGAAACGTTAAAAAATACTAAATATTGTTAACAATTGATTTTCAATTACGAGATATTTATAATAAATTCATAATTATCTATAAATACTGGATAATAAATTTGTTTTTGAAATTTATCTATTATAATAAAAATTGATGCTAGTGAAATTTAATTTCTACTTCGTGCATCTATTATTGTTATTCATGTAAAAATAACTATAAATTTATTTATTACCGTTAAAAATATCAGACAAAGTGGAAGATAAAATACTTGCTTGCAATGAAATGTAAAGTAAATGAATTGAATATATCCTTATTTAAATTACTTTATCCTCTAATTGTTTTTCCTTATCTTTTTGTTGTCAGTAAAATATTGAAAATTTGACTTAGTTTGCGCGGAATACTAGGCAGAATGTATTTTGTAGCTTTGTCTAATTTTCAAATTAATAGTCATGAATATTTTCATATAACATACATGTATAAAATTATGAAATACGAGAAAGATCAGAGAAAATACTTTAGAGTTTTGTTTGAGCTCTTAATCCGTGTTTATTTCAATTATCTTACGTTATAGATGGATGCATTGATAGGTGGATGATTTGACATCTGTGGGAATCATTCATCGTGCGTTATTTATTTTGTCCTTAATCCATGCTCTCCGAAATTAACATAACAAAACAAGATAAAGATTAAATAGTATGAGAGAAAATTTTCATACTACTGTATTATATTTACTGTGGAATACGTATTATCTCAAAGTTCGAATGAACTTCCTTTCTTTTCATATTGATCAGTCCACGAGTGAATATATACAAGTAGCTATATACATCTATTCACGAATTCTCGCCATTACGTCAATTATTCTTTTACATGAATTTCTACTGTTATTGGATACTGCTAGGATACTTCCCGGCATCCACGAGCGCATAGCGAGATGCTGTAATTTGAGGAACACGAGCCACGGAAATTCGGCGACTCCTGGAGAGGAGTGTTCCCAGCAGTCTCACCGGGTGGAAGATCGGCTGATGGTGATTCCTCCTCGGACTTGAAGACGGAGAAATGCTCCTCGTCAAAAGAAAATCCTCCCAATCGCGGCCTAATCTCCCTCCCTCATCCCAAGATGACGCACCACTCGGTTTACGCTTACAAGGACCGTCTTTAGAATTATCCGTCCGCAATGCTGATTCAGCTCCTTGCGTCCGTCTACTGTAATACATAATCATATATAACAAAACGACTCATCACACTGACTTTATCGTAACTGGTCATATGCTTTCAAATAAATTATTGCTTTTGTTTTTTTAAATAAATACAGGAATCAATTAATATTTTTTCAAACGCGCATCATAGATACTTTTCGTGTTTCATTAGAACTGATACTTATTATATATATAAATATATCTTAAATTATTAGAATATAATTTATTTTAATAAATTAAGGTTTATAGGAAACAATTATTGCTTTGTAAATTATCTAAATATAAAATTGTTCCGCCGTAACGATTAATTTGAAGTTTACCATTAATTTTCACTTACACTATATTGCAAGAGTTTGCACAAAAATGAATCAACACGGATATGCGCCTACAATATGTCGATATGCGTTGGAAAAAGCAACGCATTTCCATATGCCTAGCAGCGCGCAATTTCGTTTTTGATTGATTAGTTTCTTCGCGTCACCTCTGATTGATTGATCGATCATGTGAGCGTGAAAAGTAGCTACGAGACCCTGCAATTAACTGTCAATCGTATAATTAGGATAACTAACAGCGGTATGACGACGACTTTTCGTAATACACATCGAGAGTGATGTCATGTTATAAAAATGCAGTTTCAACGACATTTACTCATTTCTCTTAAGACTGAAACATACCGAGTATTATTAGCATTTTTAAGGCCATTTTTGACAATTTTCTTTTTTAATTTAGCGAGATACTGGAATCGGTAGATGGTCATTTTAATTAAACTAACATTTCTTCGTGTCTTTTTTAAAATAAAAAAGACTTTAAGATATATATTAGAATAAATTTTGTAAATTTTTAAAATTATCGAATACAAGTTGATAATTTCGTAGAAATTATTATTATTACACATGAAAAATTTATCGCTTATTTTTTCTTCCCTGTAAATTTTTTTCATATATTTCAGAAGACACATTGTGTTAAATATTGAACTTGATAATTTTAATTAAATGTCTACACATTTTGTATCTTAATATTTCTATTGATTTGAAAAAATTTTTTATTGTACATCTTATTAAAAACTAACACTCAAATATATCAATTAGTGCACTGCATTTGCATTTAAGAAGACGAGCTTTTCAAATGTAACTGCTGCAATAATGATTAAAGTACTTTTTTGACAGCAAATTACACATTTTGCACATACCTCAACCTATTTCTAAATATCCCATCCGTACATCAGTAGTTAGTGTACGTCCGTACACTAATATACATAAACTATCATGTGTCAAGAATTCAGGCATCCCATTATTGCTTTCAAATTAAGGGTATTAAATGCAAAAGTGAGGCGTACACGCTTGTACGTGCCTACCAGGCTTCTCGTATATTTACGTAAGCGAAATTTGTGCGTTATTCACGGATAATAGATGCCACGTGTACAAAGTACTATCTTGGCTTTCTCACATACGAACAAGCAGTTTATAACTTTTCTTAAAATACCTGCCATAGAAACTTTTCCATGTATTAGATATAAACTTGGTCGAATGTACGAGCTCGTCCAGGCGCGTAAATGCTACTACTACTCTAATAACTTTCGGCTTCTGTGCCTTTTCACGAAGAATGGACGCAGTCTCTACTGTATATGCCTGCTACGATTACATTTACTGGTAATCAGATAGAAAACAACGCATAAATGCTAGCGTATGATTACGTTAATTCTTCGATCTTCGACTTATAGCATAGATATGGGATAAACGTAATACATTAGTTTCGGCCTAATATTGTACATTACATTTTAATTAAGTGATAATTATAAGTACAAATATCAAATTTATAAAGAAACTAATTTAGTAGAATTAATACAAAAATTTTTTGGAATGTTTCTACAGCCTCATACGTACCTTAATTAATTATCTTTTGTTATTTAAAGTCCAATACTTGTCACTTTCTCATGTATAATATAAAACTAACAAATTTCTGTAATTTTTTTCACGTGAAATAAATATATAATAATCGAATTAATTGGACCAAAAATGATGTGGGTTAAGCAAGACCTTTTTTTCAATGACATTATTTCCTTAGTTCAAATATACGATGTATTTTGTATAAAATTCTGTATGCGTACTTAAAAATATATTATATTTAAAATATTATAATTATAAAATATAGAATATTAGTTTTTTCAACTAACATACTGGATGCGTATGTCTGAAGCTGTGTGTGTGTGTATATATATATATATATATATATGGATATATAGATCACTATTGACAAACATCAAAGCTAAATTTAATACTGAAACAAATCCGCTACTTTCGTTATTTGTAGTAGATAATATTTTGACTTGATCAAACTCGTACCGCCATCAGTTATTGAAGACGTCCTGCAGAAGAGTCCGCACGGGATTTACAGTGCTGCATATTCTGAAACCTACTAAGCTATTGTTGTAACGCGAATATTGGAACTCCAGTACACACAGTAGATAATATCATGCATTGATAATCATTGCTAATTGTCTAAAACATTTATTCAATTGAAAAAGATAACGTTTCAGGGTACATACTTATATGATGCTGAGGAGAGCAGAAATAAGTGAAATTATTTGCCGATGAAAATATTGCATGACGAAAATTATGCTAAGTTACCTCGTTTTATGTTTGATTATTTTAGAATCATAGTATTTGTATTTACAGGAAGTCAAAGTGGAATATACATCTTATATAAAGTTTCTTACAACGCATTTCTATAATAATTTCTATAATAATGGCATGCTTAAAAATAAAACAGTAGTAATTTCGTTTCTTTCTTGGTTTCAGATTGATAAAAAATAAACATTATATCAATCAGAATTAATCTAAGCTCACAATTTTTGCAGATAGTTTTAGATCGATAGAGAATCGACGGCTCATCGAGAACGACTGTTTTTATCGCTCGCAATATGAATTTACTATCATGAAGTATAATCGAAACTCTCTTCCACCTATTATCGTCAATCATTGTTGTTCGATTATTAACTTAGTCATAACCCACCGATGTCATCAAACTGTAGGTCAGCAGCAACTTCTCATCTTGTTATCATTAATGTTCGTTCGACGTTCGATTAAAATATAAGAGAGTTTGGGAAACGATTACTTTGATCACATTACTAATACGATGTTAGTGCGAAGGCTGTGAATTTTATATTTAATATATATTCAATAAAACTCTAACAGAGTTATAGAAAAGTACTCTATGAATATTAATAAGAAATTGATATAAAATATAATCAAAAGTGGTAATAGCTCTTTTGTTATCATTCTATGAAAAAATAAAAGCAAGTATTATATTATAAATGTACATGGAAGTATATATAGATTACGGTTTCTCATGTTTGAAAAAGAAGTATTTATGTATAAATAAATAATAAATATGTACATATAATTAGAATACACAAAGCAAATTATTATTAGCTAATTTTATTTTTGATTTTAATTGTAGATATAATTAATTTATATATGTTAATAAGTAAACGTTATTCAAATTGCACAAAGTCCATTTTATATGTAAACATCATATCAACGTAACATCGAGTGAAAATATTATAATTTCTTTTCTATAAATATGAATATATATCTGTAATTACGTAATTATGCAAACGAAAGCAGAAAATATAAAATCACTTTATATTAATCAACAATAGCCGAAAAATGTACATATATATCCATACATTCACAGATACTTTCATTATTATATAACGAAGAAATTATTTATAAATTATGTGAATAAAAAATTTATAGTCTTTGACAAATTTAACTTCTTAAATTTGTCAAAACTCAATTTAAATATCATTCGCATTCAATTAAACTTATAATTTGTAATTAAAAGTTAAAATAAATTAATTTAATTAAATAATAAAGTACTAATCTACAATTCAATGTGAAAAGTTTGAATGTAAAAATAGACAGTATCTTGTTATAATTATATTTGCTGGTTTATTCCTTTTCTCAAAATAATGCCATTGTCATTTTGATACATAGATACGAAATTGATACAAAAGTCTTAAGATCTCTTTATATTTATAAAGCCTAAATAATGATATCATAGACGCGATTTTTATTAAGCAGCTCTGCTGGCGATCGAAAATTATCTACATTGAAAACATCAAGTGCACAAGATATACTTTCACTTTTAACCATGCTAACAACAATAAAGCCTATTACGCTAATAAATGAAAGTAATGTGCATCATCTGGGTATAGATAATAAGGATTAATCCCAAGAGAATCAGTCATAGTTCAGCAAAGTGATAAGAGACAGCATGAGAGAAAAGGAGTTGAAAAATGGACAATAGAAAAGTACTGTATTCTCAAAAATCCTTTTTAAAAGTCTCGTCTTCAATTGTAGAAAGATAAATAAATTGCTCATTATGAACTAAAATTTTGTTAAAAGGAAGTCCTTATAAAAATCTGTATTGCTGTTTCAATTCGTAATTTTGTTACTCTTGAAGGACATCGAGTCACTAGTTAGTCGTCTTACGTGGAAAATGTGCTTCTAGTAATGGTGTCTATTATTAAAAAGGCATTAGAGTTCGGAAAAATGGAAGTACTTGTCTTTAACCAATATGTTATTTTCTTTTCAATTATTAGGTTACTAAAATATCTTAGTCTTGGATTTCAATAATAAAGTAAAGCTTAGTCTACTTTTCATTTTTATTTGCAGAACAAATTCTACCTAAATACTGAACTTTAAACATTTTGATAAAGACTATTGAAAATTAATTTTATTTCCCTATTAAATTGTTCACATGTGTTGAAGCACAGCAAATTGAAATATTAGAAATTCAGATAAAATTAGAAAAGTACAATATCATAAAATTCAAGGAGAAAAATATGTAGTTGAAAAATTTTCTGAATAAAATAATTCGAAATTAATTATTTCTTTCTACGTTTACGTAAGTTTTAAATAAGAAGCTTATTTATAATTACAATTCCTTACATTATCTATTTCGTCTGTACTATTATATATACGTAATTCCGAAAACCTTTGCTTGGCGATATAAAATTGAGTTACGCATTAAAATATATTTAATATTACTAATATTCATAGGTAAAAAGAAATGAATACATGGTTAGAATGGATATACAAAGCGGTAGTGTACCTACTATAATAGAAGAATATTAATCAACTCAGAGACACTGGAGCTGTGGTATAACGTACCTCAATACTGACAACTAAGATAAAATACAATCCTGAGTTTATAATTAAATAATAAAATAGTAGGAATCACGCTTACAATTACCAATAAATCTTGAAAAGTTGGTATAATGCAATAGAATACGTTGTTTAATTCAAATATTTCTCACATATAGAGAACGAATCTATCGATTAAATCGAGAGAGGCATTAACGCAAAAGCCATGCAAGAATGTTAGGGAAGATAAGGTCTTGTAAGAGAATAAGCATGAATACTATAGGTATCAACTTCGCTATTACTATTTGAGAAAAGACATTAAATACTCTGTATCGATTATATATCATAAATTATTTATACAGGTACTAAATATGTTTTATTTTGTTTCCAGCATCACACGTTCATAGTGCTTATTTTAAATAAATGTATATCAATGTTGGAGTATATTTAAGAAATTGATAATATATCAATCGTAATACCGTGAGGGTGGATGTATATGAGTACGTTATGAAATCTCTTAAATATTAACGTCGGTAAAGAGTTACGATGAGAAATAAAAGAAAGTGGAAATGAAAAACAGCTTCTGATGAACACATGAAAAAGAAAAGAAAAATTCTATTCTTAGCAAGCATACTTAGTTTCAAATTGACTTTGTTGACTGTGTTCTACGCCATTTTCAAGTCATCGTCTTCATTATCAATTAGACACCTTCTGTTAACATCTACACAGTTGCACAAATTACTATTAACGTTACATTAACAAAATTGTTTTCTTGAGCAATACGTTTTAATATATTTTGTTATTCATGTGAAGCATAGTAATGAATAATTCATTTCTTAAAGTTTAGAATATACATCACTGAATATTTCTCAAGTAAAGGTTTTCTTTTCGTATAAACTGTTCACCTTTGATGTAAAGTAACCTCATATTTTATTTACGTTTTTCAATATGAATTATAGTAATTAGTAAAATTGCGCATTTATTTGCGTTTAAAAGTACAGTTTCCGTACAAAATTTGTCAATAACAGACTTTTATTTTTTAAAAGAACTTAAAAAATACACAATTTTTTTCTCTTACACAAATATTTTTCTCTTTTGCTACTATTTTGTACAATGTTAGAATAGAAATGTATAGGATATGTCATGCTGTAGTTAATTAAGGCAAGAATTAATAAATATTAATATAAAACATAAATTTATTATAAATTTACTACTACTATACAGATAGACGAATGAAAATCGTGATTCCTCGAAAGGTTTTCTAATTTAAATCCGTAGTGTTTAGAATATGTTGTATCTTAATAGTAAAGTATCGTAAAGTTAAAGTACAGTATCAAATAACATGAAAGATCATAGCTTCTTTAAAATAAATACATACAATCAAGTAAATGATAACAAATAAAGTATTATTTTTTGACTAAAAGTATAATTAGACGAACGTGAACATTATAAAAAGAATCTTAATTATATTAGTTTCATTACTTTTATTATTATTAATTCTTAATAAATAACAGTTTCCCAAAAATATGACCGATTTTCTTATAATTTTTTAATTATATCGATTACAAAAATTATATTATGAAAATATTGAATAAAAATATTATATATTTTTAATTACCTTCTATAATATATAACTATATTTTAATGAAATATCATATAATCGCATAATTGTCTGTTTTAATAGTATTTGTATGCAATATTCTGTGCATCCCGAAAATCAAAATATTTTTATCAATTATTCAGAATAATTATTTCAAATCTGTAACGTGATTGTTATGAAATCGTAAAAAAGAATACTTTTAATAATTAACGAAGAACTTCCTTCTTAGATGTGACTCCAGCTTAATTTGTAAGATTCTTATTGCCATTCAAAGAACGCGTCCTAAAATAAAAACAGATGCGGATAGAATTCTAAAAGGCGGTTATAAACATTATTGCTACGTAGATAATATAAATAATATATCCGTATATTTGCCTAAAGCTATATTGTTTTTGCTAGTAAATTAAAAAAGTAACTTTGGAAAAACACATATGTCGATTACATAACCGTCACTCATAATTATAATCCACTAATAATTATTATGAATAACGATTAAGTTTATTTGCTTGAATAACTTCACCATCTTTCGTGTTCTTGTAGCCCAGGCCTGTAGACTTTTATTCGCTCCTATTTATTTAAATTATTTGTTTTAAAAAACTGAAATTTCAGTAAATTGATTTTACGCGCATTAAATATGCGCGAGTGAAGGAATAAAAAAAATATGTATATTCTTCTGTTATCAAAATTGATTCTTTCTTAAGTCGGATAATATCTTATATTTTGAATTCCCTCATACTTTAGATGTTCTTTTCGTTCTTTTATGAATATCGTTAATTGATATCTTACGTAAACACTAATTGTCTAAAGCACCACTTAAGTGCTTAGCTTTTTTTACTGTCTTAACATTATTTGAGGATTTGTTCCCGCTTAACTAGTGAAATCAGTTCTGACCAAAATTCCTTCCTGCGCTAAATTCAAGGAACTGAAAAATTTACTGGGCATTATATCAAGGGAAGAAGACGTGGTCGACGTTACGCCGGGAAGCGAGAAATGCCGAGCGTACGTGTGCAAGCGGGCGAGGACGAACGCGCGCGAATAATTCGTGATCGACTGACCAAGTCGGCGTGTTCCACCCTGGATGTGCCGATCGGGCCGCCGCGATGATCGCGCGTCAAGTTCCAATCGACTCGCGTATTTAAATCGTCGCGAATAATCCATCGCGCTTCGATCCGCACAAAAAGGGTGAAGCACATGACTATAAATTGCCTTGCACTAACTTTGCGCTAAGTTCATCAATGAATTTTTCAGTTGAAATCAAAGAAATATTAATACAAACGAAACGTTCGTGTTATTAAGAGCGTATAAAAGTTATTATTTTATTTAAATTTTCTTAATATATAACTAATTGGTCAAATAAAAGTAATAAAATAAATTAATTTTAAAATTAGTCTTTAAATAATTGATATTAAAATATATTTTTAATAAATTCAACTATTTAATTTTTTTCTATTTAATTTTGAAACTCAACTGTTTATCTATAATAATTATACTGAGATTAAAAGAAAATTTATATAATAAATATTGATTTAATATTTCATTTATTAATATTTCATATTTCATATTTCATATATATATATATATATATATATATATATATATATATATAGAGAGAGAGAGAGAGAGAGAGAGGGAAACTTAATGAAAAATTAAAAATAAAAATTCTTCATATTGACATATTAGCTAAATTTTTATTCGTTGAAAACGAAATTTTAGTACATAAACTTGTGAATTTGATGTCTGAAAACCTTGAAATAAAGTATCATTTGATTACTCTATTAATACTACTGATATGTTAAACAAAATCAGATTGTTTGAAACATTAAATATAATATTGACAGAATATTAATTAAAAAATTGAATAAAAATTAAGATAAATGTTTATTTTATATTTTATAAAATTACAAATTAATTATTATTATAGTATTATTATATGTACATCCAATTTTGTAATATAATGATTATCAAATTCTCACAAGTCTTTTAAAAATAAGTTAAAATATATGGTTAAATATTGCATAGATTTATTCGCTTTAATTAATACTAATATTTAAGTATAAATGTTTTTAAATAACTTAATTTTTACTAGTTCAATACTTCTGTAAAATGTTAGATACTAATGAATAGTTTTGTAAAAGTTTTTAATATATATATATATATATATATATACGATGTTATCAAACGTAAATAGTTCACTAATTTATTATTTTTATTATAAGAGCAAATTACGTAATTAAAATTACATTACAACTAAGTTTTATGCCTCTTAATAACTATTATTAAGTAAATGAAAATATTTCCTTACTATTAATAGAAAAGGTTTAAGAAGCTTTAAATCAAATAATTAAGAAAATATTCCAGCATAATGAATAATTCCGAAAATTTAATCTTTTACTAACTGTAGCAGTAAAAATAATATTCTGCATTTTAATACAATATCATTTAATTAATCTTTTCGAATACTTTCAAAGAATGACTTAACAAAGAACTATTATATTTTTATCGTCTATGAAGTTATTATCTTTCCAGAAAATTTAAAGAACTTATTTAACAGAATATATTAGAATTAGTCCTTTCGCTTCACCCAATATTCACGTCGTAAATAATATATAGTTACATATTAATAGTTTTATTGATACACTAAAGCACTTAATGTATTCAGTAGTACATATTTTGCAGAATAGAGGAAACAAAACGAGTAATAAAAGTAGTACAGAAGTGAATACAAATTGCGAATAGTAAAAAGAGTCCTAAAGAAAGTGAAAGGTCAGGTGAGAAGACATATACAAGGGGAATTTTATTTTTATGTGACTAGATTCTACATAGTGCTCTTTCCAGTAGTAAATTACATATATCCTAAAATGAAGGGTTTTATGGTGTAGTTGCTCAGCCGTAAAAGACGAAATAACATGTACGCAGCCAAACACGGATGGAGATTCGATTCGAATTGCAGAGAAAAACGAGGCAAAACCCACTTCCATGAAGAAATACAGCTTAACCAGGATGTGCGTTATTTGAATCTGCACTGACTGACAAGACGCTCAAGTAAATAAATATACATAATTTGTATGTTTCTTCCTACTACATCTACAATTTACAAATATCGAGATAAAGATTTAAATTTTGAAGAAACCCAAGCATTACGAGGCTTTAACATAAAAATTGTTTTTTTGTATATAATTGTTTTACCAAACATATTCCGATTTAATATTCATATTGAATGTTATGATTAATTTGTTAATTATATGAATTGAATAAAAAATATATTAACATCGTGAATACTGAAAGAAGTCGAATAATACTACTAAGTATTTATTATTTTAAACAAAGAAGTACAGAAAAGAGCAACTCATGTATCAACAATGTTCGATATTTATATACATATATTATAAATATTATATATACTTATACTATATTATAGTAGTACTATATTACGTAATATATATAATATATATACCTTTTTCTATTATATAAACCTTTTTCTATTAATAGTAAGGAAATATTTTCATTTACTTAATAATAGTTATTAAATGGCACAAAAATTAGTTATAATGTAATTTTATTTACTTAATTTACTCTTTTAATAAAAATAATAGATTAGTGAACTATTTATATTTGATAACATCGTTATCTGAATCATTGAAGGGACTGTTTTCTTGGAATATTGAATTTTATTGAAATTTAAAATAATTATAATTAGATAATTTGTAATGCACTAATACATATTTTAAGAATAAACAGGAATCGATTTAGATTTTTAATCAATCCTAATCAATATCTCTACATTACTGCTAAAGTATATGAAAATGACTTAAAATAGGATGGTTTAAGGACTTTCTTCTTAAATGTTTAAATTTCTCTGCTCCTTCTTTTTTTCCTCCTTAGCATTCTTTCTAATTCACAAAATTTTTTTTGCCCCCATCACTCTTTCTCTTTCAATTTACTATATATTGTATCTACGTAAATATAATACGTATATCCGCATAGTAGACGCACGTATTCTATAATCAGAGAAGTTGCGTGAGAGATAAAACATATGCCTTACCGAGGATTTCTTCTTTGCGATGTCGCGCGACAGCTTGGATTTTCTCCTGTTCAGCTTGAAATAGGAGCAGATGAAATTGACGGTACCAAGCATCAGTTCGCTAAAGCTCAGTAACTGACAGTCATATGGAAAAACGTGAAAAACGAAAATTGCGATGCAACTATGCATCACGATTCATCAATTTATTCTTTCAAAAGAGAAATCCGTATCTAGATACGTAATTGGAAGAAGAAATGTGAGTTTGGCACCATTTCGTTGTAGGAGCGATATATTACACGTGGAGACGTGACCTATGGCTTTTTCATGCTTTTGTACACGTACGAGTGTCGACAGTATCAATTTTTAGAAGGGAGTAAGAGATATTCATGCATTTGTCATTGCAAATAAAAAATTTGTTAGTTATGCGCAAAGTTTGTGAGTGATTTATGTACAGCTTGTACATCGCTTGTGGTTCGTTCTGTTAAAGTAAGGTAACATCAAGTCTTGAGGAATTTTTATAACTGAACTTTTACATTTTGAAGAAATACAAATTAATAATTTTCAAGATCATAAATATTAATATCATGACAATACTTGAAATTGGAAATAATCCGAATTTTATATTTAAAATGTCCACTCTTTTCTTTCAAAATCTTTGTCATTTCACGGAAAACGTTCTTATTTTTTTTCATAATTCATCAGTAATAAAATTTCTTTTTAACAGTTTATTTAAAAATAATAAATCTTAAATCTACGAGGTTGAGACTATTACCCGCTTAGGTTCATTGTCTTCCAATTTAAAATATGCAAGTTGGTCAGAAGACATACAAGTTGTTATTTTATGTATAATTTAAATTAGTACGCGTCAAATGCGTTAAATTCATTTAAAAATATACTATAATTAAAAATTTCATTGAAACTTAAACTGAAATTTATTAAAGTTTAATTTAAACCGAAAAATCCGCAAAATAAAGATAAAAGGCAGAACATCACTCAATTTGGTTATATATATATAATTTTTTAGTCGTTCAACGTTGTACACGAACTGCAATGTTTTCCTCTGCAAAAACAGCTCAGCTCTCACGATCCACCGTTCGATTAAAGTCAACCATGCAGTGCTCGCGATCTGTAATCCAATATGACTAACGCTGCTATATAAATGCAACTCTCATTCTCTTTTTCTCTATTTTTATGTTATTTCCAAATCAATCGAGTCAAATTGGCGCGTTCGATCCCTACTAATTAATCGCTATTGTTCCATGGATTTATGGGACTCTGTAAAAGAGCCACGCTGGACAACAAATTGAATAAAACAAATTTCGTGATCGACTAGACACATACTTATATTCTAATCGCAAATGGTTATTAAGACAGATTTATAACGCTTGATTTTCATATGATATGAGCATGTCTATTATGTTTAATCTCGATCATACGTCAGAGAATATTTCAAACTGTACGGTAAGACGTATCGAAATTCTCCTCGAACTTCTAGCGATATTTTCAATGTATTTACATATAAATACAGAAAGAAGTTTCATCGCGTGAATTTGAGTAAGGAAAACAACTGGAATAATTTTTTAAAAATGTATACAGTCTGACTTTTCTCTGAGAACATCATGTCTTTTAAAGAAATAATTTAATAACAAACATTGAAAAAGAAGTTATGAGTTAATTTTTTTTTATAATATAGAAGAATTTTAGTTTGTAAACGACAGTGAACACTTTGATGTAATTGATTTATTTTAACTTATTTTGTAAGCCCTGTTATTTTAAGAAATGTATCAAAAGATATAAAAAATTCATAAATATTTTACTATTATCGATGTTCAAATATCGCGTATTCTTCAACTTTCAACTTCACTTGAAAGTTCACTTAATGTTCTTAATTTAGCAAAATTTTATGACGTAATAATGAATTATTTAAAATTAGAAATTCGTGGAAAATTATTATTACCGAGCCGTAAGACTAATAGAAGAAATGAAAATATTTTTGTATTTTTTCAATCAAAGAAATATTTTTCAAACTAATCATAAGCACTTACTACTAAGTACTTATGTCTCTTTGTCTTTAGGCTAAATACCTGTTTGCAATTATATTAAACACATTCATTAGACCATTATATTTACTAACTTGTTAAAACAAATCCAAATATACCCACTCATTTTATCCTTTATCCTGATTCTCATATTATTTATGTATTCGATTTCTAGCACCTGAGTTCGACGTTATTCGATGCAATTTTAAATGAGACATTTCGCTACCAGTTTTCTTTCTCTTTTTGGAAACCGAACACTATTAACATATGAGACATATAGACTCTTCGAATTGGTGTCGTGTTGCTGGTTTGTTTTCTTTCCACCTTATACTCTATTTCTATTCGAAAAATAAAAGCACAACTGGTAAAATGTTTATTCATTTTTTCTTTCTACTCTAAAATGTGCAGAAAAATAAATTAAGTTATTCACGTAAATAAGATAGAATATAATTATGATGCTTACAATTGAAAATGAATCAGACTACCGATTGATGACTATTGATTGGAAGAAAAAAAAGGATAAAATAGTTTCTCACGCTTGTCAATTTATCTAACAATTCAGTTCAATGATATAAAAAGGATGCTGAAAATATTCTTCGTAATGTACGTTCTAAAATATATTAATTTTACAAAAACTTAAAAATTTTACAAAGTAAATTATAAACTTCATTTTTTCTGTATATAATCTTTTAATGGTACGTGTGAATTATGGATTATTCAGGAAAAATAAGTTCTAGAAGATAATTCAAATTCTGCAGAGTTTAATAAATAAAGAATAATTTCAATTTTTTACCATAACTTTTTATTCATTTACATGGTATATCATCTTATAAATATATCATATAGCTAACAGAGTTATATTTCGAATGCGTTGTGAAAATAGCAACTGATAATAAATAGTGCATATTAATCGCTGTTTCGTCGACGTCTTTCACTACAACATTTCACTACAATTGTGATAGAATTCTGTTTACAATTGTGTCAATATGATCGTAATCAATAACAATTGATATAAAAATAATACGAAATAAATAACAATTATAAACTTATCGATAAATGATGAAGAAATAAATAATAAAATGTAACATTTAAAGTCTGTAACATTGCGAATTCCCTCTTATCAATGATTCTCATTCACTTCCAAACTCGATGTACTATACTCGTGTTATATTTAATAAATTGAATTTTGAAATTAGCATTATCTATTACAACTATTTTTCAGGTAGTTCTAAAGTTTACTGGTTTGTATGAATATGTTAATCAAGTACACTTTCGTGTTTAAGAAATAATACAGATTCGTTAACAGAACTCAATTTCAATAATATTAAGTTGTATCCTATAAAAGAATTATAATATATTATTCATATAATGTGGTAATGTTAAACGAGTGTGTCTATCTATTATACATCTTTAATGCTGTAACCGCAAATGAAATACTTATTTGTTTCACAAATAAAAGCACAAGAAGATTCTTTATAAATGTAATTATTAATCTATTTTTATGCGTGATTTTATAATAAGTTATTGAAATAAGACTTATGACTTAGATACGTAATATGCTATACGTGCTTCATCCATAAACGTATCTGTCCTATTCAAAATTTATTAAAATTTTGTTAATACAGTGTTAGCTCAAAAACTCAACTCTCAAAACGAAGTAGTTTCATTTTTCCTAAAAAACACACAGCAGAAACAATAAAATCCCATTGATTAAGTAAGGACCTTGTGACCCATGAACATCTCGAACTTTTTTCTTTTGTAGGAGGGACAAAAAGGAAGGGGCCATTAAAATATCGAACATCGATTTAAGGACACACGTACATATCTCTTTTATACCAATACATCAAGAGGGAAGCGCGCGGTTATTGTCGAGCTGTTGCTGCTGTCGCTACTGCTGTTTTACCATCACTATTATCATTATCAGCACTAAAGCAGATATATACACCTTACTTGAGTGTTTCAAACGTATTCAATTGATCTCGCTCGGGGCTAACGCGAGGTTGACAGTCGGACCCCACCAATTACCATTGAGCTCGCTCATCATGGAAAGCCGGATGAGATTCCAGCCTTCAAGTTTTCTATATCAAGTGTCGTTGCAGTTGGGTTTATAACCGAGATTTTTGCGTTGTAGGAAAAGGTGAATCTCCTGGAAATTGGGTCGTTCTATGTCGTTACGCCGCCAACATTCGCACATCAAATCATATATCTCCTTCGGGCAATTCTTTGGTAAAGGCAGAATTATCTATGGACATACAATAATATCTCATTTCTTATTTTTGTAGATTATTTTTATTCAATCGTAAAATCTATTACTTGTGTCTTAAAAACTAAGAATTTTAACATTGTAACGTCTACTATTTCACTTGTACTTACCAATAGTTATTTTAATAATATTAGAATTCAATGAATATATATAGATAGAAAGATAGATCTGTCAAGTCAATTCAAGCCGATTTAATCTAAAACCCTATAAGTTATTTTTCAATTATGTTTATATGTTTATTTTTAAGATTCGTGGAATACAAGATCTGAATAAAAATATTTTTAACACGATATAAATGATCTTAAGATTTGAATACTGTATGTAAAGATCATTATTAAATACATTTAAATAAATCATAAATTACATTGATGCAATGTAATTTAAAAGAATACTATTATATTTAAACGAGATTCATGAAAATATGAAAAATTGCAAGGCGCAAATTTTCATAGAATCTGGTATAGATAAATTGTGTACCGATTAATATTTGCTTGGTTTGATGTAGAAAAATTTCGAATAAAATTATTCTTCTCATTTATTTCTATATATTTGGATCTAAAAAAGTTTACATAAGTGTATCCGACTGATCATGATTTTGAGATTACATCTAAATTACGTATAGGATCTAATACAGAAATGATTACTAAATCACAGTGATTACTAAGAAAATGAATAGAGTGGTCACTTCCAAAATTTTAATTTACATAGCGAAATAATTATGATGCACATTTAGACTTTTGAATAATTATTAGTTAAAAGTTAAAGCTGACAAAAATGCATACTTGTTTTTCAGTTACACCTTTTTATAACTGATAAGTTTTAACTTCTTCAAGATATATTTTGTGTGCGCGTGTGTAATGTGTGTGTGGATGCACGTGCGTATGTGTATACTACAGTCTAAATATTCTTATAAGGAATTTTTTTACGAATATTCAAAGACTTATCAACTTTAAATTTGCATTATAAACTAGTTTTACATTATAAGCAGTTACAATGTTTTATTTTAAAATAAGTAGTTTCTTATCTTTTATTAAAAAATATGTTAATTTATATTTCATTATTTTATGAGTCAAATTATGTATATGAATCTAATAAATTCACACCTAATGAGAAAAGATAAAATTATCTATTGAATAAGTTAGGTTGGTAATACTTAAAAATAAGTATAAAAATCATCTCACCCTCTTTTCATGTTTTTGGTAAAAATATGTCGCGTTCTCGACTATTCGATGGTCCGGTAGTTCTTCAAACGGTTGCTCGCGTGCAAATGTCAGGATCTCCCAGAACGTCACAGCAAACGCCCACACGTCGCTCTTGGAAGTGTAGTTTCCCTGTGAATAACGATGAAAATAGTCTACTCATTTTATCCGGAGAAAATGGAAAGCTGATGAAATGGAATAACAAAGTATAAAAGACAGAAAAATTTCACTTAATGATTTGATATTACGAGATTGTATAATTTTCTGAGTATAATTTGTATGTTTTTTCGACATCTTTACATTTATGGATGAATACATTAAGGTGTGTATTGACTAATTTGTCGTGTTCTTAAACAATCTAATGTTCAATATTAATTACAATAAAGATTATATTAATAGTCATTTCTTTTAAGATATAACTGAAAATTAAGTAAGTATGTTATTATAAATTAGTAAGAATGTTATTATAAAACAGTTAAGAATAGTGCAACAAGTGAATAAAATAAGCCATTCAAAATTATGAAAACAAAATTAGATACGAAGTAATTTTTTTTAATAAAATGAAAAAATGTATTTTCAAATTGAAATGATATGTAATAGAGCATACAAAGAAAGTAAGTTAAAAAATTTAAAAGAAATTGTCGATTTATATTTTTTTTAAATATTTCAAAAAAGGATGATAATAAAATAATAAATTTTAAATTTAAAGCAACGATTTTCATTTATTCCAAGAAAAATTCATTCGATATGCTTCGTAGCGTTGAATTATATTAAAATATCGAAAAAGTTGTAATGATTATACTCGTCTTCTTCTCGGTCAATTTTTCGCTTCTTTATATCGACTAGTGTTTCAGAGGGCTTGAGGCCTGGTGGACGGACTCCACGTCGGAGGAGTTCGGGAACGTTCGGTTGCGCTCCCTGGACTCGTGCACTTTGCGAATTCTTCGCTTCCCGATGCGGCGTCAAAATAATTTTTACAGTAATTTTCGTTTAGCGCGAAAAAGGATTTTCCGTCGCTGAACTGTATAATAAGAATCTATCTTACAATATTTGTCCTCTATAAATTTTCTCAATTTAATTTATGAATTATGTAACTTGCTTACAAACGGTAAAATTGAACCGGATGAACAGAATAAGCACAGATGGAAGAGATGAGAGGTATAAAAAGATATTAAAGATTGAAAATGATTCAAAGTTAAAGAATACTGTTATATTTATAATGAAAATCTGAGTTTGTCAAGGCATGAAATTCAAAAGATAACACTCCATTTTATATAAATTCATTTATGCCAAGAATGTTGGAAGGTATTTTAACACCTTTCCTCATATTGAATTAATATGAAACGTATGTAATACACTATTTTTGAAAATTGTTTTAAGTTGAGTTGAAAAAAGTTTTTATCTAATCAAATTTAGTAGTTTTACTCTATGCAGCTTTTAATAGAAAACATTCCATTCGTTTAATTTAATCAGTATTTTCCACAGTATAAAATGTTTTTAAGCAAAACAAAATTAACTTATACTAAATAATACTAGGATCCTGTAAGTTATTTTAAGCAAGAACTAAAAGAATTTTTTATTTGTCGCTTTAATGTTGTATATGTCTATAATCAGGAAAGATAATAATGTATAACGTGAAACGTTGTAGTGTAAATTCCAGTATTTTTCACCCATTGCCAGCTAGAAATAAATATCATCTTTCTTCGTGAGTTATTTATGAATTATTAGAACTATAATGTAAGTATTGTAATTATGTAGTCTGGTTATATGTTGATTCCTTATCATATTGAAACCTTGGTTTTAGATATTTTGTAATATTTTAAATTCCTAAGATTAATAATATAAACATATTAAAATATAAAGATATCTCCCACAAATTATTTTCGCACTCTTTTAAAACTACACTCTTTACAACTGCACTCTTTTACATTTACATTTATTGATGTAAGATATTTCGGTTTAAAATTAATACAACTAGTAATTTTTTGAAAAAAATTTAAAAAAAGAAAAATATTTTATGCAGTAGATATTATTAAACATTACACGTTAAGTTCATTAAATTATTATAAACTGCTTTTTTATTTACAGTATCGCACAAAATATTCACATCAATTTTTTAAAGAGCACGAAATAACTCGAAATGAACGTGAATATTTTTAAGAAAAATTTGACAAATAATCGACTATCAAGCTAATTTCTTTATTCAAAACCTACTGTTTTCATGTGCCTAAAGTTTTAACCGCTTGAGACTCAACAAAAATTGAAGTTTTTTAAAAATTAATAATTTTTTACAAAATAAGTCGGACGCGCCTAATGATTTTATGAAATTAACGAATTATATAAAAGGAGCACTTCCACCCTTAAAAATCACGCCTACAGGGAGTTGAACAATTAAAAAAATCTTAGCAAAATTATTAGGATTCCACAAGATTTTATTTTCGATTAATATTGAGTACCTAAAAAGTTATACGTAAAAAACATTTTCATATTAAAAATCGATCCGGAATATGGTTTTTAACAACATCTTTCCGCGAATAGAATTTTTCTAAAGATTTAGATCCGTTCATAATTTCTGGAATACTCATGAAAATATTCATATATCTATCAGACATGTGGATTGCTTACAATGAGTTATTCAAACTGCTTAGGACTGAAGTCTTTGTTCGCATACCTAGTTAGAATTATCTAATATTACACTGAGTCAAAGTTTATGATCATCTTATTTTCATTTGTAAAACATTGAATATGACTATCTTGATCATTGAGCAGGTTACTAGAGTGACAAACGTTATTTTGCAAAAAGTAATCGCAGTAGCATGACTCTTGCTATTTCACTCTCTCTTTTGCTTTTTGTCACATCCGAAAATGAATGTGATTAATTATGATAAGTGAGTCATAAGTAGTTAATGTTATGTAGCCAAAGTCGCACACAGTGTAAAAAATTAGTTTTTAAGCATGAGATTAAACCGAAGTAATGACTCCCAAATAAGGTGGAAATTCAATAAATTTTTATGTTTAAAAAATTTCTTTATTCTAAATTAACGGCCATATTTTCTTAAGAAAAAGTATACTTTGACGAGAAAAAAAAACAGTAGCATCTAATACTCTGTTAATTATTAACCGAGAACAAAAATTATTCTACGTTATATTATCTAAGAAAAGCGGAGTTTTTACATTATATTTTTATATTATTTAAAAATAGGAGTTTCTACTGAAAATTTATACAAAAGCCGTTTCATTATTTTCAATTAAATGAAAGTGAAATTTTAAATTTGAAATTGAATAGAAATTTTGTTATATAAATGCTACATTAAGAAAAACGAGTCGAAAGTTTTAAAAATAGGACTATTTACTTTCAGAAGTAAACATTTTAACGATTCGAATCTTTCATTGTTAATTTACGATAATATGATTATATATATGTATTTTATCCCATGATGTATGTATCCTTTTCGATTTTTTGAGATAATTTAAAGGACTAACGCAACACATACGCGGCATCCGTGAACGAACACTTGGCAACTTTCACTCATAATTCATCATCCTCTATATAATACAATAGTGCAACCAAAACTTAATATTTCTCAGCTCTATATTTCTGATAATACTGAAAATTTCATCGCAAAAATTACAAACTTAGTGGCAATGTAATGTATCATTTTCATGTCTCATTTTATTAAATTAATAATAATAATAATAGTAACAACAACAACAACAATAACAATAATTATTTTAGAAAAAAATAGTACTCAATTATAAATTAGATATTAGATATTAGAAAAAGACTTGATTTGAGAAAATGATATGCAAATTACAAAATGAACGTTATTTTTCAGTGAAGCTGATGAATTTTGAGCAAAATAATGGCACGAATGTAAACAAGACATTTAAAATAGAATATAATTTGTTTCTAATAGGTTTCAATTATTCACTGTGATTTCAATTATTTAAGAAACATGCGTCGAGACTTAGAATAAAGGTTTAACTATCATGAAATGATATACGTACGTTTCAATCTATTACATTATAGCATCCATATTATGTGTATATTTTGTGCGCATGATTAGCTAAAGATTTTACATTAAAATGATCGTCACTTTGGAAGACTTATGTAAGCTTAATTATCGATCTTAAAAATAATACTTTAATGAAATATTGTGTGATACAGTTCTGTTAAGTGTATATTTACAAGGCAATATTAAAGTAATATAAATATCTAGTGTGTATAAATATACATATAGATATGTATGTATGTGACTAGTATTCATGGCTGGAACAGACAAAAATATTTATTAAGTCTGTAAGTAACACAAGTATACTAAAAGATTTTGTTGTATTATGTAATTTTCAATATCTCTTAAGTACTCAAACTTAAAAACTATATATTCAAAATTTGAATATATACTCGAATTATATTATGCTGGTCGTCTAAAGTTATATTAGATCGAAAAATAAGTTGAAAAATTTATTCAGTTATACGTTTGAAAACGGAAATTTGTATACAACTTCTCTAGCCATTTTCTATCAATTTATATAAAGTATACTTTATATCAAAGGATATAAATTATGATACATGTATATAATCATATACTATTATAATTTAAAAATAAGACGATCGATTACTTACAAAATTGAGTGAAACGTAAAACAAAACAATTAATTTTTCTACACCATTTAATAAATGCATAAAGATTTTAACCGCGTTAGAATTTATTTAAACATTTAACCTATGGCCATTAAATGTATCTGCTTATTTAATTATGTATCAATAAGTTCCTAAGCAGCTAAAATAAAATGATTTCTTATAATGATTTAACGAAACTAATAAACGTGCAGAAGGAGTAAAATAATAAAATGAAGTAAATATTTATAGATAATATGGCTCTCGATTAGAGTTTCTCTTATAAGTATGCTATTATAATTTGAAATAGTTGGATGATCTATTGAACTAAATGTAACATTCATAAAACAAAGTTACTACTTACCATGAGCATTGATTCCCAAGCCATCCACCGTATAGGGAGAGCTGCACGTCCTTCAATTTTAAAGTAGTCAGCTAAATAAGTATTTCTACCTGGTCCAAGATCCGAAACCTTCACAAAGTAGTCCTGATTCACAAGGCAATTTCTGTAATTATATCATTAAAACCAAGATTTACTATATAATATAATTCACATACAAATTATATTATAAGAATATAGACCCACTAAAAATACGCAAAGCTCATAAAACCACAGAGTATGCATTTTAATGATTAACTATTCGATATTTGGAAGCTTACTGCACCTGTTAGGTTGTCTACTCAACACTTAATACCTTCAAATATTTTAACGAAGCGTCTAGTTCATGTAATTTAATTCATCTTTTTAAAGTAATTAAGAATGCCAAACCGTGGAATGCTTATAAATTTTGCGTTTTTTTTAATACATGAATAATTTATATTTTAAAATTAATCATGTAAGGATTTTCAACAATAACTATTTGAACCTACAGTTAACGTTTAATTTTTAAAGTTTTTCTTTACAATTTGCGTCACATAGTTATAAGAAATTATTTAATCTTTCTATCGTTTGATTCTTTCAAAATCATATTTATAAGTATTGCCTTATGTACATAAAGAGACTGTGGTAATTATCAAGGGAAACAATGATTACTTATTTTTTTTTATATTCCTTGCAACATTAATACGCTATATATAATATATAGTCAATCGATATATAATTATATATTCTATTAATCTATATTTCGAAAGTCTTATGTAATAACTTCATATCCAGAGATTATATTAAGAAAGTTCTTACAGATCCTCTTAATTGGAAGCTTTTACCTGCTAGTTTTAGTTTTTACGAGAAAAAATAGCTCTGGACAATTTATAACGACAATTTTATGAGCTTTTCTTAAATTTTTCATTACATCGATACTTTTATGACTGAAGCTGAACAAAGTTTTTCAATGTACGTACACTATTATAGTTATAGTTTTTTTTTCAAGTACTGTTTTTAATATAATAGTTTTCTATTATAAATCTGTGTTATGAAAGTTCCGAGCAGTTACATATAACTTTTCTACCAAACTCCTTAAAAAATAAACAATTTTATTGAAGGTTTAAACGAAGCAAATTTTTATTCTTATAAAATAAAACTATATTTTATTTTGATCCGATTTATAGTATTCATAAAAAATACTTACAAAAATATATTTATTTAGATATTTTCAATAACGAACCTGTAATGATGTATTAAATTATAGAAATTAGATACAATAAGGTATCAATCAGTACAAGTAAACCATAAATTGCCATTAAAATGAAATTCAAATAATAATATCACTAATGAACATCGTCGATTTTATGAAAAATAATCGGATTAAAAATGCGTTAGCTACTTTAAAGAAATTCAATAAAAAATATTTTTCGTTGAAAAATTATTTATTATATATAATATAATATAATGTAATGTAATGTAATATAATTCAAGTAGAATGTCATAACTTTTCATTTATTAATTCACATATAAAAGTGAAAAATAAGACGAAAATTTTGGACGAGAAATGAACGCCACGCATAAAAAGCTAAATTCCATCAATACTGTATAGTATTTGACAAGCGCATTCTTTTTGTCAGATTGGAATAGAAAATGAGCCCGCCTTCGTTCATGAAGGTAAAGAGATCTAGTAGAAAGAAGGAGAACTTTAACAAGGTGCACCATTTCTCGGTCAATTAGTCAAAACTTTTAATCGGTAGACTCAAGCGCGTAGAAGAAGAGGAAAGTTTGCTATTACGTCAGACTTCGTCTTTAGTTGCGTAGTGCGCCTGTAACGTATAGATAAGTCAAAATGCGCCAATGCAAGAACACTTAAAAACTTAAGCCTCTTGAGGAGCTTGCGGGACTACATCGTTGCCACGGATCGTTGAGACTTTCAAATTTAGATAATATTATAAAAGTTAGGCAGCAGACAAATACGGTCATCCTTTCCGAGTAATATTATTTTGGCAGTGAGGTACATAAATATGTGCGAACTCGATGTCCATTACATGGTAGACACGCGATGTTCGATCAATTGTATTTATAGATGGAAATAAAAGTCAAAGGAAACTTATTACTTGTGTTAAAATTGAAAAAATTATTAAAGTAATACAAATTATAAATGTTAATTGGAAGAAAATTGCAGAGTCAGCATCGTAGATATATAATATATTGGGGCCATTTCATTTATTTATATTTAAAAGTAACTCATAACTGAGAAATAAAACACATCATTGATGCATTTAAATTAATATTTTGCAATAGCAATAAATAATTACTCTAACAAGAAGTAAAAAAATCTTTCAAAACGATTCGATTATAATTGTTTTTAATTATTAATTTTAACAATCTTCAATTATAAACAGTTATAGATAAGTGTGCGTATAAAATAAATGTAGTAGTTTAGAATTAATTACAGTATTGTTAATTACAATATTGATAAGAATTTCTTTTTGTAATCCAATATTATTCACTCATGAAAGTATTAAAATATTTACTCTATTGAGAAAATTCTTATTTTAATTCGTTGGGAATTATCAATAATAGTTTTATAAAAGACAGTATCGTAATTAATTCCAAAAAAACTCTGGAGAATGTTTCTTAATTTTCTTCAATTTTATGTATTTATTTTGATTTACTTAAACTTTGTGAAATTATGGCAAATTTTTCACTCAACAATATTGTATGAAAAAAAAAATTTATACATTAAAAGACGCAAAATGTCAGCAATTATAATTGCATAAGTTTAAAGAAGTTAAGGAAATTTTGTATTTTTTATTGAAAATTTCCTTAAAATAATTAAATTAATTTTAATCCTTATTAAATTAAATAATTGAAGTAATATGTAAATTAATAGTAATTAGAATAATTAAATAGTAATTTTGAATATTTACTACCTTTAACCTTAAAACTCGCATAAATACAGTAATGAATTATAAGAGTCAATGAATAGTGTGAACGCGAGTATAGTAACACCGCAATATATATACCTCATTCTTGTCAAATACATTTCTATAAATAACCTTTAATGAATTTTCGAGCTGACAGTTATATAGCAGCGCTCCGTAGGGCATTATAATTAAGGTTTATGATTAGAGTTAATAATTGGTACACGTGCCTCTACTAAATGGTGCCATACGCTTACGGCTCATACCAAGGCACTATTAACTGTAAAACTGACTGTAAGACAAATAACTAAGAATCATAAAATCTCGGATTTTACGACGTATTCAGCGAATTATTAAATGTATTTTATGAATTATAATATTTTATTATAATTAGTTTAATTGCAAATGTTTGAAATCATTGTTTGCAAACGATAGATATTGGATAACTATTATTAACTAATTTAATAACTAATAAAATCTAATTAATATCGTATAGTTTTTTATTTTTATATTAGGAGATGTCAAGTATATATTTTCTTTTAATCCGAATTTTCATTCACATTAAAAGACTAGAATGATAATTAACCGGCTTAAAAGGTAAACTGTAACAAACAGTTGAATAAGCAAATGAAAAAAGTAGCTTCGGTTACAAAACGTTTAA
Source organism: Wiebesia pumilae (assembly GCA_018907045.1). Taxonomy (NCBI): domain Eukaryota; kingdom Metazoa; phylum Arthropoda; class Insecta; order Hymenoptera; family Agaonidae; genus Wiebesia; species Wiebesia pumilae. The sequence continues at coordinate 1,288,593 of JACCHZ010000149.1, read as the reverse complement.
AAAAATCGTTTCACCAAAGAAAATTTTAAAGTAAATTAAACTGTTTTCGAAGATTTGTATATTCGCGACTAACCCGAAACTTTAGTAGAAACAAAATCAGTTGTAGCAGCTTCAATTTTATCTACCGTACCACTATCGCTTTCAGAATCGTATATCTATGGCAAAGTTCATGCTTCTCGAGATCTTACCTCGTAGCCAGATCTCGATGCACAAAGTCCATTTCCTCCAGATACTTCATGCCAGATGCTATTTGCGTAGCCATGTATATCAGAGTACCAAAGCTGCAACAGAGAAATGAAGCATGATAAGCGTTGTTTCAAACAGTATCTTGGTATATATTGGAAGATTTAGTATGATACTGATACTAGGAGGTATCTAAATTCTGATAGAATTAAACCATTGAAGTATTAGTTTGAATAATTAACCGAAAAAGGAGTATGAGAAAGGAACACAGAGATAGTTAGAGAAAGTGAGTAGATCGCAAAGAGAACAAATAAAGTCGGAGTTGATGAGCTCGTGAATTCTAGTAAATGTAAACTAGTCGCAGTAGGCCGAAATCGAGGAAAGTTCGGTTATCGCAAATCGTCGGAGTGACTATTAAATAAATTCCCGCGAATTTAGGTAGACTGATATCTCTTTTAATGCTTACTCGTGCATTTCGAAGAGAAATTCGTTAGAGGCAACCTGCGAACTTTTTTAGAGAGACCAAGAATTATATTTTACCGCTAAATTCTTTGGCGGTAAAATAATAAAATAAGAATTCAAAGGTTTGGTATCATTATTTTATACTATGATATACGTAATATATATTTAGATGAATCAAGACTTTAATGAAATTAAACTTAAATTAAATTTAAACATCATTACACTCAAAGCATACAAGTGCATTATTGCAAAGGGATAATTATAAATTTTGGCAGAAAAATTCAAAGTTGCGAATTAGAATGAATTGGTGCCGTATTTGAAAAATGTTTTCATTAAGAAGTGAACCATTTTTATATACTTAACTGTGTTTTATTTTATATTTATTTACATTTACTTTTAAAATATAGCCATGTAATGAAAGCTCATTAAAAAAAGGTTAAATGTTGGAAAAATACTGAAAAATAAGCAATTTTAAAATGTTTAATAATTATTACATTTTGCGTTTACACTGGAGGTACACTTATTATGTGTGTAGGTATATAAATAGATATAGAAATTTCTTAATTAAAACATTTGGCATTTCTATAAATAATGTTCAATTTAGAATGCTTAAATACTAGTTTTGATGAACGATAATTATTCAAAACTTGCATCACGCAATATCGTCGACGCATCACTGGAAAGATAAAGAATAACGCTTTAAATGCATCGTACAGTGGAGTATTTAGTGTTTCACAAGCAGGAAAAAATGAATCCGACCAAAACGGAATGAACAGCGATCAACGACTTCACTGACTTCGCCCACTGTCAATCCATTATTTTCAGAAGAACCAACTTAGACAATCGAGAAACAATCAAATCCCATACCAAATCGCTCTTCTCAGAGTGACCACCCACTGCAAACTCCCGATACGTAGACGACGAGAGCAAGTACGAGTTGAAATATCAGGAAAATTTCGAGATATTTTTTTCTTGCGTTTTTCAATTTAGTTCTTCAATATTGAACTGAATTTCTTCGTACATGAAAAATCTAGTATGATTATTAACTAAGCAAATTGTTGCAGTGTCAGTTACTGTTTGAAGTTTCCTTTTTGATTAAAAACTTATATTTTACCGAAAATTTATGATTTCATTTTAGGTAAAACTACGTGTATTATTTGGTTAAATAGTTGAAATAGGAAAATATAATTTCACATTAAAGTAATTTATAAATTATTTGCAATATTGCAATCATTGACCAATTTTCTCTCAGACAACAATATTTTCAATAATGCACATATACTAATCAGAAAACTGATTATCTACAAATTTATGTCTTTAATCTGCAGGGTACGACATGTAATAACCGAAAACATCTATTTATATAAAGAGTACCTATGTTGGTATAAGCTATCAGATATATATTATTAAGACTTATTATTAAAGACTAATTATTAAACTAATTATCTCAGAAGTAACTAACTAAATATAAAATTGAAATAATAAAGCTCTTATATATTATTAATAATGTATTTCAGATATTAATTAATACCTTACGAAAATGTCAACTGTCGTAATTCAATTAAGCCTTTTTAAATAAATTAATGACGATTATTATACTTTTGATATATTGTCCTTTAACATTATTACAAACTTTGGATACATTACAATTAATAGTAGATAAAGTAAAATGCAGATTACAAATTTTGATTACAAGTTTTCTTTATTAAAAAATACTAAAATTAAATTGAGCCGTGTTTAAACAATTTCTGCTTTTAAATAAGAATTTAAGTGATAATACATGTAATTTTCCTGGATAAATACTTTAACATTAAAATAAAAAGTTAATGGTATTACGTAATGAAACACAAAATTCTTTAAAAATTATTTTTTATGCAACACAAAATTATAACTAAACGTAATTGTATAAAGTTTGTATATGACGTTTTTTTATGCTTTTGATATATAAAAGTATGTTAATATTCACTAATTGATAGGATTTGTTAATATATAATAGACAACATAGAATTTATTCCGATATGGTACATTTAATCTTATTTATAGGAGTTAAGTTTTTAAATTTTAGTACGTATATTAACGATGTCTCTTTTAATAAGGAGATACTCGCTCTTGAAGAATACAATATTGTCAAAACGAAATGTAATGAATATAATATTAAAATTTCTCAATATTTATTTTATATTATATTATTGGTTATTTCTTAGATATCCTACTCTAAAATATTATACATAATTTAATTGTAGTGAAAGTCTAAAGTTGATTAGATTGAAAATCGATATTTCTATCTGGCAGAAGCGTGCATCAATATATATAAATATATACGGTCATCTGACAGAGATATAATGAAATGTTTAGGTTAATTGAACAAATACTCCATCAAACAAATTGAAATTGAGTTAGGGATGTGCTCAATGTCTGCATAAGAATTTCATAATTTTTATTTTTATTAGAGGTTGCTCATTTAATTATAATTATCAAAGGTGCGTATTCTAATGACACTTCTTTTAAAAATTATAAGCTTCCTTTTGAATAATTTAAAAAACCTTTTAAAATTTTTACTAAATAAATTTTTTAATAATATCGTTCTAAATTTTCTAAGTGTATTAAATTATCTCTTCGATTTTTATTGCCAGGATCGTAAAAAATACTTATTACGCATTAGCTTCATGAAAGCGAATTGCACTAATAAGAACGCTGGAACCATTTGATGTCAGTCTAGTTACGTTGTGATATGAGCTGAAATTGTGTGTATCGACGTGTATTTTGTCAGTAGTACTGTCAACGTTGGACGCGGTGGCAGAGTAAGGGTAAACAATTGAGTTTCAACTATGTAAGCCAGGAGAATCGACGATCAACTACAACCTGACTAGGTAAATATCTTGAGTATGATGCGCCTAGTCGAAATTTAGAGAGAATGTATATATACTTCGTCTCGTAAGTAACAATCATTTCAATATTGCACATTAATTTCATCTCATCATAAAATCGATGTAAAAATATTCTTATAAGTATTGATTCGTTATTAAAATTTCTGTTCTTTTCAAATAATTCTGAAAAATTATTTTTTCTTGATACTCATTAATATATAATGTTAGCAAAGTTATTTTCTTATGGAACCTTATGATTTCTAAATTAAAAAAAAAATAAGGATAGATATGATCTATTCTCTTACATTGACCGTATTAATTAGAATGTAAATTTATTAATGTAAAATGAAAAATTATTATTCAATAATTGTTTTTATTGGTACATAAATTATGCAAGTATTAATTATAGAAATACTAAATATAATTGTGTAGAAATAGAATTTTATATCTCTTGAAAATGTAATCGATATTTATTTATGAAATTAAGCTAAGCTTTAAATTAAAATAGAATATCATCATTATCGTGCAACTATTTTCAGCATTCACATTACAATTTGAATGTAAGCGATCAACTTATCTATGCATTTTAAGAAACAAGAACATTAAAATTAACTTTTAAACATAAAATAAAGTTTTAATCGCAGAGTTTAAGAAATCCAAATATAAAGTGAGTGCGATTTTATAATGAACGTTAAAATGTAAAATTATAATTTTTAAAATACCCACACCAAGGAAAATGATTTTATTTTTTTTCTTAGAAATTTATTTTTTCTTAGAAAACATGCTCATTTATGGAAGTTACTATGTACGAGAGAACAGAAAATAATTTAAGGTCACTCTAATTATCTGTAAGAGACATTTGAGATAAATAAAATTTTATAAAATTCTGTATTATATTATATAATAAATAAAATATGTTGAAAGCTTATAATCAGTAACTAATGGAATCTCGCTGAATCAATTTTCTTTGTGCACTTAGGTACATGTTATTTATTAATTTATAAATTAGTTTTTCATTTAAATAATTTTTTTTTCTAGCATATTCTAGCATACAGTGAATTATTAAATATACTTCTGATTTTTTTTCAATCAAGTTTAACTACGTTTACCTTTTCATCATTTCGCTCAACTATTAACTTAAGTTATTCTCCTTATATTACATACGTGTATCGAAAATATTTATTTCAAATCCTTAAAAGTATTATTCACTGATTATAGTAAATGCAGTTAGTTAAGAAATTTATTATAAAAATTTATTATGATAAATATTATAAGATTAAGTTTATTATTGAATGAAATACTATGAAGATAATATAGTAAGTACTGCAAATAACTTAAATCTAAGAAAGTTAATTTTCAAGTACTTGTATTGTAAGTTATAATTTTAAACAAAGTAATGGGTAGTAAAGTGTGTAATTATTTACTTCGGACACTTAGAAAGAATCGATTTCTCGTTTAAAATTCTTAGCGTTCACTTCTTAGGACCATATCTAGGCTATTTAAGTTAAAGTAAATTCTTTCTTATACTCGAAATTTTCTTACAAATACGCTTTAACGCGATTGTAGATAAGACTGAAGTATTTAGTAGTTGAATGTACGTTTTCCTCTTTTATGTCTGTAAAACTACATTTTTTTCAAATATTATTACCTAGTATTGTGAACATCTTGATTTGATTTTAAAATTTTATTCATTGTAAAGGAATAAGAATTATTAAAAAGAATAAACTACTACATAAATCCAATAAATTTCTTTACAGAAAAGACAAATATTAAATAGTATTATGTATCGTATATATATATTATATATATTACGTATCAAGAACGTAACTCTATATTTCGTTGATAAAATACGACATAGAAAAAATAAAAAATAATAAAAGATATTAATCGATGTTTAAAGTATTTTATTAAAGATAAATTATAAGTGTAATAGACGTATAATTTAGGCAAAATACTCTCATTTAATTGCGCGTTATACATAATGTACCTCAACGTTTTCGCTGTCTGTACAGTGGAGGTCTCAGCCACGTGACTTTGCAGGTACTGATTTAAATCTCCACACTCGCTATTTTCTAAGACGATACACATTGGATCATCGTCGAGACTGGCACCAAGTAACCGTGCAACATTTTGATCGTTGAGTTGCGCTAGCTTATTTGCTTCATGCCTGAACTCTAGCCTGTAATAAAAAATGATTAATAAAGTGCCGATTTACTCTTGTTTAATAAAAAGAATGATAACAAGTATTAATTATACAAATTACTCATCTATGAATTTGAAAATTATCATGTCGCAAAATTAGACTTATCAATTTGACTTCTGTTTTCGAGCATCCAAATTTTATGAAATTAACATACGTATTACTTCAATAAAAGGCGCAAAAGTTGTGAAGTTGTGACTTTTTCAAGAAATACCAGCCGTTGCCAGAATCAAGAGCGTTCTCTGGTAAAGTGAATTCGAAACGATTGTTGATCGGATGGAAAACTTTCTTCGCGAAACAAAACTACTCTGACATTCAGTTCAGCGGGTGCGAAGTGTAAACAACACTCAATTTCTAAAAGAGAGAGTGACTGACGCCGAAAGTTTTATCCGTGTAAGCCGAAAGGTAGTTCACTATTGGAAAGGCAGTTGAGCAGTTTATTTCTTGAAAAGACTCTTTTGATTCTTCTTAATCCATTATTTACATTAATAAATTTGATAATTTCATCAATTTATTTTATGATGGAACCTTTCCTTTTTTTTAATATTTAATAATTGAAGCTACATTATAAAATCAACGTTGTATAATATGTATATTTAAATATTTAAAAATGTTTAATCACTTTACGAATAATAAATTTCAACTAATGTTCAAAGGTAGCTTAATATAAATGTGTATTTTGAAAATGTCAATAATACACTACATGAATTAACAAGTGGTGCAATCGTAATTTAACGTGAACTTATTTATTCTGATGAAATGAAACATATGTATATATATATATTATTAAAAGCAAGTATAAATTTTTCATCCAAATATTAATTTGTTTTGACCATAAATTAACAGCACGAATACTTTTCGTGAATTACTAATAGTTATAATAATACTAATAATAACAAAAATATTATAAACCAAGATTTTGACTATATATTTTTATAAGTCATATCAATTCATATTGAAAATTTTCAAATTTCTTGTAAGTTCAAATTTATATTTAGACTATTATATAAATATTTTATTTTGTATAAACAGCAATTTATATAGAAAGTTCATAACGTTCATATTAACGACTAATTATAATTCATTATCTATAATAGAAATCAATGCTACATAAAATAATAAAAAATGAAGCATTTGTTGAATGTATTCTGAAAATCACTCGGTTGAAGAAGATGCTGCTTAACTCTGTTATTCTGTTAACGTTGGTAAGATAAACAGAACTCTCATATTATATTTTATACCGACCTAAATATCTCAGACGATCCCGGTTTGAGGGATTTAACGACGACAAGGTCACTGCTGGTATCGCGAAAAACCTCCTCGTATCCTGGGAAACGATCGACTTCACATACGTGTATATCGCCGAAGTAACCTGAACCCAAGCTCTCGGCGATGTTTAGCCTCTCACGCGGAAAGTCAAAAATAATGCAGTCGATGGATGCAACAATCTCGACCTCGTCGTCTGTCAACATATCCTCCGGACTGTAGCTATTCAGACTGCTGGAGGCTTTGCCACTGTGGGGTGGTGGTGTACAACTCAAATTCGGCGATGCCGGTAGCGGTAATAGTGGTGAACTCTATGTAAACAAGCACAACTATAACCGATCGGTCTTCGTAACGCGTCCACATTTTGCATAGTATATTCAAGAATACACATACGTGCACTTGAAAAAAGATGTAAATATTGCCCTCGCGCGATTTATAATAAATATATAGTAAATACGTAGATGATAAGTATATGAGGTTATTTAATAGGATTTTTGAATCAACGTTGTAAAATTTAGTATTCAAACAAAGCAAGCGTAATTCCTTAATAAGATTGACTATCGCAAAAAAATTAAAATTAAGAGAGATTATATTATTCATTTAAGAAATTTAATTATTTGATGTTAAATAGTTTTCAGATTCATTTAGACTATGTAATTTAAAATATTCTTTATAGAATTTTTAATAACATAAACGTAAAAGACTCTAGTCAACTAAAATGAGGAAATTAAAATATTGATGAGATTATATTGAAAATTAATCAAAATAATATGCAGAAATAAGAAACTAGTTTCATGAGTTCAAAATTTTAATTTCTTTTACGAGATTTTAATTGATGCAAGTATGCGATGCTCTAGAATAGGAGAGTAAAAATTGTACCTTGCACTTCTTCAGATAATTTTATAACTTATAATCTAGTAGAGTAGATGAAAGCAAAGTAGTTGGATATTAATAGAAAAGATGGTGAATTTAATGAAGCATATTTATTGAGATAAATTAATAAGAAAATTATACCAGATAAATGATTTATTTATATATAAATAAATTTAAATATATTTATTTATATATAAACTATAAAAAAGTTGCTTACAACAACCATGTAAAAATAATTATTATCAATAAATCGAGATGTTAGTCGATGATAACCATAGTTTATATTGTATTAACGTTGAGTTTAAGTTTTTCTTAACGAACGCAAATTACCGTTAAGTAAATACAAGCAAACTCTGAATATTAAAATTTTATCTTAATACACTAATAAGTTAATGCTAGTTGTTACTAATAAATTTTAAAATTATATGAAACATTGAGATTAGAAATTAATTGAGACACAAATTTTTCGTTTACGAATCAAGCGAAGATTAGCGCACTAATTTTCTTAATATTCCAGAGCACGATTTTATAATTAATTTTTGGCGCTGTAGCTAAAGGTTTTCAGTATGTTTGCAGGTTTAAATCTATAATAAAGAGTGAAAGCACTAGTTTTCTGAAAAATATCTACAGATAAGTAATTCACAATGACCCATATATTGTTTAATTTTTGCTGAAAAATGATGAATAAATTAAATAATAGGTTCCTAATAGTTCTAAAATCAAATATAAACAGAAAAAATATATAAAAATGATTATTCGACAGATGAAATGATACTAAAAAATGATTGTGAATATTATTAGAGTTTCAGAAAAATGGATGTAATATTAATTTATATATTAGAAAATTGTAAAAATCTATAAACGTAAAACAAAAATATTCATTTAGAAATTTGATAAATAGTCATTCGAAATATGCAATTATATTTTATATTTGAAAAATTAAATTCTACTTCCAACGTACAGTATTATGCAATAAGATTAAGCAAATAATTTGAGTCCAGTAATTTTCAGCGACTGACTCTCCAGCAACGACATGTTTAATTTATTTATACAACTAAATCTCGTATTTCCAAAGAGCACGTTTTTACCTCACCTTACAGATCTCTGTACTTGTATAATACTGTTGAGGAGGTGGTGGAATGGGCGGCGCATTCGATGAGTATTCCTCTACCGATAGAATAGACTGGCTAAGATTAATTGGTGAGTTCAGCAAAAGTGGAATAACTGGGTGTTCCTCGGCAATCCCTATAAAGCAAAAGAAGGAGTACAATTTATAAAAGTAAGGAATTTTATTTTTTTCATTTTTAAATAGTTCATGAATTTTCCTTTTGTTAATATATAACTATTATTTTAAACTACTAAATATTACCACTAGATATTATAGATTAGTTATAATAGATATTATATTATAGATACTAGATATTATAGATTAGTCAATATTTATTGATAAGTTTAAAAAAATCCTTGGCATCTAGGCTTGAAACATATCAAGCTACTTTTTCAATTAGAGTGTGAAAGGTTATGGAACGAAACGTAGAAAAATATGCGGATCATGATCAGTTCGTAAACAATGAGTTTGATGATGGGATTTGATGACTCAGTAAAGAATGTTGAATATGTTACTGAGCAGAATATAGCAGATTAAACGTCTATAAGTTACCTATAATTAGATGCTCAAGGAGTAATATAATTTCGTACATATCCCAAAAACTAAAGTAAAGTTCATGTTTCGCGGAGTTGTAAATGAAAAGGATAGATGCGCAATGAGATCATTTCTGAGAAGAAGAAGTAAGTAGATTTGGTGAAACACAGCACTAGAGAATGTCCCACGGGTATCCAATATGATTTTACATCTCATCTCGTAACAGACAGATATAAATGAGCCTGAAGGACCTTATCGTAAGTTTATTTATTACAATTTCTTATTTTATTGTTCACTATCTGAAATTGCATTGACTGAAAATAAACGGTGTTCATAATTATTTTGTAAGAAACTTCACGATTATTTTTAATATGTTTAGAAACTTATTCGAAGCTTATTTATTAACTTAATATCTTCATCGTTGACCGAATCCGCATCCTTCTCCTCACAAAGACTGCGGTAAATGGGCGATGATGGGCGAGAGTTGATGACCCTCCACGTATAAGAAAAGCAGAACTTTAATAACGAGTTCTGCTATCAATGAGTTTAGGCCGCATCATGAGATAACATCATCGAATTTTTCATTTGAATAACTTGTTTGTAATTATACTCCTTGTATATTTTTAATCATTTTATTTTAAAGTTACTATTAAAATGTAATATTCAATAATTTATTAACGGCATAATAATAATTCTTATAATAATGAAGGAATAATTTAAAAACGAATAATCATAGTACGATAAATGCGTTCCTTAATAAATAATAATTGAGACTTATTAACGCACTTTTTGCTAATTAATTTTGTACTAGACGAGAAAATTTGCCTATATTTAACATTCCGAATAAAAGTTTCAAATGACTAGAAAATCATTACTCTGTATGTAAAAAAGTGAGATATGCTTTATATACTTAAATCTACACTTCAGATAGCTGATTGTTATATACGTTCCATATAATTTCACAAACTATACGAATATTGTTATAAAATGTAATATTTCAAACTGAATGCTATTCAATAATAGTTATTAAAATTGTTATTTTCAACAATTTTTTCATTTTCAGGATGGTTTCTCCTTAATAATTAACAAATTTTTCAACATCTAATTTTTCACAATTACTGACAAACCGTTTTAGACAACAATTATTTCTTTAATATCTTTTACTTTAATTAGATTGAAATATTCAATATTATAATAATAATAATTTAATACTTGAAAGATATTTTTATTATACTCGAAAATATTCTTTCATATTCACAAATTTTTTATTACTCTGCAGGATTCTTATTTAAAAACTTCATATATACATGGGTTGACAAAAAAGTATATTACATTATTTATTATTACAAATACTCTGTACATAATTAGTTTAAATATAAAAGTATGTATTCAATTTCATAACAAAATATGAGCTAGCAAATAAAGACATTAATACTCAATGTTTAATGCCACGTACAACTCGAAAACTTAACTTCGTATATCGGTCAATCAATTATTCAAACTTAAAGTTATCTACCTCTATATTTACGTTCAAAATAGAATAGGCTAGATACTGCTAGTTAGATGTGTAAACTCTAGTTACGATATCGTGTAGAATAAATTGCATCGTTAGAGTATAAGATTCGGTCTAATAAAATAGTTATGAAACTACTGTACGTAGGATGTAGCGCAAGAGATTTACATTTAAAGCACTCATCCAAAAATCAAATGAAAAACAGAGAGATAGTGAAGCAAAAGAACAGGAAAATTGTGAAACTCAACTCAGTTACAGGAGGGAATAGTCGACAAACTTGTACGTTACAATTTCTCACGCGCCCTTCCTTCAATAGACGAAACTATTTCGCGAAACCACGAGTCGTCTATCAGTTGTGGCAAAGTCTAAAGGAGATGGTGTTCTTCTCTTAGTCGCCATTATAATAAACCCGTAAATCCTTTTAGACCTTCAACCACATTTACTTTCAGCCTGGATATCTCTTTTAAACTAATCAATATTTCAGTAAAAATGTTATTCTTGACCAATACTCTCTCTCTCTCTCACTCTCTCTCTATCATTCTTTAAATTTCTTAAGGTAAGTAAAATAACTTTATTTTTAACACATTATATTTATATGTGTATTTCATAAATATGAAAAAAGTAGCTTTATTATTTTATTTAGTAAAAATATTACTAACAATTTTATAATGACATTCAGGAGAAATGAAATATACATGAGCAAGGACAAACTTAAAATAAAAAATTTCAAGTACTTAAATAAAGATGAAAATACATTTGATATATTTAAAAATTTTAATTAATTTAATTTAATTTAATATAACTTAAATACAAGACAATGTATTTAGTGAATAAAAGTTTTGAATGTTAATTGTTGAAAAAATTTAAAAAATTGAACATATTTTATGAAAAAAGTCTGTAGATTTAATATTAAAAGTTAAGAACAAATTATTTCTTATTTATGTGCACAAAATTCAAGAACATATTATTAGTGAGCTTCTGTAATAACTAAATATACAAAATAAATATTTATGTAAGTATTTTCTTTTATTTAGAGTAATCAATTTATATATTCCGTACAATTTAAGGTTTGTGGTTTGCATTAAACTTATAGTAATTATTAGCATTTCTTTTTGCTAATTCTGAATGCTATGCATTGTTTTAATTAATCTAAAATCTCTCTATCAATAAATATAAGAAACAATATGCATATTAAAAATTAAAACACACAAGTAATATTTTCGATTCTGTGTAATAGTAAGTTTTAATTGATAAAATATCTGCAGATATTCAGATAAAATTGAAATTAAATTGTAATTATAGAAAAAGTTAAATAGCTGTTTTAATCTGATTTCATAATTTTCTTGATTTTTAAAATAGAAAATAGATTTAATAAAATAGAAAAGAAAACTTATTTTATATAGAATTGGATGATATCCTTTTTTGTTTACATTTAATTCGTACTTATGGATAAAAATTAAAATATTGTACGTTGTGTAAGAATTTTGTACATAAAAGAAATTTATAATACAATATATACGAGGCCGTTTACGTGAACAGATAAAGTTTTTCATATGCTGTAAAATATTTGAAGATGAAAGAGGTATATTAGTTAATACGTCAAAAATATTTGGAAGAAAATGATAATCTTACATAAATTATCTATTCTTATTACTTTCATCAATTTAATTTAATACTTACATTGTGAATTGAGAAATTATTATTCAATCTTAATAATTAATTTTTATTTGAATTAAAAGTGATGTAAAGAAAAATAAATCAGAAATTAAATGAAGTCTTATTCGAAGTATTCTAGAGAAAAAGTTGTAGCTTTACAAATAACTAAAAACCCTTGATATATATTTTGAAGATTTACCTTGATTAGAAGAGGAAGTTTCTTGATTGGATGGGTTTCCGATGGAGGAAAAGGCAAATACATTTATTAATTGAGATAATCTAAACTTATTTCTAAGGTTTAGATGGAAAAGTGTAAACTAAGTAATTAAGAGGTAAAGGAAGAAGAAGGATTTTAAGAAATTTCTTGAAGCATTTAGAGAAAAGAAAAACGAACGAGAAAGATAGAAAAGTCAGAGATAACAAAAAATTATAAAAGAAATTTTAATTTTCAATAAAACTGCGAATAATGGATATTCAGACTGGAACGTTGTAATGTTCTTTTTAGAACATCTTTGAACTAAATATTTTTATAATTACTATTATCATATTATCTATAATAATTACTATTATCATATTATCTATAATAATTACTATTATCATATTATCTATAATAATTACTATTATCTATATTATCTATAATAATTACTATTATCATATTATCTATATAATTACTATTATCATATTATCTATAATAATTACTATTATCATATTATCTATAATAATTACTATTATCATATTATCTATAATAATTACTATTATCATATTATCTATAATAATTACTATTATCATATATCTATAATACTATATCATATTTAATCATTATAAATATGATAATTTAAATTAATTTAAACATAAAGAAATTAAACTATAAACATAAAGCAATTTATTACGGATGAATAATCAGAAAAATTTTAATTAGTTAAATTATCTAGACACTGACATTGAAGCAATCATCAATAATCATTCTCCTATGCATATCACACAGCAGTTTTATAATTTACATGCTTTCTTTTAAATGTCATTACAATTATCTTTTTATCTATCGTAAGTATTATTAATAAGTATTATATGATATTATTAATATTTTAAGCCAAACACAGGTTCATGTGTATTTACTGAAAGTAAAAGTGGAAAAATTTTAAATAAATATTAATTGAGTATATATAGATCTGAGTTGCAACAATAAGAAGTAGAATTAAACAAATGTTATTTCCACGTAAATGTGAATAGTTTATTTATGAAAGATACTTTTTTTAAATTAATATAATGTAAATTTCTTCTAAGAAGTTTTATGAAAGTGAAAAATATGTAATTCGAAAGTAGAAGAAGAAAGATTTTAAAAGCTTTCTGCAAGTGTTTAGAAAGTAGAAGAAAGTAAATGTAAGAGAGATTGAGACAGAGAGTAAATGATTTAAAAAAGTTTGGTACAACATAAATATATATCTTATTATTGTTGTCGTAGTTGTTGTTATTGTTATTTTTCTTAAACGAATTAATTGCATATGAATAGAAATTAGATAATTAATAAACAATCAGAAACCTTATTAGTATTAAAATGGAAAAATAAACATCAATAAAGACGATTAAACCATGGTAATACAACATATTTGTACTGTTGTATGGACTAAAGATGACCATAGTAAATTTAAAAGCCAAGCCGCTCATCATCTTTGTAAAGCCTATATTCCGCTTAAACTAATAAAAGTGTAACGAGATAGTCCGTGATTATACGCTTTATAGTGGTCGAGTAAAAGAGGCCTAAGTCAAGCTTCCCCTGAGATACTCTACACACTCTACGGCGTAAGCTTAGCGTAAGTAACATCGTTTTGGAGGACAATGAGGTGACATTTAGTCTGGAAGTAAATACGGCAATGGGAGAAGAGAAGTAACTAGAAACAAGAACAACGCAACATCCCAGCTTCCGGCCAACACACACGTACATCAACTAGCTTTTCGTTAGTGCTTTTGGAAGTAGCAGGATCCTGTTGAAGCGTTATCTTCCTCTATCTGCATTGTAGCATGCCGTAGGTCGGTTGGTATCGCTAAATTTACTGGTAACACGAATAACGCGTTGCTCGCATTACAATTGCATATATGTAAGTGTAAAAGAGGATAATTTCCTGTGCGTGCGTAACTTTGTGGCATGTATGTATAACAGATAAGTAGATGAATGTATTTGTGAGGTATTGTTTGTGCACATATGTGTGTCAATCTATATACATGTATACTTATACGTACTTACCGGCATAGTTCGAAATAGTTTTGTGTACTTGCGGAGTAGTCGTTGTCGTACTGGATGTTGCGGTGGCTACGGCAGCATAAGCGGTTGGGTGGTACTGCAGTAGAAGTGGAGGGCAAATTGGTCCCTTTTCTGCGAGACCACCATCACCATCCTCCACCGAAACCTGTCAAATATGTGTTATCATTATTATCGTTAATGCGTACGACATCTTCGTTCATATATGGTTAACACAAATGTCCCACGATTATATCTTTTTTTATACTTTTAATTCACTTTAAATCACTTCGTTTTCTTTCATAACTACTCTTTCCCTTTGGTGGACATGAGTGTGTGCACACATAGGTGCATCCACTTGCTGATTTTTTAATTGTGTACACGTTACGTTCATTTGTTTTTTTATAATTTTTCATGCGAGAGTTTCATTTTAATTTGATTAGATTACAAATTTAGTTGATAGAAAAAAACGATATCTTCAATTTCCCTTCGGCGTTGGATATATCGTAAAAAATAGAAATTTTATAAACTTCAACGAATATTCGAACTAATTGACTGCTATCTGACAGAGTGTCTGAAAATGCAATATCTGCTCTTGTGTCGGCCTAACGTTGTTTGAAACAAAACATGCAGAGAACTATAATGTGGTCCTCGTTGGGAGTGCATTTTAACGAAGATAATGGCCCGTTATCATAAGGGCACTTTAATAGCTTGTCGTCTTCTCAGTGGTGTTTTCTCGAAAATTTGCGAGGACTGGAAAATTATCGGTTTTTAAAAGAATAATATTTACTATATAGTAAATATTTACTAATATTTACTATATAGTAAGAATAATATATTTCGTATGGTGCCGACGAGAAAGTGATAAAAAGTGGATTGAACAATGTTGTCGCTTAATGTCTTTTTACGTTCAAGTTAAAAATGTAATGTATTCGAGATTTGAAATATGTATTGTCTTTTAATAATGTTGTTAGCATGTAAACGAATCAATAATAATTTATCAAATATGTACGAACGTGTGAGAATGAAAAGAATTTAATAACTATTTAAAAGCTTAGAGATATTTACAATAACTTTAATCTATCTTTTTGAATTAAAAAAAATTTAATCTTTATTAATGATAAGATTTGACTTATTTTTATTTAAATGCCAATAAAATACCTTTAAAATCTACTACAATATCGTAATAAAATTATTAGAAACAGTAAGCATTGGGTTAATAAAAACATTCCCAAGATTATAATCTATTTTCATTAAATGTTAACAGATAAGTGAATCTATCAATTTATACTACTAATGAAGGCATTATTTATATTCATTTTTATATACTTCTTCTCTTTAATAATGTATAAAAAAACTTCTATGTATACATATACGTTCAATAACATTGTACATTTTAAAACATAATTTAATAGTTTTATTGTATAGTCTATATTAACCTTTATACTATCATTAGCAATACAGTTTATAATCTCATTTCTAAATTTTGCTGTATTAATTCTACAATTTCTTTACGCTATTTTGATTACTAATATACTTTTAGATTATTAATTTCTCAGAATTAAATAATCCCTATGTTAGATAAGCATAAACAATTGCTATAACTTTTCTTATTTATTTCACTTCTAATATTTCTTAGTAAATATAGCAATATGTCTTTTAAATCGATACTTAGCTTATGGGTAATAAAATATTATATACTATGCATTTATTACATTTGAAACTAAATATCGAAAATATATATAAATATATAAAAAATATAAATTTATGAATTCCTGATAATTTCTTTTTTATATACATTATTCTTTTATTCGAATTTTAGACTAAAGAGTATTATCAGAAAAAATAAACTAGTAATGAATAATAATGATTTTTTATTATTGAAAACATTTCAGTATTAATTTATTAATTACTTATTCTATAGTTTTATTATAATCTTTTGTAATATTCGGTATACTATTTACCTTATTTCTTATAGATCTGAGCTTTTTTATTTTATTTTCTGAATTATCAATTGTAGTTAACTTTATTTTAATTTATGTTCGCGTATGTAGATAACCAATTATATTGCAAAAGTAATCTACATTTAAGAGTAAGTTATTACAGTTTTGCTTATTTTACCTAATATTTAATTCAAAAGTAAATAACAGATTCTAAAGAATATAAATGAATAATAAAACTGTACTTATACTAAGTCTTCAATTATTATGTCCAGATTTTATTCATGATTTTATTAGTGAATAATAATGATTATTTTATTATTACTTATTCAGTTAAATAACTAAGTATATACTAGACTCAATGGTTGAAAATCTAAGTTTAATATCCATTAGTTTTGCATCTCCAATCTCTATACAAGTAAAATATATAATCCTGAAGTGTTAATTTCCGTTTAGGGGACGTGTTCTCATGTCGTGTCTCTGTCTCTAGATCTGCGCTTCTCTCACTTTCTGTTCGTCTTTGTTATTCACCCTCCTCTACATCATTTGCCAAATGCTCTACCGAATACTCTGCAAAGTAGCAGCGTCTCTTTCAGATAAGATAACTATGTAGCCATCAGGGTTCAACACGATTTTCTTATCATACTGCGGTTCCACCAACAAAGGACAAAAAGTTTCTCTCTTTCTCCCTCTTCTATTCTTCGTCCTATTTTTATATTTTTTCCTTGCTTCCTGTATTCCCTTCAAGTCTCATCAAAGACATTAGCTTTTTTCATACTTTTTTTTGTTGAAGTACAACAAAGACTAATTATAAAAATGCGATTACAATCTACTTTTAACAAGTGAACATTATTTCTTTATTCGTCGATTATTAAAAATTCTATAAAAAGCGAATGGAAAACTAATTTTGAAGAACTCTTTCTAACGATAGGATGGAAATATTAATAGCAATGAAAAAAATCTTTAACAACAATACATTGGTATCGTTAAATGTGGAAATTTTATAATTTTGCTGTAACGATTAAAAAATATACACTATATGAATCTGAAACATTACATTTTGTTATAACGACTAAGATAAGCATTGGAGCGCATTAGTATAAAATCGGATATAGATATTTATTTTTCTGATATTTTCTTACCTACTTTTTATATCATTTTTATCACTGCGCGTTATACTTTTCCTGTATATTAGGATGAAAAATAAACTTTGCAAATCTATTCTTTTAAATTAACTAGTATAAGATAAACTTATCATTTAAATAGAGTATTAAGTACTATAGCTAGAAGCCTTCATAATATTATGTCAACGTACATAATAGATTAAATTTTAATTAGCTTACTTATATTACTCATAAAATGAATAAATTTGTACATTTTAATAACATTTTTTCTTGTACTTAAGACTAGGGATCATAATCACAAACTTTAGTAAAATAAGAAAAAAGCAATTTAAAATAATATAATTATCATCAAAATACATTTATATCGATAATTATTTTTGATGCTTGAAGAATTATCCCCATAAAACTGATTCTTAATAAAAATTAAAAGATTAACTCAACATATCTATGTTGGTTACATAACCTGTTAGAATAAAATAACACGGGAACTGCAATTTTGTACTTCCAATTGCGCAGCAATAGATAGTATACTAGTGTATTTTATTCGTGCTTTAACATGCTAAGACGTAACGGATATTCAATTCAAACCGTCGCGTCGTTAAAAGGCGGGCGTTACATATTCAGAGAGCGCTTTTGGGTTGTCCAGATAAGTGAGAACTTGAAATTTCCATAATCCGGTCTCGCTCTCTTCCTGTCTCTTACTGTCTTTTCGTTTGCTTAAATTTTCAGTATTTCTCGCTCTCCTTTCTCTCCTAGCGCACATGCAATTGCATCATATATGGAAAGGAATAGAATCAGTAAATAAGAAATTGAAGGAAATAATATACACATTAGGTGGTTTTATTAAATGTTTTTATAGATTACTGTACTAATATCTAATCTATTATCGGCTGTTGTTTCAGCTATAGCGTAGAACAAGTATAAAACTAGATCTAAACCTTTGTTAATTTGGGACATTCTCAACAAAAAAGACAGAGTCTGATACGTAGAAATAGCCGAAGAAAAGAAGAAGTATAACAATACAAAAATAGTAGGAAATAGATTTACTATTAAATAAATGTTTGCCAAAATATTTGCCAAAAAATATGCATCTAAGTTTGAATTAATTTGTTAGTCGCGCCAATTCTTTTTATTTCCGTTTCAAATCAATTAAATTTATTAAAAATTAATAAGTTTTTAGAGATATGTTTTTTAATAAACTTCAAAACTATTTGTCAATTTGTCGAATATTTCATAAATGAATACTTATACAGAAAAGAATAAGCGATTCTTCAAAGAGAAGAGTTTAAGAAACACGATAATATTATAAAAATTGATTTTTCAGAAGTGTAAGCGATCTGTACTTAAATTTAAGCCATTTAATAAAAAAAATGAGATGACGAAATTATTATTAAGAAGCTGTATATGAAATAATCAGTTTAGAAGTTAAATTATATATAATTTCGAAATTCTTATACTGAAGAATACTTAATATGTTCAACATTATTTTGAATGGTAAATATACATTTTAATAGCTTAATTGTATTTTTAATTCAATAACTGGAATTTAAAGAAAAAAGTATTAAGATCACCATGGAATAATTAACGAAAATATGTATTTGAAATAAAATTACTGTATTTTTTAAAATGCCCACAGCTCCAAAATCATACAAATATCAATCTAAGAAAAAAAAATTAAATAAAATATAAAGTGAACTATGTATGTTTTTATTAACACAAATTTTATTTTTTGATAGCAATTAATATTAATACGATGGCAATAATAATTCTCCTTGTTACGAAAAAATTCCTTAGTTATACTATTATGGGTGACAAATATAAACATTTATCGCATATATTATAATTTTGTTATTATCTCATAATTATATAAAACATTCGTTTTTATGGTATGTGGATTGATCTAATATAAATTGTTAACTTTTAATTTCGAAGAGAATTTTCCTTTTATATAAATTAGTATAAAATGGTACATAAAAAAGCATATTTACATTTATTTGTCAGAAATATTTTTTTTTAAAATAATAAAATTCAAGTATTATACACTTTTTAATACAAATATATGTTTTTTATAGATTATTACTTTAGAACGAACGTGACATATTTCTTACAAGTTAACAGCGTTTCACTCTGTAATGATAAAAATATATTAATATTTACATAAAAGATAATATAAACTGGAAACGAAAAGAATTAGTTTTATACAAATAATTTTATTTTTATTTATAAATAATGAGAATAATTCAAACATTTTAATTTTAAATATTAATAGTAGGTTCTAAAAGATATTAGAAATAACTATAACCTCTCACAGATACGAAGTAAAAATTTATACGTTTTCATATTTTTTATATTGCAAAATAATAGTTATCTTTTATAAAGCAGATATTTTATGAATAAAAGAGTTAAGAAGAAAAGAGTCTCAATATCGTGAACAATTTGCATATAGTGATAGGCAATTAATCAAAAAAACAAATGATTTTGAAAATGTCAAAAGAAATATATGTGCATAAACAGTAGAAACTCTATGTTCGACGTTCATCATTATTCTATCTAATTACCTTTTACATTGTTGTCAGATTATGGAAATGTAGGACTTGGTTAGACAAACAAGTCAAGCAGACTTGGAATATAAAGTATCCCACCTCACTTCCCACTCTAAATGATTTTACTCGCTGTCATAGATAACCGCGATGTGGTACATCTTATCTAACCACACTTCACCTAGATTGTAATGCGATGACACTAAATCTCATATTGATTATGGTAATGGGTATATTCCATGAACCTTCACAGGACTAAAACCACTTTAATTCTCAAAATCTATCGAATAACCAAAATTTATACACGTATAGGTGCACGTAACACCTCATTACACTGGCCCATTTTCATGTAAAGAACTAACTACTATACTTGAGCACGCGCTACTTGACGGGTACTAATGGGAACATCAATCGATGAAAAAAAGACAAATTCTGCTTTTAGAACAACTCAACACGATTAATACTAAATATAATAGCGATTACATTCCAACAGTACTTATATGCAATTAAAACATTGTTTAACTTTCGAGTGATGGTATTTTTACATAAAGCCTTTTCATTTTGTTTATAATTATCTTTAAGACCACCAAATAATTAATAAAAAATATATTGATGTTGTTTACAGTTAAAAAATTAAATCACCAAGTATTATGCAATAGTTTAATAAATGTCGCTAAAAATAAATTAATATTTTGCATGTTATACATACGAGTGTATAGAATTGCACTGGAAATTTCAAGTTTAAGCTTATTATACATTGATGTTAGGTACTATAAATTGTTTGAATTATTTAAAATATTAATTGCAGGCTCAATTTTAAGCTTTAATAAAAGACTATTTACCAACCTTTTGAACGTTTATCATTCTTATATATAAAATGAATGATCATGTATACTAAAAGCAAAAAGTTTTTTGAATATATTAATTGATAATTATTATATAAAAAAATTCATATAAATTTT
Organism: Wiebesia pumilae; assembly: GCA_018907045.1. Lineage (NCBI taxonomy): Eukaryota > Metazoa > Arthropoda > Insecta > Hymenoptera > Agaonidae > Wiebesia > Wiebesia pumilae. Next base: position 1,267,129 of record JACCHZ010000149.1, on the reverse strand, counting down.
CATAAAGTATTTATCATAAAATTAACAAGTTACGACATTCTTTTTAATTTATTAATCATAATCGGTGATTGAAAAATACTAAAAGTCTTAATTTAGCATATTTATGTTTTTAAAAGGAAATTGTTGATCATCACAATGGCCTTTTAAATAACTCGCATACATTGTTTACGGCCAATTTATTAGGATTTTATATATAATAACCAAGTGTGGCGAGTTCAGTACATGAAGTGGTAACACATTTGATCACGACAAAAAATCATCCAGTGGCAGGCCGCAATTTCATTTAGCTTTATGACATTTATTAAAACCGTTCGTGCGTAGAGTGATTAAATGTATACCGTGGATAGAGTAAAGGATAGATAGAGTGAAGCCAATGCGGAAACAATGAAATAGTTGAGCGAGACTACAGAAAATGTTGAGATCAAAGAACTTGAAAAGTTAGAAATTATAAGATGTATATAAATTAAATAATTTATAATTGTAAGAAATTACATTGTTTCTTATTTTAAATAATATTTTACTGTTTGAATTCAATTGGGATATTGAAATCTTTTGTCTATCATAAGATTTTCTTAATGTGCTATATTCTATAATAAAATTTAGTGAAATATCTTTGAGAAAGTTCTTATTATACATAGCATGCGAAACACACACACACACATATATATACATTTAAAGACGTGCCAAGGAAGTTTCTAGATGTTTTATGAAATAAAACTTTCATAGTATATTTTGCCTTATATGAGTCTTCGAGTACTAATAATAATTTTTTCACTACGAATTTTCGGAACTCTGAACTCCCTACAAGGATAATTTAAAAAATTTAAATTTAAAACAACTTCGTTATTTCATCATATTCCATTACAATTAATCACTGTTTATGGTATTTTCAGAGAAAGATTGTACTTTATCAAAATTTGAATTTTGATGCGTGCTACAACAACGTTGTAGATTTTAAACACATTAATATGGATACTTTTATGTTTCAGCTAAATTTGCATTAAGGCAGTCGAATATTATTGTCAATTAAATCACTAGCTTTAAAGTTTCATTAAGTAAGTTTTACGAATGCAAAGTATTTCCACAAATTAATAATGAAATATCTATAAAGCAAAAGTAAATATTTTATTATACTTTATGTTGGCATTAATTAAAAGTTACACATCAATAATGAATTGTATTTCATTTTATATTTGTATAAAAAAAAAATTTCATAATATTTATTAGTTAAATTTAAAAGCGTATTTGTCTATTTAGAGATCTAATATTTCATATTATGTATTATTTTTTAAATTTTAATTCATATATATCTAAATTTTAAATTATAATATCAAGTTTTTCGAAAAATTTTTTTGTACAGTATTTCTTAATTAAATATTATCCTGAATAAATTACTTTCTTGTTGCTCAGTATTATACAATGAATTTTGTTTCTATGAATCAAAGTATATTCAATCTTCATGATTACTGATCTCTACTTGGTCTCATTCCTCAAACCATCAAAAGTCTATGTAGAAGTGGTTCAGAATTGCGTATATAATCTGTGAATTTAATCTGGTGATCGAATGGTCACTCTGATAACTTTCATCGATTTAAATATTAATAATTGTTTAGTTTCTTAATACCAAATTGGAATAACAGAGGAATTTCTTTTAAATCATATAATTTAAATAATAATGCTTCATTTCGGCTGCGAATAAATTACATGAAATTTTTTAACATATCAACTTTGTTTACTAAATTCCCATATTTATTTTTATATATTCATCTTCAATCGTAACTTCCATCTACATTAATAAAATATATTTTAAAAAATTAATACAGTAGTTTTTGACGCAATTCTTATTGGTAGTAAAGTTAATTTTACATTGAATAAGGTAATTGAAATTACATTTGAAACTTATATTATTTTTATAAGAAACTAGAATATACACTTCCAAGTACGAGTTGTCTAAACTAATAATATTTTGAAATTACAACACGAAAATCTTATCATTATGCAGTCTATTTATTCCAGTTTTCTCAGCGCTGAGCCAGTTTTTCAAAATACTGCGGAATAACCCCCAATAATATCAAGCAGTAGTTCAATGGGACCTTCGACACTGAGTCACATCGTTCTATGCTTTGTATTTCTTGTCATTTAAGGTGGTAGTCATTCGAAGATGGTCGCACATTAAAGAGTAGATAACAGGGGAATAATAACGAAAGTACTGAAGAATAAGAGGAGAAAGGGTCACTTCACTGAACATTGCTGTTTCAGTCGACAATGCATTCCCTTAAGGCAAGAAATAGATGGGTAATGTAAAATTTTCACTATCTCTCAAGATGGCATTGAAAGAGACTACCTTTAGCATAATGAAAAATATTTTAGAATTAATTATTAATTAAATTAATAATAGAGATCATAATCTTGTAAGTTTGCTTGTAAGGTATACAATAATAAGAAAATAAGAATTATCGTAATTATACACATTAAAAGAACATACAGTTTAGAATAATCTTCTGATTTATAAATATATACACATTAAATATATACACATTATTACTGATTTCATTATTAAAAATTTTGAAAAAATATAAAATTTTGAGAAATAATAATAATTTACACTTTTACAATTTTATAATTGACTTCCAAATAGTATGTAATATTTTTTAAGAAAAAGTGAAACTTTTTAAAAATTGTCATATCTTAATGAATTCTATTTGCAACGTTATATACGTTTTCATATACCTTAAATATAAAATAATAAAATTATAATATGAATATTTAATCTTTACTTCATTTTCATATTTACAACTACAATAGTAAATCCTGTTTATCTACTGAATTTTATATAAATCGAGTTTATACTGAATTAGGCGATCATATGTGATCAAACATTAAAAGATGTTTCGATAGGGAAATTGCGTTTCGATTCAAATTCGAAACAGACGACAAATTTATTACGACAACTCATTTTATTTTGAACATTTGTGACATTAAATATGGAATATAACATAGAATCATTCTAGGCGTGAATTTAAAATCTTTAATATATAATACATTTTGAAAGCTGGCGTATCTGTACAATAAGATAGATTAATTATAGGTAATGTTTATATTTCTATGTCAACGTACATTATGGTTCGCTAATGAAAAACTATGATAAAGTGTACTAAAGATAAGTATAGGCGTGTTGCAGTGATTTTAATAACTTACATCGACTTCTCTCTATTTTCTAAATAGGTTAAAAAAAATTAAAATTGAATTTATAAGAAAACTTGCGAGAAATCAATATTTATACAAATTCCACATATCGAAATTTATTCAAATCTTCTATCTTCTTTTACTCAGTCAAACATCTAAATTATTCCAATAAGCAATAAATCGATATATATATATATAACTATAATCTAATGAATTTAATTGTGATTTCTCGTGAGTAGTTGCTCGACTCAGCTCTATGTAACTATTTAAGTCAATTCTAAATTAAATAAAAGCAGTATAAAGAATATTCTTTGGTAAAATCCAAAATTATACATAAAGGAGTGGATATGTTGGGTTAATGCTCATAATTATATATTTTGTTTCATTTTTTAGCTAACAAATAGACTAAGCAAAAATACTCGATATTTTCAAAGAGAAATGCACCAGATTTATTCTTTTAGAAGATTTATCCAACTGATATTCTTGCATTGCCTAATTGCACGTATATTGGTCATAATATTTTCAAATAAGTAACAAATTTTATTGCTATATAAGATTATATTTCAACTAATGCAATACGTGTAGTGATTTTCATGCCAGTAAAATTTTCAGGACCTGATATTTAATATTACATCAATTTGAAAATCTCATTACCACTTTTGTATCATAATGCCCTATACATCTGGCGTAGATTACATATCGCTACGTAATATGTAACTGACTTATCGAATACGAAATAAAACTATATACGTACTTATAGTACTTTATATGCTATTTAGAAACATTAGGTAACATACGAACAGACTACCAGAAAATCTATGATAGATATCATTTTTATGTTGATAAAAATGTAGTTATGATAGATAAATGATTTTTCATCGAGCGACTGAAATATTGTAGTCTGAAACTCTGTGTAAGTCATCCATAATTTAATGTTTTAATATAAGTATGTAGAGACATAGTTCAAATAATTTCTTTATAGTTAATTACTTATCAAATAATTGCAACTTCTTCGATATAAATTCAATTTATAATTTACCATTAAAAAGTTCAATTAATTTAAAACAACTAAATCAACAGAATACCATTCCCTTCAAAGACATAGAACACCAATTCAAATTCCCCGAATCTTAATAAAAAAGTGGATTTAATCTATACCTTGAATCGTAACCACATTGTGTTAATTTATAACAGTAATAAGAATTTATATCCTTCTGTGATGTATACAACTATAAATCAATTTTTTACAATTTAGAATTTAGAATATAAAATATCTATAACAAGTGGAAAACAGAATCAACTACATTATTACACTCTCATCTCAAATTAACAAAAGGCTGCTTTTTTCTTTATGAAAAATTAATGATAAAATTGATAATAACAATAAATTCGTCATCTGAACCCATAAATCGTTCGATTCGTTTAAATAACTAATTGCACTTTTACATTCGCATCTTCTGAAAAGGAAGATGATCTAATATTCAGAATGGTAAATAAATCTTATAAGTAGTCATTTGTAATCAAAGATTAGAGAGTATGAATTCATTCTTCTTAAAATACTAACTACAGAAGTTGTTAATTTTTATAAAAACAATATCTTCTTAAATAATAGTACAATAATATTATTTAATATTATAAATTAGTTTCAGTATGTTAAAAATTATATATCGTTGTAATTTTTATATGAAGATCTATTGAGAAGTCAAGAAGAAATATGTTAAAGAGTGTTTAATTTAGTAGATGGAAGTATGAAAATAATTAATTATATTTGGTTATAATTTTTGGAAAGTAATAGCAAAGTAAAAGTAAAATGCTTAATTGCTTAGATAATTAATATTACGTAATAATAGTACCTTTTAATCTTTATATTTATAATTAAAGTATGTAATAAATGAAATTCAATATACGTACAAATTTTCTATATTTAGTATTTATAATATTTATATATTTATTCTGGGACTAAAATCTTAAATAAGATTATTATATGTTTTAACCGATCTTATCAAATAAAATTAATAAAAATAACAACTAAAATCGTAAATGTCTAGATTAACGTAATTTTGTGTAATAAGTATTATTAGTCTTACGTAGAAACAGATTCAAAGATAAAAGACTGCAGTCAATAAAATATATTATATTACATGTTGTTATTTTTAGATTAATATTTATAATATAATACATCATAAGTAAATAGTAATATTACGTAATATTGAATTATTATTTACACTAATATACGTTTTCAATATTGTGTTACTTGTGAAATAATTATTCTCACACAAGAATATCATTCTATTAACGCAAATGTAATATTAGATAATATTTTAAAATTACAACATAAAATTGTAAAAGTATACTCTCTCATTTCTATTTATTAGTACCGTGATCTTATTACAAGTACTCATATTCTAGAAGTGGTATTTTTAAGAAGTACTCCGACTTTTTTAAGGATTACAAAAAACCAGATTTGTGAATCTACAACTATTATACAACATCCGTATAATATGCTGTCGATGTTACATTTTAAATATATTTTAATTAACCAGTCTTATTTGTAAACTGTTTTAATGCTTAGGTTTATAAAGGTCAATAATTCTACAAAATAATTCGATTTGATGATAGACGATAGTTGTTTTGGGCTTAGAACGAGGATACTCAATAATTTTTACTTTAAATGAAATAATATCATTCTGTGATTATTTATTTGCATAATTAACTCAGCAGTCTAAGCAAATGTGACGAAAATCGGTACTCTTGATTAATTAGAGCCTATTGCTGTGTACAAAAGCCACAAGTCAATTTTTCGAATGTGCTAACGATTAGTTTGATTCTACAACTTTAAAATCAGTGAACATCGAATCACTGTATGAAACTCTATGCTAATACTCTATATATTACATATATATATATGCTTTCTAATACTAAAAATGACGTACCACATATGGTTATATGATAAATATTTAAGAATTTTGAAATACTGCGTTTTAGTTAAAGAAAATCCTTGAATGAATAAGTAATATCAACACTTCTAATTTATATATGTGGATGCAGAAAAAATAAAATTACTCCCTTCACTATATCACAAGTGAATTTTGTAGTTGATCCATGTCTACTTTTTGGAACTAGTTTGTATACCATAAACATCAACATAAACAAAGATTACACGAAGAAAAAATTATCTATTTGATGGAACTCCTTCATAGATTCATGATTCACATAAAAATGAAATGAACCTTTTCAATCATCTTATAAAATTATGATCAATATACACAGAAGTTTGTCTTAAAATTCGATTATTTGTCAAAAAATTGTGATACAAAAATTTAAATAAAAGTTGAAATTTGTGTACTCTATTATAACATATATAAATGCTAAAAGATGTTGTTTTCTAATCGATAATAATATTCTTACTACATTATTTAGTGGTGTTATAGAGAGGACTCTCGTCTTATAAACTCACTATTTTATTACGCCAATATTAATAATGTATACTTGAAGTTGCATTTTTATCAACTCTCAAGTAATCAAGCTACTTCTGCTTAGATCCTTGAAATTGTCACGTTAATGGCCAAATGAGCTGCTTTAAATAATGATCTTAAGAAGAACTGTAACAAATGATAAGGTTCTAGACTTTTTTTTGAAAGAGGGAGAGAGTGAGAGAGAGAGAGAGAGTGATATTTCTGATATTTCTTTCTTTCTCGTTCATTCTTAACTATAAAAATTATATTCTATTCAGCTCATCTATTTCAACTTGTAGAGTCTGATTTTTCACGTCCAAAATTTTCAATTGTTCAATCTTTTCATCATAACTGTTATAGTTTTTAACTTGAATATATGTCTTAATATTATTGAAATGTGTAATAATTATAGAACATTCTTATATATAATATAGAAGCCATTTCAAGGATTATCAATTATTACGGCTCGTAAAAAGAAGGAAATATATTTATCGTCATTTTCAACTGATATATTTCTTTATATGTTATTTCTTTTCTCGTTTCTTTCTTCATTTCATTTCATTTCACTTCATCTCCTAATATGTAGTTGCTGCTAAACTGAATATATTCTACGTTTATATGGACTTCTAATTTTTCCATTTATTTACATTAGGATCATATACATTACGTTTTATTTGATTAAAGAGTCTTTGTGTCAATAGTATATACAAATCACAAGATTTAATTTAAAGTATATAAATAACGCTAATAAAGCACTCCCATTCTTTGGAATGACCTTTTAATAATTAACTGTTAACATTTATATATTTATTACATAATTTTCTTTTGTTTCATAATTCGATAAATTATACTGAATACATAGGGTATTTTAGAAAAAAGCATTTTATAAAATCACAATTCTTATCCCTAACGTAAATAATAAAGTAAAAAGATGAATAATAAAAATTTAAGTAACAAAACAAGACGTCTTTTTTGAGCATCCACAAGAAAATTTCCGTCTAAAAAATTTGAAGCTTTATGTCTTACTCTGACAATGTTTGCATATTTTTTTCTTCAAGCTTTTGCTCCATAAGTAAAAAATGGTGTACTGAATAACGAAATGCACAAACAGATAAAAAATATAGAATTCACAATTTCTTTGAAGATTCACTCGCTTTGTTTTTGTTATTTAATTTCCAAATTAAAATTTAATTTTACAAGAGCATTCTTTATCTTAACAGTATGTAAAAGAGTTTATATTAAAAAAAACATTGTGTATATATGTTTCATACATACAAGACAAAAATCATTACTCTTACACGGAACTAAAGCAATTAGCAGTTGGTAAAAGCATTTTTTGTCGGCAACCTTAGCATACTTCGTCCTTTCTCATAGTCTTGGGAATATATCTGCTAAAAAGAGAAATTGTAGAATTCTAAAGAGCGAAGAGTGAAAACTACGTGCGTCAATAGGTGCTATTTGTTATCTTCGCTCACAGAGTGTTTAAGTTGCTCGGCGAACATTGCTGTCGCTAGTTACGCTGTTATTTACTTTAAAATAAGAAAAAATGAAACAAAGACTAACGTGAACGTTTAAAGATTCATAAAATTGATAGATAGAATAGAAAGTATATGGCAAATTATATTGCGTAAGCAAATTAATTGACTCTACAGATTTCTCCTGTGATTAAACAGAAATATTTTTTTTAATTCAATTTTCGTTTATGAACATAATAAAAACTTCTATACATAAAGTAAACATTAAAAAGTTTCTTGAAATAACTTTCTTCATAGATCTTTCAGTAGAAGATTTTTATGGAAGGTTTCAAGTTTAATTTGTTTTCAACAAAGCAATTCATATATTTTTTCTTTGTACCTAAAAAGCAATTTAGAATATTTGAAAAAATGATATACTATTCCTTTGTTTTGAAATTCAGAAAGTATTTTTTCAGAATTTATTTCTAATATGTTCTAAATTTAAGATTTTAACAGATTTAAATAAAGTGAAGTTGCTTTATTACTATCCTTTAATTTTATGCATTAATATTTTCCGAATTATTTAAATATATACTTTGCATATCAAAGTATCGAAATATTCTTATCTATTGAAACATGCAGTGCTTAAGTAGCAAGTAATTGCTTACCAACGAATGTTGCCTAAAAATAGGAAACCAATTCTTAATGAATCTTATAATTTATGTATAAACGTACACTAAAATAAAGTTTAAAATGTCATGGCTGTATGTTATTATTTCTTGTATAAAAACAAATGTAAATATAAAATCTAAAATATTATTTAGGTAAATCAATTCGAAAAATTTAAAATACAAATATCTTATGCAAATTATATATTAATTTAATTCTAAGTTTCTTAATAATAATCAATTTTCAATTATATAAAAGAATCATCTTTCTATCTTCAGAAATAATATTTATTTAGTAATAATTCTTATTCAAATACTTCTTGTTTTTATAATTTATAACACAATTTTATAATTCAATTCTAAAGAAACAAGAGTTTTGTTAAAATTGGTAATTATATTTTTATTTCAAATATCGTACAAAAGATTTAAGAAATTAAAATCTAAATGTAGCGAGAAAATATAAATTAAAAATTTTTTAAACTCAACAAGTAATATAATAAAACATAAAGTGTAGGTTAAATTAATTAAATTATTTTAACATTTAATTTAATTAAAAAAAATTGAATTAATTAATGTTATATGTATAAATTAAAAACGTATACTTTTGAAGAAGAATTTTTTAAGAGCTAAGAAAGTCATTTAAAATTATAAGGCGAGTGAAGAATAAATTAATCAACAACAAAATAGTAAAAGCAAAAAAGAGAAAGACAAAAGGAAAGTAATAAGAGTCGTGCTAAAGAGAAATGGAAGGTAAAGGTCCATTGCCGCAAGCGTACTTTAGCTGACTATTAATCTGGTTTTGTAATTCTGCAAGAGCGTAGACACTTGCCAACATTTCGTCGAAAACTCTTTTCACAGTTTCAATGCCTTCTTTTTTCTCTGCTATTTGCTCACTTTCTGCTTGATTTTAATTTTTCAAGAAACAAACTTTTCAAAGCTTAAGATAATTGATGGACATATCCAACTCATATATCCATACTCGTGTACCTACATAGAAGCAAACCAGTGTATATACATCGTATACATAAATTATATACACTATGTATATATAAATGGTAAATATTTTGAATTTATGCGGATTTAGATAGAAGTGTATAAGTATTCGAAGTGGTTGTGAAGATCTGAAATTAATTTTTTATGACTTCAACTCATTTTCATTTACTTTCTCCATTTATTTCTAACTTCTTCGTTTTAATTTCTTCTTGCTCTTTTTATTACATCATTCTCACTTGGTCTGTCGGTCAATTTCGTATTATATTTCCCTCGACATCTCTATGATACAGAAATATAGCGTTAATGAAGTACGCGTTTTTTATCATATAGAAAATTTTTTGAATATTCGTATTGTAGCGAATAACTTTTATATATCTGTTATAAAAAAATAATTGTTTATTTCACGTATGTACATTTTCTCTTTTCATTCTGAATATGAATCGAATATTTCTTTTAAAGTGACAGATTTTCATATGATTATTACTTTTATAAATCTAACAATAGTTATTTTCTATAGTTTAAATGCGCATAATCAGCTGTCCTACAATTTTAGATGCAATTATCAAAAGCTTTCGTTAATCTATACTCTAAATAACGTTATCTAATTCGGATTGTATATTTATTAATTCATATAGCTAATCGTAGATAAACTGCAGAAAATGAAAAACTCTAACATGAATGTAGATAAACAGAATAAGAAAAGTAATTGGAAAAATATGAAACATGGAACAATAAGAGAAAGGAATAAAATGAAAGTAGAAGAAAACGGAAAAAGGGCCATTCAAGTTAACTCTCTTAAAAGCCAAGCGAGAACGAGTTCAAGCAAGCAGACACTCGTGGATAGAATAAACGTTTGAACCTCGAGCTTTTGTTACTCCTTGTTAGAGTTCATCTCCATCCCTTTAAAGCTCGACCAATAAATAAATAAAGCTTACCATCGACCAAAAATAGTCTTCACCACGATCGAGCTGGCAGTAGTGCACAGATTCTCAAGATAAGGAGACGATGTATATGCATGTCTATCGAAACTCACAAAGTTATTCTATGAATCAATTATTTTATATTATAGTGATTTCACTTGTACCTAAAGCGGTGCGAGTATTTTTTACAGTATATTCAGGTTAATATAAATTTAAATCATATAAGAAAATTTTGAGCAATATATGGTTGTTCTTATAAATGCATTGATTCTAATAAAATCTTCTTTGTTACTAATATCTCGAATAAATACATAAATTAGTTTTAAAAATTAAGATAACATGAGGAAGAAAATAATTTCGGTTCATGAATGTAAGTTTCATTTGTAAAAAAAATAAAGTGTAACTTAGTTAGTAGTTTCAACTACATTCAGAAGAATTCATAATATTATATTTTATTCGTAATAGCATTAAAAATATTCAAATGGTTATTTTAACTACTATTAATGTAATATAAATCTCTATTTCTATAAGTATCTAATGCTCTTGAATTGTTTCCTTATCCAGAAAATTTAATAATCAAGATAATTTTCAGTTTATTTTTATTTATGTTTTTTATATATCTACAATTCGAAATAAGTATTTTATTATTTCAGTTATGTTGTTGTTTTAAATTAATCATTCGCAAAGATTTTTAGCAGAAAGATAAGCCGATATTATTAAACACCAAAATAATTTGTCAATATAAAATCATATATATATCAAAGTCTCAGCTCACCTTTAGATGACCTTTATGGTCGTAAAAAGTTGTGGGCATAAGAGCAGCCTTAAGACGTCTATTTCGATAAAAAATGAAAGTTATAGCTGCCAAAAGCATCACGATAACCGTTGTTAATATTCCAATCACTAGTCCAATTAATTGTCTTGATTCCGGTTCTTTATTCTTGTCTGGAACTAAAAAGAAAGCACAGTTTCTTATACAAAAGTCACCTTTGTAGTCTTACTATCTTATACTAAATATTTTAATTTGTAATAATACACATTAAAATATACTGATAATGTAACAATTTTAACAATTTACAAGTATAATAAAAAATCACCTTATCTACCGATTATAAAAATATTTAAAATGTATGAACTCTACATAGAGCCCTAATTAGTTGTGTTAATCTAATAAAAGAAAAACATATACACTTATTATAAAAAATTATCATACAACACGATTAACTTTTTAAAAAAATACTCTATAATTAGAGACATTATTTACAATATGAAAAAATGAAATTTTAAAAACCATTTATATATATTTTGAAAACTTTTCTTTGTTTTCGTTCAAAACAATCAAAAACTCACGTGCAGCTTATATAAAGTTTATATAGGTTTTGAAGTAAGAGAATGATTTAAAAGAAAATTTGAATTATTTGATAAATGATTTAAATAATTCAGTAAATTACATGTATTCGACAATTTAAATTAATTCTTTAAATATTAGTAAGGAAAATTTTATGCAACTTATTTATGTAGATAAATGTTAGTTAATAATAATTAAGATCAAAATTTGAAAATAATAAAGCGAATATTTGAAACCATACATAAGTCAAAATTAATACAGACCTCAAAAGTGTCAGGAAAATTTGAAAAGAGTGAAGGCGATCTAGAGTACTCGAAAGGAATACTTTTTAAGTAGCTATGTAAGCTAACAAAAAGATCTCTGTGATAATTTCAAAATCACTCACGAATTATTACATTACAATTATTCCATATAATAATATAAGCAACCAGCTTTGCAAGTAATTTAGAACGTAAACATTAACGGCTGATGAAAATTGCGAGCTAAGCACGGGAAGTTCCCATTACATAGGAAATAGATAGTCTTATCTATGAAACAAGCAATGGTATAAAAATAACTAACTAAATTGAATGTAGGCCACTATAAATTATCATTTACCGATGGAGCTAGTTTTGAAAGAGTAAAATAGGAGTAGAAATGTACAGAAATAGTCAATAAAAAAATTCTATCGCACCATTAGAAAAATATATTCTACAACAGATCGTACAACAGTATTGTAAAATGGAATTAGGAGTTATTTCATTTATATCTAAGATGTATGATTGCAAAAGATTAACATACTCTTGGTTGTAATTACAGGATCTCATCCTATATTTTATCCTGAAATACTTACCTATTGGGATAAATAATCTTAATAAAGAGTAGTTCGAGACTGAGCAATTACCGAAGAAATGAAAACAATGAAAATAAGTAAAATAATGCAATAAAATAAATAAAGTAATGAAGTAAGAATAAAACGCAGATCTGTATTAGTAAGGACAGATTTCATGAATAAGTTAAAAAATAAAAGGTCTGTAACTGCGAAGATTTGTCCACATTTACATGATAACTCAAGAAACTAAAAATTAAAATATCAACAAGTTAGCTATTAAAAAAAATTCTGGATTTTGTGTACATAGTTTATAAAGGGATAGTAGAAGTCAGTTTTAATTAATTAAAGTTCAAATCAGAATTTAGACATAGACTAACAACTTATAAGAATATTAATAGTACTTCTCACGTCTTAAAAATTAAATCGTATCTTTAATTTCATCTTATATATATATATATATATATTTATATAACTATATTTACATAATTAAAGACAGAATATAGTAGCTATATTAATCCACCTTTAAGATTTTATCTCATTTATGGTTATGAAAGAAAGTAGCATAGAAACTGCAGAAGTTCAAACTAGAACAATTTCAGAAGAATACCAGCTGATATAAATGGGAATAGTTTTAACATTTTTAATCAAGCTTAAACTTTTGAATGTCAAGAGTATCAGGATACTTGCGAGCATTTTATACGACAACGGAACTCTATCAAAATCATTTATTACATTATCTGAATGAGGCTCGTTTTAAGATCACACGATTAAGATTTATTCGCCTCTCCTTTTATAATATGTCTTATAATTGTCGTCATTAAAATAATACGTCAGAAAGAGACTTTTACAATTCGTTATATGTCCAAGGCATTCCTCTAATTTCTTTGATGATTACAAAGGATCAATCTTTAAAAAATAATTGATAAATATAATTCTAATACTCATAAAAAAATAATTGCTAAAATATGTATTTACAAGTGATGAAATATAGTCTTTCTTTATTACAGAAAATGTTCAAAATTAATAGCAATTTGTGGATTACATTAAATATTTTTAGAAGTATACTAAAAACAGATGTAGTTTATATATATTTAAGGATGAAATACTTCAAATTGAATTGTGTTGGAATTTATGTAAATAATATATATTGTTGGAAATTTGAAATTAAATGTAATATCTTGAACTTGTAATCTAAGAAATATGAAAACTTTTTGTAATTATCTAAATAAAAATAAGTTATCAATATTATTTAAATGTATTAATAACTAAAGTACTGGAAGTCATCTTTATTAAGGCTTGATAAATATATTTTTCATAAACTTTGTAGATTCGTAGAAAAACTATATTAAAAGAAAATGTTACTACACATGTGAAAATAAAATTTTCGTTATTTGTTAATAGAAGCATATTTTTATCATTAATATGATAAACATTAGATTTTAACGCTAATCGATAGAAAATAACAAATAAATGCTAAATAAAATGTAATATGATAATGAATGTATACAGGAATTTCAACAATAAATAAATAAAATTTAGTAGCGGACCTTTATAATTTACCTACCATTAAAGAATAGAAGCCTGATTTCTGTTATAAATACGCTCATGGATTATCCGATTATAATTTACTAGATAGTATTTCTGGATTTTTATTTATCAATTTTCCAAATGATAGTAATAACGAATTGATGTTACATCCGTGAAAAAATATCTGATACGACAAATGGTATAATTGAAAGCCAGACAACAGGTTATTAGCTTAAATGTAATGGGGTTAATAATAAACAAAAGATATCTTTCAGTAATATCAGATAAGGACAAGTGCTGTAAAAATAAATAACGAATAACAGAAAAAATGTACTATAACATAGATGATTTTTTATAGTATTTTAAAATGTATAATGTATATGCACTTAAGAAATATAATTAAGCGAATTAAGAATGTTGAATAGTTTTTATTTCGAAGATGTTGACGTAATCAAGAAACTTATGAATAGTAATAAAGCTTCGAAGTTATATCCATAAAAATACGCTATAATTTAAGGAAGTAATAGATCAATGAGTGAAAAGTTTTCATTGGCAGACTTGCAACAAAATTTGAACATTTACAAAATGCAATTTTTTTTGAAAAAATAAAAGATAAATACCGATTAATTACAACGGTGGAAAAAAATTGATTCTCCTTCGTTAAAATTACATCGTTAAAATTCACTCTTAGAAGGAGTTGAAAATTTTCAAAAATCATAAAAGGTTAAATTTTATTATCGTACTAAATATCATAGAGCAGTATAATTATTCACATGCAGAAATATCCACAGAAAAGACAATAACAACATCGACGTAGAATACTATCTTTAGTACATTCTAATTATCTTCTTATATGCATATACGACACTGGCATATACAATATTTATTCTTTTTTTTAATATGATCGATCGTTTACGTTTATAGTATATAAAGGTTTTTTTAGAGTATATGAAATATAATGATGTTATCCAATGATATAAGGTAGATAGAAAATGTTAATTTTAGAAAACAAAAAGATTCGTTTTGAAAATTGGAGAGAAACTTCTGTTGCATGTCTTTAAATGGACTTTCACTCCGATAGATATGAGCATGTAAGTAGCTATAAATATTTATAACAACTTTGTGACAGAAGATATAATACTAATTTTATAAGTGAAGAATTAAATAAACCTAAAATTTTTTGTGAAACCTTAAATATTGAATATTGCTACATATAATACTGAATAATAATTTAAAGCTTTAGTTTTATATATTAAGTATTTTACATAAAATAGCCATCGAAGTTATGTGTTTTGAGTGAATGTAGGTATGTTGAATTCGCAAAATTTGATATACGAAAGATATATTTTTAAACCTACATATCTGTTAGCTATATTTATTTTAAAATATAAGTCAAAACTATTACAACATAATTTATATAACAGATAAACGTATTTCATAAAAATAAATATTGTATTAGATGCAATATATCAGTGACAAAATGAGTAATATAATATTAATTTATAATATTTATTAAGAATTTATTTTTGTATTAATGAGAAGCTAGAAAAGATGGAGTCAAATTTTATTCCTTTTTGCTAATTTTATATGATCATATTTTGATAAATGAACTGAATACCAAGTTGCAACAATATTAGTTATTATAAGAATATTAAAAGTTTTCATTGATTTCATTAGCCTGAACAAAGTTCTTAAAACAAATGTGGCTTCAAATGTGCAGGTACACATATATTCATAAATATTATGTACACCTATCCAAAGGCTTTCCATGCTAGAATGAATTCGACGAAGCACATCAGTTTCGAAAATTTGATGATTGGTTATGAAAAATTGCATCCTTTTGCAGTACGGCAACGTCACTTTTTATTTTCAAAATAAATAGCTGTTTGTAGCTTATGACCTACAGTATACAAAAGTAACATTTAAATATGGCTTGTAGATATCGTAACTATTGTAGATATATTTGAATCTTACGAAATTTATGCATCTAAGAAAAATGCATTTTTTTATAATCTGATATTACATACATAACGCACGCATTATAACTTCTCACTCTTTCTCTCCTATGCTCTCTTTAATATTCTCATTTCTTCATATCAATTATTTATTTATCACTCTTTGAATTTAAAATTATTCATTTAAATATCATTTGAATTTAAAATCCATTTAAAATGAATAATTTTGTGTAGTTTGACTTGTTACGAGATTTTGAATTAAGAAATAAAATTTTGTGGAATACCTACGACATGTGTACGATGAAAATGCAGTTTTTTTGATAATAATGTTCTTGTTATTAATCGCTTTATGAAGACATTAAAACGATAATTAAAAGTTGTCGCAATATTAGACAGTTCTCGAATAGGCAAACGTATTCACCTTTTATGAAAATATAGGGGGGATGTAAAAGGTATTGGTTTACGTCGAATCAATACCTTTGGCGTAATTCCATGCTTTCAAACAAAAACTGAAGATGCTCTGCTTAAGAGTCTCAACAAATATTTATTCACAATTATAATTTTAGTTGTACAAAAAATAATTTCGGTTAAAATGACGCATTCACAAGTAGCACAACAAAAGAAAATGAAGTACTACAGGTGCTCTGATTTCGACCAGAAAAGAACACGTGCTCATTTTAAAAAATTAGGAATAGAAAATAATTCGTAAAAATTTAGTTCAAACTTAAAACTGATGTATCTATTTTGTTTGTTTATATGCTGTGGGTTATGGCATAGCGGTGGAAAAATAAATGATAACAAAAAAAATATACAAAAACCATTAAAATACTGTAATAAAATGGAAAACCAGACACACAGGTCATCTTATATGAACACGCCTGATAGAATTCTAGACAGAATAATCAAGAAAAATATTTGAAAGTATTTTTATTTCTTTTCTATTGATTAGGATAGATAATTAATAAATTACATACATTTTTTGCTTGAATGACTTATTAAGATAGTATTTGTAAAAGTGACTCAGTCATGCGATCAATCGAGAGACAAAGTCCATGCATTTCAATTATACAACGTTTCCCGACGAACTCTCGCACTTTGGCATTTTTACTTCCTGCAACGAACGCAGTTTTATAATCTTGAAGAGACATCTTCCTGAGCTTTATAATCAGCCCGTTATATTTATGATTCAATATACTTGCGTATCAATAATACAATCTATTCCTGCTCGTACGGTTAATCGATCGTAGATTCATTCGCACTATTGCCATCACACCTTCTTGAAGCATTAATATAAA
Organism: Wiebesia pumilae; assembly: GCA_018907045.1. Classification (NCBI taxonomy): domain Eukaryota; kingdom Metazoa; phylum Arthropoda; class Insecta; order Hymenoptera; family Agaonidae; genus Wiebesia; species Wiebesia pumilae. Next base: position 1,249,517 of record JACCHZ010000149.1, on the reverse strand, counting down.
TTAGAATTTCTCATTGCTTCTTCATTTTACAAATAAAAAAGTTGAATTTCAAGATAATTCTAGGTAATAAAATTTTTCATAAATGAAAAGATAAAACATTTATATGACAATCAATTTTATTTAACAATATATAGACTCAGTAATTGCAAGCAATAAATTAATATGTAATGTGGGCTATATTTTCTTTTAAACAATCAAATTTTTTTTAAATTATAAACCTTGCTTTTATTACAATTTTCAACTATAATTTAATTAATTACAATTTTTAATTAAATTCAAGCAAAAATTATGCTAAAATGTAATTCCAAACTCTACATATATTTTGTTAGTTATACAATGTTTTGTTCTTAACTGAGAACAAATTGTTATACATATATATATCCTCAATATTCTATTCCTATTATTATATTCCTAAATAAATATGCAAAAATATATAATTATTATTATTATATGAATATACCAATATATTTTCTCAATCGGAAAAAAAGAAAATTCTGGTACAATAAATCAAATATACTTCTGAAAATTTATTCCTTATTTTAATAGCACTTAAATAATATATTTCTGTAACTGTTAAAAGAAATACTCTTATATAACTATAATTATACTGTACTACACGAATATAAGTATGGATGCGATTTGTCGACGAGGGCCCTAGTACCTAATTTAAAATATAAGTATTGACTATAGACGCCTAAGCATCTTACAAACATTTCCAGAAGAAAAATAAAAATAAATGAAAAGATAAAAAGGAAAAGGGAAAGTAACGGCTTTTATGACAAAAGAAAAAATTATTTGATAATAAAACAGAATATGCTCAACCTTCGTGCCATGTAAATAAACGCGATCAATTTCTTGTTTGTTTCTTGTTGAATAATAAATTTAATTAAACATTATGTTTTTGAATAAATATAAAATAAGAAAAATTGGACAATAATTATTTTTCTCCAATATTATTTTAATAATTTGAGTATTATCTAATATTTACACATATAATTCGAAATATAGAATATAGTGTTGGAATATAGGAATATTACGTACTGTAGTACTTTTATATAAAAGACACACCACCTTGTCAAATTCATATATGAAAATACTTTAAAATGACAAGAATTACCTAATAAATTGACTGCAGTAAATAAATAAATTTTAATAATTTTTATAACAACTGATTTGTATACTTTAGATTGAATACTATTCTAACAATATTAATATTCACAATTTTCTCTTAAGTTATGATTTTTCTATCCACTAAACATCTAGCTAAATTTACTACTTATTTTTCAACATATTTCATATTTCATATTACAGAAATTTATTCGATAATTATAAATTATTCATAATGAGTATAAGTGCAACTAAGATTTATAATCTTCGTGCAATATTTCTCAAATTACCCAATTTTAAAGGATGCGCAAGAAATTTTATGACTACTTTATTATTTAACAAATATTTTTAAAATTTGAAAAAAATTCTTATTCATTTCATGTAATGTATTTAGCTTATTTAGATATTCAAAGATTTATTCAAGATTTTTTCTGAGGAAGAATTATTCTTTCTTAGAGACTAATTATTATATATTATACTCAAAACGAGCAATAAATCCTTTGTTTTAATTACTCTTGCTCCCTTATTAATGTATTACGCGTTGTTTTGTACTCAGCTCTCAGATTGATTTTATTGTGTTCATAATTTCATCGAAAACTTGAGATTTTGCATATATAAAGCTTATATTTTTCCTTTTTTATATACGCCATATATCCTATGTAATATGTAGGATATATTATAATGCTCATGTGTATCTTATTTTATGACCATGCAGAGTACAGAATATATCAATACATTTCCTTTCACTTACGTTTCTACATTGTACAATGTAGAACAATAGTATACAAGTTTTTTAAACTTATTTAAAAATTTATAGTATTACGAAAAAGTAATAAGATAAAACTTACGAAACAGAGGATGGGTAAACTTTTATATTTTTATCAAGAATCAATATCATAGATTATTGTTATAGATTCTTACAACTATTCGTTTAATATGACATTTTTTAAATTTTCTTATTTTTATAAACGTAATCGTAAATTTGCCAATTTTTGTACATATACAAGAATATTATCATAATATATTTTGTACTTTTAAAATCTTTACATAATATGCATAATATCTTTGTAAAGGATATACAGACATATACTCAGAAATTATTTAGTGGAATATTAAGTCTAAGAAAGTTTCTTTTGAAAGAATTCTTCTGGAAGAATATATAATTCAATATTTTTAACATCTTTATAATGCTTAAGGCACATTTTTATAACAAGTTACAAAGTTTACTGAATCAGGTTTCAAATTCTCTTTTTACGAGAAACTTCATTTTTAGAAGTATAATAATAATTAATATTATGATTATTAGTATGCTTTGCCTCGATCTGATAAGCAGGCTTCCGAGACTAAGTTTATCCGTGTCTTACATATGAGATATATTTGTTTTAATAGAAAAAACTTCGAGCGAAGTAACACATTAAAATTATTAGAAAATCTACGGTTTGAGCGCAAACTTAAGTTTGTTGAGCATGAAATTATTACAGGCATCTGCGGTGCATAACTGAAAATTTTGTTACCTGACTAGGAAACTTGATATTTTTATGGTACGATATACGTCTATCGAAAAAGAAACTGGTAAAATAGGTAGTTACTTAATAAAATGATTATGTTGTCCAAATAAGGCATTGACGATACCGCGTTTGCCTGCACTTTATAAGATCTACTATCTAGTTGACAACGCGTCCTTTCAATACAGGTTTGTTAAGATTTAAACTTTTAAACTAACTTAAAAGAAAGTTTTAAACTTTCTTTAGTGTTCCTACGCAATAATGAACATTATAGCTAAAAATAATGAAATAAAGAACTGAAAACGGTCGCACAGTTCTTCAATGATCCACGCAAACTAGCTCCGACTTTATTTTTAAGGATTTTACGCTAAAGATAAAAAAAATTCGTTTGTTTAACCGTTTCGACATAAACCAATGCACCAACGCTTACAAGGATGGTGGATGGTACCAATGTTATATCGAGCGAATCCAAATATATGACATCAGTGAGATAAGGGGCAAAAGTACCTACCTCATAGATATATACTAGATGTGTATGTATCCTAGTAACCGTATACATGGCCTATTTAAAAAATGAAACTCTGGTCTGTTTGTAGTCATTTATGTTATAATAATAACTAACATCAATACGTTTATATTCTAAATTTTGTATGTTATTATGATTTATTAAACGCCTCGCGTAATAAATGCATTTCGGATTTAAAAAGAAAGCTGTACGATTATCCTACGTTACCATAAAAATGGTAAAGAATTAATTGCTATAGTATCGATTACCTTTCAAATTTTCAATTTAAGAAGAAATCATCAAAATTTTATATCATTATAAAACAACGACACCAGTTAAAAACAAACATATATTTTTATATAAATTTGGAAATTATCCTTAGAATTAAGGTAAATTAAGGAAAGATCCCATTTCATAATTATCAAATTCCTTGTATTCATTTCTATTTTCATCCTGTCATGACTTTCATAGTTATCTCATTTTACACTGCAAATATTTATTTTCGAGCCAAATTTATATGAATTCAAGTTTACTATCCTTGAAGAACAATTATATTGTCGGCAATATTTTACATTTGATATCCCTTTAATTAATTAATATTAACTAGGATTTTTAAAAGCATGATTAAAAAATATTAACTTGCATTTTCTGAATATACTTTTTTTATATATTTTTTATTTAAACGAAACCTTATTTTTCTGATCCATCGCCTAAGCAATGACACAAAAATGCTATCATAGATTAATTCACATTAAATAAACTTGAAGATAATAAATTTGAAGATGAATGTATTTTATGTTTGCAAATATTATTAGAAAATTGAATTATTTGATTTCCATTGAGCGATAGAACAGAAAGAATGATATTAGAGCAAAAGAAAATGCCTATAATAAGGTTAATATTCTCACGTCGCTTTGTGGCTAGAAAAATGCCTTTGAAAGAAATGAACTTACATGCGCTCTCGTTTGCTTCGTCTTTGTTAACAGTAGCCTTTACTTCATCTCTTTGAAGAGGACCCTCATTATTCTGAAAAGGAATTCCTGTCGTCGGCATTGTTGCGTTTTTTGTTTTTACTTCCTCCTCTTCAGTGCTATTACTCCACTCGGAGATAACTGAAAATAAACAAATTAATTTCTATAATAGTTTGATTAATGAAGTTAGCACAATCATTATTATGTTTAAAATGCAATATAACATTTATTATTATAATTTGAAAAGTTATTGTTGCAAAAAATAAATTTAAATAATGTTTGTGAATTTGTGTAAATAATTATCTTATACTTGCATGACCGTAAATCAATATAGATAAATTAACATGCATTTGTAAATAAGTCTTATGATTCACAATGAGTTGTATTACGTATTTCGAGATAAGCAAAAATAATAAATAGTGTTTGTTTAGAAATGTTTCTAATATATCAAATTTTTATCGATTAAGATTTACCAGAAACAAAACCTACGTAGTTTTCATTAAATTGAATAAAAATCTGAAACGTTATATGTAAATCGCTTTTGAACAAATTCTTAATAGTAGGATACATTATTCAAATCGAAATAAGAAACGTGTTTAAAATGTCAACTTGTTGAGTCACGAAAAAACCCAATTTTTTAAAGCCGAACAATTGATTCGTGTCAATAAACTATTGGATAAAACAAAAAACTTAGGAAACCGCCCTTATTTCAACTATTAAAAGCCATCTCTCAGGAGGAATAAATACTTTTCAAAAAATCATACACTTATTATAAATATTATAAATTTACAAAAATTATTGACTATTATTAATTATATATTAAACTACAGAGAAAAGAAACTAATGTGTGCAAATTCTCTCAGGATCTTCGGAATTAACAAGTTTTTCTCGACTGCCCTAATTGGCATACATAAACTTCATTATACAATATATGTTTTCAACACTAAAATATTAAAATCAAATAAATTTAACATGTTTTTTAAATTTTCTTTTCGGTATACCGTCACTTCATACAGTAACCATTATATATATAGAGCTTAATCATTAAAATTCATACGAAAACAGTGTACAAAATGTGAAAATATTTTATTACAGAAACTCAAACAGCATCACATATCCATACAAGTGGTCAAAATAAAGTTTTTATCAAATACCTTATTTTTTAAAATTTAACATTCTACAAGTTTTCATTATTGCTTCTCGTATGAAAAAAACGTTTTAGGTATAAGTTTATATATAATTTCTCATATAAAAAAGAGGATGAACTTCTCAAAAAATTATTTTAAACGAGTATATGTAAATATATGTTATCATATATAATGTGCAATTAATTGTGCAAAAATTTCGTTTTATAAAGATTACACAATGTTTTACTTATGGATTTGTTCCTATATTTAAGTCATAATGTATATAACTTGTAACTCATCTTTTTCAATCTCATACTTCTTTCTCTTTCTCTCTCTTGAATTAACCCACAAAAATCATCAAATTGTTCCCCTATATATATTTGTGTTTGATACTGTATAAAACTCTGTATATAATAAGTAAAGAAATTATAAATAAATAAAGTAAGGTCACGTTCATTTTAAATGACTAATAAGTGTGAAATTCATGTCAAACAAAAATATTAGAATACAATAGTTCTTAAATTTAGTAAACGAAAATTAGTCATACGGTATACTAGTCATACAATATTAGAATATATTTATAATATTAACAATTAAAATTAAATTTAAACAAAAAATGCACTTATATGTATTACATCGTATACTTATATGTACTTATTGAAGTCAATCACCCCTAAAGATTATTATCTGTTACTTTATAAATTTAAACTTTTTCTTTTCATTAGAATATTTTGTCTTTTTGTTTTTATGAGTGATTTTATTTAATAATAAAAAGTTGTGGAATGTCAAAGATGTATTTGATAAAAACATTAAAAAGTTTGTTTAGTAAAACGTAATACTTGCTTTGCGTATTGAATCTTAATAATAAACTTTGTATACATATTGAATACTACCTGAGACAGGATATTTCGAAATTCTATTGACTTTGTTTGTTGTTAATATTGCAGTGTGCGGATCGAATGAATAGACGAGCGCTCACGTGTTTGTAAATCAGGAAAATCTGAGAAACTTGTTAATTTTAAAAAATCTTCGGTCGAATTTTTACGTATAAATTTTATCATACATAAATTGTTTGATGTATAATTAATAAGAATCAATAATATACCTTTTTTGAATAAAAGAATTGGTGGACATATGTCTTTTTAATTTTTCTTTTTTCTTTAGAGTGATTTTTACAAGTGGATATTATGGTTATAAAAAATTATTTATTTTATCTCAATCGTTTGAAATTACAAACGCATCTAAAAATATTCTTCTTTTAAATAATATATAAAGAATCATTACAACGAAAGCAATTGATATTGTTAAAGAAATGAAGTTTGGACTTAGTCATTTAAAGTTAATGTACAATAATAATGTAGAAAGAAATCAAAGCAAATATAAACGTATATTGTCATAGTAGGATACTGTTGTATAATTTAATTAATTAGAAATTCATTGTTCCAATTATTTTAAATGCTTATTCACAGACAATAAAGAAAAAAAAAAGATTTTTCAAAAATTAAATATATTTTCCACGAAAGATATAATCTTTTTCACTACAATTATTATTTATTACAAAATTACGATACGGATAAAAACAAGATATGGATATTTATAGATGTATTTGTTTCAAACTCAAATATTTGTAAAGAGTATCCTACATTTTATTCCAGTTGTTAAATTCTAATATCGAATGAAATATTAATTAATACGAATATGTTTCTGTGGCATAAATCGTGAAGTATTTTTCAAATAAAGAAGTTTAAATATTTTAAATTAACTGAAATTAACGGGGCATAAATTGATAACACAATAAAATAGATAGCATAAAATACAGTAATTTTCAAGAATTAATTATGTTCATATAACTATAGTCAATCGTTTTATTAATAATTTAATGGATGTAAGTAAAATTGGATATACATGTAGTTGTTAAATCAATTGGATTCATAAAATAATTTTTAATAAATTCTGACATACACTTTTTACATAAAAGAATAAAGAAAAATATATTATTTTTAAATACGTTATAAAGTATTTATGTATGTTGAAACCTCGAACGACGTGGGATGATGACTGGAAATGTAGAGGAGTGGTGGCCACGACAGTTCGGGACATCTGCGACGGAATTGAGGCAAGTACAGGAAAAAACCAGTGACGACCACCTATGCGCGTGCATGTGTGTTTATGTATGTCTCGCGAAGCGGTGAAGAAAACTAAGGGAATATCAGACATATTTCACTACATCTTCATGTCAACAAGCCAAATTTCACTTCGTTGTAAAAAAATAGTTGCATTGATTAATTTGTCCATGACCAGCGAGTAAGAGCTTTTGGGTAAAATACCGGATAAGCGTTATTACTTCATGGAACCGCACAACAATGTATATGAGTAAATCCAAGGATTCATGTTTGAATTTTAGAAATATCGTATTTCCTAATTATCAAATGAAGATTCTTTAAAAATTTGAAATATACGGGAAAACCCTAAAATAGAGAATTTACCGAAAATAAAATAATTGCCTTTTCTATTTTGTATATATATTATGTGAATCGTATTATTTTTCTTACCACAGATTTCTTTTAGATTAAATACACTCACAGAAACAAATAAAAAACATTAGTGAGAAATTTAAAAATTACATTTATTTATTTATATACATAAGTAACTTTATATTTGAAACGTATTTCAATTCATCTTAGATATAATTTTATATTGTTAAATTTGATAAGATCATTTTTATTTGTTAATATATCTTTAGAATTAAAAATAATTGCGATAAGCAAATTTTACAGCAAACTAGCTTCTTTGCTAAGGCGAAAAAATTAATTATGAATTTCGAATGTCATGTTATCTTACGGTACAAAGTATTTAAAAGGTAAATATAAAATATGCATGATACCATGTATTATAGAGGGCTAACTAAAAGGTATAAAATTATAGGCATATTCAGTATATTTTCAGGCCCATCCTTATTATAAAATTTGATAAAAAATGTACTACACTTATTTCTTCCTTTTAGAGTAGCGGTAGCATAAAAGGTTCTTTATTAAATATACTTTTATTTACAATGTGTGTCATGAAGAATGTAGTCATACATTTTCATTTAATTAAAGAATCGACAAATTATTAATATTTATATTAATAACTTGAAATGGAAGGAGAAACTCTTCAACTTAAGATTTGAAAAACCACTATTGTGCGTGAAAACAGTGCGCTTGACTTTGCATATTCAAATAATTGTGTTACTGAACTATTTTGTTTATATTGACTTTCAATATTTGTTATTATTTAAACTCACCAAAAAAACTTAAAAAAATTATCACTTTATTTTCAACAACTTTATAATATTACATAAAAGATTATCTCTAGACTTGTTCTGTACGCAAGAAACATTTTTATCTAAAAAAACATTAATTGAAAAATTACCTTTTTGAAGGTCAGCGTCATTTACGATATTAAAATATTTTGAAAAATAATATTTCAATATCACAAATTAACCATAGAAAATGTTTCTCTTGTACGACCGTAGAAATATTTCATGTTAGTGTAGGCTTGGACCGCGTGGATGCTATATAACTCTCATGGAACTTGTTACTTCGGAAATGAAGCAGAATCTTTGGGACAAATTGAAACTTGACCAAAATAGATAGCAAGCGCAGATATCTTTAAAGCTTGCTTACCTAATAAAATTATTAGTTTTATTTAATTAAGTTTATTTAATTAAGTTTAATTAAGTTTTTAAATATGTAAAAATGATACTAAATTAATTTCTATTTATTTCATTTTTTACATAATACTAATTGCAGAATGTACAATATGAGATACGATTGCTTAATTTCACATACTTTTAATAAAAATATATATGATATCTTCAATTTTAATAAGGACTTTCTTTTTTTTTTAATAGTCTAAAAATAGTAAATACATTATATTATATTTGAAAATTCATTCTGATTTGCGATTAAACTTCAAGATGAATCGATTGACGTATTTATAATTAACCATCAATTATATCTGAGATTAATCAAAGTATGCATTTCTCAATATTTTTTACTATTGACATTTCATCCTATTTTACCATTTTCAATCCAAATTGACACTCAACAGTGAAAGACTTTACTGACATTGCAATAATGTTGGTATGATATTATCTATTTATTATTTATCATATGCTTACTATAAGAAATAAAAAATATGAAAAATTGCAAGCTTTTAATAAATTAATAATTCAATCATTCATTTTATATTTACTTTATGCTATGAAGTCCATTATAGATTTTTATCTAAAACATCTTGGTTATCCACTCCTATATAAAATTGATGTATTCCTTTTTCATAAATTGAAATTGGTTTAATATTCAGTTAATTAATTTGTAAAAGTAATTTATTCTAGAATTTATTTAAATTTGATAATAACTTATAGGCTAATAACTATTCGTGTTTTATTGTCCATAGTTATTTTAATCTCTAATATTATATTATAATTTTAAATAAATTTTTCATTTTATGAAATCAATTAATTTTACCTAACGAATTTTCTCTGATGTGATATATAGTTTCAATTACTAGATTCTAATACGCATATTTTAACAAGCGGACTTTATAGACTGTGATACTAATCTTTAAGTGTCTATTCTCTGATTTTGTTTCTTGAAATAATAGTGAAAAACTTTATTGACTAAATCTTCTTACAGTTGTAAAAGTTGTATATTATAGATTTGTATAAAATATTCAGGTATGTTGAAAGATCTGTGAGATAATATACTTTACTAGGTGACGTCCTATATATTTATAAATAAAATCCTATATATTATATAATATAAAAAATATATAATATAATATATAATATAATAAAATATAATATATATATAATATAATATAATATATAATATAATAAAATATAATATAATATATAATATAATAAAATATAATATATATATAATATAATATAATATATAATATAATAAAATACATTTTTATCCATCCGTTTAATTTAAGGCAAAAACTTTAGTTCTTAAATTTTTAATTTAGACCACTTGGTAAATTTACTATTCTATTTAATTCTCTATTTGAAATTAAATAATATTCAAAAGAAGACTTTTTCAATATTCTAAGGATAATCACAAAAAATAGATAATAAAACCTTCCATATACATGATTGGAAATATTTCTTTGCAACCAGTAAGCATATTATCCACATTAAGTGAACGTATTGAATCGTAAAATATTCGAGTTTCACCTTTCCAATAATATTCATATAAGGAAAAAGCGATAAATATTATATAATAAACGGTAGAAAAAATCGACTACGTTAGAAGTTTAATTGATGTTGATTGTAATAAGATATTTAAATAAGTGACAAGTATAATCAAAGAAAAGTACAAATGGCACTCTTTCCAATTTAGTGTTAACTTCGGAATTAATAGTAGTTGTCGAGCAAATGATGAAAATATCAAGGTCAAAGAGTTGGACTTTTTTAAATATCTACTGTGACTTCTTGAAAATGAATGTAATGTTAGCAAAGTATTACAGTTGTATGAGAATTAAAGAAATTGTATTAAAAAGCTATTTTAAAAAATTGAATAGTGCTCTTATATTAAATCTAATTCGTGCACAGAACAACTATCTGAAGAACACATGTCAATAGAATTACTATACGGTTATAGTTTAATGTTCTTTTGCTTTTATCCTGTTTATCGTATTATTTTTATTCTTTTTCGAAAAGAATTATCCACGATAAATGTGAAAATACTTGACTTTTACATATTACATTCTCTTGGTTTCGCTACTTTAAAACTCTTTGTAGTCTCAACAAATGAAGAAGATATTATTGCTAGATTAATAAGTCTAATGAGTCTGAGTAAAAATACTATTAGCGTAGTTAAAGTATTAGCTATTTTAAAATTAAATATCGAATTGTAAATATAAATTGTAGAAAATGACCTCTCTTTTTATCCACCGTCTAAGTACTAGGAAAAATTACTCAAAGGTCAAAACAAAATAATCATTAGAAAAATATTTATTTGTGGAACTTGAATTGTTATATAAATAGTTATATATAATTATATAACTATTATATATAAATATATAATAATTTATATAATTATATACAAATAGTTATAATTGAAATTGCGTATAAAATGAAATTGTGAAGTACTTTCCGAGATAAAAGCTGAAAGAAAAGATGATAATAGAACTTACCAGACTCAAAGACAATTTCGCTAAGCATAATCCAACGGGCAGCAAAGTAGAGTTGGAGCTTGACGAACCGTCCAGCGCGCGAGTGTAACTTGATAGTGACATCACGCGCTTGTTCCAGAACAAGATCTGGCATGTAAGAGAATTGCACAGGTTCGCCGTTGAACTGGTTGTTACCACCACTAAAATATACTTTGGCGTGACTAAATACCTACGGAAGAATTGAAGTATTTTGTATCGTAACTTGACGCTACAGTATTTTTAAGCAAGAAACTAATTCCGTTGCTACTGCAAGTAGTTAGTAGATAGATCAGTCTAAATTCGCCATGGACAGCTTGACAATTTTCATTTTTATTAAGGAAATTAACTTATTTGCTAAAAAATTACTAAATACATTAAATTAATTTAAAAATTCGAATATTTCAGATTTGAATATAAGAAGCATATACCTGAATGAACAGTATATATAATGGGGAAATTCGAATTTTCAATTAAAATAACGAATAAAGTTTTTAATAAAGAAAGTCATTGTAAGAGCTGAAATTTTTACATAAGCCGTGACATCAATTATAATATAACAATAACCATAATATAAGTAAAATAAATATCATTTTTTTATCCAGTTCATTCATAAAGAGAATTTGATAAACGTTACCCAATGAATTTGGGCAATAATAATGAAACGAAAAACTTTCGTCTTTCCGTAATAATCAATCATTGAATCATTTTAGTAGATGACAGCTTATAAAATGAATTATAATATACATTTATTAATTATACTTATAAAAAACTTTCATTTAATTAACTGAATCAATATTTTCAATATTCTTGTAAAAATACAAACAAGAAGTTATTACCATTGCGAGATTCAATTTCAAATTTCATTGTTTAAATAAACATATTTTGGAATGTAGTATTCAGTGATTATTTATATATTTTATCCTATAAGTAATATTAATAAGAATCCTATTTCCGAGATAAATCTAAACAAGACGTGCACCCATCTTATATAATAAACTAGATATTTACCTGTACGTCTTTGGTAAAGAAGTTGTTAGTATGAAGATGCATGGCCGTGAAGTTTCTCCCATAATCGAACTCGAAAGTAATTTCTACGGGTCGCCCCAACATATTAGGTGTATCATTTCTCCAACCAACCCATTCATATCCTTAATAGAAAAAAGCTATTAGATTTGTAATAATTTTACGCTAAGTTATTAAAAAATCGCCTTATTCAAAAGTTGATTTTTTAAATAAGTGGTATATAAATTAATTTAATATTATTTTATTGAATGAATAAATTCAATGACTTTACCATTTTTCTTTCTTGTCTTCCGTTACGTTTAAATTTATAAGGAAACTAATAATAAAAGAAACTAATTAGTTTATTAGAAAAATTTTAATTATATATATATATAACTATGCTATTCATCTGTAGAAAAGATATGAGTCGTACATACTGTAGATTATTACATATAATTAAGATACATTACGCAAGTTTTCTTTGTTGAGAATTAGAAATAATGAAAACATTTTTTATACGTATACATATAGGTAGACAAAGTACGATTTATCGAGGGATTATAAATATGCATTAGTTTTGCATACAATATCTGTATGTGATGCAAATTTATTCCCCTAAATCCACTGCTTCAAATCAGTTAACAAATAATAGTCACTAAGGCAGAGTGTAACAATTCGCACTTAAATTAATTCAATTCCGTTTTCTACATATGCGGCCTTTCTTATTGGTTTCAATTTCAATTTAATTCAACTTCAAGAAGTGTGTATTTATTTTCCTCAGATATCCGAAGAATATTGTGCCACGTGATTATCAAACTACTGGCCAAGACTTTTTTAGCCAATTGTCGCCTCTTTGATCGTTTCGGGTGACTTTCACCCGGTTGTAGCCGCTCTGCCAACCGACTATTAGGCTCCGATGAGTAATAATAAAACAGTTTATCTATATATATTCCTTACAGGTTCTGTTGATATTGTTGAATTGACTATTTTTCTCATATTTTTCTAATATTTTCTAAATTGATGCGTCAATTATATCTACATTACGTACTGCAGCATCGACGCCTGCACGGATTCATTTACATGAATACAACTCGTAACAAAAATGGCCGAAATTTCATACAATTTATCACGAAACTACACAAGTTTGATACTTTCTCAAAATCATGTGTATATTTTGTTAGTGATGACGTCTAATAACAAATCCCGGGATATTACGTCCCATGTAGTATTTTCTAATTTTTTTCAAAGAAAAGCTAAAGTTAGGAAAGTTATTCCACCTGAATAAGATGGAAATATTCAATCGAAAAAATCAGCTCAATAATGACAACGATACTTTACTTCCAGCAAGTAATTTGATTCTAAAAGCATAATGTGAAAATAGTAACAAGTTGTACAAAGAAAAGGTAAAAGTTTTCAATATCACTCATAAATATGTTAGATTCATCTTAAGACCTATCAGAAGTAGTTGAAATTGTATTCAATGTCCTTTTTATTAGATTACAAATAGTATAGATCAGAAACTAGAAAATTCAGAAAAATATATTTTTACTAAGTTCTCTATCGGGAGACTAGGTCATAAATATTGTAAAAAAATTCAAATAATGACATAAAGTATGTAGGAATGTTTAGTATACTGTAAAATAATGTAAAAGAGCTGAGAAAAAACCTTGAAAAATATAGAGATATTAAACAATAAACATAGAGATAAATTTTAAGTAATTGTCGATATATTTTCATATTTATATGTGAAATTGGTTATCAAAAATATTGGCACAAATATTGAAGCAATTAACAATTGTCATTTATAACAGGATAAAAACGTTTGAAAAATCAGTGAAAGCGTACGATAAAAATGAAGGTATCCATTCTAATCATTGGTTGCTCGTGTTAAGCATATCCATGTACGTGTATTTTATTAATAAAATTTATCATGCAAATATTCAAATTTTATTAATAAAAACACGATTCGATTAATTTTTTTCGTACTGTTGTTTTTAGAAAGCGCCAACCTGTGCAAAAATAAATAAATAAAAAAATTCTACCGATATACTTCAAATGAACATTTATATTGATTAACATAGAGAATAATAAATAATACAAGGACTTGAAGCTATTATTTAGTCTTATTGCATAAGAAAATATGTCTATTATTAAAAGAATTCTCATATTAATTGCTATATATAAAATTTTTGATATATGAAATAACAATAAAAGTAATAGCATTCACAAAACGTACATTTATGTACAAACCAACGGTTTGGATTTCTACTCTAGTTCAACAAATCATTAATTTTACTGTTACAAAGGCTGTATTCATCAAGTATAAAACATTTAATAGAATATTCTAATTTGCTATATTCAACTATAATAAGGAGTTTAGTCTTCAAAAAATATTCATTACCGTTACGGAAAAATATGGAATTAAAACAAAGAAATTCATCAAGAAAATTAATATTATCTTTTATTACTGTTCTATACAATAAGTAATTAGTACAAAAAACTAAGGTATATTAAAACGAAAATTGTGAAATTGGTCAAATCAGCGAGAATGCGCAAATACGGAATCATTGATGTACGTTTACATTGTATAGCATTTTATTTCATGAAAATTAAAATATCAACATACTCTATAAATAAATAAATTATCGATTTCATCAAACTTGATACTGACATAATGGACTAACAGTAAGACAGTTAACAATTTAAAAAACAGAATTACGGAAAGTTTGGTAATTACTACAAAGTTTCAAAGTGATTGCATTATAATAAAATAAAGATTTGCATTGAATTGTTCATTTATTATGCCAACGAAAACTGAAATAAATTTCGTTTCCGTTTATTTTTCGATTAGTTATCAGTCACATTTTTCTATTGAAAATGTTCAATCGACCTTATTATATCTAAATTTCACTTCGTTTCTCAAATTCCTCGAATATTCAAAAATAAAGTGAGTTATGCACGGTGTATTCGCAGGCACGAAAGAGAAGAAAACTAATGAATTTCTTCGATAAAGCTGAGCAATAAATTCTTACGTTGCACAGGCATTCGTTTTAGACGCGTACGTGCGCTATCCGATTCTTAACCGCTTATACATTGCACAAGAGAAGCGGTAAATGTTCCCTTGATTCCGCAACGCGATTTGCGAAAAAAGCTCCCAGTGGCGCAAAAGCATTTAACCCAGTACTCGGTTCGATCTGTACGATGTCAATCCCAAGGACTTTCTCTCTTCGAATCTCTCAATGGGGCTTCCCTTTCCGCGTGCAACCGCAGCGCCGACGCCATTCCTGTTTTGCACGCCTATCGTGTCACGACTCCACATCGAATTCACGAGAGTCCACTTGTTTATACCGTCGTTGCTGAACTGCAACTTTGAAGCACGTTCAACGACAAACGCTCCGCATAGACGAGATTTTCATTCTCCGCTTCCAAGTGAAACAGGAAAAGATAAAGAGAGACAAACAGGCAGACCGATGGAAAGCAACTGAACTAAGTGTACATCAAGTGTATTATTGCATATTTAGCAATTATATAAATTCTTGATTTATATGTTTATGTCTTGCATGGTTATTGATTTATGTTATCTTCGTGGCATTAACGTGGTACTGAGCATATTTCTAATTTACTATATTTTCACTTTTACTTCAAGCTTAATTCTATTTTTGAATCATGTTTTTTCTTTTCTTTAGTATTTCAAACTTTAAAATAATTGTTACTTTAATTGCTATTTTTCGTTCAAGAGTAATTTGCATTTTTCTTAAGTTATGTCAAGAAGAAATTTTCTTATATATTCTATAAAAAAACTTATTGCATTTTGTGAAATATTTATTCGAGTACACTTTTCTTAGATATGTAGGTAAGAATAAAATAAATATTTACTACAAGTTTATAATACTAAATTTTAACTAAGTTATTCATACAGACACGTATAATTTCAATTGATTCTAACTAATGTAACAAATAGCAGATTATTTGTGTAATAATTTTTCGTGTGCTTTATTTAAATTTTAAATTTATTTAAAAATTTTTTCTTAATATGATTGATTTATAATTTACTATTATAATTTCGTACATAACTGATTCGATTACGAGACAAGAAATGCCAATAATAAAAAATTTCATAATTTATTTTATAATATCATTCAACGCAAATCTTTCTCGACAGAAACTGTGAAAGTTCAAGTGACAGCACCATTACTGACATGCAGATAAAAATTACTTTTTACTTTTTACTCAAAGCACATTTGGATAATAATCTATATTGTATATTTGTATATGATTATCCGCGTATTATATACAGATGGTATACGATAAATATTTATTGCATGTTTAATTGCTTATTAATTAATTGCTTCGCAATAAATTAATTAATTTATGTCAAATAATTCAATTAATTCAATAAATTAGCTTCTATCAGATTTTAATTTTAATCTGCTACCTGCTTTGGATACAGGATTCGAGGAACCTTATATTAATATACCACTAAAATGTTAATCTTACATTTCTCTTGCTCTAGAAAAACTAACTTACGTTGGTAATTTCGTGTTTGTAAAATTAATCCGAGCATGCAAATTTATAATTTTCCAAGGGATTGAAAATATACTATTAACTCATTTTATAATTACACAATGATAATATTATATAGATTGAATCTACATAAGTCTTTTACTTAATATTGTACATGATCGGGTTCAATAATTCTTTTAGAAAAATTTTCAAATCTACGTTTATTATTTTGCAGCACACGCATAGACAAAAGCAAGTCTTCTGCAATTTTGTGCATAAAACGTAGCAATATCATAATCAAAATTTCATATGCTTTTTGTAGCCCATTCAGTCGGAAGTTATATTTTGAAGTTATAGATATATGTAACTTCCTTTGAATTCGTATCAAGTCGTGCGTGGAATATTTAATTTAATTTTCACTAGTTTTGCCTTTTATTACTGAACGACTGCAGCTTATTACTTTAATTTTGAAAATCACAATTATTTTCTTATATGAGTTTCGTACAATTATAAAACAGTCAGATTAAATAAACACTTTTATTAAATCTGTAAGTAGAAAAAAAGAAATTATTATTATAAATGCAGTATTGTTTACCTACAGTAATATTGAATTATGATATTAATACACAATTAAAATTATAAGTGTAAAAAATTTTATGAAGGATTTCACCGGTTTTTCGTATTTTGTTACATAATTTTATCGAGAGCGCATTTATTAAACTATGAATGTTTGTTACTCGAATAAAAGAAATGATTAATAAATAAAAAAGTTTATGACTGCGAGAGAGAAATAATTATTATAAGAATACCGTAAAATGTTTTTGTCATTTACTCGTTCGACGGTGTCTGTGATTAAAATTTAAAATGTAAAACTTACGGCTGATTCGCATCTACTTCGCATTGTTTAAACGGAGTTAAAGGCTCTAGAGTCTTGCACTCTCTACTTTCTTTACTTAATTCACTAGACAAAAGAAAAGTAAAACTTAATGCCTGGATTTCTTTTTATTAAAAGAAGCCTCCAAGCTGTTTCCGAGAACTAAACTACACGGAAATATATCCAACCAAAGTAGTGGGAGTAGATTTGCTCGCGTAAGCAGCTTGACTTCAATATGTATGTAAATTGAAACAGATTCAAACGCAACGAATTTGTTTACTTGGCATTCGTGTAGAAGAAACCTGGCGTGTCTGTTTTCCTGTGTGACGAATCCAATGTTCTGTTTTTGTGTCCCATTTCGCTTTCATAAAGTACGTACGTGTAAGCGAGCAGGCATAGCAGACTACTTTCTTTATCTTGCTGCTAATCTGGGATTGCATACGAATTTTCTCTAATGCATACATAATCACGCGTGTATTATGTTACGGAAATCTAATGTATCTGGATGTGACCGATTTCAGAGGGAAAGAGCTAATGCTACTGAAACTTTCATTTCATTGCTTTTATTGGGTATAAATTATCGAATTGCCTTATATTCTGATAAAATTACTGTTAATTACTTTTATACGTCGGTACTTTTATAATTACTGAAAATTTGTTACGTTGAAACAGCCAGTGAGGAATACCTTGACATTAAGAACATTCAGAACAAATATATTAACTAATCAATAAGAGCACTAATTACCCTTTTAGTTTATTTTAAGAACAAATAATTCAGACAAACAATATAATAAATTTGATATTATATAAAAAGATATTATAATTCTTCTTATGTTTTTATAAATCACTTTATGTAAATTTACCAGTTATAAATAATCGATTGAGCACATGTGCTTATGGAACAAATGATTATAATAGAATATTATAGTATTTGACATACCGATTTCCTGTTTTACATAGAGATCAAGTATCTTACGACAAATATAATAGTATTTGACAAACCGATTTCCTGTTTTACATAGAGATCAAGTATCTTACGAACTGAACATTTATGGCATCGAGTATTAAATAATGTACTATTTCAAAAAAATCCTAATGTTAATTTTTTGTTTTTTTATTAAAAATTGATCATCCCTCATTTTCGTTCCATCGATTCGCACCCTTGTACGATCGCAAATGCAGTTGAAAATTTTCTCACCTTATTAATATATCTGTATTTTAGAAAATTATATAAATTAAAAAAATTTTAATAAGTGAACAAATGCAATATATATATATATATATATATATATATATATATATAATATAACGAAAAATCTTAGTTTACTTTGAATGAATGATATTTGATTTGTATAAAAAGTCGTATTGGATTATTCTATAGAAATTGAAATTTATTGGAAGAAATCTTTTTAGTTTAATGTAACAACAAGATCAGTGCCATTATTAAGTATAAAGATATAGAAAATTTGTTTAATAATCTAAAGATCACAAATATTTACAATTAAAAAGTAATAATTTAAAGTAAATTTGTTGATTACATTTATATATGGAACAGAAGCAACATTTTATTATAATTTGACATTATATATTACGAAACACGAAAGTGACAAATAAGATCGAAAAAATATAATTAATAATTAATAATTAATAATATAAGAATAATTAATTCAACTTACTGTAATTTAATTAATTCAAACCTATTGTAATGTAAAACAAAAGAAGCAGTTTTATAATCTCGACTCCAAAACTTCGACTTTGGAAGGTATTTCTCAATAAGATAATTAACTTAAATTATCTACCTCAAATTGTCTAAGTATAAAACAAAGAAAATCTATTTCTATTTCTGTTGTAAATCCATTTGCAAACAAGAAAATTGCTTGGATTTTTATATTCTTACTGAAAACAATTACAAGAAACAAATGTGAAGTTAAAATTCAGAAATAAAAATTATTCATCTCATAATAAATAATATAAAAAATCTCCATGGACAAAATTAACTCTGAAAAGAGTACACAGTTACTTATATCTCATGAGATCTGAGTTATTTTCTTCACAATTAAATACAAAATTTGTCCAAAAGACGTAGCTTAATTATATTTCATTCGAAAAATTTTAAAAATAAATCCTTTTTATGATTAACAATTAATATTAAGCATGTATTTAAAAATTATTATATTTTATATTTTAAAATAATAGAAGTAAGCGCTACATTTCCAATAAAAAAACATTTCAAATTGCCATTATGAAGACGTAAAATTAAAATCAATAATTATTATTCTCAATATACCAATTTATACAGTTGTACATGTTACCTTTGTATCGTAAATTCTCTTTACATGCTCCTAGTAGTGTTTTCTTAGTAGTAAGTTTTTAAAATGATCCGATTTCGAAATATACAATTTGTTCTCGTGTGCCAAAAAAACGTTATCTTGGTTTCTTTATACGAAGTTGGGATTCAGGTAATCCGAAAACTATTATTGAAATTCAGTGATGCATCTAGAATAATGATATATATTCAACTCAGAGATGATAATCTTTTCTGCAGTTTTATTCAACGTCAATCGGTTTTAATATTACCAATGGATCCATCCTTACGTATACGAATAAAATAATTATCCGTTCTCCTGCTTTTTATTTTTATATGTAAAAGTCTGTAGAAAAAATTCCTAATTTGTATGAAAATGCTACTATCGTATAATATTTTCTATATTTGTTGAACTTACGACTTGAGTAAATTACTTACCATTTACCCTCAATTACGAATAATTTGCTCCAACAAACTCTGAATTTCTTCTTCTTAATAAGAAAAGCCATTATGAAAATGGCTATCGAAATACAGGTTAGTTTTGTTACATAGATTAATAAGAAACTTTTAACACATCGTTCTATATTGTTTGTACAATATTTTGCAATAATGGGATTTTCGATATGTTTGATTTAATTTGATTAAATTTAATTGGTATATATTCTTAAGCATCAGTGACAAAGATGATGCAAGGTTGATAGTAAATATAGATCTTGTGCTTTCGTCAATTATTAATATATTACGATTGATATTTAAAATTTATAAATAATACGTACGTTAAAATTAAGTTTTTTCTAATATTAAGTAAATCTTGAGTTAACGGTCAGATATGTACTTATAATGTTATGTATAGCTCTATGATTGATACTCGCTCAACTATTATTATTCATTGTTTTTAAAGGATAGTTTTATTTACTTGATAAAACATAACATCCATGTCATCAAAATTGTTAGATTTTATTTATTTTTCAATTCAAATCGATTAATTCTTTTCTAGATGACAGAGTTGGAAGCGCGTATATTTTATATTTTAAGAGTCCTTTGCTGTAAGTAATACGTATTCTACACTCTGTAGTTACAAAGATAAGTTCAGAATTGAATGAAAGAGAGAGAGAGAGAGAGAGAGAGAGAGAGAGAGAGAGAGAGAGTGAGAGACAGACAGTCAGAGACATGATACGAAACACCTAATTATTTGTATGTATAAACTGAAAATCGTTTTGATCAATTAAATGTTAAATTATTTGTTAATATGTTTGATAAAAAATATATAAATTTTACTTTTAGAACATGTAAATTATACGCTTTCTTTAGAATAACGGTAAATTAATAGTTACACTGAAAACTACTTCTACTGAAATAGTTGTAATTGTAGACTACAACTATTATTTAATTATAAATATTTTCTGTATAATGTATGAACACCTCGAATATTTTAAATTAGAAACTACATATATATATATATATATATATATATATATATATATATATATATATATATATAAGGAATAGTATGAAGTAACTCACCCTTTCCTTCGCCACTGACATCCAATCTGAAATTATCAACTCCTTTACGTCCATCTGCAAGTTGACCCAATCCTTTACTCAGAAAACCAGATTCCTCAACGCCATCATAAGTGCAATCTGTTAGATCCAAGTCCGAGCCGCGCTGCACACCTTGGAGCATTGCATACGAGACCAAACCCTCTACAAAAACAAAATTTTCCATGAATTTTATTAGATTTTTAGAGAATAAGGGAGAGAGAGCGAGACAGAATCATAAAAGAAGACCTTTCATGAAATTGTTGAATTTCTCTCAGATTGTGCGAGAAAAAGTATTTATGAAAACCGTTGTTTCTTAAAACCGCGAAAAAAATGACTTTTAGCTTATTTTTTTGTTTATTTTCGATGTTTCTTCGACATTTGAAATTTCAGTTCAATTTAGTTGGAGGGAAGAAAAGAACCACTCTTAAGTTTTTCGAAATCAAGATTTTTTTCAATTTTATTCAAAAATTATTTGGTTGTTCAAAAGATATTTAAAAGTGGGTCCAATAAACATAATTTTATTTTAAAATGCTATGAACTTGTAGTTTTCTTAATAGAAAATAAAGGATTACAATATTGAAAAGAGTGGTATCCGTTTTTATATGAAAATCACATTTTAAATCGCATTTTATACAAATAGGAATTAAATAATTTTATTTATTTTAATAACTCTTTCACAATTTAACGCATATTATGTACCTTAAATAGTTATTAGTTTCTTTCGATAGATAGAATAAGAGACCATTGTAAAAATGTAGTAAGCTATTCGAAAAAACTCGGCACCCGTCTACCGCGTGCATTCTAAGCCCTTATATTACCAATAGGGCTATTATAATTAAATAAATTTTCTAATATAACTCGGTATGTAGCTTCGTTAGCAAGTTGTACATTTAGCTTTAGAGTGATAGCGACTCCATATTTAGGTACTTGGCTTTCCGTAATTCAATGATTCAAATGTTGCGCACGAACGACTATTATTTCTTTCTCGACTTTCGGAATATCACGCTTGCACTGAACTATCAGGACGGCTATCCGAAATTAATTTAGATTAAATTTATGATCGGCTGGTGGCAGTGCAGCTGGGTCTACATTAATCTAGTCCAGAACGGCCTCGGTGAGAGCGAGCAAACGCTCGTAACCAGTAACGGGCAAACGCTACGGGGGCTGTTCCGGTCTCTGGAAGCTTGGAACGCGCGTCGTCCGACCATCTGTGCTTCTGACCGGTAAATGCCGCACTTCGCTTGCGATCCATCGGTAGTGTGGAGGCAGAAATGCAAAGTAACGATTTCGATAATGGCAGAGAAACGAACAAGAGAACGTCTATGGTACGAGTGGCTGCATAGGAAGTTTCTGAGAAAATGCAATTTTATCAGTTGTACGTATTGCTTTTAGCAAAATAATTCTTATCTAAGATGCAAATATGCACGCAATATGTACGCGATATTTTTGTATTTTTGCTACGATTCGAAAGGGCGCATTATCTGCGTGAAATTGACTGTCATGAGAGCGGTAATTTCAATATAAAAATGTATAAGTGAGAAATAACGTAATTTATAAAGAGAACCTAAAATATTACGTTTAGACTGCATTTGATTATATCAATGAGTTATAATACAATGACAAATCTGTAGCTTTTTCTAGTCTCAATCTCCACTGTATAATACCAATATTTAAATAATTATAATATTGTAATTTTTCTTCTTTATATTGTAGATATCATAAAATACATTTACTAAAATATTTTTTCCGCATATGCACATTTGAAGTCTAAGATCATATACAACTACAATGAGTACGTAACTTACATAGTTGTACAAGTTAAATTCGGTTCAGTTTAATAAGAAACATTATCATTGTCTTGTGACCTATTAATTATGAAATGAATTTGTAGCAACTAATTTTATTCCAACCTTCTAGGGCATTTCAGTTTATAAATTGATTCAATTTTATATTCAAGTTAGCGTCTTATTAATGTAAATTAAACTCTAATTTTTTTCAAGCTTACTTCAATAGCAGCCTTTTATTTAAGTATATTTAAAATGATCTAAGTATATTTAAAAAGATCCAAGTAAATCCTAATTTTTTTTTGCATTACGTCTTATTTTTTTCTTTCTTCTTTCATTTAATCTTTATTTTCAGAGTTTGTTGCACTTTGGGAAGAAAAATCCGAAGTAATAAAAATCGGTCCGGACCCATAAAAGGAAGACGAACATCGCGGGCTAGAAAAAAGAAGTACAATGGAGGAAGTAATTTACGATTCGCAGAAAGGTCGAATCTTTTTCGATATCTGTTTCTATTTCCTTCCGTTATGTATCTCGTAAATCGCGTATTACTCGAGGCCCGTAGCTTTCGTAAGAGCTAAAGCTGTCCGATAGTACATGTGTGTGTGTGTGTGTGTGTGTGTGTGTGTGTGTGCATGTACAGGGTGTGAGAAAATCATCCGAATCCCAAAATATCATAAGATAAGCAGTAAAGTTTAAAACCATCCTAGTAACTCGAGATTTAAAGCAAAAATTCCTAATTTAAAATATCAATGCATAGATTTCTAAAATACTCAAATTATTGTACAGCGAATGAATTAATGGAATAATGTACTTACATATTGTTCGTATAAAAATCGTTCACGTGAGCTTTCAAGGTAAAAACGATACGTCGATGATTTTTACATACTTATTTAAATTTAACATACATCTTTGCTCGATGGAGTTGTAATACTTTTAAGATTATGTATTTTTATATTTTTTATTAATCTTTTGGTTTATTCAATGCATTAGATTATAATAGATTATGTAAATAATTATATTTACTAATGAATTACGATGTTTATACTTTAAAATATGAATGTGCGAGAAATCTGATCGAGAACTATGTTTTGTTAAGAATTTGTTGTTTGGGAAAAATGCCTTAAAATAGCTGGTAGAGCTGCTATTTTTCCTTCACGCTGTATGCACATAAGTTAAAGATGGAAAGGTGCAAATTGAGAGAAAAAGATAAGTAGAAGTCGAGACGAATGTGGCAAAGCGTAAACGCCATTCGAAGAGCCTGAATCGTAAATTTCACTTACCGTTCCAAGGACAGCCATAAAGTTCTACTCGCATGCAGACTATGCGTATGTGTGATGTATAGGGGATGAAACGGATTCTAGTTGCTACGATGGGTGGATCGAAGACTTGCTCCTTCTCTGTTTGCGGATTGTCGTTACCTATCAGCAGCTATAACCGAAACATATGGGGGTAAATTGGATAAGTATTAAATTAAATTATATTTAAAAATAATAACTATTAATTTATGTAAGACATGTCAAAGAAAACTTTGACCTTGTTTTTTCTAATATCTATAATACCTCGAAAACTCAAATCATGATTTCTTTTTGTAATATTTTTTTTAACTTGCAAAATCACCCCATCTTAAATTTATCGATTACCAAATTTTTTTACGCAAATAAAAATATCCCTCTATTCAAACAGATTAACTCTTATAAATTCAAAGTCGAGAAAAATTATTATTTGTTTGCATTCGTCAATAATTAGATGAAATCGAGTGTATTATATATTATCATTATTATTAAATTAGAATTTATAATATCCTCCTTACATAATATAAGTTAAAAGTAAATTATTGGTATTAAAAGGCGAACGTAGTCAAAATTTGAATATTCCAAAGTTATTTTAATAATTATCATGTAATAATAAATATGTTAATACTTATAAAAATAATAAACAAATACGTAGAGTACTAAGAATTCACTCAATTTTTGAAAATGAGTTGTATATAAATAAAAAAAAAACAAAAAGAATATTGTAAAATGGAGATTTTCATCGATAGGTGGAAGCAAAATCCATTATATAAATTTAATCCAAGTTTTTACTGCAAGATTGGAAGTTAATCAGGATTCTAAACAGATAAATTATCACTTAGTATTTGCAAAGATATGTAGAAATATTATATCTAACTATTATATCTATTATATAACACGTTCGTGATTTTAATTATTTATATTCAATTAACTAATATTTAACAAGAATATTGGGTTTGCTTTAAAAATATCTAGCATTGCAAATGAGTTAAGTCAATGTTTGAACGAAATTTCTTTATTCTTTCGTAATATACACCCAAAAAAGAGTAACCAAGCTATTGAAAGTTCATCTACCTTTATGAGTCGATACATATCGTCTAAGTAGTAATCTGCAAAAGTACTCGAAACTATCTGAGTATATCAAAATTTCGAGACAGCTAGAAGAATGGAAAAAATAACCGTATACCATTTGCTTTGTCGAACGAATATATTTGTTCGTGGTCACAAATCAGATAACGACAATCATTCTAGACTAGGATGTGTATAGTCAGAACTGTATATCAGGAAGCATCATAGTGGTCGACTAGGCTTGTTGGGAAGACAAGTTTAATGTATCTTTATTGACTCCCAAGAGGAAATCTTGCAAATGGAGAGATCGCTCCAATAAACGCTGCATTTTCAACCTCATTTTTCTGTATACCATTAGTGTACAAAATACAGAGATAAAGAATGAGGCACGTTCTTTAAATGTAAATTTACGCATTAAATCTGTACATCTGTTTCACCATTTGTTACTAATTTGTTTCTCTCTTTCTTCCGCTTTCTCTTTAACAGGGCTTAGAAAATTTCTTAATAAATATTTAAAATTTCAGAAATTAATAATTAATTTGTTTCAAAATTATATACTAAAGTGTGATATACTTTAATATATCGGTATCACTATACTGTGATACCAATATGTATCACAGGCTAGCTTATATGAAAATATAATCAAGGTCGAGCTTCATATTACATTTGAAATGTGTTTCTAAAATTGTAATGTATTGTAGAATAGTTACGAATAGAAATTCAAAGGCTGTATGAGTATTTTATATATATTTCAATAAATCATAAAAATTTTAATAAATATTCTAAAAGGTACTTTTATTGCATATTTTTAGCTTTATTGTACATTTGCATCGTGTTAATGCTAAAGAATACTGAGTACCTTTATTAAGACATATGTTATTACAGCAATCATAATAAATTTATACTTGTTCAATCAAACCGTTCTTCGCTTATTTTATCAAAAACTAAAAATTTCTTTATTATATTCGCTACTTTAAATAATATAAAAATAATTTCAGACATTTACTCATAACATATTTTTTAACGACAAAATGTTCTGAATATCATATTATTTTGTAAATATTTTTATAAATTGCTATCAATCATTAAATACTATTATTTTTATTTTAATTAAATTCTTTTAATAACTAAAATTTTTTATATATAGATATTTACCTGAAGGTAAATCCAATGTCTAAGACATGTTTTACAAAATATTATTCACATTTAATTATTAGTAATACATCATTAGTTAATATTCTTTTTACCATATGTAAGTTAATTTACCCAATTTCTTAAGCAGATGATAATAATCTATTTAACAAAATATAGAATAAATTTATAAGCTAAGATCGAAGTTATACTTTTAATATTGAATTGCATAGAGAGTCAATGCTTTCGCGTGTAAGTACAGAGAGGTGTAAAAGTCCTAGCAAAAAGAATATGAGAAGGTGAAATTAACGAGAAAGATGCCTACTAGTACATAGACTAGAACATCAATTTTATGGATTAGTTAGGTAGCAGTATCGCCTACGTACGATCGACGGCCTTGTTTATAGGTGTATTAATTATTCGTATCGCATGTGAATACTATGGAATGAAAAAAAGGCAGTAGAGATCTACATCACCTCGATTATATTCTACACATAGTATGTTCCAGGATGGACTTCATAATATTTGCAATGAGTGTACCTCTACGTACTTGGTACTTCCGTCGCATCAGGTCTCGTAGCATACACGTCATACCTCTCATTCTATTTCGATCTATCACATACCTAAACGTGCATACTCTAGACGTTTGCTTCTATTAGTTGTATATTGTCAATTAAATATACAAAATTATTAAATTAATTAAAAAATATACATTCACATATCGTTATTAACTAAAATAATATTTATAAAAAAAAGACATAGTGACGCTATGATATAATTCAAAATTTTTTAAAATGTACTAATACATAGAAAGGATAAAAAATTATTTTAGGTTCTAATTTTAATATTGTGAAATTTATAAAGGAATCACTGAGTGTACATTAATATTTTGCACCGGATACGTCAATCTTAAATTGACTATTTTTCGCAATCATTTTTTAAATATTTATATTTTTTACATACATTGCAGATTCTAAGGAAAAATTTATAAAAGAATTCTGAATTTGGGTATGATGATACCGTAACTTTCTACTAATATTTTTAAAATAGATATTTCTCTCGCTTGATAACTGCATTTTTATTATGCAATTAAAAATAAATATTATCATAAGTTTCAAGTAATTTCCTCATATTAAAATAGTTCAACGATAACGTTTTTGACGAGGATGTAATAATGTAATTGAAAAATTCTTGGGATAACTGGCGCAAACTCAAAGAACATAAGTATGAAAAAGTATAAGTTTGAATTTCCAAGCAGTGGAATCTCAATGAAAATCATAGATTTTTAAAATTATTTGAAAATTATGCTACAGAATACAGATTTATAAATGAGAATCGATAGAATCACAATGTGTTAATATTGGATTTTTATAAAAGATAGTATATTACGAAACGCAGATGTCTTTCGAAGAAAAATTTCATTTTTGCTTGGAAATGTAAAAATTGACTTAGATATTATCCAGCTTTATTTATAAATATATAAATAATGAATCTTCAATACTATGTTTCAATCATATTAGTTAACGTAAGAATATTAATAGTTTTCGTTGATTTCGTTAGTCGGAAAGAAGGTTTCAATGCAAACGTTGACTCAAGGGTGTGGGTACATATATATTCATAAATATTGCGCACGCCTATGCAAAAGTACATCAGTTCTGAGATGTTGACGTTTCATCATAAAAAATTCCAACGCCAGTTTTTATGTTTAGAACAAACAGCTGAAGCTCAGTTGATGACCTCGAGTCGACGGAAAAGCGTAGCATTGAAATCTATATAGGACATATAAAATAAATTATCTATACTATCTAATATTAGGGACTAATAAGGTATTTCAAAATTATAAAACCTTTAAATACCCGTTATAATAAATAAACGTATAAATTTAACATTTCCGCTTTATCTTTTTTCCCTCAAACATTAATTTACTTTTCGATCATGTATATCTTCTAAATGTTCTAAATGTATATCTTCTAACTGACTAAATGTCAGTTCAGAAAATTCAGTAAATAATAAATATCATCATTATAATTTAATATTATAAATTTATATTTATATAATATAAAGAATATTTAATAGGTATTATATTATAATATAATAGAACAAGCGTGAAATTCATGTAAATTATAAATATTATATTAGACGAGTGCTAGTTCTTTTAAGAAAACATTAATTGTATTGATGTAATACTTTTATAATATAAAAATTTTATAATATTAATGTAATTAATTAATAAAAAACTGTGATTGAAAAAAATTCTCTTTTTGGTAAAGTTTGTAATGATTTTGATATTTAATATAAAATTTTGTATATTTATTGGTATTTATATGAGACGCTATATTCAGCTCAGAAAAGTTGTGGAATATAAAAACTGTTCTTTTATTTTGACTTCTTGTAAATATATGAAGCTATATAGTTTGGTTAACAAAATCTAACACTATTTTCCGTATTGAGTTTTAACATGAAATTCTATATATATATATAAAATGGCTACTATGTGATATGTTATATTTATATAATTTATATAATATATATAATTTATATAATTTGTATAATATATATAATTTATATAATTTGTATAATATATATAATTTATATAATTTGTATAATATATATAATTTATATAATATATATAACTTATATAATTTTAATAATTAATGGAAACTTGTAGGGTTTGTTTAATATTAACACTTAAGCGTGCAAGAGATAATATCGCATCTACGAAGCAGGATTGTCAAAAAAACACGTTAATTTTAAAACTTACAATCGAATTTCTAGACAGAATTTTTTTTAACTATTGTTTAATGTTTAATTGAAATAATCAATATAAAAATTATGTGGAATAATATTTCTAAGCTTATAATTGTTTTTATTTTTCATCACTCTTTATTGTTAGTCTTCAAGGGTATTAAGAACAGTTACTTAACATTTTTTATACATAAGACATTATTGATATGAAACAATTTTACGAAATATCAACAATTTTTAAACTCTTTTATTTTTATTGAGACCGAAGTGGTTGAAACTTCTTTGCACTATTATAGCAGTATAGTCATATTTTATCTTATTATTTTCGCATAATTTTCACTTTCTTTTTTAACTGATACTTAGTTTTAGATTAATATTATTATAATAAAATTTTATAAATTATTATGATAAAGTAGTGTAAAATTAACTATAATCGTGCATTCGTTTACTTAATAGATAAATTGTTAGCAAATGCGATATCAATATTACCGACAGTTTTGTAAATGCTCTTGGAAAATGTTATGGATGTTGTCATTTGAGATATTTCAGTATCCTAATTTGGGACCTTCCATTCTTCTTACGTTCTTTACTACAAAATGATATTTTCAAATGTCACTTCAACAGAATATATACAATCTTAATTAATTGGAGTTTCTAGTTATTTTGTGTAAAATTATGAAAGTACTCGATAACCTTATTACTTTAGGACATCGTTTTTTCAGCTTAATTTTAATTTTCTTTCAAAATTATCCCTTTCACAATTTGTTTTTCTATAATAATATAATATTATCTAACGTAACTCTTAATAAAGAAATAATGATAAAATGTATAGAAATTGATGTTTACTAGGTTTTTGTTATCGTTATTTTATATTATGTTTTTACACTTTGAAGAATTACATATGCACACATGTGTTCATTTAAGACCGTACATTCTATTTTCTGCAGTTACTTCTCGTTCGTGAAGTAACTGTCTTTGGAAAAGCATTAAAAAGAATTGTTTCTTTAGAATTCATTTGCATTTTCAGCATCTGAAAAAATTAAACCATCTATAATTTTTTGGATCTACTTCTATTTTGTACTCGTATTTTATGAAGTTAACTTTTTTGGTAGATTTTAACTAGTATCAACTACTTAGACGATATGTCATTAGGTGATAATAAAAAATATTGAAATATGAAACTGCAAAGTTTATTCATTTTTCTAATGTAATAAATAATTTGTATTCTAGAACAAAATGATGGTGTAAAATTATTTTTTATTTAGTCATAAGTTCTAGATTCTGATTCGATAAGTATTTTAATATTTCAAAATTATTAGTATTCTCCTAAATAATGAGTATTAATATGGTAGGATACTATTAAATAAGATACATAATATTACATATGTAAAATAGTTTCATGGAAAAAAAATTTAGAAACGCACTTTATCTGGATAAATTAAACATATTTTAGAAATTCTCTGTCTTCAAAATTTATATTTCCCATGTATATTTTTTGATTTTCTTAAAATGAGTACTAGAAAAATATTAAAATTTGTATGTGTCATTTTTGTAGATAATTATTATTGATCCGTTTTATATTCAATCTGCATCGAATAATTCTCATTAAAAAATAGATGAAAAGATTATAAATAAAGATATATCGTATGATTTCTTTAAATATATACTGACATGGAATTTATTTTAAAAAACGATAAATATACAAATATATTATAAATTTAAAGAAAACACAATTTTATTTGAAACATGAATATTTTGAAAGCTTTCAAATTTTTGTTACGTGCTTTATTGTAAATATAAACCGTAAAAATAGCATGTATTACAAAAGAAACATAACCGCAATGAGCTACTTTTGTATCGTCCTCATAGTATTCCTTTTCTCATCATAACGACGACCGACTATATGTATATTCGATGTGAATGTAATAATACATTAACCCTAAATAAGATTAAATACAATAGAAAATATACGTAATTAAAAATGATATAAATTACAGAAACTAAAAAGTTTTTAAATACTTCGTGTATTTCAAAACAGGAATTAAGAAGTAGGTTTAATTTATTTTGTTCCTTTAAAATACGAAAATAGCAGTTAGATTTCAAATCTTTTACTTATATCAATTACATGTGTGCATGTGTGTGTGCGTGTACATGGTTCTGTAGAATGCACCAATAGTTATTATTATTATTGATTAACATCACTACTTCGATAATATTTAAAAAACCTTGGAATCATTTAACTTGCAAAAAATCATTCATAAAATACACTGGTTCGCTGTACTAGAGATCGCAATTATTTAGTGTAAGATTTTACTAATTTTTTCGGAGGATGTGCAGGGTGGAAAGCTCGACTCGTTTCAGCAATCTTACCCGATCGACAACATTTATTTCACAAGCTCTTTGGTCTGTAATTCCATCGTAATTTAAATAAGCTCCTACGCTTGTTAAATTTACAAGAGGTGTTCATGTTGAGTTTCGACTCTTCACAACGTATTTCAAGAACTCAACCATGCAGGGCGAGACAGGCCAACATTTTCCCCTTGTATCGCGAAGAGTATACGCAAATATACGCACGCCCTGATGCGAGTGACACTCGAGGGCGCAACCTCAAACTTAATTCAATTTAAGCGCAATATAATTCGAATATTGTTTATGAGGCTTGTATCATTTGTATCACTAGTGACAGATCCTTAATTTAAAGGCTCCATGGGCTCATTTAAATAATTGATACATCCTACTTCTATAACATATGTGGTTGAGTTAACAACCACATTTATGATCTAATGTTATGTATATATATTTCCAATAGCAATATAATAAAAACGAAAAAATTGAACAAATAACGATGACTCTGGAAGAAGATAAAAAATAGCATCAAGTATATGGTAAATTCTTCTAAAACATAAATATAAATAAATATGACGATAACATCGAAGGCTTCATTTTTAAATTTTTATTCTTTCAAAAATTTCTAAAAAGAATAAAATATAAACGTTGAATATGAGATATTGAAAATATCTATTTTTTGAAAAGAATGAGGCTATGCAAAAAAATTTCATTAATAATAATGACGTCTGAACAATTTCAACTTCTAAATTTGCTTTATAATAAAATTATGAATTCTCGCTTCTTCTAAAAAATTTATAGTATTTATAGACTTGAATACTTGCATAAGACTGACGAATAATTTATAAATATAATTTGTAGATAACGTGGTCTGTGTTGTCCGTAATTAAATTATTTACTTAATAAATAAAATTTATACTGAATTTTCTCTTAATATATATTTATGTTACTAACGTAAATAATAAACTTTAAAATACAGTATGCAATATTATTTACAATAATATACCATACAATATCTGTATTTCCAATAATTTTCCTATCAAATAAACTATTATAATTATAAATGTATTTGAATTGAGTAACGCATGAATAAAAACATCACTTTATCTCAGATATCTGTCATTACATTTGTTTAACATGATAAGAATTATGAGCTTTCAAAACATTTCATATCCCCTGATACGAAAAAGATGTGGTAGTAGAAGCAATGAAATAAATGGCATGGAAAAAAGAATAAAAAGATTATACTGAGAAATTACTTAGACTATGTACGGTAAAAGAATTATCTGTTACATGAAAGGTTAATTTTTTTTAATTATCTACGTAACCGCAGTTACTTTTACATTCTAACTCTATAAATATAAAATGCTTGCGTACTATGTAGCCGAAATGAAATAAAGTTTGAATCTGTTTGATGTGTGAGATTATGAATTGTTTTTGTACTACTACGGTATTGCTTGATCTTATCACCTTTTGTACTACCTACAACAAAAAGAAAAATGAAAATTGAGAAAAAAACTAATTATTTTAATAGACTTATTGAAAAAAATGTCTAGAAAAAATTAAAAAATTGAATATCTTACCGGTCATGTAATATGGCCCAACCGAATAAGTAGCAAGGTAATATTTAAAGCAAACTAGCCTAATCTGCTACACCTTATTACATGCTATAGAATATACTTTTGTATCATTCATATAAAAACATTCAAGGGGTTTTAAAAACTTCAATTATTACTGAACTTTTTAATACGATATTTTTGATTAATATCAATTACGCTTAACATTATTACAATGATACTACAGTAAAAAGTCAGTAAAATTTATGTTCAAGCATTAACAGCTATTTAAGCTATTAATATTATTATATTACTAATGCATCCTAGACATATTATTTTTACAGACACGCACCCCTACATTCGTTCTTCTGAAGGAATTTCAACAGCCTTTGCTATATATATATAGATATATACACACACATAACTATATATTTATAATATTAGCCATTTTTAATAGAATAAAATATAAGAAAGTCGAACATATAACAACATTGTTATAATGTAGAGAAATTAAAATTTTATTAAATATTAATATTGAAAAAGTTAAAGATATTTTTATACTATATTTAGTTTGTTTATTTAATAAAACATTTATTACAAATGTTTCGATAAAATATAGAATAAATTTCGGTACAAACTAATGTTTATAGAATTTAAATATTTTTCTCCTACGTTATAATTCAAGCCTGCGTACGAACATCTATTACGTAAAACATTTTCGTTCATTTTTCATGATCGAATTTTTCAATTCAGTACACAATATTTTTTTATGTTTTTTAAGCGAATAATCTTGAAATTCTTTTCCATGAAATCAAAACATAATTTATCATAAAATGTTCTTTAATTAGTAAAGTATCTGCTTTATATGAATTATGAGTTCTATATAGACAAAATATTATTTGTTATATAGAATTAATTATACATAAAAGCATAAATCATAATAGAACTGAAGCTAAAACTACAATACGATTAAAAATAATCATAAAAATAGTGCAAAAAATGAGAAAATTATAGAGTTTAGAAAATAAATTAGAAAGTTCTTTTCCACCGTTAAACAAACTCCAGAAAACGAATGTCGTAATTGCAACTTGAGTACTAGAAATTATCCAGGTCTTTTTCCTTCGCATTCTTCTCGTAAGAGTCAATTAGTCTTCCTTTTTTATAATTACTACGGGTTTCCTTAATTTTCATCTTACAAACTTTTACTTCCTTAACATTTAGTGTATTCAATTTTAATATACAAAAACTAGGTCGCTAAAATGGTGTTACACGTACTTTCAAATATTTTGATAAAAACTGTGTAAAGTACAATAATTTATTCTCAATTCTCTCATAAATTTAAATTATAGTTTTTATTAAATTATGAGTTACTATTTATTATTGTATTATTATTCACATTAAATTAATAAATCAATTAATTCTTTCTGTTTTTAACGTCAACAATTCATGCGTGATTGTCGGCAAATTTTTAATATGTATGAAGCCTTTTCATCTCATAAAAAATTCGTATTTATTAAGTAAAGCATATAGGCATATATTCTATATTTCAGAAATATAGTGCTGTACTTAATATCTGCAAATTGGAATTTTGTCTTTGTCAGTAAGATAATCACCTATAAGTAGTCATAGCGTCGAACACCATTTAAGGGCTGAATGAGAAAGAAGAAAGTAAAAGAAAAAATTAAGATGGATGAAAAAGAGATACGATACTGTACATCAGACAACAAAGTAATAAAGTAGAAAGAGAGGGATGAAACGAATTGAAAACCGTGGAAATGGAAAGGGCAAAGAGCACCAAATAAATAGATACAAATCAGATCTTTGTAAAATTGTAAACACTAAACCATTGACTAACTTATTTCATTTTTCTGTATAAATATTCAATAAATTTTATTAATTTACAATCATTTTTTAAATACAGATATATTATGTTAACAGATTCTAAGTAATAATGTAAAATACAGCAATAATCATTTTCATTTTATTTATTATGCAATGTATCGACGATCACGTACAAATCATAGTTTTGCATTATGGTAAATTCAGCATAATAGATAAAAATATTAACAGAACGATTCTTAAAAATAAGGATGTAGATTTATTCTTTTAATCATTAATTTCAGAATTACTTGGTCTGTGAAGAAAATGTAATAGTTAATTTTGATGTTCGGATATCTTTAATTAAAAATTTTCGAAAAAAATTTTTCATTTTAAATTGCACTACGATTATTATTTTCTTAAATAAAAAGTTATAACGAGAACTATAAAAGAAAACCTCATACCTCCTTACGTAATAAATCTAGAGATAATTAGAAGATACGCTATTGCAAGAAAAATTTACAACGAAAATTCGCGAGCTCGTGTTATAATCTTTAGTGTAATGTTTCAAGTGCTGTTGCATTAGTGCGTTGATACGTAGGTGTGCACGTTTCTCAGTATTATCATGTTAATATTCGTGTCAGTGCAAAAGTATTATTGCATTTCTGTGCCTGAGAGTAAGCGTGCGTGACTGTATGAGCGCATAAAGAAACTAGTGCACGAGTATGAATGATCGCCGTCATGAGCACCGCCCTTATCGCGTGGGTGTTGACATTTCATGCAGATTTTTCTCTTCACCGCAGCACATCAGCGGGGAAACAAGAACCATCAAGAGCAAGGGGCAAGAACTTGCATGTGAAGACAGAGGAGGTTCAAGTTCTGATTATCCTTCAGATCGAGCCTCTCAATTCCGAATCCTCTCTCTCGTTTCCGACTCCCTGGATGTTGCCTTTCAGTACATCCTTACCTGTTATTACCATCCGTACGCTTCCCACCTCGTTTTCTTCTTCCGCAGCTATACACATAGGTAAAAGAATTTAAATTAAAATCCGGGAGTATATGTATTTTTGACAATAAATTCCGTTTTAGATATAAGTCCGTGATTAATTTTCGTGAATACATATTGTCTTTTCAGAATATATCGCTAATGGTTGTGATACTGAACTCTGCATTGAATATTTGTATTATTAAAAATCCGTTCCCTCATAAGAACTGTGGTTCGACTATAGATATCTAAGTCGAAGCGAAATGACCAGAAAAATTTCGAGAAAGGAAGCTTTCCTGTTAATGATAGGGCACAAATAGGGGATATATTTGATCAAAATCAATTCGTAGCCGCTAAGTCGTTATCGTAACTTAAAATCAAGGAATGTATTATCAAACGAGAGTTCATTGCAGAATTAGAACACCAGCAACTGCTGGTGTAGGTAAGCGTAACCTTGCCACTCTCAGATAAGAGCTGTTCAGATTCAGAGAAACGAATCGATTTACCATAACGCCATCCGAATCTTGAGAACTACCAAATTGAAGAAACCGACTAAGAGGATCTCGAAAATACGACTTGAATTAACGATACATAGACAACAAGTCAATCATCGGTAAGGTAAGTTTTAGCCTATCAACGCTAAAACTCCTGTAATGACACGCTACGATCCTTCTTTCACCAAACCTATTCTTGTCGGAGTAGATGATAGAAAAGAAATCGACGCGGAAATTTGATTGGGGAAAATAAGTCTTTATTCGATAATCACGGTACCATGTTATATGTGCAGATATTTATTGCGACTGCCTGTTCATCGCATGTAGTTGTTCCTCGGAGCTCCGTCTCCTATGAGATTCATTTGTTTTTCCGAGATTCAAGTAGTTCGTTATTACATTGTTAGTGCGTCCGTTTTTCACCCAGAGGTGCTTAGCAATTCCACTACAATACTATGTACGAACTATGGCTAGATGGTACACTGAGACAATTTTGTAGCCCCGCAGTACTCTGTCTTAGACCAGATCAAGAAGTAGGAATGTCAATTGGATGATATAGATATGTACACCTTCTTCGAATATGTCACGAAGCTCTGAATAGCTTATAATCTCAATTATAAGTAATCCTCTTACAAGCGCCCCATTTTGCTTCGTGGTGAAGTATTCATGTGATATCGAAGTACTGATGTCATAAGCATGTGGGAACCCTTTTAGAACCAATTGCGGAAATTCTTAAAATCTTCAATCGGGCGATTGAATCTTGCAATAACATGAGAGACGTTCACGCGAGAAAGACGACATTTCTATTAGAAATTAATTGATCTTCCTATTAATCTAATGTTATATATATATATATATATACCTCACACTATTAATAATTGTAATTTTATTTACTTTTCCAATGTCTTCAATGTTAATTTTCTCAATGCTTAAAGAAGCTACATTTAAATACGTGAGAAAACATTCTAGATGTTTTAATGTATTACAAGCTATAAATTGATATAGATAACTGAAATCATGTATTGTAATTTTACACTATAATCTCATGAGTATCTTTTTATTGAGTTATTTCTTAAATAAAAATGCTTAAATGCTAACTGACATAAAGCTAAAATATGTTAAAGTATCAACAAGATTAAGTCTGTTTTTAATTTTATTAAACATTTTATAAATTAAAATAATTATTTAATGTAAAATATCCTAATGCTAGAGAAGATATTTTCAAATTGAAATCATCTTTTTTATCGAAATAGAATTCGCAATCTCATATAATGCAATCTGCTATGTGAATTGTTTATAAGAAATAAATTGATTCAAGATAAACATAATTTTTAAAACATTTCAAACATTATTTCAAAATACTAATAACAAATTTTCAACATATTAGTTAAGGGAATATGATTTCAATAATCGAAATTTAATAATAAAATAATCTGTTTTATGTAATTATATTAAATTAAGTTTCTAACAATGTATGGAGAAATACAACTTTATATACAGGTACTACGTACGCAGTTTTCAATTGGTAAAAGTGCTGAATTTTATGACTCTGAGAAAGGAAGGTAAAACAACTGAATATAAATGTATAAATTTTAAAGAAATTATTAACTACAATAAAGGAAAAAATATAATATAAGTAAACACGTTGTTAGCAATAAGTAGAAAAGTGATTTTTATGAATAATGAAAAAATGACAGTGTCATACTATCTTTCTTAATTATATTATGTTGACCGTTTTGGATGCTTATAATTTATACATTTAAAGATTTATAGATTTATATACCTATATGTATAGATTTTTACGTACGCTTTTTCTAATAATAATTCTAAAACATTACTTGTTTGATAGTTTGATAATTGCATTCTTGAACTAAGTTCTTAATTGTTTATTCTAGTGAGAGGTTTCTTTATAAAATAAAAAATAATTCTAAAAAAATAAGTATTTATATATTAGGATTTTCCGCATCAAAATAATTATAATTCACGAATATATTATACTAAATTTCTCTTCATTATTTAATATCACCCTCAAAAATCACCTTAATAAGGGGGTGAAAATTTCGAAAATTCAAAATAGGTAATTTTATTATTCCGCAAACATTACATTTCGTGCGTTTTTAGTAGATACACGTAGGAGAAAACGGTACACTATTGCACAAAAATCATTATAACGCGAATAATTTTATTATTCGCACAAATATTTTAGTAGGCTACGAGCACAAATGTAATACGCAATATATTCCGTAAAAAATTTGTTGTCGCCCGTCATTGAATGCATAAGCACTCATATGGGTACACGCATACGGGCCACATAAGATTGTTTATGACAAATTAGTCTAAAACGTTCCACGGAATTTTTTCGAATACGATTTTCTATTGAATCGAAACACTGTTGTAAGATTATGTTACCTACAAATTATTTTTGCAATAAATGAAAAAGTTTATCGATTTAGCTTCGGGCCGATACTGACTCAAGCGAAAGTAAACAAGCATTCACGCATAGAACGCTTGCACAGAGAAACCTTACAAGGAACGTACGAAATATTCCGTAGTCTTTCGACTTTGTGTCAACGTCACTTTTTTTAAACAAAAATCTCTAATTCACTTTTTATAGATTTCTAGTAAGAAAATTGTAAAATAATGTAGCTGGGGCAAGTTAAATTTTGAATAAGGAATTTCAATTAGGAGACACTGGCTCAACAAAGATAACGGATTTCATTCTTGATAATAATTTATAAAGCCTCAATCGAAACGATCTTTTTAATCTAAATATTGATACATTTTATAAGAATGTAATTAATAATTCGAAAGTTCAAAATGTAAGTTTGATATTCGCAGATTTAACACAAATATTAAATTTCGTTATTGTAACACGAGTTGTCACGGATGTAGTAATTCTCTAAATATAGTTGTTATAATAGTAAATTTTCATAGTTTCGAAATCACCAAATGTATGTATGTATATATATATATATAACTACATATTTTTCAATATACGAAGTGTAGATACGTAAGACACACCGACACAAACGCAAATTGCAGTACTTTTTCTTTCATTCTTTTCTCTATCCCTCTATCTTATTGTACTAACACAATCTATTTATTTTTAAACTATTATTATCAATAAATTAGGAAAATTAATGCAGCAGCGTGAGCAATAATTAAAATTAATTCAATTTATCGATAAAAATAATTTAATAAAAAACAGAATAATTTAATTTGCTAAGTTTTAATTTAATCAATTTTATTTAGAATTGTAATAAAGACGACCCGATTCGGCAGTTTGAAATTCGACGACTTTGAGATTTTGATGATTCCATATATTAACTTTTTGATTTTCAAACGCGTATCATGTATCATCGTTTTTTATACACAACTTTATTTCATACGGTTACCTCTAATAAAAAAAATTACACTGTAAAACTTTACGTTAATATATATGAACTTTAATTCTCCCTCTCTCTCTCTCTCTCACTCTCTCTCTCTCTCTCTCTCTCTCTCTGTCTCTCTCTCGCTAGATGTATATTTTTTATTTATATCATTAGTAACATATTAATTATTAATATATTATTATGATTTAAAAGATCACTGCAACAAGCATCATTTCAAATAGTTCATATTTCAAAGTTACTAAAGATTTAGTTGAATGATTTTATTTAGTTTAACAAATAAAATATGATAAAACGATAAAAGTTTTATCGTTTTACACATACACATACATTGGTAAAATCTAGTTTATGCACAACCACATTGTTATTTTAAGATAACATCAATTGTAAAAGATATTTGAAAATCATAAAGAAACGAAAATAAAATCAATTTGTATATTATTAAATACGAGTGTATGAATATATCAATAAATGAGTTGCAAGAAGTTCGATGAAAACAGTGGCTCAAGTGTATAAGTACCATGTAAAAAAATATTGCTTGACAAATGCGAAGGCCTTCGAAGCGACGGTTGAAGTCGACAAGGCTCATCGATTCTAGTATTTGGACGATTCGCTAACGAAACACCGTCACCTTGCAACGGCGGAAAAGTCGTGCTTTTTTAAAAAAAAATTCTACTTTATGTTCGAGACGAGTGACAGATTAAATTTTAATAATTTTTATTTTGTGTAAGATGTAATAGAATGAGCAAAACAGGTGTTTGACACATATCTTAGACCGCTATTTTACTCACGTGTACAACACTGCAAATACATTAAACATACGGAACAACAATTTTCGATATTTGTATTGGAATTTTTTTTAAAACAATCTTATGTATGCCTGTATGCGCGTACGCATGATTCAAACGTTTGTTTAAAACGTACAAAAAGGAATGTTCCGACACGATTATTTTATAATATTTTTTTAGAGTAGTTTTTTATACAAACAATTATTCTGATCAATAATATTAGTGGAATAATAAAATTGACTCTGTTACGATTTTTCGAAATTTTCAATCCCTTATGAAGGCGATTTTTCAGGGTGAAATTAATTTTAAACCTGTTTTTATTTTGATATCGGGTCATGGGTGATAAATAATTATAATTTAAATGAAAAAATTTATTTTGAAAACTTTTAATCTTCGTTGCAACGCCAGCGTTGCATACTTCAGTCTCTTTATTTGACTTTCTTTTAAGTTATAAACTTCAGTTATTTATAAAAAAAAAATTTCAATTTATTTTCATACAAATATTCATTTAATTTGCATATAAATAATTCCTGACAGAATTGAGCTTCCTGGAAGTAGCATTTATTGAACACGGATTTTTATTATTAAAAAACTAAGATTAATATGTTCATTCTTTAGGGTTAAATTCTCTCGAAAATTCTCTACAAAATTAGATCGAAAATTGAACACTAGTTTTTTCAAAATATATATAATTTTTTTTAAATATTTTGTGTTGTTTTTAATTAAATTAATTCTAAGTATATCTATCTCTAAATTAATGAAAAATAAATAAGAATTTAATATAAAAGTTGAATTTTATTGAATTCGTTTATTTGACGAAGGAAATTTAGTGAAACCTATTTAATTTATTGAAAAAGTATACTTGTATGCTAATAGAATATTTCATTCGGAAGAAATATCGATTTTTATATTTTGCTACTATATATAGTTATAAATTTCATTATTGTAAAATTTTTAGAATGTCCTATATGTTCTTTCATTAAAGATTTCTATATATTATTTATAAAAATGGTTGTACTTTAAGTAATGCCTGACGTCCGGAATATTTATGAAAATGAAATTAGGCTTCAACATTTATATACCAATCTGTAAATTTTAATTTGTGTGACACTGATTTCGATTCTAAAATGAAATATTTAACTTATATTTATATTCGTAAATATTATTGAACTAGCAGTAGCTCAATAAATAAGAAGAAATAATAAGAAAGAAAATTCTTTTTTATAAGTTCATCAAACGAAACATAAGTTCGTTTTATATAACTGTTGGCTTTCACAAATTAGCACGTGACTTAAATTCTTTCATTTGGTACCGAGGAATATTGATAGAGGTAGCAAATGTTAAAAGCTACTGGACTCGGAACCAATTTGCGGGATCAAGTCCTCGACAAGCTATATACGTGCGCAAAAGCGTTAGAATGGTAGATGTGGAAAAAGAAGGAAGATTTGGCAAAGGAAGGAACGAGTGCAAGAGAGACGTGAAATAAAATCATCCACTGGTATCGAGACATTGAAGCGCTAAATTAGTAGAAAATAACGGTTGTGCCGCCTACGCGCATACGTCTACGTATGCACGCGTGCATGCGAGGGTGAGAAAACAAAAAAAACAGCGAACCTAGAAAATTGTTTCTGCGCCGCTGCGGCAATCCGCTAATATCCCGTTCCTTTTTTGAGCGATAATCCTTAATCCGCCGATACACATTCCGTGAATTTCGACTGTTGCGCCATCATGCGACTAAACCGTGAACTATAGAGTAGTTTTCTTTCCTCGCTCGTGCATCTCCTGCTTTCTCTTACTTTTGCCATTTTCGTTCTGGATTAATGAAGAATTATGATTTTAAATTAGTTCGCTTATAAGCTATTTGCATTGTGAATATTGATAAGCTTTTACTATAAAATGAAGCTATTTATTTACAGTCATTATTTTTTTTAAAACATTTTTATAATTGTGATTAAACTTAAAAGCTGGGGAAATTGCTCTGCTATTATGGAGTAAAGTATGTTAGTTTTAAATAAATAATAGACTTCGACGAGTCACTTTCTACAAGTTTAATTTATATGTTTAAAATTGAAATAAAATAAATCATGTTAGGGACAACTGTTGCATTGATTTTACATTTAATAAGAATTTAATATATATGTTAAAGAATTAACATACGTCTATTGGAACTATTATAAGAAATAAACAGATGTTTGAATAAAATAAAACTCAAGAAAATAATTCATCAGAATGAAATGTGAAACATAAATTTACATAGAAATGATCAATATCAACAACAGCTGTTTAACGCTTTATTCAAGTTCTAATAATATTCATGTTTTAGCAATCTATTTGTCAAGTAGTATAATTTTGTTCATTTTGACGAATTTTAAGAATATAGGATTTTTAAATAATCACATATTACAAAGTGATAACTTCGCAGATGGCAAACCAGTAGCAAACTAAACTGGACGTGCAAAAGTAAGGTTAGATTCTAAAATTCACATATTTATCTGATACAAAAATGCATAGCATAACAAAATAGATTAAATACGCCACTTGAGGTAATAATAAACCTATAGTAACGTGTAATAATATTCTAGTTATTATCCGAATATCATGGTTAATTTAGTTAGTTAGGTTTAGTAAATGTTCTTTCAACTAATTAGTATTAATTCGGTGCAATTGATCGATAGACACTTATTCATTTTTTCATTTATGTTCATTAGTAGAAAATTGACAAAAAAATTCATTTTTTACAGTCTATAGAACGTCGATATAGATAATATCCCATAACATGAATTAAATTATGAATTCAAATAGAAAAGCCAAAATTTCATTTAATATAAGAGTATTTTGTTCGAAATAAACTAGAGAGAAAAAAATCATTATTATGATCACTTTATTTTGTTAGTTAAATGTATTTTTTAACTCAAATTTAGAATTATAAAGAAGTGATGGATTCCAAATAAGTAACAACTTTCAACCTTCTATTTGAAACACATGCTTTGAAGGTTATAACACTTTTCATGCGATAATGAAAGTTTGATAATTAGAATGAAATGCTGCTCTTCTACACATACGTATTTACAGATATCTTGGTTTTTTACTCGAAATATCAGTAATATTAACCATATTGATAAATGGATAATCATTAATTCATTTATATATCTGAAAGTTATATACCGTTTAATTTTTGTAATTATAGCCTCTTGATATAATACACTTCTCGTCATAAATTAAAGAATGTTAGAACAAAGTATATTGAAAGATGACTAAACCATTTTTTCTATTTACACAAGTTTCATATGCCGCATTTTTTATATGATATTATATTGAATATATATAAACAAAATTAACAGGTTACTATTCTCGCCTCATATGCAACATCTTAATTCCAATCCTACCGTAACTGTTTCTGCTTTGCCTTTCGTCCTTCGCACTCTCTCTCTCGCTCTCTCTTTCTCTCTCTCTCTCTCTCTCTCTCTCTCTCTTCAAACTCAAGCAGAATTTAAATTCCTCCAACGAGGATCCTATCTTCTCCTTTACTGATTTCTGGATTCCTGACGTTCAACCCATAGAACTCGCTCCTTCGTGCTAGTTACAAACACCACCAACTAACCGGGCATAAATTGAACTCACCATT
Source organism: Wiebesia pumilae (assembly GCA_018907045.1). NCBI lineage: Eukaryota > Metazoa > Arthropoda > Insecta > Hymenoptera > Agaonidae > Wiebesia > Wiebesia pumilae. Next base: position 1,204,854 of record JACCHZ010000149.1, on the reverse strand, counting down.
CATCTAACAGTCGAAGCTTCTTCACTTCTCGAAAAGCACCAATCCACTGCTGATCAAGTCATAGACAAACTAGAGCTCAGGAGTATGCAGAACTTATTATTAAAATTCTCAATTTTAACTCTTACTTCAAAAAGTTTAACCGTAGGAACTATAATTTTTATAGAAGTAATGTAGGTATATTATATTGTAAGACTCTTTTAGAGAAAGTAGTGTTACGATCGAGAAATTATGATTGTTGCATATAATAAATATTTTAAATATTAAGTCCTATATACAAAGATTTTAAAGTTCAAAAAACTGTATTTTAATAATATTTTTTTAAAAGCAATCTGCAAATAAGTTGTTAAAGAATCTTAGAAAAAATCTTTTATAATTTTCTTTGCTACGTTGTAGACGTAATTATTAAACTCGATCCAAAGCTATTTCTCATTATATTATATGACATTATCTACATTGAATATTTGAATTATTATTTTCATCAAAAATAACAAACTTTTGAAGTAAAAAGAGTGTTTAAAGGGAAACTTTAAATGTGAAATGGATCGTAACTGATCAAATTTTGAATTAATGTAAATTGTCTTGTTAGTATTATTTTTCATTTAAATTTTATTTGAATAACTTTATTTTTTTTAAAATGAAAAGAAATTTCGACTAAATAGAACTAATTAATAGAAAAATAGAATCTGCAACGTGTCCTGGATCTTTATGGTATCTATTGGGCAATTAAGCTGATTATTAGAGAAATAATTATTTTTTTAATTTTCTTTTAATTTCTTATTATTGACATAAAATATCCTTACATAAATAAAGTTCTTCCTTTATTCATTTAAACAGAAGTGTAAATTATGTTTGTTAAATTGAATTAAAATCTTTGTGTCATATATGTATTCTATATTTTAAAATTTAATAAAATTAGCTTAACTGCCTATAAATCTGAAATAAAATTAAACCAAATTTTGTTAGAACGATTTTCTAAAAATTTATAAATAGTATAGTAAAAATAATAAAAATTAATTGAATTTTAGATTCAATTTATGGAATTTTGAAAAATCATCTTTAACATACGATTTAATGAATTGAGTTTAAATTAATATTTTTAATTTACTGAATGTACCCAGTAGTTCTCTTTAAGTTATATAATGTTTTCAAAAAATGAAAATAAAACTTTATATGACCTGTATATATTTATCTTAACTAATTATACACACACGTAAGCTATTATTATTATATTATTCAGAATTTATTGTAAAAAGTTAAAATAAATTTTTTGAAAATACGTAAGTATTTCAAAAATGTCGTTTACACGATTTTTAAAACTTTCATTACTGATAAAGTACTATGCAATATGACAAAAGAATGTTGAATATTTGTAGTTTACATGTATGAAAGGAATATTATACATTTGGACAGATAATCCCTCGCAAATAGGCGATATATTTTATAATATAAACTAGTGCAAAAGCATTAGAAAGATTTTAATGGAAAACATTTAGTTTTAATCTTGACATAACTTTAATTTAATTAAAACAATACGTTAAAAATAATTTAATTGTTATTTAATTTGTTAAGTTCTATAAAATAAAAATTAAATTAAGTTTAATTATATTAAATTAAACTTGAACTACATAATTGTTTTATTTAAGCAACTGAATTATTTATTTTTATTAGAACAGTGTAATTATACTCTGTATCCGTAAATTTTTAGAAATACTTGTTTATAAAAATCTAAAATCGAAATTACGATATTTTATTAATTATATAAAAATACATAATAGAACAAAATATATAAGTGTAAAAATATTAACTAAATTTCGTATATCAGAGTATAGAGTTTCAGTTATAAAAATATTTCTATGTCGACATTTTAGTCATATACATGTATGTAAGATATTAGAGCAGCTGGATCAGAGGGATATTATTACATTTGTACAACCAGAAATGCACTCTCATTGCTGTAATATGGATAGGTCATCTGTCTCAAATATGCATTACAAGTCTGTTTCGAAGCTTCAAGGTAGCTGGTAGCTTCTAGCATTGCGTGTATGAATATATTTTTTGAGTTAACCATAGCGTTAGAAAAGTACTAATAAGCTAATATAAAATTCTGCATTAAATTTTATTTTTTAACTTTATTCTATATGTGAAACCGTATTTTTAGATATATAAATTTATATAACATTTATAATATTAATATAATAACATTAAAATATTTTCAAATATTAAATAAATACTTTAAATAAATAAATATATTAAAGTTAATTTTTAAGGTGAAAAAATAATAAAAAATATATTTATAAAAATAAGGACATATAAAAGTTTTAGAGAAAATTAGTTACTAGTTTAATAAATGATCTCGGCTGTCATCTGTGTAACGATTTAATGATGTAATGATATATACATATATATATATATATATATATATATATATATATTTAATCAGTTTAGAGAAAGATTAGAAATAAAGGTTCAAGAGTAGGTATCGAATTACAATCAATCACTTGCAAGGACAGCCAATTTCAAAGATAATTAACATATTCATTTTATTCAAGCTTTTCCGCTTGACTGTCTGATCTCGTGCTTAGGCTCAAATATCGTATAACTGCTTTACAGACCCAGAAAATTTCTGGGTTAAATCGATATTGATTAATAAATAATTAAAAATATAGATTTGTCCAATACTCGTTCATTTTACGAAATTATTCGTAGATTAGAAAATTTAATGTATATGTTTGTATACTTTTGAATTATTAAACCAATATAAGAAATTTCATTACTAGAATATTTAATTTGTTCATATTTAAAATATAAATTAATTTATTAAAATTTATTTTAAAAAATTCCCGCTTAATTTCTTCGCATTTATAATAAAATTTTACTCTCATGTATAGATTATTCAAGTATTGAGAAATTCTTTAAATTTTTAAATACATTTATTTCTTTGCATATATTTGGCATGTTAGATTTTTCATAATTTATATCACTGATTATTATTTTAACGTACAATTTTTTTATTTTAAATTTAGTACCTTCAACGGAAAATGTAGTCCATTACAAATAAAAATATATAAAGTTTATCAAGGTATTTTGGACACATGAAACATAATACTTTTAAAACAATTTGTATGCAAATATGAAACCTCGATATTTGTTCAGTATTGAAACAACGAATATTTCCTTAAAATTTTTTCAAAAGAGTCAATTTCTGAAAATTCTAGATAATAAAAAGTGAATTTCAATAATATAGCAGAATGTAATAGATAAAATGTATTTTTAGATCATGATGAGGAGCAAAAAAAATTTTCTTATATATTTTACGTAATTCAAGGCCGATTTCGTCTATCGCACCAATCTAGGGAATCTGAATTGACTTGAATGCGGAGATGTGGTTAAATAATTAAACGCAGTTTTAGAATTGAAATGATAATATGGTTTATTGAAAGGCTCAGAAATTCTATTTATGGAGTGCGTTAATGCTTCGGTGTCTTGTTGTTCCAAATGAGGTGTTCTGTCTGCTTCGTTCCTCAGATTATTCGTCGAACATCTTAACAACTGATCGATCGGTTACTCTCTTCGAATCCAATAATCAGGTGATGTTCTTAAATTTATTAATGATAATTTATAAATGATATTTCGTAAGTTCGGGTGTGTAAGTATCTATAGGATTATTATTAGTGCAAATATCCATTGGGACTCTGTCCCGTGCTGTGTGCTTATCTCAAAGCGATAATTGTCATGCTTTTTGTCTACCTCATGAAGCATTCGCGCACTGTCTTCTCTTTCACCATGCCAAAGTAATCCCGATGGTATAGAGCAATGAATCCCAAGCGTCAGAATTAGCGTATGATGTGGTAGATATTTCTATGTTTTTCTGCCAAGATGGAGAACGCTCCTCTATCACATCGTGCACCTCGTAAATCTTCATGATTACGCATGGGCTTTCATTCTCTCAGGCTGCATAGTGCTTTTTCCATAAATCGCAAAGGTTCTAATTTTTTTTGTTTGAAATCTTAAATTATATGTAAAAATTCAATTTCATATTTGAAAATAAATAAATAAATTTTATTTCTCAATACAGTAGTCGTCGAACGAGTTCATTTATTTTTCCTTTTGTATAATACACCAAGATAATTATAAGTCTTTTCGTAAATCTTTTATGACAATATTTCACCTCCGTATTTGATTAAAATTACAATTCCATTTTCATTAAAATTATAAAAGCATAAAATTATAAATAATAAATTATCAGAACCCGACAGTTATAGAGAATTTTAAGTTGAATTATATTTTTAATAAGCTGAAAATTTAATTTGTATAAACTAATTTAAAATATTAATAAGCTGATAAAATTAAGTAATGATATCTCATTTGAAGTAAATTTTTCGATCAATTTATTTGATTGCATTTTTTATTACTTTTCTAAATTGAATACGTAGAAGATTCGAAAATCTGATTAAATCAAAATTTTATTCTTTTATATTCATGAAATGGAATCATGGAATTTAATTTTAAAGTTAAATAGTTAAAGTTACTTCCATATTTCGTTATTTTAATATTTCTAAAATTAATATGAAATGTAAGAACACTTTTTTAAATATAGATTATAATAGAAAACAATTTTTAATTTAATTCTTTCAATACAAAATTCTATATTATTTATACATATTAAAGGTACATTATGGAATTCACTGTAATATTTTCTTGTAGTAAATCATTTACTAAAAATTATATTACAGTAATTCTAAAAAATCATTTTGATGTCAATTTTGAAATTCTTTTCTGGACTAAATATTTCCATATCGCATTACTTTTGTATTGTCACTTTCAGCCGAGAATGAGTTTTTGTGCTTTGACCTCATCTTTATTCAAAAATATATTAATTAAATAATATATAGAATATTTTATTAAGTTCCCACTAACTTCTAAAGTACACTAATAATTCAGATAAGAAATTTTTTTGTTTTGATATACAATCTTAAAAAAAATTTCGAATATATCGTTAACGTAGATTTTTTCTTTTATAAAATTTAATAAACCACTTTCATTTGTATGCAAAACTTCTATACAATTCCATTTATATATAAAAGTCAATTATTTTCATTGTATTTGTTCATCTATGTTTAAAACAAGGAACATCTTGTAACGTTCTGTCTCATTGGAAATTTTTTCACGCAGGAGTTGAAAAGCGAACGGAAGTCTCACCTTTGGTAAAATATCAATATACAGCCTTAGTCATGTAAGTACCATCGCGTGGTATAATACTATCCCACTGCTCTAACCTTCGCCACCGTCTTTTTTAGCTACATTCAAAGTACCAAGAAAAGGTAAATAGAAATGATGATGAAAATATTAACTATGATTGTAGCTACAGAAGTTAAATCGCATGTTAGCCCAGGTAGAAACTAGGAAAACGTATTTATTCTATTCTCTTCCGCTCATACCTTCTTCTTAAAATTCTTCCATACAATCGTTTCTTCTTTTCTTTAATGGAAAACTACTTACTACTTTTTAAGTTCGCTCAAATTCCGATTTATTTTCATCTACATACTTATATTTGAGAATTTGAACTATTTTTTCTTCTCAGAATTTTCTTACTTATTTCCTTTCGTAGATACATTATGATGATTCCCTTAAAGTTGTTAAAACAAATTTAAGTGAAAACGAAAGGAATGTAAGTCTCTTTTTTTCTAAAACTGCCATTTTCTAGTTTCATTACGGGATTTAGGATCATTTTTTCTAGGAAAAGATTCAACAAATAATAAGGCAAAACAATACTAGCCTTCGGTCTTTATTTACTCATTATTATTTAATTTATTGAAAAGTTCATTATTTTTTTCTGTCATTTTAGAACTTAATTGATATATCACCATTTTTGTAAATTATTAGTTTTCTGGTTAGTTCTTTTCTTAGAATAGTAGTTAATAAATAAAATAGAAAAAATGAACACATTTATATAAGTAAAACAATAAATTTTCCAACATCCGATTCAGATAAAGGATTTATATACAAATATGTTTATCAAAAATATTATTTTAAATGTTCTGTAAGAAGAAATATTATTAATGCGTAAAAAGATTAAATTATGCACTTATATATGCACAGATTAGATTATGTTTGAATTCTTTTCAAATACATAATTCAATAAATTCTGATAGAAAAAATCAAGTTTCAGTGACATTAAGAGCAAGGAATATTGTAAATATTATTATGTAACAACTAAAGTACAATGAATAAAGCGGTTCTAATCAATAATAAAACTGTTTAACAGTTGATTGAAAATGACCTTGTATTTTATTATTTCATTAACAGAGAAAATACGTTAAGCAATTGATTTAATGATTCTATTGATTAAAATAAATAAAAACATTATCTTATTTTTTTATGTTTTGCATTAAGATCTATAAGCCTAGTAGTTTTTTCCATTAGCTACATGTTATATTATCTGTATATACTACAGATAAATCTGATGTGCTTAATGTTATGTAAACATATATCATACTTGTTTCAATTCTTGTTTTATCTCTAACGAGTGTACGAGCTTTGCCTTAATATATTTTATCTCCTATTTTTTTCAATATTGTTTGGCTTCATTGATGCAAATAAAACAAACTCTCAGAAATCAACGTGAAATCGACAAATATGTATATGCAATATAGAATGGGTAGAAAAAAAAGTAGTTTTTTTATAAAAATAATATTACTATGTGAATTACGTAGAGCACTATGTAGCTCTGATTTATCAATATTACACGAGTTTTTCGTAGCAGTAACGACTAAGATCTACTGATAGCCTCACTTAAAACGAGACATTGTTGACGCTATTTACCGTAGACAACAGTACTGTAGCAAATTCCTAGTACAATATTCACTCCAGTACTGCAGCTAAGATACTTTTTATAAATGAAGCTCTTTTTCTCAACGAGGTTATTTCATTTATAGTCTTAGTCAATTATGATGACAAATAAATAAATTTCTTTCAACATTTATAAATAAAAATTTCTATAAAGTTCTTAAATTTCTTTTGATATATTGATACAATAAGTTAAAAAATTTAATTTTCAGTGTTTAGTATGAATATTTAATCTGTTAAATAATTACTTGTGTATAAGTTGTACAATTAATTCTAAGTTATAATAAATAAAGACGATCGTTTACTTAACGAATAATTATATAGATAAGATACAGATGAACTTTACTTGTTTTCAAATCCCGCATCAATAATGTTTCACTCTAATAAAAACAAATTAAGGTGAAGGAGAAAAATAGAATTATTTAGTTACTTTGATGCCTAGAAAAAATTGTTTTTAAAAAATCGAGATTTATTACAATAAATCAAGCGTATCAGTAAATTGCTATATCAGTCACGTAGATTCATCAAATGAGGTGATAACAGAAACTTGAAAAGGTATGACAGATTTGCTCTCTATAATTTTAGAGTACATGTATAAGATATGTATTCTAGACTACGTACACCATAGTCAGTAAGTATTAAAGAATTCTACAATACTCAATAATAAACAGCCAATCAGAAAATATTACAAAAGTATTGAAAATAGCTAGAATAGAATATGTAGTTATAATGGGTCTAATCTGTTACAAGTACCCACACTAATTAATTACATTCTGTAAGGTTCAGATGAAGTCGGCCTTACCGTCAAGAATAGGTTCATCAAATAACTATTTATACAGAAAACTTGTTCATGGCATAATTTTCATCAATAACATCATTTTATAATAAAATGGCTACCTTCGTGAATTAAAAAAAACTTCAAAAATATAATAAAATATCAAATATAATTTAAAGAAACATAGAGCATCATCGCTAAAAAACTTTCTTTTATATATATTCCTTTGTTGTAGACACCTAAACTGTATTAACAGAAAATACTATTACGGAACAGTAGAATAAAATCGTGAGTATATAAATTAATACTTTATATATTCTAATTTAAATATTATAAAAATCAAGCAGATGTTTGATTATAGTGCAGTAGACACAGTATCAAGGTACAATACTTGCAAAGTAGCCTACAAAATCGCTTGAACCTATCGCTTGAAACTATCTAAAACATAACTTTGATAAATTTAAAATTAGAGTCTCTATTGATTTTAAGCTTCACACATAGTAATGAAATTTGTAGATCAGATTGTAATAGTTCATACATATTCATTATATAAAAAGAATCCAGAGAACTTAAGAAGAGCTGTAAGAGAAGATATATATTCGTCAAGCTTTCATAACTTCTAATATTAAGGAAAATGAAAACTGAAAAATGAAAAACGAAAACTTTTTAAGTCACTAATAAATGAATAGAAAATGGTAGGATAGGAAATTAGATTTATTTATTCAAGCACATTGTGGAGCGATTTGCTTTTGCTTTTGCCTGCAATAACACGTACAGAGCATCGTGACCACAACATTTGTTTGCGAAAGTAATATCTTATAGAAAAAGTATAATATCTAATCGTTAATCAGGCATTACTAATAAAATCCATTTAATACTTTTTTGTTGAATAAAGTTGATGCATTGTAAAGGATCTTGGCGTTACGAGTCACGGATTATCAACTCCGAAAAGTCTGATATAATTAAAAATATAAAAACATTCACAGGTAAATAAGGATATCTAAGAAATTATATGTATCAGTTGGATCGGTTTATTATAACATATGATTATGAGAAATCAGTATATGTATTTCAGTCGATGAGCTTCAAAATTTTCAAACCAAATATGCAAAGGCTTTACAAGTGACTTTCAAATTCATCCAGGCTCATAAACTCTAGGATTCTTACAATTCGCCAAGGAAACTCCGTCATTTTGCGATGTAACAACGACGTTTTTCTACGTTTCTAAACAAATCTAAACAAATACGATGAATAGCTGCGAATAACTAGCGGACAAAAAAGTAATATTTAAATATGACTTGTAAATATCGAAACTATTCTAGATTCTCTTCAGTCATAGGAGATTAAAAAGGAATTTAAGAGAAGTGCAGCTTTTCGAAATATGGTACAATTTATATGTGTATGCGCGCGTTATGACTTCTCTCTCGTCGTTTCTTTTTGACTATCTTTTATCTCTCATTTCGCAGCCTTCAGTTAAAGTTATTTATTCTCATTAGAGCGTAGTGACCTGAGTATTATTAAATTATAAAAACTAGCAACAACTGAAAAATTTATCAGCTTTTATCAAACTTATTTCAAAATGATTCTTTTGTAATGGAATAGTTGGATAAACATTATTTCTAATTTGATTCTAAAAATGTAAATGATCACGTGCACATGTGAAAATACACACCCTAACACATATGTTAATTATCATAATGATAATAGACATTTTATTGCTGCTCAAATAATATAATATTTACGTGCGTAACTTACAATGAAAATCAGAAATTCGGCCCTAAATCTTACTAAAAATTAAAAAAAAAACGAATTATCTAAATGTTAATTATTATCAGATTATAATAAAAATTAATCTTTTAAGACGAAATAATTAAGTATACACTACACATTCACAATGTTTTAATTTTTTCTAAGGGTAGAAATATTCAATAACAGAAAGTCATCAATAGAATGTCATAGATATATTTGTTAAAAATGCTTATATTGACTTTGTACTGTTGTTTTTGTTTTTTTAATAAAACGTAATACTTGCTTTTCGTATTGAATCTTAATACAAAACATTGTATATATATTAAATACTATCTGAGACAGGATATTTCGAAATTCTACTGACTTCGTTTGTTGTTAATATTGCAGTGTGCGGATCGAATGAATAAACGAGCGCTCACATATTTATAAATCAGGACAATCTGAGAAACTTGTTTATTTTAAAAAATCTTCGGTCGAATTTTATCATACATAAATTGTTTGATGTATAATTAATAAGAATCAATAATATAACTTTTTGGAATAAAAGAATTGGTAGCCGTATGTCTTTTTAATTTTTCCATCCCATTTAAAGGTGGTTTTTAATAGTGTAAATAAGGACAGTTACTTAATTTTGTTACTTCAGAAATAGGAAAAATTAACGTTTCTAACTAAAATAATATAAAGTTTCTCTGAATCCTTGGGTACAGATTATAAAACAACTGATTTCTCACAATAATCGTTCGTTGCAATTTATACTTATAATGTCAGCTGTAATAGCACATCTTTGCAAAGCAGCGCTAATGCTTTGTCATGCAGTTGGCGTCAATGTGTGCCGGCCTTTTATTGACAGAGATATATTACGAGCACTCAATCCTGGGCTCGTAGATTCATGGTTAATATGAAGTGACGAGGGTAGCACAGCGAGTCACCATTACGAATACAAAATGAGGGCTCGATTTGTAAGGACGGTGTTATAAAGGCTCGCTTAATTAATACGTGGGTAGCTTACTTCTTTTTTGAAAAATCATTCATTCTCTCTTCATTTTAGAATTAATTGCTTCTGAAAGCTAAAAATTATAACGATACATTGTAGTTTTGTGTACCACGGAGTATCAACATTAAAATGTTAAATCTACAGGTCACGTTAACTTTCCCTTTAGAATAGTTTAAGTTTAATTAATATAATTCACTAGAAATTAACAATATATTTATTAGCCAGAAGTTGACGATAGTTTATTATTGTAATACTGATAAACATTTGGTATAAATTGATTTTACCAAATAATTCTATTCATCTCTTAATTGTTTTTCTAATTTATTAATCATATTTTCTCAAAATACTATTCTTATCATTGGTTTTGATAAGAAGAGAATTTTGATTTTATATTTATCAGTATGTCTATATAAGTGTTTTTTTGTAATTAACTTACAAATTTATTCCAAGTAAAGGGGTTGAAACTTTATGAAAAGAAGGTGAAATTTATTATTTATTTCCAATGGATATATAATAAACTTTAAAGGAAGAATCAGGTAAATTATAATATAATCTCAGTTTTATTCTTAAATAAAATTTGTAAAATTGTTTGCAATTTTAAATATATAAATACATTGCTTAAATTTAATTTCAAATAAAAAGTATCATTGAATATTCCTAATAATAATAATTAAAATTAAATTATAAATGAATGTTAATTATATTCATTATAAGTTAGTCATACAAATCATTATTTTATTTCATAATGACACAAAAAAGTATACGATAAACTTATTTATTTTAGTCATAAATATTTATAATTTTTTATTTACCTGTTTATTTATTTATATAATAATGACAATAAAAATGTATTAACATTGTAATAAAAATATAATAGATAAAAATTATTTCATTAAATAGAGGAACGTTCACATAAATTGATACGAGACTTTTGTTCATATATTCTTTTAATTATATTGCAATGTCAATTATATGCGACAATTATATAAATTATCGTATATTAGTATCGCACTTGATAATTTATAAAATATAAATTTCACACATGCGTTTATTTTTTACTCTTTTCTTTATTATGATATTCAACAATAAAAGGAATAGTAAGCAATTAGTGTACATTGCAACATTAATTTTTGCCACAAACATTCGAAGACTTTTAGTTAATTAAAATATTTTAAATTACTAATTACTCTTAGTCAATATTGAAATGAGATATATAAGATAATGTACCATTGAATCTGATCTGAGGCTGATAAATTTCGTGGTTGTGCATCATAAAATCAGGTTGGCTCCAATAAGCGACCGTGCAAAATTTTATTTATGATTGATTGATGAAAATTAAGTATACATTTATTTTATCAATACAAAAAGAAGTCACGCGGCTGTTTCTTCATTGAACACTTATGCTAAACACTTATGAACACCGCTAAATACTGCTATCAATTATGATAGACTAATGAGTATTACAGATACATTATCGAAAAGAAGAGACCTTGATTAGCAGGTCACGTATCATAATTGTACGTTATCCCATCACATATGCTAATACGTACTCGTATTGAAAAGTAACAGATGCGTACTCGAATAGTGATTAGAAATATACATATACATCAGTTGCAGCTTTGAGTTTTAATTTATTACAATATTTTCCAATAGAGAATACGATTATTTTTTACGAAAAATCTATTATTTTCCTTAGTTGTCTCATTTATTAATATATATATATACACATATACTAAGTAAGTATACTTTTCTTAAATATCTTTTTCATTTATTTGAAGCATATTATAATTTATTTACAAATGATAGCGGTGCTTCTGTACTGTAATCGCGTGTACTTTATTTAAAATATATTTACTTCTTCTTGCTATTCATGCAAACATACAGATCATTGAAATTAAAAATTAATTTTTATTTAGATTCTTTATAATTTGTATATTATGTTACTGAATTAAAATACTTTAGCAATCGTATGATTAATATTTTTATTAATTTGTTAGAATAATTGTAATAAAAGTTTTTACAATTTTCAAATTTATTATTAGTCATAATACACAAGAATAAAAGTAATTCTAAAATTGGATTATAATTTTACGTATCTCTTGGTGTACGGTGAGTACTATTTATTTAATTCGTAAAAAGTATATTAACCTGTTTGAAAACTGATCTACAATACTTGAACCATAGATTTGAGGACGATAAATTATCTTCACCGGAGTTCGAGCGTAACTCCACGATCGTTATTTCGCCTGTTTCGTCTATCTCAAAATAATGTCAGGTAGAAGAGACGGATAAATAATAACATATTTCTATACGTAAGCTAAAACTTTAGCACCGTATTCAGCGAGGATGTTCTTCAGAGCCACTTTAAAAAATAAAAGTATTTTACAGTATCTTAAAAGCTCAAGAAATTAGCAAAACGTATAACTCGTATAATTTCTGACATTTATCTTGGACAAATAGATAAATTTAATGTAGTCCCTTACTGGAAAGAATAATAGATTTGAAGATATACGATTTCATAACAGACAAACTTGCTATGATAGAAGTTCAGAAGTAGAAACGAATTTTTGTTCGAAAGAGCAATGACTCAAAGTATCAGGATTTCAATGTCCAGTAGTAACTTTACTGGTTATATTTTATTAGGGCATTGTAAAACTTGGTGATTTATGAATAATGATAGTTTTCTTGAGGCAAAACTTTAAAATGCTCGAATATATATCTGATTTTTTCATTCTATCAGCTGACTCATATATTTCCTGGTGTAGAACTCGAATGATAAGTGCTTTCTTACGACTTTTTAACTATAAAAAAAGAATACAGTTCTTTAAGGTCCAAGGATAATTTTAAGTGATTCATGTAGTTACCAATGTACATTGAATATGTAGTAATAAAAATTAACGATGACAAAACGTTTATTTCTGAAACGAACTCAATGTCTTGATAATTTTGTAACATTTTCGCCTCGTCCTGGCCGCCACGTGCCCTTTCGGACACGTGTTCGACGTTCGACGGGCTTCTTCTTCGAATTTCTCCGTCCTTGTTCCTTCGTCCCTCTGCTGTTGTTGGTGGCTTGGTCTCCCGTACTCCCCGTCTGTCCCGTCCCGGTGAGTTCGAGGTCGGGCCAGGTTCGTGGCGGAAGGTGGGAAGCGCAGAGAGGCCGGGTCGAAATGAACAAAGCCTTCTTTTGTTTCTTAATCTGTACTTATGTCTTTATTGGCCTCAATTTACATTAACCTTTTTCTTGCGGTGCGCTTACCGCTTACATAGGAGGCTTCTATGTTCGAAATCCTTAACTTCTAAATACAGTGAAGGCTACATTTAATATTTCTATTGCGGCGCGCTCACCACTTACAACGGAGTCGGTTCTATGCTATTTACTTTTGCGGTGCGCTCACCGCTTACAACGGAGCCGGTTATATTTTATTTTCGCGGTGCGCTCACCGCTTACAAAGGAGTTTTATTTTCTATTTCCCCGGTGCGACACTTTCGCACCATCGCTGTGCCGGTACGTTAACGCGGCGGAGAGAAGTCCAGCCCGATGGCTGTGACTCCGTGCACGCGATCGCGGCCCTAAACCTATACCGGGAGGTACGACACGAGTCGTGCCCTAGTGCGCCAAAAGTCGCTCGACCGGGAAATCTGCGCTTCCCGAACTCCACCCCCGTCTCTCCATTTCACGTGAGCGCGCCCTTTTTATACCTTTCTCGGGCGCGTTTCCCCTCACGTGTCTAAACTCGCGGGCCTCGCGGTGGGGTCGCGCCGCCTAGCCGCTCTCGTAGGCCTGGCTGGTGGGGGGGAAATAGTGGCGGAGTGAGCGCGTCGCCCTGTGTTAGCCTGGCCAGGGCTAGACGCAAGGATCCCCTCCACGGCCCCATACTATATTATCTATTCATTCATTCATCCCTCCTTCTCGTGCGTATTTCGGGCCGTCAACTCCCACTATGCTGGCCCTCACTCATCCTTCCATTCTACGCCCGATAATCACGTTTTCACCGCTGTGCCGTACACCCTCTCGCTCTCACTCGCACACTCTCTCTCTCGTGCCCTGCTTTCATGGGCAATGCTGCGCCGAACGCCCCCTTCCACTTCCACTCGCACGCTCACGCACTTCCTCTCTCAAACCTGGCTTTTACAGACACCGCTGTGCCGTACGCCCCCTTCCACTCTCACTCGCGCGCTCTCACAAGTATACTTATACATTCACTCGCTTTTTCTCTTTAACACGCACGTTTTATCGTTTTCATTGTATTCTCTCACTCTTTCTCTCTCACACTCACGTTTTATCGTTTTCAATGTATTCGCTCGCACTTTCTCTCTCACACTCATACCTTAAATCTTCGGGCGTGTAGTCCGGACCTCTTCCTCGCTATTCTTCCGGCCCTGTTCCCACGGCAATGCTGCCCTTTTGCGACGAAGTTATTCGTCGCAATTTAATTAATCATAAAAGTGTTAAACCAGAGACTAAGAGAATCAAAGCTATAATGCTGTATTCAGTGGCAATGAGTTTTAAGAAAAACTAAACCAGTTTGTTATTGGTAGAAATTGGTAACGGGCGTTGAAAGACTTAATTATATAATAAAAAGGCCAGGAGATACGCCTATATATCATTGACAATTATGACCTTACAAGCGACAACAAATATAAAAATACAAATGCATAACTGTGTTGATTCTCTAATAGTAGTAATTATTATTGTATATTATAGAATACATTATAGAGTATTATAGAGTATTTTATAGAGATATATAGAGATATATTATTAGTATATTACTAGAGATATATTACTAGACTACATATAATAGCCGTGATAGAATGATGCCTAAACAAATGTTTAAGAGATTATATTGTTAATGTTAAATTTTATTTGTATGTCATCAGTTTTTATGTTTAAAAATAGCAGTCTCTATATTTATGTTCTAGCTCCGACATAATTGGCGTAATTTTTATTGCAGCCTTCAAATAATAATCGAGTATTTACCGATACAGAGGATTGTAAATGAAAATAATACATATGAGAATATATGAATATTTGATCACTTTCGGAATTTCTAATCTAGAGCAAACAATCTTTGCATGCATTATGGTATTCTTATTTTCGATAATTAATTTTACATTCCCTTGCTTCATTACTCAGGAGCCTATGAAAAATTAGAATAATTATATATGGAGTATTTACTTAAGTGTATTATCCTCCTCTTGATGAATGCAATATACCATTTTACGTAAAACAGATTTCAGTCTTCGACGGTAAGTATACTATGTTTTATAAAAAAATTTTAACCTGATCATCTGGTTCCTTCTTTTGTAAACGAATACGACGATCTCAATCTCAGATCAGGAGAAAATAAACAACTCCTACGTTGCATTATTTAAATGTGCCTAGCACAGTTCTAGTCTATTGCTATATAGTTATATGGTGAAGCTGCGGGTAAGCTAGATAAATCAAGATAAATCATAGAAAGAATAAAAGAGAAACAAGGGACAATAATAAAAGAAGTACTCACATCCATTCCTCGACGATTCCTCCATCTTCTCCAATCGGTGAAGTCAGCCCGCCAGTATTCAACATAATATTCCTCGGTATATTCGACGCCGTGACCGTTACCGAATCGTCCTTGAGTACGCGTTGACGTAAGAACTCGGGGATTGTGGAGATTGACTTCTAAATATTCTTTACCCTCCTTTGTCACCATATTCTTTGGGCACCAAGCACCTCCACCCTTATCCTTTCGCAATCTGAAACAATTTCAAATCATTGCATTTTATTGCACAAAGTCGCGAACGGCTATATCGTAAAATTAAGGTAATAAATATTATTCAGATATAACAACGGGCTTCTCAAAATAAATAGTGTAATAATGTGTGGAATTATGTATGTTTTACATTTACTGCAGTAAATTTACTTTATTTTATTTTTAATAAATAAAAGTGATATGAATATTTCTATAATTTTTCCCTTGATTTTTATTAACCTTATCAAAATACTTATTACTATAAAAATTCCAATTCCTTTAATTAAGTCTTGGATGTTATTGCTAGTTTAATCTAATTTGTTTAAGGTTATATTACTAAATTAATTATTATTTATTCAGTACTTGCAACAATTCTAGATTTGCATTCCGTAATTTCATTTCTTATTATTATACAAATATTTATTTGAATGCTTATATGTAATAGATATAATATGTTTTACAGCTTACTAGAAATTATTGTTGCAAATTCATTTAAAGAACATTCCAACATGGGTATTATTTATACATTTATTAACTAATATACTGACTGGTTATTATTTTGTGAAAATAATAACCGTCTATTGTAATACAATAATACGCATGTATTTAATACTTATTCTCTTTTACTGAGCACATTGAATTGAATTATTTATTAAAATTTCAATGTTTATATGTGCTTTAATGAAAAAAATTCGTTCACCTTAGTAAATATTAATTTCGATAATGTGTTCTAGCAAAATTTTGTCAATTACAAGGCTACGAAATGTATCTTCAGCAGTCTATTCAATATATATATGTTTTCAACCATGGTTATATATTATGAAGATTTTATAAAACACGACAGTACTAAATCCTTATTAAGCATTTGACAATTTTTCTTATTGGAAACTGTAGTTTGAATACTTAGAGTTGGCGGTAGAGAGAGAAAGAGAGAGAGAGAAAGAGAGACAGATAGAGACAGATTGAAACGCAGTTTTAATATTTATATTTGTATAAAAAATTTTTTTATTTAAGTTTAACGTTCATGATGAGCATTTTTTGATACAATCGTTGACATTATTATCTCAAATTGGAGGACCATATTAGAGAAAATTATTCATTTGGAATGTTATTATTTTTTGTAAAAGTATATCACACATATGTTTACTCTATAATGTTATTAATAATTTATTTTACATATAAATAGATCAGTTACGATCATTTGGTATACTTAAAATAAATTTGATATTAATTTTAACTATAATTTTAGTTATTTTAGAATCGCTTAACTTAACACTTAATGAAGAAGTAATTTATTAAAATAAAATGATGAATTCTATTTAAGAAAATCTCATTTTCTACTAATATTCTACCATCAACGTAGTTTCTTTTTAAAGTTAAAGTAAGATTTGAAGCAAATTTTGAGTTATTAATCCTACTTCAAAAGAGCTAATCCTACTTCAAAATTTATATTTATAAATAGTTTAGCTGTACTTTTCAACAAGTGCTTAATATCCAGTGCTTGTAACATTATTTAATTTTTCTTTATTCAGTAGTAAAAATTACTTTAAATGAATTTTAACTTAATGATTCATGTTGCAAAGACATAGTATTCATGAATAACGCAGATTCCTATTTGTAAAAGAGAAAAAGTTGGTGAAAATCTAAGTTGAACGCGCATTAGAAATTAACTTTTAAAAAATATAATTTTAAATTTTGGCTTCCTAAATAAATACCAAATTCTCGAGAAGATTTGACTGGTGATATTAAATGATAAGAAAAGCAGACTCTAGAAGGTATAAAGTGCAGTAGTACAACAGATAATGCAATACTTTAAAAATTTAATTCGCTGATTAAAGTATAATTACATCTTTATTACTACACCACATCAGTAAAAAACATGTTTTGTTCCAACAAAATGACTACCATGAATAATTTATCTTCATTATCTATAATTTGAACAATTAAAAAAAATTTAAACCGGCATTTAAACTATTTAGAAAACTCTAATTACGTAAATGAGAAGAATTAATGATTTTAAACTATTTAAAAGTTAATCTTGTAGTTCTGCTATAATTCCACTAACAATAGATCAGTGAAAAATTTCAGTGCAAACACTTGAAATGTAGTATCTTAATAGTATCTTATAGTATCTTACAGTATCTTACAGTATCTTAAACAGATGTACGACTACATAAAATAGAAGTTTTTTCGAAATATCAGGCTACGTTGGCTGAACATAACTACGTTAGTTATAATGGGCATGGATATCGGTATGTTAGACCTTAAGAATAATTCGAGTAACTTTGTCTTTCTAGCTGTCTAAAGAAGTTGAAATTTCTTAAATTTTAAAAAAAGGCAAATTTTCGAAATAATACAATCGATTATTAACAAATTTCGAACCATGCATTTCATGAAAAAAGGCAAGAATAATAAATAATATGGTTTATCATTGTGAGCTACTTTCATTAAATATGATTACGAAAATATAATTGAACTGAAATGACAAGCATCAAATGGATTAAAAATACTGTTGAAAATAGGGAATTTATTATTAGTAGCAAATTTACGAGCACCATGTTAAGTCCACTCACAAACTGACTTACCTTAAGCCTCCACGAGCCATACAAAACAAATTAAAATTTATTGATTAATTACACAACTCAAAATATAATTCACTCTCTGGTTTTGATTTCTTTTACATAACTAAAATTTCATAAATAATTAAAATAATAAATAACAACATGATTTACTAAATTTGTATTTAAAGTGTTTATAACTATATCTATATCTTTCCAACATACGTTTCTACAAATACAGTTATTTTCTCAATGGTATGGACAAGCCTGAAAATTAATTGATTCTTTATGTAATATAAAATGTACTAAGACAAAATAATTTATTATGATCTACATTTTTCTCATTTGGCCACTATATACCTTTTATTCAATTTTATGATTGAATAGCTTTGAAAATATACAATAAGTTTGAATCCATATTGGATATGGAAATTTGAACTATAAAAAACAAAGATACAGAATTAATTAAATATAATTTTAGAAAATTATTGATGTTATAAAAGAATTCACTATTGCAAATATTTTTGTATAATATAAGCCAATTTTTTCTTATAGTTTAAATACATTGAGTAATTTTAATTACAATTATTATTTATATGTTTAATACAATATTAGGCAAAAAACTAATTAAGAAAAGTCGATGTAGGAAATCTATTATATAACAAATACTGTTAACTAAAAATAATTTATTTTCATATTTCATAATTAAATATTCATAAATAAATTCATAAATAAATATAAATATATAATTCTACGTATATTAAAGTAGTCTAAAATTTAATGCATAATGCAGTGATTCACAACGGCAGTGATAAAATTTCAAAACCAGTATTCAGTCTACGTATGAGGCAGTAGTCCGTGTATGCGCAATCGACATTATTTGAATTTATGTAGCAATATTCCCTCAAATTGTCAAGAAGAGGAAATATGTTCAAACAATCTGATCAATAGAGTTTGTAGTAGGAGCACATGGTTATAACGATACAAGTCATTAGTAGTGCTAATGCGCTTTTCGACAGATGAGGCTAACAATATTCTACAACTAGACTCTTTCTTTATCTTGTTCTTTGGCATTGTAATTTAAATACGGTTATACATCGGTATTTCGGTTTTCTCAGGCATCAGTCTGCACTTAAGTCGGACGTTCAATAAGATTGCATAAGTAGTATCACCGTGTATTTCGAGCTTAGGACCCGACCATCTCTCCTTTTCCATAATTAGCTTCGACCACAAAACGCGAGAAAGAAACTTTCCCGCTAATTTGTTGTCGCTGCTACGTCTGAATTGCATTTTGGAAATGGCTTGAGGTCTCCCGAGGTTTCATTTAATTATTTCATGGTACATGATTTAATTAGATGTTTTATGTAGCTTCATATATACATTAAATTAACATGTTTAATAGGTAGATGAGTTTTTTATTAAAAAATTTAAAAAATTTAATACTTTTGCTACAACCTGCATTTAATGGTCTTATAGATTTTGTTTATTTCTCTTATCTTATTTTGAAGCGGGTAATTGTTTATTTACATTTATGATCTATATATTATAACGAGATTCTTTCGCCTCCTGATGAATGTCCTTAGTGCTCCGTGCTGTCACACGTTCCATTACAAGACAGAGTTCACTTCCACGCACTTCACTCATCCCGCTTGTTTCATGGTAAGCCTTCGCTCTCACGTCGAATGTGCGCACGGACGTATTTGTGAAAGCAGTGGTATCCGGAAAAATTGATAATTTTATTTTGGAAGGTAACTACTCGGAAAGAAATAAAGCGTGACATTAGTACCATATTTTATACAATAATTTATTACGATCAACGACAATATAAAACACTCGCACACGGCGGACTTCCCTGTGTCCGTAAAAAATTGCTAGAACAATAAATATTTTTCCAGTCGAATTATCAAATATAAACGTTGTAAGTCGACTTACCTTTTTTATTGCTCGCTTTCATTCGCTCATGTTTCTTCTCTTTCTCACTCACTCCTCTCTCTCTCTCTCTCTCTCTCTCTCTTTGTTTCTCTCGCTCGCTCAAGCCTCGTCTGTTCTGTAGTTATCTCTCTTGGAAATTCGATCCAGACTGCCTTGTTCTTTGTAATTTTCACGATTGCCGCCGAATTTTCACGAAACTTTTCGTGAGGTTTACACTGACGTTGCCACACTTTAACGTTAGTTTAGAATCTCGTTACACTATGTATGTAAAGTAGAAAATAATCGATTCAATTCTCTAGCCTAGAAAGTTTTTCTAATATTAATAATGACCGATCCTTATGGAGGAGTATAAAGGTTTCTTTATACGTTCTAATTGCAAATATCATGTAGATGTAATAAAATAAAAAATATATTTCAAGATTATTCAATTAGCATTTATAGAGGAAATGATTTTGGCAATTAAGTGCACGACCTAATTCCGATGTAGGAATGCTACGATAAAGTTAACAGCATAGTTGTCTAATTAACCACAAGCTAGTTTGAGATCACTCTCGCTACTCTGACCGCGTACCTGCATAGATTTAAACACATCTGTATGTAAGAACAATGAAGCAATGACAATTATATATATATATATAGGTAAGCGAACATTGGTATTAAATATTATTCTTGGAATTTATTTTTAATTTAAAGCAATGGAATATCAAAGGTTAGTAAAATATCTTTCGTTTTTCATGCAAAATTATTTACGAGATTGGAGAAGGATCAAGATAACTCTCTGGAGGAAGATTTTAAAAAAACTTTCATCGTTTATTTCCCCGATCTACAATCTTGTACTGAAAGTACTTCGATCACGTGTTGCATAAATCCGTAATTGAACTCTAATAAATATATATATATCGCAACATGTTACACTACCCAATTAACTAATATTAACCAAGCAAAATTAACTAATATTATAGGGAGAATTATACGGGTACTTAATTTTCATCTATCAGAATCAAAGTGAATTTTCCTTGCTGACAAGGTTCGGTTCTTTTGGTATACCATTTACGGATACCTTAGCTTGAGTTCTCATCTGAAAGCAAATGAAAATACCGTTTATGTAGAATCTTTGTATCGAATACAAATTTTAGGTTAACTATATAGGTAATTCTTAAGGAAAAGTGATCTGATTGAATTATTACTGCAGAATATATTTTATATAATAATTATTTTGGAAAACCAATTCTTTAACATGATATTAATAAATAAATATATATATATATATATATAGAAAAATAATATATCTATGGAATCCGTTAATATCATACAATGTATCATAATTAAAATTATATAATGAATTACCAACTGTCATAATGCTCTTTTCAAAGAAATAGCAGTAAAATTAATATACTATAAGAATTTTTTAAATATGACTTATGTATAAATTTCGTAAGTGTAAAAGATATATTATAGGTACAAAAAGTTTTATAATTAAAACTCTGTGTTATTTAGTCCATAATATGCTTTCATTTGATTAAAAACAATGATAAAATATGGTTTAACCTTATATGAATGGTAAAAATTTTATAACTCTATGGACTAAAAGAATGGAAAATATTACATAATTTAGAATCATTTTCTTATGTTTTTACAATCTTAGTTGATGCCTTTCTAAATTGACAGAAACATATAAATCAACATTTATATTTTTCATAACAAGTAAATACATATGATTTTTGTTTTAGTAATACATGTTAAAAGAAGTTATAAATTTTGTTATTCAAAATATCCCAGTGAACGTACAATGATTAATATTTTTGTGTAAAATCGTAACATAAACGATCCACCACAGTTTACTTTCAATAAATTTAACAGGTTTGTCCACAAGCTTTATCAACATAACGAATTCAGGCAATTCCGCATCAGCACCCAAAAGACTACTCAGACACCAAAAGTAATTTGGTAGAAAGGCGAGTGAAAGCAAGGAACTAAGGAGAGCGAAGACTCGTCTTTTTCAACGCTTTTACCATTCAATGGGTCGACTAGGCAACCCTCCACTGACTGAGGAAAGCAAAATCAGACATACGAAAGAGTAAGCTTGCCTCACTCTTGAGCCAAAAGAGGATATTTTAAAAAGTCACGCATTTCTTTATTTATTTAGTATACAATGAATCGCTTATATTTTCATATTCATTGCTTCCGATCTCTTTGAAAAAACATTTCACTATCGAAATATCTTTACTGATTATTATTTTCTCAACTGCTATGGCATGTGAAATTAATATTCGTATTCAAAGCGAACGCTTTCGGGAAAAAGTACAGTAAATATGAAAGCACCAACAACCTTCCCAAAGAGAAGAACTGCATGAAATGAGAGAGATAGAACAATAGTGGCAAGTAGATGAAGTAAAACTTAATGAAAGTGACTATAGGGAGAAAACAAAGTGAAGAATAATTCAGAGAGGTTTGATAAATATATGACAGAATTGCTTTATTTGTAATTTAAAAAGATGCGAATAAAGGGAATAATTATATATATATAAATTACACGATTATTGAAAATAAAATATAAAAAATATGAATGAATGAATTTCTGTTTGCAGTCAATAAATAAAAAAGTACAATTTTAGTAATTATAATAGTACGTAGTATTTAATATAATAGTATACGACATTCAAGTGTGGTATTATAAGAATAAAGGTCAGAATCTATGATCAAATATTTATTTTCATTTTAATTATCTTCCTATATATATAAAGTACTTTTAAAGAGTTTATAAAATAATTTCTGGTTTCATCCAGTATTTAGACAAATTTCTTTACCTACTTCTATTATGAAAAAAATGACCAGAAGTTACGTAACATGAAAAAAAATTTTCGATTTAAATTCTATGAAAGTAGAAATGTTCTTACGTATAGGTGATATGTTGTCACATGTCAATGATCAAAATTGTTATATTTTACCTGGACACTTCAGTTTAATAAATATTAGATGTCATTAGGTGACGAATTCCTATCATTCAAAGTTTTTTGTATTTAATGCCACAAAAATACTTATGATATAATTTTTATCAAAGTTGTTTTAAAAGTAGAAAATAACTTTTTTGAAAAGTTGCATTGAAATTTTGGTACCTGTGTCAGTGTGTATGTTTACAGTCAATTTTTCATAAAACTGTACTTATTTAGAACTGAAATTTATTAGAGATACTCGAAAAATATTTAATTAAAGTGTCACATGATTAAATAACTATAATATTTATAAAACTAGTTTCAATAACGAACATTTTTATTTTCAATTTATTCAGATTATATTAGTATCTCTATATTAGTATCTCATAGCAATAATTAAATCGCTATTATTATGATTGCTTTATTTAATGAAAGATAATTAATATTTTATTAACAAAAAAGCTGCTGCTTTTATTTTGTTAAAAAATGAAAATAATGAATACATTTTTATACATTTTTTTGCTTCAAATATGTTTACGATCGAATCAAATATAAATGTCAAAATAATTATTATTCAACGTTAAAGTTAATATAATCTACGTAGGCATACTATTTACGCATGTGTGTGTTGTACATTTTATATTAATGCGGTGTAGAAAATATTTTATAAAATTGTTGACTAATTCATTAAAAAATAAAAAATGTGACGATGTAAATTATTCGAAAATTAAATAAACAA
Organism: Wiebesia pumilae; assembly: GCA_018907045.1. Taxonomy (NCBI): domain Eukaryota; kingdom Metazoa; phylum Arthropoda; class Insecta; order Hymenoptera; family Agaonidae; genus Wiebesia; species Wiebesia pumilae. The sequence goes on along the minus strand of JACCHZ010000149.1, from coordinate 1,180,596 downwards.
TTTAATAAAAGAAAGAAGACAACAAAGAATGTTCTTTTTTATGCTTCTATAAATTCGAAATGCCAATTTATCATTCTAGTAAAGGCTAATTAAGTTTTCAATATTCATTCTGTTTTAACAATAAGAAAAGCTGCGTGGCTTCTTTAGAAAAATTATCTATATTGTTCTAATGTTAATTACGTTTCAAGTACTTGACAGAAACTAGTTTTGATTAGTATGACATTAGAATGAAAGTTAGTCAGATGTACTTCACGTTGTCTTGTTTGTCATTTAAATACTACAACTATACCCCATAAATAAAATAGTAATCAGAAAAAATTTATTTGACCGAATTTTATACGAATAATTATATACGTATGTTATATAAAATATGTGATTAAAACGTATTGTTATCTCTAAAGCAAGTAAAATTAAATTAGTTCAATAATAGAATTTTTTCCAATTTAATAAGCACAGAAATAAAGTGTCTGATAAGTATTTTATTATACAAATGTATATATAAGAATGAGTAACTAATATTAATTCTTTGAATTTATAATTGTTTAATTCAAACAATTATAAAAAAAAACAAATAATTGATGAAACAATCGTTTATAAAATCAGTCTCTTGTACAATAATGATTTATTAGGATATTTCAATATATTTATAAGGATTTGATAATTGAAATGATTTTTATATAGACCTTCTATAATAAGTATAGATAATATAGATAAGTATAGATAATTACAGATACATTAGTTAGATACATTAATTAGAATCAATACGTTATACAGTTAAAGAATTCCAAGTAAATGGTTGTTTATCTTTGAAGATAATTTTAAGTATGTAATCGAAGAAAATAATTTATTATAAACAATGATTAGAATATACTAAAATTCGCTTTTATTTTAAATATCTAAAGCTAGTCTTCTTCCAACGGAATTAGCGAAATACAAATAAGGGCATGTACAACCAAGAAATAAGCAAACTTAGGTAGAAGGACAATAGAAAGTCGTGCAAGAGAGAAAGGGAAATTTATAGAAGAAGAAAAAATTCATGAAAAACACTATAAATGACGGAAAACTTCTAATTATTATAATTCAGAACTCATCTTTGCAAAAATCTTCCATTTCGTGTAGCACTAATCTAGAGAATCCACAAACATAGTTAGATGTTCGCAAAATGTATGTAAGCGCGAGCCACATTTAGGAGTGGGCAACTAAATACAAATATAAGGAAAGGCAATCTTTCGAAAACAACGAATGGTTATTGAATATAACAGAAATGCACACCAGCAAATATTCCATCAGCTAAATGATCCGTGCTTTCAATTTTGTGGAGAAACACGAGCTTTAACTTTCCACGTCTATACTCTTCGCTTCTTCTTCCTCCGATTTGTTGTATATTTTTCATTGAGATATTCTTTATTTTTCTTGATCAATGCTGATTTTAATTAAAGAACTTCCTACGATTCTTTTTGACGCTCGTAATTACTTTTTCTGTGTAACTATATATTTTCTTAAAAATACTGAAAATTTGATCATCTTAATTATTATTATTTCAAATTTAATATTTATTACTACGTTTAAATGGAATGTGTTAAAACTTTCATTCAATTTGTTTGATAATTATGGTGAATAATAGAAAATATATGGATACTTTCGTCGAGTACTTCTTTCAAAGCTGAATTTAAATTTCGAATTGTATTTTCACGTAAACTCAAGTATTTCCAATCTAACGGTTCTTATTGACTTTGAACTGGACGTATCTGTACTGAATCTTTTTAGTATTTCTAATAAAATAATTTCTTGTTATTTATTTAATGAATGTATCAACAGTGCTATCCTTAAGGATATTAATTGAAAATTGTTTATATAAATTATAATAGTGCAAGCAAAAATATAGTGTACAATGTATAATAATTATTAGAAATATTACAATTTCATAATAAAAGAAAATGTGGTAAATAAAGTGACTTATATACTATTTAGGTACCAGTTTTCTTTATGTCAAATTTGTACAAATAAATGAAACTATTATCGTGAAATTTGAATTTGATAATAAAAATATAAAAACTTAAAATACTATCAATATACAGCTCTCGTATTTCTTTCACAGAAATGAATTTTAGTTTTAAACTATTGTACTATTAATATTTTTGTTTTTTTCTTTTAAGAAATTAGTTTACAGAAAGGCTATTTTCTGCCTCCAATAAAGTACGCTGTTTGAAAAAATTAATACATTCTGATTTACATTTATAATATCACAAAATAAATTTAATCACAGAAATCAAATATAGATACACTTGTAAGTCAATAAATGACCAAAATTACAATATATTAATTTTATTTTTTATTGTATATAATGTGCGACTCATTGTAATTAACTTTAATATTTTTGATTTACACTTTCGTCATATAATATTGCATTGTGATTCCTTTTTCTTAGTTACTTGGAATTCGGCGACTTGCATATGCGACATAGAGAGACAAGGCGATTGGATGAGCGAATTGAGCAAAGTAAAATTTACTATCAGTATTCACACCTTCACAGTAGGAATAAAATCGATTTTCTTTATCGTAAACATTGGTTGATCTCTTTTCTTCTATTGGAATTACTATCTACGCTTTACTCTCGAAATAACATCGAATGGAAAGAAAAAAAATAATAAAGTGACTACTTTTGCAATCATTCGATCGAGTCATCGAAATTCTTTTTGAAATTTATACTTTACTTATGATATTAAACGTAAACATCGGTTCATCGCATATTTTGAGTTTTTAGAAATTAAACTTACACACATCTTAGAAAAAATTAATTAAAAAGAACGTTCATAAAGAAGAGTCGTTTGGAATGTTACGTAAAGTATTTATATTTAATACAGATTTTTAGATCTGCTTATTGTAATTATTCTCTCCTCTTTTAATAATATAATTTAAATGCTATAATTATAATATGAAGTTATCAAATAATAATTCAGTTTTTGGATTTATTTAGATTATTTGATTATTTAAAATCTTGCTTATCATATTGAAATAAAATGTTAAAATGTAGTTTAAGCAATGTATGTACATATAAAAATATTCTACATTGGTACTCTTTATGATTATAGAATAATAATTATTAAAATTATGCTTATTCCAGTAATGAAGTTACTACATTAAAAGCAGGATATTTAATTATATATATATATATATATATATATATATATATAAAGATACTATAGCAGTGTACATTGATGATACATGCATATAAATGTAGGTAAATCTGAAGAAATCGACATTTATAATTGCTACAATTTCTTAATTTTAATTACTTGCACTATGATATAACTACAGTTTGCAATCAATCATAATTATAAATTTCTTTCCATTTTTGAAGTATTTTTTATTATAATAAAATTAGATTTATTTTTTTCAAATATATATGTCAATTATACAATTACTGCACAAAATATTATGAATAATCTAGAATTAAATTTTAATTTTGATACGAATATTCCAAATACCAACTTTATAGTTCATCATCAGTATGTATCTTTCATTTTTCAATACCATCGCTCATTTAAATATTATAGATATAGTCGATGTATTTCACTAAATCACAACTAAGTAATAGACTACCAACACTTCACTGATGGATTCATCGGTAGTACTTTTTTCCACTTCAAAACGACCGTAATGTTTTAATCAACAGCAAGCAAATGGTCATAAAAGCCAAGATGTAAAAAGCAATATATTATCAATTTAATTTGAGGTTCAGTGAGGTAAGAATACCTTATCTCAAGTAGGATATTTTATCTTTTAACAATATTAATCGTTTAAATAAAAAAATTTATCTCATTAAGAGTTATACGTGATATGTATCGAAGTTAAAAGATATTCATGAGACAAGGAAGTTACATCATAAAGGAAGCTACATAATAAAAGACTGATCTTAGAGTATAGAGAGAGAGAGAAACCGAGAGTAGTTTCTGAGATTACCGCTGGCCTTTACTAAGGCTCCGCTCCTCCTGCGGTGACTCATCCGGAAGACCGTGTGCACCGCTCTTTGAGTCGCTCCAGTCCGAAGTGACGCTGCTCCAATCAGGGCGCAATGCTCCCTTCCATGGTCTTCCATTGGCCCAACAGGCCCAATGGGCGTGTAGCCTCGGGGAGCCAATCATAGGCAGCCGGGTTTGGAAGATCGGTCCTGCCGTTTGAGTAGAAAATCCAAGGCCTTTCTTGGGCTTGTCTATTGTTCACCCTCATCTCTCCAAGTCGCACTCTTGCTCTTCTAGAACAAGCGCCAGCAAGGCGAACTTGTTCGTACTATTAGAGGCCTGTGTTCACGAGCTCGATAAATTAATTAAACGACGCGCTAAGTGTTTATAGCCCGAGTTACCTAATAGGTCTTACGTATATAAATATATGTATGTTCTTTAAAATATGGCTTGGACAAACTTAAATAAAGGAAAATTTTCCTTTGATCTTATTAGTGTTTAATATATGGAAAAAATCTATAACAAACAAAATTACTTTTTAAGTATTTGAATGAAATTGAAACAAAAAGCTCTCTTACTATTTTATGCAAAACTAAAAATCTAATTTTTATGTAAATGAATTCTTATTTAGTATAAAAATGTCACCTGTCTCCGGAGAGAAACAGAAAAAAAGGCTTAGAGCTACTTAACGCGTAAAATATCTGACTCCGACGCTGTGGTGACCCATATTTCACCTGAACATGGACGTACATAATGCAGCACAGCAATAATAAAAATAATAAGAATAATAACAAAAAAAATCCAAAAAAAAGAAGAGCGTAGTCTCAGACATCCATTCAGCACTATAAAACAAAAGCACACAAACTCCTGCTTTTCGCGTTTAGTCTTCTATCTTCTTTTACTTTTGTAGTTACTCAGTTTATTTATATCGGCTTTTCTTGATAGTCACAACTACTAAAAATGGTCCTATTCAAAAAGTCTTACGTGACGCCCAACGTATGACTTTGGAATTCTTATATACAAATTTGTAAGAATTCAGAACATCAGGTGTTCATTCCCTTCAATCTTTCTTTTATCAACAGTATATAAATAATATCTTAATTTAAATGCTTAAAAGATTTTCTCTATTTTAGTTTGATTTTGTTCTGATCGATTTCTATAATAATAATTTTGTTACTTTTTAGTAAAAAAAAAAGAAAAAGCTGTTACGTCCATGACGTAAATGCCCCTTTTAGGCCTATACTGTTAAGTATACCAGCCCGGGATGAGCAACGGTCCTATTTAACACGGTCCTAAGATTTATTAAAATTCAGCTAAATATTTCAGTTATTTTACAATGTTGTTAGATTAACACTATATTAATATTACTAGTATTTGCGTCTACTCAATAATAAGGAAAAGGAGTGCTAGAAACAGATACTCTATATCGCAACATAGACTTTTATCTTGTCCGTTAATATGGATAAAAAAAATAGAGTTAAATAGGAAAGGATTTTAGGGTAAGGAATCGGGTATTGGGTAGGGGATCGAGTCCCCTTTTAATGAATAATTACATATTTAATTTTAAAAGAAACGTATTTATTATTTACTTTTTAATACAGGTCAGTAGGTCAGCTGCCAGGTACAAGATTTGAAGTTGAACTCTTGTTTTGCATGGAGAAATGCGCCCTTTTTATACAAAATTTAAAGCACAGGCGGTATAGGCAAATAAGGGAGTTTTAAAGCTTTTCCCGGAAAATTCTATACAGCCTGTATACAATTTTCATTTTTATTAATTTATTAGCGCTTATATTTAATTAGTTACTTAACTGCTTATAAAATTCAGTTTGCAATTTCCTTTTCCATAATTGTACAAATTTAAATTTATAAATTTGTTAATATTTACCCTGTTTTTATTGATATTAGTTAAATTAATAATAATTCATAGTTAAATTTCAATTTTCTTTGGATTTTGTAGAAGCTATTATTTTTGTTATATTCATTTTTACTATTTCTTATATTTGTATTATTAATATTATTATTATTGTTACTATTTTCTTTGTTTACTATTGTATTCCTTATTTATAGAAGACGTTAATGATATTTGGTTTTTATTTGTTAATATTTATTTTCCTCCTCTTTTTTTCTATTCTATTCCCCTTTTTTGTAAACTTATATATAAATATAACAAAAATAATTAGTAAGAATATAATAATAATTGTGGCATTTAATTTAGTCTTATAATATTACTTATATTTGCATAAATATTAATTAGAAAAATTCCATGTTATTAACTATATTAAATATACTAGGTTTGTTTTACAATTATGTTATAGTAATTTATTATGTCTACAATTTTACGATTTTATTTTGTTTTTCTTTCTTTTTTGATTATTTAAATTTTCCTTTAATTAATTATGTAATAAAAACTAAAATAATATATCGGAAAATACATTTCCCTTTGTTAATGCAATTGCACAGTCGCAGAATGTACATGTATGATATGTGGTCGCTGTTTGCAAATACAAGTACGTATATGTATATGGCGTTCGACCATATGCGATTGCGACGCGTGTGTGAGTGTAGGCCTCTGGCGGCTCAAAAAAAAATGCAGATACAGTCATAAACTTGTCATGGTTATGACCTTTTGCCCTGACATTCCAAGCCTAGGTGTCGAATTTAGATGCTTTAAAATTTTCTTATTGGAGAGAGAGAGAGAAAGAAAAAAGGAATAAATATTTCTTTTATGGAAAAAAAAATTTTTTTCTTATTTCTTATTTTCAATAGTTTTAGTGAAATGATTTCGTAACAAAGGCTTGCTTTTCGATTCAAATTTATCAATATAATATTATATGCATTATCTAATACTAAAAATAATATATTAGAATATTTTTTTATTAAATTCCACAATAACAGATTAAAATACATTAAAATATATTGTGGTTTGAAAATATCAGAAGACGTTAATATAATCATAAATTATGTAACGGTTATTTGTATAATGTATAATTCAAAATTTTTTTATAGTAACGACATATCACACCCTAGTTGCGTACACTATATTTTTGCATTTGCAAAACTATTGGATTCATACCAATTTCTTTGATAGAAATTTCTTGAAAGCTTCTTTTGCAATAGTATACTATAACTTAGTTATGTAAACCATACTATTATGTTTTCGAGAAACTTTTTGATTTGCCCTCATAACTCTATGTTCTAAGTTACAGCATGCAATCTTTTAGGTTCCTGAACTACGAACATCCTCGTGCACTAAATTTTGTCAAGAGTTACAATACTTATTCCTAAAATTTTAATTTTCTTAAATATTTTCATCATACTATCATTCTTCGATTTTATTCGACTTTGTTTACTTTTTATTTCATCTGTGTATCTAAAATTAAAGGAATCAATATAGCATTTAAAAAATTGTTCAAGATAAAACATTTTGTATTATTGTTTTATTTTTCTAATATAGTATTGAGTGCACATTATTTTTGAAAGAATTTTCAGAAATTTATATGAACGTTGTGATTATATCATTACGTCACATATAATATTTCTCTTAAATTTATACTTATTTAGGACTATTACTATTACTATTTACGAATGTTCATATTTATATTGTATTTTATCTCTAATATTAATCTTTTTTTCCTAATAACTTAATTATATTTCAACTTAAGAATAGATAAATTAATCTGCATTGTGTTTTTTTACTTCATTCCTTTTTCTACAAAATATGATATAGTATGCAGAATTATTGTTTTAGAATTAATTACGCACAATATCGTGTTATAAGTAATATACGTTTTTTTTTGTAATGTCTATTCAAATAATCTGTATGTTTCAAAAACAGTTAATTAAAGATTTTCTAGAATATTAATAAGATACTCAATGCATACGAAATAATCAGCTAAATTCGAAATTCAATGTGATTTAAATAATGCAAGTCAAATAATTGTAATTCAATAGAAGACGAACTTATATTGATAATATATATGTTTTAATATCCAGATTGTGAATATATTCTACATGAATATATGCAATATAATCATTTTTATGGACTTTCTGAAATGCACTTTATAATATAAATCTCGAATATTATTAAGTATTTTATAATATCACAATTTACCAATTTACAAGAACTGAATCATTGATAAGAACGAAGAAAGGTCTTTATTAGGTTAACAAATAATAAGTAATCATTTTTAACATTGAGTATCGACGTAAGTGATATGATTATTAAATTGACGTTTTCTATATTCTGAAAATTATAAAATACGAGAATGATAATTGTATGATGCCTGTAATTTGGTTAATAGAGTTCTAAGTTACATTTTTGGTTTATTGATTAGTGACTTTCATAGACTAATCAAAACAATATAATTTCTTTAAAAGTCTAATTGAAAGAACATTGAGTAGGTCCTCAATAAATGGTAAGCTGTGGCTCTTTTTTCTAGTATTGGACCCGTTAGAACAATTGTTCGTTTAGCGATGATTTAAAAATAAAGATAAATCCAAATATATGACAAAGATTCAGTCAGCTATAATCCACAGTACTGGACTGAAACTGATCCGACAACCAGCGATTAATTATACTATTATTGTTCGAGTTAGTAAAATATTATGAAAATGATAAAAACGAACATAAATACTGAACGAATGTGATTATTACTTAAATAAATGTGAAAAATATTCGTTTGGAATTTTATTTGTTCATTGTGATTTTAATATTTTCTCGATCAATTTTAGAAAACAGTATGTTTACTAAACAAATGATTTACGTGATAATTAACTCGTTGACCGATTATCAGATTGACCAATTTTAAACGGAAGCTGTAAGGTGATTGTGAAGAATATTGAATTTAAAATCAATCCATTTTGCGATCTAATAACAAATATTTAAAAAATGACCAGTTCTTTTTTTAGAATAATTTAAACGGGTTTGCATTTGATGGTAAATAATTATTATGTATATGTAACATGAACAGTTATTGCAAATATTCAGATGTTTTACCTGTTTTTAACAATTATCTATATGAAAGTGTAAGTTCTTTTTTTGATGCAAAAATGTATTAGATGACAAAATATTTTTTTAAATTTAGTGAATTCTACGAATGCATATAGGTATTTTAGAGGAAAGCACTTGAATAATATTAATATTTCTTCGAGTAAATTTTCTTCAAGTAAATTAAATTTTATCTTTAAACATACACAAATGTAATATTATAAATTTAAATATTATTAATGTCGAACTGCTTTTCAAATTTTCGTACCAATGGAACGAAAAGTACTGCACAAACAAGTAAAAAAGACAAAATCTTCTATTGCTATACACGTAGAGCAGTGAAACATATTAAATGCAAAAAACTGCTACTACTAATACTTCTACTACTCTCTCTTTCTTCCGCTCTCTCTTCATATCTCTAATTCTTTCTATCTTTCTTCTGCGGTTCATAGCTATCCTAGCACCCAGCAGAAAAACGCAAAAAGCAGATATATGTGCATCGCGCACACCTGCGTATGCGAGGCTTTTACAAAATAGTAGCAACGGCAGCACGACTGGAAAAATGAGAGCAGTAATACCTCTTACAATTTATGTGACTTTTTAAAGCACAATTTCAAAATACAGGTTCACACACTCTTATCATTTGAACGTGATAACGCGTATATGTGCGCGTATATGCACGTGTGTATCGACATGCTCTGAGCGTATGTATACGTCTAAGGTTGTATGCATGCGTATAAATAAACGACTAAATTTTGTTCTCAATCTTGTCCATCTTACAGACCTAGTCAAATATTATCTACACATTGCCTAAATGAAGTCAAAAACGTACCGACATACGTGTCTGAACTCTGTCATCTGTGTGCCTGACACATTTGAGCTCTTTTCGATCAGCTTTCCACTTTTCTCTATCTTCTCTTTAGTACCATATTCTGCACTTATATAGTCCTTTATAAGGCAATGTAAGTATCGTTATCAAAAGAGTTCTACTCTGACCCTTTCGACTGTGCGTATCACTATATCAGCTATTATATTCTCCGTTGGATATGTCTTACTCACGAGTAGACCATAGCTGCCATACGTATTTAGTACTACATAGCCAGTATTTCAGTGGTGGCCCTCAACTGTTTTATAGTTTGCGTTAGTTGGTTTCTAGCTTATGACTCATAATAATGTTTGGTACTTAGAGAAAAGTACAATGTTGTTTAACCTCATAAGTTCAATAAGTCATGTTGTCTTTATATTTATTATAACGAAAAAATTACAATTAATTATTATAAATATATTTATATTTATTTATAATTATATATTATTATTATTCAGTATAATTAGAGTTCTCAATTACTACGAATTTTTTGAATATATGATTGATAGAACACCCATTTTTGTATACACGGATGGATCGAGCATTGTACTAAAAATTAATATTTTGAAACGTACGATGATTGTTCTGTCGATAAAAGAATCTAGTATTCTAATAGAAGACTACGAATACAGAAAAATATATGTCTGAAATTAAGAAGATTGATAAATTTACTATCATATAAATTATTAGGATATTATGTTACTATAAAATATAAATTCATTCTATCAATGTACGCGACAAAAATTTCTTTTCTTAATAACTACTTAATGTTTATCTTGCACTGAGAAATTTGATTATATTTCTGCGAGTTCGTGTTCTATCATTATTTTAATATTATTGACGTACTGATATTCTTCTACACGAATATTTGTAGGTACAAATTGGAAGGTATATATAGACAATACTGGACTGAACGGAACAAATAAAAAAATATTAATCAACAGATACTGCTAATAATATTCTATAAAAACCAATAAATATAATCGTATAATTCTATTTTTCATTATAAATTATTATGAGGTGGATTATTCAAAGGTAGAAGCTGGGATTTCTGGTAAAGGTGATGCTATCCGAAGTTGAATAAGTTGGTAGATTTCGCAGTTACCTTACGGATATTCAAAATCGGCATTTTGAGATTACAATATGATAAATTTTGATTCTACATAAGCTAGTGTGTCATACATTATGTGTGTGATATGACTCTGGTCTATAAGTCACCCATCCTCTGACGGTGTCATTGGTTAAATATATTGAGACGACAGCGAGACTAAGTTAAAAATAAATATCAGTAAATGAACAGAACCAGTAATTTAACGATATTGTTCATTTACAGCTGATAAATTTAAAAGAGCAGGTGAAAAAATTTAATTCTAGATTATATATAGAAAAAGGATGGGTATAGAGATGAATGTATGTATCAATAATTTTATTTCTGAGCCTGAGTATAGAGAGTAAATATGAGATCATGAACTCGTAGAAGACAAACTTGTTTACTCTTTTCGAGATACTGAAATCCTTATGATGCTTATTAGAGTAATATATTTCTAAACTTAGAAGGACTTGGTTCAGAATACAGATAACATTTCAAGATAATGCGACTAAGTTTAATGAAGCTTTCTTATTTATATTTAATTATTGATAAATGTTACATATGAATTCTCGTATTTTAGAATCTGTGGCCACAATATTTAAACAATAACTTTTGTACTATTTAACAGTAACTTGTATAATTAAAAAATTATTTTAATATATTTATAATTGCATTAAATTTTGATATGGAAGTAAAAAGTAATAAATATTGTTTGAATACTTAACTGTATTTAGTAACTTCATATAAAAGCATTTTAGAAACTAGTAAATTTAATGAAAATTTTGTTAAATTCAATGTATTGAAACATTCATTAACTAATCTTTGTTAATGAAAACTGTAACATTTCAGAAAAATCCTTATTCTTTAGTTACTAGATTTTTGTATTATTAATTAAAATTTTTGTACTATTAATTACAATTTTTGTATTATTAATTACAATTTTTGTATTCTTCATTAGTTAGACACATCGATTTACAAATTACCCATTTAGAAATTTTTCTTTTATATTTAATTATTTCATATTTCCAAATATTTGATTATTTATCTTAGAACTATATCGAGAACATTTCCTGTTTATGTCTACGATAAGTAAAATATATAAATAGAATTTTAATTAAGAGTGATTTTTTAAACACATTTCTTCTTTAATACTAGCTTATTAAGTCCCAATTTTATAGATCCTTCTAATCTAAATATTCAAATATAAAAATCATAATTACCATCGAAATCCTTAACGTTGTTTTTATAATGAGAGATTCAACATTAACATTAAATATTTTACACGTGCTTGAGTGATTGCACACTTATTCACAGTAGAGCTTTTTTAAATATTTGTTCGAAAGAGTGTAGCAATATAGCAAATTGTAAAGAGGACGGCATAAAATAGCTAGATTCTTTAAAATTCGAATCAATAAAATCTAGCGAATCGTCCGTTGCTTAAAAGGTATTATGTTTTCATATATGTGCAAGAAATTTTTATGAATTGTGTATACTTATACATATAAAATAACATTTCTCTCGGCTTTTCACTTATAGTGATATATAAAGCTATAAGAAATTTGTTTACGAAAGTAATATCGAAGTAATATCTTATAGAAAAAGTATAATATCTAATCGTTAATCAGGCATTACTAATAAAATCCATTTAATACTTTTTTGTTGAATAAAGTTGATGCATTGTAAAGGATCTTGGCGTTACGAGTCACGGAATATCAACTCCGAAAAGTCTCATATACTTAAAAATATAAAAATATTCACAGGTAAATAAGGATATCTAAGAAATTATATGCATCAGTTGGATCGGTTTATTATAACATATGATCATGAGAAACCAGTATATGTATTTCAGTCGATGAGCTTCAAAATTTTTAAACCAAATATGCAAAGGCTTTACAAGTGAATTCCAAATTCATCCAGGCTCATAAACTCTAGGATTCTTACAATTCGCCAAGGAAACTCCGTCATTTTGCGATGTAACAACGACGTTTTTCTACGTTTCTAAACAAATCTAAACAAATACGATGAATAGCTGCGAATAACTAGCGGACAAAAAAGTAATATTTAAATATGACTTGTAAATATCGAAACTATTCTAGATTCTCTTCAGTCATAGGAGATTAAAAAGGAATTTAAGAGAAGTGCAGCTTTTCGAAATATGGTACAATTTATATGTGTATGCGCGCGTTATGACTTCTCTCTCGCCGTTTCTCTTTGACTATCTTTTATCTCTCATTTCGCAGCCTTCAGTTAAAGTTATTTATTCTCATTAGAGCGGAGTGACCTGAGTATTATTAAATTATAAAAACTAGCAACAACTGAAAAATTTATCAGCTTTTATCAAACTTATTTCAAAATGATTCTTTTATAATGGAATAGTTGGATAAGTATTCATTTTATTTTGAGATATTTTGATTCGTATAGCATTCTAAAGGTACAATTGACAAATTACAGATTTATACACATATACATGTTAATGCATGTCCTAATTCTTACCCTGATAAGAGACTATTTGTTGCTACTGAAATAGTATAAAGAATATTTACTTGTGCATTAAAAAAATCAGTTTCTAAAATATGTTATAAATATATGAAAGAAAACAAATTGATCTAATTATAAGGTACATTAATTTTTTTAAAAACATTAATACGTAGTAATTTATGCAAGCACACGAGTAGTAATATATTTTGAACTTTTAATATAAATTCAAATTTTTTTTGTTTGTAGTTTATTCTTGTACGTTATATTTTGTAATAAAATTTCGTGGAATCGATTTCGGAAATTTGATATTGACTATTATACGGAGTCCATGTATATATAATTATAGGAGTGGATAGGTATTTAAAAACGTTTCAGCACGATTTTCCAAAAACATCTTTTGGAATTTATTCACCATATATGGTCTGTAAATTCCAATTAAAATTTTTAATGGTTTTAATATTAAATGTATGGCTAAGATGTCGACAATATTTACAAACACGCATGTATTGAAAATGCATTTAAGATAAAGTTTCACTTTGATTTTTTTCATAAATTTATCTGTATTGAAGTTTGTTTATATTTCTAAATATCACGATTAATGAATTTGTCCTTTTGTCATTTAATCCCTTTTAACACTGATTTTTAAGAGGGAATTTTCGGGAAATTATATATTTATGTTTATAGATAGAATTGATTATTATAATAGAATTTAATATTAAGTGTATAATTTTTAAGATCTATAGAACCTAGCCATTCAGATATTTTTAGAAAAATACTCATAATTTTGAATAAATGACAGGACACCTAAATATAGTATTACAATAATATTATTATGCTCAATTATAATTAATCTCCTCGGGTTCTAACATTTAACGGACACGGAAGAAGACACAAAAAGACAAAGAACTATCGTGAAATCTCTATTCGCTTACGTACTCTAGTATCTGCTTTGCTTATTCTATCAAATAATACTGTGGGTTACACAAACCGATATAAAATGTCACAAATGAATAGCGAATATATCATTTGGATAATTGTTACTTTAATTTTAATCTTAATAATTACATTTAATAAAAATGAAAGACCACAATTACGAAGGAAAATTTCTGTTCTAATTAAGGGAATTTACTTTCATGTAAAACTAAACGGTGTAGTAGAGATGCTTACGAAAACTTGTTTATGCTTTTTATTTATTTCCTTAAATATATTGATTTATATAAATTATTAAATTCAATAGGATTTTAAAAATTTTTTTTACATTTTTTTTCTTATCCTTACACCATGTACTTAATCTAGTTTACTTTTATCTTTTGATTGTTAATATATTTGTGCATTAAATTTAAATTTAACGCTTAAAATTAAGCAATGAATATAACATATTATTATGAGTGAAGGCATAAAAACTAAATAAGAGTAAAGATAATAATTGTAATAATTAAAATATTATTCATATAGGGTTTCATAATAAGGATATATAATAAATAAATAAATGTAATAAATAATCTATTTTCTTTATTGGAATGTGAAGTTTTTAATTTTCATAGCCTTTAAATAATAAAATAAAAGATTTTTAAGCGTTATTATTTTATCATTTAAAAATATGAAAATTTAGCAATTAGAAAAGTTTTTAACTGTACTTGACTTTTGTATTCAGCTCAATTTAAATGTATAAATTGCGTTATTTTTATAAACTCATATGATAATGCTATCTAATTTCAGTTGTTAAAAAATTAATTTTAATAACCTTGTTCGTTGAAAGTTTAAACCAGATTTTATAGATTTTTTACAAGAATTGAATAAATATGGATTATAATTAGATTCTTATATTAAAATTGAAATAAGTCATAAGCAATACCCACGGTAATCAGTTTTAACTTACATAATTGCAATATAATATAACTTAATATTAAACATATTCTTTGAATTCTTAAAATTTTCATTATATTTTATTTATTCTTACCCGTCTCAATGTGAATGGTTACTTCAATATCTGCTAAAATATTCCTCATATTATTATGTCCAAAGCATTAAAATACGTTACGAATTTTTTTCAAATAATAATTCCCGCTCACTATTATACAATTCCTTCTATACACATTGACCTTTATCGATCTTATGGTTGCCGATCGAAGCTCACCGTCTTACACGTAATCTCTCCTTTGTCAGACTATGTAATAAGAACATGCAAAATCGTGTACGAAAGGAATTAAATTTTTTTATCACTTCGTTTAGTCAGCCTGAGGTTTACGAGAAAGGAAGATTTTTATCGTTCTGAGTACTGTTTGACGTGTCTAATATTGCGATTGAAATTACAGATAATGATGTTGATTAATTAATGTTAGTTCTTTTCTAATATATTTCCATATATTAATTCTCAGAAGATTCTATACATGCAATATTTTATTAAATTTTAGTTTACAAATTGAAATGCTTAAAACTTTACATGTTGCGTTTAGTTTTATTTGTTATTATAAATACGATGTTAATATAACAATTGATACACGTTTTAATTTTCTATATTTTATAAATATTATAGTAGATTGCTCGACATATTAAAAATAATTTTTACCAAATGGAATTTTGAGAAGCTTTTATTGTACATTATATTAAAGATGTGACTTCGCTAGGTTTTCAATCCAGAAACGAGTCATAGATTTTGTAAATATTTAAATATGTATTTAAAATATAAATATGGAATCAAAATATTTTATTATTAATTCTAGCTTTTCAATAGTAGCGCTATACTTATTTGGAAATATTTACTTGTATTTTCACTTTTCAAAAAAGTTTTTACTCTTATAATATTATTTTCTGTTTTTAATAATTTTATTTTGCCTTATATATTCATTGATATTCTAACTTTATATTTTAAACAGTCAACTGCTTCGCAATTGTAGTTTTCAATAAATTATAATATCGATTCGAAATGTAGAATATTTTTTCAATATTTAAAATATTATGTACACTACTATTTTATTTAAAACTGTCCATCAGAGCTTTTATAATTACTAGTTATATAAAAATGTGTGCAGTCTTCTTTTAGTATTATTCTAATGTAGTTATATTGATTAGTTTTAAAAGACTAATATAAATATATGTAAATCATATTGGGTTTACGATTTGAGTTCCAAGTTACGAATATTGTTCGTATAAAAAAATATATATTTGCATTATTATTAAGACATTTATTTGAGTAAATGTTTGGAATATATTTTATTGCTTTTTTTACGTACATGAAAAATTATGTTTTGTATTACAAGCAATGACAAAAGCTTAGGCTATTATGCTCATTGCAAAGTAAAAATTATATTGTGAAATTAGTATTATATAAAACAATTTTAAAAATATAATATAATCATATACATTGTATTTTAAGTAAAAAAGTATATATTCAAATAAGTTCATTATAATATACATTCTTGTATCTGTATATATATGAATATTTTTTATTTATTGTAAGATTTAAAAAAAAATATTATAATAGTAAGTGTTTCATCTACAATAAAGGTATTATTTATATCTTATTGCATCATATTTTAATTATATTTACCAGTCTGACTTATATAACTAATATATAATGAGATTCCGTAATAATTGTAAATATTTATTTTGCTGTTATAATTTTATCAAGATACAATTTCCAGAAATTATTACGGTTAAGAAAAGTAAATTTTAACATTAAAAAATTAATATATGAATCAGTACAATTAATGCTCGTCTAGTATCTGAGAAAAAAATATACATATATACATCAAGTCTATTTTATTTTCTATTATTTTTGCAGTATGTATATAGCAAATGTATTGTATTATATATGATACGATAGCAAAAGAAGTCAAATGAAACAAAAGAATAATTTCAATTTTGTTCGAATAAATTGGATTTAACGGAAAAGCGCTGATGACGCATTTTTCCGATTTAAATGTTGATCTCTTGAGAGTTCTAGAATCTAGAACTACCATATTTTATTTAAATATACTCGATTATAATTTCATTACAGTTTCATAACTAAGAAATGATTTGAAGAACAGTTTATTCACAGATCGCGTAAAGAGTATTTTTTTATTTAAAGTGTTAAAGTGCATATCTCATAAAAGACCAGTAACATAAATTTTTTTATTTGAAATCCTTAATACAATTATCAACATATCAAATTTTAACTACACGAACATTCAAATATTTTTGATTAATTTTTTTAACAAATGTTATTCATTTAGCTGATTTACTTTAATTATTATGTATGTTCTACATTCTTTATAATTTTATTGATTCAAAATCAGTATATAATTGAATTCGAACTATAAAATTGTACTAAATAATGAATTTAAAAAAGTAACTTAACATAAGTCAATTAAAAATGAAAATCAGATTCTTTTAGAATAGAATATATTTCAGAAGTTATTATCTATATTTTTAGTTTCTACTCATAGAAAATCTCTAAAATATTTCATAGAAAAGACGTGAAAGTTAGATTTACTTGTACTTTAGAATCGTGTACAGTTACCACATTTGACGTAATACGATGCACTATTTGTACATTGACAAGACAGTTTTTATCCCAAACAGAAACCGTAAAATATAAACGGAATAACGTGTAGTTTCTCTACAAAATTTCTGAAAATGACTCCATTTTTTATGTAAGTTTAGTATCTAGTATACTCTCTATAAATATTTCATACTGCTTTCTAAAAGGTCAGCTTCATTGTTGCAAAAAATTTACAAGTTCCAGGCCATTTGGACAAACATCACATTACGCAGAATGTGGATGAGGGAAGAGAAGCAGACCGCCAATTCTAATACAGATTTATTACCATGTCAGACTAACACCTTGTAGGTATTACGTAAGTATTGTACTAAGGCAAGAGCTTGGAATTTATATGGAAATCGGTCACAATTTCTGGAAATAACTCAAACACGTATTAAATTTGAAGCTTTTATACGTGTATCTTATATTTTCGGATTATAAATTTTCAAAGCAAAATTTTTTTTACATATTAATTATTATTCTAATATTTTATAATTAAAATATTTACTTGAAATATAATTATGAAAGGCTAAGTTTAGACGTTATATGTAAAAATTTAAAAGGTGAAATTCAAATTTACGTGTTTAATATAATCAACAAAATAATCCAAATTTACAAATTAACTAGTAGCATCATGTCTTAAGCATTTATTGATTATATAAATAAATAATTATAGAATAATAATTATAGTGCTCATTTAAGAAAAAAGAGTTATTGAAATGAAGGTGGTCTTATAGAAAATTAACACAAATGTTTATTTACTTTTATTCAGTGTTGGAATAAAAGAATTGTAGTATAAGAAACAGTTGATCTTATACGTATTAATTTTTATATTATATAATTGAAATAAAATAGACTTTCATTGAAATCATAAAATTCGAAAAAAAATTTTTACCATCAATTTTCAAGTAGTTTCTATTTTGTGACTTTCACTTTGCTAAAGATTAATAAAAAAGATCATTGCACGAATACACAAACAGTCGAAAACATATATATCAAATAAGCCTACGAATTCCTTTGATATACAAAGTGCACTACAATTGTTTTACTTTGAATTATTTTTCATACCTTGCATATTTGGGCCCGAGACTTGGATCATACATAGAACTAGCCGAGATGTCTTCGTCAGATATTTCGCCATTTTCCATGCCTAGTGCTGTTGTACATTGCTCTATAAAAACATATAGATTTATATATAAGAGAGGCATATAGAATTCTAATATTTTTATTGAATGTAACTAAGAAACTTGTATAAGTTTGTAATTTTTATTGGTACAGTCTTGAATACTTCACGATGTATTATGTTTTTTTTCATAAATTCATTTTAAAATACAAAATTTTTAAATTAATTGCGTATTTAGTTGGTTTACAGAACAATAGATAGTCTAGAAAATTTTTTTCGAAAAATTATGTATATTTTAACGTAAGTAATTAGTAGATATTAATATTCGTTGTCGTTAGAGAATGTATGTTATGATGGTAATTAAATCAAATAATTTATAATAAATTATGAAAAGTAATACTGATTAGGCGATACATGTGTTAAAGCGGAAATAAAATTTTATTCTTGTCAATTACATTGTACAAGAATTCTATTCTAAAGTAATCATAATTTATTTCCAAAATATTATTTATAGTAAAGTAATTATATATTTTAGAAGTTCATAATTGTATCTATATTTAAAAATATGTTTATATTCATAAAGCAAATATTTACATTTGTAGAACTTTCCAGTTAATAAAATACTTGTAAAATAAATGTTACATGTAGAGTCATAATTAAAGGATGAATTATTCATTAAATATGATATAATAATGAATTCATTATACAGTTTATCGAAAGCAAGAGGACCTTATAATTCAAATAATAATCGAAATAATTATTTAAAAAATACATCCAAGTACTTAATTAGTTGAAAAATATAATAGACCATATTTATTTATTGCATTGTATAACAGCTTTTATTTTAAGAATCAATACTAATGATATTTCAATAATTTACTACATTCACAGTTATAAAATTTATACAGTTATATAAAATAATTTGATACATTGATTGATCCACATTGATGTTGAGGTATTTTAGATTTTACTTACAAATCTGCCCTTCCTTGGAAGCACTCAGAATTCTTTCTGTTTTAATAAAACAGCATTTTTTCTAAGCTTAGCCATGGAATTCAGCAATGAATAATATTAAAGAAAAATAATTCGCTATAACATTTTCTAGAATAAACATTTTTCTTGAATCTTATGAAATACTATACGCCAATATTTCTCAGTGAATTCGAGAACCGAAGTCTTTATGCTTCTTGATTTTAACGTAGGTAATATTTAAATTTTTAATAATATATTATCTTTTTTATTTCAGCTATAGCTTTTAAAAGTTTTAGTAATATAGTCATAATTCTATATCTTAAAATTAAATAAAATTATATAAGCTTTTCAAATATTAGAATATCTAAATATAAAGATATCTAATAAAGTAAGCTTGATTATTATTATGATAAGCAAACATTATTAAAACAAACTTTCATTCTTTATTTATTTATGTGTAAAATAAGATTGTCAAAATAGTTTGTAAAAACGTTACCAAGTCATCATCATCATCATATACAACTTATCGATTCAATTTAAATAAAGTTCAATTTTAACAAAACATTCATTAATAACATAAGACGTGTATATTGCTAGTTCAGCTCTAAGAGTAAATAGCAGTAGCGTTTAATTTAAGCTGGCCAGGTTACGAGGATGCAGCTTCTGGAAAGTTTCAAAACTGCAGAATGCAACGAATGACAGATTAGTCAGCCTTTTGAATATGACTATTACAGATCTAGTCTTCTATATGTGACACTTAGTCACGTATATACACACATGCGCAGCAAATATAAACGTCCGAAGATGTTGTACAAGCATGCACACTTACATTCGCCTACATACGTAGCATTCATAGTAGTTCACACACTCGTGCTTACAAATTGTACATTATTCTGGTCATCCCAGATGCAGAATTAGTCTCTCTTCAAGTTTTGCCACATGCTTGTAGTGGGCTTACTCTAGGTCCAACGCTTCACTCACCTTACGAGTAAAAACTATAAAGCTGAGGGTTCGTGACTCATACGAATTAAAGCAAACAATCGTTTTAAGTTAAATCTTCTATATCATTGTTAACTTCATTAAATTAACTAGGTTATCGAATTAAGCATTTTGTTGCTTTGCACATTATGTACCGATGTAACAAATTGTTGATTACGATTTATGACTGTGAATATATTTTACATGATTTCTGAGACTATAAATGAATAGAAATATTCCAAATAATTCAATACATATACTCGTAACAAATTGCTTTTAATTCCACTTGAAAATATTAATTATTATAATATTACTTACTGAATTATAATAACTTTAAGTTATAGACAATAGTTAGTGTGAAGTGCAGATATGAAAATTAGTATAAATTTATTGCTGTTTAAATTCACGCATAAGGGTCTTTTGAAAATAAATTTCTTGTACGTTCTTAATGATAGTTCCTGTATCCCTCTTTCACGGAGTAATCAGAATTTTTATTTTTGAAGGATATATACGCAATTAAAAAATATCTGTAATTACGCAATTAAACTTTCATATATGCATTGAAATAAAAACAATGTTTCATGAGTTAGGTTAATTTTACAATGTAGTTATACCATAATATTATTTTGGAACGGTTAAGTACTGTAATACACTGTAATGTAGAAAGAGTTATTTTAAAATATTAAAAGATGAAGTTAATTAACTTTTATTGTCAAATTAAAATGAACAGAATATCTTATATCAAACCTTTTAATAAAATTCTTTCTTTTGATACATTGATACAACTAATTTTATTGTGATGTTTATTATAAATCGCATCATAAAAAGTAGTAAGAAACTGGATGAAAAGAAAAGACAATTACTATTATTATCAACCTTAACATCTTAATTACCTTATCTTACATTTTTTATTGTTATAAAAACTTGCTCTAATGGTGTGACAGTTGAAATTAGTTTTGTAATGGATGAGCGTATTATATAATAGTGTATTAAATTTATAAAGTCGAGGTTAAGCTGATAATAGTTAAAGTAAATCACATTTACTTTTTCATGTTTTATATGCTTCGAAAGAATTTCAAAGCATCTTCATTTTAATAAAAAATTATTGTATCCATCCACAAGAAATTATTGATAATACTATGCAAGTATATAATAATTATTAGTCTACTGTACAGCATTGTTCTATTTATCGATACATAAGAACATTCAAATAAGATTTAAGCTGCTTCAATCAGTGATATATCGTATTACTAGAAAATATTTTTAAATATATTTTACAAAAATTCTCTACTTATAAACGCATAAAAAGAAGCCTCTTGAGCTACAAGACGATGTTAGTGATAGTGAAATTAAATAGCAACACTTTGCAACTGATTATGCAAACCGCAAATTCTATTTTGAAACTATATGAAAGCATGGCTTAGCTCGACGTAATATAATTTACTAAGTAATGTAAGCGCATATTTGCAGTCCAGTAAAGAAATGTTGTATCTTACATTTTATTGTAATTTTTTTATCGTGCGCTACTATAACTTATTATTTTAGAATGCATTAAGATAAAATTCTATCTGATATTCTAATAACAAGCATAAAAAATATCTTCTTAAAAAACGAAAACTTAAGAGATATTCGCTTCATTAAATAATTACGTAGTACAGAACAATTAATTCTGATTCAATTCAACATATACTAGACTGAATTTTCATTCGACTTAATCGTAAAGTGTAAAGTGAGAAACCTAATATGCGAGCATAATTATGTTTAATACTTAAGACAACTTGCGATTTGTAATTTTTAAACTGAAATGCGGAGTATAGCAAAGAGGAAGTCTTCAAAGAAAGGCTTAGATAGTATATAAATAAGAATACGAGGGTGAATTCACAACTTATAAAGACGTATATAAAAGAGTGAGTTTAGTTAGTTGCCTGAACATTCATTGTTTAAAAAGTATCATACATTTTTCAAAGGATATTATTATTATTATTATTCTTGACCGAACTATATAGATTGATCACAATTGTCCTGCTCAAATTCTTCTTCGAAGCAACCTAAACATAAAGCATTTCAATACGAGTAAAGGGAAAGAAACCATAAGCAGACTCATTTACAACATTTTTCTGGGAAGATAATCCTAAAACAATACATTAATTACCAATATTATTTTACGTAGTTTTAAAATGACCGTAGAAGGAAATGCATTCTCCGAAAGTTAATTTTAATTCATTTTATGATGTTAGATAAAGCCGCGTCATCAACATATATAAAGTTGTGCGAGACATTTTTAATTTGTAACAATTAATTGAAACACGAATATCAGATAAGTATGTCAAGCTTTCATTGCACTAGAGTTTTCAAAGAACGAAGATGAAAGTTCCTTATAAATAATTAGCGATAAGTTTTAAAACATAATTACTTCTATAACTAATAATAAATCAATAAAATCTGAGAATTTTTAAAATTGATCAATAAACATATTAGATATAAGAGAATAAACTCAATTATTACAATTTATGAACTTTATTGTAAAATAGAGTACAAACAAATATATATAATTTAACAAAAGAATTAATTTTTTTAATTTTATTAAAGAGTATAAAATATATTTCAATAAGAATTGATATATATATATATAACTTTCTAAAAGTTTTAAAGCTCTATCGAAGATTCAGTAGAGAAAGTTATAACGATACGGATTAGTTTCTGTGTTTTTCCTCATGCCCGGTAATTGTACATTGAGAACGTTTTGCTTTATGTAAGAATAAACTTATAATTTATATAAATACAAATATAAACAAAATGTATGTTCTATTCTCTTGGCTAGTCAGATAGATGGTTTTTCTACCAAATGAAAGAAAAAATCAAAAACAATTAGGAGAAAAAATTGATTTTAATTTTTATTAATTAATAAAATAAGAAGTTTTTAATTTGATACCCTATATAAACATATTAAAATTATTACATAAATAGATAAAATTTATTTTGTAATCTGTTATAAACCAATTAAATGTGCTTCGCAACAAGTACAGAATATTACTTAAAATTGATCAATAGCGAGTTAAATTTGCAAAAAGTATATAATTCACATGTCGAAACGAATTCAAGATGCACAGAGTAATAGTCTGAAAACAGAACTTAACGCGTTGAATGATGAGCTAAGTCTAATGACGAATCGGTATCGGGCGTATGCGATATATTTAAGCCGTCGGACGAGGAGAAAGTCCGGAAAAAGAACGGAAAGAAGACACGGCTTAATACGTTTGACGTCGAGATAAGTCGGATTACGGTTCGGTAGCGGATGATTGCTATGAAATGATCTCTATTCAAAGGCGATGTTCTAGTACACAGCTCAGAGCAGCAAAAGTTATTTCGTCCTGAGAAGTGTGCGAGATTTGTTACGTTCGCTTGAAGTCGAGATCACAATCGCATGCAGCCTATGCACTTGTTTCTATACAATTTTAATTTTTTGCATAATCCTACGCTATTTTAATCTATTATGATCGTTTAACATTGCCGACTCCAATCATTCGTATATTTATCGGGATATTTCGAGTTGTCCCTATAGTGTTCATTTTCATTATCTAAAATATGGCGCTGGACGAAAAGTGTAGGTCCCTGTACTGGGTTGTCATGTTTTCTTATATTAAGAATTATCTTAATTTATTTACTAATATGAACAACCTTATTAAAGATCATTCTTGTGAATTACAATATAGTAAATGGATAATCAGTTCTAATAAGCAATATAAAAAGCCACAGGTAATTGAATTATCTATTAATTTAATTAACTTTTAAGATACCGTTGGCTAATTGACGAAATATGTAAATAAATATAGTCAAATATTTTTGTGGAAAATTCATCATGAAAGAAAAAGTATAAATAGTCTTGTTAGAATGCAGATATAAGAAAAGAATATAAACACAAAGGGTCAATTTTCAATTAGTAATTTATGTTTTGTCGTAACATAAAATTTTTATAAAGGAACATTTATAAAATATAGATTTATTGAGTGATAATTGGTTTCAAAGTTATTTCGATTGAGCTTTTCTGAAGTCAATTGGTCGCACGTAAAATGGAATAAAACTGCAGGTCGGAAATAATTCTCCCAGCTTATCGATGCCTGAGAAATTAATATGTGCGTCATTGTAGATGCATTCAAATACTAACTATATCTTAATATTAAAAGAAATTTATAATAAATACATTATTATAGTAATAGTTTATTTACTATAGAGTCTGTGATATTATACGAAATTTATCAATTTTATTCGTTAATGGATTAAAGTAGTATATCTATCTTTCACACTTGATTTCAACCTCTATTTTATGATTTTTTAATATCGAGAAAAGTGCAAAAGATAAATTTTTATAAATTATTCCTTTTACACAATTATATGAGTTTATACTATGATAATGATGTCAAACTATTTAAATACCACACATAAAATGAATTCTTTTAATACAATTACAAATGATGTATAGAGATTAGAAAATTAGAAAATTACGTAGAAAGATATTATATAAATTTAAATATAATTATATACAATTAAAATAATTAGATTTTTGAACATTCTGTTTAATATAAGCAAGTATTATTACAAAACGAAAAATTTTTAACATTGTCAATAAACGATAAAAATATAGTTTTTATTCAAAAGAGGATGAAAGAGGCTAATTTATGATACATAATATATAATCCTGAGATTAGAAAATAATATATTTTATTCCTTATTTCAGTAGTAATTGAATTATGCAGATTTACATGGACGTTTCATCATTTATATTTCATCAACAAGATGAAAAATAAAGAAACTGTATATAGAATTTTAATAGAAAAATTTTAAAGTAAAAAATCTGATAGATAGACTATAACTTCAGAATATAATAGTAAATTAAATTTGAGAAAAATGATGATTTTTAGTCTATTTCGTACTTTTCTATAAGCAATATATTTGTTATCTAGGATTGAGAACCATTCGATGATAACAATATTGCTAACATAATAATTTTACCTATACTCGTTAATAGTAGTGGATTCCATTTTGAATATTTATGATTCTCAGTTATTTCTTGAAATTCGTCCAAAAACAAGTTCATAGTATAGATTATATGATAGCAAAATAAAATTAAATCAAATAAAAACAAATATAAAACTCAATTCAATTATAATAAGCGATTTATAAATCAAGGAAAATGGACGAAGAACGATTGGCAAAAAATATAAATATAAATAACTATATAAATACTGGGGAGAACAAAGAAAAAGAGAAGAGAAAGAAAGATAATATAGAGATTTAATAGGTGAAAGGGAGAGAGACAGAAAATCATGAATAATATACACAATGCTTTGGTTTACACGTCAGTCATTAGATAATATTGTTAATTCAAAGTGCAGTTGACATGTGCTTATTTCAGCACAATTATCCTACAGTACTTCACTGCATACTCTTGAGACCGTGGATGGACAGCTGTTACTGATCAGGTATAAGCATATTTTTAGCTAGATTATTCTGACGTTAATTATTCTGACATATTATTTACGCGCTTCCTTCTACAGGATTACAATCTAAAAAAATGTAGAAAAATAATGAAACAATACTTCATTCGAACTTGTTACAAATATCAAACATTGCTAATTGCAGGAGTCTTGAAATTTTGCAATCTTCATTATATTTAAAATAAATATATTTCAATGTATTATAATACTTCAATAAGTATTTTTCTTTAATTTGATAAAGAAAATTGTGCGGTTATATAAATATATTAAATGGATTAAAATGATTAAAAAACTTACGTATTCAGCCTACGTTATAGGTTCTTTTCTATAGTTGGAAATAGATAAAAAAAGACAATTGTATGGTTGAGAATTGCATGAACAATTTTAAAAATCGTCCGAAGTTTTGAAAGTGCACGTTTACATGTAAATGTAAACGTGCACATTAAAATATAAAATAGATATACTATAGATATTTTTCAAACGTATATTACAATTGATGTACATTAATTTGTTCGAATAAAAAAATTGTTAAATTCCATAAATTTTATATTACTTTTATGTAAGAAAACCCTTATGACTTTTTAAAATAAATATTCAATTTAATTAGAAAGTATATATTTTATAAGAGAAATATTAAAAATGCATTAAAATATTTTAATAGGTTTATTCCAATGAATAATAAAATTTATTTGTATAATTTACTTACAACATAAATGAATATTTCTATATTTGTAGCGACTATATAAATATTATTATAATATAAAATTTAAAAAATACAAAAATTAATTTATTAGCACTATTTCAGTATTTCATTATTTAATATTATTTAATAGAAAATTTAGAATGTTATTAGTATATAATTTAATAAAATACAAATAAATTGGAATTTAAAATTAATTAATATTTTTATCAAGATTGGTAAATAAGTTAAAAAAAGTGCATATATTAGTAATTATTTTTAATATTTTTAATGTCCAGTTTTATTAACTTAAAATATTTCTTTTATATACAATTATTTTATATTTCCATATATTTGATTATTTATCTTAGAATTATATCGAGAAAATTTCCTGTTTATGTCTACGATAAGTAAAATATATAAATAGAATTTTAATTAAGAGTGATTTTTTAAACACATTTCTTCTTTAATACTAGCTTATTAAGTCCCAATTTTATAGATCCTTCTAATCTAAATATTCAAATATAAAAATCATAATTACCATCGAAATCCTTAACGTTGTTTTTATAATCAGAGATTCAACATTAACATTAAATATTTTACACGTGCTTGAGTGATTGCATATTTATTCACAGTAGACCTTTTTTTAAATATTTGTTCGAAAGAATGTAGCAATATAGCAAATTGTAAAGTGGACGGGATAAAATAGCTTGATTCTTTAAAATTCGAATCAATAAAATCTGGCGAATCGTCTGTTGCTTAAAACGTATTATGTTTTCATATATGTGCAAGAAATTTTTTTGAATTGTGTATACTCATACATATGAAACAACATTTCTCTCAGCTTTTCACTTATAGTGATACATAAAGCTATAAAACATTTGTTTTGAAATAAATATAATAAGAAATTAGTTATTTTATTAAATATTTGAAATTTCATTATTATAATACAGTATATCTCGAATAGAAAATGCAGATACATGTAATGGTGAATATTTTTTAAATAGATTTTTAAGTTCTGTTTGGTAAAAGATCCGAGCTTAAGAAGCGAAATTCGAATCCTATGAAAATTCTACAAACAATTCGATATACAAAATGCGGTTTGAATCAATTCATGTAAAATAAACAATTACGGAATTACATTTATTAAAGGGGATTTTCTAGAATCTGTATAATATTTACTTGATTTATCTATCGCCCTTATTATTAGTGCTTTCACTATTTTTTATTTTTTATATTATTCAATTACTTTCATCATTGAATTAATTAAATAACTTCTGCATTAAATGATATATACGCTACATAAGTATATCTATCAAAGATAAAACGACAAAAATATTTTGATTTATAGGGACGTTTATTAACTCATTTCTTTGATGCAAATGAATGATGCATATAAAGTAATTTTACCTTTAGTCTTGTGAAAGAGATCTATGTTTAAATAAAACTGTAAGTATTATTTAAAAATTATTATAAGACCGAGCCTTAGAGGAACGAAACTAAAGGCAATACAGTCAGTCGAACTTGTTTCGATCGAAAGGACGGTCTAAAGAACGTGCAGTAATTATATTATATAGTTTTATCTCAAATAAAAAGCTATTGAATATATACATTTAAACATTTAGTTTTATGTTACACTATTAGTTAGTCAATCAAAGTTATGGCCTATTAGTTCTATTCTTTATTATATCAAGTATTTAATATTTGAATAAATATTAAAATATTTAAAGAATAACAAGGTAATTGATTTTTATGTCGATTTATTTTCAACATAAGCGACCCTTTTTACTCATTAAAAATAAAGTACAACTTTGATAAACATTTTTAATGAGTTTTAAAAGTAATTTTTTTTCATGAGATTGAAAAAAGACCATGTATTTTAGTCTAATGTTAAGTCTAATAATATATTTTATTGAACTGTAAAAGTTTTATACGAAGTTTAAAGATATATAATCAGTAGTTTATCTTTCATAATCGAAATTATAAAATTTAATATGAAATTTAATAAAATGGAATTCACATTTTACAAGTAATTTAAATTTGTTATTGAGTATTTCAAATAATTCCAATAGAAAATTCATTATTCACTATTGCTATCTTTGTAATTTAATAAATATTTCAACTTGGTACCTTTAACATTACTGTAAAGATATTTATTCGATAAATAATTGTATAATTAAATTATTGAAAATTAAAAAAGTTATAAAGGTTAACAGAAAAATAATTAAAATTTAATTTTTTCGATTATTTTAGAGCTGGTTCTAATGAGATCAAATTTCACAATAGGAATTGATTTGACAAAAGTACAAACTACATGAGACTATAACAATTCTCAATTTTTCACAGTAATTGTTCCGCATTTAGTGTCCAGAGAAGCGAGAGATAAATCCTTGTCGCATATTTTCTTTTATAATTTTTGTAATTTGTAATTTTTATCATTTTATAATTTATAAATAGTAAATTCAGTAAGGTCATTGGTACCTCGAGATAATTTATAACGTATAACAGGATGTTCATAGATTTTGTCGATTTATAAAAGAAATGCAATGGAATTGTTTAAGAAATTGTAAGCCCGTAAAATAAAGATTAGATAAACAATAAACGTGATTCTTCGATCAATTAAAAAAAAAATATTGTAATTATATATGTATGTATGTATGTTAATAGAAAGTTGAAATTCATTATATCTTATACATAGTTGTATATAAATTTTATGGATATAGTATTTATTATTAAAGCGATTTCATTTAATTTTACATATAAATTGAATTAATTTTTACTAAGTAATAACAGACTTTTTACCAACATATTCTTTCCTGTATCTGATAAATTCTTATTATTAATATAATTATTGTATATATACGCGATATTTTGATAAACTTACCTATGAAATATTAATTTATTTAGAATAAATATATTAATGATTAAATAATCTATTAATAATTAAATAAATATATTTCGAATAGATACTTTGCAATGGTAATTTTTGTTCATTTTGTTCATTTTATTTATTTTGCTATTTTGAGAAGAAAAAGTTCATTTTAAATATACAATCTAAATTTCATATTTTTGTAATTCTTCGCTAAACCGAATTAAATATTTTGTGGAAAAATTAAAATAAAATGTTATTTTGTAATAAGCAGAATAGAAAACAAAAGCAAACAATTTCATTTCAATTATATATAAAATAATAACTTTTAACGAGAAATTCATTCACACGTTCTATAATGAATCAAAAGGCGATTTATTTATTTACAGCATAAGCCTACAATTCCTATTTACAATCAAACTGAAATAGTTGTTAACTGTCTAAAAACTATTCATGCAATCATTCGCAATATCAGGGTTCAAACAGTGTTCAATATAATAAGAGATAGTCATATCAAAAACTTAATTACGGAAACAACTTTTATCGTGCTAATATTAGAAAAGTTTTCAGCAAAAGCTTACCTAGATCTAGGCCATGGGAAGAGGGTGGCATGGACAATAGGATGACAATCAGAATTTCTCGAAGAAAGCGATAACTAACGGAGCTGAGGGCTGGCATGTTAACAACCATTAGATGGCGGCCCTTTTCATTGATCGGTACCTCATCTTGCATCAATTCCTTTGCCTCGAGCCATTCAGTATCGGTGCTATTGACATCTCCATGAATCTTGTATGGACTTATTCATTGTTTACTCTCTTCAAACTTAGTTACGTCTGTAATAAAGCAGAAACGAAATACTTATAAGTTTCAAACTAGCCGTATTAATAAATAGATGATAGTCAAAGAAGAAGCTCAGGTATTTGAGACTGTTATTAGAAAATAATTTTTTGAAGGTATTATCTTACAGTACAGTCTAAGATAAACAGACATAACAAGTATCATCAGCATTTTTATGTCGAAAGTTTAACAAAGAACTAAATAAATAATTAATAAAGAATTAAGTTTATTAGTAATTATTAATTATTTATTTATTTTGCACTAAATATCACGTCGAATATAATAGATTTTTATATAAATATTTTGTACTGAAGGATAAAAATTATATCTTTGCAGCGATCTGACGAAGAGAATTTAAAGTTATATTTTCATGTCTTGTGTTTGTAGCAGCGATTATAATACATCAAAAAAAGAGTAGCAGTAATGTAATTCACATGCATATTTTAAAACTTTCACAATATGAAAAGGGTATTACAATATTCTTTTTCTACATAACAGACTTGCGGCTGCCGCGTTAAAACGTATACATACACGCTTTGCTAAACCACCTGATATGCAGCGACTCCCACTTCAAGCCACTGCTCGACCTTTTGTGATATTATTAGAGCAAATGGAATCATTGGCATAAATGCACGTACGACAATCGAGTTGCTTTCTGGAATGTCCGATAAGAAGTTTCTTTGCGATCGATGTATCTAGCTCTAATGTTCAAAACATCATTGTCACTCTGATATAAACGAGATTAGTAGCTCCTAATAATTCTTAGATTGAGTTTCTCTCCTAATGTTCATACCTATTTTACAGCAGATGTAAGTCTACATAGTTGCGGGCATCCAGAGCTCCTTAAGATACAAAAGATATCGATACGATAATTTCTACAATAAAATGTTGGACACTTTTTAAAACCTTATTTCAATTAAATTTTTAGCCTAGTTAATTTTAAATCCGACGTTTCGCGTGCAAAAGTACACCGACAAAACAAAAATTTAATTACGTTTGCCTTAAATTTCGAATTAACAACTGACTTATGTGTAATTCTTTTTTTCAAGAAAAGTATTCTTTTAAAGGAAATAATTATGTTTTGGCTCTATTACGTTATAGAGTGAAATAGATAAATAATTGAAATAGACATTAAATCTAGTTGCCTTTGCTTTTAAAAAAATGTAGTTTAACCTACATTGACTTATTTAATAATTGACTGAAATTGACTGTAACTTAAATTTACTATAAATAATTTAATTTGAATTATTTTCATCATTTATTACAGATATACGTTCGATGTGGAAAATTCTCATATAGTATATACATAGTTACTGAATTGAGCAGTTGCAGAATTTGAGTATATTTCCTCTGGAAGATTAGTATTCATCCAGTCTGTAATACGGTCCTTGCAACTTTACAAATTCTTTTCGTTTCTAAATGTGCCTATAAGAATTTTTATCTTAAAATTATTAAAATTTTCGAGAAACTTTCAAGGCGCTTAAAGCAAGCATCTCTGGAAAATCTTTATTACTATGCATCATTGTGGTTTACTCTTATATTCCTAAAGTGAATTATAAGAGATATTATCACGAAAGATTCCTAGATGAGTGTCAATTAAAAATTATTTTTGTCATATAAAATTTATTCTGTTTGCTATTGTAACAAATGAAAAGCTCTGAATAAGGTTTGTAATTAACGTTACTTCTTTCATAGTAACCTCCTTTCCGCTTACACTACGATTAACTTTTTAATGAAGCCAAAATATGTAAAATTGCTTTCAAAACATCCATAAAAGCTTTTACAATTATATGTACTTTATATAATTCCATAAGGAAACTGTAATATTGAATTTTCTAGAATATTCGCATCTATACAAGTCAATGGCTCTCCCGGGTATAAAAGTTATAGTCCCTTATTCTTCTCGTTTCTTATATAAGAAACTCTTTTGGTAGCGAATTCGGCTTGAAACCTAGTTTAAGCCATCAAAATAGTTTTAAATATGTGACTAATGAAAAGAAAAAAGTTCTCATAGGTAAAGGGTTCGTTAACAACACTTTCTAAAAAATTTTAGTTCGATGACTCATTTGGGTCTGCGATGATCGTTAAAGGTCAGCGTGAAAACTGCGAATTCTTGTTTCTCCGCACCATAGCCATTTTCTCGTAGACTTTCAAACGAAAAATCAATTGCATTGTTCGTCTGATATCGCTGCGTCTCGCCAGAATTCGTCTCGATGCACCGTCTCACCTAACTCATATCGGTCCGCTGTCTCTGGATTCAGACCCGATATTTTCGCCGAATGCGTCGTGTACGTGCTTTGCATCGAGCGCCACTCGACGCGCTACCGTATCGATGAATCATTCACGTTCCTCGGTGTGCAAGAGACGTCAAAAGAAGAAAGACGTTTCTATTCGCGCTCTACGAGAACATTACACTTGTGTACGGTTAGCGACATTCGCGCGTTCCGCATCCCAATAGAATAAATACCGTTCTTTATACGTGGGCATAAGTGGAGTTGTGGAAAAAAATTGATGGATAGATTACGTGACTTCTTTATAAACAATATATGTTATGACTTATCTAAGTAAACTGATATCAAAGACAAATTTTTGAATTTTCAGACCTTTACATTGTACAATGTATAACGTGTATTTTACTCTGACGCAACTGACTTTTCTATTTTGCTTATCATTGCTTTCATGTGTAAATAAAATATTTTATTTGAAAAATAATATTAGCAGAAGGATACGACAGAAAGGAAATATTTAGAGATTGATAGAATTTCTTTTAAAGCCATAATTAGAGAAACTGTATTTTACTCAATGTAATTATTTGATAATTTTAGTTTAAAATTTTTAGTTTTGAGAAGAATGTAATCTTAATTTAGTACGTAACATCTATGGTACTTATGAATTTTTAAAAATTTTTCAAACTGTTGTAAATTTCAATCCCAATGGAAGCTTTTAAATTCTTTCGTACTTTCTTATGCGTTTTATAGTTATGAAAAATATACATATGTATATTGATAATATACCATCGAACATTCAACATTTGATGACCTAATTATAGTCAATCCATCATCGAACAAATTATGAATGTAATAATGTAAAAGACGTGTGTTACTTTTTATGCTGTTCATGTTACTGTACATGTAGATTAAAAGTTTTCATGTATATCCATAATGTGAATATTATTTAATTATTAAATTTTCACACAATCAATGTTTCTTTAATATAATTTTGAATAATTGTAGTCAAATTTATATATAATTTGATTGAGATTCTTAAAGAAATAAAAGAAAACTGAGGGAAATAATATTATCCTAATAATTATTTTCTTAATATTTAAAAATAATATTTAATTTTTTAGCGAATAATCTATAATGATAATTAAATGAAAACAATTAAATTGAAATTGTCAACAGATTTGAAATTAAATTTAGTTTAAATTTTGTTCATAGGGAAACATTTTTTTACAGTTGCTTGAAATTAATTTATCATTATTAAAAATCGCAGAATATCAAACACTAGTTCTTTTTACTTATATTTTATAAAGGAAGAGGGAGTTAAAAGTTAGTCGTACAATTATGAAAGAGACATAACATTATAAGTTTGAGGTTAAGGTACTAGACGAAGTTCAAAAAAATGAGTGGAAACTTATAGTCGGTTCGTAAGAAAATACGATGGTTTAGCAAAAACATCTGTCGAAAAGTACAAATCCTTTTTAAATGTTAGAAAATTGCAATAGCCAAAAGGAATATTTAGAGTGTTTCGGAAATAAAGTGAAGTGAATGAAATGAATAGAGTATCGTGCGTTCTCAAGTTCCAAAATGAATGCCCACGTTAAGTTGAACATTAAATTTTTAGAATTATTATTCATTAATAAGGTCTGAATTGTAAGTAGTTCATGTTATATATTTTGAAAAGATTTAGAGTCATTCTAAAGAGTAATAAAGTTTTGTAAAGTAATCGATATGACTACTTTACAGAACTTGCAAATGATAGATAGCAATAAAAATATAAAATTAATTAATGTAAGAATGTATTATCCGTTGGTAGCAAGAGACCACTTCTTTTCAAAACAAACATTGATCTTTAAAACAAATTTTAAGAAGTACATTACAAGATCTTATCAATTCTAGATTAGTATAAATAAATGATTGCTTAATGAAACAAGTTGAATTTTCTTATTTTGTAATATTCTATAAAAACTTCTTCTCCCTTTATTTTCTATTCAAAGACAATATAATTATCTTTTAATTCCAATCAATGTTTATTTATTCATACAATCATTTATTTATTTCTATCATACCGTTTCACTTTCTATATTTTCTTCAAATGACGGAGTTTCCTTGGTGAATCATAAAAATCCTAGAGTTGATGAGCCTGGATGAGTTTGGAAGTCACTTGTAAGGCCTTTGCATATGTTGCGCTGTATGTGCAAGCATGCTTACCCACTCACTTGAAGTAGCATTTGGCTTGAAAAATTTTGAAGTTCATCGACTGATATGTATATTTTTCGTTTTAGATTTATAACATCTTTAATTTTATTCTTTTGAGGATGTATGGATAGATAATGAAAGTTTTGTATGAATAATCATCCTGATTAATAACATTTAGTGGAAAAATTATATGATATTATAAATTATAAAAATAATATGAAAATATTTCATTTAATAAAAGAAATGATAAAAGAGGATATGAATATATTGTTAATTATTATGAAAATGTACTAGTATGCTAACTCCTTAAATTGTTCTCGATTTAAACAGAAATTTCATTAAGTACGCAATACAATAATTCTTTGATAAAACAGCTTTTAAATTTGTTTGAATTTTTTAAGATTTAGTTAAAAATATAATCAACGTATTTAATTATTATAAGTCTATAGAATACTAAAATATTACGTGAATTAAGTTCTATTGAGTCATCAATTATCATTCAGAGAAAAACATTATTTAATTGTCTGAAAACTTTATCATGATTAAGAAATAATATTTACATAAGTAAAATGAAGGAATATAAAATTTAATATCAGTGATTTCAATAGTCTACGTATGTATATTTTTTATACTAACCAAATAACTTGGATGAGATGATATTAAATAAAAATTTTTATGATTTTTGTGAATTATACACTTTTAAAAATTAAGAATAACAAGAATATGATGTTTTAAGGGATAATAACGTTTTAAGATAATGACGATGGTACGGTAATTTTTAAATTTCTATGTGTTAAAAATGTGTTCGTATAAGAGGTCTATTAGTAAACTTATTAACTAGTTATATTCCTATTAATACGATTTCCTACGAATTTGACTTAAAAATTCAATCATGGAAATATAATTCTTAAAAATAATTCTTAAATATAATTATTAAAAATAATTCTTAAATATAATTCTTAAAAATAATTCTTAAATATAATTATTAAAAATAATTCTTAAATATAATTATTAAAAATAATTCTATTAATATTCTTAAAATAATTCTTAAATATAATTCTTAAAACATGATAATTGATGGTACAAACTATGAAACTTTTCAAATAATTAATTGTACTTCCAACAATACGTTTAAATATCTATACTTCTTAATTTTCTACAACTTTTTTTTTAAGTAAGGTGAGACTAATAATATTTTCCAGAAGTTTATAATTTACGTTTTGATCTACTATTATACTTCGCATCATGGCAATTTTGGCATCTAAGAAATATAATTTACATTCATGATAATGTAAAAGGAATTTTTTAAAAGTGGACAATTTTTTGATTATTTAGCTAATTTTCTAGTTATATTTCAAATAATTTATACATTTGCTTGTCTAAATTAGTAATCGATTTAAAAGAAATTTGTTCTTTATTATAGTAGAAGTTGTGTAGTAATACATTTTCATAGTAGAGTGGATAAATGTATTTCAAATAAGTAAACGTAGCGTAATAATGTGAATTTTTAAATTAAAAAAAATTTAGTCAAATGTAACAAAATTATTGGATATTATCAAGAAATCAATATTTCAATTTCATGCTTTCTTTTTTATTCCAATAGTTTTACTTCGTTGTTTAATGTATTAATAATTATTTGTTTCATTCATGTGGATTATACGATTACCAATATTACGTAGATTATTTGCTTAATTTTTGAATTCTATTCTGAATTCTTTCTGAATTCTTAATAAATTAATTTTTTCTTTCATTATCTATTATATGGCTCCGTAGTCTCTTTTTCTTTCAATTTATAATTAATATATTCAAGTATTCTTCTATATCTCTGATAATAAATTCAAATTCATTGTATTAGAAAACACTCCGCAATTGTCATTTATAGAAAATCGAAGAATGTCTTACAGTCTCGTTATCCTATTTGAGAATCGCCAAATCCCTGCTTAACCAGACGGACTTTAAAGTTTCTCGCTGCTTTTTGCAACGCGTAGATATACATGTGTCTCTCTTTTTCCTTTACTATTGCATGCTTATTTTACTTTTGCTTATTTCCCATGCTTTTAGCCCGAACTGCAATTTGTCTTATACGTATATACGCGCACCTCAGAAACGACTGATTTTCCTTGATATATCCGCCATGATTGGTCCAATTAAATGAGGCCTCTCAAAGTCAAGTCGATCCACCTTTTTGAGTGTCATAATTGTTGGTCTTCTACGTCCTGAAGTTTTGCAAATTAGAAGCGATATGTATGTACTTCAATCACAAATAAAAATGCTTAGGACTTTTTTTTCTTATTCTCACCATTAAGAGCGTTCTATTCTAACCAGAGCTTTCTTAAAAGCAGAACCTGAAACTAGTTACAGTCTGTAATCTCAAAGGATAGAACTGCAAATGTTTCTTACAAAGATTTCTGAGAAAAAGTAATCCTATTATTGAATTATGATTGAATGTACTTCAATCAAACTGTATAAAGAATGTAATTGCTTATTCTTTTTCAATTTTTTTTAAATCCCAAAATACATCAGAATTATAAAGTGAAACAGAAAATAGAAATGTTATTATTTGGAGCATTAAACGGAGTTTAATGATTTAGAAAAAAATAACATAATGCGTGTGAATTTTATCACGTAATAACATAATCAATATTAAATTTCTTTTTAAACTTGTTTCTAGTTGTAATATTTTTCCTTGAAAAGTAACGAAATAGAGTAAAAATCAATGTATAAGCGAACTTTACTCTTAAAAAGGGTTTATTTCGTATCATTAGTCGAGCATTCGCAAAGTGAGTTTCGTGCAGTTGCTGCAAGAAATCTCGAACTGCTTGCAGATTTTTTAAAATGTATTCAACATACAAGCAAGAAACCGAAAGAGATATACACCGAATATATG
The DNA here is from genome assembly GCA_018907045.1 of Wiebesia pumilae. Taxonomy (NCBI): domain Eukaryota; kingdom Metazoa; phylum Arthropoda; class Insecta; order Hymenoptera; family Agaonidae; genus Wiebesia; species Wiebesia pumilae. The sequence goes on along the minus strand of JACCHZ010000149.1, from coordinate 1,142,428 downwards.
AAGCTCAACTGAATAAAAAAGTAAAAATGAACTTAACCAATTATTTGTTTACCCTACGAGTTTTCTACGATTTATTCTCCTCGATTTTCCATCCGACTCTGTCTCTGGTTGTTTAACAATCCGTATATCGACTTTAAACGTGTACTTGAAAAGTACCAAAGGACTATAAAATATGCAGCTAGCACTTTAAAGGCTACTATATTTATGTAAGTAAGGGCATGTTGGGATACTTCACTCGAAGTCTTTTGATTCCGTGCCTTGAAAATCGCGCACTTACATGGAGCAAGGTAGCGAAGATCATTTTTCCATTCTTATTTATATACGTGCAACAAACGAAAACTTTTAGGAAAGTTATAGCAGAAGAGAATCTCACTGATCGCGTCCTAGAAGTGTATTTAATTTTTTTAATATTATTAGATTAGAAATTAACAGAAGTTTATATTTACATGTATGTTACGACAAATTAAATCTATATATATTCAAAGATCATTCGCTAAAAATATGAAATAAGTAATTATTAATTTAAAATGGAGAATTTGGTAAGAAATATATGCGCCAAGTCAACTGAATTGAATGATATAAAATTTGAATGTGAATATTCTTTTTGGAATTTATTATTTAATTCCTATTGACAGCTTGATTTTCCGATCTCGTGAAATATTTCTTTAATACTTTAATGAATGTTATTTATTGATATTTATTAAAAATAGCTCTTCTTTATTAAGAAGATATTGGTAAATTTATACGTTTTCTAATTTTCTAATCATATTAAAAATTTCATAATAAAATTAATAATTATGAAATATTAAATTGAACTTTTCTTTATTAAATTATGAGCGATAGATAAAGTAATGCTAGAGGATATTTTCAACAACTTTTATATTTACATTAATTTGAAAATTTTGTAAAAGTATTGACAACTATCCATCAATTCAACATAAAATTGATACTCATTTCTTTCACTTTCATTGCAATCCATAACAACGCAAAAATCACAAAATATTAATTAAATTTAATTAAATTTTTGCTCGAATAATGTTCTCCTTTTTAATTTAAATTTGTGTTACCAAAATTCAATTATTCATAATAAAATATTCTATTGATAAATAAGGAACTTAAAATTTCATCATTGTATGCACTTCTATTATGCTACCAACAATATTATATAATTATTCAGAAAAGACAATTATATTTTTATATACACTTGATTAGTAATATCAAACAACAATTATTATTTGATGCTATATACAACGAATGGATTTGGATGAATGAAATCAAAGTAATATGATTTGAGTAATTACGTGTCATGAAAATTAAAAAGGAATCGTTCTGAAGCTTGAATAGAAGTTCTTGAATAGCTAAAGAGGCATGTAATACAACGAATATCGACAATATCTTAGCATAATTGTGAATAGATTTAATAAATAAAAGTTAGATGCAATACCAACGAAATATTCTGTATATACTTCGATAAAAAAACCCGCTGCTTTATTTAATACGAATGCAAGTTAACTTTTTAAGTATCGCAACTAATAATTGAAAAGTCTGTGTGTCAAATCTGTAGCAAGCATCTGGAAATCAAATAGTGGGGTTATGAATTCACATTTCACTTGTAACTTTGGCATATTCAAGAAAAATTGAAGTTCATTGCCACTCTCACGTAACATAATGACGTTACACTGCAAGCAGCAGAATTGTAAAAATAAGGAAAGAGAATAATGAAGATCGTTAATTTCTGTCATTGATCTCATTAAATCAGTTACAAATGACTTCCTCGATACACTGCTTGCCTTTAAAGAGATGATCCCAAGATTTCAGTATTTCAGTGTAGATGGGAAAGTAGAACTCCTTGTTACCTCTTGCCTCTCTACTTTATGTTCAAATTCAGAGGTACTTCCGTACTAATTCTTACATTATGGATAATAAAAAAAGAACGTATCTTTAATTACTTCAACATTTATAATATCGTGAAAAGAAATATATATATATATCCTGTAGTATATAGATTAGATTAAGAACGTCATTATGTAAAACTGACGAGTACTTTGATGGTTACATTTGATTGTTACAATAAAATAAAATCTCCATTAATTCTTTTATATAGAGAAAGAAAAAGAGTGAGAATAAAATATAGCTAAAAAAATCAAGACGATGGGCGATAAATATTGACAATTGACAATTGACATTAGCTTATGATAATTTACGATATACTTCAATAATTCATAAATGATTTCTCGATCCAGTTTGTAGTCATAATATGAATTGAATCTTGCTTGTAAGAAATTTCTGTCCTTTTCGTAACAAATGTGTAAATAAGTACAAATAATACATACGATACGTATCAAAATATTATTAAACATTATTTATGGAGATTATAGTGATAACTATTTGTGATGTGCAGTTTAAAAATAATTCTCTCTCTTTCTCTCTTCTATCTCTATCTCTTTCTTTTATTACTTCTTCATTTGGCCTCAGATGCATCTGTTCCACAATTATAGCACTAACAGATATTAACAACTTGTTCAGTTAGATATTCAAATCCTAGACAACTCAATATCTTGAATCAACTATCTATACTTATACATCTCTCTCTCTCTTTCTTTCTTTTCCTCTCTTAAAAACTCGTCTTTATCTTCTTTAAATTTGCAGCTGTTACCGTACAGAACTCCACTTCGAATATTGCCACCGTCATATTCAAGTCCATTAATCTTAAGTACGCTATTGATTTTCATTATCTATTCAAACTATTGGATGTTCGACGCTATTTTAGTCATAACAATTAGGAAATACAATAGAACTGAATACAATATACAGCGAATATTGTATTTATATTAAATAAATAGTACGAATAATTTATTGTATCGAATGTTTTACTTGAAATATATATAAATTTCGATCTCAATTTCATGTTTCACGAGAAATTGCAGTGCAGAATAGCCTATTGAGTTTATGATTATAAAGTTATATTAAATTTACTTTGTTACAGTATTTATTTATCTTAATTGTAATCTGTTTTTATATATATTATAAATTTTGTAACAAATAAATTAGTATCGAATAAAATATAATTACGAAGCAATCGAATAAAATATTTCTGAACATTCGACTTAGCAACAATTTCATCAAAACATAAATATTTTATTTTCACAAGTTGACAAATTGGTTTTTGAATTTCATTAAAATATATTTCGAAACTAATGATGGAAATGAAAAAAAGTGTATTTGTATAAAATAAATACAAATGAGAATACAATTTATAATAATTACATTAAATTCACTTTAATTATATACAGAACTAGTGATCAAAACAAATCCTTCAATTCTAATAGTATATTAATTAAAGTATATACTGAACTTTCATTTCCATGTAATTATTTATTAATTATATAAATATTTTACTTAAAAATAATACGTAAAAACAAGTTTAGAATTTAAATTTATACTAAAACTGATTAGGTTATTATTTTTATGTACATAGAAAATTTCTTTGAATATTTCATTCATCTTGTATATACAATAAAATACAAATTATCGAATCATTTGATCTTACGAAGTCAAAAACTTATTATTTGTAACTGATTGTTTCGTAAAAATTAAATAGATTTATACGTAGTAAAGAAATTTATTGAATTGGACTTTCTTGTAGAAAAGATATGATTTAAACTTATTTTTGATAAAAATTCGGTTTGTTATTGCAGCAAAATATTCTCAAAATATTATTACAACGATTTCCCAAGGTAGGAGTTGCGATGCGAACTCGCAAAACAAACAAGCACTTTAGCACACACCATTTTCCGCCCACTCTCGCTTTCCCAACACCTAGTTCTTCCCTGTTCTTCCCTTTTGCGCTCCCGAAATTCCACGAGGAAATTTTCACGTCCCTCCAAAAGAAATTCGTATCTTCGACCAGTATCTTCCACGCTAAACTTTTTAATCTCCTTCTTGCACGCCGTTGTAGTCACTGGGCTCATTTTTTCTCTTGCATATCTTGACCTGTCTTGTTCTCTTTTAGATCCCCTCTTACCTTTACGCCATTTTTTCTCACACCTAGGCTCCCAACTGAATTCTGCTCTCAACACAGCCTTGCGCATTCCTACCAGAATCAACCTGAAAATCATCTCTCTGCACGAAGCGCTACAAAGGATTAATCTGTTCACGTCATCTTCCTATCATTATTAATATGTATTACGTTACGTATATTTGAAATGCATGATAATCGATAGAACTGAATGCGACATTAATTCATCTATTGAGTACTAATTCCCAAACGTCCATGAAAAGTTATGGATTATAAAAATTAAATTTTAATTAGTTTATTCATAAATTCATCCATAAAAAGATTATATATATATTGTTTAATTTTCTTATAAGTTGATTAAATATAATTAAAAGCATCCTGTTACGCGATACCCTGTGAAAGTTTTTAATATTTTTTACTCACTATGTGTATTCAAAATAACCTTCAAATTAACTTAAAAGTGATTTAAATCTTACGAAGATTGACTAATTGATAAAAATGTTAGATTCTCCAGAAATGTTGAACGCGTATAGATACACTAATTTTACTGCTTAAGGACTTGATATTCGAGAATAAAAATTCTGCACCTCGCATTCCGAACATAAAAATATAATTTTATTGATGATTTTATTTATTAATATTTAAAATATGCAAAATAATTCTATGCATGTACTTTAAAATCTTTGAAACATTTACAATTATATTTAAAGGCTTCATCTTGGCAATTTTTTAAAACATCTATCAATATATTTCATCTGCGTAAAAATTCTGCGAGCTCATGTATTCCTAAGATATTTTACAATCTTAAATTCAAATTGAAAAGAAGATGAGACAAGATATTCAAATTTGGTTCCAGAATATATTCATAAAATAGCAACTGTATCTTAAAATCGTCCTCGAGTAATTTGACTTATAATATGACAGACGTAGATTAAAATATGGTAAATAAATTAAAAAATTTTTAAAAATAAGCAATTTGAAGCTTAATAAGTGTAAGTGTTTATGCACGTATTATATTTAATTTTGCAATTATACACATGTTTCATTCTCTTCAGTCTAATATTTAATATCTTAACTGTAGCATGACCTATTAATTAATTAAAAACTTTTTTAATATCCGAGACGTTTCTATAAAGCATACGAATTGTAAAATGGAAAAGAACCTCTGTAGATAAAAAGCAAGTACTTTAAGCACGGAAATAGTAAAAATAAAAACACGTAAAATTTTGTAAAAAATAAAGACAGAAACAACGAAGAAAAATCGGTCATAAAGTCTCTTTTTGTCTCTCTTTCTCTCCCTCCCTCTCGCCGACGCTCATTCGGTCGCTCTCGCTCCCTCTCTCTCTCTCTCTCTTTCGTTCTGCATCGCAAAAGTACAAGTTCTCTTTGAGAATTCAGGATTCGTGCTCACACTTGCGTGTCGAGCGTATAGTAGAAAAGCAACGTTTAGATTTTCGAAGAAACTCTTCATGGTTAAATTTGAAAAACATTTATTATAATTGTAAACTTTAGAAATATTTTATTTATCGAAGCACATGTAGCCTTTATTCAAATATTGTACACTATTCCTCAATTTTCTGCTTGCACATTTTTATTTATTATAATTATATTAAAAGTAATAAGATAAACCGTAACTAATATATATTAAATTTATATTAATAGTAAAAACTCTGAACATGTTTAATTACATGATTTCAGATGTATTTATAACTACAGAGTATTAGTTTTTTACTTTAACTTTCACCTCGTTTATATTTTCCTATTAGTTTTTCTACTGAAATATCAAAAATGTTTGAATGTATACGCTGTGAGTCGCACAGATGAGAAAAATTTAGTTAACTGTTTGTATTGCGATAGTAACGCACTTATTTTAATTTTACAATTAAACTTAATTTTAATTAAGTTGTGAATGAATAATACAACAGTGAGACACGACAATAGAATTACAGGGATATACGTGGTCACCCGGTAACATTGATAATAAAATTAAATAATATTCTAACGTACGTGATGTGCTCGGACAGTAACAAAAACAGAGATATTTATTAATGATAAAGAAGTGACGTATATTCGCGATGCAAAGTTATCACGTGGTGACACTGGTTGAACGCAGTTGCAGAAATGGCGACGCTCAACGCGCGCTTATGCCGCATAAATCAAAATTATAACGCACTTAGATTTTGAGCGATACTCTAGGATGCGACGATATGCAGCACTGTTGGGATAGTCTATCCGAGGCAGGAGTCGTTGACGTCTTATTGGAAACAGCCTTCTGGTGTAATGGGTTTCTAATCCTCGCTATGTGGTCCGTCGGCGTTGTGTTTTCGTGTTGCCTCCAGTTCGTGCCGTTGATCGCGAAGCCAGTCGACTCAGGAATAGAGTTTCGCGACAGGGTGCAGACGCGTATGTGTGAGCCGTTCGGTGATTTGGGGTGAACAGGACAGACGAGCTCGGCTTCGCGGGCGTAAGCCGATAGAATTTGGTTCTCCTCGTGCTTGGCCAGTGCACTCTGACCAACGGAAACGAGATCTTCGCGGAATTCCGAACACTGTTCAACTATGTAAATTAAATCGAAAAATGTTAGCAATAATCTATAACCACATAAATAAACAAATTCTTAAATTTAGGGTACGTAAAATCTAAAGCCGAATTCGTCAGGAATAATTAATTCATATTTGCAAGAAAGTTTCTCCCTAATCCTATGTTTAAACATAAAAAGATTAATTCTTAAATAATTTATCATGCAGATTAATTTGCATACTTTAAAGAGTTATTTTAAATGTTAATTTGCGTAAAAAAATGTTGCGCACTGGCTTCTTAAAATAGATATCGTTTGTTATATATGTATTGTGTATGTTTTTGTTACTTAAACTACGTGAAATATATCTAATCGAGTCTATAATATCACGTAACAAAGAATGAGTATAACAATGTATAATAAATCATTTATAAAAGTACTCACAAGCATATGAGTGTATGCATAATGTTGGAAAATATATCCATTATATTTCACGTGTGATATGGAATTCTGCATTGAGACATAATAAATAAAAAGAAGTACAGAAAAAAATTAAATCCGCAAAAATGCTTAATATATTATATACATTTGCCTTTTATGAAACTAAATGCATAAAAAGATCATTCTTTAATAAAGAAACATTTAATAGAAAATTTTTACGCTGTTTGAATTTTATTCTATATTATTAAAAAAGTACTAGTTTAAGAAAGTATGCTTTTAAGATACTATATTAATCGAATAAAAAAGTAATGGCCTTATTTTTTAAGGCCATGATTAAAAAATGCAAATTTTTTATACATTTCTAAAATATAAAATTTTATCGAATGGTAAAAACATTTGAAAAGTGCATGGCTGCTTACAGAAAATTTCCGTATATCAAAAATGTCAAAAATAATTCTGTAACCAAAAATACATTTAAAAAGGTAGATTACGGTTAGGATTTAAAATTTGTATTTACATATATATAATTCAAAAGAATAATACCTTCTCTTATAATAGAAACAAATTTTAATTTTCTACATTGATTCTAATTGATTATTAAAATTAAGCCTATTGATACATAGTATTATGGAATACTAGTTTAATAGAATTTTTAGTTTATTTATGTTAAATGAATATTTTTATGATGTGCTAATTTCATAAATCATAATCTAAGAGTAATATATTTTTATAATGAATTTATCAACTGATATAAATCAGTTATTATTTAGAACTTGCGAAATAATTTATTCAATAATTAATATTATATCTATAGCTCTGCAACTACTGACTTACTTATAACCGATTGGTATATGTAAGAAAGTAGAAAATTATGGAAATATAAATTAATTTTTTGAATGGCATTTAACAATAATTTGTTATGTATATATAAACTGATACTTAATATTTTTTAAAGAAATGTAAATTATCTGAACGATAATAAACTTATATAAAAAGTTCGTGTAACTTTATTGTTCTATTACAAATCAGAAATTATTTTTGACGAACATTCCAATTTTACCGCAATTGTGCATTTTAAAAACATTATTTTCCGTACGCATAATTCCATTCATCATTAATATAATATATAAAGCAATGAATTTCTCAAACGAGACGACCAATATGTTCATTGACGTGATAACGGAAAAAGGCCAGTCATCCTTAAATCACATTTAACCGCATGTTTTCCTTTTATTTACCTCGCATGTCCTAAAAATGCACAATTTTAACATGACGCTATTGATGTAGAGCATTGTGATATATTTACAAATTGAAACATCGGAGACCAGCTTTTAAACCAAAAGTAACTATAACATTGAATAACTCCTAAAAAGTATCGCAGTGCTCTTATAGTTTCCGATTATTATTTCTTTCATTTTCAAAATTTTTTTTCATTTTCATTTGCTCTCTCTCTTTCTCTCTCTAACTTTTGTTCTTGTTCCATTTTGCATTTTTAAACAACAGAATTCTAGAGCATTCGCTGAATTTTTCAGAGTTTGCAAAATAGAACACGATAGGTAAAAAATAAAAGCGAAATATGAAGATAAAGAAATATGAAAATATTTTGAAGGCGATTAATATTTAAGGTTATAATGTCTCAAGAAATCTTAGCAAAAATTTCCTAGAAAATTTTTAATTTAAGTACTTTGTTTTTTGCACCTTCTTTCGTTTAAAATTAATACTATTTTTTAAAATTCTATTAAATTTTTATACTAAAAATTAAACAATACAGAATAATTAACGTTGTTCCAATAATCAATTCATAATACGCAATACTAATTATAACTAAATATTTTGGCTTTCAATTTGCATTTATAGAATGGAAATTAAGTAATGAAATGATTCTTTAACAAAAATTACGTCAATGTCTTAAAAAGTTATCCATAAATATATACAAAAGTACAGTAATAAAATATGAATGTGACTGCAATAAATATTAAAATGACTTTATTTCAGATTTTGACTTAGATTTATTAGAACAATGCAAAATCCGTTGAGAAAAAGAATTTCATTTTATTCTATAAAATATTTGTAAATGATAAAGCTAAGATGGATATCAAAGACTTTTTGAAATGAATATATTAATTGCTATAATAATTTAGATATTATTAAAGGTGAAATTATTACAAAATAAACTGTCCATAACAAATGTAAATGAAAAATTGCAATTAAACAATTGTAGATAAGTAAAATCTTTGTCTTTCTCTGAAAAGTCTTGTTCTTAAAAGAAACTTAAAGCCTCGATTTAGTATTTACTAAATATTGCTTTTATATTGAAAATTTATAAAAGATGATAGTTCTTGGAAGTCATGAAATAAAATATATATAGGCATCCATGTATTTTTACATATATATGTAGAAAGATGCTTATATCTATGAGCTAACTGGTACCTATGACTTTAAGCGTGTGAATTTCTTTATAGGTTTCATATCATAAAAACACTGAAATAAAAAGCTACCATATAGTAGACCGAAAACATATTTCAGGCACTTAAAGTGTACAAACTCTTTCACGGAACGTAAATGCATTCGTTCTGATAGAACTTGATAGAAATATCACAGTAACTTCTGTAAACTTAGTGAAGGTTACGGGAACAATTTTTGCGTTCGTAAAAGTACTTACGTTAGTTCAAGTTCCATAAATAATGATATACAATTTTATTAACTAAAATATAACATTTTCAGCTCTTTCATTTAAATTTGAATGTAAAATTTTCTGAATTAGTTAATAAATTGAATTTTACATAACAGCAACGGAAAATCTCTTTTCACGCTAAACGAAAATTACTGTAAGAATTACTTCGGCGACGCGTCGGAAAGCGAAGAATACGCAAAGTGCACGAGTCCAGGGAGCGCAGCCGAGCGTTCCTGAACTCCTCCGACTGCCGCGCGAACACGCGCGAGTGAGAAACACGAGCATGTTGACCATCGTCAACGCGATCCAGACCTGACGGGAGTGACGCAATCGGCGCACTCTTCTCTCCAGGAACATTCGGATCCGCGATTCGCACACCCTCTGCCCTCGAGAAACGGACGCGCAGGTCCGCGGGGGTTGCACAAGGTGCCGTGGAGTCAAGCCCCCAAACATCAGGTGGCTGAAGGAGGCGAGACCGTCCACCGCGAAAAATAAGAAACATCATCATATTAATAGATAATTAATTGAACTTTCTACGAATTTCTTCATTTTATATTATTATCGACGATAAAATTTCATGTATTTTAATGTGCAAGAATTTTTTATGTTCATATAAATTTCTATTTTATAAATGTTGTTGTTTTTATTCAATTTATGTTAGTATATTTTAACAAGGACTTGAACATTTTTTATGAAACAGAAATTAAGGCTTACAATATTCAGTGCTATTTGTATGTCATAATCTTGTAAATTATAATGGCAACTTCAACACATTACAGAACATGTTTTAAATATATATTATAAGCATGTAAATTCAGTTACCTTACTAATTAATTATTATGAAATATGATACAATCTGCAAAATTTGTTTTAAAATTATAACAACAGCAGCTAGAATATTAAAGAAAATAGAAGTAACGTTTGCTAATATGAAACTAGATTGTGTATTTAAGCTCGATCGCGATATGATGCGTAATTTCGGGTTAGAAAATAAGTTCGCTTAAATGTGGAATGAAGCGAGCTCGTTAACTTTCTAGCGATAATGTAACAGCTACAAAGTTTCTATATTAAAAATAAAGCTTCATCTAGCACTCGCGGTCTTATAACCTTACATTCATTCGACTTGCGCATTCATCCTCATATATTTTTCTTTATCTTCCGATTTCTGCACATAATGTAATATCGCGTGTTCAAAAAAGAAGCTAGAAAATACTACGCTTGCATGCGCGCTCAAGAAAAATAGTATACCTAAAGTGTTGAAAACCCGAGCTCGCATACGTTGAGAGGAAGCTTAGTCACGTGACATATAAAGACGGGAGGTTATCGCGGGCTGCCGAGCACAGATACTATGACCACCGTTACCGCTACAAACGCTGAGATGTGCTTTCGGTTTGTCCTATTCCCCGCAACGCTACATGGCCGCAGTTTATCGTCCTTAGGCGACTTGTGCACTTGTGGTATTAAGATCATTATTCATCCCGCGAACTGTAATTACTCCCTTACAACACACTTTCGTACTTTCATACGCTCTTCTCATTCACTTATCTTTATTCTAGCAAAAATTACAGTATATTTTTTCTTTTAATTCGATTAATAATAATCATCCGTTTGAAAATAAGATATCATAGGACACTTTATGCGCAAGTTATTAATTGTATGAGAAAATTTTAAATGTTGCGCTCTATGCTCAATAAGGGAAAGTTTTGTAAAACTAAAAATATCAATTAATTAAGAATTGATATTACTAATATCAATTATTGCGAATTTCGGTTATTGTTTAATGATTAATATTAATATTAATACTATGTTATTAATATATTATTAGTTAATACTAATAATTAATAATGTGCTAATATAATGGTTTATGTTTAAAACTTTCTCATTTTGATTTACAAAATCATTAAAAGAAACATCCTTGTAATTTTGTGTATTATAAAAGTCATTATTACAAAAGTCATAAATTTTATATAGTTTTCATAAACGACAAAATCTATGTGATATATATTATTTATGTTTATCGTTAATAATTTGTAAAACTACTAAAATCGTACGGTTTCTACCATTTTTTGCTATTCGTTTGATTAAATTTAATATTTGAATTTTTTAATTAAAATCGATCGTTGATAATTATTGATAATGTAGTAGATTAATAACGCGAATACAAAAGTCAATCACATTAGTTATTATGGAAAATTATATAATACTTAGAATACGTATTATTTAACTTTTAGATGAATACTAGTCAAACTAATTAGCACAATAAATTTTATTTTAAAGAGCCCATAATTAATTTAACCGCGAATAGCTGTCAAAAGGAATTATTTTATACTTACGAGATTCCATAACATTTCATCTAATGATCTTATATTTCGACATTTCAATACAAATGGTAAACACAAATTTTTTAGAAAGTCATTTATACAGCAAATGAATATATTTTGCGATCGATAGAATATTTCTAATTGAACACGGATATCCAGACAACATTGGACAAAATTTAACTTGATCAGTAAGACAGAAGTAAATACTAAAAATATTTTTTTAGTTAATTTCGGATTTTCAAACTTGTGATTTCCCTGAACTTATCACATCTACTCTTCCTCTCAAATTCAACATTCTACATGTCACACGAGCAATGATAAATGTCCAATAATCCGATAACTGAATTAGAATTATGATACTGTCTCGGTCGAAGCTCTGTCATTCAATATATAATATTATACCTGTTATGGCTATTAATTAAAAGTGTAAATAGAATCAATCCATTGATTCCTTAAGACTGCCATTTATTCTATTCATAAGGATTGAATATTTCTATTATTAATTCAACCATTAAAAGGATATTTCCCAACTATTAATATCATATCGAAATTATATATATAGTATTTGTAGAATGCAGAATTATCGCTTACCGAACAGCCACTATTTTTACGTCGCACATCACATTTATTTCCATAGATAACGATTATCGATTAAAGATTTATAACCAGTCTGTTAGATCATCCGACGATATCATCTTCGGAATCGAAGATTCCGATTTTAAGATTATACATTGATATATTTTCATTCTATTGCATCTTCACCCATACAACATATTGCATAGAACTACATCAGAATACTCGAGAATATTGCAGAGATTAAAAGCCATATAAACCATCATAATTATAGCTTTAAAAATTCAATGATTATTTTTATTGGAAGTATTTATTATATTAGAAAAGTAATAACATTACTAATTCAATTTCTAATTATTAATTAAGTTTTTAGATTCGTGAATGATGCTCAATATTATTTATAGCTACTTTATATGGCACTTGCGCTGTTTAAAAAACAGAAAAATGAATAGAAAAATTAAATGAATGCACATTTACTAATTTGTTCAATGTAATTTAAGAACATTAAAAATACGTACAAGCATTTATTTATTTATTTATTTATTATATTCATTTATCTCTAATTAATCAATAATACCGTTAATACGGTATCAACTGACGCATTGATTTTGAACAATTATCTAATTAATATTAGAAAAACTGTGACTGATTAAGCAATTTATTGATAAACACAGATTTAGCTGCATAATTTCCCGTTTACATCTATATTAATTTTATAAAATTAAGAATAAAAGAAATAAATTCAAAAATTATATGAGATCTTTATGATTTGAAAATTATTATCAAATACAGTAATGTCAAAGTTCATGTAAGTTTCATTAAAAATATCTAAAACATTGAAATTCATGAACTACGAATTTCAATATTCCAGAAGCGTCTTGTTCACCGAAAACGCTTACTCTTAAGAATCACTTTAAAAGCTCAACATAAAAAAGTAAAAAAAAATTTAAATAAGCGACAAGATTGACTAATTTTATGATTTTAATTCAAGTGTGTTTCAATTTCAATACAGATCTTTTTATATATTTTTTATATTACTCATTTTTATATATTATAAATATATGGAACAAATATTTTGATATTTCATTTGGCTTTAACATGTTTCTTTATAATGTTTCACACAACTTCTAAAATCACCTGGAAGCAAAACAAGCGAAAAAATGTTGGGATTGTATCTGTGCATGCTCTCTTCTCTCTACAAAGCACTCTCGCATGTAGTTGGCAGTAACATCACGAAATTTACCAAAGCACATTATTGAGTGTTCTGACTTCTGGTAAGAATACAGGAAATAAAAGAAATGTCGAAAGTTAGATAGATAGACAGAATAAGAGAGAGAGAGAGAGAGAGAGAGAGAGAGAGATGTGGAGGAAAGAAAAAAAAGTACTCCGCGCAGTTCATGAACGTCACTTGTGCGTATTCTTTTTTCCTTATCAAGTCGAAGGTTCACGAAACATTGACACCATTACTACTGCTGACGAACGTTCAAAACTGTAAATAAAGAGAAAGAAAGATAGCCGAGTAGATAGTAGTAGAGAGAGAAAGAGTGAATAAATAAGAGAGAAAAAATCAACGAAACGAAAAATCACGCATAGGACGTGACTGGAATTAGGAAGATGTGTTGCTTGCACTTGGAAGTAATAAAACGCCCACTTGGTTTCTTAGGTACTTTTTTAACTTTTGCTTACTTAAGCTCTATTGCTTTTTTAATCTCTCTCTCTTTTTGTCTCTCATTATTCGCTGTCTTTCATCCGCATCACTCTCTCCCTCTAGCCATCGCAATCCCTCTCTCTCTCTCTCTCTCTCTCTCTCTCTCACTGTTCTTCATCTACTTTCTTTTAGTCTGTATTTATTTCGATTAGGCGTTCCACGTGCTTTAAAGTGACTCAGTTATAAGTCCAAAAGAATCAATTCACATTAAGAATTCCTGTATTTTAAAATACTTTTAATCTCCTGAATCCATATTCTTCTTCGACACATTTAATATTTTATTTTTAATTACATTATTTGTTCGCTTCAAGCAGAAAGAGATAGGATAAACATAAATATATTCGATAGAAAATTGTTTCATTTAATTCTAATGTACTATTGAATAATACGCAAATTATGTTAAATATTTATTTGTTAAATATTATTTTTAGAAATATGTGATCTGATTTGTCAAGACTATTCTTAAAGATGTAAAAGAGGAAAGTTACAAAATTAAAAATATCAGAAGTAATTTATTAACATAAATATTATCTGAAATAGCGACGAGTCATAATGTAACTTTCTGGTGGTTTTCGCTCAACTAACTTCATTCTTATATTTAAGCAATATTGGATATATTCAATATTATTTATTGAAAAACTGTATAAATAACTTATTCAAGATGAATAATTAAATAAAAACCAACCAGATATTCAAATGATGCATAATGGAAACATTCCAAAATTCGATATACTTCCGAATTATACTTCAACGTGATTAATTAAACAAACTATATAATTAGAATATGTACAAAGTATACAATAGCCTACAATTAAATTTTATCCATATTAGAATTTGACTTATTTTATAAATACCAACAATCTTATTCCCTTAAAATAATTACTTTAATAGTTGGCCATCGAATGTAGTAGAAATAAGAAATATATATTTTTCAATTAGTTAAAAATTATTTTAATTTCATGTCCATTCATTATAATTTTATCTCGTTTTATAAATATACAACATACAATAAAAGCTTTTAAACGGATATAAACTATATTAGGTAAATTATCAATTAATATAGAATAATACAAAATATAATACGCATAAAATATGGATTCGTGCATTTTCCCGATACTAGTAAAGAATAATCAAAATTAAAATACTTACCTTAATAAAAAATTCATGTTTATAATAAGTCATCTGTAATTATAAATATCCAATTTTCATAATTTTTTATTATATCTAATATATTCTGTATGTTAATTTGATCCAAAATTATGTTGATAAATTTGTTAATCATTTTCTATCGAAGCTTGCTACTAATATTAACATAGACACTTAAAATATATTTATAATAGTACATTACGATTTTACTTCAATAAGTCGGCTGTATATGTATTTAATTAAAAATAATGTTTAATTGAATTCATTTATTTATTTAGAATAATAGACTATTATGGTTGATAATGCGATTAATCTAGATAGTAATTACCTTTTAGTATGTATATTATGAGTTTTTTGCCGTTTATTTATTCGTAGTGCGGCAATAAATTAATTTGTAATGATACAAAAAACCTTTGTATCATTTGTAATTTTGTGGACTAGTAAATACAGAAAAATATAATACTGAATTATTTAAAAAATACGGTAATCATGACTAATAAGTTTTTAAAACGTTCTATACTTCAAAATTAATCGCCTTATATCGGTAATATGAATCAGTATTAATATAACACCGGTATGCTTAATATTCGTAAATAAGATTAATCACTATAACTTGAATTCTAGAATCCATAACATCATTCAAATACATTTAAACCAAATAAATTTAATCCTGAAATAAATATTTCAAACAAATAACGAATATAAATATTTGAATTTATGATAATAATAATCATCTTAAGTTCAATTAAAATTTCAAATTACATATTTTATTTCATAAATTAAGTCTTTCATGAATTCAATTACTTTGGATGAAAAAAACATATGGGATGTAAATGTTATAAAATACACAAAATATAGATTGTAGTTGGCACCGACTAAACCTTACGATTTTTTAAGTAAGCCATCAATAGTAGACAAGTAATAAACATAAATAAAACAGTATCGGATTTTTTTTTATTTTAATATTCTTTAAATTTATTATAAACATATTTCAGCATACAAACTGACAATCCATTCAAACTCTATAAATAATTATAAAATTGTGTAAGAGAATCTGAAGAAGACTTCTACACTAATGTTTATTTTTTATTATTGAAAATTTACATTTTTCGGTATTGATTTTGTTAGTATAGATGTATATGTATATGCATTAGTTAATTAGAATAATTAATAGAATATTAATTTTATTAAAAAATATTGTTAAATGTTCGATGTTCGGTGTATGCATCTTTTATGTATTACGAATATTTACAAATTATTTCTCTCTTTTTTATTAATTAATAAAATTATATAGTTTTTAATAAAATTATATAGATATCAGATAGAAATTAGTATAGTTAATAATTTTAAAGTGCAATCGTATAAAAATAAAATCCAAGATACTTTATTATAACTATATTATAACTAATTTTTATATTATTACTGTATTATATTTTTTATTTTTTATTTCAATTGACAGTTTTCATGTAGATAATACAAAAAAGTTAAATATTAAAATTTGAATAAAGAAAGTAAATCAATAAGTTGTGAAGAAAAATAATGTTGAATAAGATTTTCAAAATCTCGATTCACATTCAGTATCTTTTTTTATACAATATTATAAAAATATTACTGCAACAAAATATTACGAAACTATTACATAAGTTAATAAATGTATTTTTAAAACGCTTTACTTTACATTGAAAATCGTTCTAGTTACATAGTCTAGTTACACATAATTTTGTTCGAATATCTTACGTATTTAAAGCTATAATTTGAAATATTGAAAACATTATTGCTATTTCATGAATATACTAGATTTCATCAAAAATATTGTTTACATAACTAAAGTTCTTAAAAGTTACGAGCATTTTTGTATAAAAGCTCTGAGGTTTTGACAAGTGATCGAAGTTCTTTTATAGAATTTTCTTTATTATTATAAAGTTCTTATAAAAGTTAAATTCTTAAGTTTAAGTTCAAATTCATTTTTGCTGTTATTATACATATACACGATTATAAATGTTTATAATAATTACTAATACTATCTTAATTTAGTACTATTCAGTAAAGAAAATGGGTCGCCAAGAGCTCATAAAAAATATAAAATATTAGTTATATAAAAAATTAGTAGAAGAAACTAACTGAAAAAATTTTATATGCCAGATATGCAACTAATTCTTATTTACTTTTCAAAATTGTAGACAAATATTTTGCTTTTAATGTAACTATATTACTGTGAAATTTGAGCATCGTAATTAACATCTTACAAAAATTAAAGAACTGGTGAAATAAAAGTAATTACCATGTGTAATATTAAAACATAAAAGTAATTAGTTATTCGATATCGTGAGATAAAGAAAGTATCTAATGATGCCTAGGCGTAGCTATAACAAAATATTGGTATTAAATCCTTTAAATTATTTATTTTATTTTCATACAATCCAAATTATGAATAGCGATTATCATACCGCGATATGAACTATTTAGCTACGAACAAATGAAATTCTTACACGGAAAAATGGAGAATTTCTTAGGAAGTTTATCCACGCATATTCCAACTGAATCATATATTCTACTAGCTGCTGTAGACTACCTGGAGGTTCAATATTTTAATTTCAGAGATGGAATTTGATCGACAAAAAGAAATAAATAATAAAAGTGAAAAAATGAATGCTAAAAAATGCAGAAAAGTAAAACAAACAGAGAATAAAAACACAAATCTATATGCCGTGATTCGACAGAAAGTGCTTTTCTTTCCATCGAATATATATCCCACACATTCGACGCAATGTCAAGTTGTTTTTATCTCTCTCAGCTGTACGTATGTGGTCGATCTTCTTTTTATCAGTAGATATCAGCATATACGACTGTTATCTGCCTCCATGTCGTCCTGTTTTGTACTTATCCATTGTACAAAGAAATCAAAATCAAAGGAAAACCGGTAGAAAAATCTTTCGCTTGATATTGTCTATCGATGGAAAATGCATCGTGAGTCGTGCAATGTACGCATGCTGTAGCTTGAATCGCATAAAAGAAAGGACGATAGAGGAGAATTGAAAGAAATAGGGAAGGGAAAAAGGCGAGACGATCGCATTGCACTCGAGCTATTGTCGGAACAGGAAAAAGTGGAGTCGTTTTCATTTCGGACCTTGAATCGTTTTCCAATACTCGACTACGATTTTGTCTTCTCTCTGAGAGCATTTTATATTTTAAATAATATCTCACTAGAGAGTGAGAAAGAGAGACAGAGAAATCAAAACAAAAACAAACGACGCAGCACACGTTAGGGAATTCGTAAAAACTAAGTTGTATACAAAAAGAAATAAAGGAACAAATGCTTTCGAAAGGTAAAATAGGGACGGACAAGTGGAGAAAGTGAGGCCATAAAGGAAAAATAGAATTATATGGAAAATAAGCTGAATAAGAGAAACAGAGATAAGATAGAGCGAGTATCAGAACAGCAAGAGGAAATGAACAGAGATTCAGAAAAAGCGTTTGTAAGGAAAAGATGTAGATGGAAGACAACTATAAACCTTCTTTTATCGTGGTTACCATAATTGAAAAATAGTTATATAATTCTAATAAGTACTTTTATTTATATATCTAACGTGGCTTCTAGACATTGTGCACAAGCAACGCTTAAGCGTCAGTTAAATGACAATTAGTAGAATAATTAAACAGTATCATGACATAATAGTTGACAAAATGATGGAACACAAGTATTGCATTTTATTTTAAACAATTAATTCTATACTAAACAAAAACTTGTACTATCAATTCGAATTTCTAATAATATATAATTTGTAATCAAATGAAAGGTACATTCATCTATATCTTTTTGACAAATATTAATTATTATGCGTATTTCGAATTTAGCATATCTGTTATGAATTTCAATTTCAGCTATTAGTTCAATGTAAGGTATAAAATATACGAAAATAAAGAAAAGGAATATACACAAATCTGATTATTAGTTTCACTGGACAGTAAAATAGTTAATTGAGGCAATGAATAAATAAATAAATTAGGTTGTTTTATTCAATGGTGAAGAAAATGAGTAAATTAAATAAATTCCAATTTGTAATAATTTATATTTTTTCAGTTAAGTTTTAGAAATGCGTACCACAATGTTTAATTTATTGTTTAATAATTTCTCTCCTATCTCCCATAATTTTATTGCTATAGATTCAAACTTTCTTAAGGTTAAAAAATATTGTATTTACAATAATAATTAAGATTTAAAAAAAAAATTATTCCATAAATTATTATCATCTATTAAGAATTATGCGTAACAAACACAAGTTATTAAAGAAATATCACATTCATTTTATCAATATTTATTAATTATTTTAATCAGTGAATATGAAAACGCCCGTCGTTAAATTTGTCCATTATTTCAATTTGAAACTGACATGCACGAACTGTCTTTAGCAAGTATGCTTGAAATTCGGGGATAATTTCTGTTTAAAAAAATATTTCTATAAAAAACTTGACGCTCTTAATTCGACAATCATAAAAGAAACGTACATAAATATACGGAGATTCTACCGGTATTGAATATATATCTTTTGACTAAGAAAAAATTATTAAAAATCATTCGTATTAATTACAACGTTTTAGAGAAAAATAATACTTGTATTTTAAGTTTTCTCAAATATTAAAGAAAATAATATTAATACTTCAGTTTGTATTTGTTTCTTATTTTTTTGTTCACTCTACATTACAATTAATAAATACAAATTGTGTACACTATTAGATTAAACCGTGACATGATGTTTCAGAGATTCCATCACTAATAATGGCATAAAAAACAAATAACACACTACATACCAGTTAATTTCAGCACAAGTGCATCTTTAGTTTCTGATTAATATAGCACAATGCAAAAAAAAATTTTTAAATGCAATAATGACACATACAGATGAGGTCTTAATCTGGTATCGTAGAAAAATGCTCGGTAACTAAGTGAGTGACAGTGAAGTTCTTGGTCTCAAATTGTAATTTGATATGACTGCATAGTAGTCAGTGTCATAATAACAGTGTACCAGAAAATTGAAAAGACTGTCCAATGTACAAACAAACGGATATGAATGGACGAACGCAATTTCTCGACTGTTTTCAGAAAATTCTCTGATATTCAAATAAAGCATACTGAAATTCACGCCGTCCTAATTAAATACTCATTCGTTACAATTGAATAACTTTAGCGTAAGAGACAATACAACTTTGAAGTAGCGATAGCTTTTCATTTGCACTTGACCTAATCTAGTTGTTACGACTGCTAGTGAACGAAGTAGATTTCGTTTTAGATGAGCAAGCCAGGCTCATTTTTCTTTCTGATTGGGCAATGATATTAATGTTTCAATTTCGCTTTATTTACTACTAAAAATAGTTTCTCTACTTTTTACAAAGTGCTAAAACTTACTCCATGAATCAATTGAAAAATGATTTGCTTCACAAGTTATATAAGGTCATTTATGTCCTTATAGATTTAATTTATTATAATTGAACAATTTCTTTAACATTGATTTTTAGAAAAACAAAAAGAATTAAATCTCTCAAAAGTGTTTCCATATATTTTAGATGTGCATACTAAAGTTTTGTGTAAATATTTTTATATCAGCGAACCAATAACAAATTTAGAGTATAATTAATTCTCGATTGTACAAAAAGTTTAATAATTATACAAATTTCGAGGCAAACTTTTTACATTTAAAACGCCGTTGTAAGTTTTTTAAAATCAACAATTCAATGATCATCATGAATTTTAATCACAAACACGTAAAATCACAACAATAATTATATTTAATAAATCATAGTTGTGTAAAAATTAACACTAAGAAGCATTTAATGATAATAATTTAAGCTAATGTAAATGGATTGGAATATGAATTGAATTGGATATAATTCATTTATTATATTCATATTTGAATAATCATATATAATATGAAATGAATAAAGTTGTAAAGATTTAAAATATTACTTAGGATTATTATTATGTAGTTTCATTCAAAGAATTAACAGGCTATTTTGTGCAAAAGAACATAAATTTTAATTGAGGAGAAATTTATTAAGATTTGTCGATAACTTCTTTGAGACTAACCGTCTGATTTTTACTATTTGTAGACACTGATACATTATAATACGCAAATATTCGTTATATAATATTTTTGATCTTCTTCTAAAAATTAACGTATACAGATTGATGATACCTTATAATAGGGTTTTAATATTTTGAAAACATTAGTAAAAATGTTCAAAGCTTACCACTACTTAAATATAACCATAAGGTACTTTGCATCTCAATGTTTATTTAGTTCTATAACTTTTAAGAAAAAGTGCGTTTGTAACAATTATTAATTACAAAACACAATTATCCAACAATTATCATCTGAACTTTGAAATCCATTAAGTAGAAATGTTTAACGAAATATCAACATTATATTTTAAAATCCATATTTATTTTCTATTTCGTAGTCGACAAACGCACATTATAATTTTCTATTATATTTTGTTGGCACTTACCTTTATAACGTAAAAAAAAACAAATTCAATTGGTATTATATTTCACACATTAATTAAACCAAACTATCTATATATCACAAAAAGTTTACGTGTAATTTAACTCGTCTAAAAATACTCTTTCATTCGACAGAATAAAATATTAGCTTACATATAGCACAATAAATATGCTTAATAAAATATAAATATATATTCAAATATGTCAGCAAGCAAAATATGCAGTGATAAGGGGGGGGGGGAGAAGTAGAGAGAGAGAGAGAGAGAGAGAGAGAGAAGTGAAAGTGATATTTAGAAATTTTAAAAGTTTTGCTTATTCTATAAACCTTCTGCAATTGTATTCAGATGTCTGATCCAAGAAAAGTTTGACATTTTTAAACATAAAAAATTTTTCAAAGTTAAAAGATAGTTGCGTTAATTATCACAAAATATTAATTATCACACATACTCGCACATTCTATTGCATATTAATTTCGAATAGAATCGTTATATGGATCGTGAATTCAGTACAATAAGAATAATCTTAACAACCTTGATACAATCAGCTAACAGATACCACAAATGGAATCTTACAAATTTTATCAAATATAAATTCATAACTTGATAATCTGACGCTCTAATATCAAAATCAAGCTTGAACTCGACTTCATATATTTTGTGGGTAATCTGGATCATTTTTATTATCGATTCGTGTCAAAAATACCAAGCAGCTTATATTGCACTCTTGGAAGTGGTCATATTGAAGGATTAAATATAAGTATTATAAGAAAAATGAAATTTGTCAAGAAAACAAGAAATTCTACTTTAACGCAAGTTTTTAATATGAGAAAGATAACTTCATATTCTATTATTTACATTGTTAAGTTTTCTTGAAAAATAGTAAAAAAAATTGTCTTTCATCATCTAAACCATTTAAAGTAAAGATGATACTAAAAAGTACTTCATTTCCTAAAACTAATGTATCATTATTTACTCCAAAGCTAATCTCTAACAAAATTAACTAAAGTTCTAATTTAAATTTGGTAACTTTTTATTAGAGTAGTTCTCTTATTATACAATGCAATAAGACTTGGCAACATAACACCTAAATTCTAAAGATTTCTTTTCAAATTGGTTAAGTATCATTCTTCAGATTCACTTTCATAAGAGCTAGCATTTTCTAAAAAGAACTTTACTGAAATCTTATCAGTCATATCTAATTAGGAAAATGAAAGCATGTAAACATACATTCTTTTTTCATTCAAAATAAATTGTAAACAAATTAAATGCCGGCTTACTAATCGAAAAAAATGAAAATAGACTATATCTCATATACAAACAGTACTATTTTTAACGGTGAATGTACATTTATTCTTAACAGAATGTAACGGATTTATTATTTAAGGTGCATATCCAATGAAAATATTTACATTCTCATATTTATTTTTTGTAATAAAATTACAATTGATTAATGAAAGTTTATGTCGATAAATAAAAAAATGAATTAAGAAAACAGTTTCTTTTTTTTTTAAAAGCACTTATATAATCTTATATTTTTAATTAAAGGACTTTGTTTACAAATCAATTTGCATTATCTTTCAAATTTCATATTATTATTTGTAATCTAAATGAAAATAAAATAATTCTACAATAAGAATTTAGCCAGCATACTTATGTTTTTCTGTTTTTTTATATTTTCGTGACTTACATATCAAATGAAAACAATATCAATGTATAAATAGATAATATTAATTAATATTAATTTTAATATCTAATATTAATATTAATATTAGATAATATTAATCGCAATATTACATTAAAATAATAAAAACTATTAAGAAAATTTAATGCAAAAACTAAATTTTGTAAAAAGCATTGGAAAAAGATTCAATTGATTACAAACTTAATGCTCCAAATATTATTAATTTATATATTTGTGTTCTCTTAAGTTATGATTTATTTTTATATAAGCAGAGTATTTTTATAATAAGCATATGTCTTTTAATTAATGATAATCAATATTTATAAGGATTAATATTTGGTCTGATATAGAAAATCAATGAATGATAGTCAGAAAGAGAGAGAGAGAGAGAGAGATGAAATGATTTTCTTCACAGTAGGTCGTACTAAATAATTTTTTTTTATAACATAATATACAATGAATAGATATTAATTAAAATTATGTTTAAACTGTTCCAATAATTATATTTCAATTGTAAAATGATTAAAAATAATTTAAGAATCCCAATTAACATAGTTCCATTATATTAGCCTAAATTTCTATTTTATTGTTTATTTCTTCAAGATAGCGAGAATCGCATAATTGGCTGTACGATTCATTACAATGTAATAAATAGCTTGTGATTTTCACTGCATGGTTTTCAATCTAATTTGCTTGTCATTCTATCAGAAAATATACCAACTCAATCAAATTTCGAAAGAGATCAGAACGA
Organism: Wiebesia pumilae; assembly: GCA_018907045.1. Taxonomy (NCBI): domain Eukaryota; kingdom Metazoa; phylum Arthropoda; class Insecta; order Hymenoptera; family Agaonidae; genus Wiebesia; species Wiebesia pumilae. Next base: position 1,118,099 of record JACCHZ010000149.1, on the reverse strand, counting down.
GAGAAACGACCGACTATGTAATTGTAAACTTCAGTAGACCATAGGCCGGAGATGCATACCACATACACTGTAATATTGATCGTGTTCATCCCGTCAACCTCGTGTATACCCATTCTCTCATGTCGAACACGCTGCTGCAGTCGAATCACGTGAACATTTCTCTCTCTCTCTCTCTCTCTCTCTCTCTCTCTCTCTGTTATGTATATACGTTCACGGATATGAGCGCGCGCGAGTATTCACACAGTGTTCAAGCATGTACATATATATACATGTTACTGCGTATTGTCCGCTTTAGCAAAATTTACATGATATATGTGTGTACATATAGGTATATGTATATAGAAAAAAGAGAGTGAGGAGATAAATATTAAATGAGGGGGAGGTAGTAATATTAGGCGCCTATAGTGTACAAGCTGTAGAGAAAATTGTATGATTATGTAAAATTTACTAGGAAATTCCTTATGCGACATTATATAATATTATTTTATATTATATTATATCGAATACACATATTTAATTATTATAGCAAAATAAATGTTAACATATCTAATAAAATATATAGAATATAAATATAACTGTTGAGATTTTAAGTTTTTAATGTTATTATTTGTAAAAGCTGCAGTGAATTACAAATTATTATTTTTTTTTTATATAAACTAGTGATCATTCTCCTATATTATTTCTAATATAATTCAATCCTGTAATTTAACTTTTACAGAATATAAAACATAATTAACTTAACACCATGAATTGACATAATTAATTTTATCATGTTATTGATCATCAATGAATTAATGCTCATTATTATTATATTTATATTATTGCATCGTATGTTATTCGTTGCTCTTTGAAAATATGAAGAACTTGTTATTATTTAATTATATTTAATTAATGATACTCAAAAATAGCTTCTTTATTGAAAATGTTAAAAGTAACGTATAGCTATTTGCTTTCCGAGGTAAATGTTGATCTATAACGTAGTAATCACTGATCATTACGTAATTCTAGAAATACATTTGAATATAATATTAGATAAATCTTTTAATATTTTGTCATTTTCTGTGTTAATCGAGCGTAGATTTTTGATAGATTTTATTAAAAACATTTTTATTAATATTTTTCATAAGAATTAAAACCTAATTAACTAAGATATTCGTTAGTACTTCTAGCAGAAGCACAATTTCGCTACATAAGAGTGTGGCACTTCGTGAGAAGATAACTGACCATTGTTATATTGATATTTTTTAAGTGTAATTTCTGTCTTTCTTTGGATGAATGTTTGTTGAAAGTGGATTGAAATAAAATATTTGAATCAATATCATATGACAATGAATTGAGATCTAAAAGATAAATAAGATTTAAAAAAACAACCGATTAGTTATAACTACTCAAAAATATTTTGTTTTTATTTGTTGAAAATTCTGTGGAAAAAATTAGTTTTTTGCAAATAACTTAACTTAAGAAATCTTCCATGTTCAATGCTTATTAATAATGACTTTTCATAAAATTTTATGATATTTTACTTTATTAAAGATTATTATTTATTCACTTCTGTAAGTGGCTTAATTAGGAGAATACAATTTCGAACACTTACAATTTCCTTATAGTAAGATTTTTTATTTTACGATAACTATTAAATATTTATATGTTTTCATATTATTTTAAATTAAACGAGAAATAATTTGATTGTAAGAAGATATGAATGAAATAGAGCTTATATTTACACTAAAAATATTTATTATATCTTTGAAAAATACATCATATGCCTCAAGAATAAAAATCAGCTACATCAATTTCAAATGATTTGGTTTATTTTAAAATTTTTCACATTCTGAGGAAGTACAAGCACTATCATAAGATAAATCAAGAAGATTTTTAGCTGTGGATAACATGTTTCATTTTATTAAATATTTGTATTTCCAAGTATCATACTCGTCTCTAGTAGGTCTTGTACTTACGAATAAATATTATGTACAAATATGTCAAATGCATATCGGTTACAATATGAACTGAACGTGTATAGATTTTAAATAACCGCAGCTTTCGCCAAAATATATTTTATCTGTATGTGGAAAATATACTTTCTTATGTATGAATATAGCATTTAATTTATAACTCTTAGTTTGCTTCTTCCCTTTGTCATCTTAGTTAATATATATGCTAACGAAAGATTTATCAAATTTAACATTCCAAATTTTTAAAGTAAAAAGCATTTAAACACCGTATTTATTTAAATACTAACGATAAATATTTACGAATATAATTAATAAATTTAATATAGTTAATATATTTAGAATTTTTATATTCATGCAATTTTGAGTGTCCGATACTAAATTTCCACCAAGTATAGATGGAAAGTGTTGTTCTATCTGTCCATTATATTAATTTTACATTAAATTGCATCATAGTGTTAACAGTCATTAAATTATCAATAATCTTTTTATGAAAATCAAAATAGTTACAAATTAAGTTTTAATGGAATAAATATGTGAAATTAGTATATAAATTATGCTTGAAATTTTATATAAAGTATTAGCAGTATCATTTGCGAATAATAAAGTACGCTCTTATTTTCAAAATATACTTTTGAAATTTATGATAAAATTAATTAATTCATTTATATTCATTATTTTAACAACATTTTATGAAAATAAATTATTGTAAACATTAGTCTTTATTAACTACGGTAAGCTAAGTTTTCGATAAACGTGACAATAAGAGTATATCTCTTATAATCCAATTGTAGAAAGAAAACACTTAGAAATATTTATCGTCGAAAAGAAAAAGAATGTATTTAAAGTACTCAATATTATAATATTAAATAACTACTGAAAATTACTGAAACATGACCATGTAAATTTGGAGTCTGCTTTGATTTTTCTTCTATTTTTATTATTATAAAAATTATTATTATAGAAAATGCCTGTTATTGTAGTGACTATGATAAAATGAGTTCAACAGCAGAGTAATTTTTTATAGTTGTCGTAATTCCATTATCTGAAAAGGACATATAAACAAGCAATTGCAGAAAATTCCATCCATGAAACGATTAAGTAATTTGTTGTCGCAGCCACAACAACTGTGAAAAAAGCGCAAAAAAAGGACAAAAGAGAGAAATGAACACATTGTGAAACTAACTTACGCGACCAAGAAAGAATGTGAGAGACGAAGTCAGTTCAAAACTTTTCAAGTTGGTGCTTGAAACTTTGTTGGAAGGTACCACTTACATCAGTGCAGCTATATTCTAAAGAGAAGTGGCAAGTGGCTTTATGAAAAATTTTAATTACGCCAGCTTTACAGTGCTCTCGTATTTTGAACGTTCAAAATACGGTTCCCTTTTCCTATTGGACCTTTTCTGCATACGTTTAATAACTTACGATTTAAGTTATGCATCTATTTGTGTATACAAAGAATAGTCTGATTCTAGAAGCTCAAAGTTCGTACCTTCTATGAAAAGGTAAAAATATACTCGGAAAGTTGATCATCCTTCTGCAAACTTATTGCTAGAATTAATTGGACTAAAGTCACGGATACTAATTAAACTTAGGGATTATTTCCATGTTTTATAAAATAAAATATAATGCACATTAGTTTTTATAATTACTTGGAATTTCAAACGCATCTCTAAATTCAAGATTAATAAAAATATATTATTTAATTTAATAAAAATATACTCAAGAAAGAAATGAAAGATATATCTCTTCTTACAATCTACGATATTCAAGTATGTTCATACGTATGAATATATATGTGAGGACAAATCTAATAACAAATCAATATTAAAGTTAGGTTTCTAAAATATACTTATTTATATTATTCTTTATCTAACTCCTTAATAAATGATTATTATTTTTGTATAAATCGGAGAAACTAATTTGTTTAATAAAACTAAAGTAATAGACATTCTTTTTAAAGCAAAAATTTTATTTTTTAAATTTGTTGAAGTAAATTATATACTATACAAAATATATTTATAAGCAATATTTTTTGTAACATGCGGTATTTTGACGAATTTGAAGAATCAGATGTATAGAATTTTAGAAATTAATTATCGTTTCATTTAAAAACCAATACTTTTGATGAATGTCATTTACAGAACAAAAGAAAACAATAAGGAAAATACCATGTTGTTGATGAAAATTTACTTCGTTCAAAGGTTTAACAATGAATTTCATATCTCGATAGTGAAATTTTTATCCTTTCTAAGAATAATTTTCATCCGATAATTCATAATAATCGATATATCTTATTCAATGATAATTACTATTTTTGGAATATTTTTCAAAGTATATAATGAATAAGGATATAATGAATAGAGAAACTGAATCAATAAATTATAGTACATTAACATATTTCATATACGCAATTTCAATAATAAATATGGTTTACTATATTTCTATAGTTTATATAATAATTTTTATAGTTTATATAATAATTTATATAGTTTATATAATAATTTCTATAATAATTTGTATAGTTTATTTTCAATCATTTATACAGTATTTTGATAAATTAGTTAATATTTATTTTCTTCGATTTGCAGTGCAAATATAAAGTAACTGATAGAGTTGCTAATAAACTTAACTAAATTTATTGAAATGTATTTTATAAGAAATCAAATGGACAGAAAATTTATATACCATTTCAATATATTCTAACGTATTTAAAATATTTTATTTTATGTAAATAAAATTTATTCTAATTAATAATTTATCTCTTTAGTTGCATAATTTTATTGTTTTCTGTTACCTTTACATAATGCTATACTATATTCTTTTCCTAAAGTATAGAAATAATGTTCTTATTTATTTATATAAGTTTCCCTGCATGAATTTACAGAAAGTTCCTATTCTACAAGTGCAAATTCAAATTTGCATATTAATAAGCGGGTTTAAATGCATAAGTGCACATATGTACATTTTGTACATGAGTACAAGAAGACGAATAAATAAACATGAATACTTAGCGTAATAACGTAAACTATTCTAAATATGTACATATGCTGTATAAGTTTCTATTACTTATAATACATATCTAGACATTATACTTAAATGCTATTATTTCTAGTGTCGCATTTTTATGCAATCTTCCTTGTAAGAAATTATGTGAGAGAACGTGAGATCGAGAGAGAGAGAGAGAGAGAGAGAGAGAGAGAGATGTGAAACAAGCAGGGAAAGATTTAATTAAGTGAGCGATTATTAATATACATGTGAAAATAAAGTGTATAAAAATCTATAGATATATAGTCAGTCCTATCAATTATCATACATTTGACAATCTGTATACGTACAATAAGTCCCATATATCAGTTATTTGTAATAAACTTGAAAAGAGTCATTCACTAAAGAGCATACTGCATACAATTGCACACAGAAAACTTCGTTCATCAGTAACTCATTTAAGACGTCTACAATGTACTAGTAACTGCTTGTATTTCCACAACATTTTCTTTTCTCTTGCTTTTACTCAGCACACTCGAAAATATAAGAGACGAAGCTCAAACTCTAAAGTATACTTCTTTCTTTATAGTGGAATAATAAGTATACATTTCCTAATAGTTTTTTGTTTCTATTTTATGCAACTTTTCTTTATTTAAAAGCATTTCTTTATTAAATAAATTTCTTTTGTAATATTTAAATATGTAAATTATTTTTAGCACTTCGTGACTTTTATTTTATTTGATAAAGCTAATTCCTCAGTTTTCACTACAAAACGTTGTACAATTACATTGATAAAACTCTTAAATTCATAACTCCATTTATACGTAATGCATAACTCTTATTAATATGTGTCTGAATAAATTCGTACATTAAGTATTTATCAATTACTTATAATTATTACATAATATATCTATGTATTTTCGATAAGCTTATTTGAAATTTATTCACAATCAAGACTTACTTTCTGATATTTTACATAAGTATTAATTTTAGTAGATGATTTAAAAATCAGTGATATTTGCAATTGTTTAATATGCAATAGCAGATACATTTAAAAAATTGTTAAAATGTGAAATAAGATCATCAGTCAGCCTAATGTGTGTCTAATTTTTCTACTTATTAAAACGTATTCACAAAATGAAAACAGATTCCGTTAATAAATCAATAGATTAAAATTTTTCTATTTTTATTGATTCATCTATTGATTTCGTACGTTCAAATATTTGATAAATAATGTACAGATTGTAAAAAATTAAGAGAACATTAGTGAAGGTGCAAGATTAGTACACGTCAGTGAGATCTCGAATCTTATAAAACGATTTATTCAAGCACTCTGGACATTTTACGGAGGAAAGAAAAGGCTTGAACTTAGTCAGAAAAGGAGAAATGAATTATTAAACTTCTTGAAGTGGAAGTTAAAACAAGTATTTGATCATTTTATCTACTTTTTTTATAAGGCTAACATCCAAAATTCAAACTCTTCGCGTCGCTGACCTTTTTGCAAGTCATATCTCATATCAGCATTTCAATCACGAATTCTGACACGTAAGACCGCCGTGATCAAGAAGATTTTTAGAACATAAAGAAAATAAAAAGATAGCAGTGATTAGCATAGACATCGGAGGGGACTGGGCGTCGAATCCTACTCTGACTTACTGCTCTGTTCAACTACACCTTCGAAAACTTTTGGCCTGATTATACTAGAGCTAGAGATGCTAGAAATAACGGAATAAAGCTTCGTTTTGCGGCAGAGATGAAAGCTTAACTTTCGCGGAAGGCATCTGATAATATACTTTGCACAGCCGTTACCAAAAACTCGAGAATGGCAGTAATTGCCATGAAGACCTCATCGATAGGTAAGTAGTTATGAAGGAGCATGCACGCTTTACTTTGCATGGTTGTGGATAACGAAAGTTGAGGAGGAAAAAAGAGAAAATGGAAGCTGTGGAGGGGAAAAATAGGGGTCGAATTGAGCGCCTCTGCTCAATTCATCGTCGATGCCTGTGAGAGCACACGACCGTTGGGGCCAGTTCAAATCTGTGTAATGGAGTGCTTTGATTTGTATGGTTTATGATGGGAGACGACGAGAGAGATCTATAGTAAGTTTTTGAAACTCTGAAAACTTTTACTTGGTACTACTTTCGAAAAAAGGTAAAAAATAGATAGTCTCCTTAGTTATGTTAAATGAATTCTTTTTGTAACATTGGTTTACCTCTCAAGTTTTTTATTTCAGTTCTTAAAATGAAAAAAAAGAAAAATTAGTCAATACAAAATTTAATTTGAAGAATTTTTAGTTTCTTATTTCTAGCTAATGTATTATGTAAACTCATTTACATCTTATCAAAACTTTTATCATGTCAATGATACGGTTAACTCTTTTTTTTACCAAGTTGAACGTATATCTTTCAAATCTACAAATACAAAACATTATAGAATTATATTTAACACGAAATTAACATTTTCAATAACAAAGGGGACTCCTTCAAGTTGTAGATAAATATCGTGTACTCCAGATTCACAAATTCTTTGAAATGTATATGTTACATATGTATGCCTGTATGTATGTATCAATAACGGATCAATTAAAAATCTTCATTATAATAGATAGTCTTCCTAATTATAGTACTTTGATACAAAATTCAAAATAAAATATTCAATACAAATACGCATTTAAATTGTCAGGTTACAAACAATTTTCAAAATAAAATTAAAATTATATTCAATTATTAATTTGGAGATAGTTTGAGAATAATAATGACTGAAAATTAAAATCTAAGCTTTTAAAATAGGCACCGATGGATTTGAAATAAATTCACTAGGAAAAATTATTATTAAACCATTGCTTAGTGACAAAATTAAATAAAGGTTTTTTTAAATAAAGTAAGTAATAATTTAGTAAATATAATACATTAATTTAATTAATTCAATCATTAATGTTTGCATATTGGATTTAAAATTTTCAACCCAATACATATTTACTCATAATGTATATTATTTGACGAAAACAGATATCAAAAAACAACAAAACTTGCCTTATAAATATAAAGAAATATGTGTTATTTATTTTCCACAAACAAATTGAATATTATAATATAAATAGCAACAACTATTTATGATTCTTAAAACTTTCTCGTATCTATTCTAGGAATAAGATAATTTGACTTAATTTTGTCAGTTACATATTAAACTTTTTTTATTAAGTACTATTTTTTTCATATATATCTATACATAGAATTTGAAGCTTCGATTTTAGTTGATTTAGAGTTATGACTAAACTGTTAAAAATTTCGAAACGAGTTGTAAAATTTATTTAAATTATACAAGAATTTTTAGAATACATTAGATGTTAAATTAAATTAACAAAGAATTTAAACTTCTTATTATAAAGGACATCCTGATCACATTAATTTTTCAATATAATATCAGAGATATATTATTTCTTAAATCAAGTAATGTAATTTAAATCATTTATTTCATGATTTTCATATATTTATGTTAAATATACCAGATACTTAACCATTTATCATTATCATATCATATTGTGATTATGCTAATTTGCTGCAACTACAACGTAATAAAAAAGAGATTCTACCAGCAAACATTGGCCAATTCCAGGTGAAAAGAAAAATGATTCTATTCATTTTTCTCATCAGTCGCTGGTGATTTCATTAAGTGACTATAGAAATAGTGAGTTACTCATAAACTTTACTTCCTTAGTCATTTTCTGTATGGGTTTTCTTCTCTCTTTCGAGTCGAGTATTTCAGATGCTCATTCATTTCATGTACTTATAAGAATTATGGTTAACCTAGCGATGTAATAAAAATTTACTCTGTGAAATCATAGAATGAAAAAAGAAATAAAAAATGAATACAATAAAAGGACAGATACGTAGCGAAAGATCACGATACTTAAAAATAAAATGAAGATAAGGATAGAGAGAGGAAGAGAAAAGGATTAAATAAGTAAAAGTGAGAACGTGAATATAATGCTTTTAACTGAAAAGTCAATACTGTACGTCATGAAGTAGATACCGAAAAATTACTATAGAGTACTAAAATCAAAATTATATATTATTCTAGTATAATTTCCAATAATCGAACTTGTACAAATGTAACAAGGAATAGTTTTGTGGAATATTAATAAATTCTATCACAATCACAGCAGAGCATGTTTCATATTTCTGTTATACTCTTAATCCTAATATATTAAAGGAATTTTCAATTACAGTATATGTATATATATATATATATATATATATATATATAGATAAATTTATTAATCTGTTATCTAATACTGATTACTTTCGTTTAGTAATTAAAAAAAGAACTTTATTCAATAAAATACAAAAAATAAATTATAACGAAATTAATTGAAGTATATGAATTAAATTAAATGAAGTATACTTTTGAAAATTTCATGTTATTAGTAAAGTAACCAACTATGAGTTATAAAACAGATAATTAAGGGAGGTATACAATACTATGAGTGCATTTGCTACCGATAGTTGAGAAATATGTACAACACGTATAATTTTTTATAAATATATTCGACGGATATTTAAAGAAAATAGGAACATACCTTCAATTTTCCTTTCTCGCAAAATAGGAATGCAATTTATTATTTTTAATGTTTGAAAATTCTTCAGAAAATTTTTATTAACAGACTTTTATTATAGTAATATTTTGAATCATAGAATAAATATTGAATATGTATAATGGAAGAATTACATTAATATATGATAATTTAATCAAAATAAAATAATGTATTTATTTTAGAATATGTTAAATATTACATTTTGTCTCCGTGGAAATAAATGAGGTATAAACTAAGCATACATTTGCATGCGTGCTATCTTTTGAAAATGATATTAGTATTAAGGATGCAACGGCTGAAGCATATTTTTTATCAGATAATACGATGCAAAATATTGTTTTCCCGTATTCGAATAAGTATTAAATAAATTATATATCAATTAGACGAATTTCTGTAATGCAAATTACGTTGTCAATTATGTTGTATATACATTTTATGTGACATAGGTAATATATATATAAGTTAAGTGGCATTGCGGTAGGAATCTTAATACAGTCTTATTAAGTATATCTAAGTTCAAATAAAAAATTTTTTGCGATCTAGTGAAATAATGAAATTATTATAAATTAGTAAAACTTATATATATAATAAGCAAAAGAATAAAGTATTCATGAATATTTAACAATATATTGCTTTGACTATTATATAAAATGAAGATTAATGATTCTTTACGAAATGTCAACGTTTCTTTTTTAAAAACAAAAGAGAAGAAGTTTATCTGAAAAAGAATAATCTTCAACTGTTTTTTACAAACATACTTGACTCGCATCTGATGATCTGTTATGTAGAAGTAATGTAACTAAAATTTAAATGAAAATTATATGCAATATTTTGCTTTATTATTTTAGTTTTTGCATACTAAATATAAAGGGATATTATTTAAACTGCAAATTTAGATAAGGTATAGCTTAATTTTACAGTAAAATAGATTTCATTATTTGAATAACTTACAGAGGAAATTCGATTTTTATATAAGTTCAATTTTGGGTCTAACAACCTTTTGTTAAAATTTGAAATTTATAATCTGCAAACTATTTCAATGTATTTTTAATAATTTCCTTTATAATTACTTAGTAGTTAAAAAAATTTATAAAACTAGAAAATTATTTTGATTCAAAATATTCATATTTATACGCTTTCATTACATTGTACAGTAAGATTTCGAAGGTTTATACTAAAATAAATACTATTCTTCATACTAGACTTTTCGAGAATTTCTCTAGTGCAGTTAATATTTGACTATCTCAAAGAACGTACGAAATAAGTTTAATATTCAATTACTTAACCCCAGTTACGGTTGGAGAAGATAAAAACTAATCGATCAAAGTGTATCTAAAATGTCTCTCGTTTTAAATGCATTAGACTCCCGCATATACTTTCATTCGCATTCACTTAGTATGGTACAAACTTTTATCGGTTTTTTATTCAACTATTTCTTCAAATTGAATTTCTTTTGACATTAGAAATGTTTTTCTCTCTGTATAATGAAACAGATTTTTTAAATTATCTTTCAAACACGCGCGCGCACACATGTACACCATTAGTTCATAAATAACATGGTCAGTATTTTATTATATATGGTCTATTATATTATAATTACTAACTTATTCACAATTTTATTATAACTATGGGAATTAAAGAAAACTTTATGTGCAATATGGATTACAAAGAGTATTCATTAATTTTCTATTGGCTATATTAAATTTCTAACTGGCTATGCTCTCAAAATCATTTTCTTTACTTGTTGTACATGTGTGACGGACTGTATGGCGTCCATCGCATGAAGTTGTATTTGTGGGTATCGTGTACGAACGAATGGATAGACGCGTCGCACATAGCGAGTGCGCGAGACGCACGCGCCTCATCGTCCTACGTCATTACGTATATGCAGGACTTACGGCCTGAGTAAAGAGTGCCCCACGCGAGTATATGCTCTACCCTCGTACGACACTTCGTATTTTGCGCGGGTCCTTACGGATTCAACTCGAACCGCCCAACAACTGCGACCATCCCGAATACCGTTCTTGGTCCCCTTTTGCCTCTAAGAGAATGTAAGACCATGCACGCCTTTACTCGAGGTCGTTTCGCTCCTGCTCGACCCCGAAAAGACCTCCCTTGCCCAATGACGACAATTTTCGTCGTGCCTCATCCATCCCTCAGCGATGGTCTCAGCCCATCAAAACCGCTTCACACCATAATTCCTCGTCTCACCGAGTCCACTCGCCGACAACGCCGCCGCACTAGGAGACCGCCGATCAATGCGCAGAGCCGCTATTGCTGCAACGGATACGGACATATTCGGTGGATCGCGCCTGACACGTCAGGAAGTCGCCGAACGATTCGCACTGATACAAAGACGTCGGGATACGACTCCTCCCGACGAAGCCACGCTACCACACCGGAAGATCATCGAACGTGAACGAACGGATGCAGAGACCGCGTCGGGACACGGTTTTCTCGATAAGCCCCCTACCCTGCTGTTTTTAGGTTATCAGGTATTAGATTAATTTCAAGCGTTTCTTGTTAATTGCTTCAAGGTGCGAAACCCAACGCCGTGTACCCTGAACGGCATGAAGGAAACGAAGGAATAAACGGCCACTCTAATTGAAATATTAACCGTGTGATCTTTTATTTGCGAATTCCCTAATAATTCTCTTTCCTTAAATGAACCTGGTCCGACTGAAGCAATCAGGACTGAAACATCGCAGAAACGAACTGAGAGAGATGAACACTATCGCGGCATAAAAGAAGAAGGAAAAAGACGACTTTCTTCCTCTCGGAATCATACTTCACCGTGTCACGAATCGGAAATAATTTCATTACATGACACTCGCTTGGTTCGTTACGTGGCGCCAAAACAGGGCCATAAATACCGTGCTTCACTGTGTTTACCGTGTTATTCGTTATTTCTTTACAAATATACTTCATACATTTAAAGAATTAAAAGTGACACAGAATATTTTTATTCTCCGATCTATCGATATTACTCATTCGTATAAATTAATTAGATTTTGTCTTTTCTTGTAATTATTAAATGGAATTTTGTATGTACTACCTGATTAATACTGAATAACTTATTTCTTTCTCAATATTGCTTGTCCGTAATATAACGATTGCGTTTGAATTAATGTTTTCGATAACATGTCAGCTTAAATACGTACAGAACAAGAAGAAAAAATCTCATCGATATCGTTTCCAGTTGAGTTTCTGCCGTGCAGATAAACATCGAGTCGAAATCGTGACTTCGCACCACCACAGCAGCTATTACGCTGTCTCTCTAGTATTCTTCGTCTCTTCCTCACTTCCCTCATTTCTCCTGAGCTTAAATCGATTCTCGTTCCTCTACGCTCGACGGCTAATGTACAGGTTGAATGACAGAAGCGTAATGAAGCGAGTTTCGATTATTGTTAATTTGGAAAATACGAAGTCGAGTTTACCGCCAATATCATTGATGTGTAGTCGACTATTCTCATAGCTATACGTTCAAGCAAGGAAGTTTCACACACTTTTAAGTACCGTGTGGTCAGTGCTCTATGTATCTATGCAGATGACAATATGCGGGAAGCTGACAGGATAATAACCATCTCTCTCTCCGGCTTTCCCTCATACGCAGTTATAGATAGCAATGCAAACAACGCGCAATCGATCATATTAAACAGAAGCGAGGCGACCTACGAGAGCCTTGGCTAACTCTCGCTAATTTGGTCCACGTTCTCTATCGAAAATGCCGATGGTGCATTGCTATATGACTTACCGTTTCCTTATCTCCATTAGAATTGAAAATTAAATTTGTCGGTTAATTTAGCATATCTAACATAATTCCATTCTACAGATTATAATCTGTTAGTCATATATTCTTTTTGTAGGAATATATGAAAGATCAGGTTCAGAATAATTAATTTCCCTCTTTCACTTACTATTATATTGTGAAACCTAAGTTGATCGAATTTTCCTCTATATTAGATAAGCATACAAGATTGGACTGAAATTCTGGTTGGAAATACAAAATATGATTTCTTATTTGTAGTCGTTTTCTTCGAGCATAATACACATTCCATTTGTGTCCATAATACCGCGATCTATTTTTATAAAGCAATCTATCAAGTTATTTTTTATGTCAATGATTTCAAAATACAATCGTAATTAAAAATATCAAATTTACTAATGTCGAATGTTTTATTTCTACATGCAATTTAAGAAATTACATGTAGAAATACGATTGATATGGAAAACGATCGACAGAGAGTACGTATTAAAATAATTAGTTTTTGATATAATACCTAATTAATAATTGGGCTGATATAATAACTCTTCTTTTAGCTAATCGAGTGCTCATTCTCTGAACTTTCTAATCCTAGAATTTAATTAATTTTATCAAATGCGTTTATGTCTTTTTTTTACTTGGAAATATTTAATATAAAAAAGTAGTATCACAATTTTTCAGATAATAATACTGTTTTTAGCCTCTTCGGAGCTTCTTTACAATACAGATCTACTAATTAGATTTCTATTTTATATTTTATGTTTAAGATCATTTCGAATTTCGTCTTTGGCAAATTAGATAGAATAGCTCTTTTCGATTATATTTAGATAGTATCTAAGTAGATCAACGATACATATTTTATCTTACTATGGATTATACAATCCTTAGTTCCACTAACAATGATTTAATAAATTATTGGCTAGTTTATGCGTTACCTTCATGTGAGTAAAAAAAGAAGATTTTGATCTAATTGAAGTCCCCTGTTATAAGAGAGTTATTTCTCATTTATAAATTTTTTTGAAAAGTTCTTCTACTATGGTAAAATGAAAGAAATTATTCTTAAAATGTATCCCTGTTTATCTCAACTTTCTCGAAAATTAAATATATACACTAGAAACGTATCTAAATGGCATTTATAAAGTGTTTGAAACATATTCTAAATATTTATGTATTACTATAAACGCAGAAGAAAACAAATCTATTTTAAACGAAAAGTACTTCACAAACGATGTACATATTATAATAAACTATATTATAATATTCGTAATTCGTAAAAAAATAATTTTTATGTCGTATGAAGAATTATCCTTCGTAATTATCTAATATTATTCTTGAACTACCGGAATAAATTGCAACATTTGATATGTTTACGGGAATTAAGTACATATTTCACCAGAATGTCGTAGCAATGTGCGATCTTTTCTATTTTTTATTTCGAAAATGTATATATTCACAACATATGTAGAACAACAAGAGACAATTATGTCGGTAGCTATCACACCCTCAAATCAGATAAGATTTTTTCGACGAACAAATGAATGATGACGCGATCAATTTTATTGCCCGAAGAGGTTCAAATAATAGTCTCCACTATTGTTCTTTACAATTTGGCAGCGACGAATTTCACTCTCTAAAGGTGGATTAAAGGATGATATTTTAAAAGGGAGTTAGTTGTTCAAATTCTGTCTGCAATTATCTGAAAATTTGAGTGTAGTATTTACGGCGCAATGTAATATAGGACATGTGTTATTGCACAAGTTAATTATTATTTAAGATAATTTGTTTATCATTAAAAGTATTGAGATGACAATTAGCTCATGATGTTTGCCATTTATTTAGTTATCATAAATCAATAATTTATAGTTATTTTAAAGATACATCATCAAGAATAGCTATAAAATGATAAAATTATTTAAATTTATTTCATCTCTATACAGTTCATGTTATTGTAATGCGAAATAGTTTCAATAAATTTTCAAAATATATTTCTTATAGTATCTTATTGCTTCATTTAATTTAATTGTGAATTCTGTATGCGAGTGTACGATAGATGGTAATGTTGAGAAATAGTAAAAATGATATAGTGAAAAGGAAGGAACGACTTTGCAACAAAACTAGACACTTTATTACACTTTGCTTGCCTTGTAGAAATATTCAAAAATAAGATTTTATTTCCGAAATGGATAACGGTAACTTGAAATAAGAACACCTATCCTCTGTACGCTTATAATTTGCGCAACGCTTGTCTTCTCACCGAACGTATTATACATTCTAGCTATCCATTAATTATTAATGCTTTTTAATAGCTCTATGTAACTTTGCCTACTTGTTAACTCAGTATATAATGATTCCTATACAGCATTTGTAATATAACAGGTATGTTGTTCTAAATTAATTCTTTTTAATTTTTTCAAATAATAAATTAATGGTTAACGTTGACTAAATAAAATATTAAATAAAACTTGTGAATGTGTAAAAATCCTGATTTCTTGATAATATATACATAAGTATATTTAAATAGATAATATTATTAAGAACTTAAATTTCAAAATACATATTCTCTTAGAAGTTTTTGTAAACGCTAAAACGCTAAACATCATTGTACTATTTATTAAAATATAATGTGATTTATTTTCTTCGATTAGTATGAATAAATCATCAAATAAAGTATCAATGTTGAAAAATGATATTCTCTAATTATGATCTAAATGAATACAATCTATATATGAAGTATAATTTTTGATTTTGTCACACTAGCTTATAAAGCTAAAACTTTAAAAGTATGTGAAATTTTCTTATTCTTCAGAGAAAATAATAATTTATTCTACAGTTTGCAATTTTAATATACTTTCAAATGAATCGGAATAATAATAAAGTTAGTCGATAGTGGTTCATTGGTGTATTTGATACCTGTAGCAAAACTTCGTCTTTTAGAACTAAATAAGCAGCTTTTTATTGTTGTGAGTATAACTGTGCATGTACGTGTTTCTTCATCTCTCTCTCTCTCTCTCTCACACTCTCTCTCTCTCTCTCTCTCTCTAATGTATTAGTTCTTTTTCTCCTTATACCGATGTTACATACTTTTGAAGTAAAGAAAGTTTATATTTCAATTGTAACTTATTTATTAATAAATAGAACAGATATATCTCTCTTAAATGACCAATAAGCAACTTACTTTCAGAAACATGAAATTTATTTAAAAAGTCTTAAAATATGATTTTTTTTCTATAATATTCTATAATAGCGAATATACACGTAATAATGAAGTACTTAAAATTTAAACGATATAATAATATATTCATATATATTTATACTTCAGAAAATAAGATGAGACCGATTGATTTTACTTTCACAACTGCAAGTAGTTGCTGACTGATATAAAATATTCTTTACAAAAGGCCTTTGTATTCATCTTTCCAATACCAGAGAAAAAAAATAACAAAACGTTGAAATAACCAGAAAGAAAGAAAAATCGAGAAAGAATTGAGGTAACGATAGTTTTTGGACGCTTATTAAAAACATTCGAGATATCATGACATTCATGCTATTTTCGAATGCAATTCATTTTGGGCTTTTAGATTATATCCACTTTAATACCAGATGTTTAATTTAGATTAGATTTTATACGAAATAAGCAGATTACAGAATTTTATTTTCTTGATTCTGAAAAAGCGATACGAATGGCAATATATTCCTGTCCCGTTTTCGTGCTTTATTTTATGATTTTCCTTGTTTCCATCATTAATTGAAATAATAACTTTTAAAAATTATTCTTCCCTAAAATACTTTTCCCGATGTTTTAATGTAGTATTGTCATTTTGTATTCATTTGTTTTTCTTCTTTTTGAAATTTAAAAATTATAAAAAAATATGTCTTAATTATCTATTGTTGGATAATCATTTTGGACGATAATCATTTTATAATTACGAAATTGGAAAAAAGAATAAAGACGTACCATGATATTTAACTATTTCATGCGTAATTATTCAATCTTATTAGTTAAATTATTTTACATATTTTCATTGTAATTCTTTTATTTTTTAATTTTTTCAATTTTTATTTTTTATTTTATAACTGTAAAATGACTTATAGTAGTATCTATATTTTCAAAAATACTCTCAAGTTCTAATTGTCTGTATTTATCGAAATTTGAAATAATCTTAAGCTAATTCAACTAAAATTATATAAATAATTCTTATATACGTGATTTTGTAAGAAAATTTATAGTGTCATAATGAACAGTAAGAAATAATGTTATAAATAAAAATGATATTAAAATGACTATATAAATAATAAAAAATAATTCTGCATCAAAATTTATATATATTTTTCCTTAAATTATATAATTATATAAATTATTATTGTATTAATAGCCTTGTATTAGAAAGTAACTGATCTCCAGTTAATTAGAATCGTTGTATTAACTCCTCTATATCATTACACAGTTATTGATGTTAAACGACACATTATTTTAAAAATCACTTAAATTTTTTCTTTATTTTGAAGTAAACCTATGAAAATGAGTAGAAAGGCTTTTCATAGCTGGTGTTAGGCGTTTCAAGCTTATTTATTAGGAAATTCAAATATTTTAGTGCTATTCACAGTATTTTAGTGATACAAATTTTCCATTTATAATATACTATTACCAACAAACTATAAAAATTAAACTGTAAAATATTAATTCAGTCGTAACCTAAATATTAGTTAATGTAATACAATTGCAAATGTTTCAATTTGATCACTTAATTATTAACTATATTATAGGCTATTTAAATTTTCCGTTTTTGGAATCGAAAAATCTATATATTTATTGAAGAAGAAAGGAAAAATCGACTGTACAGCTCGTATTCGCTATTCAGTATATGTTGATTCATCGGGACCAATTTTCAATCCCAAAAAACCCACACAGTGATTGTTTGTAAAAGTTTGCCGGCAAAATTCTCCTCTTAAATTTTTCCGAACCATATATCGGTATTACAACTACTCAGAAAGAACAACAACTTAGAAAGAATATAACCAAAAAAAAAATTAAATAAAGTTGTATTGACTACGAATTACTTAAATACGACGAAGAAAGTTTTGAAAATGTCCACCGAATGAAGTAAGAAGTTTAAAGCTCTTTGAGAAACACGTCACTTGCCCTAGTTCAATACACCGCTCGCACTCTTCTTATGTTTGAAAATACGCTACATTTCCACTCCGTCCAACCCTCGAATGGATTTTTTGTAGCCAAAGCTCTTCACTCAGACGATACCTTCTTTCACTTTTTTGTTTTTTCCACTGTATTCGCGATTTTACGTGAAAACCTTTCTCGCCAACATGAAATCATAGTGCTTGTCAAATGTTTTTCGCTATTCAACGTATTACATAGATAATAATGCGTTTTTAGCTTTGTTTTTAAATTAATGTAGCACTTTGAAATATTTCTTACTTAAATATGTTTTATATCACATCTGAATGTGATTTACTGTATCCAAATAGACAAACATTCATGAAACATTCAATATCTGTGGTTTTGAAGTATGGGTTTAAAAATATTTTTTAATAAATAATATTTATATTTATTATATAACAATATATGTGCGTATATTAATAAATTTTCAAAAAATATATTTTTTAGAGATAAATGATTTTTATCACAAACGTTCGTGTTCATATAAATGATAAAGTTTTTAAAGTGCAATTATAAATTATTCATCACTTCTTGTACTGGCACTATTATCTCAGAATCTTAATACAAATCAAGCCGTGATTTTCATGTATTTCGAATCATTCAAACTTTTATAAATTATACGCTATAAGGAAGTACATAATTTATAATAAGTTTTCTAATTTTTCAAATAATATGTTGTTACTGCTTTTATTATTATAAAAATGGGACGATATAAAAAATTATAAAAATTACGATTGAATGGTTACATTTCGTAGCATAATTCTAAATGTGACAAAATAACTGCTCAGAAGATAAGAACTCTTCACTAATAGTATTAATTATAAATATTTGATTTGTATTAGTATTTGTATTATAATTAAATCATTTCCGATCTAAACAACTGAATGGTTTTAAAGATTTTCTTGATCGCTATTGTTATTCGGTATATTTTCCATAGATTTCTATGATTATTTTATTATTAGAATAAGATATATATATCTCGACAAAACTTTAGTCCCTTGAAAAATACAAATCAAGAAATTAGTAATGGAGTAGTTCCGTTGTAGTTGTTTCGATAATATTATTGATTAAGTATGGAATAATTGATTCGGATTAATATACTTTTTTTAAGATCACACAAATGAATATGGATTAAAAATCGACGCCAATATATGTATGTATTTAAGTAACATTACGATTAAAGGCTTTTAGATATACATGCAAATATAATGATCTATTTTAATAATATAACGTTGGTGCTTCTAAAGAATTTTAAAAGTCATACAGGGGAAATCTTCATTAATTTTTCGTAATACGATTGTTTTAATTTAAGAATTATAATTCAAATTTTGACAAACTTTAAATTGTACAATATATGAATAAATTATTAAAATTATTAAAACAATTACTTAAACAAATATTTCAGACAGAAAAAAATAAAGATAGTAGAAAATAGAAAATACGGAAGATTTTATATTTATAAATTATAAAAATTCTACATCGAAAATAAAAAAGAAAAGATTTTCTAAAGAAAAAGGGCAAAATGAAAAATATTAAATATTAATGATAAATTTGAAAAGTTAATTTAAACACGTGAAAGCAAAGCATGTCTAAATGTCTTATATAGCTTTTGGATTTATAATTAATCGGTTCAAACTTCATAAATACATTTGGTCATGTATATAAAATACATAATCTGATAAAGTATAATGATAAAAAAAGATCTAGAAGTGGCATGTTGAATCAATGTTCTCACATTTACATATATGAGTCACGAATATGCTACGGCGACCTCGAAACTTGCGATCGTCCCATGATAGCGGCAGTATATTGAACTTCAGGTGAGAACTATCACGATATATCATGTCATTACTTTATTACTGTAGTTAGTTATCACATGTTTCGAAAGCAAAACGTTGATATCCATGTCTGAAAAAAGAGATGTATATAAAAAAGACTTACCGATAAACGTATTGAATCTTAAATTCATTATCTACGACGTACTATTCAAAGCTCTTTTAGTAGAAGCTTATTTTTCCTAATGATAAAAGTAGTACTCATAATTTAAAAAAATTAAATTTGTGAACTTATCTGGCAAAATATAAAATAAAAATTCACATATACTTCCATATGCACATTACCTTAAGTAAAATAAGTACTCGATTAAAAGTAAATATAATGAACACAAATGTTGCAATAAATCAATTCTTATTTATAATTTTCATTAATAAAACTTTGTAATATATAGCTTTACTAGAGTAATGATTACATCATATTAGTAAATAAAAGTATAAATGTTATGTACTTAAAAAATTATAAACAAATATTCCAAAGAAAACAGAAATTATATTTTTTTTATCAGAGTAATTATTTTTTCATTTTTAAACATTTTACTGTATTATCTATAAACGGATTTCAGTGTATCATTTTCATAACTTAAGTTGCGCGTGCATGGCTACGTGTATTTGCACATGTCACACTCAGTGAAATACATGTTCCGAAGAAAAAATTCTACGAGCTTCCATTTTACGAGCAAAAGAGTTTATTGCAATAAGCGATCGTTTCACGTAGCGAATTGTTTCTGGATTCACTTTATTTTTTACTTATTGCGCGCAATTTGAATCTTTTTCTAGAAACTTTTCATGGCATTTGACCTGATTACAAAATCACGTTACAATATTTTTTACGAGATTCATTCTTAACTCATAATAAATAAACTTATATATATATATATATATATATATATATTATCATGAATTACTTTTCATAAAGTTTACGGTATATTAAATTTTGAGTCACATACATCATTAAATGTCTCGACAGTGCCAATGTCAAAACGTAACTAATGTACAAAAAATTATTTATTTGGAAATTATAAAATGTATATTTAGTTATCAGCTTCATTTAATTTTGAATGTTAAATAAACTATTTAAATTCTTTACTACTACTTAAAAAATATTAATTTTAACTATTTCGATTAATTAAAATTAAGAATAAGACACAGTTAATTCAATATTTGTATTAGTATTTTATTGCAATAATATTTGGATAATTGTTTAAAAAATAAAATGACTTGCATTTTATATTTTATATCTGAGAGCCTACATTACGTGAGAATAATAGTTACTTAAAATTTAACAATGAAAGTAATCCACTATTGTAAAGTTAAATAATTATTACTTATAAAGATGGTAGCGCTTATACTAATATATTTCTTGTCTTGTGGCTATCAAATGGACGCGACGTTTGTCTTCTCCCTTAATTTCTCGTGCTCGGTAACCCTCGTGCAGAAATATACGCGCGCGCGCAAACACACACGTTAAATTTAGGTACATCATTTTCTAGTCAATAAGGTTAATTTATTATTACATATGTATTGTTACTATTATTATATGATTGATTTTAAACGCCTGCTCATCTCACAATCACATGCAATACAGTTAACACGTCCATCGTAAGTAATAAAGTGTGAGTATACATGTAAATCTGTCTAGAAAAATCGTTCACACACTAGCAAAGCATTATTGTTCTATATCATCCAGATACTATTCATATGAGATTGTGAATAAACGGCTATACATTGTGACTACTCTAAATATCTCTAAATGTATTTATAAGTATATTGTAAAAAAAAATTCGCCTGATATGGAAGATCGACAATATATTACAGAGGCAATTTCATTTCTTATAAAATAATACGTAGCACTATTAGAGTATCGATTTTAAATTTTATTTGAATACATCATCTATACTTTATATAGCTATTTTATTGTAATAATGGTTATTTCAGAAATCACTTAGTATTTTCATTTAATTTGATATACATTACATAAATTTTGAATACAGATTTTATTATTAAAGGCAGATAAAGCTTTTTATTATAGTAGATATTATTATCTAGCGTGTATCGTAAGAGGAAGAAATAATTTTAATTAAATGATTCTATGTAAAATAACGTTTAAAATTTAACATATTTGATGGAAAGAATTTTTTTGTACAACACATTTTGATAATCGAAAGATTTGTTTACATGTTAGATACTTTGAAGAGAAAAATGATTTAAATAATTTGCGTCTGTAATATTTGACTTTACAATATTTTAACTGAAAATATATAATATTTATTGAAAATAGATAAGAGTATAAAAATTTTCGATAATTTGTAAATTAACTTATGTTTACTTACTTTAATTATAAATTATGTAGATAAACAATAATTCTGCTACATATAAATAAGTAATTTATTCTTGAAGATGAGCTACGTCTAAAAATTCCAAAACTTATTGTAAAGAATTGAAAAGAACCTAAAATTACTTGTTGAAACTAATCGCATGTATATAATTATACAAGGACATAAAAAATTATAAATCTTCTTTAATCAGTAAATGAAAATTTATAGTAAGAGTGAGTGAGCTTTCAAAAATTAAAGATTATTCTTATATGTCAAAGTCTATGGATCCTTTCGCATTTGCATATTGTTATGTATATATGTTTATCTTTTAACGACGTATTACGTGCGAATGTACTTGCATTATGCAAAAATATCGAAGAGATACCACAGATAGAGAAAGTGGGGAAAAGATGAATTTATCCACGTACGGCTTTTGTAACATAAAGTGTTAAGACAGTGTCGGCGAACCACAAATAATTAGGTGATGTTTTTATTGCACATCAGTTAATATACTCCACTTTCGCTTGATGATGAACCGACGAACCAACAAGCAAAATAGCTTTCAGCCCTTGGTTAATCGATGAACGCAAAAGCCTCGTATTTACTTTACAGTTCGTTGATAAATTCTTGCTGCATCCGTGACTATTGCCAATTGAATGGACCGATGAGCGTAATCTTACAACATGATACTTCGATAAGATACGATCTTCTTGACCTTTTTGTTATTTTAATGACGATTTAATAAGCGATTAAGATTTTCATTGTAATAAATATGTTGTAAAATGGAAAAATCAATTATTTCGTACTTTGTTAAGTATTATTAACATAATTCGTTTTGATTCATGCTATCTTTCCCGTATTTGATTTCATTTAACATTAAACTCTACAAATTTATATTCCTATACTAAGAGAATACAACATAAATCTTTTAGTTAGGTTTACTCTTTAAATTATTGAAAATTATGATTTAATTTTTCTGCCATTATAATTAACGAGCATATAAGATGGAAATGAAAGCCACGTATAATTCTGCTTTCTAACACTATTAATAAAAACTATATTGTTTATATTATACCATAAATAATTTAAATATCCAGCAGAAATGTCACTAAAAACAAAATCGATAATAAAATTTTTATCAAATAATCAATATCAATTATTATATACACTTATGATATTTATTTTTAATCAAAATAAATACTGCTAAAATTACTAGAAAACTTATTTCATGTGGTCATGAGTATACGACATAACCAATACTATAAATTAAATCGAATTAATATCATTTTCATATTTAATTTTATACATTATCATAATAATGTAATAATGCTATTGAAACTTAATAGAAGATTTATATACTATTTAATGTGTATCCATGGGAATAAATTTATGAATCTTTCTAGTTATTGTATATATTCTAATTATTATATATATATATATCTACAACATTGTAAACATCGCGTATTGCAGAATTCAGCTTTTTCATAATATATTCCACTTGAATTACTTACATTTTCTAATTCCAATTCAGTACCTATAACATTTTTGATCCATTTAATAAATAAGTACAACATTATGTAGTCTACTCAGATACATTACACTGCAAGATAATTTTAGAGAAATAGTAGAAACATAACATTTCTTTACTCAGATATATTTTGGGTTGACCTATTTGCTAACCTGGAATTAAAATAGAGAAGTTACTGTTCGTATTGAAGAATACATAAATAAAATTCTCGTATGCCAATATTTTTGACAGCAGTATTTTTGTCCGAAAATTAAATCAAACTATTTTTTGTTTCTTAAAATTATACGATTTTGACATTTTATCATTCCCTTTTTTATATTCAATACAATATATATTTCATCCCTTTTGTAAGATCTTTAATAGAACTTCTTAAAAATTTAAAGCAAGTATCTATATAATTTATCTAATAACTAATTTAAGTTTTAAAATCATTTATTCTCGTGTATTAGACCTTGACTTTACTATGTATCACCTAAAAATATATATTATTATTAATATATAATAATATTATTCTATATAAACTTAATAATATTAAATAATATTAATGAATATTCATTTCTATTTACACATAAATATTTATATTTATGTTATGATATTTGTTACTATTAAATAATAGAGAAACAAAATTCTAAATAGTTTACATTTGTTTTTCGCTTATTCAGATACAATCTGAAAAAAATTCAACAATTTTCATTAAAACTTTTATAATCTCAGAACGTCTTTTAAAAATAGTTTGTCTAAAATAAGTTACGTTTTAAAATTTTTAAATTTAATTTAGAAAATAATTAAATGATTTAAATAATTTCATACTTTTTTTTGTGATTGCTATCAATGTGTGAATATATGAAACCAATACGTTTAATATAAATACAACATATCCATTTCAATAGTAATATCGTCCACTTTGAATGAAAGAGTTTTCTGCGCATTGATAGTAATATATAAGTAAATTGATGATTTTAATTTGTATATTTGCTAAGTGCTTAATGGATCCATCAATAAAATTTTAATAACCTTCCTGCGTAATATATAAATAAAAATATAATCAGAAGTTTCATTTAAGCCCAGGCATATAAAAAACTTCGTAAAATCGAAAATCGGTTATTTCCCAAACTACTAAATAATAGAGCAAAGTTAATGAAATATTTCTTTTCAAAGGTATACTGAAATAAGAGAGCTAGTGATCGCATTTTCTGTTTTCTCAACTTACGTTGTTCCGTAAAAAATAAACTTTTCAGAAGTAAGTGCACTATCATAGTTTTGAAGAAAAGTAAAAATTATGTTGGTTAATATTCGATGCGCGTGTAACTTTATATGCGACTGATTTTTACTCAGGTACAGACTTTTAGTACTCGCGACGCGTTGCAAGCACATGCGATTTTGCTGAAACAACTTCTACTAGGAAGATTTATAGATCACATTAGCCTGGATTACAAAATATATTTTGTTGATTCATTATTAAATACAATGGAGTTTTTCAGCCAACTATATAAGTATACATAACATTGATTAAGTGAATAATGGTGATAGAGATTTATATTTAAAAATCTTTTTATTGTATATTTAATATTAAACATTAAAAAATAATTCTAGCAATGAGAAGCTTGACTTTTAAAATTTTATTGTACTCTTTATCAAACTTTATTACATTAGTTTAATCAATAATATTCTATTTTATACTTAATTTTTTAAGATTTAATGGACAAAGTATTACAAGGTATTTTATTTGAAATTCAGTTTTCACAATAAAATTCCCGTTGAAAATATCAGAAAAATGAAGCATTCATTTCACAATTTCTTTTTTTCAATTTCTCTGTTTAATTAAATATCTACAGCTAATAGTATTATGCTAATAATTAACACTTTAATGGTTATCATTACGCATTTTCGAATATGATATACCATTGTCGCCACAACACTATATCTTTGGTCACCAATGATATAATTTTATTGACTTCAAGCTCGTTATCATATGTCATGATTAAAGTTGTACATAAATTTACATGGAAATATTTGTAATTAGGTGTCATACGGAGTCGTGTATACAATGTGTGTTTAATTATGTATCTCGCTCCAGTCAGAAGCACTTGGTAGTTTGTCATTGTAAGTTGTATAAAATTTTTTAGTGTTGTCAACTTCTATGGTTAATTCAATAAACGTATTTATTGAATCGACACTTAGTTTAATGTAAGTATTTCGAGTGGTGATAAATTTAATATACAGTTATATATAAACTGAATTTTAATTTAGCTACGAAAGAAAGAAGCAGAGGAAGAATAAAATATAGCCTTGGTATATTTACGTATGTTTTAAAAAATTGTTCTTTAAATAAAGTTGGAAAGGACCTCTAAAGCATTGATCTTCTCTACTTTGTAGAAGAAGAGCTAATAACTATTATTAATTCGCTTTAATAACTAATTCGCCAGGATAGTTGAACGATCGTCCTAAAAAAGACGTATTCATTCCAAACTGTTCTTATTCTTCACCGACATTCCACGACAAGTACTTTGTCCTCAATCGTTCACATTACAGGGTGATAGACCGGATAAATAAAAATGCATACAAGATATTCATGATGCAGGCAGTATATACTGTGTGTGTACGATGGAATACTTCCGAGGTGGGCGTGCAGAAGTAAAACAGTGGATGCTTGGTAAGCGATTTGATGGCAGTCGTCATTCTTTCCCCTTAGCTTCTGAAATAGTGTCTGTTTAAAACATACATTTCTTTAACCTTGAGAACAAAGTATTAATGCTTCACCGCTAACTTCCTTACACTGACTTCATTAATTTAAAAATTTTTAAAATTTCATTTTGTTAAAGATTTTTTTAAAGCGTGAACCTAAAAAAGAGGAAACGGTTTCCTACTGTATGTACTGAAAAATACGAAGTAAATCGGGAAAAAAACCATGCCCCTGGTTTGAGACGTTCCGACGCATATCAGTTAGTTATTTTGTCTATCCGCAGTGCTGGGTTGGATTCACATGTTTAAACACATGTTTTTTGCGTAATTATGAAACAAGGTATCACTTAATAAACTTATACAATTTTAAACAGAAAGCAAGAGTTTCTATTCAAAGAAAACAATTTTTTTATAATATAATTGTAAGACTCAAAAACAAGCCCTTGTGCTTCTTCAATAATGTTTATTTCAGTTTATAGATATAGTTATTATATAAGTATACATAATAAAAGAAAGAGATAGAAAGTAAAAAAAGAAGACAGACAACATAAAGAAAAGAAAAGAAATATTATGCACATACAAGAAAAACGGATTATTAATAACTAATTTTAAATTGAAAGTCTCGTATACTAGTAGGTACTAATAAGCTAAAAAAAATAAGAAAATTTAAAATTACATAATAATCAAAGCTTGCACATAAATTGATTAAAAATAGAAAATTACATAATTATTTGTTTGGTGAATTTCGAGAATAATTTTTTATTAAATTCAGAAAAATATTATTGAATTAAAGTATAAGCTAGAACACGGGAAATAATACTCATGACAAGTGTCAAAATCTAAAGCGCACTTAATCATAACAAGTTTAAGAACAGATGAGCACTAAGATAAAAATGAGAGAGAGAGAGAGAGAGAACGTAAACGTATTTACTAGAAAAATTCTACTCATTATGAAGCTAAAATTACAATTAGAATATTCAGAGAGGATTGGTATCAATTCGGTATCTTAAATGGAATTAAACTTTTGGCTTTATAAGAAAAAACTATGCTGACTAAGGATAATTTCTTCAAAGTGGGTAGATCACGGTACTTGGTCGGCTACGTAACATGCTAAAGGATTTCATGACAGAAAAAATTGCATCCTAGAGAACATGGAAATTTTCGTGCTGATATAGACAATCAAAATCATCGCGACTCGTGAAATAGGAATAAAAGATATATTAACCTCGAAAGCAACAAAAGTGAAAGATAGAGAGAGAGAGAGAGAGAGAGAGAGAGAGAGCACACGGAAAAAAATGTTATTTATTTGACAATTTGTAATGAAAGCAAATATAAATATTAATTATGTATATAGATATATATAACATATATCATAAATTTTCTTAATTATTAATTCCTTATATCTTCCCAAACGAGAAAAAAGAGATTCAAGAATTTATGAGTGTAGTGCACAATTGTATGGAGACTCATAGTAAAGTAAATTCATCCAATTTCACGACATTCCATTATGTAGAACCTTTCCTAAGACGATATTACAAGTCAGTAATCGGTCTAAATAGCACTCTAAGGAATCTGACTTTGCTAAGACACGATAAAATAATTAATACCAGTGAAGTTAGTGATAAAAATAATACTTGATATTATTACTCGTAGCTTTAAAATTTAAAAAATAATATTAAAAAATAAAAAAGTAGTTTCAGAAATGTAAATTAAAATTGGATTATTGAAAAACATTAAGGAGAAAACATTAAAACAATAAAATTTTTAATTTCTAATGTTTTTTTAAATAATAATAAATTTAATATCAAATAAATTTTTATGACAATTCAAGTATTTTTAAGAAGAGTATTAATTTGAATACAAATGCTTTCTTTTCAAGCGTTTGAACTTCGCTTATTATAAGTTTTTAGATATTATAAGCAATCAAAAAAACTTAATCAATGATTCTTAGAAATTAATAATAACGTACATTCTTAATTACAAAAGAACAATGTTTATATTAACAATGTAGCGTACATATTTATTACAAAAATGCTGCACTTTATGCAAAATTATGATAGTCGAATAATTGAATTTATTCAGTGTTTTAACATTACTCAATTTTAATTTATTAATGTTTTTATTTAAGTTTCAATAATAGCCACGATATATAAATTTTGCGCTGCGTGAAAAGTCGAATGGTTTCGCTCCATTTTATCGTAAATGATAATGAATGGTAAGTTCAAATAAGTATATTCAAAAGGCTTGAAGTGAGCATTCCATATTAGTCATGTTTAATAAAAGGAAACTGAAGTATTCAAAATAGTTTCACAGTATTGAAAATGAAGAAACAAAAAATAAACATTTCACATAATTTCAACGACCAATATTTGCTCGTTTACGAACACTGTTTCAAATAATTTGTCAAAGATGAAAGTTCGAGTTGAGAAGGGATTTTCTGTCGATTACGCACTATTGTTCGTAGCTACATGATTGAAATAATATTCAATCAGCTGTTAAATACTTTATCGATTATCGAATTTTACAGAGAATCTCGCATGAACGTAAGAAATGGTTGTCTAATTTAGCTCCACTCAAAAGCTCTTAATACAGTAAGTGTGATGAACTAATAAGTAATATGTAATAAGCATACTAAAGTAATAATTAAATGAAATTTCTTATTAAATACAAATGTTATTAAAGAAACAAAGCTTCTATTATATTATAAAGATATATATCATTTTTTATAGTTTCTATTTCTTAAATCAAAATATATTCTAATATCATCAAGCAAAGTTTTATTATGCAAAGTAGATTATGAACATATTTATAATGTGAACATATTTATAAAAAACACTTATAAGAAAAACGTAGATAAAGTAATTGAAAGAAGATGACAGATTTCATTTTGGAGAAAATATAACTCTAAATAATAAATAATAAGCTGATGCCTTTATAAAGTAATTATTCCATTTAAAAAAGTTACAGTTTAACATAAAGTATTTATCAACTGACTAATTTTTTCCTGTATAATCGTTGTAATTACAAAAATAGGTTAGTTTGTTTTAAGTAGATTAATAAATCTCTTTAATGGTTGATAATTTTTCTTAGTTAGTTTTTAAAAAATTTAAAGAAGCTGTTGGCCTTTAAAAATATTTGTTATTTGTTAATTTTATTTGTTATTTTATCAAATTTAATCTATTTAACCTCTAATTTAACAGTTAGTTTCAGAATTATATAAATAATTCATCTACATGGTGCAATTTTCTATTATTCGTTTCATTATTGATCTTTAATTTAATTTATTTGACTTAATTTTTCTTACAATTTTATTCAAAATATTAGTAGCAATTATATTTTCTTCAAATACAAAAATAAAACTTATCACTTAGTTTCTACAAAGCATTCAATCTAATTTATTTTGGAATCAAATTTGTTATATACTAGTGCTTAGATGTAATAAAATATAAAAAATTCCATTAAAAATTATTAAATTATCTATACAAGTCATTTTAAAGAAAATGGTCAGAAAATAAAAAATGTAGCCTGAAATAAGATTATGCTATACAAATTGATTTTTTTAATATTGCAATATGCACATGAAATAATGATGAATACCATTATAAAAAAATTAAAATAGGTATTTATATAATTAAACTATACAGAAAAATTGAATCTTTCTAAAAATTATGATACTATGATAAGCTAATATTTTATATCTTCTTTGTATCTAAATATTTCAAAATAGGTTAAATTTTTTGTATAAAATTTAAACGAATGTTCGAGTAAATTATAATATGCATTAAGTTATTCTTCCATTTTTTAAATTTTCAATGTATAAAATGATCAAATTATTAAGTTTTTATTTAGGTATTAATATTTTCCTTAAAAATAATATAACAAGCACGTGTTTGCTCTTCATATAAGTAAACATTCAACACCTGTATTACACGTACAATCTGTTCTTAGAAAACAAAACTTTCTTTTGCTATATATTAATAAATTTATGATCTTATTGATTGTTGCGACAATTTCTTTTGATTCTCATTTTTACGCAAATCCATTCTATTTGTCTATAACTCTTTATCTACGGTAATATGTTTAACTCATTCTACTACATAATCCATGCAACGACACAGTACATCATAGGCTAATGGACTTATAAACATTATTTCTTTTGACGTTTATAAAAAAATTTCAAACTCATTCTGCAGATTATACATTATCTCATTACTAATTTCCTTACACTATTAATTTTTTTTCTGAATTAGTACTTTCAATATTCTGAGATAGTCAAAATAAAAACATTGATAAATTATTTATACCAAAATTATGAGCGATTGATCAATTTTCCAATGCTAAAGCATTTAAAGGTAATAAGAGTGAATTTGAAAAAAAACATTTTTTAAATATTATCTTATAATTGAATACTTGCTTGAAAAAGAACAATAACATTAAATAAATAACTAGAAAAAACTAAATACATAATTATTTTATTAATCATAGCAACTACTTGGAATTTTAGGCAGTGAAAATAATGTAGCAATATATTAAGTGATGTACAATAAAACCGTTATCGATAGCTATTATGAAATTTTGTAGAACAGATAGCCTAAAAATTCGTAAGAAGCTTATGTTTTATAGAATATTAAAAATATTTTATGATTAGAAGTTATATGAGAAACTATTTTCACGTCATATAAAAATTATATAACATGTTTTTTTTTTGTTATACTTTCTTTTAATAAAGTTATACATTTAATAATTTTGTTATTTTAAACATTATTTTATACATCATATGTTTTATACATTAAAGTTATTTTTGTTTATTAATAATGTATTTGTGTATTATTATGTTATTTTATACATTAAATGCATAAATTTTTATGCATATGATAGAATTTATGTGGATCATCGCTTCTTCGAATTATCCTCCGAATAACTACTAGGAATCTAAGCTGTTCATCCAACTATTATATTTTGTACTTTCTTCGAAAACGTTCAATTCAATAGTAAAGAAGGTTTTTACTATAATTTACGTATAGAAAGATAAACTGTAATGTATGAGAACTGGTAAGAATTTAAAATATTTTGGCAAGATTTTTCGATTTGCATATATTTTACAAGCAGAATTGCATGATAAATAACAAACACAAGCTGAAACCACTTTATTCCCTATTTTCTATGTTCATCTATTGTTCTTATTTTTCCTTATAATATAAATTTAAATATACCGAATGAAGATGAAACACTACTGATTTTATTAAAGTATAATGAATTCTAAATTAGGTAATTAAGTACAGCTTAAAAAGAGATACTTTTTGTTAGTGTAAACAAAAAATGCTTTCAGAAATAATAGAACTATACTGAATATCCGTAGAGAAAGAGTTAAAATATTAAAAACAATATTTTAACTGATAGATTAAATTAACTTTTGGATGGAAATGTCGTATGCGTCATTAATATGGAACATAAAAAGCTTATGCGAAATTTACGTTAAATAATTTCAAATTAAAAGGATAAAGTATACATTATAAGTTGAAAAATGAAGTAGAAAGAAATTTTATTAATCTAAATAATGTACATAATATTTTCAAGAGACACGTATTGCTTTTAGTACTGGCGTTTACATTGACGATGCAGATAAAGTGGTAGTCATGTCATCGAATTATTCAATGTGTTCGAATAATGTTCGACACCTCGTCAAAGCATCAAACGGTGGAAAACCGAATTATTTCATCACACCAATAGAACTGTCAAGTGTCGCGAAACCGAAGCAGCCACAGACTAAATGGGACAAATTTATATTAGTCTATGGATTTAGTGAGCATGCGTAGACCCAAGGGTATATAAGAAAAGACTACAAGGATCGAGTCAGGACCGCTCTCAACGATCCAACCGCCAAAACCTGTCAAGAACTTTCTTTCTTCCGCTCAGCAACATTTTTTCAAAATATCATCGAATGTTACCATCTTGAGCAATTTTAGCTACGTTATTTAACGTGCTAAAGACTCCCATCCTTTTTCACTTTGATGCATTATTCGATGAGTCCAGTGTTCCCATCCGCGTTATACAATCGCGTTATTTATTCCCGCGGTTATTGTATTACTTATTTGAACTATCATTATACTATATTGTTTTTTAAAATATAACAATTGCTTAAACTGAAGCAGGTTTGAACTTGTTACATTCGTAATAATCAAGTTTCTTCACATCCAGGTTAAATAATTGGTATTTTAGAATTTTAACTAAATTTCTTATTTATTCTGATTCTATTATGAACTCGATCCTGACGGTCCAATATCTAAGCATTAAGGTAAATTTGTATCCCTTTCTCCGTGGTATGGTTCAGAAAGCAACCGATACGTATTTAAAATTATACTTTTATTTTATATATGTTTTAGATACGTAAAGATTATCGTTTTCTTTATAAAAAATATGCATAAAATATTGAACAGAAAACTAATGTTTTTGTTTTCACTATCAAGTAATAAACTACTTACAGTAATTAAATTTTTGTTGTGACCTTTGTAATAAAGCAGAGAAATGCACAGATAGCAAGAAACTAAAGTGAAAATGAAAATGTCCATATCTGTTGTGAGGGTGTCAGTTCCGGAATAAAGTAAATAACATTGAAAACTTAGTACCTAATCTAACATGCACCAGAGATTAGTCCTATATTGAATTCATCTTAACTATTACAACTTAATTTGTCAACACGGACTTAGTCGTATCGCTAAATCTGACTGATTTCTCTTTCAACTACATAAATATACTTTCACCTCTTTATTATATATTCAAGTTTTTTAAATTCATTTATTATACTCCACGTATAATATGTCAGGTTCTTTTTTAAACCCAGTACTACGAACTAGAACCAATATTAAAAAATATATATTTACCTTTGCAATTATCTTTAAGTTCTGACTACTTTTTAAGTTTTAAAATATATTTACGTTAGATATTTTAAATTTAATTTTAAATCGAAATACTCGCGAACTTACATTAATAAAATAACAATAAGCATGTAAAAAATTAATTTTTATAAAAATGAAAAAAGGCTATTAATATTGCATTAAATAAGCAGCTAAATATGAATTTTGCTATTTTTTACCATTTCAATAAATATTTGTAGATAAACTTATTAAGAAAATAATATTACATTTAAACTAACAGAAACAAGATATAATTAACACACTTGAACATGTTTCTAGCAAGATAGAGAAGAGATTTTATGTTACTGAATTGATGAATTTTCATCTCTGCTAAGCCCTTGAATATTAATATGAGTAAAAGAAGCTAAGCTAAAATACTGTGTATAAACTATAAAATATCAGAAAGTATTTGATCTCAAACATAAACTTGATTTAAAGATCCAAAATGTTAATATTGCGGTAAATTACTTGAGGTACCAACTTATATTGGCGAATGAATATATATATATATACGTACGTTTAAACGCGAATAATATTTCATTATATTACAAATAGAAATTCGATAAATTGTGATCTTAAAGCTTTTAAAAAGAGTTTTATATTGAGTGTGATAAATATTTATAATAACAAATTTTTTTAAATATTTCGATTAAATAATAGTAAAGGTATTCTTAAACAGTTTGAAAATTTATAATAAGTGTTCAAATTTATTGTTCATATCATATCATATTATTTATATTATCTCTGAGAATATTTATTATTTGTATTAATTAATTACTTGTTCTGATGTAAAAGTTTGCTCCTGCATATTTACATTAAATATATATTTTGTTTATTAATTAAATGTTTTGTAATTTATTCGATAAGATATTTGAATTTTAGTATTACATAGTAGTTTAGTATAACATAAAATAAAATTAGTTACTATTTCATAAAAGGCTTTCTCGCATTTAATTAGTAACATGTATTAGCATAGTTATTTCAGTTACTTAAGTTAATTTCAAAATCTTAATGAAAATCGTAGGTGGAGGTAACGACGATGGCGTTGGACAAATTAAATTATCACAGACCCAATTTCATTTAGACTTAGGCTGTCAGTATAGGAGTACATCTTGAATTTCCCTCGTTTTCTCGTTGTTACCATTAGTATTGCTATTTTCAGCAACCGGAAATTTCGTCAATATTTGTCGGAAACTCATTCAAGGCCTCGTAAACACTATGTATAATCAACCGATCATAGAGAAAATGACTGCGGAATTTTATCGAATTCATTCTGAACTAAAAATTTTTAAATAATTTAATTATATCACATGAGCTCGGTATCAAATCATCCTTGATCAAAATTACTGTATAGAAATTTTTAATCGTAGACTAAACAGGATTTATTTTCAATATTTATTTTATTTTTTATTTATTCATTATATTTTTGTTTAGTAATTAATTTTATATCACAAATACATTGGCATGGCTATCATGAGACGAGCGTGTTAATTTTATAAAATTTCGAACTCTTGAAGTCACAATTCAAAAGATGAGAATATGGTTATAGTACGATACTTAAAACAACGACAAACATTTAAAGAAAACAAATCTTAAACAGAAAATCTTTCGTGAAATTTATTTTGTTAGATTATACAGAAATAATCTCATATCTGATAGTAGACGATTGAAATAATAACGTAAAAGAACCGAGTTTCATTAGGTACGTAATACGACGTCTTTACGGTAAATTATAATGCTATATGAACTTGCCTTAATACTTGTCATAATATTACAACATCGGCAAATATTATGATACTTTTAACTAAAAATTAATCTATAAGCAATAGTAAAAGTATACGAAATGTAAAAATTATGTAGTGTCTAATGTTTAATAGCCGATGAAAAGAGAATTTTAAGAATTGGTAAGTTTTGAAAAGTCTATAAGTGCACAAAAAGTGCAAGAGCGATTTTCAGCGATTTATAATCGAGGA
This sequence comes from Wiebesia pumilae, assembly GCA_018907045.1. Classification (NCBI taxonomy): domain Eukaryota; kingdom Metazoa; phylum Arthropoda; class Insecta; order Hymenoptera; family Agaonidae; genus Wiebesia; species Wiebesia pumilae. The sequence continues at coordinate 1,082,382 of JACCHZ010000149.1, read as the reverse complement.
TGTTCCCTTAATGTGAAAATATGATGATAATGATTTGTAATTTCATGAGACGCTCGTGACGTCATTTGTTGACTGAAGAAGTTTGTTGGACAATTGTACAGATTACAGAGCTGAGCGAGAATCTTGCATTATTAATATTAGAATTGGCGAAGAAGGAGAATAATTTTGCCATAAAATCGCCATTAATAAGAATTCAAGGATTACAGAGTTACATAAGCATGAATAGCACTTTTTTGCGTACAAAGAAAGATACAAATTTCTTTCTTTTTTAACTCTCTTTGTATTTTAACATTACTCTTTGGAAAACATAATATTTTAGAAAAATTTAAATTATTGTTAGAAACAAAAAACAATATACAATCGTTTTGTATAATTTTAAAGTAATAATACATACGATTTTATCATATAATATTATTAACTACAAACTAACGAAGACGGTCAAAAAAATTTTATTCCTACTAGTGTAAAAGAATATCTAGTTCTAATACATTTCTGTAATTAATAATATAATGTTAAAATAGTAATAATTTTATAATCCCTTTTAATACTATCCATAGCTTAGATTAAAAGAAAATTTTGCGTTTAACTAATATTTTATATTTGAAGTATTCTTTCAAGGAATATTGTAAATATGATTTCTAAAAACTTATTATACCTATTGAATAAATTTAATAGTATAAGCTTAGAAATATTATACATATTAAACTTTTGATCATTTTTCATAAATAAATTATAAAAAGTACAATGATAAAACTGAAAATAAAAAATTAATTTACCTATTTCTCTCAATTATTTTATAAACTTTGCTTAATAATTGTTTTTCTTCTTAACTTAAAAGAACAGTCTCGTAATACAGCATTCTAAAGTGTAAAATGTTTGCTTGAACTATACGCTTACAATCACTAATCATTTTTCTTACCATAGCATTACCATAAAATAATGTGAAGTATTCTACGATATGATTATTTTTTCTAAAACTTTATAATTTTTTAAAATTATTATGCGACACTTCCTCACATGCAAATTGAAAATAAAATTAGAAAGTCACGCGCATATGAACAGCGACAAAACAGCAAAAGTGGTCTATTTATAATGATTTCTAGGTACAACGATTAATGCGACAAGCGTCTCTTCGCGTGCACCTTTTTCAATTCGCTCTACGACCTATTTTTGGTGGCAAAATAATATTATGCTATCACCGTATGTCGATTCCAACATTTACAAACCACGCACGTCACGAAAACACGCGTGCGTTCGTAGTTCCGTAATTAGTTCTACAATTAAACGAACTGGACGAACTTTTTCTGAACAATGCTTTCCGCATCATCGACACTTCGAACTTACAAATGATTTTTCTCTTCAATTGTAAACTAGCTATTGGGCACTTAAATATTTTTCAAGCACACGTTTCTTTTCAATTACAAAATGCAAAAAAATAGTATTTACAGATAACGTGTTTTAGGAAAACTTTTAGATCGATTCTAAGTATCTAAATTTTCTACCGTTTTAGCAGGATAATATTTTTATTGACATCGAAGTCAATAAAAAGTAAAAATCTTATCATTATATGTACGCAGAAAACCATAAAATTTTTATTTAAGTACTATAGTTATTAAATTAGTTTGAACTAGTTATTACAATTTCACGATGAAATTTCATTTAATGAACGTTCATATCGAAAGTACTTTAATAATTACCTTAAGTAACTGCAGAAAATTAGATATTCTTAGCTAAAGTAATTTATCATAAGTACTGTCTTTATTCATATTTGCAAGTTGAAATCAATAACAAATAATATTTACTATTAATATTTTTTGAAAAATATTATAGTAATAATTTTAAGATTATTTACAAATGTATTATCTTTTATATTTTATATATCACTGTATATTTAAGCATATAAAATTAACTTATATCATACTTCTAGCTTCTGTGCCAAGGACTAGCATATACAAGGATTAGCATATAATCCTTGAACACAATCACAATACTCTCAATGCGAACTCATACATTATGTTTTACTAAACTTATTTATATAAAATTTTTCCTCTCAAATAGCTCATATAAGAAGACAAGTATATAATAAGATAAAAATAATAATAATAATAAAACAAAATTGAGAAAGCAATTAAGCCTATGGTTTTTTTATCTAATAATTTACGTCCTAATAATTTATGTCTTATCAAATACATAAAAGAGAAAATATTTATAATATTATTGACATACAACATACGCTTTTATCTTATAAGTTATCATCATTCAAACAATATAAAATATATTTTCATATACGTTAAATTAATGTACATTTAAATTTTTATTTTATAGCGAATATTTTATGTCATTGATTTATTAATTCAAAAATTTGAAATCTCTGAAAAAAGAAACATATTTCTTATTTTTTAAAAATCATTTAATGACATGTAATAAGCCAGAAGTAGTAATATATTTCTTGATTTATATTGATGTACCATTAGCAGTAATAATCTATAATAAAACGTTGTTATAAAGGATCAAAATAATAAAAAAATACCTAATAAGAAATTCATTATTTTAAAGAAAAAAGTAAAAGAAATATTACGTACTTACAATGAAGTAATACAGATATCAACTCCAAAAAGTAAGTTTAATGTAAAAAAGTAAAAAAATTGAAACGAAAATTTATATTATACAAAAATAAATTAAGACGAACATCTGCAATCAGATGTTCAATGAGAATATAAAAATTCATTAGTAAATAGTGTATTAGAATATACTACTCAATGAGGATATGTACGGTATTAAATCTGTACGATTTACATAGCTTTTACATTTAAAAAGCTACTATCAAGTTATTATTTCATTATCAACTTAGTTATTTCATTATTCAATGTTTAGGCTTTTTAAAACTATAATATCAACCCTACCTTTACGAATATAAGTTTTTACGTTGAATCCCTAAGATATCCTAAATTCTAATATTTACGAAAAATATCGAAGATGAGGTAAATTGAATACTGAAAGCTGCATTATATAATTATCAGAACCAAAAACTTTGCACTTTATTCACTTTGATATATGTAATTAAATTATAAATATATTAGATATAAAGGTACGTAAAAGAAGAATATATTTGTTAGACAAGAACAATCAGAATGTAATAGAATTTCGGACCACTGGGTATTAAAGTAGCAAAAAAAAATTGATTATAATTTACATAAACAAGATATTCGTCAATATTCGGAATACATTGCATTGAATACATAAAAAAGTAAAACAAATATATTGATAAGATAGGGAATTGAGTTCCGATTTTATTAGTAAATTATTCGTAGTAAATATTAAAATATACAACAAAAGAAATTACATAAACATGATAAATTAAGAAAAAGTTTTATAAAAATGTATATTTAATAAAAATGTCGTAACTTTATTTATAATTAAAAAAACTAAAATATCTAAAAGTAATTACATTTTTTCGTTAATGTAGCTAACGGTTCTTACTTTGTTTAAAAAGAAATATTTTTAAAGTTTATTTACTTAAAGAATTTAATCCAGAATTTATTATTTAAAATATAAAAATTTAATATAGAGTAATTGTGGTTTAAAAATAAAAATTGAAGATGATTAAATGTTCTAAAATTGATCAAATAGAACAATAAAAAAGTGCTTCCATGCATAGGGATACGATCATATGATTTCGTTTTAGGAATTGCGGTACTGCCAATTACGAAGGCCAAAAAGAAATTTCTACAAAAAGTACTTTTCTACATAATCGCGCGACAAAAATCTGAAATCATAGCTTTTTGCTCGAGAAAACTAAATTCGTCCCTAACGGGCGCCTCCTGGCAGCGGCAGTTGACGAATCGCGTCCGTTCATCGGGTGAGACAATGTCGGTGATTTTGTACGCCCGCCCGGACACAACGTGCGACTACCGAACACGAGAGGAAGAAAGTGAATGAAGAGAATGAAGAGAACGAAGAAGCGATTTTTATTGTTCGTCTATTATATTGAACAAATTGAACATGAATTGCGTCTCTAAATTCGTTTCGAATTAATATTAAGTGATATTTTAGCCGTTAGTATTTATATGGTGATAGTCGATGTTCTGAATTAGAATACGAATTAAAATAGATTTTCGTATTAGTATTTTTTTTATTTAATCAAGTATTGATATATTGCAAGGAATCATTTCAATTGCACATTAAACTATAAAAAAATATTACAAAGATTTATGTCCTTTGAAAACATAAATAGTAATTAAACCAATAAAAATATGATTAAGTTGTAGCATATTTCATCAGAAATGTTTGAATTCCTATTGACTTTTTTAACATACTTTTTCATAATTTTGATAATACTATTACAGTAATAACACTTCAATTGAAACTCTTCCATTTTACAGATATTATTTCAATTTAGAAAAATGACGTTATGCGAAATAAAATTATTCTCCTATATAAATATAGATGAATAAAATGTTTTTAATATATTTTTATTACACCAAGCATGTTACTTATTTCAATGTAATAATATGTTTTTTACTTTTCAGAGTTTTGAAAAATAAAAATATTTTAATTCTAAGTTTCTAGTTTATATAAAGAAATTAGTAACTTAGAAAAGTGCAGTTTTACTTGAATATTAAATCATATATCTGATAATATGGCCTTCGATTAAAAACTTTTGAACATAGAATATACATATGTAGCATTAAAATGATGTCAAAGTCCAAAGTAATCTTTATATCTTTGTATTCTTACAATATATAGTACACATGCATCACACCAATTTTGTGTTTCTAAAAAGTTGTGTAGTGGATAGAAATAGAGATCCCGTATGCCTCACATGTCGAGGATATTTCTGAAGGATATTCCTACTGTGAGGATGACGCTCGTATCCACATTATCATTCAATTTCATCGCGGTACATTCGGTAATTCGTTCTCGTTTTCTCTTTTAAGTTCATTGTAAATGGAGACAATATCATTTTCCAGTTTTCTTCCCAGATCAAACAAATACATTTGCTACGATGCTAATGCACTCTATTTCAGTTACGAACGTGTTATGACGAAAATGTACCTTTCTTCAAGTACACACATATGCATGTATTTATGTACATTTTCTATTAATATGATTGGTATCCTCATTAAGAAAATTATATCATGAAAATAAACAACAAGTCTACATTATTTTCAAATACACTCTATTCAGGTATGATTGATCACTTAAAAATGATCCAAAATCAATATTTCATTATTAATGAATTGCATTAATAGTTATTTTAACATATTAAATTAAATACTGAACGGGGATATTGCATTTCATAGTTACAAAATCTAGGTTGATCAGCTCAAAAATAACGTGCGCCAGATATTTATATGTAATTTCACCTCATATATATGTGCAAGTAAATACACGGACAGGCCAATAATTTGTATGTCAAAAACCTTCCGCCAACGCACTTGAAGGAATGGAAGAACACCGACTCTTAATCACAAAGGCGATTGGAATGAATGTATTTTTTCCGAAAACCTTATTAAAAACACGTGAACTCCTCGAAAAGTAGAAGTAATAATATTTAATATTTACCATACCAAGAACGAACTATATATCGTCATTTTTAAAACGATCGCAGAGGAACTTATACAAATAATCCGCCTTTTTCAGGATTACCAAACTATGTAAACGTAGGGTTCAAAACACCCCACCAATGCACAGACGAAGGAACTAAGGACTGTTTGAGAACCCAGGACTCAAAATTATCCCTTGGCCTTCCTAAATATTGAAGATAGTCTAAAAATCGCTTATAAATCAATATCAGATTTTGTTCTACTTCGATATATATAGATTACATTAATCGTCTTCCATAAGGATCTATAACATGTGTATTTTATTAAAAAAATATGAAAATATAAAATATTTAGTTATATTAGTATAGCATCATAACAAATTTACTGAATAATAAACGTAATATCAGCTTTATCAATAAAAAATCGGTATTTATTATTTATAAAAGAAATAACATTTTCACAAATAGTCAGTATAATCACAATTTCTAGAAAAAGTGAATTATATATAGTATACAATTTTGTATATTTTGTATGCTAAAGTTATTACAAATAATATATAAAAAATAAACGCTGGAGAGAAATGCTCTTATCGGAAAATGCTGTTATCAGAACTAAAACATACCATAATGATACTTAATTATACGCATGATTTACCTTAGCATAAAATAAAAGTATTGCGTTGAAAAACTTATAGTTCGATTTCTTTGAATTCTTAAATGCAAAGCGCACCCACAATATATATTTATTGCTTCAGCAATATGTAAATGATTTATTTAGAACTCTCTTTTATCTAAAAATTTGTTTTACATAAAACGAAAACTAGAATGTGAATTTCTCTAATTATTTGAAATTAATGAGGTTTAATTGCTGTTAAAAATAGTATTGTACCTGAAATTTAATATTAAAATAAATAAATTGGGATTTCAGAAACTAAATGTAAAATTTTTATCAAAATTTGAAAAATTCAAATTCAGCCTTTTCTATGATTCATTATAGAAATGAAAAAGATCGTCTAATGCATATAATAAGAGTAATAAATGTAATGTACTCTTGAAATATTTTTTTTCACCTTCAAAGTTTAGTAGAACACAGTTTTCTCACGAAATTTCAAATGAGTAAGGTCCTTTAATGTATACTTATAAGTTTCAATATTATATTAAAATTATTTGAACTTTTTATGATTTGAGAAAATTTTTTCAACATGTACAGGTTAAATAATTTAATAGAAAAACTAGTAAAGGTAATATACAATTTTATTTAGTCTTTTTTGTGCGTGTCATTTTTCTTCGTTCAATAGATACATAAAGCAATCTTCTTTTTTCAGAAATTTAATTAATAAAGTAGAATCTTTGAGTTCAAGATTCTCATTCGGCATTTTTTGTCTTTTTAATAGTATAGTTTATTTAAAATGATAAATTATGTGTTTAAACATACTAGATCTTTCATGAAGGTAAGAATTATTCTAAATTATGATACCCCAATATTAGAAGATGTCTTTTATCCATAATTTCATCTTTACCTCATTAACGGATTATATAATTCAATTTGTCTCGCTGTCTACTTTTAGTCTATGTTCGAAGATCTAAAAAAAATGTTACTTCAGCAAGCTTGTGTTTTCTCTCTAAAACGAAACTGATTAGTAATCATCCGAAATTCTTTGCTAATCGGTCATTTTTTTAAGAAGTGTTCCTTTCGGAGATAAAATAAAGTAGTACGAAAGAATTCTACTATCGTCTCACTGAAAGCCTTTTCTCTACAAGAGAAGAATGAGAAGATACTAGTATCTTTATCTATAAGAGTCTAGTTATCTTTATCGTATGGAGAATTTTGCGGTGAGTGCAGATTGTACAAGTCATTAAGCACCTGGTAAGAAAGCCATTTATAGCTCTTTCTCTCTTGCTCTCAACAAATATAAGTTTTTTCTTAAAATACATGAAATAACATTTTCCTTTCAATTCATATTTCGTTTTCTACACTCGAACGAAAAGTAATTAAAATAATTAAAGTAAAGGATCTATTGTCCCCGGTATCAAGTTAAAATAAATCATGCAAAAAGGATTTAAATACATACTTGTATAAAATTTCAAATAATAAAAATATTTCTTTCAATTTATAATCGTTAAATAAAATTAATACTCCTATGTAAATCAATTATTATTTAACATGTATTTACTGTTGAAACTTACTTTCATGAAATAAGAATAAGAATTACTCGAAGATTTTTCAAAATTGAGGGAATACGTTAGAATAATAACAAATCAATTATTGTTTTCAATTAAATTAACAAATATCTTCCATGTATAATATTAAGAATTAACTTATAAGGAAAATGCATTCTCTTATATTTTTTAAATTAATTTTGAATTAATTGTAAATATAAAATAATTTTAAAAATCTCAATAAACCTAAATGCTTAAGGTTAGTAAAAAAAATTCAAAATTGTTTTTTAAAATACAGTATTTTAATCCATTGCAATATTACAAATTTTTTCAGGTAATTTGTTGATTCTGATATTGTTTTTAATAAATTTAATGCACATGAAGTTTCTGTTTAATTTACTAGCTCTCTAAAGAAATTGTTTGCACTAACTCAAGGCTTTGAGAACCAATACAAGTTCGCTTTTCGTTATTATATTACTATTGTTTTATATTACTTCTTGCAAAAGAAGATCTTCCATTATCAAAAACAATTGTGTAAAAAATTTGTCTACTTCTGATAACTTCAATGTCTGAAAATATTTCTATTCATAATCTGTTTATTAAACAGCAAATAAGCAATACAATTTTTTCTCAGTAATGGCATTCTAACATGATTAAAATTGCTATCAATAAATGTAATAATTATCAGTAATGCTCTAATACAGTTGCATTCGCTAGATGATATTATTTTCAATTACCGTGCTTTTAATTTTCTTAAGATCTATTTTAAGCAACCACTCTTTATAATATGAGTAATCGATTAATAAAGTGTGCTATACATGAATTTAAATTTTTAAGGAAAATCTCATCAGTTATTGTAATTTACAATATACTAATGCATGAGTGAATGAAGAACGGTTACCGCTACCATCACACGGACGCTTATCTGACTCTCTGTAAGTAGGTAGAAGAAGTCGTTTCGAGAAATCAACTCGATCTTAACGAATGAGAGTCTTAAGATTCGCTAGTAACAGCAAAACGACGACATTGGCTTGGGAGTACGTTGTCGTTGAAGATGAAGGTGATACGATCATTGCGAATCGCATCTGCTGGTCACACTACTTTTGGATTTTGTAAAGATAAATACTAGATCTTATCCATGAAGAAAGACACTCTATACTTGTGCTTAGGAATGTGCGTATACCCTACGTATAATCCATGCATTTTTAATACATTTTTAATACATTAAGATGCATAATATTTAAATATTATAATGAGATAGGTATACAACAAGTACTTTAATATTAGATCTATACATGAATGAAACTATATTGTCAATTTAAATTTGAATGTAAGAAGAACTAGGTTATAAAACTTATGTACAGAGAAAATTAACAAATCCATTCGAAATAATATTTTTAAACGCATAAATTGAGTAAAAATTTATTACAATAAGAGCTTTCTTTCAGTGAAGTGATAACAATACCGCGATTGGAGTGGCACAGGTTCTCCAGTTGATATAAATAGGTGTTTCTTAGGCCCTATAAGGCAGAAAAGAAGAGGAACTCGAGAGAGGAGGAACTAAACGAGAACAGACGAGCAACTAAACTAAGCAACTAAACCATCCGCCCTTTTCAGGGTCACAAAACTCTCAAACGTATGCTAAATCGAGCTCCCGAACAAGCTGCGGCGGCCATTATATCCTCTTCAGGACGACCGTTTTTATTGGTTCCATCGGGACGTAGTGGGCGAGAAGAAGACTGTAAAATTTGGGACCCAGAGGAGCGGAACTACTCGATCTCTTCCGACCTTTCTCAAAATTTTATAAATAAATGATGTGCAATCTCCAAAAATATACCAAAATAATAGAAACCATTTATATTTAATTTTAAGAAAAGAAATTAAGTCTAATCACTCAGCAGAATTAGGCATAGCATACTTTAAGTGCATAATTAATAAAATGATAATGAAAATACCTAAAAATAATGATATTAATTTGTTCCATCTCTAATAATATCTAAATAACATTATATTTATACCACTGTATTATTATAAATCTATAAGTGCTCTCTAAATTATTTCTAATCCATCCGATTTACTAAAAAGGATAAATCACTTACAAAATATGATACAAAATTATTAGGAAATGTGGCTGACTTCAGAAATAACTAGATACAATATTATAAATATATATATGAAATTAAGCCACAGAACTTGAACGTCTACTCTCTATGAGTTGTTCGGAAGAACTGAAATAGTTTTCCGAAGAGAAAAAGTTAAAACTGCACACTGTGCAGTTTATACATCCGTGACCCTTTAGGAAAGTGTTCCTACCTTAGGTTTATTACTTCCTCAATAAAGAAGACTTGGTTGATTTTTTCGGGCCATTGCGCATAAAAACGCGGGATAGTGATAAATGCTTTCCATTTTTCTAATATGCATTTATTTGAATGATCATGAAACAGGTCGATGTCTCATATTTATGATACACTATTTAAAATAATCCAAAAGATTGATCAGTAGAATATAAAAATAAAAAGATCAATTGAACTTAAATGTAAAAGGTATATTATAAAGTAGACATTAATCAAATTTCCTTTTTAATATAAATTTGAACAATGTTCTTAAATTTAAATTTAAATATATATTAATATTTTATCTAATATATACGTATTATGGATATTATGTGTAGTATAAATCATCATTTTCTTACTGTGCAAAAAATATTGTATGAAATGATTGAAAATAACGATGCCAATGAATATAAAAATATTAGCAAAAAGAGTCATAAAAGCGCTATTCGAAATAAGTGTAATAGTTATACATTCCGATATAATATACACCATAAAATAATGAAATGAAACAGCTAATACTTCCTTAACATTTTTCATACAACGAAATTACATAAATACGAAGAAAGGGTGAAAAGTGAAAAATTGAAATTATAACAATATGAAAAAGAGAAAGATTGAAAAATATTCATAAAAATTAAACTAGTTACAACAAAAAGTCCTAAAACAAGACTAATTTAAGGAAAGAAAAAATGAAGTAAAAGAATAGTGAAAGAGAGAGTTGATTCCGCACTTAGTTTGTCGACCCAGCGCGATCTCTGGCATTGATTCCTAGAGTTTGTTTTGTCACCACTTTATGTTTATGGCCTCGTTTCGCACACTTGGCTTTTTCCTGTTAGATATTTCTTGTTTTGGATTCATGAGTAGCGTAAAAAGCCGGAATATGATGTTGCCTCAATTCCTTACTCTCTTCACAATAGCATTGATTGTCTAGTTTGTTTTTATAGTACAATCGTACGATGTACTTAATGTAAAATAGTCTTTCTAACTTGTAAGTTAATTTCACAAGAAGCTGATATATTGAAATGTCCAAAATTGAGAAAAATATATTATGTATGGAAAAAATGATGTAAATTATGCAAAATACTAAGATTAACGGTTTCATAATCACTTACGTATGTACAAAGTGTCAAAAATAAAAACGAATATTGTGTCACTTCAAATAAATTTCATCGCGTAATTCAAACTTGAAATTGTTTTAAAATCTACTATATCTCTAACAAATATTTTATTTCATAAAATTATTAAAATTGAAGTAACTGAATAATTGTAAAAAAATAATTAAATAAATACAAACGTAAAGATAGAAAATAACAAAAATAAATGGTGGATCAAAAACATGTTAAAGGAACTAGTTAAACAAACAGTCAAAAGTCAAACAAAATGAAGTAGCGATTGCTTTAATGTACGAATGAGTTGAGATCGATAGAAGATACATTAGTGAAATTATCGGTTATCGATATGGAGTATTACTGGCAAAGATAGAAATGAAACGACGACAACTATTAAAAGAAACAAAATGGAAAGATATAAAGAGTGAAAACATATTGAGATCTTTAGTAATTAAAAATGAATAAACAGATTGTTTTATTAAAAATATTATTCAAACATAATAATTCGTCTTTTTTGGGACAAAAATTATTTTTGTAAATAATAGCAATAGTATTTTTCATTCTATTATTTCACTTATATTCAAAAAACATTAGAATATTTTAAAAATATAGTTGATGTTGTCGTATAAAAAATGTGAAACATATTTCATCATTTAGAACTAAGGATGATCAAATCCAAATTATGAATACCTTCAATTCATAAATAAAAGTTTAGTCATCTATAAACTTTATTAATTAGTATAATAACTTTTTAATAAATCATATGATTCTTACGTAGAAATATTTATTACAAATAATTATAAATGGGAAGCTAGTAATATTAAATACTTTTCTATTTATAGTATTCAAACAAAATTTTATTTAAACAGTTAAGTAAAATGAAATTACGTATAGAAAATATGATTTCTAAAAATTTATAATATTGTTATAAAAATTAATACATTTGAATAACTAATTCATGTATTTCCGTATTTTTTCAGGTATACTTCCTTAGATTTTTTAATATATTATGCAATATCATGATTAGTTTTTGAATATTTTATTCAAGAAGTTTTTTTTATATTAATAAGATACGTTATTATAATTATATTATTAATATACTAAATCTAATTAGAAAATATTTTCTACTTGCTGTATTAACTATTAAAGAATTTTTAGTATTAATTTTTAATAATATCAAAAAAAATCATATTATGGAAACGTATAAAAAATAAGTAGAAAAACTTTTGCATAATATATAAATTTATTATATTTTCATGAATTTCATGTAAATTGTTTTCATCTAAATAATAAATATTTGACACGAAGTAGTTAATAAAATAAAAAATTTCATAAAAAGTATCTTGTACAGTAACTAATTATGTATCTCACCTGCAACAGAAAAAAATATTTAAATAGATATATACGTAATTACAAATATATATTTCACATTAATTTAAATATATTTGCAAAACTAGATAACTTCGGCAGCTATAGAGTCTCGTATAAATGTCATGAACTATTAAATTTCAAATTCCATGAAGAAATCTACTTGAAAGTAGTTCATTTAATCTGGCATCCTTCGAAAACGTATGTATCAGTGTTTTACCAACCGATTGTAAAGAGGAATAATTTGTTGAATGCTAATTAATGGTCTTTTTCGTTTGCATGCATAACAAAAACAATTTATAAATTGGTAACACAATGAAAATACAAAACTTTTAATCCATAGAAAATTCTCTGGCATTTAAACAACAGTTTATAGTCATATTGTAGGTGCGGACAACAATGGATTCACTTTCTCTTTACGCTTCTACGAGTACGTTTCATAAGCGGAGGATAAAGGTTGAAAGATTACGATGTATAGTTTATTCATGCGAGTATTCTTTTGTGACATATTTTGAAGAAGCACTGGCGAAAAATGAGGAGAAAATAATATGTATGTGAGCAAAGGAATTTAAAAAAAGGATGTATGTAGAAAAATAATAATGCAATATTTTAAGAGCAGTTGGTAATGGAAATATATCTGATGGCTCTTGCATTTATAGATGTTACATTGTGGCCTATTTTCAGCTTTTTTAATAATCATCTGTCAATTTTCTGATTAACATAAATTTTTTAAAAGATATGCTTTAGAGAAATTTAGTGAATAGAAAATTGAAAATTACTTAGCACTCGTTACTATAAGAATATATACGAAATAATAATTTTATTTGCCTTTCTCATAACATGGTAAAGTTAGAAATTTGTAAACGCGTATATAAAAGATTTATTACAATGATTACTTTAATGACTGTAATATAAGTACCATAAATTTAAGTTTGATCCAAGTAACTAAAATTAATGACTTGTAAATTAATGTTAAAAAAATAAGTTAAGTATTTTTCAAATATTAATTTGAGTGACAGTGATTTGAACAAAAAACATGAACAAAAATTTTATGAAAAAATTCCATAAAAATTTACCCATATTAATCTCATATTATTTAATTTGATTACAAATTTAAACTGAATTAGAAAAGATTTGTTCGATAAACGTATTAAATTTAAATTTAAAAGTTCAATGAAATTTTTATAATGAAAGGGAATTTTTTAAATGGAAAGTTGTGTTTTAATGTCATAGATTCTTAAATTACGCATTTTTACTGAAAAAAGCAGTGAAAAAAATTATCTTTATTAATATAAGACTTTCATAAAATTATCTTTCACCAAAAATATCGACCGTTCTACTCGAGTAATGAGGTTTAATCTCAACTATTTCTCCACAAAGATTTTAATATTCAATTGTTAAATATTATGGTGACTCGAAGTTGGTCATTTCTACATACAAAATTATGGCACAGCCGATCATATATTTAAATTACCTATAAAATGATAGAATTAAATGCACAATGAAAGAGACTTTCTTTCGTGTCAAATGGAGTAAAAAGCAACTAATTACCAAAATCTAAACTGTATGACAGCCCTGTTATTAAAAATTCATCTTTTGAATATACCAACACACTTAATGAAGATTTTATTTTTGATATATGATTATCTAAGGATAGGAAAATGAGAATATGGCCTCAGTCCGTTATTGAGCAACTCGTAGGAGGTGTGGAAGATCTACCTAGCAAATACCGAACACAACTATAATGCTGCACACTATTCGGAGGCAAGGTAAGTGCCATAACTGTCACGGATTTTCACTTAACTAATACTTCAATAACTAATCTACCTTTACAATTGAAGATGATTGCGGTCCAGCCGTCAGTACTTCATTCCTTTGTTCCTGATCATTGAAATCTTGCAATCTTTCTGATCTCATACCTCCGTTCAACAATTTTTTCAACGAAGCATGGCATTATCGCCTTCCAATTGAATATTTTAATCGATGACTTCAATGGATAAATGACGCTAATCCAGTTGGAGGTAAGGCGAACGCACGATGGATTGAATGTCAATGCAAATGAGACTAAAAGTACGCTAAAAGTTGAAATTTTATTTTTCCGTAATATTTTTTGCCACATACAGAAATTGAAAGACAAAAATAACATTATTTACTTTTGTTATTTAGCGATCAATTTTACAAATGAATAAACCACTCGAGCAACATCGTTTAAGGTTTCCAATTACTTAACGTACAACACGTCAATCTCCAAATAAACTAAAATTAAAACATTTCAGGTCTACTATTTCTTCAAAAATTTAAATAATGTCTAAAGTAGTTATCTAGCCACATTTAAAAAATATAAATATAAAATTTAAATAAGATCTTTTGAAGTTTTGAGTACTTCTATGTTGTTGAAAAAGCGTTTCAAAGTCATCGATTACCTATTTTTATTCGAACTTTTATTATTATTTTGACGTGACTCTCTACAAACATTGATACGTAACTTCTTTCTCAGATATTCTATTATTAACATCCAAAACAACGTCATGAAAACTTACTTGGGCTTTCATTCCTAGAAAGCAAAAGAATTTAGGACAAACCATATGTCTAGTATAAGATACTTACTATTTACTAAATGTTCAAATATAATATATAATTAACTCATTTACATTTTTTGCTGCTAATTTTTCTCTTTTATTAAAATGCCCCATACTTCTTTTCAAATAAAAATGGTAAATCTGGGTACTTCTTTAAACATAATCGTTATAATTATATCTGTTAAAATGTAAATAAGTAGCAATTTTTGAGAAATAATTAAAAACGAATAATGTGGGACTTTACCTTTCGTTTATTACTAATTATATAATAACAGAATAAATTCAATTCAAGTGGTCAATAACAATTTAACAATTCTTAACAAATATTTTTCTTTACACTCTGAAGTGCTTCATCTCTTTAAAGCACATATTCCAGAATCAAATTAAATTTGAAAGCATAAAAATGTTGATCTTATAAATAATTTAATTAGTTTACATTAAAATATTTAAGATAATATAGATTAATCAAATCTTCTTTTGCTATTTTAAAAATATTAACCAACTGTATAATTATATTAATCAGTTAAAATACATTTAAATGCAAAATATTTCAGAGCCGCTTCATTCCTGGGAGACATGTTTAAACATTTTCTCTTCTAAATATAAACATGTTTTAGTCGCATTTACGGTAGATTTAAAAAAATTTTTTTTTTTTTAAATTTTATCTTGGTAACAAGAACCGAATAAAGAAAATACCTGACAGTCATTTAAATACTCATGATTTAAAAATTCAGTTATGAAATTTATTGTGTATCATTATAAAAATTACAAGACATTATGATATGATAATTGTATTATAATATGCCAATTACGATAGGACAGACAAATTAATATAAATTTCATATAAATATTTAGCACATTATTTGTACATTTTACTTTTCCAAATACAATGTTTTAGTAAGAATAGAAAGTAATTATTGATGTATAATTTTAAATGTACGGCAACATAAATCCTTTCTTTGTATAGTGCATATACATAGCACATATTTTAATACACCAATTTACATTTCAATCAATTTAGCTAATCCTTCGACGGTATTTTCAAAGAGTCAGCGTATTATTTAGTATACTTAATACTTAAACCATAAATTAAATTCAGTTATATTAATATATTGAAAATTCAAATAATTTTTGTTTTTATTTTAAGTAAATTTTATTACTTAGTATACCTAATCAGATATGTATTACACAAACCTAATTAGTTTTCCATTCTTGAACAAATGAATAACAATAACATCACAATTTTAACAGATTGTTACTACATCAATTAGAATAATACAATAATAATAAGACAATAGTATATTTTTTATATACGTGGTTTTTGTAATTTTGAACATGATTTGTCTAAATACATTTTAGATATTGTAAAATATCTAAATGTTTTGACTCACAAGATATTTAAAATAATATGTTGTAAATAAAATTTACAACATAATAAATACAACTGTATAGACATTTGTGTACTTAATTTTTCCTGCATTTGTAACAGTGTATTTCTTTCTTCTGCTAATTCTAATCAAAAGTCATTTAAAATAATCTAATGTATCGTTGAAAATTTATTAAAAATAGTAAGTATATGAAAACTCTGCTTTTTGTAATGATATTTTCTTGTAAAATATATGATTTTAAAATGTATTAAATTGTAGCTATATATATATGAATAAAACAGTAAAATAAAAAGATAGACATATAAAAACTAAGAATGACAGTTACATGAAAATAAAAAGCAGATACATGTGCGAATACATCTAAGAGATGAGGAAAGTAGGACGAGCATGTCGAGGAAGATTTAACACAGAATAAGACGATTAAGGCTTAGCCTCGCGCTTTAGTCGCATTCAGAGCTAACTCTTACGACTGTCTCGTTTTCCGTCTCTTGCTTACACTTAATACATGCATAAGCGCGCTCGCGCCTACACACACACACATGGAGAGAGAGAGGGTGAGTTTACAAAAGCACAGCAACAAAATGAAAATCGCCTGAAAGAGGCTTTACTCTCTTGTCGTCGAGGCTTTTTCGAGTGTGCTACTCAGCTTCTGGCACTCATTTGTTTGTAAAAAGCCCGCGTTACCAATGTTTTCCGATTCAACACGCTTGTCTTCTTTTGTTTCTCCACTTTGGATTTCTTTGAGATCTCTAACTCTCTTTTCTGGCAAAAGCGGATCTCACGCGATTTCAATGGTTTTGAATAAATTTCAATGTTCTGACCTACTAAGAGATGATTTAGCTACTCAAGTTGAAACAAAAATAGTATTTTTCAAATTTTTTCATTGCTTATTAAATTAGTTTATTTTTCTTATTCTATGCGTATAATTTTTACTTTAGAATATCCATACATAAATCGTATTTATTTCTTTACAACAGAAAAAGTATACGGGCATAAAGATCATCGAACGATCAAATATTTAATATGCTTATATTGGTTTTAAAAATTAATGTAAAAATTAATATAAGAATTAATACAATAAAAATTAATACAATATAAGAATATAGAAATATATTCTGAGAAGATCGAAATCGAAAAAGAAAAAGAAGATCGAAAAAGAAGATAGAAATAAGTAGTAGAATAAATATATATTATCCAAGTGTAATAATTATCTAAAAATAATTCAATTTAAATATAAGACATTTTAAAATTATGTTATTTATTTTTTTAAATTATAAAAATTTTTTGAAAATGTATAGCTGCCAAATAGATAAAACATTAAATGTAATTTTCTTAATTGTAATCAACGATTTGGTAGTTTTCAATATAACTAGAATAAGAATCTATCCTAGACTTATACTATACTATTAAATCTTACATTAGCCTTTGCAGGATAATATAATTTTACTAATATAATACGAAGAATATTATTCATGTACGTAGAGTAAAAAAATTTTATAAATACTTGAAATTAGAACCCACTTTTAAGCAAATCGAAAATAATAACTGTTTTAAATGATTTGTTATAGATATTAAATATGTCATAAAATTCTTTAGTAAAAGATTGCAAAAAAGTATAATAGTTTTTTTTTCATAAATAAAAATTTTCTAAGTCTAGAACTTATAAAAACGGGAATCAAAGTAAATATGCAAATATATTTCATATTAAATATTGTGCACTTTTATAATAAGGATATGTATTTTCAGTTTGATTTTTGGGATTTCAATTTCAGATATAATTTTTTTAAAATATTTAAGTTATTTAAGACTTTTAAAAATTTTTAATTTTAAAATGATATTTTAACAACGTTTAAAATTCAATTACATAATTATAAGACATCATATTCTTTTTTGCTTTTATATAGTACTTATTTATGAATTTTTATTGAATTTATCCATGATTTTCAATTCCTCATTATTCAATACTACTCCCTAGAATCTAAGTTAATCATACTTGAATACATAAATTATGCTGGTTTTAAAAAATCCAACAGGTCATCGTATTTCTTTATAATAAATTATTTTTACTTTAAAGTTTTACATCTGTAAATAAAACCACTGATAAATTATCTTTTTTAAAATGTTAACATAAAACTGAAGTAGTTAAAAATTTTTCGATGTTTTACTTAACATACTAAGCTTGTAAAGAAATTAACGAATTGCAAGTACGTGAATAAAAATTACAATGTAAACATAAAAAAAACTAATAGATTTAAGGAGAATTTAAGAAATTTGTGCGAACAGAATGACACTATCGCTAATTTGATGCAAATAACTTCTATTTTTATGAAAATCAATACAGAATTTTTGTTTGAAATATTATTGTATATTATTGTATTAATCTAGTAGTTCTCTTCTTTTACATTGAATTTCTGTTTTCTATGATTCTATATTATAAAAGACAAACATATATTGTAATTGGGTTTCCTTTACGCTTGACAGAAAATTTCATTTAAATTATTTTTAGCAATTCATTCGATTGCCTCAATGAATACTCTACATTATTCTTATATACCGATTTATATTTATATAACTTAGTTCATACTTTTTGTTTCTAAGATAATTATAAGTTAGTTAGATATTTTTGGTATAGTTTTTTAATAAATATAAGATCTCGTGAAGTACTTCCACTGTATGCACAAATTTTCCAATTAATTTATTTTTCGATTTATAATTTTTTGAGATAAATTCAATTTCAATAATTTTCAAATATTATTAATTGATTCATTAAAACAACAGTTAAAATTATTCTTATTGAATTCTTATTACAATTTTAATCATTATTATTGTTCTTATTAAATTATATGAAAATAATTAATAATCTTTCTATTATGATATTTTTATACTTTTTAGATTAGAATGAGGGAATCAGACATGATTACATAACTTACTAATTATATTTTTCAAATATTATTTATTAATTTTAGGAAAATAATAAAATTTTATTGTAGCTCCGTTGCTATATACTTATCGCTGTACAATAAACGGTGCAGTTAAAAAAATGAAGTAGAACTGATGCTAATCACAATATTGAACTCGAGTGATAAATAAATAATTAAGAAAAAACTCACAAAGTATATATTGATTTTTGTTATATCTTGTGAATAATATTAGAATGTTTAATGAATGCCTACTGAAATTTCTCTCTGATTTTCAACAATGATATATGTAAGAATAAAATTAAGTACAAAATTAATTATTACAAAAGTAATATTACAAAATAATTTTCCTCGTTAACGCAGAACTTGAAATTTTACGTATTCTTTTTCAATTTTTCGTCGCTTTAAATGAAAGATACATAAATAGGTATTTTTAATTTTAAAAAAAAAATTTTTACAGTTCTATTAATTAAACCATTTCATTCTGAAAAAGATTTTATAGAATTAACGTGACACATTTTCATTGTCAACTGAATATGATAGTGAACTAAATATAATCTTGTATTTAAAAACAGATGAATTTATTAACTATCTTCAAGAAATTAATTATACATTAAATGTACTCAGAGAAGGTAAAATTTATTTTATTTTAAATTGTTTGCTTAAAAATTGAAATTTAGTTGCTTTTAAAAACTTTACAATCATATGCACTATTGTAAATTGTTTTCATTTGAAACTAAATAATAAACTAGTGTGGAATTCTTTAACGAGTTAAAAATTTTTTATCAGTTAAGTAGTACTGATATCAATAAATATACTGTTACACCCTATTCTATATTTTCTTCAAAATAATATATTATGATACTGGTATTTATACATATTGTTTTCATTAATATCTCATTAGAATGTCAAAACATTATTGAAATAATAATATACGTTTTAAGTACATTTATTAATGATTAATTCACAGACGTTTTTGTAACTATTAACAGAAGAATATATACAACTTATATATGTAACTTATATATAAAAGAATATACAATAAATATATATACATATAATATATATATATATATTATATAATAAACCAAAAAAATATAATAAAAAATATAATTTTCCTAAGTTTGGAAAATTATTTATCATTTAAATAAAATAATATGACTGAAAATTAATTAATTAACATGTTTCAATATAAATACTAGAATAAATATTACATAGTTTAACTAAAAACTAATGTTATATTCTGACAGAATACAAAAATGGATTTTCATCATATAATTATCTTATAATAGTGAATAAATTTTGTTTAATCTTCTAGTATCAGAATGTTACTTCTGAATATAATTGAAAAAAATGATTTTCTTATGTGAAATATTATATTAAAAGAAGGATACGTACTCATCATACGTACTACATCAGAAATAGATGTATTTCATAAATATTTCATTAATAAATAAATGCAGACAAAAATTTTATGATAATTTAAATATTTTAAATGGATTTAAATATTTAAATATTTAAATATTTAAACCTATTTTTGTATTCTGTCTGAATACAAAAACATATATATATGTACGAGTTCCATTTTAAATAAATGTACTCTAAGGAGTACATATCAATGTAAATCAGTAAGTACTTAAATAGCAAATAAAATAATAATTGAACAGCGACTAATGCAATCAAATAAAGAATTAAAAGTATTTTTGTATTTTTACATTTTCTGAATTACTCCAATACTTTCATTATTGTCAACTAGTATTATCAATGTATATCAATTTTACAATAATTTTCTCAGTAAATATTATGCTATATATAATTGTTCAATAATGAATAAAAAAATGCTTGAGACTGTGTACACAATTAAATATAATCTATTTCAACTAATTAGCATTAGATTTGCATTGATGAACACACTAAAAACAATTTTAATCCACGGTTTATAAAACCATCACCATGGAAATGAGATAAATATTCAATAATAAATAATTCCCATTTTCTTAAAAGTAATGTGACTTTATTTTCTAATCATATTCTTACAATTTATTTTTAAAAACATGAAAGTTCAACTATTTATTTATTTTTTATATTTTGTAATTATAAATAAAGGTAAGTAAATATATATAATGTATTTTTACATTTAATATCTAATTTTATTTATTTAGATATTGATATTATAAATACTAGACTTCGTAGTAAAATTGATGTATTAAGAATTAAGTGTTTTGTTAATAACATGTAAATCAGAGCAAGATGAATATTAATTTATAATAATAATTAAAATTATCATAAAGAAGCAATTTTTGTCTACCTATTACTTTATATTATATATTTTGGTGTAGGTATAAATTACATTACTTTCTTATGTTTAGTATTTATTAACCTATCAAATGAGTCATTTCACATGCTCCTATGACTGTAAAAAAATTCAGATAACATAAAAAAATACGTACAGGAACTTTCATGTACAAAGAGAAAAAGGGCGAAGAGAACTATGAAAGGACTAAATGATCCAGAGAACATGTTGTCGAATTATCAGAATACCTTGATATAACAATAAGTTTGTTATTTGCAGTGAAAAATTATAGAGAGTTAGCTGACAGTTAATGTACTTTACAGCATTCATTTTAAAAACCGAAATGAAAGGTCTGTTCTTGTTTAATCCTAACTCACGATTACACGAAAATTTATGCATAGTATACGTTTGTACGTAACAGGTTAGAATTAGAATGGTTTTTCGGTAGAGGGTGAGTACCATTCCAGTGGATACAACGGTTCTATTGGAATGGCCAGTGTGCCAGAGGGTATGAAAGCAGCGATGCGAAGTCGTGGAACGAAGCCACCGTCGCGGTAACTATGAAAACGACAATGCTCACAGAAGCCACTCGTTCTTACAAAGTTCTACTAAGGAACTCCAGAATAGTAACGCTCTTTTGTTTTCTCGTTGTCGAGACAGTCCTTGACAAGAATGGGTGTCGCGGTAATACCGGTGCTTCAATATTATCGAACACTGCGGCGTATTAGACGGTGTTTCAATCTTTTCAAGACTGTCTTGGAAAGCAGATGTGTCTGCTCCTTCCTCTCTTCGAATTTCCCGTAAAACCAATACATAAGCCTTTAACAGGTACTTTAATGATTTTAAGTGTTAAATAGAGGCCCTGGCAAAGATATTCCTTGTTTCTCCAATTCAGACTATTCGACATTATTTCTCCGACGTACGAGCTCAACGATCGCTAGAGGGCTTCTGTATTATTCTCGTATATCGTCTGCATAGACGAAAGCAATTCTCTTTCTGCTTATATATGTACTTTTGTTCTTCATCTTCATACTGATATTTCAAAGGCCTACAAGTGCTTCTGCACCTTTGAAATACCACACATACGTTCGAACTGTTCCTCATCTTCTCCAGCCAGTGCACTATTCCTTTATTTTGCTTACCACATTTATAAATGAAGATCCTTAAGTAGCTTCAGCTTTATGCCATCGATACATTGACTACATAACGTAGGTTAAGGATGTGGAGCGTATTAATTTTGTAAGCGAGGCATCGCAAGAAGTAGCAGGTGTTTCTCTCTCTCCCCAGATACACCTATTGATGCACAAGTGAATACATTTACTATCTATCTTAACTTTTCGAAACCATAAAACATATATGTTTTATTATTTTGTTTGTGAACAACTGTTAGTTTATTAACAAAAAAGTTTCGCAGAAAAAAGTTATTTATAAATACACAAAATGTAAACTAATATAAAATAGCTAACATTCATAAATCTTAAATGCTGTGTATATGAAGAAAAAGTAATTTAAAATTATCAAAATTTGCGCTAAATATCTAAAAAAATATTTTACAAAAATTCTATCATAAAAACTTTTGTACTCGTAACTTTGTTAAAGTTACATTAGCCTTTAAATATGAAATAGTATCATTTTTATTCAGAATGCGTGTTTCATTAATATCAGTTTGACTGGGGAAACATTAGAATTATCAAATGAAAAAATCGGTACAAGACATTTCCTAGACAATTATTGCTATATAATTTTGTATATCGTTCTCACTATCTTTCCTTCCAGTATTTTCCAACGCGATTTCTTTCTCCACACTAATATAATGACGATAAATGACATAGTACATTTCGTTGTACCTTCATCTACGTTAACTCGTTCTTCATAAGCTTGCCTCATAATTCGTTTACACATATACAATGTGTGTAATTTTCACGTGATTATTTTTTATTTTGTCTTCGGAAATTGTTCTCTTTTATTTGTTCTCTTTTTTACTATACAGTACAAGAGAACTTAGAAAAAATGTAGTGAATGTTAGCGTGCATGGAAATAGAAAATGTAGAATTCTGACGATGTCGACATTCGTCACCAGAGGAGGCGTTGAAAGGTTCACCATGTCTAATCCACCTACGATATATATGCTGTAAACTCGTATACTTATGTCAGTGATAAATTGTTTTATCAATTTATCATCAGTTTTCGAGTAATTTATTGTAGCCAGTAAAAATACTTACGAGAAATTAATTGTTAGCATAATACTTGGCTAATTATATGACATTATATTTCTCTGCATTTATAATCAATGTATAATGAGTGTTATAATCTGAAAGAAAATAATATTTTTTTAATAATTATTCTTCATTTTAAACAATAAACCTATATTTACTAATAATAAGAAAATGCTTTAACAAAATAATATTTCATTTTCACAAAATTTATACACAGTTATGTATTAATACTAAAAATACAATTCTGTGACGAAAACTGTAATATTGTTAAATAATAATTTAAAAATAATCATATTTTAAGACATCTAAGTATCACAATTGATATTTAATGTATTTAAAAATGGCAAATTATAACGGCTAGTTTATAAATTTCATTATAATTATGTTTCTAAGTTATCTTTATCTAAAAAGCTGATTTATATAAATCTCAGATATTTATATAATATTTACTAATAATATTTATATACGATGAAATTAAAAATCTAAACATTTCGAAACCTCTAATGTATTATAGATTAAACGACAAGTTCGAAAATACCTTTTACAAAATCAAATGTATATTCAATATATTCAATATATAAATTGAATATTTATAAGTATCTACCATAAATAATAATATTTATTAAAGATGAATTTTTTTCTCAAAAGAACGAGAAAAATAGTTATTGATAACGAATTATTGATTGGTTATAAGTAGCTGTGCTGGACATCAATTAAATTTAAAATAAGTATAGCGTAGAAATAACGTGCTTTCTCTCTCAGACAAATGAAGAAAACATTACAGTAATTACGTAGAGTAAATTTAAAAAAAATCACTCATCGGTACTATCATGATTATCATTAAATACATGCGAATGGAAAACTGAAAAACATGTCAAACGACACATATGTTAATATATATAGACACACATATAGAGACGTATATGACCAGAGTTACGAAAAATTCGGAGAATCGGCAAAACGTAAAAAGTGAAAATACACTTAAGTCTATGAATAGAGTCTATTCTCGAAAAGCATTTAAGTAATCGTTTGACTGGCAGCATATGATAGGATGAACGAGAAGGTCGGACGCCATGGCGTCGTCTTCTAACACATTGATTTCCAATGCGCAGGTCGTCCATCTGTCGCCCTTTCCTCATAGTGTCCCTCATTCCTTCTTTCCATAAGGATGTACTTTTATATTTTGCACTAATTGGGTAGTATGCGACAACCTTCGTTATTATTTTTACGGTTAGTTAGAAGTCGTGAAATGAGCCTCCATTTTAACGAGCAGCTGACAGTAAAATACACCAAAGATGTAACACATATAATTATTACCACTTTCGCGATCAATTCTATCTTGTGCTCTACATCTTGTATACATTTTTTATAACTGTGGCATACAGACTTCTATGGCTGCTAATTTTGGAACAGAATTCAGCCTAGCATGTTGCGTGCGCATATATTTTGGGCGCGCATACGCGAATGAAAGAACTCGTCAATTTATGCTTAATATGCGAGTATGTGCAAATGTTGTTGCAAGTTCATTATTCTATCGCGATCAAATTTGACCAATGAAGATCTAGTTTCAAAAGAAAATTTGGATTCACCCTCTGACATTCACAATAATAATTGTATGCGCGTGCGTTTATTTCTTTTACAGTTAGTACGTGTTGTATTTATGCACGCATTACCATCAAACCTATTCTTTATTTACGTTAAGCGTTACACTCATAGTTCAGAAACTCCATTGTGACTATTGAATATACGCGAACGTATATAATTATTTAAATAATTAGGTAACTAAATTTGTATTAATATTGAAAAACGTGTTCTTTTACCCATTTTTTCAAGTGCTTCTTCGTTACTACCTGAATTGGTACACTCACTTATGTATTGTAACTTCACGTGTAAAAATGCAAATTTTAATAAAAAATTTATTATAAAAATAATATAAAAATTCTTCTAGTACTTACGCGCATCTGTATCAGGGGATATTTTTTCTATCTTCGAAATATGCTTTCATTATCTTATTCTCTCTCACTCACTATTTCTCGTCTCTGTCATTACATATCTTCGTTTTCAATTTCTTCAGAGCCGATCGACTTTGCACGTGCGTCATCCTCTACACTTTCCTTTCCTTATATTACATCAGTATTTTTTATTCTCTATCAGTTCTATTTTGCTTCCATCTGTTCGTATATATTCTATTTTTCTTGTTCTTTTCTTATTCTGAGATATTTAATAACTTCTACAGGAAAAAAGGAAAACCGATATAGAAGATTGTCTGGGTTAAAATATTTTCGCGCTTCATAAATTCTTTATCGTTGTTAAAATCGAAGTAGCAGTCGGTAGTTTAAAAGGTTTTTTATGAGGGAATACGAAGAATAGTGATCATGACAATGAAAGAAAAAGATTGGCAAACATAAAAAGGAAACGCTAGATGGATAAATCAAGGACTTAAACTATATATTTAAAGAAAATTAATTTGTAAATGAAACTTATGCAATAGATGCAATAAATTCTATTTTATTGACATTTCAAAAATTAATGTCGAAAGTATGTTTAAGCCGTAAAATTTGAAGTTAATTATTTGTAATTTCTTAGTCATTATTTGTAATATGCAATAAAATCTAGGGACTGTTATTAATCATAATATACATATACATAAATTAGTTAGATTTCATTAGAATTATTTTATTATTTTAATATTTAAAATTATCATATGAATATATGTTTAAATGTTGTGTTTAAAATTCTATCAGAAGAGTTGTTAAATATAGATAATATATTGCTTAAAATATATGAAAATTATAAAACCAAATGTTCTTAATTACCAGCATTTACAGCGTGATTCTAGATTTTGGTAATTAGTATATCTGTAAAATATCAGATGAAAGACGTATAGCATAAAATTTTATATATTAAAATAAAAGATCATTTACTGTTGAATGGAGAAGAAAATTATCTACTTTTTAAGTTAGTCGTAATTAAGGGTGATAAATGAATTACCGACCACAAATTCAGAAGAACTTTAAAATATTGGAGAAAATGAATTTGTTTAATTAACTTAAAAACAAGAAATTTATCAAAAGAATGAAATTCTGTTTGGTAAAGAAGATGGTAAAATGTAGTGAAACAATGATTTATTACATTAATGAATAAAATATATTTTATTCAGTTTATTTTATTTATATGTTATTTATATTCATTTTTTTCAACAAAATCTTTCAATACTTTTATCAATAAAATTTTCAATTCTTTTTATAAATATTCAAATATTTAATTCATCCAATTTAAACTATATAAAGAATAACATTTTAATATATTCAAGTTTATTTTCAAGAAATTGTATGAAATCATATGTAGCTATG
This sequence comes from Wiebesia pumilae, assembly GCA_018907045.1. NCBI lineage: Eukaryota > Metazoa > Arthropoda > Insecta > Hymenoptera > Agaonidae > Wiebesia > Wiebesia pumilae. Next base: position 1,055,120 of record JACCHZ010000149.1, on the reverse strand, counting down.
CTAGAATATTTCATTCGTAGTCTTATAACTATACATTTTACGTTCTTAGTGTGGATTGCATCATTTATAAATGATGCAAAATTCTCTCTAATTCTAGATTGCAAATGAGTAAGAACTTATAACAAATTGTCAGAGTCCGATTTTAGCAGTAAACATAACAAGTTATTTTCGCAAAATTATTTTCGTAATATTTATCTACTTACCCTATATGAATATTATTGCTTTCATTTAGCCGTGGTATAATATCTACACATTCGCTTAAAGCTTTATCATTTAAGTAAAGATAAATACTGCAGATTTCAGTTAAAATTGATAATATACATATTTCGTAAGAATTACTAGAATTATGTGAATAATTTATAATGAATATGAAGCGTAGACATACAGTAATATTGAAAGATATCGTATGATAAGAATAACTTTAGCAGCGTTGTTATACAATTGATAAATCGACGATTTTATCGGTGCTATTCACTTATTTTTTTTTTTATATTTCTAATTTTTTATTCAATACATGCCAATACAGTTATTTTTAAACATATAACTTTTTAACTTTTACCTTTCTACAACCATTGCTTATGAAATGATAACTTAGATTAGAACGTCCACAATTGAACACAGATTAAATATTGTTAGATAGAGACGGAATTAAAAATCAATACTTGGTGGCTAAAATACGTATTGTAAAATAAATATTTTTACTATTAATAAACGAAAATAATAATTTCAAAAATTTAATTTGTCATTCACTTTATCTATTGTCTTATTTATTTACCGTATACATAAAATAACTTCTAAAATTTAATCACAAACACATAAAAATATCTACATATTTATAGTTAAAGATAGAATTTATAAATGTTAAAAAATTTTATCCGACGAAAATTAGTCGTAATAATAAGACATTCTTACATTTAGTGAAAACATATGTTCTAAACTTTAAATTTGATAATTAGGATCGAATGAATCGTCAAAATTGATACTCTCATATCTAATAATACATGCTTTACACGAGTATCGACTTTCGATAAGGAATAGTTTACGATTTCGATAATGATATCGGGATTACGTGAAGTTAACTAGAAATATTAACGTACATTTTGTATTAACTAATATGATGACAGAAGAGAAAAGGAAGTTTTGCGCGTAATAATGAAATTTTAATTCATAATATTTTGAGGTTGTAGTTAGTGCGAGAGAGAGAATGCGTGGAATTTTTTCTAAGGTGGAAAGGCCCATGAGATGCGTAAAAGGTAGAAGTGCAATATTCCTTAACAGAGAAAGGGAAGTCAAGGATGAGCGTCCTTTCGAGTGTGGCGTATTTCTGTTTTCAATATCTGTTTATTTATTTAATCTTCCCTTAATTATCCGTCAAATGTATCCTAATGAAAAGTATAATAATAATTTAATGTAAGGAAACAATATTTGTTTGCTTATAAGGCCTCGGTACACGTTGATGAGCTTGAAGTTTGCTTAAGCCCAGTTAACCAATTATTATTATTTACTCTTGAAGTTGGGTGAGATTAAATTATTATTCATGACCGATTAATAAATTTTGACTTTTCCTTTAGTAAGGTAGAAGGAATTCAGTGCATAATTTGCTTAGGAAATGTCACGAGATTCTTTGGTTAGTGAAAACTGATCCGATTGAATACAAGTCCGACTAGAATTTAATAATAGTAGGTTTGATAAATAATCTATAAAATCACGAATGATGAAGAAGCGCAGAAAAAAGTTATATAAGATAAGCGCGTGATGCTCTTATTTCTTCGTTTTTTCGGACATCATACATGTTAAGGTGTAGCTTGTAAAAAATTCAATCTAATAAAATCTCATTGACAATAAATAATCAACTTCATTTATTATCTTCGATATTCACAAAGCTTCACTGCTAGATTAAATATTCTATTTAAATGGCGAACAATTTATTAAATTATCGATTTCAATATCAAGCAATTTATGTATGAACTCATCAAACAGTCTCGAATCTTGTAAGGAGGCAAAGTAAATAAATGTTGAAAAAGGGAAGTGGTTGCGTAATTCCTCATATGTATACGAACATTTATAAGTTACATTATGCAACCAGCTCATAATCGAAACTTAATTTGAAATATAATATAATAGCTAATCACTTTTTAATTAACTATAAGTGAGTTGTCGTAACTGCAAAATGGTGGACGATAACAATGATAAACTGGCGACATATCATTAACTTTAATGTATTTTTTGATTTGTATATTTTTTGATGAAATAGTAGAAAAATTAAAAGAAATCGATTGAAGAATTTAATGCAAATAATGAATTTAATATTTGTTTCTTTTTTAAACTTTTCGTATTAAATATAAGAGAAATTGAGATGCGAAATACTATGACTTGAATGCCTTATACGATGACTAAAATTCTTATGATAGAAGTAAATAGAATTCTTTGTATGTTTAATGATTTGGCTTATCAAATCAAACTTATCATCTTAAATAGATTCGGAAGGCACTTTTATACAAAATTATTTAGCTAATAATCTCGAATATCTTTTTTAGGTATTATAAACATATTTCAGTCTTTACAGGTTATAATTAGAGAATACAATAGATTTTTAAATACATGTAGAAATGACCAAAGATTTCGTAGAAAATTTAAGTGAAGTTGTAGAATGAAACACTAAATTGAAGACAAGTTACATTAAATTTAATTAATATCCATCAAATAATTTTTTCATGCCTAAAAGAGACGTTTATTTGTATAAAGATATATTTTATATATTTTTTCTTAGTTAAGAATTGATATCAATTCTAAATATTAATCTAAGTCAATAGATTAGAAATTTTTGTTCTTGGCAAAAAATTATGTATATAGCAATTCTTCGTGTCTAATATTGAAACATAAAATATAATATACAATATATTTTTAAACATATTACAAATTAGTTTAATATATGTGAATTATTTTCTTTGAGTTAAGAGTAGACAATTATAGATAGTATAAAAGTATATTATATAATTGATGTAAATAAATTATTGATTACACATCCGTAGAAGTTGTACTTATATGTAAACATTGAATGTTTAATTGTAGATTATAAATATTTGCATTAGATATAAAAAATACGAAGACAGAGAGTTTCAAAGAACATAAATATAGGATGCTTAATCAAACACAGGATGCTTTATCATAAATATTTTACAAACTTTACCAATTTATGATTATAGATAATACGTACATCCTTAAAATATGTAATTCCATATATTAGTTTAATCCATAAAATAAATGTGAATATATCTTTTGAAAACTCGCAAATATACTTGAACTGAAAACTTTATTCTCACGTTTGTATATAATTTCGATTTTAAACAACCTGACAAACGTACAACTAGGACTTATATTAGATATTTATCAGATTAATTCTATCACGCTGTAACTTTTTATTTATAACAGTAGTTTACATAAGGTACTCTGGTAAGTTAATTATAAAAATATTCATTAAGAAGAAAATTAATACAGAAAAATTGAAAGAAGGAAGTAGAATCGTTTATTGAAACATAGAATCAAATTTGACTCTAGAATGAAATTTTCGATAGTTATTCTAGAAAAAGTACATATTTAGGTACATGTCTGAATGTATTCACTAATCGTATTAATAAAATGAAATAATTATAAAATTGCTAACTCCTAGATTTATTAAATTAGACTGAAAATACATCTAAAAATTTACCAATTTATTAACATTTTCTATTTGAAGTGGTAAAATATTCTGACTAAATATCAGTAATACTAAAAGTAATAATACTAACAATAGATATATGCTCAATTACAATTTTATAATTGTAATCGCAAACAATTGAAAAATATTTTTTTTATAAATTGGCACAAACGTATGATATATTAGATATTTTTATCGCGTTTACTAAAATAAGAATTTTCAAAACATTTTTAAATGTCTAGAAACGATAAATATTTTCGTTAAAGGAACTTTAACGAAATTTCATTAAATTGCTGAATTAAGCAATGTAGAGTACATATTTAAATTAATTTAAGAAACCGTAAAGAAAATTCTTTTTGCAAGTACGAAATTCCTCTATTTTACACGTATGTGAATACCTTTGAACTCAATTTGATTATTATAATGAGAATCGAATATTTACCGTAAGACTACCCTAAAAATAATTCAATATAAGAGTAAGATAGTAAAATATGTAAATTAAAAATATACTTAAAGCCATCTAAATAGTAATCAAAGAAGGCATTGGAATTCAAAGTTATAGAGACGTACAAAGTCTAAATTAACATTCTTCGGAGCATTGTATTATATAATCAACAACGTACGTACCTTATTCGCATTCTCCGACTGCTATCCTATACTAGAATATCCGTCTACACATATGCAATCTACTAAGAGGGATTACACCAAATACAAGGCGTGAATACATTTCCTTGTTGATGTTACGAATATCGAATGGAGAGAAGCTTAACCGCATCATGGTAGTAGCCACAGTTACGTTGGTCAATTAACACGCGAATCAGCACAATTTCGATGTGGAACACACTACCGATCGTGGAAAGCTCTCACACGTACGCTTTCATAGCTGTCGGTTCGTTAATTAGCACTCGTATTTATATTTTCACGAACCTTTACGAGGTTTTTACGTAGTAACACAAACTCCTGAATAACGACTGAAGGTCTGGAGAAAAGTTGAGTAGATTGTTTTTAGGTATCCTTGTGTTACCAATGCGGTTACTGATAAACTTTTTAAGTGAAAAGAGAAAATATCGTATGCACTTTATTATATTTAAAAAATATTCAATTAAATATTAATTAATTTTTTGAATAAATATTTACAATTTCTTTAGATTCCATACTATGTAGATACTAGAATTTTTGTAATAATTATTACATATTTGTAGTTATATTAGGCTTGCCATAAAACTAAGGTTTGAATGTTATATAGTATTAACGTGAAAGCCAAAATTATTCAGAGATTTAGCCACAATAATCTTTTTAACTGATGCAAAATTCTTTCATTTTAATGAAATGAAAATAATGACATTGATATTCAATTTCTTGTTAATTAATTTATGGGTTCATGACTCAAGAAATAATTTCATATTGTGAGTTTAATTATTATGATTACTATTGGATAAGTAATCAAATTATTTGAAATATGTGAAAACTTCAACTAACTTTTTAATCTACATAAATTTTTAAACTATATTCTCTACTCATACGTATAATAAAGGTTAAAAAGTCTTTTATTTATATTGGTATAAGTTTTGTATGTGTGTATATAAAAACGATGAAAAAATTAATAAAATATTAAGTATGACAAAATTGTCATAAATTGTGAGGCACTAAAATATTCTTTATAGCATCGAAAAACCTCGTCGTTATTCTAATAGACTCGTATACATGAGATTCTCGTAATGTCGAAACTACATTATACTTGACGTCAAAGGGACATACAAAAGGACATGACTAGCACATTACGAGTTAGAGGAAGTATGTCTGTTAAATGGAGGAATTAGAACACCTAGCGGAGAAATTACTGCACACGAAGCGTCAGTCCTTTCTCTACCACATAAATACTTATATATCTGTACCTTTGTCTACTTACAGCATTGCCAAAAATAAGAAAAGGTTTTATATGTATCCGAACTAAGTAGTATTACAATAACAAATAGAACCATCTTATTTTCAGTTTCATTAATTATGAAATAAATATGTCATACAATATTAGCGTAATATTAAGTACAGAATTAGTAATTTCTATTTCGAATATATCACTGAAAATGAGTTACAATCCTATAAATATAAATATCAAGGTATAATATGAACTTCGAGTTATTATTAGTAAAATATGCATAGAACCAAATACTGTATACTAATTTTAAATATATATGTATATGTATATACACACAGCATAAACTCGAACTGACAATGTAAATAGTAGAATAATATTAAATTGCATATTCTATTTGAAATTACAAAATAAGATGAAATTATATTGAAAAAGAAATATACATGTATTCATTCAAATGCTAGAAAAATAACAAATCAATTTTCATAAAATACCATACAGACTAGAATGAAATATGAAACCAATAATTTTTATCACAAAGACGTAAAATGTAATGCAAGTGCAAGATATTTTGCACAAAACATACGCAGCTTTTTCATGCAGATTAACCTAAATTATTTATGTACATTAATCTTATATTTAAATTTTATGTTGATTCAAAATTCTGATTTATCATTTTTTGTTTCAAATGCGTTCTTAGTACATAAGTCTTACAAAAATTATTAAATAAAGTTATGAGTTTCATTTTATTGTTGAAAATGTTCAGACTATTATAGAAAAAGGTGTAACTGAATGAAAATCAGAATAAGCATCATTACGTACAATTACAAAAGAATAGTTATAATTTATAACCAACATACATTACGATAATTAAATTATACATTACGCAGTCATAAATAACTAATATTAATTTAGAAAAATATAATGACTATAATGATTTTTATCAGAAATTTTCCTGTAATTTTAAATTATCTGCACATAAATATTATTATGGCTTATTATAAGCCTAGTGATGAATAATTAAATTATGAAGAAATAATGCTTTTTAATAATGCTTTTTGGTAGACTAGAAAAGAGTGTGCGGAACAATCCTACTTATAAAAATATCGAATCTTATAATTACGTCTCTACTATCCCTCATATCATAATTAAATTACGTATTTTTAGGTACTTAGTATCTAGAAGTTCATAATCATTTCTAGAAATATAATTTGAGGTTCATTTCTAATATTGATTGTTTTAATAGAATTTTATATTAATCTTCGCGGAATACGTTTTTACATAGATTCTGATAAATGAGACAAGCGTTCCCAATTTAACAATGTTTAGATAATCACACATCTTTCGTTACAAATTAAATTAAAAGTACTTGCAAGTACTTGAAAGTACATATATACCCCTGATTTTAATAACTATTAGTTTCTTTACTCATTACTATGAGCAAATAATTAAAAATTTAATTATAAAATGTTACACAAGCTTAATTTGAACAAGAAGAAAAATTGAAAGACTCGTAATTCGATATGTAAGTTTAATATGTTTACATTATAGACTGTAATCGAGTTGTAAGTAAACGACTAAGAGCTTTTGTGCACCAAGAAACGTGGCACAAAGAAAGGCAAAAGCTCGCACCCGTTGCGTGCGGGTAGGCGAAGCCGGAGAAATAGAATATCCCTCTTGGTCCCCTACTCCTTCTTTCATGTCGCGCATAAATCTTGCATAAGGTTAAAACCCGTAAATTACTCTTTTAGAGGGAAATCTTTGTTGCAATTTATGCAGGCTAGTACGCTAAATCATTTCGCCAGCCGAATAGGGCAATTTATAACAATTAAACCGACCAGCAGTTACCGCAAAACGCAGAGGCTCCTCATATTCTAACACGACAGCGAAAAACCGAGAGATAATGCGAAAAGGAGTCGCGCGCTACAGTAATGCCATGCGGGATGTCACTTTCTGCAGTGAAGTGCTACGATCTGAATTCATTTGCCATTTTATTTCAACTGCATATTCTTTTGTGTCCAATCGATTCCGACTTTTTCACACCTTTAATTCCACACGTATTAGTTTTTCAACTGTTTCAGTTGTATAATTTAAATATTTATTCGCCACCTGTGACTAACGAGTACTCGGTTATAATATCTTATATTTCCAAGAAGGAACTCTCTGAATTATATAGTAAAGAATCGGATTTATGGAATACATACATTAGCATAGAAATTTTAAGAAATTTAATAAAACCGATCTACGCCAAGAATTTTCGAAGGTTGTCTGTAAAATATTCCTTTGACCTCCAAATAATTTACATATGACATATTACGGTTATTATAAGAGAAGAAATAGGAAATAAATGATGAAATTAATGTTTTAGCTGAAACTGATATTTATTTGCAATATATGAATTTACACGAATATTTCAATAAAGCAATAAAACGTAAGATCTAAAAAGATTAAAATTAAAAAGTTTAGAAATATTTAAGATAAATTCTTATAGGCTACATGTGTAAACGCTATAAACTTTTTCAGTGCTGATCAATCGAATACTGTATTATTAATTTAATTTAAAATCTCTTTTCACTTGAATGCAAGAATATGTACAATATAAAATACTTCACACATAATGAAAAATTTTCAAGACAACTAAGACGTCAAATGCTTATTTCAACTTATTCCGTTTGCTTTATTTAAAAACTTTTTAAAATGAGAAAACCAAGTTTGAGGTTCGAATTCATAATCTTCCTGCTATTCTGTTCTTTAATTTTAAAACTTTTTTCACGCACAATGAAAAAGGATAATATAAGATTCTAAAACGTGTTTAAAAAATTATTATATATTAAATAACTTTTACTTTTTATCTTTCTACTTACAATCACTTAAATAATTTCTGTTTTTACCACATTCTTCGCGAACAAATTACGTACATTCTTAACTAATTTAAAAAAACAAAGATTTATACTTTATTGAAATAGTTATCAATTTACTAAATTGATAGTATTATACTTAAAACTACTTAAAAATACTAAATATAGAATTTAAAAATGAAAATAGTAAATTATTTAATAAATAGAATAATTTAATATTATTCTAATGAAAACAGATTATGATATAAGAAGAAAATTCACAAGGAAAATCTTTTGTTTGAATTATAATAGAGAAGTTTTGAGTTATTAATATGTATAAAGTAAATATTAAATAATCATTTTTATTTTTCTCTTATTATAAATGATACTTGAGTTCTAAACAATAATTTAGTCATAATATTTGCAAATCCTTCTAAAATCAAAAGAAATTAAATTTTTGTCGAATTTAATAACTATTCATTAAGAAAAATTAGATTTGTATGTAGGTTTATAAGTATAAATAAAAATTTAATATAGATTCTCAAAATTTCTGATTTAATTATTATGTATTCAGATTACTTATGAATATAAAAAGACAATAACATCAATTATTTATTTCAAGTAATGTAAAATTAAATTTAATAAATTTAATATCAAAGAACTTTAAACCAGATATTTCTATACTTGATATTTATTCAAATTTTCCTAATACATAAATAATAACTATCAAGTAAAATAAAAATAATTTTCTTATTGCATATTTACACATAATAATTAAATTTACACATAATAATATGTACACAAAATACTGAATTATAATGTATGTTTAGACCAGTGGTATGCAATATACAATATATATGAAATTACATAATTATAGTAATTTTATTCTCGAAAACGTTTCTTATTTTATACGATTTATGTATAAAAATTATGAAACTATATTTATTTATACTTTAGCATCTTTTTAGATACCTCATTATTATGGTTAACGTAAATAATAACTTTAAAATGTGAAATTCAATAAATTCAATAAAACTTATTTTGTACCGATTTAAGTGTTGCGTACATTATTTTATAATATATACTTAATATTATAGTTTTCCAGTAATAAAATTGTTTTATTATAATTCATAATAAAATATATAAATTAATTTGCGCATGATAAGCCGTCTATACTTAAATAAATACTCTCAAATAGCTTTAAAAGACATTTTTTCAACGACTTCATAATTTTATATCTAATTCAACATTTTTCAAACAAAAATTTCAAGCAGAAATCTCTGAAACAATATTAATATAAAATTGATGTAAGTTTTATATATAAGTCAATTTATTTCATATACTAATGTCATGCATTATGTATGAAAAATAAAAATTATATTGATATGTCTTATGAAACTTGAATATCAAGTTTGAGGTTTAGATATTCAGCATTCAATTTATCTTAACAACTGATTAAAGTTGATAATAAAAAATCGAAAAATCAAAAACTTTCCTTAAAATTTACTTAACTTTCGAAAAATGATGTTGAATTTCAAGCAATGATTATATTGGAACACGATGAAAATGAACATGTAAAGCGCCTCTTAACCCATACCGTTTCTCTCTCTCTCTCTCTCGCTTATATACTCACCGATATTTCCCGAGATCGTTTCACGTTTTGCACTCAATGCAAATGAGGTACTATGGCCATTTACGTTTCCATTAGCCTACAAGTTACACTCACACTCACACTGAGCGAACGCCTCTGCAATAAATTCAGCCTCATCGGCGCTCGGCCACGACAGCGACGACGTGCAGAAGCGCTCACATCGTTAAGAGACTTTAGAATATCTTGGATGCGATTCTAGTGCTTGTTGTTGCTAATGCTTTGCAATTATTCGAGAAATATTTAAGAAAAATGTTATGCATAAATCTTGATTTAAACTGAGTAGATATATCCTTTGTAATTGAATACTTAAATAAGATAAAATATTTTATCGGTTTTGTGAATTATTCGAGAATTCCAACGTATGATGAATTCACCAAAAACATTTGTGTAACTTAATTATTTTCAAATAAATGTACAAATCTATACATTTGTAAACACATTGATTAGCACTATTTTTATCAAAGAAAAGCGGGATTAACAAAATCTAAGTAATTATAAATATTGATAAATTAAAGAAATTATAGAAATACCCATGGAAGGAACTTTTTATACTACCTGCACGCACACCGTTACTGTCTATTAATAGATTAGAGTATTTTTATAAAAATTTTAAGTTAATTTTTAATTACACAAAATGTTATCAATACAGTTTACAAGAAAATTAACTTTATAGATAAAATATAGTTGTGTGAAAATAAATATACACTTGAAATATTAAACTGCTTAATATCTTTTGGGCCGTTTGTACTTGTTTCCTTTTGATATTTTAAATTCTGACTCATTTTACAGTATCTTCTAATTTCAACTTATATTCTAATTAAGCTTCTAAAATAACAATGTATAAGCTTTTAATATATTTTTTCGAATAGTAAAATTGACTTATACCTTCGCAAATAAGTTTCATTTGAAAAAAGTACTTTCAATCTGAATCTAAAAGTATCTGTAGTATTAAAGCTAATAGCGGTAGAAAGAAAAACTTCCTGGAAATAGAATTTATAATTGTTATTCGTTATTTTTTTAATATTAGATTTGTCATTATGAAATGGAGAAATCAACGAAATTCCTCGAATGTTTCTCTACTTTATCCTTTGTACTTTAATAGAAAGTTAAATCTAAAATTTAAATTCTCTTGTGATAATTGGCTAAGCTTTGTAAGCCCTAGCGCTTATACTTATGCACGTGAGAGATGCAAACGGCATGCAAAGCAAACCAGTGGTAACTAAAGCACTGATCTAACCTTATATTACTAGGATGATTGTGCGAACCAAATAAAACAATAACTTTAACTGATTTGATTAATCTATAATTACTATTCCTAAGCATTATAATACATTATATGATTCGGAATCTCGGTCACGTTTCATATCAGAATTTACCATTCATTGCAATAATGAATGCACGACACCGATTGCACCCCACATTAGCACACGTGCAATACCATGATCATTATTAGTATCAATGCTCCGAATTCATGTCAGATCAAAAAGAATTGTAGAACCCATAACAATAAACTCTCGGAAGCAATGGAGAAACTTTCGTATTTTATTTAAAAACTCTGTGAATTAAAATTTACTAGACTAACTAAGTAGATTAGACAAATAAAGCTAAGTCAAGCACTTAATGAACTAATGCTTTCGTAAAAATGAGATACGTACATATTACATTTGATTTCTAATCTAATATTCTGATGCAATTTTCAGCTATAAACTTTCTTAATATAAATTTACTTCATTAATTCAATGAAAAACCGGCAGATGATTATGAATTTATCAAATATAATACAATATATCAATATAAATATCTAAAATCTTATAATCTTATAATTTACATTCTATACATAAAATCGTTCAAATGTATTAAATGAACTGATGTTCAACAAATAAAATAACGTTTAAGTTCTAAATATAAGTAAATAATAACTTTAATAAAAGTCAGTGGTTTTTTTGCGATGTATTCCGACAAATTCCGTTGGTTTCTTGCGGCATTTTGCGTTCTCTCAGATACTAAAGCTACCTGTCTAAAGATTTTAATGATCAAACATTCGGATGAATTTTGCACGAAATAAATGTTATTAGTTATTAGATTTTTTTAATTTACGTAGTTATTATAGTACACTTAAATTATGTATGCTGTATAAACTATTTATGTAGAATTTAAATTAAGAGAGGAAATGATTTTAAATTTGATGTAAGAATCATTTATAACTCTGCAATAGAGAATTATTGTGTATCTATTGTGTATCAATAGTCTTTCAGCAAGGATAAATATGACTTTACAGAAATATATCCTTCGAAAAAGACTATTCATGATAAAATAAAAATGCGATCGTGTCTTTTTTCACGTCTTTTTCAAACACTTAGTTCTGAATTATGTAAGATGATTCTACTTATTTTAAAGACAATTCTAGAAGGACAAAAAGTTGAGCAATGCAGTTTCAGCTTGACTTTCTAGTGAAAGTCATGTTGCGGTATTTGAACAGTGATCTTATTACAGCTTTGGAAAAAGGTGCTCTCATCGGTGTCTCAAGACCGAGTAAGCAAAAGTGCTGGGCAAGCAGAGGCAATAATGTATTCTTTGAAAGTCAGTGGGTCGCAACGGGAAATTTTGTCCTATGAAATTTCAGCGACGACATCTGCAGTCTCGTGGTGACGGCATTAAAGGTTTTCTAGCGTCCACGGAACTTTGACACAAGTTCCGCAGTCTCTCTGCGCAGACAAGAGCCTTTTCCCCTGTGGCTACCAGTAGTGTGTGGTCCGCTTGATATCGCGGTGTATATCAAACCGGCACCGACTTACTTGAGAGCGCGGAAAGTCATGATAAACTTATGTTTTCGATAGTTACTTTATAAATAAATCCTGAGTTTCCCGGGAGATGCGCTTCGGCTCGAGCCCCGCAAGGAAACACCGACTAAGGAGTAAGGATGGGTTAGTAGATAGTAGAAAAAATGTTTAATTAAGCGTGTATTATTGGATTATCGATAACGCTATTGACAACCGATGATAGGCAACTTTTTTAATTTTTCAAATGTTCGAACTTTTCAATTATACTACGGCATGTGACAGAAATTAGAAAATCGATTAAAATTATCGTCTGATAGTTGGGTTAAGCCCTGTTGATAGTAACAGCTACAGACGCGTCCACGAAATAAGCTATTTATGTGATAATATTACTTCGTATTTGAAAAGTAGATCCTTTTATTTATTATCGGTATTATTTCCATGCTACGAAACATTCGAGCAGTACTAAATTTCATTTTCCTTATTATCTTTTCTCATAATCCTAAGTAATAAAAGAAAACAAAAATAAAAATATAATTTGTGCAGACTAGTGACTTTTGTAGAATACGGCCAACTATTTCATAGTGTAAGATAGTATTAATTAGGAACGATAACTCATGCCAATAGATCATGAGTTCTGTAACTATATAAGTAAAATATGCAAAATATGATACAATGCTTTAAAGATATCTTAACTTCGTAATTGGAACTAGTCAGTGATAAGGAAAGGAAAGATGTATTGGATTACTGTCTCATTTACTGAACACCATCTAATGATATATATGTTTAGAATGATATATACTGTAAAATTTTTTGCAAATATTTCTTTATTAACAATTAGATTTATAACACAGAAACTTTTTGTCCTATTGTTTTGTATGCAATAAAATAATTATGTTATTATAGGTTAAGAAATAATTCGAAACAATACTGATCTTTATAATTTTCTAGAAGGAAATTGAATAAAGCACTTATATTATATGAAATACAATTTTTCACATTTTCTTTAATGATGTAGAAAATATTTTTTACAGTATAAATACTCATAAGGTTGGATTCAAATTTATACACTTTAAATAATTATTTCAATTTTTTCTCAACTTTAAGTATTATTTAGAATATTGTGAATTCCTTTTACATCAAACTAGTACATTATATTAGAGGTAAAAATATATTATGATATTCTTAAAAATATAAACTCGTAGTATAATGATATTCTTTACAATATAATATTAAATATTAAAATATATCAAGAAATTTTACAAGTTATTAGCTCAAAAGATAAAGAATGAAGTTTCTTAACCAGTATTATAAAAGCTAATTTTATATAATATTTTACAAGTAATTATAAAAAATATAAGTAAATTTAGCTACAGTACTACGGTATATGACCATTCGCAAACCTTAAGTATAAATATAACTAAAAATTTCGGGATTATAAACCGATTTCGTAGATCCTAGCATATTAGCGTATCAGAGTTCAAGTAAAGAGAATATTGATATATATGTCGATTACAGGTTCTAAAAAATTGATTCATTTGAAAAATGTAAATACTGTACAAAGTTTAACATCGTAAACTTTTTCATATACTTAAATGAATTTAAAAATTCATAAGAAAATCATAACTAAAAGAACATAAGAAAAAGAAGTACAGTTTTGAATAGTTTCATGATTAAATAAAAAAATAAATGATCATAATTACTCAGCGAGATTTTTTAAGCGTATACGTTACTGTAATAATCGATATATACTTGTGTATGTACGAAAGTACGTGTAAGTGACTATATGTGGAAGATTTATTGTACATCTTTTAATGAGCACATGAGGTTGTATAATATTTATGAGAAAGTTTCTTTCTTTTATTATCCATTTAAAGTAGATTAAAACTTGTTAATCACAAGGTGTTAAAGATGGCGCATTTATATATATATATATATATATATCTTAAGAAGGCATAGAAATTTATATTGATTAAAAATTACTTGAAACTTTCAAAATTAGAGTATAAATCTATATATTTTATATAAATAAGCTGCAAAGTAATAATATAAGAAGATTCACAGATATTTCAAGTTACCTTATTAAAACAAAGATTATTAAGTTTATATTGTAAGTTTAATCAATTATTTTAAATTTGAGTATAGTTTAGAACTATGTCCATTAACATGTTTACTATTATAAACTTTATAAAAAGAACCTTTCTGATATATATTTTACGAATATAATTGATAATTCATGTAAGATTTTATATTTGAAACAGCGATAGTTTTGTACCACAAGTACGAAGACTTTAAACATAATGTTTCGCTTATTTTACTGTAACAAATTTCCGTTCTACAAATGTACAAAAAATTTTTAAAAAAACTGTATAAAAGGTTAAGGAATCGTATAAAATAATTAGCATACTACATTATTATCACCAGAGGATTGATGTGCGTCAGGAAACACAACAGCGAGGAGTGAGGAACAGCGATAGGATCACCCTTGGCTAAGACACTTGATGTGCTTGGAGAGACGGCGCTTTCTTTCGAGGAAAATTTTGGAGAAGGGAGAGCAATACCGCGATTGGAGTGGCACAGGTTTTCCAATTAATACAAATAGGTGTTTCTTAGGTCCTATAAGGCAGAGAAGAAGAGGAGCTCGAGAGAGAAGAACAGACGAGCAACTAAACCAAGACGCAGGGGATCCGCGAACATCGATCCGCTCTTTTCAGGGTCATAAAACTCTCAAACGTATGCTCAATCGAGCCCCCGAACAAGCTACGGCGGCCATTATGTCCTCTTCAAGACGACCGTCTTTATTTGTTCCACCGGGACGTAGTGGGTGAGAAGAAGACTGTAAAATTTGGGACCCGGGGGAGAACGGCCTTTATTAGAATGATTATTATTAGATTTGTTTTGCGAATTTTCGAAACATTAAAAAAATATGTATAATATAGAATAGTGAGAGTTTATTAAAAATATGATTAATTGAATGAATAATACACTGTACATAATTCATGAATTTACAACAATGCCAATTTATTATGTGCAAAAACAATAATCGATTTTAGAATAATCAAGCAGCATTTTTTATCAATCATTTTTTAATCAAAACAGCAATACGAAAATTAAAAGTGTCGCTGTTTTCATAAAGAAAAACGTGATTAATAAAGATAAATAAGATCTATTTTTCTTTAGAGATAATAAAAATTCGGTTTAAAACCATTTCCTTAACACACAACAGATATTGTATAACATTTATTCTTTAATTAGGTGAAAAATGCATCTTCTTGCGTCAGTAGTTTCTTTATCTTGCTGACGAGTCACTAAATGGAGAAAAATCATACTGACGCTCACCCGTATCAATAAAGTAATTACTCTGTGAAAACTTTCATTAGTAGTTACCTCAAAGTCCGTTAGTGGCCGGTATAGATCGCGTATCCGAATCACGTAATTTTTCGACTAAGTTGCGGAAAACGGCTTCCCTTACTACCTTACACCTCTACTCCACTCTTTTCCGACATTTCTTTATTTAATCGTCTATAAATCTTCGTTCAAGTACGAGATGCTCAAATTACTTTTTCTCTTTTTACAGTTCGCGCGCCTTGTCACCACGGGTAATTCGCACAGACAGACGTTACAATACGTTTCTGAGAACAAAATATTTCTTAATACTCAATTTACATGTTCGTATTTCATAGATTTCCTCTTTTTGTTTATTTTGAAAAGTCAAAGAGAATTTTTTTTATTATATTAATGTCAACTTTATCGAAAAAGTATAAATCATAAGTTTTATAATGGAATTTTTTTCCATACATGCAATATGACTTTAACAATTGGGTACTATCTCTTTTATACAAAAAAAGTTATTTTCTTAGAAAACTTGAAAACAGTTTAATTATCTCAAGATTGGATGAAAATTAATTAATGGTCAAATGTATATTGATTACAAAAATTTTTATATTTATTTTGATATTAGATATAAAAGAAATTATTCAGTATACATCATTATTGCCTACAATTCTTATCTACGTAGATAATTTATAAATACTTATAAATATAAACTTTTGAACTACAATCATTTCCATAGAATTAAAGTATTTTTAAAAATATTATTTGCAAATTTCTAAAATATAGAAAATATAGTTAACTTGAATGCACAAAAACAAATAATCTTTACTGCGTCATCTCTAGCTTACGTTAAAATATTGCTTTTACACTGTAATGAGTTTCGGTCCTACGGTGCAAATGAATGCTTACTTTATAGTAAATATGTATTCTCTACTATGCAGAAATTAGCTATTATCTCTTTCAGCATCTCAGCATGCTGCCAAAAATGCACTTACAGATTGTTACGAACCTTTGCTATATTCGGGCCTACACAGCCAATTTCTAGTTTTAGATTAGCGATGCTAAATGCATTTAGTGGCGTTTTTGGGCTTTTGCATTCAGAAGATGGTCCATTTAGGGAAAGAGATGAGGTCCCAGGATGCCGTTAAATTACACTTTCGCTGCTTCTTAGATGAAATACGCACGGAAAGACATACGACGCTCATCGCCTCTTCAACCGCAATATTTTTATGTATTGCTGTTCTGATAGTCTTAATCACAGAAATTTTCATCCACTGCTTTTTATTTCAATTAAATCGAATGCTACTAATACCAAAAGTCAAAAATAAATTCTTTTCTTTGCAATAATAAGCACATATCCATAATTCGAATTACACTAATTACACGAAAAGCATGATGTCCAATTCATTTAGTTTGTGTTATTAATTTTTCTTTATACTTTTCTAATCAGAGTTATTTATCTGTAAATAGTCGGAGTAGCAGAGAGGTTAAATATAATACCTTAATTTATTCTTAAATATTTTATTTTCCAGTTAATCCTAAAATATACACAAATAATAAAATACAATTATATAATGATATTTTACTACGACGAAATTAAAAGAGTATTTCTGACAATATTTGTTGATTTTTTCAAGAGGAAATGTGGAAAATGTCACTCGTATTTTGAAATATACCCCATTTTATCATGATAAATTAAGAAAAAAATTTAGACTCTAAAATAGTAAATTTAGCTATTGAAAATATTGGAAAATGAAAGATTGATGATAACAATAAATATTTTCTCTTTGCTATTTTGTTAGTGATTTTAAATATATTGCGTACATATTACTTCCATATCCAACTTCACGTGTGTTTCAATCAGTTTATTATCAAAAACATGGTTGAATTTATGAAGCACGACAGTAAGAGATATATTGCAATAATTTAGCAAAAATCATGGGTTATAATACATTCAGTTCCTTTAGGGCTGAAATTATCTAAATTTAAAACGCACATTACACTGTCGAAGCAATTATAGGAAATGTTTATGTACATATGATCTCGTTTATAATATTATAAAAATCAATTTTCTCATGAAATTCTTCAATGTGTATTATTTCTCCTATATAGATGCTTAATTTCATGTCAAGTATATATTATTTCGGAGTTTCCGAAGCTTAATAATAACTTCTGAAAGCCAAGAAAATTATTGTTGGTTGTTTGAGTGCGTGAAAACACTGATTCTATAGCACTAAAGTACTTAGAAAAGCATTTACCTTAAAGGCGTTCCGTTCTAGTTCAACGCTTCCAGTTTAATAGCTTAGTTCAAGTTCAGCCGTGTGATGTGGAAACGCCGACGTGGCCTCTAATGCGTCATAAAAGGATATCTCTTGGTCCGTCGTTGGGCGAGTGAAACTCTCTTGTAAATCGGAGGCGCTGCTGCTTTCTCGCATGCTTGGGCCCAGTGACTAGACACATTAACCGTTATCTTGATCATCAGTCAAGCTAACACAAGCTTGCATAACTCCTCTCTCATTGCTCCACCAGACTCTGCGCAAGCTCTCTACAATACATCTTTTGGAGCAAGATGCATGAACCACATATCCAGCCGGACTTGCTGAACTTGTTGGTATGCCGAGACTGTTGTTACTGCTGCTGTGAGTCGCATCGGGTACTGTGTACTCGGATTATCTACATCTAAAAGGTAATCGCTGAGGAACGACACCTGCAGCTCTGTTCATACTATGATAACATTCCAAGGAAGAAATCTCTAGCTTCTTGCTTTCGAAAAAAAATAACCCCCTTAAAGGCGATACTATGATTCCATCGAGTGAAAAGTGAACAGCTTAAAAATCCATAAAAACAATTGTCGGATTAAGCTTACAATCAAAGTTTCTTCACTTGAGAAAACTAAGCCATTCATACATTTAATTACAATCGGAGCAATGCAAATTTTACATTTTCCAGAATAAAAGCTCTTAAATTTCATACATACGTTATCAGTCTGATTTCAGTTGTACCAAGATTATGTAATAACTCACATGAAAAAACGATAAATTATGAATTTATAAGCATTATATTTGGATTTTTTCGGAAGAAAGATAATCTGCACGAGGTTAACTGAATTGGAAAAAGCCAGATTCACGTAGTATATAGTTGCAGATAAAATTTCATTCCACCGTAAAGCTTTTATTATACAGCCGATTATTTGCATTTATCAAATAAATTTCTCTACTTATTCAAATGAGTAAACTACTAATTGTAAAATTTGTATAAAATAAAACAGCATACTACTTTCTAAAGTTTTCTATTCGTATAGTCGTCCTGTTTACTTTAGTTTGATTTGTTCTTTTCTTTCAGCTGGCGGCTTCATTACGAAAAATTATCTAATTAATATGTATTTTTAATTAAGAATTCAGTATCTTTAACCAAATCTGATACTTATTTGAACGATAAAATATTGCAATGTAAGTAAGTTCGTTTCTTTTTAATGCGCAAAAATATCTGTTACAATTAAATAATTCTTAAGATCTAAAAGAAGCTAACAAGTCTAATACTATAATAAAATTTATACTTAAAAATTTGTGCCACGTTCATAATAACGTTAAAAAATTAATTAAAAATGATTATTTAAATTGTTGACAGGGTTAATTCGATTAATTATCTCGATTAATATAGTGCTTTTCACTTTTCTCAATAAATGTAATATTTACGATTTTCAACTAATAAATATATTAAGTATTTAAATTAAAAACATATATTCTAGTTTTTAAATAAACTGCCACAATCATGATACTGCAAGAGTCATTACTGCGGAAAAAATATAATCCTCAAATTTTACGAGTATGAGATAAAAAAACCGATAGGATTGCTATATATAGCTGCGGTAAATTGCTATTTTTTAGATGAAAATCCCACTTAACGAGCATGTATTTAACTTAGTATGTATATGCCTCTATACATGCATACATTTATTTCTGTATGATATGAATATGTGAAACGTGAATGTTTTGGAAACATATGTACGAAATAAAAAATATTTTAAATAGATTCATTTAAGTAGAGTATTTTACTAGAGTATTTCACTTTAAATGTATATAAAATTATAAATAAAAAAATAATAATTGTATTTGTTTATAATAATAAATTATAAACTCTCAATTTATAACCACCTCTGCAAAACTGAAATATAATTCTAATATTTTTTCTAATCTAGAATTATGTCTACATGAAACTTCACTTAACATTTACTTTTTTTTATAAAATGAGTTAATGTGCAGGCATAGATACATTTTAAAAATAATATAACATATTAATATAGAGATACTTCTATCTAATTATGAGAACTTCATTCAATTTTCAATTCAATATATAAAACTGCACAAAAATTTTAATGAATAAAACTTATTCTTCTATTTGGCCAAATTATACATATAAATATCATTCTATAATCAATATAATTCAATATAATATAGTTCATAAAATAATATAATATAATTCTTATATAACTAAATTTTCTCAAATTATTTAGTAATTACCCAGTTTCTCTTATGATATTTTTATTAGATTTTAAAATATAACTTTGTAATCTTAAATCTTCTATTTCTATTAGTAATATTTAAAAGAAAATTATTTTAATTATTTAGTACAAATGTAATTCATAAGAATTATAGATTTCAAGTATAATGGATTTTGTTATTAATTTCAGATCTTTCCAACTATTACAGTTAATTTTTTTAAACTAGTGTCTTATAATATATTAAAAATATTTTGTAATAACTAAAATCTACTAGAATATTATATTTTGTAAAATTTATATATATAATAAATAAAATATATAAATTGAATTAAATTTCCTAATGTAATTTTCCATATTATTAAATAACTTATAACGGAGATTTCAAAATTGTATTCATTTATATATATACACATACATACATACATAATCTTGTTAATAGGAAATGATATTATTTTTAATTTAAATGTTTATCCTCTGGAACCAATGATAATAATATATTTGACAATAATACTTGAAGTATGTAGAGTATCTGAATAAAAATTGTTGAATTAAATTGTAATTAGTTAATTTTTATTTTATTTTATAAGGCACATATTTGTTAATAATCGTAATATAATACATTATTAGATATTCTGTAAAGATGGTTTGAACATTACTAGACCTGACATTATATACTGACCTATAAATTCATTTATTTCTAATAAAATACTTTATGGCTTAATTTATTTCAAACAGCGTGTAAAGCCTGTAAAGTTAATGTGGTATATTATTTTTAAGAAATTTAAAGAGAAATTTATGAAGTAATTATTAAAAAGCATTATAAAAAAACTGATAATTTAACTTGTATTATAATTGGAAGTATATATTTAAGAAGTATTCTGATGAAATTTTTTAATTTTTTGTCGCATTCTCTAGCCAGTATTTTAAAATTTGTCATATTATTCTAGATTAACCAAAATCTTCAGTTAACGGAAATTCAAATACATCTTTCGAATCCTTTGTTTTCCTTTCTTTTTTTTAGTAAGCTTAGAAAATTTGTTTTAGTATATATTCATTTAGTGATATAATTTTTACTTTAACAACGCCATAATAATGTATAAATATATTATGTGCCTTAACTGTGAATAATGATAATATATACTGATGTATGCCGGGATATAAAGCACAGCCTTACATTACTTCAATTGTCGTTTCTTACGTGCTAGTCAATAGCGGTGGTTCTTCCCAAAACAGAAATAAGTGAAACACGTAATAACGTGAGAGAGAGAGAGAGAGAGATAGAGAGAGAGCAGCAATCCTAGACATCGATATCTCCGACAAGGATCGCGATGGAACTTTCGCGAATCTATCCGCTCGTTTTAGGGCGACCAAAACATAAAAACATAGGCTCACAGAACCTCCGCTTAATGAAATTAACCATATTTTTCAAATCGACTGTCAAACTTTGCTCCCACTAGCACGTAGATCGCGATGATAAAGATAGATTGGCAACCATGGAAGTAGTATCTCCTTCGACAATTTAAATATGATAAATTTCATATTAAATTTCAGTAGAAATATCAAATCGTTTCGTTAAATTAAGTAACTTCTAAAATGAAACTACAAAGCTTAAAAAGTATTCAATTATTATTTTTTTAAATATGTGAAGACAATTTTGTTACAGAATGTAAGCGTAGCAAACTTTTTTACGAATTGGCTCTGTCGTCGCTTTTTTATGCGGATTCATATGCGCAGCAAGACTCATAGTCAGATAAATATAACCTTATAAGAAACAAAAAACCTATCAAAAGCTTGCTATCACAACTGTTGCAATCGCGTAAAAAAATCGTTAACACAAATGAGACTAACGCAACTATATGAGCAGCCTACCAGCATCTATGTTGGAAACGAAAATTTGCCGTACTTGTAGATATTTTTTTCGATTTCTACGATGATTTTTACGACGTATCTTCGTAATAATTAAAATGCGTTCATTTTCCGTGACACCTTCACATTTTTGCGCTAACGACACCTGGTTAATGGCACAAATAAAATATACTTTCTTTATGTATGCGTGCGTTAGACATATAAAAGTCTAGCAATGTAGATAGTTTTATTATTTTTCAGAATTAATTGGTTCTTTTATCGCCATGACTCACGAATTTATCAGCAGTAATTTTAATTAAACAATTTCCTCGAGTGATATTTGTCCAGACATACAATGTACACAAATTATATCGATAGTTTATTAGTACGCTGGTAATTAAGTTACTACAATCATATAAATATATTGCATTTAATATACTGTATATTCGAAAAGGAATTTATAATTACCAATTTGGTAAAGCTATGCTCAAGATGTAATTTAAACAAAATAACAAGAAAATCTATTTTAAAATAATTTTCTAATTGAAATTAGAATTCTACACATATATTTATATGAATCTGTTGGTGGCATTACGTTATTCAATTTTATGACATTCATATTCTAGCCACTATATTTTTAATTATCATAGTCATTTATTAATTTGATAAACTAGCTATTTTAAACAAAATAAAGTGCTCACATGTATAATCAGTAAGTTTAATATTGAATACTGACTTTATTTAAGTACTAGAAAGTAAATGGTTATATTTCTGTTTCGTTGGCTTATAAAACATAAAATATTTAAAAATTTATAATTTACTTATTTTCTCTTTTTACATATTTCATAAAATTATGATGTACGTAAATTAATTTTTTCTAGGAAAAAATTCAAATTATTAGTATAATTACAAACTACTTGCTTATCTGTTTCTTAAGTGAGTAAACTTTTTAGCTTAGATTTATTGCTTTTTGTATATTTTTTACGAAAATTAAATTTTTAGTAAAAGAAACGTAAAAATTTTTTATCCTAGAATCAGTCCTACTCCAATTATCTCTTTAAAGGTAAGCGCATTACATACATTATAATCTTGAGTAACTCAAACAAAATTATAAAATAGAATTTCTTGATAATATAAGTACACCCATTAAAAAGAAAATCAGTAATTTCGTTGATATAATTGTTTTATTAGAAAAATAAATAAATTTGTGAACGTATTCAATATTTTATAAAAATGAGAAATTTTTATGTATATATTGATTGATTCAAAAGAGCTATTTTGAAAATTAATTTTAAATTTTCAGTTATGATATTCAAATTACATCTATTACGATCAAGAATATTCATTCGCATGGAAATTGGAAAGAATTCTGAAATAAAAGAGAAAGCTCTAAAATAAAAGGAATTTAAGATTAGAGGTATGAACTTTGGGTATAAGGTTTATAATCTCGGTAGATCTGCGTTATCCCTCAAACGGGTCAAAATATATATGCATTCAAGAATAACGATAGAGATATTCAACTTGGGTATGTATTGATCTATTATGACAATCAAGAACAAAAATTTCCTTAAACGTCCTTTCAGGGAGCTAATTAGGTCGCTTTAGTTTGAAAGTTCAGGCATTCTGGTATCTGAGGCTATGAAAAATCTATTATAACCGATGTATTAATAAATCCCGTAAATCACTTGATAAAAACCAATAAAATATAAAAAAGTTCAACTAATATCTGGTATCCAAAATGAAAGAATGAATGTAATTAAATGAAGGAAAAGGAAAATGTTAAATGATTATTCATCCGAACAAAAAATACATATTAACGATTTAATTTAACACAGGAAGACAATAGCTAGAGCATATTTATGATATTATTAATTAAAGCAAAAGATGGATGGTAATTAATGGCTTTTAAGACACTTTCAACTTAAATATTATTGTATCAATTTACGGGAGGTAACTAGAAAATCTTTTTAAATAATCGAAGATGTGGTATTCATAGCCTATGAATACAATGCTAAAATTGATTCTAGTTATTGTGATGGACAAGTTATCTGAAAATCTTTAAGTGATAGCAAAAGTATAGCCTGATAGCTTAATATCTAATTAATATCATGTAGTAATAAATATCATTATATTTGTTTACATTTATATAAATGCATTTTAAAAAACAACAATTGTGATATAAAAATATTACACGAGAAACAAAAATACTTGTTTGAGTTATCTTGAATATATTTACTAAAACTAAATTTGTACCTATGCTGGTTGGATATTGGTAGTGTTGGGCTTGTTTTCACATCAACTCAACGCAACAGAGTTACTCCAAGTTACGTACGTAAATTGCAGCATATTATCAACGTATAACAACAGTCATTTGCATTACTACTGTTAATTTATTTTTATTTTCTATTTCGCTTCAGTCAGTTGCTTGTGTTCCTTACATTCTCGCCTCTCATCCGTACTCTAGCAACTGTTCGTTTATCTGTGCCCATATGTTAGGATATAGGATTAATCAATGACTATTTCCTTAACGAATCTTTCGGCCGACCTCTTTTGACTGCCCTTTCATCAAGTTGTGTTTGCTTCATCGAGGACATAATTGCTGATTTATAAAAAACTCTACTCTAAGTGGCTCTATATCCGATGAGAATGGTGGATAGCAATCCGTGTACGGAATCCGGTTGACGTCTTTATTAGCCTCTTTGTTCTCTGTTATTATACTCTTAGTTGCTTCGTTCTTATTCCTGATTTCACAAATATTTGCGTCAAATCAGATGTACCGTTTATCTTAACATTGAGTAAGTCGCGTCTTTAGTTTATTAGACAATAATTTTAACAGATGTTCATTTTCTTCATAATATATACTCAAAAGCGCTGCGTACTCACTGGTTTACTGCTAGGACATATCTTCCTATTCGCAAGTATTCACGAACTGACTGCATCTTAACATTTGACGTGATAATTCTGTAGGATTATTCTGATTAAAGTGACTGAAAATCTTTTATCAAATATTAATTTCTTTTTTTATTTCAGACAAATATTGCGTAAAAGTTTTATGTTATTTTTGTTGAAATTTCTGTTAATTCTAAATATTTTCACTCTGCAGGTGAATTTAAGAAAAATCAATAGCAACTAATATAATGATGTAAATATTTAAATGAAATATGAGAAATAGAATTATACTCTATACGAAATTTTTCAAAATTTCAACAGATTATAGTTCTTTCAAAATAATAATTATAATATTGACATGGATAAATTTAATCAAAAATATAGAGCATTGTTAAATTATTATGTTAAATATTTAGTAGGATTAAATTTCTAATTAATTCCAAGTCGAATGATTGATAATCAATTTGTAACGTTGTACGGTGCCTCGTCCCGTCCGCCACGTGCCCTTTCGGACTCGTGTTCGACGTTCGACGGGCTTTTTCTTCCGAACTTCTCCGTCCTTGCTCCTTCGTCCCTCTGCTGTTGTTGGTCGCTTGGTCTCCCGTACTCCCCGTCTGTCCCGTCCCGGAGAGCTCGAAGTCGGGCCAGGTTCGTAGCGGAAGGAGGGAAGTGCAGAGGCCGGGCCGAAATGAACAAGGCCTTTTTTTCTCTTAGCGAGTACTTTAACGTGTTTATTGATTTTAATTTACACTAGCCTTTTTCGTGCGGTGCGCTCACCGCTTACAAAGGAGGCTTTTACGTTCGAAATCCTTACTTGTATAGACAATGACGGCTACAATTTATATCTTGTTGCGGTGCGCTCACCGCTTACAACGGAGTCGGTTCTTATGCTATTTTCTTTTGCAGTGCGCTCACCGCTTACAAAAGAGTCTTATAATCTATTTCCCCGGTGCGACAGTTTCGCACCATCGCTGTGCCGGTACGCTAACGCGGCGGAGAGAAGTCCAGCCCGATGGCTGCGACTCCGTGCACGCGACCGCGGTCCTAAACCTATACCGGGAGGTACAACACGAGTCGTGCCTCCGGGAGCCCCTAGTGCGCCAAAAGTCGCTCTTAGGAGTCGTGCGCCGAAAGTCGCTCGACCAGGGAGCCTTTGCTCCCTGAGCTCTTCCTCCTGGAGTTCCCCGGTGTGCAAAAAGTCGCTCCAAAGGGTCGTGCGCCGAAAGTCGCTCGACCGGGAAGCCCTCGCTTCCCGAATTCCACCTCCTGGAGTTCCCCGGTGCGCCAAAAGTCGCTCGACCGGGAAACCTGCGCTTCCCGAACTCCACCCCCGTCTCACGATTTCACGTGAGCGCGCCCTTTTTATACCGTTCTCGGGCGCGCTTCCCTTCACGTGTCTTAACTCGCGGGCCTCGCGGTGGGGTCACGCCGCCTAGCCGC
This sequence comes from Wiebesia pumilae, assembly GCA_018907045.1. Lineage (NCBI taxonomy): Eukaryota > Metazoa > Arthropoda > Insecta > Hymenoptera > Agaonidae > Wiebesia > Wiebesia pumilae. Next base: position 1,028,277 of record JACCHZ010000149.1, on the reverse strand, counting down.
TCTCGTGGGCCAGGCTGGTGGGGGGGAAATAGTGGCGGAGCGAGCGCGTCGCCCTGCGTTAGCCTGGCCAGCGCTATACGCAAGGTTCCCCTCCACGGCCCAATACTATATTTTCTATTCATCTATTCTACGCCCGATAATCACGTTTTTACCGCTGCGCCGTACACCCTCTCACTCTCACTCGCACGTTCGCGCACTCCCTCTCTCGTGCCCTGCTTTCATGGGCAACGCTGCGCCGAACGCCCCTTCCACTCCCACTCGCACGCTCACGCACTTTCTCTCTCAAACCTGGCTTTTACAGACACCGCTGTGCCGTACGCCCCCTTCCACTCCCACTCGCACGCTCACGCACTATCTCTCTCAAACCTGACTCTTACAGCACCGCTGTGCCGTACGCCCCCTTCCACTCCCCTCGCATGCTCTCACAAGTATACGTATACATTTGCTCGCTTACACGCACGTCTTTTTTTCGTTTCCTATTTTTTTCGTTCGCTCTTTCTCTCTCACACTCATACCTTACGTCTTCGGGCGTTGTAGTCCGGATCTCATCTTTGCTTTTCTTCCGGCCCGGTTCCCATGGCAATGCTGCCCTTTCGCGACGAAGTTATTCGTCGCAAATTAGAAAACACATTTCTCTAATTTCCTTAGAATTATTACTGCATTTCTTATACATATTTTTTTTCTTTTATATTTTCCGAATATTTTGAATTAAAATACGTACTAACTTCCTCTAAGCTGTTTAAAATCAAAACGCAAAATGTAAAAATTCAGTTATACATAATTACTCAGTTATAAAATTTTGAAAATTATAAAAAATAATTACGAATTACTACTATACTCAGTAATTAATATTCATGATCTATAATTGGAAGAAGTAATTTAGATTTTAGTTTGACTCACGTATAATTTTCATTAATTTTTATTTATAAATTTAATGAAAGTTAATAATATAATTGATGCAGATATAATTCTATTAATTTTATTATTATACCTATAAATTGAACTCAATACAAAAATAGTATTATATATTTCCATAATGAGAAATTTTAAATAAAAAGTACTTTACTCGAAATATTATCTTATGTAGATTTACTATTTAATGTACATAGAAATTATAATTTCAAAATTTCAGTTCCGAAATATTGAACTACAATTTTTTTCTATCAAGTCAATAGAATGCGTAATTATATAGATATTATGGGATAGAATTAATATTGTATAAAATAGAAACGTAATGATGTTGGAATCTTAAATTTGAGTTTATTACTACGCTAAGTTTTACCTAATTATACTCTGTAAAAGATCTGAAGCTGTCTATGAGATTCTCTTTTGAAGTGTTACATACGTCAATTTCAATCTTCAATTTTGTATGATTCTTCATTTCTCTGATTTCAAGTTTTTATACAAATACCTGTGCATACATTTGTACGGCATTTTCTTGTGGTATAAGTAACTAAGTTAATTGCTTACGTATGAGTACAAGAAGATATGATGGCGAAGAACAAGATCTGCAGGCGCCTTTTATCTATACTAATAATTAATAAGGCGCATATCATTAAAACGAAATAAATCACTGTAAAGATAAAATATAATAATTAATTCTACGGAAATTGTAAATGAACGGAGAGTTTGTGAAAGAGAAAATATTGAGCTCTCGAAGTGTTTTTTTTATTTAAACTTCAACAGTTTATTTCCCTAATAAAATAATTAGAATATTTGCGAAGATTTGTCAGGTACATATTACTATTTATATAAAGTATAACAATTATTAAAGCTTCAGTCATTGGTTTTATTAATATTTTTTGTCCTTCTTTTTCGTCTAGGTACTTGATTCATTTATACGAATATTATGTAAAGAAAAGTGTAAACGAATTAAAAGAAAAAAAATATTTTTACAAATATTTCCTTTAATTTACAAATATTTACAAATATTTATACTAAATATTTCCCAATTAATTTGAATTGATATTTAGAAATTTATAAGTATATATTGCTTGGATATTATATAATGTTAATTAATTTTTTGTATTTTTATATTTTTAGAAAATGCCAAGCAATTAACGTACGTATTATTTAAAAATTGCGTTAAAATGATATGTGAATTAAACTATAGAATATTCAGGTAACAATTTTTATTTAAGTTTCAAGGTAAATTTTATGCTTATAAACCTTGCAGAAGTTTGTTAAAACCATGTATAAAAATAATATTTTTATATATCATTATATTTATAATTACAACACATAATATAAATTTTTCCACTTTTTATCATTCATTGATAGTTATGTTTAAGGTTGATAGGTTAGGTTCAATTAACATCGAAATTACTAAATACAATGCATCCAAAAAAGAATCATTAAAACGAAAGTATACAGATATAAATGTTTACAGAATAACTGCATTTTCCTTCTATTTATACATCAGACTAGAAAGTGTTTAAATTGATAATGCTATAAGATTTTGTATCCACATTCTTGTTAAAATAGGAATTACAAGGAAATAAATAGTAAATTGTTTTTCATAGAAAATATACTGATATCGAATGGAATATATATGTATATATTTATAAAGGTTCAAAATGAATTATATATATTTTCATATATTTAAGTGGTTTTCAGCTTACTTTTAGATATTTGTTTTGAATTAAAGAGGGTCGAATAAAATCGTGAAATAAAGAGGGGCTAAAATAGGTCGATCTTCTGAATTTATATTAATAACCACTTCATCTATTGTTTTGAATACGATATCTTTGAAGCCCCTGCTAAATATAAATTTACAAAATCTACATGAGCTTATGGTTAGTCATAATGTAAAATAATATAAATTTTTCTCTTATAAGGATATGACTTCTTTGTAGCATTTGTCCATCCAATTAATGTACCATTCTATCCAATATTTACGTATTTTACGAAATATATTTCATTTATAAATGTAATTAAAAATTTTATATGTATAAATTTAATAAAATCCATACACGCATGTATATGCCACATATATTACGAGTTGCAAAAGTAAGTCTCACAAGAATTTTTTATGCTTAAAAATATAAAAATGCTCAGAGTTAGAATCAGTAGATAGAATAAATTTTGTAAAATTTGTAAAATTGAATAGTAAAATATATTATTTAATATATTAAAATATATTTTAAAATATAATATTAAAATATATATTTATAGAATATTAAATATATTTTTAAATTTAAGGATACTTTTTACTATACATATATATTTATATAAATATGACTAAGTGCGCATTACAATTACTATAATAATTAATCATTGTGTTTAAAATAGATTAAATTTCACTTCTTACTAAATCTATCAAACAATTTTAATTATTTTATTTTATTTAGTTACTTAATAACAAAAATTGAGTTCGAAAATAATGCTTAAAATATTTAACCAAATGAATACCTTCTAGTTTTCATTGTTAACTCAACATATGCGTATATTTATAAGAATGTATGTGCATTTAAAGGCGTAAAATAAAAATTTCGAAAGACGTTTTGTCTTACGTAAGGCTGCAAATTCTGCTAAAAATTCGTTAGAAAAATAAAATTTTTATTTTTATTATTATAGTCAACATGAATGTAGTTTCATTAATAAAATAAAAACTTATTAACAAAATTTACTTTGATTCTAAAAAAGATTCAATTTTGCAAGTCCAAAATTGCAAAATTCACACTCATCATCCTCATATGAGAATCGCGGTAAAAATTGCAGCACTTTGTACTATCTTATTTATGTGGAAATATGTAATTCTATATATTCTATATTATTAGTAATGAAATTGAAAAAAATATAAAAATATCAAAAGTTATATAACATTAAAGTAAAATTATTTTAATATTTTAAGTTAATATTCGTTATTTTATTAAACAGTTACGTAAAGTTAATTTCAATTTTTTGACTTAAATATGTATATTGAAAATAAATTAACCGATAAAGTAAAATGAATATAATTTTATACTTCAAAATATAAAACCATTTGAATAATATACTAATAAGTGCGTAAAAATTACAGGAAATTGTTATTTTAGTTGATATAAATAAATCATACATCTTGTACAAAAATTACTAAACTCTAATTCCAAACTGTTTGCAAATTTATATGTTTTTATATTTAATTAAATGTGTATAATTTGAAAATTATATATGCAATATCGATAACTTACATAATTTTCTTGTGATAACATTGTCAAAAACTGGTCCTTCATTTTAGATTAGTATCACTTATTGAGTACCTAAGTACTACCGTGATTGCATGACACTGACAGATTTATACGTTATCAGAGTTCTAATACTAAGATTTTATATGACTTTCTGAAATAATTTGACGTAAATAACTATAAAAATTTGATATGTTTCATTACACCGACACAAGCTCAAATCAATTTTTGTTTGTCTGCTCCTTTACTCGTTCTTATCAACTCGAAATAATAACCTTAGTTCAAAGAACTCTACCAACACTTGAACAATTTAAATGCAAAACCAACTGGATCCTTATAACAGTTTTTAATCATTAGTAATGAATCGAACATAACGAAAGCAACAATTATATCCTCATTGAGCATATTACATTTGATCACAATACTAATTCAAAAAAATTATTTCTAAATATAATAAATCTTATTATAATATAATTATTGAAAAGTTACTATACCGATAGATATGCATTAGGATTAAGAATAACAGGCAAGCGTGTGCATTGCTGGTGAAACTTTATCATTAGAACAGAGAGTAATGATATTACGATTCCAATAAATTGAAGATATATATATATATATGTAAGAAGAAAGCTGTCTGTCGAGACGAATTTAACGCAATTCTCAAGAAAATACCATCTATAATAAAAACAATAAGAAATTTAATTATTATTTATTAAAAACTAGTATTTAATCTTATTAAATACTAGTTTTTATTCTAATTCAGTTTATAAATAAATGTAGTAATACATCCTAAATCATGATTGGTAAATTGATCGTTATAACTGTCATAAATAACGCTTATCATTCAGTTTATGTTTTCACATTTGTTGTACCCACTCTATTATATTGAAATAATCTGATTTACTAGCAAATTTTCTTTATCAAAATTTTTACATTTTTCATGTTAAGAAACATGAAAAGTTGATTCTTGAAATATATTTGTAAAACAAATGCAATAAATACAGAAACATTATGTACTAGGATTATTTAAAAGTATATTTTATATGTTTTCATATTATATGAAATCATAAAAAGCTGTAATGTATAATAGTAGAAAGTTAAACTTATATAATCTGAAAAAATAGTTTCCAAATAATAATTAAATATAATAATTAAGTATAATTATTTCTGTTCTTATTTCAAATTTATGATATTAATATGTACTCAAAATATTTTTTTATAATAGGAAAGCAATGCTGTATAGTAAATTAACATAAGTTTAGCTTTGAATTTTTTTGTTTAAAATATTTTCAAGATAAAGTAATTCTCTTAGACAGATGTTATATATATAAGTAAAATTACAAATATTTACTGTCTAATATAAGGCAAAAAGAATATCAAACAACAAATCAACTAATTCTAAATGCTTAAACTTCGATATAAAACTTATGAAATAATTACTAATCAAATTAAAAACATTAGAAGAAAGTTTATATATATTCACTAAGAAGAGAATATTCTGAGGTATTATTTGATAATTCAAAAAATTTTGCTTAATAGCCATATTTATTATTATGCGAAAATTAAAATCACTATTACTTCAATAATTAATATTTATAATAAAAAAAATATTTTGGAAATAAATGCATAAAATTGAGATTGAAAATATAAAATTAATTCGCAAAATTCAAAAGCATTTTCCATTCTACTGAATAAGAAATCTATTCCTGAAGGATAGAGAAAGTTAATTGCAACAATAATCTTTAAAACAGATAGTAATATACATTTCTTAAATTATATAAAGAATTTAAACATGCAAATATTACGGATTTCAATCTAATATATTTAGCAAAATATTTATTTTTATTCACTTCAGTTATAATATATAAATTACTTCAACAGTAGCTTATATATAGGGAATTCTATAATGTTCATAATATAAAAGGAAATTATATAACTATTTATAAACTTAATAAAGTCAAACATTTTGATTTTAAATTCATTTTAGTTGTGAGTTATGAAATAGTAATATGGTTATGATAAAATACAAGAAAGAACTCATTTATCCGAAACGTTCGCGAATCACAATGTCTTAAAACAAAGTAATATGGCATTGACTCAGTCGTTTAATTAATTTTTTAACGAAGTTTTTAATTTATAAAAATATAGAAAAATCGCTTTCTAAATTATATAAGTGATACTTTATAATCATTAATATTACATCTAAAGCATTAAGTAATAAATAAAAAAGTAGAAAAAAACATGTAGAAGTAAATAAAAACCCTAAATATTTTATTACCAATGGGTTATAATTTTAATAAATTTACTATTTTAATAACAATAAATAATAGAGAATTAAAAGTTAAGAGAAAAGATATGGATTTATAGGAACAGAACAAATTTCATCTACTCACAAACGAATTTTAGAAACAGACGTTTGATGAGCAGGAGTAACTGAATTATCATTGTATTTTTAACTTACGTACAAAATATTTTCTTGTATTTTCTTTCAATAAAAATGATAAAGGTTGTTCGGCAACAAAAGAAATTATTAGAGGTTTTATCTAATAAGCATATTTATTTCTCAAGACATTAACATACTTGATTATTAAGAAGACAATTTGCTTTATTTTTTATTTCAAAGGATTCTATATATATGCGGTTACTTTCACGCGACTTTTAAAAACAGTGACTTGAAAAACTGAAGATTAATATTTTATAAGTTAGGAAAAGCAAGGAATTACTCAGAATTAGAATAAGGAATTATAATCAAGCATACTCTATCGAATATAATGAATCAGATAAAAGCGTGGAGATAAAATCAAATTACCTCAAAGTAAGTAAAAAAGCATTACGAATAAATGTGCACGATCATGTACGTCTCTATATGTATACATGACACCTAAATAAGTCTAATATAATAAATTTATAACATGTCAAAGATAGATTTATATAGCATATAAAAATTATGCACCTTTTTATAAAGAATTAATCAGCTTATTTTTAACTATGTAATCTTATATTTAAATTAGGAGTTAGAATTAATTTTAATTAATAATGTTCTAGTTGTACGGTTCTATTTGAGATTTTACTAGTTTAACAAATAATCTTTTATTCGATTCATGAAATACTGAAATTTATTTAATTTAATGTTTTAATAAATTAGAATGATTGACTCATATCTTGAAGTAAAATTATTGGAACAATAATTCGATCAATAGTAGGTGAATCTAGTGCTCATTACACATGTTTTCATTATTTACCAAAGTATTGGATCTCAACATCATAACATCATTTTAATGTTAACAAAATATGAAATCTTCTGCTCATTTTTAAAAACATTAATTTTTCCTCAAATAGTGTGCTCGAGATAACTACAACGAAATAACAAGCCCACTAATTATCTTTTATAAATTAAATATTATATTATTGCTTATAAGTATTATACTGCTCCTGTGATCAATAATATAATAATATAAAAATTATGGAAAATATTATTGACTATAATAAAATTAAAGAAAATATTATACAACTCTACTTAACAATTTTCTAACTGTAAATATTGTTGAAATTAATAAAAGAAGAATAATTATTTACAAAATATAATCATATCACAAATAATAAGTGATCAATTTTTAATTATATGTAGAAATAGTTTAAGAAGAAATAATGATGTAACATTACCTATATTAAGCTAATTAAATGAACTATTAAAAAACTTTCTTTTAATATTGAGTGAGAGCAAAATAATTCAGAATCTTTTTTAGTATTCATAATAAACTATGCTTAGAATTTTCTATTATTTGCTTAATTTTTATATAAACAATAAGGCAATCATATAAATTTGTATTTGCATTTTGTAATCAGAAAATTATATCAAAATAATTTATTACGTCGGAAATTGTTCCAAACTCATTGGACAGAATATTAATTGTCTTTCATTAAATTTGATATATTTCTTTGATATCACTGAAAAAAAATAATTTCTACGTTACCTAGTTGTGCCAAATAAACCTGCGACGAATACCTTCGTTGCGAAGAGTAAGCAGTGCCGTGGATCGAGAGCCCAGAGGAAAACGAAGAGGAGGCCCGGCTCCCAACGTCCGAAAAACTAATAAGTGCCAGAGAGAAAGTGTGTGGAAGTGTGAATGCAAGCGAAAAAGCGTGCGTGCGCCGTAGCGTTGGCCGAAGAGTGCGTAAAAATGTGAGCACGAGTGAGAAAGCGTGCGTGCCTCAGAGTTGGCCTCAGAGTGGAAGTATGAGAGAGAAAGAGTGAGTGAGATAATGCCCGTGTTGTGGGAGTACGCGGCCCGAGATGCGTATGACAGAGAATGCCGAGTGAACGAGTGAGAAAAAGCATGAGGTCGTGGAGGGGAGCCTTGGCTATGTGTCTAGCCCTGGCTATGCCTTAGCTAGCACAACGCTAGGCTATGCACGAATAAGCACGACGCGCTTGTGCCACCGCCGCCGCTATTTCCCCACCACAAGCCTTGCCGACGGCTGAAAAGGCAATAGCTAGGCGTCGCGGCCCCTCCACGAGGCCCACGAGTACGAAAGCGTGAGGGAAAGCGCCCGCGAAACATATAAAAAGAGTTCGCTCGCGCAGAATCGAGAGACGGAGATGGAGTTCGGGAAGCGAAGGCTTCCCGGTCGTGCGACTTTGGGCGCACAATTCTTGGAGCGACTTTAGGCGTACTGGGGAGCTCCAGGAGGTACCGACTTTTGGCGCACTTCCCCGAGTATAGGCATAGGTCCGCGGTCACACATCCGGAGACAGCATCCGGGCTAAATTTTGCGCCTCCCCCCGCTAACTTCCCCCGAGATAGTAAGTAGAATCCCACCGAGTAAACTCACGTTGATACACCGCCGCCGTTCAATAAGTATTGTAATTCCATCGTACCGTATAAGTATCGCATCGCTGGTTTATTGATCTTTGTTGTAATCCCGCCGTAACGTGTGTGCGAAAATGTCGCACTGCCGATCTATTGGTCTTTGTTATAATTCGCCGCCAAGTATGAAAAAAGCGCCTCGCCACAGATTGACTTATACCTGTAAAACCTCGCCGTCTAGTGCATAAGAAGTGCCGTATGTATCACAATCGTTTAAATGTCCACCGAGAATTTATAAAATATATAATCATTATTCATCGCTGTAAACCGTTAAGATTTCTTTATAAGCGGTGAGCGCACCGCAAAAACAAATAAAAACCTCTGTATATTTTCTTGAATAAAAATAATCCAAAGTTTTGATTTTAAATATAAAAAAAACGCTTTTTTCTTTATATAACCAATCAAATAAGCCTAGCTTATTTCGTCCCGGTCTTTTCGCGCCTTCTCCTCCCGCACGAACCTGGTCCGACATCGAGCCGTCCTGGACGGGACAGTCAGGGAGCACGGGGAACCGAGTCATCGCGATCACCAGAAGGACGAGTAAGCAGGGACTCAAGCCGCAACCACGTAAAACATATCGAATGTTACACGGCGTCCGAAAGGACACATGGTGGAGAACGTTGCGACGCATTACAAACTTGATTTCAAATTTAAAAATTTTCAACCGATAAGCTTTTAAAATATTTTTGTAGAAAGTAAGGTATAAGAATAAATATAAGCAGTAAAGAAACAGGATCTAGAAAAATATTTACATCAATTATGCGTTGAACTGAACAGTCTGCCTTGATAAATTTTTTTAGTTGATGAATCTTAACGTTACACTTTTAATAACTTTTAAACATAAATTCAAATATAAAATGAAAAATAAAAAAATCATAATATAGAAACTTCATTTTTATTTATTAATTCAATAAATAGTAAAATATTTCTAAAATATTTATATATTTATTAATCCAAGACTTTATATTAATTTAATATTGTATTTTATATTTATTTATGAAAATATTTCGAAATAATTATTTTAGAGAAATCATTTGTCAGAATATCTTTTCAAATTAGAACAACTGTTAGTTCCATTATTACAAATTCATTATTATTTATATTAAAATCTTAATATTAAGTTAATTACAAATGAAGTTATATTTTTGATGTTACACAAAATTGACATTTCCATTTAGATAGTACCACAAATTATATCAGTGAAATATTTATGATATTTTTTTAATTACGTTGAGTTATTTTCTTATATTTATCAAATGAATACGTAATAAAAATTTGAAATGTAATACCAAATTACAGTAATAAAAACTTGTTTTATACACAAATATTTTTCTTTAGTTGTTATTTTATTCTTCAAAATCTATTTGAATTGATAGATGTGTGACATATAATAAAATCTAGATTATTATTAATTACATAGCGTATAGTTAATACATTGTGAATGTATTAAATTGAAATATTTACACACTATCTATCCATTTTAATATTTAAATATATAATTAAATATATATTACATATTCTTAACCACAAATATATATCATAATATAAATCATTAAATCATATATATTAAAATATATCAATATTGTATCGTATAGTACAGCATTGTTTCTAGTCATCAATAAATAATAATATGATTAGTTATAATATTATTCATTTTATCAAATTCTTTGGAAGTAAAAGTATAGAAAATTATTTAAGTTACTTTATTCCTTCAGTATTTCTAAATAATAATTAGCCCATTGAAATTATTTCTTTATAACAAACTTAAAACAATGAAAACAATATCTCTTATAGTACAATGATAGAATTTAAAATCAATGTGAAATCTTTTATGAAATCAGATTTTCAATGAGACATATTGCCATAATATCTAAACAGTGTTGACAAATAATATTCCAATCTTTAAGCTATAATTAACGATCACAACTAGAACAAAAACAATTGTCTCATATTTGTTTGAACTATTTTACTGTTAAGGGAACTAAACGATATAGCGAAATCACGTGGTTTTATCGTACAAACTGAAGCGAGAGAACAAATTTCGAGAATTCCAAGGCATAGACTTCTGCTACCGTGCGACAACAGAAATGAAATAAGGAAGAACAGAATTTGGTACCTTGTAGAAAGTACAAGACATCTTTTCAGACGAGAAGAAAAAAAGAAAGGAGGATGCATAGTGAAACACAGAAGAAGAAAGACAGAAGATTTGTCGAAAGAAAACGCAATAAGATGTCGCTCGACTGCACAGGTTACGCGGATGACGAATAGCTCTAATAATCGCTAGCAACTGCTTTTCTCTTTTCTTTCCTTCCTTCTCCTTCGCATTACATACATATATATAACTATACGACTATATGTTGGTCTCATCCTTAAACTCTAGAAGGGATCTCTGGCCTTTGATCTTCACTGGCCAGCGAGGAAGCGAACACCCGGGAGACCTGCGAAAATCACAGTCGGGTTGAGAGGGGCAGAGGGGAGGGTAAGATAAAGTTAAATTGCTTCAAAGTTGAAGGCCTGATAACACCAGTGGCTTATTTTACTTGGATATTTCTCGTCTTTATTCCAAGAAAAGAATATCTCACTCTTAATCTCGAAACTGTGATGTTGTACAATAAACACGAAGTCAATGTATTAATGTACTAAGAAACAATATGTACTTGTCAAATTAGATATGAAGCTGGACATGAATTTGTAAGCTGAAGAGCGTCATTTATTTCACAAGACTCATCTAACTTTTAGAAACAGGTGTTTTATTATATGAACGATATATTATAATAAAAATTCTGGAATAATTTTTGTCTTAGCATTAGTATACTGTATCTAATAAACCTTCACAAGAAAGTGAAATTATGTACATATTTAATGTTAATAAAATAATACATAATACATAAACTAAGAATTTTTGTTTCTAGCTTTTATTTACTCTTTTTATTACAATATTATTAAATAATTATAGTATTAACTTATTATATTAAATTGTATCAAGTTATATTAAATTATATGAAAAGTTAATCATATTAAAAATCCAAAGTTTTAAAATGTCAACAGCTACGTGTACATGTTTTACTAATTTGTATAAAATCCGTGGAAAATTCTACAGTTACATATTGTTAGGTTAAACAATGACATAACTAGAAATTCATATTCGGCAGAACAACTTTATTAAATTATAAAGTACGAAGCTAAATATGAAGTCCAAGGGAACCGTAAATAATTAATATATATGCATATTTATTTATTTCCAAGTCTATTACTAAATTTGTCTCTATAAAAATTCTTGGACTCGACTATCTTAAGCAGTATATCAAGCTGTACTCTATGTCTGTAGATGTGAAATTAAAAAAAATAAAAAATAATAAATAATACATCTCTGCATTACCTGATAGTGCCAGTGCTTTCTCATACTCTTTGCACTCCTCCGTGTCATTCAATAATGTGAATTATATGCAGGGATTCTACTCAGGCAAAAAACTAAACTTTCTTTTTATGCAAAGCATTTCGCACCAATTCTACGTCGAGATAACAAAAATTTGGCTCCTATTATACGCTTTCGAAATTAATCACTGCTATGGCGAAGATTATATTTGAATAACTGGAAGTTCTTTTATCGAGTTCAAACAGAAATTGAATATTTGCCTTTTTACGTGAAAATTTAATTCGCTTAGTGATTAAACTAAATTTTTGCACCAATTTTTTTCCTAGATATATGATTAATCTGAGTGCAAGCGTAAATATGGTACTATTAAATATTAACAATGAATTTTAAAACTATTTAAATCACATCTCGTATACTTTAAGATTAAAATAAACGAAAAATGTTGAAGTCATTTATTATTTAATATTTAATCAATTGATTTTTGCATATTGTATTTGTACGAAGGTAGCATGAATTTTGTATCTAAAATGATTTTGCAACATTAGAAAATATACTAAAACCTATAATAGATTCGAATTGCAGAAGATCGAAAGATTAATATTAGATTATGTGCTCAGAGAAAGTCTTGACTTTCACAATAAAATAATATCAACAATAAATTATCAAATTTGTTCCCTTTCATAACTTACAAAACTTGCTTTAATAGATGATTTATTATATATACTTAACACTCTTTTACTTAAATAATGAGAGTAAAATTCAAATATAAGTAGACTAAAAAGTATGTTATTCAATTATAATACAGAAATAGCTAAATTTGACTAATGCATAAAAAATAAATTATCATTAAAAATAATTAATCAAAATTCAAATAGAAAAAACAAAAAGAGAAATATGTTTGTTTTTTTTACTTCTACATTTTGAATGCAATTGAACATGCAAAATCATAACCTTTATTTGTAATCTAGAATGAAAAATTATCGAATCATTTTAATCGCCTTTCGTACTAGCAAAATCATAGAGAAATCATATTTCTCTCAAACAATAGTTAGAGAGCATGAACGTTCAAATATCACGTCAACCTATAACATAGTCAATAGTTTCACAATACAAACAAATGTCATAGTAAAATAGAACGAAAAAAATAAAGTGAAGTAAAAATAGTAATATTACATTCTTAAATTACGAACGAACCAGACCCTGAGCTCTGGAAGTTTTATTCGCTGAGTGATCGATATATCATTCCACTTTGTATGTGAGCTTACGTATAAACACAGACAAGAGCCATGCACATGAATTTTCATATAAATGCATACGTATACGTCGTTATATTCATAATATTCATAAACATTCGCTAAAGTTGTTTAGTTGAGTTAGTTTCTATAATCGAACAGCGCAATATAAAAAAGTGTCAGTAAACCAAGATGATCTTATTAGGCAAAGTTGTATTGAAATGAGAAAATGCGAATGGTTGCAGAGAACTAGAAGAACGACGGAGTGAGATTGCATCTTTAGTGCAACAAGTTACGATTGTTACTACTGCGGAATTATCTTCATGTACATACTTCTTTCGCACTACGAATATGCTTCAAGAGAGAGGAATTATGATATTTTCCAAGCTTTGATGTTCTAATGTGTGAAATTCTTATGTAAGATATTTTATTCGCTTCACCTACATTATATTGGAGAATTAGCAATAAAATGAAGTTAATAAATGGTCATTTTTTGAAGTATTTTTTATAGAATCAAATTAATATTATGTGTAGAAACTTTTCATGAAAATAAATATTCATCAAATTTTTATTTATAAAAATTATACTTGAAGTTATAACGCTTAGTCTTAAGACTTTTTTCATTAATTAATCTTTATTTACATATTATATATCAACTTTCGAAAAAATATTGTAAAGATTTTTAAATATATTAAATAAATATAAACTAATGCTCTTATATTGTTATTGAATTGAAAATTATTCTATAAGAAAATTATTACTTTATAAAATTTAATGTGTTATACTTTTATCGCAAACTCAAATCATTTTAAATATACAAATGAGTTTCATTACGTACAATAATTTAATAAATATTTTATCAATAGACAATATATAATTAAACTGTATATACTTCTATGAGCTTTATTAATAATATAAACTAATAAAACTCAAATAAGTAAAGAAAAAATGACACTAAACATTAAACATGTGCGCGTAACTTTCTTAAGTTAAAGCATATATTGCTAAGAATTTTTTAATTACATTTTTTAATTTTTTAATTCTTTTTTAAATGTCTCTCTAATGATTTATGGAAAACCTTTTTTTATTATATCCCTTTTTATTTATAACTTTTTTTTATTTCAGATATTAAAATTCTACTTATTTAAATAATAGTTGCTTATCATACTTTGTCGGTATTACATCGTTCTCTAGCACTAATTATCTGTATTCGTGAATATTTTAAAAATAAGAACTTCTAAATATAAATTAAACATTTGGGTCACAAATCTAACTCATTTTGCTTGATATCCATATAAAATATTTCTATATTACAATAAAATCTAATAAAATTTTTATATTACTTTAAGTTGGAAATATCTGAAAAAGTTTAGAAAACGAATTTCTTAGTGTACTTGGCTGATATCTGATACCATTTATCCGAAAAAACATTTGTGGATTTTTTATGGAACTTTTCATTTGTAAATGCAGAAGCATTTTCTTTTAACTTAAAGCTCATTTATCCTCTGCATGATGATATGGATTCTATACGTTTTTAGCAAAGAGGTCAATTCTATACATAGCTGTCTTTGACTGTATATAACAGACAAGATAATCGAGATCTATTAATTTGAACTTAAGAAGTAGAGTCAATTCAAATAATACATTAAATACGTAACAATATTCATAAGTTAATACTATCTTTAATTTTATTATCGGATTGCTCAAGTATATCATTTTTTAAGTTTTAATATTACATTTTTTGTTTCAAAACTCAGAGATTTGAAATCTTTATCTGGGCTCATTATATAACATTGATATAAAGAAATGTACATATTAAATACAATGACTTAATAATCATAAATAATAAAATTTACTTAGTTTTTTTAATTTATTAATTGAAATTCGTTTGTAATAGTTTTACAAGTAACAAAAAAGTGTTTATCTGTAAGTCGTGGGCTCTGGTGTCTACACTAAGCAGAGCCGTAGATATATTCATTGAAATGGACAAGCAGAAGCCAAATAGCAGTTCATGATCGCTTAATGAAAACTTTTTTTTGAGCTACTTTCGAAAAAAGTCCTCAAACAGCACTCATGTGATGGCTGTATACAGCCGAATCACTGATACCGGATTGTCGTGATAAAGGTAGCTTGTAAAGGTAGAGCAACAGCAGAGGAAAATAAACATAATCGCTTTAATCAATGCTAAAGCGTGGCATGATTGTAGATCTACGCGGAGAAAGACATCGGGAGAGAGAGAGAGAGAGAGCACTTCTCGATAGATGTCGGAGACGATGTTAACTCGCATGCGTTATTTTTTGCAAGAAGTATTGCTTGCTTTCTTGTCGTCGAATGAGTAATGGTATGAGAAAACCTATTTTGCTCATTTTTATTCCTCCGAGTCAAGCCAAAATGCATTAATTGCGAACGATTTTTCTACTGATACTCCAGATTTTTTCACTAAGATGCAAGACAAATTCAATCGCTCCAAAGTCAATTAACGTCTATAGTGTATTCTAAGATAAAATCAATAAATATGTAATTATGATTTCATAACGAAACTTTTTTATTACATCCAGGAAACATAAATCGATTTTACACGGTGATCCTTGCTTCGCACATTATATTTTATTGTATTCTAACAATCATTTATTAACGTCATTCTGTTTTAGCTTTACTTTTCTACATTTACTATACTTACTTCTATAGTTACATAAATGATAATTGCTCACACCTTTAGTACTAATATCAATTATTTTGTATTTGAATGCATAAATACTAAACTAATACTTATAGTTATGCCTTTTAAGTAGTAAACTTCAGTTTGATAAAAATATGAAGTAATTGAAATTGTCTAACTATAAATAAGAAAATGATGGAGAATATTGATATCCATTAAATGCTGTGTTTAATATTTAAATGACAAATGAAATTAGAATATTTTGACATTTATGATGATAATTTTTAATAGTCATTTAATAGTATAAATTATTGTCACCCGATATTCCATATTAAATGATAAATTTTATATGTCAGTGTCAAAATCTACCATCGAACTATTTAATGACACGTACAGTCAGTTTTTTCTGCACGTCTCAAATGCTTGTGAAAAAAGGCGTTGCACTCAACGTTTACCAACGACGCAAATCAAAAACCCTTACATCCGACAAGTAGTCTATACATAATGGATACTGAATTTTTCAGAAAGTTTAATTAAGTAGTTATAAATGATCGCATAATACATTTACAACGTCAATGTAATGTCAATTTAAAATTTTTATGAAAGCGTTTGAGCAATATAATTTTATTTGATGAACTTAAAATATTTCAATAATCATTCACATTTGACTTGGAGCTCGCGAAGCTTCGTGTTATAATTTTAATTCGCTATGGATTAGAGACAGATTTCATTGTTCAAACGGTAATTTTATTTTCTCTATATGTGCCAAATTTTATATATATTTAAGATAATAAAGTGACTTATATAAATAAAAAGTTTAATTAGAGATTTGATTTAAAAATATGAAACTTTAATAACACCTTTTGTTCTATTTGGTATTTAATTTAAAGTTAATTTTGTAGAATTTTACGTTTTTAGTAAATATAAATTCTTATTGAATTAAAACAAATATATCAAAGAAGTCATCGGTTTCATAAATAGAAATCTGCCAAATAATTTATAATTATATATTATATTTATAAATTATTATATTGATTTATAAAATGATTTACTTTTTATAATAGTAAAGGTACTTTTTCTGTTAAATACAAAAATAATACTTCAAGACTTATTTCTACTTTTCTTAATTAAATGATAAAATACGACAGAAAAAATATCATAAGCAGTATTATTTCAAGTTGCTGAAAAATCTTAAACTTTTTAATGATTATGAGGGTTTCATTTAGAAATTGAAATCCATCAAACTTTTCATTTACTTTTTAATATATTTATTTCATAGTCGCATATTTTCATAAGAAATTAAAAATAAGTCAAGGAACAAAATTTAGTTAATTTTCATAATTATAGAAAAGTTGTGATTATTTAAAAATGGATAAGATTCTTAAATATGTATTATGAGCATCCTATTATCTGTTTGAAATTTTGTGAATATTCAGTAAAATTGTTAGTAATTAAAATTTTATATTCAATTCTTAAAGAGTAATATACATAGAAAAGTCAAGTACAAGTAATAAAAACTATAATTGTTTGTCAACAAAAAAATTAGAATGTGTATACGATGTGTACGATAGAGCAAAAGAAAAAACGTAATTTGATGATATACATGATGTGCGCAAATTTAAAAGACTATAAACTATAAATCAATGTAAGAATTTTTTTCTCCCTTTCGTCGTTCGCGAAAATTTTTCAGGAACTTCTGCTGAAATGCGGGCGTTGCTTGTTTGAGAAATTGATATTTCGATGAGCTCCATCCACGCAACTATGAAACCATCGATGACATAAGGAAGGAATGGATGTTGGCCTAAATAAGCATAGGTGGAAACGTTGCCAGGTTGTTTACTAAAAAATTAATGCGACATCATTGAAGGATCTCTTGAGCCTTTGGAATTGAGGCTCCACAAGTAACTTAATTTAATTTATAAAGATGGAATTTTCTAGCTGTTCTTAAATTCTTATAATGTTGTACATCTGCTTCATACTCAATTAACCGTAAACCAATGCTGTTGAAAATATTTTGTACAAGAAGTTGTAGAATGTCCATTATTTTTAAGTGACTTTAATTCCATTTTTTAATTAGTTGATTCATACTCATTTTACGATCTTTAGTGATGAGTATATCATATTATATATTGTTACTAGATTATTTTAAATATTGTATCTTGAAATTAGGTATTTAAATCAATAAATAGATAAATATTATGAATATTTATTAACCACAATAAAGTAATAACAATTGAACATTGAAAAATTTTATGAATTATCGTTTGTAAATGAAATTTAATGGCTTTTATTTAGAATGAAAATACAAGATTACAGTTTTCAGATCGACAAAATGACGTCGAAAAATCTGTACCAACCAAGTTTTCGCGGCTATAGATAATAAGTTTTAATACTCACAGCTTGTAATTTCTTTATTTATTATGCCTACTAGAATCAAGTTTTTTATGATTTATGAATTAAATGTAAATAAGCTTGAATGGATGTTCGTAATTAATACATCATCAATCAAAAATTTTTAATCGATTTCAACAGTTTTATTTATAGAAATATAAAATCCATCCAAATTGTAAAAAATTCTTTTTTATACAATTTCATTCTATAAGATGATTTGTATAAACTGATTTGTTTAATTGCTATACTTTGGTTTTCTTAATTTATTAGAAAAATTGATTTACCCGTTCAATACAATTAATACGGCAAAAAGATTTTTTACAAAATGCAACAGTATTTCAACAAGATTATTCCGAATGAAGATCGTATCATATTATATCTTTCCTCCAACAACCATCATCTCTGAACTGTACATTTGAATTTACATGCTACGTAGAATGAGAGATACGAAATAATTGAGATCATCTATAACGATTGTTGCGGTCGTCACGGTATCTTTAAATTTCGATGGACACGAGGTTGGCGAAGTCCAACGAATTATTTAGCTTTTGCTAGAAGAGCTATGCCGAACTACTAAGCGGTTAATGAATTAGTGGTTTACCGCACTAAACAACTGAACATGATTGCGACATTGGTTATTCCACCGATGATTCTGTAAGCAAAATTAATCATGTAAGTGTTTATAAGTGAATAAAAGTATTTATATAGGATTAAATAAGATCTAATTTTAAAGCGAGCCAAAATATGCGCATTCTACACTGTGTAGTTACTCTGAAATTACAAATTATTAGTAATTTTAATAAATCATCATTTCAATAGTTCATTAATAAAATCGTTTTAATGCCTAGTACTTATTAACAGCTATATATTATTATATGTAATATATTATATATAATATACCGGTTGTTGTACATTTCATTAAAATTTTTTTAATACAAGATTTTTGATATTTATCTGTAGATATATTATTTATTACCTGTCATATTTTAGTGATATTTATAATTCATTATTTGTTAACTATAATCAGTGGATGTAAAATGTAAAAGTTATATAATGTAGCTAAGAGCAAATTTACAAAAATCATGTATTGATTAGTCGGTATTTTATGCATATAACGTTTATGTTAATAATTATATATATATATATATATTAAGTATTAATATACCTATTATTTGTAAAGTAATTCATAGATACTATTATTCACTAAAAATAAATAACTTTATATAAGCTCAAGATCTACTTATTTCTGATATTTTTCATGTACTAAACATGATATATTATATTCAATTAAATCGAATTCTAATAAGAAATATTTTGCAAGTATTAACATTTATAAAGGAATTTATATATAGTTTTTCATAAGCAATATAATAAAAAATACTTCAGGTCAAAGTTCATCGACAGGAAACAATTGGCATACCGTGACCGCTATGAAACAAAACCAATAAAAAGTTTCTGGTGGTGATTAATTTTAAAGCATTTTTCATCTATTGTTCTTCGTTATTTATTAAAATATAGCCTTTTAGATTACTTTCAAAATTCGTTATTATTTGAAAGAATTATAAGAGATATTTTTTAATATATTTATAATTATATGTAAGGTATTTTATCATATAAATTATTATTTCATATTCATATGTATAAATTTTTATTTATTTATTTTTTGATTTTCAATATCATAAACAATAGCTTTTAAAAATAATAAAATGAATTCTGATAAAAATTTATTCAATTATATAGAAATTATTTTTAATAAGATACGAATATTTGTTTATATTTATATTTTACGAGAAACTGAAAAACTTTAATAAACTATTTAAATTCTACTCACTATTTTAATATAATATTATTATATTAATTACTCTAATCTACTATGTTACACGTATAATTTAAGATCTATAACATTAATTTCTAATATCAAATCTACAAATCATTGTTGCCTCATCATTTGTATACCATTAAATGTAGAGAACGATTTGAAATATAATTATATTAACACATACTTAGTTACATGATTATATTTTGAGATATTGTAATTAAAATTGATCGAAAACATTATTACACCCAGAATTTAATTTTGATCAAGTTGATTATTATATGAAATTTGTGTATTCACCGTAATGCCTAGTTCCAATATATTTACATCTCTTATTTCAAAAAGTTTTTCACACATCATAAACAATTCATCAGCAATTCCATATTATTATCTACTTAACTTCATTTTCTCTATACATATTTTTTAAATCAATTCAATATAAACAGATTTATGGTTTCTTCAAATAAATCAAATGTCTTATACTTAGTAACTTCAAATACATACGTATAGTGGAACGTCAGAATAGAATAAATTTCTAATATATTTATTTGATGCGAGAAATCGTCCCGCTTACAGCACGAAATTGTTGCAATGCAAAATCAAAGTTTTATCTACTTCACTTGAGTAAAGTTGTTGGTTGTTTGGCAGAGGATATTTCAGTGAGTACACGGGAATATCATTATTACAAATTATCAGAAAGTATAAAACCGTTTTAACATTTCTTATTTAACTATTTCTAATTAAATAACACTTTCTTATTTATGAAAAGGTAAGAATACCTTGAAGAAGATATAGAAGACCATATGTGTTGCGTATACTGCGGAAGGCAAAAAAATTATTCCATTAGAAGTACGATCACATATTACAATTTGAAAACTTTACACGTTTATTGTAAATAACACTTCGATTTTGCGACCCAGAGTTATTCGTGCCAAAAATGGTTCAAGCTTAACATCAATCTAATAGTGGACATACAATTCCATTCTATTTCTCTCGATCAGCCTTTCGAAAATACCAATGCACTGGGAGAACTGCGGTTACATTTTCAAATCGGTTCTGTCACTCATTATTTCAATGTGAAACTTTCCACTAGTGCCTACTCCACGCTTTTCGCTTGCGGACGCCAAGAATTTTTAATCTCTCACGGGGATGCACGTTCGGAAATGTGAATGAATTTGTGTTGAAGCCAGTAGCGAGTACAATACTCGTGTGCATGGTGCAACCAAGAGAATTTTCAACTGTGCGATCGAGTTCGGTACTAAATGAGACGAGGGAAATAGGACGTTTTCATGAGAACAGTTCGTTATCGTTATTTTTCCTGTTGTGATCTGTACTATAACATTATCTTGCATTTTCAATTACACACATTTATCTCTACATTTCTACGTATCAAATATACTTTATTAAGAGTAAAAACGGCATTTATTCTCGTAATAAGGAATTAAGAATCTAAAAGACAGATGTAAGAGTAGGTTCCATGACATTCATGTTATTAGAAATATGGAAAATAAATTACCATTTGAGTTTCATAGCTATACTGAATAAGATACATTCCATATTTTTGCAGTACTTCTAACAATAGTCTTTTTATTATATCAATATTGAACCTAATTTATGGTTAGTAAATGCTTTTCGAATAGATTATATACGATTAAGATACCTTCTTTTGCAATAAATAGGGCTATTTGAAATTTAGGAAAAGGTTCTCTATTACATTTATATAATTTTCGAACTAGTTCTTCCTGAGTTATGTGACTTTTTTATTGTTTGTGATGGATCGTAAATTGTTTATTGTCGTCAAATACGTAAGAAATTATCAATATCAAAATTAAAAATTTTCATCATCTACAATGGTACGTTTGTCCGCTATTTTATTCAGTGGGACATTTAACAATATCTAATTTATAATTACAATAATGTTAAATAAACGGCTCTTGAACCACATTCAGTTTTAACTCTATTATTAATGTATGTGTATTTTTATTATTTTCTAAATAAGAAAAGCTGATAAAGTAATCGTGACTACCGTTAATGCACATATTTAATAAAGTATACGTTTCAGAAATTATTGAAAGATGACATTAATTAATTAATATTAATCATTTACTTCAATACGTATCGAGTGGAAAAGATAATCTTATAATATGTATAATTTAATCTCATTTCTGTTTTGGAGAAATTAAGCTTAAGTTGTAGATAAGATCAGAAGATTAAGACGTAATAGCCGTCTATACTTGATATCGGTCCCAAAACGAAGCGAAGAATAAGTTCAACTGACATTTTTTTTACTCAAGGCCAAAGTTACCGTTGACCCGAAAAGCGCGGAACAGATGTATCCACTAAATGCGCCCTGACAAGGGCAGAATAGTTAGTTCCTAAAATTTTCCTTTAAAAGGGTGGTTTCGAGTATATCTAGATAGGTCGCTGGATATGCGACGACAGGTAAAAAATAATATAAATAATAAGTTATTTTTCTAATGTCAAACTCGTCATCGAGAGGCAGTAATAAAGCCCGCTCACACCGTTCATCCAAGATGCTCGGAGAAAGATATGAAATCATCCTGAGGTACTTACAAATGCTCTACTCCTTATGCTGCTTCAGTTGCCACTACCTGAGAAGTTCCTGTGTGCTCTTCTTTAAACAGAAATCAGGGTATGATGCTTCTCTCCGCTGCTTGTCGCCGAACCCAATCGATGTCAAGCCCCGACGGACGAATCATGGACAGCCGTGGACGAAATTGGGTCGCGTTGCTCGGATGTGAAACCCCGGGGTCTTTCTCGCGCCTATCTGCCACTTCACTCTCTTTCTCTCACCACGACTTCTTATTGAAGAAGCGCATGGAAGTGCATCTTCGTCTATCGGAACCTACACTTTTGTAGCTTCATACGAGCTCGAAAATTCCTTTAACGATGCACCCGGTGCACGTCAAAAAGAAACGTAAAGCTAAATTATATATATGTAAGAAAGTAAGGTAATGCAAGGAAATTAAAAAGAAAACAGGAAAACTCACAGTAGCATAGAAAGAATTGAATGTAAACCTGAATTAAAAGAAGAGAAAGAAAAAGCGACTGACAAGAAAAAGAAGTTAAAAAAGATAAATAAATTAAATACCAGTGTAGCGGAAGACAAAAAAAATATTGAGTGAATAGTCTAGTGAGTTGATAAAATAAAGTAGGAAGAAAAAATGTATAAGGTGGTACAAAGACAGAGAACTTACAGGAAAAGCCAAAAAAATTGAAAAATAAAATAATTTAAAAAAGAAAAATGTGAAAAAAATTCGAAATTGAATTTAAAAGAACAAAAAATATAAAATATTAATTTCAGAAAAGAATTAGGAAAAGAAACAGAAAATTGATATAGGGGGAATGAACAGAATTAATAAAAATTTTGTTTAAAATATTTTCCAGAAATTGGAAAAAAAGGAATAGAAAGAAGAAATAACGAAAAAATAAAAAATCTAGAATGTAAACTGAAATGAAGGACAAAGAACTGGAAAAATTAATATAATTATAAAGGCTTCTGCCTCTTAAGTAGCGAACATGGAACAAAAAATAGAAATATACTTAGTAAAAATATAAGAACTAAGATTACATAATCAGATCGGAGGTTTCTATAATAATAGAAGAAAAGGACGGCAGATGGTAGTAACAATAATTGAAAATAGACAAATTCTCTTTAGATTAATGAAAAAGAGAATCAAACCGTGAGGTTTCTATTGATATTGATCTTACGATAAGTGACAGGTATACAAAACAGGGGGGCAGGAAACAGATTACAGATGAAAATCTACTTACTTGAAATGACAGTGAAGAGAAATTCATTTAATACGTAAACCATTGAATATTGAATAAGAAAAAAAGAGAATAAAACGTTAAACGTAGATTATAATATAGCGTGTGTGTAAAATTTGGTAAGGCTAGTATATCAAGATAGTGAAGTACGGAAATACCTAAAAGATTTGAATATAATATGTCTAAAAGAAATTTGGTTACAAGAGAGGACGTATAAGAAAAAAAAGTTTAAAAGAAGGCTTTAATTAACAGTTTAGTTGTGCGAAGAGAATAAATAAAAATGAGAGAAGATTTAGCTCAAGATATATGTTAACAATAGTGTTTAAGTAAAATGAAGAGATAGGTTACATTTTACTTTTGAAAAATAAAATTTCATTACAGCCAAAACGTAGATGTAAGTGTACAAGTAATAAAAGAAAAACTGAATGATAATAAAGAAGTAATAGTTTTTAAAGACAAATATTGGAATGCCAGAACTATAAAATAAAGGTATACGACAATCTCAGGAAAAGAGATAAAAAGTAAAAGAATATCAAGCGACAATATCATTAAAAGGTAGACAAAGAAGATGATCCTAAGTAAATTATCACAAAGGAATAGAGGGTGAGTTTACATTCATAAATGAAAATGGAAATTCTATAATAGACTATACAATATCAGAAAAACGGCTATAGAGGAGATAAAAGGCCTAAAAGTACTAGTAACGACAGAGACGGATTATATGTCCCTAAAGACGAGAGTATATGTAGAAGAGAAGAAACTAAAATAAATGAAATAATAAAGAGCAACACATAGAAAGTATAATTCAGACAGATGATATATTAGGAAAGTACCATACAAATTGCGAAAATTTGATGTGCAAGGAAAAACATACAGATAGTATATGGTCTTTAATAAAATATAATATTAATCAATCAATATAACAAAATAAAAATAAAAAGGTAGAATGGAAAATAGGAAAAGCGATATGGTATAACAAAGAATAGAAATTAAAGGAGAGAGAGGTAAGAAGAGTTCAAAACAGGAAAAGTAAATTCATGAGAATATACCAGGAAAAAGAAAAAGTATAGAATGTAGTGCGGGAGAAAAAAAGAGAATACGAAGAGTTAAAATGATGAAAAATAATAAATGTAAAATCGGAAAGAAAGCGTGAATGTACATTAATGAGTATAGAAAAAGAAAGGAAATTATGGAAGAATCGATTCTTTATGAATAAATGTGAATGTACTAGTGAAAAGAACGTAATTCAATAAAGTTTAAAGAAGAGGACGTAGAAAAAGAAATACACAAGGAGATGATCTAATATGTTAGTAAAGTAAAGATAAGGAAGGCTTTACGGAAGGACAAAAAATATAAGATTACGTTTGAAGTATACTTGATATTTAATCGCTGAAAATTTGCTGAGACTATTTGAAATGATAAGGACAAAGGAAGCATATCTAACAATGACTAGTAACATTACTGGATTCAGCATATAAGATATATATCTATATACTAAAACTAAAGTTAATGGAAGAAACTGAAAAGATGTCAGTAGAAAGTCAATTTGGTTTCAAAAAAAGGAAGAGGGATAATGTATACTATTTACATATTGAGAAATATTCAAAAGCAAAAACAAGTGAGAAAATAAAACATATATTAGGGGTTGAAAGGTATGGATTAGATGTTTTCAGAGATATTGAGAACACGATAGAAAAATTAAAGAATAGAGAATAGAGAATAATGAAAGGATGAATGAATATGAAAATAGCGAGCCAAGATGAATAGATATAAATGTAATTTAAGAAGTAAAAGTTGTATATATAAGATGTTGGTTATAAGATGAAAAACAGTTTATAATTAAGATATTAACTAATTTACGCGAAGAACATTAATATTAGTTCTTGCAAAGACTAGAGACATAGAATATTCAATAATAACGTAAATAATATAAATATTCAATAATAACGTAAATAATATAAATATTCAATAATAACGTAAATAATATAAATATTCAATAATAACGTAAATAATATAAATATTAATAATAACTGTAATAATAATAATAATATATAATTTTTTAAATATATATTAGGAATATATATTAGGTTCATCAAGCTAATTAAGAAATTAAAAGACTTATTTTCACAAATAATTTACACTGTGTGAGGATAAATTTCATAGTGAAGGTAAGTTCATATATTATGTCGTGCGATCTATTCAATAAGTCTTAATATCATTGAAATTTTCGTAATGAAATTTAGTTTTTTTTATTAAAGTATATTTATTGGAATTCTATATTACAAGATATTCTTTAGTATAGTTTTGTAGTGTTCTATCCAATAATAATAATTTTCAATAGTGATAATCATTTTTTAATATTAATACAATATATCAACTTGTGTAAATATATAATTGTATTTTATAATAAAAACTTATATATTTCCATGTTTGAAAACAGGAGGCTAAAATATTTCTTTATTTTAAAAATTTTATATAATTGTATCTTTCAATTATTATTATTTACTTTGCTATGATAATAATTTAATCTTCATTGTATTATTTTTTTTCTATTTGAAGTTTGATTGAATATTTCTTGCTTAATTATTAATTATATTATTTAATTTATAAATATCATCAACAAATTAGTGTTAGAAGGCGAAAAATGAAATATAAATTTATGTTGACAATTTTTTATTTTGTATGGACAGATAAGTAATAAAGTTGCATTTAATAATTATTTAGCCACACTGTATCTTATATAAAAAATTTTGACATATATTAGTTTTCGTAAAATCATACCTGAAAAAATCACTGTTCATCATATTAATTAAAATTGGAAATACGTAATAATACCAAAGTGATTATTTTATAAACTTTATACACTCTGTATAATTTCATATTTTTTACATTTATATTTCACCAAGATAGAAATATTATCAATTTCTGTTTAATTGAGACAGTCAAAATCTTATCCTAATAAAAACTTATAGTTCAATTTGGAGCAATAACAAATGTATGAAAAATTATCTTAATGATTATTTTATTATTAATGTAATAAATAGTATTATATTGCATAAATCAAGATATTTCAAAATAAATATTTATTCAACTTCTTTCACAAATCATAGCCAAAATGTTCATCAGTTTTCAAGAAATAATCAAGTTACTGAAATTACTAGATTCAACTTCTGATCCAGTCAAGCTGAGAAATTGATCACTCACAATAAGAATCGTTTATTATAAAATATAAAAGGATTTTGTGTAGAATAATTTTTCTATCGTACAGACTTCAATATTTTATATGAAGTTCGTATTTATGAGTTTATAGCTCAAGAGAAAAGAATACTACAATTTTAAGTTAACAATGCAGTTATACAGTAATTTCGGCTGGATATGGATAACAAAAATAGCGAATAGTTAATGAGTGATTTGTGTTTAACTCCATTATGAATTCTTTTTTCAATCGAATGAGCTCCTACAGATATTATCCCATATATGCACATGTACGCAGCTCGCATAATAGTAGGAAATGAATGGCTCGATATAAGTATATTCTCGTCTACTGGAGTATAGTATAGTGCGCTAGCATAAGTGTAATATAGTCTACCTCTCGTGACTTTCGCTACTTCTCTCTCTCTCTCTCTCTCTCTCTCTCTATCTATCTATCTATCTATCTATCTCTATCTCTATCTCTTATCTATTCCTTTTTGTCTTCGTATTAGTGTCTCTCTCTTTTTATCTTTGATCTTTCAATTTCTCATACTTTTTATTCTCTTTTACGTGGTTGTGCAGAAAGCGAGAACTGGAGTGTACATATATACAGAATCGGATTGTCGACGCGCGAATTATATTTGAGGGCGACGGTCGATGAAACATAGAGGTACAAGGAAAACAAGATGATAGTGTGTATGCACATATATATCTGAATATAGATGTAAAATTAGATGTAACCCAACGTTTATACTTAACATTAAAGATAAAAAGAGAGGGAACACGAGAAAAAAGTTAATGTCCCAAATATTTGAACGTGTAAAAGATGTATAATTATTTATATAAATTGCTAAATCCATGATCTTTTTTATGATGTGAGGCTTTTTTTATTCTTTATTTACTTAAATGACTTTTTTACTTTATTTACTTATGACTAGATATATGCTAAGAAATAAAATAAATAAAATTATTAAACACCTTTTGTCCTTTTTATTCTTATCAATTAAACAGAATATCGCTTATAACTTTCAATAAATAATCGATAATGTTCTTTTCAGGTAAAATTAATTATTCTCCATTGCTAAAACATATAATAAAAATTATATGAAATTTGAGATTAATTTGAGATTAATAATAATCATTTTAAAATTATGATTTTATATGAAAAATAACAAATTTGCCTCACGACAAAGAATAAATTTTATATCAATATAAATCTTTAATATTATTATAAAATATTAAATTTATTAATTATTAAATTATATCTATCTATCAAATATTAAATTTTCAAATTTAATATTGCTGTCAAAATATTTAATAAATAAACTGTACGAAGCATTGTAAGTTGTTTACGAAAGCATTAATAAAAGTGACGTATAAAAGTCAAATATTTAATTTTCAGTACTTAATTTTGTAAATAATACATCCTATGCAAAATTTTATACATAATGTATATAAATTGTTAAGTGTCTTATTAAATGAGCACATTAAGGCGAATCATTAAGTAGTAAGATCAGCGTATGTTGAACCATAATATTCCACTTCTCATATGAAATCGTGAGAATGATAATGTCGATTTTCAAATTTGTTATATCGTTCGAATTATCGTTTTTTACTTTAACTCGTTGAATAATTTTTACTTATAAATATAATTGTTAATTTTAATAACTTTCAAATATTACTTTCTTGCATTCTATTATTAAAGTTTATGTACCTTATCAAAATTGTAGAAATTGTTTTGTTAAATTAGAAAGTATTATATTAAACGTTTAAAAAGACTCCCCACATATATGTATTAATAAATAAATATGTAATAATGAAAGAAGTTATTACACTTACATTGTCTTTTTGAAGAAACTACCAATGGCTATTAAAAGGCATTGGTAGTGATACAGCCGCAGGTAAAGTGTGTTTAGTTAAGTTGAAGCATTTAAGTATTAGATGATTTATTAATTCATCGGTTGGTAGTAAATATTGATATATACAATTATATAATAATAAATTCAAAGAAAAAGATAAATCTGTTTCATAGTTAAAATCAATGAAAACATTTTTCAATGTTAAAATAAACCTTTAATGGTATCTCTAATTGTTGAATAGCGTGTTTGAGAAACAAATGAAAGATAGAAGAAGAGAGAGAGACTGAAAGAAGATAAAGGTAAAAAAGATGGGCTTAGTTACGACACAAAGTATCTATTCTTTCCTAATCCACGTGTGATACTTTAGAAGCTTTGGCTTTTATTTAAATATGAATAATATCACCAATGTTAAAAATTTTAATTTGAAGTAAAGAAACCATATATTATAAAAGATTCATGTATGTAAAACAATGATATATGCATTTGTCAAAATTATAATTTATATATAACGTTTGTAATAAATTATTAATTCTAATCCTTAAAATATTTTTAACTTCTACTTTTGTCACGTATTTTATAGAAATTGTTTAAGGTTATAGTATTTGAAATACTGATAGCAATATTAATATGAAAATTAATGACAGCCATATATTTTGAAAATTAATTTTCGAAATTATATTATGTTAAATTATATCATTATATATTTTAACAAATGGAACGAATTTTCATTAAAGATTAAAATTTTTCGAACAATATCTTTAACATTAAACAAAATATTCATTTTTAATAAATATATTAATTTCACCTTGATATAAATTTATTATAAAGAAATTTACAATTTGAGTTAATTGTTATTTACCAATGACAAAATTAAACAGTGGTCAAAACTTTCTATGTATATAAACAATTAAAAACATTACGTCTCAACTATGGCTAGAAACGTCGATTCATGTTATTACCATATAATGAATATGAAGATCAATAATTCTTGAACATGTACAGTTTGACCAAATACATTTAATTACTTATAGCTTCTTTCCGAAATCTATTTTAATTTGTCTATTACAATAAAAATATTATAAACTTAACATTCAAAACGAATTACTATTTTTTATTTGATTTTACATAATTTAAATTTAATATCTTGTACTTTTACATAATGAAGGTATAATTTTAATTTATTCTATTTGTTGGAAAAACTGATTTATCTGCATGAAAAATGTTCTTAGTAATTTTATCAATAATAAAATAAGGCTAAATATAATAAAATGAAGATATGGAAGAAATACAAAAAGTTTAAAATATTTTACTTATTTGAAGTTTGCCAATCATAGAAAAAAAATAATACTAACTGTCATGATGTAATAATAATACTATAATACAATTTACTAACTTATTACCATCAGACATACGTATAAAATATGTTAATTGATATAATGATCTAAGTTATTTTACAAATAACTAGCATTTACGTACAAGTCCATATGCGCACACACGCATGTATAAGCACATCTATTCGCTTAAGTACATACATATATACATTTCCTAATTTAAGTATTACGATTATTATTTTATTTTTTAACAATTGACTTATAACTTGCCAATTTAAGAAGCACATTACTTGCATATATTTTGCATCGATTTTATCATAAATTTATTATTAATCATTGTTACTTATTTGAATATATGTTTATTTTATCCTAAATTCTTGTGAATTCTGTCTTTTCTAATTCTAATATATGTGAGATATTTCTTTTTGCCCTCTAGTCAAAACTAATGCTTTAATTCTCTGTCTCAGAGTATTATTTGTTTTTTCATATTTTATTCCCTATGTGATAAATGTTTAAAATACATTGTTAAACTTAATATATCTACGAAATGGTAATGAATTTAGATTATTATATCATTAGTTATTTTACAGAATTAAAATTATTAATAATTCACTATACTATATAAATTAAACAATACATTCGAAGACTGAATAGAATAAAAAATAAAGCAGTACGTTTTTTGCTTTTTAATCGTTAATCTCAAGACACTTGCATAAATAATTTCTTATTTATAGTTACTAGCTTAATCAATGTAAACAAATATTTTTTTTAATT
Organism: Wiebesia pumilae; assembly: GCA_018907045.1. Lineage (NCBI taxonomy): Eukaryota > Metazoa > Arthropoda > Insecta > Hymenoptera > Agaonidae > Wiebesia > Wiebesia pumilae. Next base: position 996,821 of record JACCHZ010000149.1, on the reverse strand, counting down.
TTAACAATATTCTAATTAAAAATATAACTAATAAAAAATTTTTATTCCTTTAATAAAAATAATATGCAGTTCTCGAAATTCTTCTTTTTAGTTGATATTGAATCACAAATACATGATCTCATAACTATTGTTCTACTAAAATTTATATTGACGATTCTCGAGAACTTATTTTAAATATGAAATAGGAATTGTAGAAGAAACTATATAGAACCACTACTTTTTAGTTAAAGTACACAAAAAAAATAGTAATTATTAATTTTGAGTTACCTTTAAAATTCAATGAAGCTTCTTTATTTAAGTGTCTTTATTAACGAAGCTCAATAAGTTAATTATAAACGAATAATAATTACAAAATAATTAATAGTTAAAATAATTTATCATTAATTGAGTAAAAAGTATTGGAATTCACCCGATTGCTGCATGTCGAGATTTTTGGAATCGTACTGTTCGTTCACGAAATCTTTCTCGAATCTTCCATCCACGCTTGAATTATTTGTAACAGGATCTATTTATTGTGATGAGGAGAGGGGATGGAAGTTCAAGTGGTGATTCGATAATCGACCAAATGTATAATTCGGTAAACTCTACTTATTTGATTTCCGCGCAAAGTTTTAGATTTCAGAATTATTTATACAACAAACTCGAAATTTCACTCTAATGCAATAGTACTCGTAATTAGGTGATTTACGAAACTAAAATATTATTATCTTATTAATCGTCTGCAAGAATTCAGTTTAATTACTTGGTATAGAAGTGATCTATCAATAGTCACATGACGTTGCAGGTAATGTAATACCTTACAAGATACCTTATATTATATACCTTATACAAAATACCTTACAAGAAATCGTGATTTTTATTGTAATAAATGAAAAGTATTACATCTTGTGATATATAATCGTGATACAATATGATATATTTTAGTTAGTATTTTAATGAACTGATAAATAGAAACATTTTTTAATTCTTCAGCTATTACTTCTTTATTTTTTAGTATTATTTTGTAATTGTAAGTTTTGAAGACCGAAAATCCCTACTCGATGTTCGTAGCTATTCGTTAATATTTTATTTCTTAATTCTAAATTGCAATAAGTACTTATTCGATATGTCAGTCCAAATGGATTTTATTATTTCACAGTAAGGTTCACAAACAATGAATTTCTTAGCCATTTATTAAATAAGCTATTGGTGTTTCCTACTAAATTATACTTTCTTATCATATACTAGATTTAAAGTACATTATAAAGTCGATCTGATTAAGTTTTGGCATGTAACTTTTACGGATATTATATATTATTATTATTTTCAGTATGAATAGATTTTATTTTTTTGATACGTAATTTTCTAGCTTTAAATTATCGCTATATAGCTTCTTAAAATACGTGGTTCATTAAATTAAGATAAAGTTTTCAGCTTTATAAAATTTTTACTTATTTATTCATATTATTTTTTTATAAAAATTTATTTTTGAAAATCTGTTGTAGCATTTGCAGTTGGACTAATTATTTTTAATATTAATTAATGCTCGTTGTAATGCGTCTCCATGTTTATTATAATTTATTTAGTATAGTGGTTTCAACTTATTTTATAGAATAAGTAAATTTTTAAATAATATTCATATAAATAATTAAATTTTGCTATTATTAATTATATGATAATGGTACATTTTTCGTTAATGATATGCAAATATTATTATAGGATTAGCTTTGTGTTGCTTTTCAATTTTTTATTTCAAATTGCTCTAAACTATCTATTCGACATAGATTAATTATTTGAAAATATTGTTTAAACTTATAACAAACATATCTTTCCTTTTAAAAATAAGAACTTAAATTGCTGACTTTCGAAAATAATTAATAATTTTAACAGTAAGTTCCTGTTTTAGGTATGTATTTCAATATATTCACATTAAATACAGTGAATAGAACTTGCTATAATCATGGATATTATTTGTGACTAAATATTATCACCTACCCAATAGACTCATCAAACCAGAAGTCAACTAAATAGCCCTACTATATCAAATAGTGTTATGATTTGATTCAACTACTCGCAATTTATAATTGATTTATTTTTCAAGATGAATTTATACATAAAAATGTATTGGTGCATTAAATAAGATTAGATACGTTATATATTTTTTGTAATTCACAAATAACCGTAATATAAGTCCTTGAACTTCAATACGTTATTTTTATAAACTTAGTTTAAGTTTATAAATAATTTTACAAAACGCTGATAATAATTTTTAATATCATGGTATTGTTTTACATATAAATCATGTTATGTGTTACATCAAGTAAAATAGATTGTTAAATACAAAAGTAATGATAATCTTTACTTATCTCAAAAGATATTTATTCAATAGCTTGAGTACCGTTTTACCTAAGCTTTAATTAGCAGTTACGTGATATATTGGTAACAAAATTTCATTTTAAGGGTCCTTTTCAATAAGTTTTAAGGTCCCTTTCAATATTTCAATTTGAAATAATGGAAAAAGTTCGAAGAAGTCATGTCTACGAATCGAATGGCTGTACCATTATAGTAATACGTTATTTCGCCAAGAATGTTTACATACATTGACGCGATACAAAAGCCACACTTTTCTCCATAATTAGGATCTTTTTCTTCAAATTACCTAACGCAAATTACATGATACTTCTAGAAGGTAGTTACTTTCAACCGTGAAACTTACCGATAGAAATTCACGATGAATCGTTACAATGAAAACGATAAAAGGATCTTGATATTTGACAGAATTACACACGCGTCTTTCAGTCTTGACTCTTAGGAAGAGCTGTATTATGATATTTGAGCCTTCATTTTAAGTTTATAGATATGCATCTACGTTTTATCAGTAATTACGATACGTTTGAGCAATTTTGAACAGTAAGTAATAATTTAAGTATTTAGAAACATTGAATTTTGACTCATTTTATTTAAGAATCTCATACATGAAGTTCTATAGCTTTATTAAGCTTCCTAATAGAAATTTTGAAATTAATAAAATCAATCCCTTCTTAAAAGTATTTATAAAATTTGTATACATCTAAAAATGATATAATGTCAAGACAAAAAATCTTTCACTACTTTATAAGAGCTTAAAATAATTATCATCAATTACTACTTCAAGTGAAAATGTAAGTTAGAAAGCAATAAAACTTTTCTAATCAAAAATAAGCAGATCATTATGGATTTGTACTTAGTTCCATAAAAAAAGAAAAAAGAAAGTAATATAAAATTTTAAATTAATACTGCAGAAGAGATTAAAATCATAATGAATTATGTATTTTAAAAATAATTTAAAAATAAAATTTGAGGGAAAATTTAATTTTTATTTTCATCAAAATATGAAGTTAAAAATATACTTAAAATATAACGTGTTTTTTTCAAAATTTTCGAACTATTTACCCAGTATATTGTCATAAATATATAAATAAATATATATATATATATATATTTGACGATTTAGTTGCATACGTTTTTTGTCAAAAAGTGTTAAAATAATTATTTTCTCACGGATACTTTCTGTATACATTTTTAATAAAATCCTAACTGATTTATATTAATTTCTATTTTTGGTCAATGAAAATTATACAACAAAATTCGATTTTATAAAGAGAGAAGAGTAAAAATTTCGATTTGGATGTATTAATTAAAAATGGAATATAACATATTCCATACTATAAAGTAAAGGTTAACTTATTCGTGTAACTTTTTCAAAAAATTTTATATTTAAAAGTAAAAGAAAATTACTTGTCTGCATTCTTTATTTGATTTGATTTAATATTTAAAAATAATAGACTATTCACAAGAATAAACTAACATGAAAGAGTTTCTGTTATTGATTTTTTTCAATTTTTTAAGTAAATTACAATTATCACAGATTAAAACAAAAGCATGTGTAATTTTACTTATATCCTTTTCATATGCAGCTTTTTATTACAAAATATCTTTATTACTTTGTAATGCGAAGTTTATATAATCATAAGTACATAAAGTTTATATTGAAAAGCTACCATTAGTATGTAATATAGATTTTAAAGTTATTGCTTGGTTTATATTTGTAATTATCTAGTTCATAGATTTCGTAACTCGATAACTAACTATTTCTTGTAATTATGTAATTTACAACAATATATAAGATATTAAGAAGACACTAATATTTGTTTAAAAAGAGGATTTGAATAAGTTTAGGACTTACGAATTACAAAGTAACTTAATACTAAAATTACAGTATTCGCTGGATTTTGTAAAGTAAAGTTTTCACAAAAAATAACTGGGTACTTTTAAAAAGTGTTCTCATTTATTCTGCGTGGCGGTTTTTATTGCAGGATATAGATTATAAAGCAAAGTAAACGAGCTAAAAGAGTGCGAGAGAGGGGAGGGAATTATCCAACAAGGCAGCGATTGTTACGAACCTGAAACAGCTCAGCCTCCTTCCTTTACATCAAGGGGTCAATTCTGTCTGCTAATCGACCATGTAACAGCATCGAGAATCGAGTACATTTCGGTACTTACGCAAACGCTGGCAGCTCTAATTTTCGCAAGTGTTCCACAATCGAGTGAGAAACAACCTTCATTGCAAGTGTAATTGAAAGAGATCTTGCTCTTCGTATTTTTCAATTCTTATCCGATTACACTTTTTCCGCGGCTATTGTATTGAACATATAATTTTCATGAAAACATTATGGAATTATATTTGGTTACAGCTAAGCCTCTAATGCTAGTTCGTGTGCTTCGTGCGGTGCGTGCCTCAAGTAATAAGTCAGTAGGTCATGAAATTTGTTTTGCATTAATTTTTTCATACTTAATTATCTTAGTTTACTAATAGCTTTACTATTTTTATAAATTATTGATGCTAAATGCTTTACTAGCTTCACTTTAACGCTCCAGGAAAGTTTTCGGTATCGATTTTTAACCTATAAAATATTTATAGCTGTACGAGTTGTTTCCCAAATAGATATAATATATCTATTTTCTAAAGTACTTCAACATAAAAAATATAATTAATAATATTCATCCCATCTTTAACAACTTGTTTTCTTCAATAATTATAAATATGTGTTTTCAAAGAATTATCAATTTTCTATGTAACGAGCAACAAGCTAAAAAGTATGACTTTGGTATATTATTAAGTATTAATCATAAGTTTACAATATAAACTTATTATGAATAAACTTATACAGATATTTGTATATTACAGTTTTTATCTCTTGACATTAATCGTTTACCGAAAGAAACTTGGTAAGAATGACGTGCAACTTTCAAACTAAACTCTAAGACATGAAAAAGTGTTACTTTTTATCTCTGCCCGACTGTAAGTTCAGTGACAATATTAAAACAGGATCATGCTTTGTATTTCCAACGTTTAAAAATTCATAAACATCATTATAAAACCTTTATACATCTTGTATAAAGGTTTCAATGAAATTTATGAACAGACGTTATTTGTTTGTAAAATACTAGAAACATCGAATTAATACAAGCTCCGTCGAGATCCTTCGCTCATTACGTTTACGTACGAGTAAAAAACAATACCATCCTAATTCGTCAGCAAACACTTCTTAAATAATTATTTCTGTTGCTTTACGAACAGACTAAAGCCAGTCTCAAAACACTATTGCAATGTATCGCCTGGTTAATAACTCAGAGCATCGGCTTTCACAGGAGTTGTGACATACAACTGGGTGCTAATCCTCGAGGCGAGAGGCGTGATGTAATTTTCGAAGTCTCCTGATGGGAGACTAACGTCGTGGATATGGCATGCGAAAAACGATAACGACGACGAGGATATGAAATAACCGCATATGGATGTGCAACGGAGACTACACATAGGAAATAACAAATCTAATAGGGTTAGTACCAGCCTCTCCGAGGTTTTGTCCTTTCGTTTTTTTTATATGCTTTTCGCGAACGGCTGTCATATTTTCCCAGTTATATCTACCATTGAATGTAAATTTCCTTTCAATTCTCACAATTTCAGTTTTCCATATATATATTCCGAAATGCTTTATCGGGAATCGTTTCGTCTTTTAATTTGGTATTTCTTATCGTATGTTTATTGAACGAAATCTATTCGTCGTTTTTCTTTATCATTTTCCTTTATAAGTACATATTCGAGACAATCCATTGTTTACTAATAAAATCTGTATTATAATAATGTAAATTTGTGCTAATCAATAAATTTTTTTAATTAGATTATAAATATAATATGTTTAGATTTTATGTCCAGAAGTTTAATGTTTGAAAAACTGTTGTACAAAAAATTGATAAATGTTAAGATTTAATAGTAGAGATGCAAGAAGTAATTTTGAAGAGTATTAATATTAACTAATTTTGATCAAGTAAATAATATCTACATTATTTTACTTGTTGTCAAAGTAAATATTTGATTTATTACCAATTTAATAATTATCATTTCTTTTCTTTATGAACCTAATTTGATAATCTAAATGAAATCATTTCTATACTACTACAATATTAGTATAATAAAAAATTTCTTTCTTAATGTAAGGGATACTATTAACGAATATTTATCAAATATGTTTTTACAAATTTTTTTTCAATTATTTTATTTATTTAAAAATATACAATTCTTTTAACAAATTTTTATAAAAGTAAGTATAACTTGCTACATAGATGTGATACATAGAACATACTGCTTAGATTTATAAATCTAAGAATAATTTACTACATACATAAAAAAGAAGTTCTACTTAGAAGCTAGTTCATTTTGAAAAATATAATCTGTTTAAACAAAACTTTATTATTACTTGTATGAATTTTAAGAAAAATGAAAAATGAGTTGGTTATTTTAAGCGATAGAAAATAATTTTATGTTATTATTTTCAAATCATTTTATAAAATATATTAAAATAAATTTGTTTACTTCAAAATTCTGTGCAACTTCGATTATTACTGCTATATTAACTTATTCACCAGTAAGTTTTATTCTTATTGAATAAAAATTGAAAATCTGAATATTAGCACTATCATATTTTTGTAAAGAATTTTTTGTCGTATCCTACATAATTCACCACTAGATTCGCGCAGTGTTTCTAGTCGATTGAACTTCGACTACAAGTAATAAAAGTTGATGGATTATCTTGAAAAAAAACGTTCTTACCTTTGTAATATAATTTTAATACAATAATATGTGCGACCCTAACTTTTGTTTTTATGCTAGTAGAATAGTGATGGAGAATTCTTGAAACATCGGACAATTACTCGTTAGCCGTCTGAAGAATGTGTAACTATAATCTAATCTCAGTTTAGTATTTAATCGATTACAAATGTTTTGTTTCCTAGATTTTCAGAAGAAAAAACGTATATCACTCTAATTTCAATTTTGAATATTTTAGTAATGATATTTTTAAATTTATATGTCTACATATTGCTTAAAACAGTATTTGAGTCAATTATTCATTTTATATATTAATTCTTTAAATAATATAATACAACGATATAAAATTTATTATTTTTTATAAGTAATAATTGAAATCTTTAATCAGAAATAAATTTTTATTATACTTTGAATTTATTTTTTCAGCAAGTTTTAAGTCAGTTTAATATTTTAAATATGGAAAACCATAGATTTTTGTTACTATTTAAACTAACAAATATTAATAAATGAATAAAATATTAAAATATACTTTTTTCGATAAAATTTACCGATAAATAATAGAATTTAAACTTAGAAAAACTTATGTATCTAATTTTTCAACGAATATTATGTAATTTTCGAAAATCATATTTTTCATAAATAAATATAGTTTCGATATACTTTAATAACTAAAAGTTAATAATTATAACTAAATAATATTTATACTACAGTACAAATGCCCCTTAATGAACGTTGTAATATTTGAACTTTTTGAATGGATCATATTAATTAATTATATTAAAGTTACCAATCATAACCATTTTGTCAAAGACAAAAATTATTAATATTTATTATAACGTTATACTTATTATTTACGTTCAAAGCTTGCGTTAATTAAATTATTTAAAAAAATGATTATTAAAGGTAAAATTATTATCGTCTATCCAAATTTTATAAATTATTCAATCATTAAAATTCATAATTTTTATTTTTAATCATTTGTGACAGCAATATTTTTGTTAGCGCTTTTTTATAAACCTATGGATTTCTAAGTTACTACACTTTTAAATTTATTATGAAATTCATTTATCCTTTCATAAAATCTTGATAGTTAAATTGATCGAAATCATGGTAACATTAATGAAATTATATTTTTTCATGTTGGAAACCACTATTAAAAGATTATGAATAAAAATTATTTTGGCACTTTTTCTTTTATTAAAAACTTGTAAACTGAGCTTTTCAACATTGAAATTAGTATCCAATTTATTAAACTATTTCAATTGTACAAATTTTAGAAATAGGTTTTTCATTTACTGCTCTAATAGAAAAAAGAACTTAATGTTAATAACATTTTTTATTATAGATGATGAATATATTTATTTGAATCCTAATAATTGAGAAACATAGAAATGAGTAACAGTGATATGTAAATATAAGAGTATTATTTTGTAATAAAAATTTAATATTCTCGTCTTAAAGATTATTTTTTTCATTAGTATAATAATAATTATATGAAAATTAAAAAAATTTATTACAAAATTCTCCTTAAATATAAAAATCAAGCAAAGAAAGATACAAGCAAAATAAATTAGATGCATCTTACTATATTTTAAAATAAAATATACGTATGGTTGTCGACAAAAAATATAATAATGTAGATGGGAATCATTTTAATTAGAGCACACATTGAGAAACTCGTTAAATTCGTTCGAGCGGACATATCGCAACTGACTTGACAGTACGCACCCATACACGCTCGTGTGTACACGCGCAGGTACAACAATTTAGGGTTTTATACATCCATAGCTAAATATCATTGACGTATCTGTGTATATAAATATTGTATTAAATATGTATATATATGTGTATGTGTGTGTGTGTGTGTGTATATAACCTTAGAAATGCTCATGCTAGGAAATCGCTTACCCAAAGCAAAACTTGTACATCAACACATCACTTTCCTTCTCTATTGAAGATCCTCCCACTGTTTCTGCATGTACATTCTAAATACGTGCAAAGTCATGAATGAATGCATAGTATGCATTAATATGAGCTCTCACGAGCATGGGATACGTAATATATATGGTTAAGCTTTGATCCTATATATCCATTTCATGTGTAGCTTTTCACGTTATCAATGCAAGAAAACTTATGCATGCTTTTCTGTTTACCGACGATGAACTATTATATCACGTGATATCTTGTGAATGTACTTTCTTTCTAACAAAGATAAACTTACAGTGAATGTCAATTCGATCTTTTTTTTCATGCAGGCTTTACGATAGCATTATGATTTCACATACGCATTAAGACACATGTTATTTTACAAACGCGAAAAATCTTTGTTAAACATTTTTAAATCTGTAGTACTAATCTAAAGTTTGTACAGATTACCCATAATATTTATTCCTACAGTATATTTTCACTAAAACGTTTGTTACATAATCGTCACGAATCACTTATAGATCGTACTTAAAATAAAGGAAAAAGAAAAAATATGTCCATTCAAAATTGTTTGACACTGATTAACTTGAAGATATTTGCTTTATACTAAAACTGGCATGAAAGATGGTTTAGTTGGTCAGAATTCACGATAAATGTGGAACATATACGAGCCCGAAGTTACTCGTTGCGCGGTTCGAGCGAGACTGAAGAGCGCGAAGCCTCCCCGGGTTAGTGCGAAAAAGGGACGAGCTAACTTCATCTCTCTCCCTCCTTCTCACTCCCTCTCATTCTCTCTCTCTCGCGCTCTCTCGCTCACTCGCTCTCTTTCTCGCTTCTATAGCTTTACTATGCGTAAGCCACGCTAAAAAAGAAGAAAAGAGATAAAACAAGAGGGAGGTTATACAACTCCTGTCAGCAATAGGCGGATTTCCCTTAGTACTTATGTATATGCCCACTGTCCGATTACTACATGTTCTTTCAACTTTGGAAAGAGACAAAAAGTATGTAGGCTCAACAAAGACATTATCGAATAAAGATATATAAACTCTGTTTTCATACGAAGTGGTAATATTACATATTTAGTCATAAACATTCTCTTCTTGAGTGATACTAATTCATCTGCAATATATTCAAATCACAGTCTTGAATACGAGTCATAAACTTGAATATATTTTAGCTACACTTTGTGAAAGAAAGAAAATAATGCAAAGCAAAACAATGACAAAGGATGTTAGAAAAACAAAATTTAAATATAGATATCTATCTACTAATAATACAGATTGCAGTACATCTCTCTTCTTTTCTTATACCTATAAAGTTGAATATTTTCTTTTAAATAAAAATATACTTTCTTGCAAAAGGAATAAAGTATTAATTATTAAAAAGAAACTAACTTTCTTCGATGTTCGGTCTCTAAATTGCTGCAACAAAGATTATATATTTGTAAAATTTGCAATTAATCATTACCAGAAAATTAATGGGAAGGCAGCGTTTAACAATAAAAAATATAATGATAACATTAATTACAATAAGTTGAAATCTTACATTTAATTACACTTGGGTGCATTAAGCAAAATTATGTTCTCAAATATTTATAATACGAGGCACCAATAATTAACTGTAAAATCGCCTACATTAATATTTAAGCAAAAAATACTACTGAACATTTCAAATAATTACATCATTTTAGACATTTATTTTCTTATTTAGTAATTGGTTATGTTTAGTTGACCCTATTGGTACCACTGATTATTCCTAATAGCATTAACGCATATTCAAACAATGAAACTTTTTATCAACTGTACTAAATACATCCAAAGCGTGTCTATGCAATCATATATATATACAAGCATAAGTGCATATCCAATATTTGCATATACCTTACAGAAGAACATCCATATCTCATACATAGTATCTTTAATTATTGTCAACATTGAGTTGCCATTATCTAAAATACGAAAACATGCTGTCAAATTTATTAATTTTTGCATATATTCATTAAATCTAAAATAATACAACAAACCTACTAACATTATGTAAAAATTATAATTAATGCGCTTTCAATTAATTTCAATAATATATGCGCCAAAAGTTTTATTATAGATTCAAATATCCTGACAATTTATTCGAACGTGCGTAGTAAGCCATGAAACGCTCTAATTCACTCGTCTTAGAATACTTGAAAACATTATCGTCCTTTTCACTGCTGCTTTTTTATCTTATTAAAATATTCTAATTAATTTAATACAATAATTTCCATTCAGTAATCAGTCTTCGAAATTCTAGACCCATTAACTTTAAATTGATCATAAACGCCATTTATATGGAATAAAATATTTTGTGAACTATTCGTGAAATAAGGTTTTTGAATGTCTTCAATGATATACAAATTATCTAGATATAATCAATTACACAAATCTATTATAAGTTCTGATATAATTGTAAAAAAACAAACTACTGCGATAAGAACAGGAATTTGACTGCGTTGTAAGAATTTTAAAGTACCAAAAAATTGAAGGGAATAGAAATTCAAGAAGATTTAAAATATTTTAAAATTTTGTGTATTAAAAAAAGACACCTTATCCGCGTTAAAATCTATACTATGTGTGTGTATGTGTGTATGAAACCGAAAAAGGCATTTCTTAATAATAGTTAAAATTTATAAATTTAAATAGCAATCATTTTAAATAAAATAAACCTTTCGAAGACGAGACTATGTACACAAGATGAGACTAATGTACACAACAATATTAAATTATGTAGGTATGTTTGATGCTACTAGATTTCTATTAATTAATAAACAATAAAAAATTTTATTGTTTAAAACGTCGTAATTTTTATTTTTATGTGACATCGTTGAAAATATTATTAGAATAGAATACATTGGAGAGTAAAGTATACGAAATACCGAAGGATAATGTTCTTCTAGATTCTCAATCCGTTCTTACCATTGTCGTCTGTATATCGGTGAGGTGTGTTGGACTGTCGCCATCAGACGAGTACTTTATCTATCATCGCTCATTGAGCCTACTTGGTTATTTTTTGGATATCCTGAAAAGGGCTAATTGTATCGTAGAAATTTTCTCGTGGTGGTTGCCAAAGCGGACGATGTCTTCTAATCGGGTGTTCGATTATATCCGTTTCGGCGGGCGTACTTGTCTCCTTTCGTTGAGTGGAGCTGAAACGCCTCGCTCCATCTTCCTTTGAAAAGTACCGCCACTCCAATTGCGTAAGACGATTTTTGCACAGGTGTTCCCCTTTTTTATCGATGCTTAAGCATCTATAACTTACTTGTACGAATTCTGGCTCGTATACATCAGGCGATAATTGGGATAACATACGCCGAAGTTTATATTCTCAACGTCATTTATGATCATTTAATGTCCTGCAACCAAATTCGACTTCGTAAGAGCTAATCGTGTGTAGATAATTTCAATTTATATGTAAAAGTAGGATCGGTTAAGAGTAATGATAGCTTATGAGCTTCTCTTACGTTTAAAAGTACTTTCATAAGTTTAACACTAAAATTTTGCATTTATTAATTATTAGTATCATGAAATGAATTTTATTAGTATTATCTATTTCATTCGTTATTGTGGAAAATTATTGAACATGTATTAAACATCAGATTGTTCAGACGTCGAAAATTAAAAATCGATGAATGCAAAATCAAATCTACTAATTAATCTTATTTCCTAGATATAATTTGACGTCCGCTAGGCGAATCGTCCCGAACATACTAGTAAGTGAAAATTCGCGTAGGTGCGAGAATTTTCACGTTATGAGAAGAGTGAAGGAAAGAGGGAAGCCGATAGGAGAATTCAATTGTTTTGTTGCCTAACATTAAAGTCTCGAAAGGGGTCACATTGGACCAGAGTGAGTAGCCGAGGAGGGAATGAAATACAGGAAGCGCGGACTCCTCTCTCAGATTTTTATAACATGCCGCCACATACACGCTTGCACCATTTCAGATCATTTCATCCTCTGGAACTCTTTTGTCCTCCACGAGTTCGGAGTAGAGAGAAATGAACAAACGTTTTACGTATATAATTCGACTTTCAAGGACGTTGAGATACAAACAGAGGACAAATCCACCTGTCCTTCTGAGGACGATCATCCTGTACCTTCATCAAACGTAGGTATCACAGCTGCCGATACCTGCATTACCCCAGATTTATATTATATACCTGTATATATATTAAAAAATTACTTCTAATTCTAAATTAGATCGAGTTCTTGTCAGATGAAAAGTGCTTCAGAATTTTATATAAAAATATTACTAAAATAAGAAGTCAATATAATGATATAACTAAAAAATTAATATGAAAAAATTCTCTTTGACAATATATGAATTTTATATATACAGTATAAAAATAAGTACTAAGGATTATAATTATCTGAATTATAATTTATCATAAATTACTTACACTCAAATGGTTGTTATTATACTATGTTATTATACATTTACTAATGAAAATTTTGTTTATATATATGGATAACTAACTAACATTATAACTAACATGTATAAGAAGTAAAGTTTTTCAAATTGCAATTTCCTATTATTCTAGCATATATTTTAAACCATTAAAATTGTTAAATAATTTATATAAGAGTTCGTATGTGTCATAAAAAATTTTAAAATATCGAATTACAAAACACCATATTTTGCATAAGGTTTTCCGAATTTTTCAATTTTGTCTATATTTATTTATATTATTATCTGTCGTTTTCATAATGGCTATGATCTCTTTTTAAAAGATCATACGGTGAAATTGTACCTCTTGAATCATACGCATGGTAATCACTAATACAGTCCTTGGTCATGATTATATAGTTACTGTCACCCTCCATTCAAGGCTTAAGATCAAGTATGCAAGTCGAAGGGTTGCATTCAGCAAATTGCGATTGGCAAATCCGGTTAAATTCATTGTTCTGCGGTGCATTCTCGACGAGACACGTCCGTAGAACTGTATGAGATACCTAATAAGGAGAATCAGACTCAAATAATGCAAGTGTATTAATTTCTACTTCGATAAACTAAATAGTTCTATTTTCTATTAGCTATTTTCTGTATTATAAAATATACTGAATATAAGAAAGACTGAAGATAAGAAAGACTAAAGATAAGAAAGACTGAAGATAAGAAAGACGACACAGACGATACATGAGAAATTGTAACTATTTTTCATATAAAATTTCCATCAATTAAATGAATTAATAACGTTGACTACTACAAAAAATTGCTCATTTATTTTTATATTATCCGATTATAGTTATTAATATTATTAAATTTTCATAAATCAGTTATATACCGAAGGAAACCAAACAAGTATTTTTTGCGTTTATGGCTTAGAAGCGATAGTATTCGTAAATATTACAATTATTGCAAAATGCAATATATGTAAGCTATCATTGCGTTTTTAAGGATAGTAATAGCTACCACTAAACTTCTTTTTCTAGAGTCAAGTAAAAATTTGTCCAACCGACAATAAGAATACCAATGGAAATTTCATTTTGAGATTTTAACAAATTACAAATAAATATTAAAATCTTAAGTATTTCTATTTAATGACCGAGATTTAAAACTTTTTTAAAACTTTTAATATTACAAACATAGATTTAAAAAAAAATACATATCTTTTATGACACAATAATTGAAAAAATCTACTCTGAGTTTATAGTTAAACACAAATATTATGTTTATACGTTTGTATTTCAATTGTTAGAATGAATACATAAAGAAAGAAAATTTTATTAAATAATATTAAGTAATACTAACATGAATTTAAAAATATTGAGGTAACTAGTGGTAAGAATATTTCTCATTTTGAAATTTGTTGGAAACCTTTTAAAAAATTAGATTAAAACTTATGGAAATGAAAAAATTTATATTTTTCCTTGCAATTTTAGTAGAATAAGAGTCTATAATCACTTTCAAGTATTGAATATATATATATATATTTTATTAAATAAATTTTCCGATATATCATCCAATCATTCGTATAATTCACAATAATCTGATTGTTGCCTCATTCGAACTTAACGATTCGTTCAAAATCTCTTCACATATATTTTTTATGAAAAAATAGTCTGTATATCGATAATGTAGACCTTTAAATCAATTGAGAACAAGTTTCTATCTTATAAAAAGTAAAAAACTTTCATAACAATTTTCCCTTCAACATGTTTAAGTTAATTTGCTAGTACTAATTATTTTAAAGGATCCACAGACTTAGTTATACATAATTTACTTTATAAAAGTGTAGTAATTCACATTTATTTTGAAAATATAATCTTTCATTAATATTATAAAATACTTTAATATTTGTAATGAATATCTTATTAATATTAACTACGAAAGTCTTCAAAAAATAAAATGATTAAAATTGACTTTGAGAATAAAATTTTGAAAAATTAATCTAATTATTCTTAGAAATTCATAAAAGCTAAGTCATTCTATTACATAAGTATTTGCTTCATAATAAATTGATTTATAAACATCCAGATTATAAACATGTAATTATCAAGCCTAGATCGTTAAATTCGAGGCAAAGTAATCATTTCGATATTTCCCAAATAAGTAAATATTTATGTATACATTAACACGCATAATATAGAAAAACATTTTTAATTGCTATACTTCCTACGATATACACTCATAGCTGAATATATTAGGATTTGCTAATAAACAATAAATCGTAACTTCAAATAATATTTGTCGAATGTTGAATTTGTTAGCTTAAAAATTAAGAGTTTATGAATATTTACGAGTTCAACAATTTTCAAGCATTTTCTGTCAAAGATTTTCAGCTAAAACTTTTCACGATGTTCCCTCATTACGCAAGCAAATTCTTATTTCATGACTGTTAAAAATACGTCCGGAACGATTCCTAGCAACTGTGAGAGCAAGTAAAAAAGAAAGCAGAAGCAGACAAAGAATTTTTCATTTAATACTATAGGTTTTCTGCTTATCACTTTCTCTCCTTTTTCGATGAAACTTTCTTCGCTCTTTATTCTACTTCAGTTTTACTGAATATTAGATGATATATCCAAGAGTTGTATTTGTATCTCAGTACGATACACGCTCTTTAAAGATCAAATAGCACTGTTTATTTCTGAATAAAATAAAGATATGTATACTTATTTTTAAAAATATGTATATTTATCAAACATTTACAAAATAATATTGTGATATAATCACTGATATAATATCATTTAATTATACATGAAAATCTTTTAAGTTATTAATGTAGGCAAATAGAATTAATCACCTTAAAGAGATTAAAATTGAACATTTATTTACTACACTTATTCTTCTGTATATATTGTGAAAAATATTTTAATTACGAATTATTGTATTTTAAGTTAATAAAATTATATGTTTATCCCTATACAGTTTTTAGGTTTATAATCTTTAAACACATATGCCTTACATTATATGACATTACATACTATATTATTCTGTAATATAAAATTTGATTCAACTATAGCTATTCGATATTAACAATTAAACTTTTATCTGAAATGAATCAATATAAAAAGTTTCCATTCAAAACCATCAAAAACAGATATAATATATAATTGAATTTTGAATTTCCTTTTTTTGATATATGGTTTCGAAAGTATGTAAACGATTATGTGTGTAATATGTCATTGTATATAATAATAAAATTGTTATTGAAAACTGAAATTCAACATTTATTATACATATATTGGATAATCGTATAAGCATTCATGAAAGGATATTTATTATAGTTATTAGACATGAATTTTGGAACTAAGATATTTTAAAGTCGTCTACATAGAATCGAATGATCGTGTATTGAGTGTGTCATACAATGAACATGATGAAAAAAAAAGATCATGCAACGGATCGCGTAGATACAGACTGTATACTACATCATCTTCTCACGAACAGAGAAAAGAAATAGATGGAACGGGGTGAGGTTACCGTGAATAGATAAATATGCGATGATTTTCCCGCAAGAATGGAAGAGAACTCGCTTGCATTGCCTGGAGGTATAAATCGAAACGCACCGACTTTCAGAATACTTGGACCCATAATCTTCAAAGAACAACTCATTCGGAACAACGAACATTCCAGCCGGAAGGTTGCCAACTCCATCCATCGGAGCAGCAAAGGATACTTCATCCGGGGCCATTGAACCAAATTCCCTCCCATAATACGAGCGATATTCGCAGGATATTTAGTCATACTGGACTGAAAATGTTTCATCAAGTAAACAAGTTTTTTCATGCATTGACCTTTCTATTTTCCATACCGATACAATATGTTCTTTTTACGATGAAATCGCAGCGAACACCAGTCATCCTTTTTCGGTTCAAATTTTCGACGTAAAAATAAAACCTAGGAGATAAGAAATCCATTTTTCTTAATTGATGGGTGACCTAAAAGTGTCCTTGCTACTGCATGTAGGAGACAAGGGCCTTCGCATATCGTTTTCTTGGAGATATTGTTCTGCTTTCCGAGGGTTATGGCAACTTCTCCATGAACTTATTTGTATTTTGTTATCCTAGAAACTAAATACATTAACTAGAACAACGAATTACTTGAAGGCTTGGATGGCAGTTAAATGAACACTCGGATATTTAAATCCAATATATATGCATTACATACTTGTAAAATAAGACATATCATTACATTGATGTGTTGTGCCCAAATTTTTAATTTTGAGTCTGTATTGACATTAAATTTTATATACTTTTATTATTTTATATACTATTATAATTTTATATTTATATTACGATTCTATATACCATTATAATTTTATAAACTATTATAATTTTATATACTATTATAATTTTGTTTATAATCAAAATGAGTTTTACTTCTTCTTTCACTTATTTATTCAAAATGTATAGGAAGTTTAACTGATTGATGATAAAATGAAAAAAGTTTAAGTCAGTATTAACCATATGTATAAAAATAAAATATAAGTCGAGAGTTTCAAACTTAACAATAAATACGAATAAAAGATGAAAATTTACTTTATCAGTTATGTATATATTATGATTCATCAAATTGTAAATTTCCAATAAAGCAGTTTCATTTCATGGAATATTTGCAATTTTTTACTGCATGTGTTAAAAGATGTATTCACAATTTCGTTATATAATTTTCATTCAACTTTCAACATATTATTAGTCAAAATTATTTTTGAATTTTAACTTATATTTATCTGATTTAATTAAAATACAAACGGTGAATACCATATTAGATTTTATTAAAACTTTTATAGGCTTCCGAATGAAAGTCTTTTCTTCGTTACTAAAATAATTATTTTTTACTGTATTGTAACATAAAAAGAATTGGAAAATCGTAATAATTAAACATTAAAATAAAAAATCTTATAATAATTATAAATAAATAGAAAATAGAAATTTTATCGTTATAAAAAGTAGATATTTTTAAATTAGATTAATTAAGAGAGATTAATCAAGCACATGATAATAATATCAGAATGAATTCCGAAAAACTATAGACAATAGAATACAAGATATTTTCTTTTTTACATATAACTGTTAAATAATATTACATGAATTTAATCTTATGATATGAAACAAACTTCGGAAATATACAATCTATGTTAAGAATAAAATTTATTGTATGCAAGTAACATAAGTTATAACGTACTTTAAATAGAACAACTCATTTGAAATGTTGTTTTGAATGAAAATGCAAAGATTTAATATATACTCTAAATTACATTCAAAATTTAATATTATTAATATATTCTTTATTTATTACATAAAAATATTTACGACTGAAAAGGCTCTTTGATAATTATTAATTAAATCATATCAATAAATGAACAACGATATTTCGTTATTAATAAATAAAGTTCGAATTTTTATATCAATAAATTTCAGAATATGTACAAAAATAACTATGGAGATAAAGTGTGTATGTTATCCAATTTTTATTTTACACTATAGTTTGAAATTTCTAAAAGTAAAATTATTTTAGGATTCATATAATTTATTTAAAGATATTGTAGTATACGTAGTAATACAATATGAAAACAATTTTTTGAAAATATAAAACATAATTTAACTATATATGCGGAAGAATAATATAAGATAAATATTATCAGAATTTAAAAAATTAAAACTTAAAATATTAAACTTAAAACTAAGTAGGAGTAAAGTTAATACCTTTAATATATAACTTTTAATTAAATTATATGTCTATAAATTAATAAAAAATCGGCTCTACTTATAAATAAGTATACAAAAATAAATATTTCATCAACTCATTATCAAATTTTAATTTAAATACAAAATTTTATGGATTCGTTGACTCTAAATATTTCTATTTCTTAATTTTTCGAATTGAAATTCAATTCTTTTTCAAGTATATGTATTTAAATATTCACTATATTAGATAATTTGAATTTTAGATTCCTTTTAGTTATGTCTGAAATTCAACGTGAGCCATGATAAGTATAAAGGAATATTCAATAAAATATTTATATTGTTCATTTTTAAAAATATGTTTAAACAGTTTTATCATAGTTTGTAGTAGAGGAATTACGTAATAATTATTGTTTTTAATAATAATTATTACGTAATAATAATTTTTTTTATTTGTTAATAAAAATATTTCTATATAATAAGTTAGAGTCTATATTTATGAATAATAATCGATGCTATTTAATAAGTCTATTATATTAAAACTTATTTATGAAAAATTTAATTATTTATTATTCCTTTGCGTCACATATTTCATAAAATCAAATGAAATATTGGATAGAATCAGAGATAGGTAGACATTAATATAAGTGCTACATCAATGTATTACTTGAAAAGTAATAAAAGAAAAACCTATTCAATCTGAGTACTAATAATTCGCGTATCAAAAAAAAAAAAACATAACATTAAAGTGAGAAAATATAAAGATTGAAATAAATAGGAATTGTTATTAAATGTTTCCTTGTTTGTTTCCGAGTAGTCTTATACTGAGTTTCCTAATAAATAAAAATATATTTAATTATTTTATTTTATGTAGCTTACGTCACTGTTACTGAATCTAATGATAATTTATTGATGAAACCATACAAAGTTTTACATAAAATATACCTTTTACGTATGCAAATAATTAAATTGTATACATTATTGCAAGTCTTATTATTCTTCTATCTACAAAGTAATTAATATTATAATTATCATAATTTAATATCACACAATTGGAGAAAGGTAAAATAAAGAATTGATATTGTCATTATAAGGAAAAAGTGTATTTTAAACAGTAAATGACTTTTTATTTATTAAATTCTTTAGACGTGCGAACTATATGTGAATATATATATATATATATATATATATATATATATAGAGAGAGAGAGAGAGAGAGAGAGTGAGAGAGAGAGTTACATTGTATTCATGTACAAATATCTATTATTACTTTGGCCTAAGTCAAAGTCTGAAATAATATTAACATTTTCGATGTTATTCACACACTCCATATGCTTGTGCAGATTGAAGAAAATCTCGAATTGTAAGTGTAATCATTTCTACATTTGCTTAGTTATTTTCGACTAGACATTTGTAATAATATATACCTACCTAAATTTTGTTATTCCATACAAACAAAAAAAATACATTCTAAAACTAAACAGAAATTATTAGTAATTATTTATACATATAAATATACATTATTTTTGTCAATTATTCTAATCAGATTTCAAATTTTATTCAAATTAACAAAATAACAGATAACGTGTATCTTTATATTTATACCTTATAATATGAACTTTCAAGCACTCTGTTATATATAAGGATTTTGAATTATTTGATAGGAAAATTTAAACAGTGACCCTTACGAAGAAGTAAATCGGCTAAGTTAAATCCTTACATACATTACTTAGTCAAACAAGACAATGTATACTTTCAAAGAATAGACTTCAATGTTGCGTATAAATTAATTTGCTAAATAATATTATCGAATCTTTCAAGAAATACTTAAAATACTTTAAATATTAAGTAATGTATTTATTTATAAGTAATTCTATATTTTCAAATAATCATATAATAAAAATAATAATTACACGAACTCTGTATAATATTTGTTTGAAATGCTAAATATTGGAAATTATAAAAACTTTTTGCATATATTTCTTAGTGTTCTATGTTCACAGATAATTTTTTTATTTATTTAATTCATTTATCATTCCACTCTATTTTAATCCACATATCTATGGCGAAATTGAACAACCCTTATACCTTCGTTCGAAGTCTATGTCAAATAATCCCTGTCAATGTAGCAATTTTCTTGCCCAAATATAAATAAATATTTTATGAGCTTTGTATCAATAAATACTGGACTAACATCTAAAGAACCGAAAGCCAAAAAATTTAGAGTAAATTGAAAAAACAGTATAATATCTGTCTGTCTGTCTCTCTCTTTCTCACTTATTCTCTACCTTTCCCTTTACATTCGTACTATATACGTAAAAATATGAACTTCAAGAGGGTTCGCTTCAGAGAAAGTTTACTTCATATTCTTCTTATAACGTCACTTGGAGTTCCTATGTTATGCTCTGCTTCTGAATGGTAAACATTTTTCTTTAGCTTTAAGCCAGCCCTTTCTATGTGCATTTTAATACTAAGAATGAGAATTATAAGAGAGAAATTTTTCCATTCTATTTTGATACAAGTTCAGATTTTAACATGTGAGGTTTGTCTTGGCATAACTTGAAAAAAATGTCAATAAAGGAACAAATGCAACTTTAAGAAGTTATTATTTCATTATTATTATTATTTAAAGATATAAATAATAAGAAATATTTAAGGAACGAAAATATTTTTCATCTTTTGAAGTTTGATGGAAATATATAATTGTCTAATATGCAGTTTTAATAAAACAATGAAATATTACGTAGCAAATTCAAATAAAAACACAAAGGCATTTGTAATTTGAAATATTCAAAATACATTTCTCCGTTTTCTATCAAATTAATATTTTTAATTCAGTTATTAAATTATACCTTTAAAATAAAAGTCCATGACATATTCTAAATAAAAGAAATCTATATAAATATATAATAACTTTCAGATTTCTCGAATTTTTTAGCAAAATGTTGTTTTCTTATACTTTCCTTTACCTTTAACTACGATAAGAATTTTAATCTGCTACGCAAGGATAATTTTGCATATTCTTTCCAAACGCCTGGATTTCCTTTTGCTCATTTTTACAACTATTCATCGGAAGAAAAGCAAACATTCATCGACACATCTCCTGCGTGTATAACTCTGATAAGGACCTCTAACACCCGAGTAAATCTAGCACATGCTCTAGCCGCACCGTCGAAACGATTTTTCGCGGTTTTCGATTTAACTTAAGAAAACTCGTCGACGAGAATGTGGAATTGCGCTCTCAGGAGAGGAGTTGCCGTGCTACGTCGGCGAAAGAGAAACACGAAATAGTTGGGCTAAGAAAAGTAAGAGAGGTAGGGTAGTAGTAGGCTCGAACTAGGGTTATTACATAACCATGAAACAAGTTACAAGTGTTCCATTAATCAACTTAGCCGGGACTTCAGCTACGGCAACGGAGGTAGAACTTGTTAAGGGAACGATAGATGAGTATATACAAGAGTAGATACGTAAATAGGAAAGAAAAGTGGCAAGTAGATGAGAAAACTGGGATTTCTTATAAAACGGAGTACTGAGAATGTACATATACAGAAGACCGTGATGTCGCGGCAAGATCGTTACTACGACGACAAGGACGATGACAAGGAGACGACGGTTTCCATGCATAAAAATATATGCTAACACTATGCACTGAATTTTAAGACCACCCAAGAGTGGAAACTCGCCAGAAATTGGTTCTTTCTTGTTCGACTGTAGTTCAATACGTTAATGTATACAAACATTACAAACGAAACCGTAGAGTGTACTTGTATCGATCATTCTTTAAAATTGTATTTGTTCACATTCGTGTGTTCTATATTTTAGAACAAATAATATATAATCATAAAATTTAATTAAAAAGTAATTTGAATCGAGTATAACAATTGTTTTCTTGTTATAACAATTAATTTTGTAATATATAGAAAATTACTCATATTTTTTCTCGCATATTTTAAACTTGAAATATGTATATTAAAAATCTGTACTTGCACGCAGTAAAGTGAACCGTAATTTTATTACTGAAAGTGGAAGATCATATAACCTACCATTTACAATATGAAAAATAGAAAGAGTAATATAGAAATAGGGAGCTAACCAATGTTTCTTTTACAAAGTAAATCCCCAGGGTTAGTGAACGATTTTTATCTTTCCCTAAATCGCTATAACTTCAACTCACTTTCATCATTTTCATTTCAACGGTTCCTTGTTACTTCATTCTTTTGAAACAGCACGTGAAGTTGGCTGATGCCAGACTGGTTTGGATAAAAGCGATATTAAATTTACCTTGGATGAAGCTAATATGGCTGACTTGTAGGTCAGCTATGAGAGGTGAAAACACCAACGCATAAAACTTTAAATAGTTGACGTAAGAAATCCCTGATTACTGTCTGAAAAGTTTCAACTGTAAATGTCACTTTAGCAGTCAACATTTACGAAAATTCATTCAGTGCACTATAAGTTGCGGCTAAAGTGGAAATAATCGTTATTCGTTAATGATAATCATGAAATTCTAAATAAATGATGGCTATTACAGTATGATAAATATTATTCTCACAACTTTTTGAATATATCATATTGTTATTTTAACGTAATAAAAACTAATTTATTTACAATTGTAAGATAATTTATGAATAGTTCATGATGTTCTTTTCCTTGCTTTAAATCTGTTCCCACATGTGTTTATATTATTTAAATTTTGCCTCCATGTCTTTTATTAAAATTCTGTTATATACTGAAGTAAAAACGAGCAATAAATATTTTTAAAAGAATGAGCATTAACTAAAATTAATAGAATTTCAACTGATAATTTGCTTATGACCGAATTTTAAATATCCATTTAAATGATTATTATTTTTACGTATAAAATAAACCTATTATTTTTTAATAAAATCGCCAAAGCAACATATAAATAATTGGCCTGCGTGGTCTATATGCATGTAGCTACACCTTACAGACGGTAAAATGCAAATTATTGACCATCCATTGAGTATTTACGTCAATTCAAAAGCACTGTCTTCTTTATTAAATTCATATTAAAATCCATGAAAACGTAGATTATTAACCTAGATTATTTGATACAGATGGCATCGAAATATCAGATAGACAACGATTAACCATATAAGTGATACAATAATATATTATTAACTTAACTTCGCTATTAGCTAGATTTTGCATAGAAATTTTGTAAATAAATGCTAAAAATACAAGTACCAATGTTCCATTTACATTTTATTCAACATATAAAATTAAAACATGTTTATACATTGTAACGAATTAATGAATTCACGAAAGTATTGTTTCACGATGTCATTTTATAGAAAGAAAATTTTGATAACTAGCAAAGATAGAATAAAAATATGCTTTTATTTTAGGTAAAATTGAAATTAGTTATTCAATTGTAACTGATTAATTTAACGGATTTTTATTATAAAAAATCATGATATACTTTACAGAATTACAACTTCTTATCTTCCATGAAAAACATAAATGTTAGTTTTATCGTAAGTATACGTAGAGTATCTATACATTTTTTATATATGGCGACATGTATGACGGCGAGACACTCGAGTCTAACACCGGATAGATGAAAGACATAACATTCGCAGATATATCTTTTCAAGAAGTGCAGAATGTAACTAAATGAAAGGATAGAAAAGATTATAAAAAGACTAAAGGAAATTTGTATGGTCATTAGGCATTTGTCTTTAAGGATTAAGTATTAGTCATTAACCATTAGCTTGTTACTATTAGTACAGCTGCTTTTCTCGGTTATTTACGTGATATAAATGAACCATTCGCGTAGATCGATTGTACTGTAATTTACCAATCCTGAATTATAATGGAAGTAACTGCCACCACTTTTACGTTAAGGAGAGGCGAATCTCACATCGGTACGTGATAACCACATAAAAGCAAACAAACAATTCGATCAACTATTACAATTAGGTAAATTATAAAAAATACTGGTAACGTTAATACAATTTCACAAAACACTTAAAAAATTATAATTTAAACATTTTTTTATTTAAACACAAAATAATGTAATAAAAATATTGATAAAATTATTATATAAATTGATTTGTCGTTAAAATAGGTAAGCATACATATCAACTGCATATAACAAAGAAATCTGGTAAGTTTTGTTATGTCCAATACTTACGATAGGTGTCGCCACGAATCAGATGAGATCGCTTAGTGAATCTGCCATTTATCCAGATTTAATACGAATACAAAAAAAGTTTTCTAAGGTTACTCTATTTATTTTACTTCTTGTTCTAAGGGTATTACATTTCAACATTGTAATACAATTTTTTAATTCAAAATCAATTTTCGTTAAACTAGTTTAAAGCTGTCAATTAGTATTTAAATTATTATTGCAAGTTTGCAGTCATACGGAAAATTCAAATAAAATAATTTTCAATACTTCTCAATTAATTTGAGTATAGTTTTCCTTGAAGTACTTAGAGAAGAATGCTAAGAAGCCAAATAGCACTTAGACAACTCTAGATTTCAATAATTACTTACAGTTGAAAAAGTAAAGTTTGCGTGAATTTTAACTCGAATTTAATCCGTTTAAGCATATTATATACTTTTAATCAACATATCGTCTCTTAACATTAAATATAATTAATTTTCTTCTGACTTATTACAACAAAGAATTAAATAAATTCAGATATATAGAGTAAATAGACAAATATTGCTAAAAATAATCAGTACCCCTCTACTTGAAAACATAAGACCACTTAAATTCTCCAAATTCATTTAATTTCTATTTAGTTTATAACTTACAAACATTATACCGTAATAAAATAAAATAAATACTTGTAACATTATATCATATTTTGTTATAAATCTTAATCAGCGTATTTAAAAATAATTAAATGGAAATTTTACTCAAAGAAATATTCAAACAATTGTTTAGTTCTTACGATACAATTAACAGGTTTTAAGAAATATTATGACAATGTTGTATTGCGTATGTATGTTTCCGGGGAAAATGAGTCCTCTGATTGCGTAGGTACAGGAGGAAACTTGGCTTCCCTCCATGATAGTGAGAGAATCCACACGAAAGCGTCATGACGTGCAATGAAATTCGTAAATATTTTCAAGTATAAAAAACTTAATATTGCGTGTTGTCACTTTGCTCTTTTTCCTCGTATTACATATCTGACACTATTTAAATATTAAAATTTCGAAATAGTTTAACTAATATTAATATTAAATAATGAATAAGGTGACAAAATAATAACTTCACGCTTTCCATTTATTTTATGCTAATGGAATTTATTAATTAAACGTTCGTTAGAATAAATATCAGTTATTTACTTAAGCAGATTAATTGTAATTATTCATTTCATCATCCCTTCTGTTTAATTTTTTATTATTCGGTTTTAATTATTTACAAATTATTACTTTAGTGATTTATCACTACTAAATAAGTAGTATTTCAATAGAACATAAAATTTTCGTCTTCAAATGAATAATACGATACAAATATAATTAAAGTAATAATTCTTTTATAATGTAAATATAATGTAAAATTTCTTTTATAATGTAAAATATAAATTTATAATAATCAATTTATATTATGAAATAGAGGACTTATAATAAAGAAGCGAAATGAAAACTTTAGAATTTATATCAAGTTTCATTAATTACAACAGAGGATCGGATAGTAAGTTCTTTTTTTTTAGAGAGTCGCATAAGTTTCAAGATAGTCTAGACTGCAGACGAGTCCCAATAAGTGTATAGTGAATTTTCCTTTTAATTTGCCATTTGAAAGGGTTTAGTCTCCACTACTTTTTGGTAGCTCCTAGACAACGATGCGACGCTCTTAAATATACGCAGTGGAATAGAAATTAACACAGACTCCATGGGGACTAGACTAGACTCGAACGACGTTAACATTAGAACAATTTCAATGGCGTGACTCAGTACAAAAAATTCGCCACTTCCTGGGTACTTTTTTCCAAATGATTAACGATCCTTCGATGCCAGTGAAAGAAAAAAGGCTATATGTACCAGTGCAAGAAGAGGAAAAAGATACAAATATACAATATACAAGAATATATTGAATTCTCGTACTATTGGATAACAGTCGAATTATGTTGTGCCTGTGCATTTTCACAGATATTTCGCTTTTCACCTGCGTCTGACGTATTTCCACTTTGTTTACTTAACAATTACTGTTAGCCCGGCAAATCTCGTAGCGATATGAATCATACATTATATACAATCCGTGAAAATCTAGTGACGATTAATCTTTGTCATTTTCGAAATTACGGAGTTTTACGGAGAAGAAACAGTTATCGCAAGTTATTGTAAATTACAGAACGATACGTCATGGACAGCTCGGAAACATTTGTTTTATTTAAGGTATAAAACGTTTAAAACAGAACCTTTATTAACGAGTTTCAAATGTGCTCACGGACATAGAAAACGCTAAAGTCTAATTAAGTTCTAAAGAAAGTAGTTTGATACTGTTACGAAATATTTTGTTGTTGACTTCTTACATGCGACGTTATAAAAATAATAAAAAATTCTACTTAATTGGAAATTTTTATAATATTCTTTTTATGAACTGAAATAATTAGTTTATTACATGTATAATTTTTTATGTAAGAGTCTTATATTTACGAATATATTTTTGTTATATTTCAAGAAATTATAATCACGAGGTTAATGTTGATATAAGTAAATGTTGAAACGGCGCAATGACAAAGTAATTTTATTTCTGTTATTCACATTTTATTCTTTTTATAATCTATTAACGCTGTTATTATTATATCTCGAATTATAAAGATCGATGAGCAATTTTATCTTTACACCTCAAGCTTTATTTTATAATTACATATTGTTTCAATTTTCTACATTTCATTGCAAGAAAAATCAATAATAAGAAATATGTACATATATGCATGTATAATACATTTGAATATGTATAATTTATTGAATAAGTATAAATTACGTTTAAATGTTTTTATACTTTATTAGAGCAAATAATTTAGTTTCTCTTAACGAATTTCTATTGTATTGGTTAACTTTTGTGATACAATTAGTTGCAAGATATCATATATCTTAAATTTTGAATGAATTCTAATTAATGAATCGAATTTGAAACTTCGATGTATAATAGATAATTTAGTTTGACCACTGTAAAACAATTATTTAATTGATTTTAAAAACGTTCGTATTGCTTTATATAAATTAACCTAAAATATTCTGCAGCTATTTGGATAATAATACTAATATCTAAGTAATAAGAGTAGCTGACAATGATTATTCTCTAATTTACAGATTGTTCCATCATTTTTTGATAATAAATTTAAATAATTATATTTCAACTTTAACCACAAAACGATTTATTTAATTGTCTTTAAAGGATTATTAATCTAAAAATAATTAAATGACATTCTTCAACTGGTAATAATAAAAAGGAGTAAAATAATTAAATTTGAAAATATAAAGAATCATTGATACAATTGTTTTAAGAACTATTCAAATAAAATACAGGAATAGTTTGAGAGATTCCAGAATCAATCTGAAATGATAATTTAAAAAATAATATATTTAACAAATTTCTCTTTTTAATAAATCATTTAAAATAGTTTGAGAGATTCCAGAATCAATCTGAAATGATAATTTAAAAAATAATATATTTAACAAATTTCTCTTTTTAATAAATCATTTAAAATCCACGCATATAGAAAGTAAATATTCCAATATTGACACTACACTAGGCTGCTTTTCTTAAACTTCACTAAAATGCTACATCTAAAGTATTTTCTTAATTCTATCGAGGACAAAATCAGTCGAAGGATCGGTTTAGTTATTATGCCACTATACATAATAATTATTATTTTTGTATGATTAGTGTACTCCATATTTAATTGTAAAACTTATTAGATTTATCGAGTACGCTCGGTAATTTGGAAAATCATTAATCAGTTGCCTACTAGTCTTGATAATGACTGTCGTTAAAAGAGCAAAGGAAATTGTGAAAGGAAGAAGAGCAGTTAACGCTATCCTCCTCTCCCCTGCCCCTGTCAATTATGATTTTCTTTTCTAATTCACTTTAATATTTTATAGAAGACCAAAAAGAGGTATAATAAACACATTATTATAAAATATTTTCAATTTTATCATAAACTAATAAAAATATAAGCAGTAGAATGACGCGTGATATCAAAACTTTCCAAAAGTTTTCTATTTTCTTGTATCATCTTATGTTCTACAGAACTACTATTCTTTTTTTATATTCTTTTACTGATTTATACGTTGAATATTATGCATATCATTTCAGAAGAAGAAAACTTGCGCATACAATTCTTGGAATTTTAGATCATGGTGTTTTAAGAAAATATCAATAATACTTATTTAAGGAGTAATGAGAATAATTAACATACATAAAATTAGAAATATATACATGCATTTCTTATTTTTTATTAATATATAATGTTCGATTTGTAAATAATAGTTTAAAACAGAATATGTTCCATTCAAATAGAAGCAAATGATATTATTTAAAGTACATTTAATTCATAATTTAAGAAAGCCAATTCATTCAGATAATTAAGATTTTATCGTATAAAATATTTGGGTCATATTTTTATATTTTCTTTCTATGAGTTATTCATATACCATATGCAGGAATCAATAATTATAATTGTAAAATATTCATATCAAGTGATTTGATTTGAATGTTTTTTGTGTACAAATATATAATTACTTTTTAAACAATGTTTACCAGTTTTTAATTAGACAACTTTATATCATATTGGAATACTTCATTACATTCATTCATTGAAAATAAACTTTCTATTATAGTTAACTTTTTATTATTAAACAGATTTCTTTAGAATTATTTTATGTTGTCAGATTCATGATTAAAAATTTTCATTCTATATTATAATTCAACTTCCTAATCCATGAAACAAAAGTTTAATGATAACGATTTCTAATTTGAAAATTAAAAATTATTAGGTTTTGTAAGCTTTTTATTTTCTAGTTAATCATATAATTCATAATACGAATATAAAAATTACGCATTATGTAGATAAAATATGTATATAGCAAAAACAAATAGTTATCATTTATTAACATGTGTCCTTAAATATAATTTTTAATATTTATTTGACAAAATATCAATATTCGTATACTATTAGTCGAATCATTAAATAGGTACGCGATATAGAAAACAATTTTATTAAGATTCTGTAGTACTCACTACTGTTTAAATTACTTATATAAATTCAAAATATTTTATATCTCTATATAACTCAATTGATTATCTAAAATATTCTTTGATTTTGATATTTAAATGAAAATTAAGTGTAAATGTTGTTTTTAAGTAAAAGTGTAAAATGGAGAACGAGTATCACATGAATATCGTATAATCTTATATCCTTTTTAGTATACATAAATCTATACGGTACATTAATATCATAAAAAATTAATCTTCTAATTATCTAAGGTTACTATTAAAATAGATAAAATAACATGAAGTTATATATTGAATATTTCAATCTTTTAACGTATTGTAGATAAATATTCGAATTTATGTGAAAGTGTTTACCAACTCCTTTATATCTTCACGCTTATATCAAGTATAATTTTTCCAATGCAGTAATTGTTGTGTATGCCTCTATGTAGGTAAAAGAAATACATGTGTTAACTTTATAATTTTTATATTAAGTAATTTGAATTTCAAAAAATTTTCTGTTACTCATATAAATATTATGGTTTAATGTAAAAATGAATATTAACTTAAAATATTAAATAATATAAAATTGATTATCAAGTATGTTTAGAAAAAAATTTTCAAGATTTTAATTTGTTTAAAAGTAACAGCAATACTTTCACATTATAAGAATGAGAGATATTGGTATAAAAAATGCATGCTTATTTATTTATCATACATGCTTATTTTTTATTTTTCAACTCCTTACATTTTTTTGCAGTCTCTTAAAGCGAAATATTTATTGGATCCCAATAATCCATTTCTCTATTTTAATGCATAGCAATACATATTAGCAAAGTGGATAAATCAATCACATTCAGAGAATTGCTACATATTACAATTGCTATTGTGAAACTATTCTGAACGATTACGGATAAGAATATTCAAACTGATATAAAATATGTTTATCAGATTATTGAATTTTATACTGTTTTTAATGTGTATTCTAATAATGATATTTTATTTATGGAAAGTGTCC
Source organism: Wiebesia pumilae (assembly GCA_018907045.1). Classification (NCBI taxonomy): domain Eukaryota; kingdom Metazoa; phylum Arthropoda; class Insecta; order Hymenoptera; family Agaonidae; genus Wiebesia; species Wiebesia pumilae. Next base: position 965,399 of record JACCHZ010000149.1, on the reverse strand, counting down.
AAAGATGATTTTCTTCCAAGGTACTTAGGAAGGCAAATACAATAAACGATCAAAAATTTCAACCTATCTATTTGAGAATTAGCTCTACAACATCTTAATTTCAGAATTCAAATTATTTAAGTTTCGACTGAGATTACTATTAATCTTTCTATTGCAGAGTATTTTGCAAAATTACAAGCATTAAAATAAATAAAGTAAATTTTGTATGGATAATTACAGTAAGATGCGTCAGAAACGTCAAAAACAAAAATTTCTCACGGGCATCAAGAAACAAGATTGATGACAGACAGCTAAATCTTATTTGATAATTCTTTCATTAAGAAAGTTGAGAGCCTTATATATTTACCAGAAATATTATACTGAATAATACAAATTTAGAAAAAGGAGAGTTTACATCATGGTACAGGTTATTCGATAAAGCATTCGTAACAGTATTGCAGTGCCAGTTATGCGAAACTTTTGTATCTTAAAAAAAGATTTTTTATTAGTTAAAATGATTAAGAAATAATTGTCACAATTTCAGTCGAATATTGCATTTTATTTTTTAAAAAAATTCCCGAATAATAATTTCTTTTTGTCCTAATTATCATTTCTATTTTAACAAAGATAATTAATTTAAATGCGTACATAACATGTTACTAATACGAAGCAACATCGTGAACAATAATTTTTTTTATCGATTGCTGCACCTTACGAATTTCGATGGTTAATTTTCGATAACAGCAGATTTTCCGACAAAGAAAAATCAATAACGTATTTGGAGTTTGAGCGAGTATTCGTGTGATGGCAGCACTTGCAAATGTAAAAATACTTAAAAACTCTAATAGATGGAATACTTATATATATATTATTCTTTATATATATGTATATTTGTGTAAATTAACTGTAAAAAGTTTCTAAATTCTTAAAAGTTGTGCGAAATAGAATTTATTTTGTTTTGAACTTATAGAGGATAGTAAAGTGTAAACGCTATTTAATTACCATTTAATTACCAATTAACTTACCAAGTAACTTACATAATTTATTTACAATATAAAATAATAAAAATTTTTGTTTGGAAATATTATTATCAAAATTTTATCTCGTTAATGAAGTTATATTTGACACCTCTTGTGAATATTTATTTAGAATATTTCACAAATAAATGTATTTAAATGAATGTATCGTAGACTATATTATAAATACAGTTTTGAAGATTGCACAAATAGAACACATTTATGTAACTCTAACATGTAATTCATAATATAATATTCGTACAAGTTAATAAAGACAATATTAGTTATTTTACAAGGTATTCTTTCGTATAATTTGATTTCCCTTACAGACTAATATCTGAAATAATTTCTTTTCTTCACACGAGTTTAATGTAATATTAATAAATACGTATATTTAAAATTAAATAAGAAACCTGATTCAGCAACCTTTTCTTTCTATACGTAATATATTTTGAATGACTATAATCAATTATGATTTACTTGTATTAAACTATGACTGTCACTATGATGTATTTATATCAACTTCATAAAATTCTTTTATAATTCTAACTAAAACAATATTGGGACTGGTATGTCGCATAAATCCACGAGAAAATTTAAATAAAAAATTAAATAAAGTACGATCTTTCGACTCTTCATTTTTTCTCTAATAATTTTCCAAGATGAATGTATAATCGATTTGAAATTTATACTGTCGAAATTGTGTTCAGATAACCATAAGTAATATTTGATACAAAGTAGATTTTCTCTGCAAAACATGATAGTGTACATAATAACTTGCACTCTTTCGTAAATGAACGCGTTATTCATGAACAATTAATAATTAATTGGTATTTATCTATTTATGAAGTTTAACGATGGATCAATCTATTTATATATGCCAGAGAGTTTCAGTTCTCGTTAATTTAATTATTGTTAATGAATACGTTTAGAATCGCACTATTGTCTAAAGTAATTACGTATTAGTGTCTGTTTTAAAACTAGATTTTTAGGAAGTTATTTTGATTAACGTTGTTCTTTTATGTATTCATTGTTCGTTATTCAGTCGTTTACGTCATTTTTAATTTAGGAATTTGGTTTACATTTAATTGTCAAGAGAGTAAGTAAGTTATTGTGAGATTAATATTGAATTAATTTTATACCATTATTGCAATTATGCAGAAAATACAAAAAATGTGAATTGAAAATTGTTTAAAATAGAGGCAAGTGGAAAACCTTTCTTGAAATTTATATCCATTACAATATTTGGCATATAAAATTATTATCATATAAATTGCAACTATTACGTTAAATTAAATACTTAAATGAGGAAAATATATTTTCAATGTGTACATACGAAAATTATCAAATAAATTATTGCATTTTTCTGATGAATATTGCTAGAAAGTTTTAAGAATTTAAAAAAAAATACAATAGGCTTAATTTACGTTTACTTTAAGTGACAAATAATGTATCGGAACAGTCGTTATTTATTCACGATAATGCGTGTTATTTCTTCATAAATTTAATAAAATCTATTTTTATTTTGAAATGAAAATTTAAACTACTAGTTCTAAAAATTTGAATGTCGTTTTAAATCATTATAATTAAAAACCCATGATTTATGTATACGATCGTTAAATTTTCCAAAATATACAACCACTGATTGTGTATAAAATAAAACGTGTTTTATACTCGGCACTCTCTCTCTCTCTCTCTCTCTTTCCTAATTAAAAATTCAGCATTCTCCCATACAAGATTTATTATTAACTCATTTATTTTATTAGCTCCCGACGTCTCGGTCAGTAGCACAACTGGCGGTTAAAAACTAACGACGAATACGCCTACGACAAATTCACCTTCGATCAAACACGAACTTTAGTGGCAGCACGTTGGTAAAAAAAGATTTGGTTGCTTTGTAACGATCCACGTCCACCACTTCCTCGTCATTTAAAGGTTTTTAAGGCTCACAAGCGATGAGAACAAGTTGAATATTCGAAACTTTCGAGAAGATGGCGAGAGTTGATAATATATCAGGCGCTGCTCGAGGTGAAATATGCCACTTGTGAAGCGACCGGAGCCTCATTCCTACTTTTTCGTTTTAGTGAACGAAAACGAAAAAGACGACCGGTGTAACGATAGCTTCTGCTGTCCATTTATCAAACGGTGAGAGAGTGAGAGGAACTTTCTTCTCTCTCTTTCTCTCTTTAGTTGCAAACTCATTCAATCCTGAAGATTGGCGGCTCTTTATTTATCCACTGTCCGAGTAATAGATCCCGGTCCATAAAGTTTCGTTCATCGGTAATTGGAAGTGAAAACAGAAGGAAAAGAAGAATGAAAGAGAGAGAGAAAAAGTGAGTAAGAGATGAAGGGTTAGAAAAAGCGGAAAAGACAAGCGAATGTTTATACACTGTTTCGTTGTAGCTGGAGTATATATATATATATATATATATATATATATATATATATATATATATATTGATTGAAGGTATCTCGCACACCGAGTCAGCTACTCTTTCTTTCGTAATTATTTAAGAATGGCAATTGATAGCCATAAGAAATCACCATTTTCCAAATGCACAGGATCCATATGAAAGTCAGCGAATTGCCAAAGTGCATCTTTTAATAGGTTTAGGATGGCTATAAATAAATCTAATTAACCATGTTCGTTAGTGCTTCTTTTTTATGTTCTATTTCGTAATAAATTTTCGCTCAATTTTGCAAATTTAGGAGAATTCAAATCAAATTAATTTTATTTTTGTTCGTTTAAATTATTTTCGTTACTACTGTGTTCACGTATCTGGACAAAATTTGTTTGCAGAATAAAAGTTTTACTTATATTTAATATTTAAATAATAAATAAATCATACAAACGTTTAATTGTTGCAATGAAGAAAAAAAATGTTGACATTAAAAATAACTTCGATTTCTAAACAATATTTAATAATTCTCACCTTAAAATTATTAAAGAGATGCTATAAATATTAAAAATAAAAGAATGTATAAAGTTATGAGCATAAAATTGATTTAGTATTAATGTACACATCAATGCTGTTTATCAATTTACTGGACTATTTTATAGTTAAAACTAAATAAAAGTAGTTAAAATTCATTTTTTTAATTAACAATCATAATTTTTCTATTCACGTTTCAATACAAGTTTGACAAATTTAATGGAAAAGTACAATTAATAAGTATAATGAAAGCAAGCACGCGAAAAGTACAGAGTGCAATAAAGAGTGCAATACAGAGTGCAATACAGAGTGCAATTGTAATAAAAGCTTTAGAAATCGTTTGCTAATTAACACTGCAGGGAAGTGTATATAATAAAGGAACGGGACGTTAACAACAGCAGGCAAGGAAGAATACATATGTTTTGAGAGAATGAGCGAAAGAGAAAGAGACAGTAAATCAGATAATGATTTAGAGAATGACGGCTTTTAAAGATATAGTGTCGCAAGTGCGCAGACGCATTCACTCTCATGTAAGCCTTGGTAATTATTTTTCGCGCTTCATACCACAAGCGATTCGACATGCAAAACATCGATTGAATCAGTTCATGGAAAATAAACCATTTTCAAATTAAATTTGGTAACAGGGTAATTTCCAGAATGAGTAGAACTTTTTTCTTAATTTACCCATCACCTTTATTATTAGCGCTTTCGATATATTTTTTGTATACTATTCAATTATTATCAAGTCATTTAATTGATGAAATAGCTCCCTACTGAATAATAAGTATATCTATTAAAACGATAATAATATTTTAATCTTGTGTAGATATTTAGTTTATAAACTGAGTTTCATTCATTATATAAGCTACAGATGCAACTAGAACTACAATAGTACTTCAAATATCTTATTATTATATGGATAATTTTATGAAATTGACTATTTTTTGTTCGAAAATAATACTCCAAACCTACAACGTTGCGGATAATATTTATTGTTCTTTATCCTACTTTATGAAAAATGATAAAATGGTTTGAGTGAAAATTACCAAATGTTATAAGCAGTATACATATATCTATATTTCACGTTCGATAGGAGACAGTTGACAAAATTCCATGTATATCTGTGAACATAAACAATTTTTTAAACGTATAATAAACGTTCTTTTTTATAAAATTATTTTTGAAATAATTTCATTATTTTATAAATAGTAATTTACGTAAGTTTTCTCATACATAGAAATGTACCATTTATTTTCTTATTACATTTGCTGTTTAGATAAAAACAAGTTATATCCTTTAAGAGCAACAATTCATTACGTATATAGTCTAGTGCATTGTGATGACAAAATATACAGCGACATATATAGAATACATTTTTAAATTAATTGTGATGAAAATGATAATTTGATTTCCTATATATTGTATACTATATATGATATAAGGAATAACGTTTAATAAAAAAATCCTTTGATATACTATTATTTAACATGTACTTTTTTCAAAAAGAGTTTTTAGTTACAACAATAAAATAACATTCATAAATACGATTAAAGAACTTAATAAATTTTCTCGAAAAATAACTTGATTTATATATATTTTTATTATTTATAGTTAGAAAAATAACATGATTTATATTATTTATATTATTTATATTTAGACCTTTAACGGAGAACACGCAATTGCAAACCGAGAATATGTAAATATGTTGCACTCTCTTCTATATATGAGAATAACATGCTCACGCTTACAGACATTTTAATTGCCAAATGGATTTAAATAGAATTTAAACAGATGTTGAATATATACATCGTATAGCATTTATCGTATTATAAAAATAATGTTGAATTTATATAAAAGTTACTTTGATGTTCTGAATTTTTAAAAACTTTTATTGCGCGTTTTTAAGTGACATTTTTATAAAATACATAAAGGTACTACATTTTAAATTATTTCTAATTAAGCTTAAAGTCACATTTTACAAATAGTAGAGATGATACTTTTAAGTCACAATGAGTTTTAATAAGTTTCTAAGTTAATAATAGGAAAATAGCATTTACCCTTTTATAAAAATTACTTAATATTACAAAATTAACTAATAGTAAATCAATACTTCATTTTTATTTAGAAATATTCCTTATAGATTATTATATATATAGAAATATATTAATAACAAAGATTTCTTCAGCAAAACAAACGTTCATAACTACACACTACAATCTAATTCGATTGTGTTATGCCCTTCATTTAAAACGGTATATTTTAAGCATTTGAAAAAAAATATTTTTAGTGTACGAACCTTGATCAGAAATAAAATACAATTAAGAAACGATTATAATCTACATATACGTTATCTCACCAATACAAAAATTTTACTGATTTTATGTAGTAAGAATTACATGGAATATCATAAATTATACCTGAAAGCACGACTACTACTAATATATATAGTATTACAAGCTTGGTGCGATTTTGAACGAAAATTTTAATTACGAATATACAAGATATAGTCGTAAGTAATAAATTTCTTTATTTTAATTTACCAATACTAAGCGTAAAGAGTAGCAGTTACGTACATGTACCAATAATAAGTTATAATATATAGTCGCCTGCTAAGATAAAAATGTTAATGAAAGGTTTAAATATCTAAAAGAAGTATAAGTCTAATAAATTAAAAATGATTTATCAAATATATAAAGTAAATTGTAATTTCAATCATTAGATTATTTCAAAAAGAAATTTCTTTTAAACAGCAGCTTCAATTACTTTGTTGGAAATATTTCAATCAATATTTATCTTTTTAAAGTACAATAAATGTTCATGATTTTTACATCAAATGTAGTTTAGAATTTCTTGACTTATTGAATATTTTATTTAAATGTATTTACGTACAAAATTCAATTGAATATTTTCATTTAGGTATATATATATATATATATATATATATGTACCCAATAACTCAGTCGTATATACAGGTATGTGTATCTAAGAACGTTTGTCGGCTTAAACTAATTTAGTACTATGTACTTTACAAAATTATTAATAAAAAATAGTATACCTATAGTAATATTAGGTGAAAACTGTTATTAATACTCAAATTAATTTATAACTACAGTGATAGTTCTGATTCAATCAAATCAACATAGAACTTTAAGCAATCAATACGCTTATTATTTCTCAAAAGTAAGGAGAGCATAGGAACTAATTTATTAATAAAGAGAAATAATTTTGTTTCCCAAAATCGTAGCACATTTTCGAAACTTAAGTATGACAAATACCGCGACAATCAAATGAAAATTTTCAGCAAATTTGAGGCATAATATTCGTTTCATTTTCTTTTCATTAAAATTTATTGAAATAAATATTCAGATCAAATAAAAGATTTTTTTGAAATTCTAATGTGTTAAAGCTGTGCAAAGTATATAAATAACACGTTAAATTCATTGATCATATTCCATCGCAATAACTATTTTAAACATAATCTAGTATATTTGCAATAATTTTTTTATCATAAGTGATAGTAAATTTAATAAATAAATCAATAAATAGTATAATAATCACTGCGTCCGGTACTAAATATAATAGATAATGTATAACACTATAATATTTATTCCTATAATATTATTCATTCAACACCGTACCTTCGCAATTATTTATTCTGTATCTAGAAATAAAAAATTGTCTTTACCGCAAAAAATTGACAATATTTTATCTATTAAATGTTGCACTTGCTTTCTCTACGAAAATTTCCTCTACGAAAAGTTCAAATATTTTAACCTACCGAGAATTGAATAGAATATCGTAAGATCAAGCAATATAAGAGCAATTTTACAGTTGCTCTTATTTATTCAATCTTTATCTTCACTTTTTTCCAAGTTTTAAATAATTATTAAATAATTGATTTAATAATTTATTATAACTTATTAAATATTATAACTTATAATATTAAATATTATAACTTATTCTATAAAAAGATCTATACGATTGTATTGATAAATATATATCTATGTTCAATTGTATCTATAATAGAATATATGGTCAATCATAAACAATAATTAAATAATAAAAAGATATAAAAAGTTATCTCCATTAATTATTATATAAAGCATTTGAAGATATATTTTAAAGATAGAAATTGTTTATCATTCATACGGTACACTACTGTAATATTACAATCGCGGATAATTATTTTAAAGATGGCTGTTTACATCTTTATTAAATACTTTTGTATAAAATACATACCAGAAAGAGTTATTTTTGGATGCTCTTCTAAATTTATAAAAATCATAGTTTTTTTGCTGTTTTAATAAAGTACAATTTCTTTTATATTAATTTCTATAACTAGTAATAGATTCTAAGTTTCTCACTGAACACCGAATGAAAGTAAATGTTACAAACGTGTTGTTGAGACATTAATTTGAATGCTCAAATAATTGATGAATTATGTCAAAACACTAATTTATAAATAGAAATGTAGAAATAAAAATTTTACATAAAATATTTTTTAAGAATAATCAGAAGTAATTTTATCTTTGTTAAATGATTACAATAGAAACATGGAAGGGTGAAAAAAACTTTATGAACAGAAAAAGGGAGAAAAATCAGAAATCACTTAATCTGTCTCCCTTTTTCCGTCTTTTTTTCTGTAAATTCTCTCGTGCCATTCATCCTTTATAGCACGCCAAAAGAGTTTCCTCATTATCAGATCTGCATGTCTCGGTCTTCAATTATCTCGCTTGACTCTCGCTCTCTCTCTCTCTCTCTCTCTCTCTCTCCCTCTCTCTCTATGGCATTATCTCGCTGTCTACTGTGTAGGCACGTTATTCTGTGTTCCCTTCGAAAGTCCCAGGTAGGCTCCTAATATAATATAACTGAATTTATTTCGTGCCAATTTGCATGTACCGCTAGCTAATTTGCCAGAATTGAATTTGTTGTCGCCTTTCCGGCTTTGCGAAACGACGGTACTTCTTGTCCCTGAAAGATGGGGCCAGAAAACTTGACAGCTCTTGCAACTCCGGGAGCTGAGGAATAACAACACCATAGCCCTCGGTGTTGTCTTCGTTTTGCTTTCTTTTCACTTCTTAAGAAAAGACGTATATTTTTCTCGAGTAAGCGCTTCATTTAATTTATATTTTAATATTTTTTATTATGAAAGAAGTATAAGTTTTCATGCATCAGGTATTTTCGTTTCAGTTTTATAGATAAATTTATGAAATTCTCGGCTCATACTTATTTCTAGGAATGGAAATATGATCTTCCTTTTCATCTATCAAATATTCATTTTAATAAAGTTTTAAGAACGAATGCATTATAAACAAGTAGTTAATCTAGATTTTATGTATGAAGAAGAAACGCTGATCTGAATATAATATAAGAACTTCAAGAAACTTGGTAAAAATTTAATTTAATTTGAGCGAATCTACTTAATTATGTACAAATACAAAGTTGATCAATATTTTACGTCGATTAAATATGTATTTTACGACTCATTTCTTATGCACATTTAATTTTCAGCAAAAAGATATTTTCGAAGCAAATATTATGGTTGACAAAAATCATTTTATACAGATAAAGTTACAGTTTTCATAAATTAATTCATTGGCACATAGAAAGAAATTCCGATATAAACAGTAATGCTTTAAAATAACTGGAAGAATTTGTTAATATGTTTCGCTAGATTAATTATAATAATCAAAACAGCTTACAAATTAGACAAGTGTAAGAGGTTTATATCAAGAAGAGAGAAAACGCACATTTTGAAAGTGCACCGTCTGACTGGCACAAAGGTTCGCAATAATAAATCTAGTACGCATTCAACGTATATCGCTTGGAAATTAATTTAAAAAGAAAAAGTAAAACTTGTTGATTGTCTGAAAATCACAGACGCTAGTTTATCTTGGAGCACGTAGAATTTTATGCTCGCTACTCAAGAAAATCGGTTGCTGGCATTCGAATAAACTCACCTGTGTAGAACAACTTCGCGGAGAGGTCGAGTGGGCGAGTTCACGACTTATATAAGCATCGGTACTTCCAAAGTCGTGGTTGGATTCGAGAAGCGATTAAAGAGTTGGAAAAGCGCGGGAGCCTCGAAAGCCACCTGCGGAACCCGATGAACTCGAGCCCGTGAGTCAAGCTGACGCGGAAAGGCGAGAGCACGGCGCAACGATATACTTGGCGCGAGTGCGAATGGCTCTGAAAAAGCGTCGGCGGAATACAATAATTAGTTTACCTCAGATTTATGTGCTGCGGGAAATTGAAATTTCACTGCCATCTTCCAACGTACCTTCTCCATTTCTTCCAATCTTTCTCGTTCTCTTCTCGTTGTTGCTTGCCCCGGTGCTTTTTCTTTTGACTTGCATATTTTTCTCTCCTTCTTTCAGCTCGTTAATTTTCAATAACAAAACGGAAAGGCTAATAGATAATTTAGAACCGGGAAATTTAATTTCGAGTTCAATACTTCAAGACTTTTGTTTATTGTACATTTTTTTAATTTAAGTTGCTCTTTCTTCCTGAATTTCATATTTTAATTGTAAATGTTGTTTCGTTATATTGTTTATTTTGCTCAGGAAATCAAAATTACGTTCGGAAAATATTACTCTAATAAAAGTTATAAGTAATAAAATCGTAAATTTATATTCATTTTCAAAATTATTTTTTCAACTTGAAGCTCTGTTTAATTATCATAGGTAGCTCATCGCATTTCCTAATTCTACAATTATTTTTACGAAACTTTCATAAATCCTCCCTTGCAGCTAAAAAGTAAGCCAGACTTCTAGAATTTTTTTTCATCTAACAAAATAAAACTAAAAAATTCCAAAAGTATTTTTCGTGATGGAGATGCCTCGGAATCGTAAAAAAAAGTACTTTGTGCGAAAGGTACTTTAAGACTGGAAACATTTCTTATTCTTTTAGTTATTAATACAGAACAAAAAAATCAAATATTTTTTAGTCCTACGTAATATCTCTATGACTACAAAAGTACATACAAATATAGTAAACAAATAATTTTTTTGAATGAGGAATGTGCTCGAAAGTAATTATTTTTAGAATAAATATTTCGTAGAAAATAACTAATAAAATTTAAAGTGTTTTGGTAAGTCAAAAACTCCATATGCATTTCTATAGAAGGCACTGTTTTAAATATTCGATTTAAATTTTGCGTTTATTCATCAAAATTAGAGTACAATTTCCAGCCTTATTTACGAAAATAATTTTCAGACATCAACTCTTAAAGTTTTAACTTAAAGTTAATAACTTTTCGAGAGAAAAATTTTCCACTTAACTATAATTTAAAATAGTTCGATGATATATTTGACTTTATAATTACTTTATTCATTTAATATTTAGCTAATTTTTTCGATGATCAACAGAACTCTGCGCAGTAAGTAAAAAGATTCATCTCTACTGTGATGCCTAGAAGGTTCATAGTGTGCATTATAAAGCATTTATATAATAACGTTACGTGTAATACTTACAAACAATATCGAATAGATACATTTTTTGAAATTATAAAACAAATCAGAGTATAAAAATTGTTGTTATTGTTTTGTAAATGACTATACTTACAATGATTTATAACATCATAGCTACTCAGTTGTTCATGAAGTGATTTCAGTTCTTCATAAATCTATTTCAATATTGCTGATTTAGAAGCAATAATATCTGTTATTAGTGGATTTTTCTCTTACCAGTATTACTATGAGGCTTCTCTAAAGTTATTAATACGTATACATAAAATCAACAAAGAAATTTTATCAATTACATCAATTGAGTTGAGGTTACCTCCAGTAATTCTGCTACACGTGAAACAGTTTGTTATGAATTGCCATTTTTTGTGACTTTACTAATCTTTCACAAACTAAATTACTTATGAAACTCCATAAGGCTTTATTTCATAGCTTGCGTTTTAATTGCCCTCAGGCTTGATAAAAACAAGAAAGATACGTGTATAAATCGTCTATTCATCCTTGTCACTAACAATTTTACCATAAGAAATTACTGTAATTGTGCGTGAATTGGAATAAAATTTTAAATAGAATATTTTTCTCATGATGTCTTTGATGCAAAAAATAATATATAACGTTTTGTATCATTTCTTACATATGTTGTTGGATCGCTTTATATATAAGAGTAAGTTTTAAGTTTAATGACTATTATTTTTTGAAAATGTAATAATAATAACAACAAAATATTTAAGTTAGTACTTCTATCAAATTACTTTATAAAAGTCAATCAAATTAATGTATAATTTATGATTTTTTATCTATATAAACATCTACATACTCATAGTTCATTGTTTCCTAAAATACCATTACTTCTTATGTATTAAAATCCCTATGTACATTTCAAGCTTCAATAATATTTTAATTTCAACTTTTATTTCTATTAAAATTGATTTTTATTTCAAATACTACCAAATTGTTATTAGAAGGCAATTATTTGTTTTACATAAGATAAATCTAAGATATTCATTTGACTGTTTTTTGAGAATCGGACAGTACTTTAGTTATTTAAAGATCTCAAAAGTTATTTAAAAGTTATTTACGGACGTATTTGAATAATAACTAATTTCAGAGCTAAAGTAAAAATTATTACTTTTTCATTGAACGCTTATATCTGATGTTTTATTTTTAAAATGTTGTCATGGAAATATCCTTAGTCTATTCTTTGGATTTAGTAACGAGAATTTATTAACTAATTCTCACCTTCATCAATATATTCTTCCACAATTTTTTCATAACAAGGAATATATAAAAGTAGAAATGAATACATAAATAAATATTTGTATTCATAATTCTCCATAATAATAAACGATATTTAAGCATCAATTGTTTAACCTCTCGAGTTGGCTACAAAACTTTCTTTTAAGAAGTTGTCTTTTTAACTGTATTAATTTATTTTACTGAAAGATAAAATGGAATTACGAAAAATTATTTTCCTCATTTTAATTGTCAGTTTTTTTCATTTCGTAGTATAATTTCAAAATTTGTATTTTTGTTAGAATAATAGGGAATGAGAATTTTTTTAATAATCGGAAGAAATACTAATACTTGTACACTCATATAAAAATTCATTATCGAATAACTATTTATTAAGCAATTATATATTTTCTATCTCGTGTCCTACTTCTCTTGAATTATGTTCAAACTACAAGAGTGCTAAATTTATATTAGTTAGGTTGTAGTAACTGCAGGTGTCTGTAATAACAAAATGAAGAATATCCTAGAATCTCTTTAAAAAATTCTACACTAGACTTTTCTTTTATTCTTCTTATATCTTTACTCAAGTCTATTATATTTACACAAAATATGTTGTTTGTAAACCATAATTTCGAATATACAAGAATTATATATTCGTGCTGGTCATGGTACTGCAGTGCGTGCAGGACAATCCTATATACTCTCTTTTAATTTCTCTTTTTTCCTTTCTCTGTTTTTCTTACTTTCCTAAATGTCTTGTTAGTTTCCTGCTGTGTCAAAACACTAGACCACAATGCATGTTCATATTTATCGCAGCCTGTAGTCTCGAAATTTGGACACTTTAAGGTTCTCTTGCTTAAATCGACATCCTTCATATTCAAATGCATTTAGAAGTGCTGCATAACACACACACATACTTCATAAAATGATATTCCTTAAAAGTTTTAGTTTACTTAAATAACGATGTAAAATGAAAAAAAATATAAATAATTTTAGATTTTAGTTTAAGAACTTTTAAATATATAGCTTACATTCAAAAGATCACACTGTCTTCAATTATACGCATAATTGTGGTTTAGTTGCTTTCGCACTTATTTAAATTATTGCCGGTGGAAATTATTTCTTAGTTTTTCTAATCATAGATTTTAGACAGTTTTTCAAAAGATATTCGCGAAAAATATTCTTAACAATATTATTAGTTACAAAAGTCAAAGTATTATTATAGTACATTACATAACTTTAACTACATAAAAGATAATAAATATAAAAAGAAAAAAGGAATACTTAATAAACTTTCATATTTCAGTAAATATTAATATTTATTATAATATGAATCTCTAGGATTGTTTACTATTTTATCAAGTGATAATTCTGTTTTTAGCATTTGAGTAAAATCTTATAAATAAATTAACTAACAATTTCAGGTTTTTCGTGAGAATCTATTACTTTCATTTAGTTTTAAAATGATTTGTTCTCGTTTATTTAAATTTTACTATTTGTTTATACGTAATAGTACTAAAATATACATTTTTAATAAGACAAGTAAAAATATTGCATACAAATATATTGTACAAATATATCTTAGAAATAACGTTTAAGCATTCAGAGAAAAGTCTGAGAAAATAAATTTTGTTTAATTGCATATACTATTCGACCATAACCCTCTGATTGAGATCCAGTTCACTTATACTCTATGAATTCCCTATACTTAATTTAAAAAATCAGTATTTTAAGTTTATTTCTATTACTTTTTTACTCTCGTACATTTGTTTTTAATGTATACTACATATTATTAAGTTGAATTTAGCTAACTAAAGTTTTATCGTAGACAATTCCTAACGGAGTGAATTTATGATTTCAAATGAATCATTGACTGCCCTTAGCGATTTAAAAATTAAATCGACGTAAATGTGAATTGGTCAGTGCTTATTTATAGACGGATGAAATACATATTTCGATACTTTTGACATTAGATTCCTGAGTCTATCCTAACTGACTGATCTATAACTACTCATATATCTGGGGTTCATCGATATGATATAAATACGTCATATTCAGAAATGAGTAGACATCGAAATGTTAGTTTTTATCAGTTACATTCTAATTATGAATTTGTGTATCAAGAAAACTAGTCCAATCCAAACACTTAGGAAATTAAGTTGAGAGAAACTTTATTTTTATAATATTATGATTGAAAATACTTCAAATATCTGGCGGCATATTGACTATTATTTAATTAATTGATTAGTTTCTTTTTAATTACATTTATAATTAAAACATAATTAAAACATAATGTTTCATGTATTTTGTTAACCCATCATTTCTGTTGAAAATTGTATCATCAATGTATATATTAAATGCAGATTGCTTCTTTTAGTTATGCCAGTGCTAAAAGAACCGTTTCATATTAACAGCCTTCCACCCTCATTCCATACACCTTTAATATTCTCGTTTGACTGAAAAATATCGTAGCAAAGTAGTAGAGAACATTTTCAATTATGTCATTATAAATTGTTGACAGTTGTGCTGTTGCTTTCACATTGCACGTAGGCTAATTTAAGTAGTGAGTGAAGAGGAAAAGAAAGAAAAGGGGGTAGATATTGGGGGTGGGCAGAATTGAGAAGAAAGGGGGTTCGAAAATGCTTTGCCAGTATTATATTAATTTAATTTTAACTTCTTTGATCGTTCTTTCGCCAAGTCGGCAGCGGCATCTCGACTCATTCGTTGCTTAGTACGATGCCACGCGCAAGTTATTGCTCTTGCAAAACCTACTCGGCGTTTGAAGAGAAATTTCCCGCACCTGCATCACAGCTATCACTTAGCTTAAGGTAAATTTCGCTTCTCATTGTTCAAGATTTATGACTTGGGTATATGTACTTTCTCAATTTATAAACGACCTACAATAGGTTCAAAGAATTCATGGTTGTCTCAACTGTTTTTCAAGTTTATTTTATCAATTAGTTAAACTATTTTCCAGGTTGTGACTATTACAATTCAACAATTTCAAATATTTCGATCGTTACAAAATATTTTATATAATAAACTAATAGAAATTTAGTAGCGAGAAGAAATATTAAGTTAAACAGTATCATAACAATCATCATTCATATTTATTGTTAAATAGAATATGAAGTTCAATTTTGTTAAATGTTATAAGGAATAAAAATTCATGAAAATTTCTTTCGATAAAGTTTTATATCGTTATGTTGATTTATTTATTTATTTATTCTTATTAAAGTAACGAATAATCAGTTTTAATAATTAAATAATAAAACTTAAATGATTATATAGAAAGATTGTGATCGAAAGATTATATTTTAATTTAAAATTGATATCAGTTTTTGCTTAAAATTGATTTAATAATTAATTCAGCAATTAATTTGCACTTCAGTCGGCTTAAAAAGACCGTAATATGCCCACGTATATTGAATACATTAACGGCTTATAAATTCTAATAATGCCAATATTAAAATGAATTTTCCATTATTCTCTGCGATTAACTTTTCATCATTTATCGCCTTATTTTCCCTGAGCAACATCAAACAGATTAGAGAATATCAGTGTTCATACAGAGAATATGCAATAACGAGTATAAAGAACAAAACCCACTAGGTAGGGCCGCTCTGAGAAAATGGGAAATAATAGGTGTAGTACCAAAAAGCAACCATACTTGCATCGAATCCCTTTTCTACAAATTGTATAAATGAATGTTTGCAATTGTATAAATGAATGTCTGACGCATATACAACGGAAGTAAAAATTTGAGAGGAAAATTAAAAAGTCAAACACAAGCCAACTTTTGTATCGGATGTTTACAAGTGGAAGAAGGGAAATATATTATAGGTATAAGGAAAAGAAAGAGAAAATGTAGATCTTCAAGAGATGAAGTGATTTTCCGATTTCAATAATCGTCCATTTTGTATATCATTCACTTACTAACTCTAGCAATGTTAGCATCCCTTTGTCGACGAAAACAGTTTTTTACTTTCTCTTTCTCCTCTCTCTCTTTCTGTATTCCTAACTATTTCTGTTTATCTTTTAGTGAGTCTATTTATCCACCTATATTACTCTCAATTTGAGTTTTATATTCTCAGGCAGCTTTAATTTTATTTGTTTCTTCCTATAGCATTTTTACGTACAATTTCTTTTTTTGTGGTCGATAAACTTTAAATTAGATGCCTGTGCATAAATGAAAAATTTCCATTTACTATGAAAAAACTTATAATTGAATAACAGATGGTTTTTAATTTTATCTTATCAAATTAAAACAAGTAGAAAATAAACTATTTAGAAAAAATATTGATTTATGTAGGACTAACTCTGAATTATTTTATATAGATAAATTTTTTATAAATTATATAAATTCAAAAATATATTATAAAGAGAATATTACGCTAACAAAAATTGTTTTAAAACTTATTTATATATTAAACTCCCAAGAGTAGTCATGTTTGTTATATAAAATATTTTTGATGTGCGTCTAGGAAAATTAATATACTACAATTGTATTGTGAATCGATTATGATGTACTAATTGCTAATTATGGTCAGATTGAAATAATTATTCCTATAAATTGTATTTAATTATAGATACTCAATCTATAAAATATAAAATATTAGGGAGTTGTCTAATTTAAAAAAAATAAGGTTATAAATACCCACATAATGAAATAATGTAATGTTTGATCTTTATCAAGAATATTTTTGTAATAGTTTATGTGAAATTGTAAAAATGCTAAAATATTAACAATATTTTGAATTATGGTTGAAAGTATTCATATCATCCAGAATAATTTGACAAGATAATAAATTACTGTTTAATAATCATTATAAAATAAGTAAAACAAGAATTTATAAAACAGTGATAGAAAATATTATTAAATTATTTAACATTTTATAAATATTGATATATGTGGAATAATATGTAAGCTTACATGCATTTCTTTTTTAACTGTCATAAAACTGTCGCAATGCAAACCTCCATATTGTAACATTCATATTATTAAATGAAGCAAATATACGGAGAAAAGAAGAAATAGAAAAATACAGCATGATTTGTCCGAAAATATAAGACGTAATTTTATGCTTTTATCATGCTAATCTGCGGCGCGAAGAAAATTCTAAATCACGTACGGATAATCACCATTATACCAAATTTTGCATTTGCTCAAGGAAATAAGTGTCGACTTACGCAAAAAAACACGCGTGCATGTAAATGTAAACGAGGGTTTGAGATTATATTTCTACCTTCTACAGGAGAATGAAACAGCTTTTTGTAAATAATTTATCAGTTGCTAAGGCTTCATCCACCCCATCATCATCATCAGTCGGCGTTCAGGCAGCCTAGACTTATTAATATCATATCAATACACGATAGGAACAATCAGAGCTCTTTTTCGGTAGACGGGGAGATTCGACAAAATTGATTGCGTAAAATTTAAAATTCAATTTCGAAACGAACTCTAAATCACCTATGCGTATTATCTCGATGGCTTTAAACAAACCCCCGACGTCCGTAAACTCCCTTATTTATATCAAAGTTATACACGTGTGCAGTCTTTCAATTTATGTATGTATATATCATTACTTAGTAATGTACGTATATATATTACTTTCTATTTCTAAATAGTACTCCACGGCCATTTATCTTACCGTCTCCTTAAATTTTATATTCAATTTATCTTATTCCACTATTAAAACTAACAAATGTGAAATTTTCATAAATGAAATTTAAACATTGTTTTGTATTTCACTTGGTAATTCCTATTACTTAATAAAATTGGTATTTACCAATTTCATTAACTAATATACTTATGTAACTCTAATTAATAATCTAATTTCTAACTAGTAACATTTTTTATTGCATATATTCTTATTTTCCATGATGCTATAAATGCAGAAGGTACTTAGAAAATCTTCACCTCTACTAGACTTGAATATTTGTCAAGTATGAATAATTCTATCAAATTTATCTAGCTTAATACAAAAGAGTTGAAGATATTGATACTTCTGATAAAAGTTGATATTAAACTACATTTAACAAATGAACAAGACGAGTAAGTCATTAAAGCCTAATAAGAAAATATGTTTTGCTTAATAAATCAAATTAAAAACCAACGGAATAAATGTACTGGAATAACGACATTGAAAATAAATCCGAATTGACAATCCAGCAAGAATTAACATTAAGATACAAGAACTCGCCTCATTATCCATCACTTCATCGCATCTGCACTCCATCGAATGCAACTGAACATCCAATAGAAATTCAAATGTCTGCCCCACCCAGGTGCCCGACTTTAATCTTGCTTCTATTTAACAGCACGTGTAATTCCACCATACGGACACATCGTCGTTGTGTCGCTTGCCTCGCTAAAGGGTCGCACGCACACACGCTTGATTAATTGACTTTATGCGCGACGGCGGGGCTTAAACACCGGAGGTTTATGCCTGCATGGCGTCGTGGTTGCATCGCTCCGGGAGGCCGACTAGGTATGTGCCCCATTCAATAAATCTAAAACAGCGGAAAACATTTCACAATTGTCTGCTTACGAAGGCACGTTTGTTCCGCAGGTGTAAATTGACACATTTAAAGCGAAATCTTTTCGCGACTACGAGGTCAAAGAGTGGGAAGAGAGTTCACGCAATTGTTCGTGACATAATCGAGGTTCATGTTCGTGGCGAGCACATGCCATACGTTCCAACATAAAGGGCCTCTCATTGTGGTTCCTCTCTCCTTAACTATCTTTGTCCTTATTCTTCTCTCAATCTCTGTCTCTCTGTCTCTCTCGCTCTCTCTTATCCATTTTATATAACTTTAAATATACTGACTATTGTCATAATTTACAATTTCAGATTTAAATTTCTTTTGCATCCAATTACATTATAGAATGATGCAGATAGTTTTAAAAACTTTAATTTATGAAAAAGAACACTGAAATAAGAAAAGACATAATTTTAAATTTTGAAAATGCATTAAAAAGTTTTGAAATATTTGACTTCAAAATAATGAATGTACGTTATAATTTTCGATACAAGTAAATTTTTAAGGTACTGTTACATCCAAAGATCACAACGTTCTATCTAAATTTAAAAACATCATATACATAGATATTACAATATACTCATAATTATAAATACAAATAATTGAAATTTTATTTAACATTAAAATAAAATTCCTGTATTTAACTCAACTTAATTAAAATGTCAAAACTTGGTTGCTTTATTAAAATTATGACTTTAAATTATAATAACTGAGTAATTATGATACGATTTCAACGACAGTAGATTAATGAGTATGTATAAGATATATAACTTTAAACTCATGTTTTACTTTCCAAAATATAAGTTAAAAAAATATTTGATTTTCTACACAAACAAATGAAATTTCAGAATATTAATTATTTTTATATTTTAATTCTAAGAAGTTTTTGCCCTGAATTAAAATCAATAATACCACTTGCATAAATTAAATCTATAGCAGTGATGTATACGCTAATTATTAAAACATTGATTAAAACAATGAGATCCTTTAATTACTTGTTTAATATAAAGTAATAGTTTTTGTCATTATTCTACTCATATTTTGTTAAGATTTGACCTTTAGTCTTATTCTGAATTATAATCAGCATTTAAAAGTTTTTTAAATAAAAGTTCTTTTAAAGTTAACTTATTTTATAAATAAATGCGTAATATTGACATAAACTTAATGACTTAATATTATTAAACAAAATTTTAGTTAAGAAATATTTGTTATGCTTATATATTTGACCTTTATTATGTATTATATGATTTATATATTCAATATCAAAAAATAAGTTGCATACAAAAATGTTTAACATTTTAGTACAATTTTGAACATTATTTGTTTCTTAAACTAAAAGATGATTTATCGATATAACCGCAATTATTTAGAGCTTTAACAGCTCAGCTAGATAGTCATTAATGTTATAACGCTCATTGATTAGATCAATGCAAAGAAGCATAACACATTCTAATAATTATAACAAACTATAATATTATAATCTCTCGCATTAATTATCATACTATACCAAAATTATGATATAAAAAATATATTAAAAAAATAAATATTGAAAAGCAGCAGAAAAAGAGAAAGACGTCGAAAAAAAGGAAAGTAGTAAGAAAAAATCAGTTTATGAGCACCGACAGCAAGTTTCATTTAAGAGATATTCAGTGGATTTTCGAATATACACCATTTGCTACATCATTCACTGATTACATATTTTATAATATTTTGTAAATATGTAAAAGTATAATTTTCAATATTCAGATATGTACCAATAATATGGGTGATTATAAGAAATACTAACAATGGCAGAAATAATGATTAAAAAGGTAAATTTTTTTTTTAAATTATCTCTTAGAGTTGCAAACTAATTCGGAATTAGAAGATGACAATTTATACTTGAACTAAAATTCTTTTCGCGTATTTATGATTGCGTACAATTGATTTTTTATCGTTTAAAGAAGAAATAATTTTATTGTCTAATACCAAAATTACATTATACCATCTCATGTCTTGTAAAAATAACCATAAGTAAAAGCTTATTATGAATGAGCTTATTATTAAGAATACAAATAAAAATAATTAAATTTATTAAATGAGAGAATACAACATTAATGTAGATATTCGACACATTTTACCATATTTTATTTAAGTAAGACACTAAAATAAAGATAGCATCTACGTCCTGATAACATCGTTACTATCTTTATTTTTTTAAAAGTAAACGGCGAAAAATTAAAAAGAGATTCACTACTTTATTTATTAATATGACATTAATATAATAATGTTTGCTTATTTTGAAGGACATTTATATGTGTGATTATATAATTTAAGATCTAAAGCTTATTAAAATAAAATTTATTTTTCAAAACGACTATCGTTCATTACATCAACTCATAAAATTAAATAATTAAATAATTAACCTTCATGATATTTTCATGAAATGTTATAATTAAACACAAGTTAATAAAACTATTTAATTATTACAGAAATAATAAGTACTCTACGCAAAAAACTTAACGTTCACGTAATTGTTTTTTGAAAATGATGACAGACATTATCTTTAAATAAATTACATTGCTGTTCAACGCTTATCTAGAGACTTAGGCAGGTGATGTTTGCGTGTAGAAATGAGGATTCCTGTGTATCCCGAGTGTATTCACATGCACAAAGATATTCGCATTTCTTTCCTCTTCCTCTTACTCTCTTGCTGTCTGTCTGTCAGAACATATATCTCTCTCCGTCTGTCCCTCGCTCTCTTGTTCCATCTATCTCGGTATCTGTCTTTCTTAGGAGAAAATCTGTGCGCAACTGTTCGCTTACTCGTTCGCGCCATCATCTTCCGCGACAGCCTAAGACGCCAGCTGACGTGCAATTAATCGGCTGATGAATCGTTTGACTCGAGGAAGACGAGCTGCTACCGCTCAGGAGTTGCCGGTGTTACGTTGCACTAGGTTTCACAAGAGGCCTTGTAATTTCCGTCACGTCGATAAAAATATGTCCTCCCTATCCTTCTCTACTCACCTTCTGGCTTGAAATACTCTTGCATTACGAGGTACAATTTCTTCTATAAAACGTGGGTCATAGTAAAAATTCCGTGCTTACGATCTGAAACGAACAAATTAAATTTTTCCGTTCTCAAGATAAGGATAAGATGCTTCGTATCGTACTAATTGATTTTCATGGTAAGATATCTTAAGTTTCATATTCTCTTGTCTGCAAGTTTTTCAATTTAAGCGAGTCAATAATTTTAATCAGTTTTTCTATTCCTTTTCAATCAAATTTAATATTGTTTATGTGGCATTCTGAGGCGGAACACGGAGATGAATAGAGAGGAATAAGGAGATTTATAATTTTATCTTTTTCGG
Source organism: Wiebesia pumilae (assembly GCA_018907045.1). Classification (NCBI taxonomy): domain Eukaryota; kingdom Metazoa; phylum Arthropoda; class Insecta; order Hymenoptera; family Agaonidae; genus Wiebesia; species Wiebesia pumilae. The sequence continues at coordinate 942,882 of JACCHZ010000149.1, read as the reverse complement.
ATGTATTATTAATTTTATTCGAATATTTTCGGAACATATGAAAAAATAATATTTAATAAAATCAATTTTCCCAGCAGTTTCCAAAAATTTTCTATGCCATTGAACTCCTCCTATTGTAAATTTCTTATGCTATTCTTCTTTGTGGTAAATCAACATTACGATAATTTTCAAAACCAATCACAATACGTTGACGCACTTTTCATCGACTAATTGCGACGTAGACATAACAGTAGACAAAATCCATTGAAAATTAAAATTGCTTATGAACAGGCTAACATAATCCACGGCACGAAATGAAGTTTACCGTAGAATAAATTTCCAGCAACTCCGAACTAAAGTCTACAAGGAGCGTTGAAAATCTTGACGTAACCGCCTCGTGGTATCACACTAAAGTCACCTGACATTAGGTATTTTCTCAGCACACTTAGCCGCAAGTAGAAAAATCAGAGATTTACAGAGGAATGGTACGAGGATAAACGTGTGCTATCTCGCTTAGAGCGGCCGTAAAAGAGGCCCGCAAACAGCCGTAAAGAAATTCGCGATCACACTGGAAAAGCGCGTTATCTACACTTCGTCGACACAGCGTTACCTACTCTGTTAACTGTTATTATCGCTATTGTCGGGAGCCCTACTTTGTAATCAATTTCATTTGTAAACCACGGATATGTTCGTTCCTTCCTTTGCTCTCAACGCGCCTGTGATATCCCGATCCCAAGTAAATGTGCTCTACATGGACATTTATTCCAAAGAAGATGCTACTCGAAAAATATTCTACATGTACGTACTACATGCGCACTTTTCACTCGTCGTTCATTATATCTTTTAATTAGATCTAAGACTTCTTTCGTGAATTTCTGTCATGCTTGCCTTAGGCTAGTCTTTGTTCTTTATATACGTTCTCGGTTAAGTTTACTTTTCAATTCTAAATTACATAATTACTAGATTAGAAATATTTAGTTAAATAAATTAAGATCCATGATACAAGCGCATAATCACTATTCCAGCAATTGAATAAGTAAATATAAGTAAGCTTTGACTGAACTGTATTCGTAAAAAAATTAAAGTTTATGCATTGCGTACAATGAAAGGGGCAGCAATTTCGCTGAAATATAAGATAGAGCGAAAAAAGCTGAAGATAAGTAAGTGTGAAAAGTACGCGCAAACTATCCCATACGAAATGTCGCAGTACTCGAGAATCAAGCTTTGATTAATAGATGATGCACCCGTTAAGGCTGGTGCGATGAATAGCGTTAGCTGGTGTAAGAGATCGCACCTCGTAGGCGGCATTAATCACTGCCCTGTAGGCGCCTCGGTTTGACGCCTCGCACATTTTGTGACGTCGTGTCTGCGGCCCGGACATAAGGCAGAGTCGGATTCTCTCTGACAATGAATGACAATTTCTGGACTGACGCGATGAATCAATAACAGTCGATTGAATCTTAATCGGGGAGCTAATTTAATGGCTGGCATGTGGAGCAGCCCGTAATATTCTAGCGCGAGGCCTGCGTCCATGATTTTCCGATTGCTGTACAGAAATGGAAATTGTTTTGAGGGGTAGTATGACTGAAGCCGGTAATCGCTGGCTTCGCCGCCTGAATTAGTTAAGCCGTGTTTAACGAACCTTCGAACATTGTGGTTTTGTCCCCTTTTCCTGCATACCTTTCCTGATTTCGGTGGGCTGAGCGTTAAAGCGAACATTGTTAATGTCAGCACGGTGAAGCTACTATTGATCGGATAGAACAATAATCAAAATCATTTGTACGTTTAATTAAATATTGTCTTGTTCAATGGGTATATAGAATCGACGAAACATCCTTTCAAATTTTATATGAATTAGAATAGTGTTCTATTTCGTAATGTCTCTTAATTTTTAGTGTTCTTTACTTGTTAAGATTGTTATAAAGATGTACGTATGTACATATATAATATTAAAGTACGGTATAATGTTTTCAATATTCTGCTTTTTAATAACAAGTATTTATAATTACATAAGTAAGTATATATATTTTCACAAGTTGGAAATATATAACATTTTAATCATAGCATTCAATTGCAATATTAAACTATCCCCTGTGATTGTACTTTTCAATAAACTAAACGAATATATAATATTTAAATGTTGAATCATTACATTTAACAACTAAAAACTAATACAATGTCTTATTATTCTTTTTTCCACACTCAGAACTTTTAAGTTCCACATATCATTAAAGTAAAATAACCTTACTTTTTACTTTAATAAGATATGCTTTTAATATATTAAAGATCTTTCACTTTTGCATTTTTCTACTACATATTATTTTTATCTTTGTTATTCGACATGATTAATTTTACAGTAACTTTTTCTAATCTTTTCTTTGTATGCAAAATGTTACTTTGGTCACAATATTACAAGTTCTAAGTTAGATAGTTTAATTGATAATTCCGTAATCCACTTATTTGATCCGAATAATCATAATAAAATCATTTTTAAAATTAAATTAATTTTATCAATGTGCTTATACGGCTAATCCTCCACAACTGTTATTGCTCATCCTGTATTGTAATTCTGATCCGATTAAAAAATTTTCAAATAAACATATACTAAAATACGCAGTGCTTCTAATGGCGTAACTGAAAGAATATACATAGAAGACATTATGTTATATGTACATCTATTATTATTTCATTTGTTAGGAATTTTGTCACATAATTATGTTGTCCAAGAGAATAAAATAAACCGACTATCATCAGTCTACTTTATTAATCATAATGAGTTTGAAGGATTATCAGAGTTTTAAATTACTTCAACAATAAGTATCAAATCTGATGTATAATATTTTACATGAATAATAAAAAACTAATCGAAATTCAGGTTTAATACGCTTAATACATTAAAACTATGAAATAATCATGGTTTGAATTCTGGAATAAAATAAAGGACTTAAAAATGGTTCGCTCTAAAATCCATTATCGTACTTTTGTAATGATCTTGGTAGCTTATATTTATTAATATTCAATCGTGGTATTGATCAATTAACAAATATTTTTTGTCTGCAACTTCTATTTTTAAAGAAGTAAGCGAACCGCGATGTAACTATATTAAAAACTAGATATTCTAATTATTGCCTAAATAAATCTTTATTGAAATTGTAGCAAGTAAAAATTGTATAAAATAATGATAATGTTCTTACTCTGAATAGTAATCAATAATGCTAATATATAGACATATTAACTACTGCTAATGTATATTACTCATAATAATATTTAAATAGATGCTCTACGTAATTTTTGCGTTTAAATTGTACTTCTGTACGCATTATAAAATTTGGTCAACCTATCGAACAAGCACAGAAAAAAATGTTTAAGACTGAAGGGGTTCAGGGATTTCAAATTCTACATAAATTTCGATTTAGCTTAAATGGAAGAACTTTCCAACAAATTTGTCATACTTTACTTTTCAACAAGCTTCGACCGTGTGTAAACATGATCACAATTCGTTTGCAGAGTGGCTTTGCCAGTTGACCTGAAAAAGACAGAAATAGAGGGATAAAGAGAAAGAGAGAGAGAGAGAGAGAGAGAGAGAGAGGGAGAGAGAGAGAACGCTTTAGTTGCTTCGGATAGACATGTGATTGGACGAATATTGAAAGCAGATATACATATGGGGGAACGATATTCTGCGTATTGTTGCCGCAGGCAAACGCGATTAATGTCAAAGATCATTAAAACGCTTCCTCTTTGGATGCTTACTCTCTCTCTCTCTCTCTCTCTATATATATATATATATATATATATATATATATCTTTATGTATATCTTATATCTATGCAGCGAATTATACAATGACTTGCTGTTTTTTTTAATGTCTCCATGTTACTGTTTTAGAAAATCCTCTGCTTGTGCATTAAGTTCATTTAATTGACTAATACTCTTTTTAACAGATAAATTTTATTATAAATATGTGAATACAATTTGATTTGGTTATTTAAAGTATAATAAGTAATGGTCATCGAACATAAGAAAAAAAAGAACATTTTTTTCTTTTTTAACTTTTACAAATGCAAAAGACATGTTCATTAAAATTAAAATTAAAGTATTGTATTAAACTTATGTCTTTGTTCCTTAACATCAATCAATCACATAATACAATTATTATTAAAATATCAAAATATGTATGTATTTATATCTGTATTTAACTAACATGAATACACTGAACTAGTGTGATAAGTAAATGTATATATATATATATATTAAAACAACGATTATTCAATTTTTTATTCCAATTTCTTCAAGATTTAACTTTAACATTTCTAATACGGAAATATCGAATCAATTATTTCATAAGTTTAGTAAATTCATGACATATTTTTCCACAACATTAATTCTAATAAATTATTAAACAACAATAAATATAATGCAACTTACAATACGTTTAATATTGTATAATTTTGAATAATTTTGAAAGTGTATCAGTTGAAAGTTATTTATCTTGTAAGTAAGTGAAATGTATAATTTAATCAACTTTTATAGTTTTAACTTTCGCTGAATGAAAAAGATTTTTTAATATTATTAACTTATTAAATATTTCAATGATTCATATTATTATGTATTTTAATATCAAAATGTTCGTTAGTGTAGAAAGTATCATTTATAATTAAAGTATAAGAAATCTGAGTCAAAATGTTTTCATGAGTTAAGGTTAAATGTGAATATATACGAAAATAGCAACAGAAATTAAATACTTATTAGAAGTTATAAGTATTGAAAATATTAAAGTTTTAAGTAAAAAATATTAAAAAATTTGTGATATCTACTCTACAACGAATTTGACGTTTTATTATTCTATTATTCATTTATTATTATCAACAATGGTAAATAAAAATGATTAAAAATTAGTTGGTAGTAATAAATTTTTATTGAAAACGTATTAATTATGAATTCATACTATTCTCAAACAATAATTATTTTACCCACTCCATAAATGTATAAAAACGATAAAGAAATATTTATTACATCAACAATTATTACAGTCAATCGATTGAGCAGTAAAGACAGAAATAACTGACAAATTGCTTTGTATTATCCGAATACAAAAAACTACTTTCACGTCATTTGCCTATTCATCATATCTCTGGTTTAAATAGAGAGTGGTTACAAACTTACGTTATCATTTCGTTATAAAAAGATCGGAAATACATATTTATTCGATAGTTAATAGTTGACATTAATTTTCAAACACAAATGAATTTTTATCGATGCTCGCAGTATAATATCTACGTAAAGTAAGCGTTAAAAAGTAGTAATCCAGAACGTCGTTTCGAGGTGCTTCTTTTGCATTTCATATATTACTGAGAAAATAAAAGTTTCGCTGGGTGAAAGTCTGCCCCCCATACGCAAGCGAAATTCATTAAGACTGAGAGCTCGTTCTCGTAGATTTTTTATTAATCGTCCTTACAACGGAGGAGAAGAAGAACTCCTTAACTCAAGGAAGGAGTTTCGAGCTCACGGGCCTGTATACACAGCGTCTTAAGGGAGCCATTACGAGTCGGCGCGCCTTACATTAGCAACGACGCGCCCGTGCAAACAAAGCTGGCGAGCTTTAATGTGCAGAACGCGGGTGCGTGTTTCCTCGTAAACCCGTCCTACCGAGCTTGTGAGCGGGTGTCGAAACAATGCCGAGCGGCTGCTCCATTGTGCCTCGTGCCGACGCCACGCGTCTCCTTGTGCCTTGTGCGCGTGTGCGTATGAGCTGCCGGGGCTGTAATACGTCAGGAGCCGTAGTTGCGCTGGGAGGAGTGCTAGCAACGTCAAGCGTTTATATCAGTCCTCGAGAAATTACACCAATTATCCTCGCGTACAGGAGGCCTACAATAGAAAGAGACGGGGATGGAGATACACAGAGACAAAGAAACGAAGAGAGTTTTGATGACGTTGTGGTTAGGATTGTAAAGCCTTTGGTTGGCTTTAAGCTCTTTTCAGACGATGAAAAGAGAAACCGAAAGTAAAATAAGGCGGGAAGAGGAAAGAAAGAATGAATAAGATCAAAAGCTTTTATTCGTTTTGGTTTCAAGTCTTTTGTATTTTTATATTAAACGAAAAGAATTTTTAGGAGAGAAATTCAAAATTTATATCTTTTCGTATTTAAAGAGTTCAACTTAACATATAAGGTATGCATAAGAAAAGTACAGGAAAGTCTTAAGGAAACAATTTAAATTTATAGAATTTCTTTGAATTACGAAATAATTTTCATTGTGATTTTTTTAATTAACCCTAGATCATATTAGACTACACCAATTATACATTGAATTCATCGAACTACGTGCTCAAACTGAAAAAAATACATATTTAGGAACTTTTATGCATTATTATTATCCTAGTCGATGTAATGAATAATTTTTTATCTTCAACCTATAAATGAAAACGATATACTGCATTATTTAAGCAATAAATTAAATTAAATTAGAAAAAAAATCTATTTTTATTTTACCACGTAAATATGTTTTCAGTGTAAAAAAATAACATTATTATCGATAGCAAATAAAACTAATTTCATACACTAATTAAAATAATATAATTGTAAAAATTTCAATGAATGACAATTACCACACATTCTGTCGACTTATACAAGATAGAAATTCATTATTTTCTAAATATTATTTTATAGCATCACAAGTCCTAGTCCACTTTGTATAAAAAAATTTCATATAAAAATTTGATTTACTGTTAAAATTTTTATTATTAAAAACAATAAGTATAAAATTACAAATAAATATTTGAATATTTTTTATCCAAAGGTTATTTCAAATGCAGATGCAAAAAAAACAGTATCCTACGTTTGTATGCAGTCTTTTTATAGATTCAGAACATTAAAAATACATAAATATTATTTTGAATACAATTTAATTAAATTAATTACGAATAGTTTAGATCATGTTAGTTGAGCAATAAATAATCTTAACTTTTTAACATTTAAAGCAAATAGAAAAATATGCTTTAAACAAAAATAGCTATAAATTATTTTTTATAAAATTAACATGATGTCCATCATAATTATATTAATAGAGTTTATGGTAGATTAAATATTGACTCCAGTTAAGATTATATTTTTTATTCAAATTATATCAATCCGAAGTTCATATGGCTTCTACTTTAATAGTAATAGTAAAGAAAACAGAATAAAACTAAAAAATTTCTCTATATTTTTCGACTTTACGATACTCTACTGCTATATCTGAACATATGATTTGTAAATATATACACTGCATTATATTTAATTGTTTATATAGCAGAAATTGTTGGCTTTCTCTTTTGAAACTCTTAATTCGAACAAGAAATAAAGAATCGTGAATAGCTGCAAACTGCAAACTCACTCGTCGAAGAAGCACTGACTACCGTTAGTTTCGTAAACGGAGTACTTATTCTGTATCTCAGTATGTCTCGGTATGATTCTTTGTCTGTCTGTTTTTCCATCTCTCTCTCACTCTCTCTATCTCTATCTCTATATCTCTCACGTCGCTTTCTTTTAATTTATAGAATGAATTCAAGACTACACAAGTCTTCTATCTAATTTAAGCTCTCTTACTCTTATTTTCATGCTAAACTCCGCGAAACTTTCTCGATTAAAAATTTCTTTCTTGAGCAGTTCAAAATGTCTCTGATAAGTTTCTCATTCATAATATTCATAATATATGTCATGGAATAAATACAGATGGATATAGAAAGAAAGAGAATAGGAAAGATAAATAAATAGTTACGAAGAAGAGATAGAAAAAGAAAAAGAGAAGACTGAACCGTGATATTCCCAAGAGAGTAAAAGTAATAAAGATAAAAAAGAGATGATGTGTATTGATAAATTCACTGAATCAATGAATATTTAACTAATTTCTACTTTTAATTGTACAGATAACAGATTTTATAAACGTTCAAAACTGCACTCTTATTATAAATCATTCTTTCGGCTGTTTAAAGAAATATTATGTAAAATATAATTTTCTCAGATATATATTTAATAATTCAGTTTCGGATTCATAATCTGATGTACTTACAATAATTTATTTACTATTAGCTCATTTGATCTCAAAGGCAAAGGTTAGGAAATGAAAAGAGGAAACTGAACTTGTTATAAATATGATCGACCTGATACTCACATCATTAGAATTACATGTTTTAAATTTTCTATAACAATTTAGTAAGTTTTAGGTGAAGCTTAAAATAGAAAATTAAAATTAATTATTATTTTAGTATCAATGCGTTTAAGCATTTTTCGTTAACCAAAATGAATTCTAAGTATTCATTTTATACATTAAATATATATATTATATTTGCATAAGTTTCATGCATATCCTAATAAATTGCACTAGAACTAGTAGCTGCATTTAATATTCGAAAATGACTACGTAATTAGAGATTATAAAACTGAATTTTTGTGTTTACAATTTGTATGTTGAAACTTTTGCTTATAAATGTGTTGGTAGATAAAGTGTAATATTTTAAAAAATAATCTTTAAAATTGTAAATTTTGTTATCTTAAACTGTCTTTTTATAAATCTTATTACGAGTTTAGATTCGCTCGGATGATTTAAATAACTTTGCTCTAGTAAATGAAGTGCAAACCCGTAAGTATTATTCAGTTGCTTAAAAAGTTTTATAAAACTGTGTACTCACGTAAGAGTAAATATTTTTTAATTATAAGTGAAGCTTTAGTTCTATTCTGTCCTCTCCATTTTCAATTGAATCTTTAGCTGTCATTGTCTATATGAAAATATATTTGTAGCTTAGATTGTGTATAAAAGTATAGCATTATAAGGTATTAAATTGATCATCCGAATGATTTTGATCATCTCCAATTGTTGTTGTCAATCACAAAATGGATATTGATATTATATAACTTAAACTTAATAGAAAGTATTCAACTGCTCTTCGGTTGTACCTATTGTAATTACAAATCTCGTGTGTACTTTGTAATCTAGTAAAAGCAGGAAGACAATCCTATACATAAATTAAGTAAGTACTTACTTTTTAAAGAAAAATTTAAAAATGAAGTTATCACTTTAAATTTAATTAAGTATAAAAACATAATTAATTGTTTTATTACAAATACGTTTTCATGATTCATTATGAATTTAAAATTGTAACTATTTATATGAAGAAAAGAAAAAACTCTTATTCTTTCACTTTCATACTTGTATAATTAAAAGGCAGAGATCAATTTTTGCATGAATTATTTAAGACAACTCTTTCTAATAATATTTAAATTGTTAAAAAAAAGTAATGATATATCTTTCTGCGAATTTTATTTAACTTTTCATTCACTTTAAAAGAAATTAACTGTAATAGATCTTCTGACAATCATTATCTTCTTGACTTATAGTAATTTATGGATTTAGAAACAAAAAAATTTTCTGTCAAATAGCCTGAAGTCTTTGTAACAATAGATGAAATACTTGTGGTGGTAATGTATTTTGAAGAATTTCAAGCAACTGAAATTCTTTTCTCATGTTCTTTTTCATTTACAACTTTCCTTATTCGCAAATATATATTTTAACTTAAATTTGATAAAACACTCAACAAATAAATTATATTTGTTAAATGTTTATAAGAAAGACTTAAAAATTTATTTTTAAGTCTTTAAGTCTAATTAGAAGTTATCAATTTAAATTTAATACTAATAGTCAGTAAAAATTTACAAAATCAATTTTGTTTGAATTTTATTCCCGCTGACTTTACATATTTAATAAAACAAAGGACTTCGCTTATTAAAAATCCACAAAAGCAATATTATAGCGAGTCAAAGTGTCTTTGAAAGTAATATATAATCACCTTAAAAGTGGTATTGCCTAATTTAACATACAGTATCACACGTAAATTCGACATGAGAAACTACTTTATGTCATACTCATTAAGTAATACTTTAATTTTTTCAATGTAATCAGCTTAAATGACGTACACCCATTTGGGGTAGACATTATACCGAATAAGTACTCTAAAATGTAACCGTGATTTTACTTTGATCAACAGAGTATTTCTATGAGCAACCGAAGCTCTAACGAATTTACTTGTATTATTTAATAAGGTTTTTAATACATTTACGCATGTTTTACATAATCAAAATTGTTATTTTTAAAGGAAGTAAGTACCAAAATATAAAAAATATAAAACTCGTACAATTTGTTTTAATTACATAAATTAATATAAATCTTATGTAATTTACTTTTCAATGAATATATTATTTTCAAAAATGAAGTACAGATTATTTTGGAAAATATCTATACTAAGGCATCGATGATAATAATTATAATTACAAATGAAGATTTTTTAAATTTGTCTCTGTTTAATATTCATTAATTTTTTATTAATATCTTCCAATTAATTTCTCTATTTAAAAGACTATTAATTTCTAAAGGAACAGATTTCCAATTACTGTACTTGAAAATATTTACACAAAAAATCTTGTAAATTGTAAGCAACAATATATAAGTTCCTTGTAATTAATGCTTCGATAAATTCGATATAATATGTTTTTATCCATAGATAACAAATTTTATTTTATATTCTAATAACAAATGTTCCAAAAACTTTTGACTGAAAAATTAACTTTCACATGTTAAGAAATTAACAATAAATAATAATATGAAATATTGTATCAAAATTTACATGGTTAAAAGTACAACTGTACCATGTAAAATATCAAAAAACTTCCGATTATCGTACGATGCCTTTAGTTCGCTTAAGAAAACAAATGTTTCCAATTGTAAAGCATAAACTTTGTAGACTTCTGACGACTATTTGACTTATCTTAAATCACTCCTCATCAAAAACATGTCAGGGAAATGCCACGCCCCACATCAGGAACAAATTTTCTTCACTATTCCGTGCTCCGAAAACATTCCCAACGGCAACGTCGTCCATGTCGCTGCAGACAGTAACTACTGCTACTTCCTGTGTTTATGCTACTGTCTTAAGTTCCTGACAAGACCGCTCTTCGTGAAGTGCCATTCGTTGGTCAGTGACAAGTCGTTAAGACTACTGCTCTCTGATCTCTGGCTTTCACATACTAGGAATTCGAGTCTCTTTCTGACTTTAAGCGAGCATAAAAAATATACTTTTTTAAATTATTTATATCAAGTTTGTCTTACTTAAAAAATAAACATATCACTTACATACTTTTATATCAAATAATTAAACAAACAAAAATTATTATAATTACTGAATTTTCTAAGTTAATATATTTGTACTTATGTATTTACAAACTGTATTTACACACATATGTCTTTAAAAATTCGTGTACGTTGCACATATATTATTTTTATACATTAGGGTTAATTTTAGTTTAATGATATTACTTTTAGAAATGTACACACTTAACTTTTTTATCTTTATCCTAGTTAAAGTGTAACCCAATGATTCTCACATATGGAATTCATCTGTCGTCATTTTTGAAATGTGCTTGAAGGATAAAATAAACGCTTTTTTATTTAATTTTTTATTTTTGTTCATACCATTCTATATTTAGTAAAGAAAAATGAAAAATTCGATTCTTTTCTTGTAGATCTACGCTACATTATATATCTGTCATTTTATTTTCAATGTATTTTTCGTACATTTTTCATGGTATATCCATACAGAATAAAATTCTTTTTGACAACTTGTTGACAACTTGATTGTTGTTGTAGATTTTATAATTTCAATATTAGAACAAATATATTTTCAACAATATAAATGTATTTATAGAGTATCCGAACCACTGGTAATGATAATTTTATACTGTTATAATTTTTTATACTTCAGTCATCAGGTAGTTTTGGTTAAATAATATGAAATACGTTTAATTTGTAGCTTAACAATAAAATCATTTTATGTACATGTTCATACAAAATTTTGTGTAAATGTTAAAATAATAAATTTCAAATATAATAATCAAATATAATATGAGTATAAATCTATTCTCGAGTAAATAGTAAAATTTATTCGACTATTTTGGTAAAATGTAAGAAAGTAGACTACTTTCTAGTATCTTTCATACTATTCTTATAAAGTAAATCATCTAATATTTTACAATGTCACTGTTTTACAATTGTTATTGTTAAAAGTTCTTATTCGTAAGATTTACTGTTTCTTTTATTCTCTTGATTTAATTATATTTTAGTTGTCTATTTATGAAACGAAAAGAACTGTACGTAATAAAATAATTTTTATTACAAATCTTGTATGTATATTTAAGATTACCAATAAAAAGAATTTCTAGTCTTGCTTCCTTTTTCTTAAGTAAAAAAATGAATAAAATAATCTTGAACTGCTTATATGTGGGAAAACGTTTCGTGAAATAATTACTTTAATTACAGTTAATTCAAAGAGATATACTTAAACATATAATACAAGAATTTGTTCGCTAAATTTTTTCTTTTCCGTTGCCGACGGTAAGACTGACTAAGGTTTTGAAGAAGCTCAGTGTCTCCATCTCCACACGTAATTAGTTCGCATACTTGACCTACATTTGTTTGAACTTGCACGCGAACCGTACCTCACTTACGTTTTAATGACGTGGTACAGGACATACCGATACTACGTATATTTTTGCAGAAATATTTATGTAAAATGGTTCATCATTAACTATAACAAAATGATACATATATATATATATATATATATATATATATGTATGTATGTACAATATTTTATATACAATAAGTAATGAGAAAATATAATAATTCTATTAGAAGAGAATGCATAGATAAAATATTAAAAATATTGTTATAAAAGAAAAAATTTCAAATGAAACTCTAATGTACTTAACTTAATTAATTTTTTTAACTAAGCTCACTTTGTAGCATATTAGAGTACATAAGAATCTTCTTTATGATTAGGCAAGAATTTGCATCATTTATGCTTTTAACTTTGACTAGCATCACCATATTTATAAAATTCCTTTGATAATCGTTGAGATATTTCTTATTTTTTAACGAAATATCATTACCAATATTCTTTACTTCATCATTTTTTACCATAAAACAATGCTTTGAATTAAATATTTCAATTAAAAATAAAAAAAAAATATTACGCATAAATCATACGTAGTCTAATTAAATGACTATCCTTTAAAATGTTTTTTGCTATCACAAGTTGATAAAATCCTTTATCATGAAAAGAAAATTAAATTCTGTTTGCAACGTAATAAAAAAAATAATAAGTTTAAATATACTGAAGGAGCTGCATCATTTTGATCGAGCTTCTTTGTGCAACAATAAAAAGCTTTATTGCAAATAACGTTTATTAGTTTAATGAGATTTATTTCACCGTAAATTGAATATTATTATTCAAACTAGTAATACTGTACGTCATTATACCGTATTATCTAATGATTTTTATTAAAATATTTATTTAGAATTTTAATAATAGGAAATAATAATAAGTAAGTATGCGCATGGCCTTTCATAAATTATGCTTTCACTGGCATGAATTTCAAGAAAAGATGCAAAATAATTTAATCGATACATACATTAACGGCATACAAAATATATTGAGCGAATATTTAATCCCTTTTAAAAATCTGCTTCGCTCATTCACAGATAGAATCGCGTTCCAAGTAATGCTGAAGCAGCCAGTAATTCAAGCACCCAAGAAAGCTTCGACCCGGCTACTCCCCAATAATTATCCTGGCTCTCCTGCAAGAGTATAACGGCCGTAAAATACCTCGCCTATCTATCGAAAAAGCATCCCAATCGCAACGTGGCATCGATCGCATGACTAAATAACTCGGCGACATCTAACACGCGCCTCGACCAATAACGTCCCTCTGCCCCTCGACGGACTTCGAAAAATAAATCAGCGAGCGCCACAAGACAGAGGAAAAAAGTATACGAGCGAGTGTCCTGTCTCGCGGCACAGATTTATCGAGGATGTATGGCGCGGGTGTTGGGAAAGGCGGGGGCAACAAGTAAGAAGCTATCGGGTAATTTCTGGCCCATGACTAGGACACCACCGCAAGCGAGCGCCTTGCGCGGTCAGAAACGGTAACTATCACAACTTAATATCGATCCGCTCGTCCTTCTCTCTTCCATCCCTTGGCACCAACACCACTACCACCTCCGCCCTCGCCGCAACTGAGCTCACCTCACTTTCGAATTACGACCGCTGCGGTATAGTGGCAACCGAGCCGAGTCACTCGCAATCAATATGGCATCCTACTTATCTCCATGTCGGCTTCCACCCCCCGCCGCTTCTGTGCACCGCTGACACTCGTGAACAACTCTTTTTTCTTATTGTACAAGCTTCATTGGACTCCGTGGCTCGTGGAATTATTTCGTTCCTACTTCCGTTAATAAGTCTTCATTTGTGCACCGATTTTTATGGCGATCTATTGATCGTTTGTTACGGTAATTGTATAGCCAATTTATAAAATTAAAATTAAAATGATTTTAAGTAAATTTACTTTCACGCATTGCAATATTTTGTTACTTATTTCGATGCATCCTTACAGATATGGAAGACAAGTACGAAACAATAAAAGAAGTTTTTATAGAACAACAAATACAGAAATACTGAACCCAATATTATCAATCAATGTTTAGTAATATACAGGCAAGTATATCACTGACACGTATTAAAAATTTTCAACATTTATTGAACGTGGTATAAACTACTGTCGATATATTTCCTTGATATTATTTGCAGAATCTTATCATTATATTTTCTCAAATTTTATTTCATGAAAATGTCATTGTAATTTTATATTTGAATATACTTACTACAATCCTCTTGTTAAAGTAACTATAATTTTTAAAGGACTTATTATTATACATTCATAACAAAGCAATTGTAAAACAGTTCACCCTTTAGTATTATATCTGAAAATCTTTTTAAACTGTAATTTTTATTGGAAATACATCGCGATTAAACAAAATACACTAATCAAACTAATATAATTTGCAAAGTTAATTGATATGCGAATGCTTCTTAATTTATGCACTTTTATAAATAACAGTTAAGAAGCAATAAAAAAGAAAGTATTAAGAATTGTCTTTCTCAGAGAAATATCAAAAGTTTATAAAGTAAGTTTACAAAGTATAATGGTATTTACTATATGCTGTAAAAATTATAGGAATGATTTCGGTAAAGAAGTTATTGATCAAAATCAAAAAGCGATTTCAAATAGACACCGAGAAAGCAGTTCATAGTTTATATAAAAGCGTTCGTCTGTAGAAAATTTTTTCTAGTGGTGTACAGTATACTCTCAAGAGATAAGCAGAAGATAAAAGTTTATGCGATTGATCTCGACGTGGATACCCTCAAATAACGAGAAACAGGTGGATAAGTACATTTAACTTTGTTTCAAATGTGACATGAATGCACTGTATCTTGAAAATCGTTGCTTAAAATATTTAATGAAAATAACAGGCTATTGGTAAATAAAAATCACGAATTCTGAACTATTGATTAGTACGCGAAGGTTCGTTTCAGCAGCCAATTAAATTTTGAAGTACTTGCATATAAGAGAGGGCGCTAATGAGTCTTAAATTCAAAAAGATGAACATATATACCTTTGTTCTCAAATCAAGTCATAATAAAATATGACTAAAGTGTCATTATCATCTAAAAGATCTTCGATTATCGTACGGTAAATAATCAGTAAAAATCAAGTATAAATCTTTTGTACAACATACAGTTACATTTGATACTCATAATATCGATTGAAGTTTAATGCTACGAATAAAAAAGAAACCGAGGAAGAAGTTGTTGGCAAAATCGTTTTGTAATTAGAGCAAAAGTCTTAGTTAAGTTTAACAGCAGAATCTTGAGAACAAAATTTATAAAAGTGAATGTATAAATTTTCAAATTATAAGTACGAACGCGACATTAAACTAATAAATTCAATTATTAATCGTTATTAGAATAACATTTCGTATAGTGCAAGTTAATCAAGGTTAGTATAAATGACTTTATATAATAAACCCGAATCATAATTAGTATGCTAAATACAGTTTCGACAAAAGTATAATTAATTAATTAATACAATTATGAAATGATTAGTATATTTCTATAAATATGATGAAAAAGAGTTATATTGAAATGAAAACAGATGAATTCTGCAACGTAATTATTAAACAGAGAATACTGAATTTCTGTTACTGGCGTGATAACGTCTACCCGTCATTACCAAGCCCCTGTTGGCCTAATTCAAGCCGAGCTCTCCAATGCATGAATTTAATTATTACACGCATGTAATAAATAACTACATTGATTAGTCATTATGATTAAGTTTTTCTTATTCAATGTCTAATATTATTTTAAATAATACTCTTTTTAAATCTTATATTAAAAGCCATCTTGGATTTTTCCATGAACTTAAATTGACCTTTCAAGATACAGCAATTACTCAGTTCCAAAAATATAAGACAATAACCATTTCTTACGCCTTGTCACAAATACTATATTTTAAATAACATAAAAAATATATTGTTCTAAGGAAACTCAGTTTCTCATAAGCTGAGTAAGGAATATAATTAGGAAGCAATAATGTGCAGTATTTAACATTTTTTAGAATGTAGTGCAATAATTTTTCAAATATTACAATTTCTTAATATTTAAATCATTTTATAATGTGTTCGTACTTGTGAAACATTATTGTATTATAATCATTAAAAGGGTAGTAATCATTAAAGACTTTTAAGGTCTAAACGAAATTCTTCAAGTCTAATTAAGAAAATTCATTAATAATATTAAATACTGGCATTTAAAATGAAATACTTCTTTATTTTCACAAACTATGTAACTCCTTGTTACAGTATTATTCGCGAATAGCCTCGTGTAAATTTGATATTCGTATAAATATTTATTTATATAAGCTTTATATAATCATCCTTACATAATACAAAATTTTCATCACATCGAAAATTAGGCACCCACGAGTCCTAAATATTCAAAAGAATTGATAAGGAACAGTGCTAAGACTGAAAGCTTTATTAATACAGTTGATTCGCAAATGTAAAAACATCGACTTTCACTCGTGGAAAAAGAAAAGGTATTTATTCTACTCATACAGACAAATTCATCGAAACTCTATTTCATTTTCTACCTGCATCTGAAATCCTCTCGATCTTTGTGCCTCCACGTACGCAAAAAGGTATTACACACGTTCCTGAAAGCGAAAATATCTCGATGCTTCTCGTAGGTGAACTTACCACAAAGTACACCCGAAGAGGTGAAGTTTCTCCCTCTCGCTCGATCTCACGTACTTCCACGCCCTAGGGATGCATTAACGCGCAATTTCCATAAATTTTCGAAAATACGTCTCTGTTCCTTCCTTTCAGCCACGCTCTAGCCATCTCCTTTTGCATCGCTCTCTCTCTCTCTCTCTCTCCATCTCTGGCTCTTGATCGTTATACTAGCTCCAAGAATTTTATCGACCTACGACGCCTAGTCTACCTCTTCTTGTTCGCGTATATATGTGTGTGTAACAAACCCTGAGTTCGCACTCCTTGGACGAAGTAACGTGTGCTGTACGCCAACGTCGCGGCGACTCGCTCGAGTTTGCTGGGGCTCGTTGGCAAATGAATCGTTTGTTGCAAAAGAAAGAGCGCGAAGACCCGGTGTTTAACGATCCGTCCTCTTCAGCTCTTTGCCCCGACTACTCTCGAGTCGGCTACTCAGGAAGTGATAGCCACAAGAATTACCCCGACTAAGGAGGGCTTGCAGGAAGGTGCACCCTGTAAATCACCGAGCAAGATCGTAATTGAGGAGAATTTAATCGTCGGACGACGAAGGCTTGGGATGCTTCGGAGGTGGCAATTTTTCCTTTGCAAGTACCGAGATGATAAGAAAGAAGTATGAAATGTGGCAACTCCTGCAAAATACGCTGCAAGATCTCATTTTTTGTAGGCCACATCGACCTCAACAAATGACGGTATTTGTATATTTATTAGAAAGGCTTTTACAGACACAGACAAGAAATTGTGTGGCTTAAACGTATTATTAATTGAAAATGTAGATTTTATTTACGGTAGATGTACTAAAATTTCTATGCTTCTAGACAATAATTTTTTTTGATATTTTTCATCCAATAATTATTTTCGATCAAATCCAATAATTATTTTTATTTACATAAGGTACTGTAAATACGTATTTTGCGGGTAACTCTAAAACATTTCTTTCACTTTCTCAATCACAAAACTATAAATTTATAGAGTATGCTTTTTTATTCTAATGTAATCATTAATAACTTTCTTTTATTTATTTGCACATAATACATTTACATTTGAAGTAGCCAATAAATGAATTAAAAAAATAAAAGAAACGTGATTACAATAATAAACGAAAATCAAAATGACAAACAACAATTTGTGACGTAATAGCGCTTTTTTAAAAAACTTTATTAATTTCACTGCTCATAAATTCGATGAAATCATAGGAAACAATAAAATACGATTTAAGATGTGTTATAAAATGCCGAATACTGTTCAAATTTTTGAATGCCATACGACTTAATTTACCTTTAACCTAGTAATTAATTTACCTTTTTTTCTAATTTAAATATCTTATTAAATAAAATGAATTTGTCTTGAAATTTTTTAATTTTAAAATAGTAAGAAGATTACTATTAATAATGTAAGAATATGAAATAATAAAAATAAATACGATTGTTGTTAATATAATCTCATTATTTTGATTAAATTGTATTCAAATGTTAACTGCTTATAAATATGATATTTTATGTGTAAAGGATAAATTTATAAATGCATGGTATAACTACAAATGTATTGTCATTTCGTATTAATCAACGAATATAATTACTTCCAATTCATATATTTCTATCATTACATATTTTACATTATATCATAAATAAAACTTTAGAATTTTGCTTGATATGCACTTTCATATTTATAAATAAAATTTTATTGGAGTATGAAGTGCTCCTATAATTTTTATATATAGTTCTTCTTCGTATATTCGTGAAACTATGCATAGAGTTAAAACAATATTTTTACATTGTTTTACGTAAACATGTATTTATCAGTTGATCAATATATACTATCTATTTTTATGAAATTCAACAAGTTTAATATTGTCTGTTGAAACTGTTCTCCTATTAATAGTTTTATGTAACTACGACTAAAGAAGTTCATTGTGAAATATTTTTGGAAAAAATATATTTAAGAAAATGATTTACAACCGTATACGATTGAATTATAGTGTTTGTATAGGATGTTGTGTTGTGATATGTATTAAATTAAAATAAATTCATGTTGGTAACGTAAATTATTAAGCTAATATAAAAGCCCAATCTTTAAGTAATAATTTATAATACTCTCAGTAATCTCATAAAATAATAAAAAATTTTCAATGCATTCATGCATCAGTTGTTGAAATACAAAATATTCTGCCACTTTCCTACCCTCACCTGTGATCTATTGCACATTCATTTTTTTGCACTGCTTTGTTTACGTTTATCTGCTTTCGCTTCTTCACTGACTTTTTTACATTTTTAACTAACTATTCGCACTCTTTTTTCTTTCTCTTTAAGCGACATCTATACTTTGTCATTGTTTATCTTCCATCCCTCCAGAAAATGCCTTCTTCTTTCTCTTTATTCGTTAGGTCGTCGACGATCGATCGAGGGACTGCTGTCGGTATATAAAGTGAGTCTCATTTTTCTCTCATCGAATAGCTTAGTAGCTTTAGCTCTTACTTATATGATTCCAACAAGTGCTCAAATCTTTTAAAGAATGAAGATAAACGCCCACTGCATTTATCGTTCTGCTCAAACCTATACAGTTAAGACAAGCAAAAAGTTGTGGTAAAAGTCTGGAAAGAAGATGAACTTCTGCAGCTTGATTTTACATTTTAAGTTCTTATTTTGTGATCACTTGGTTGCAATAAATACGTTTAGATTTGAAGCTTTTCTTCTAATCTAAATCTAATTGTTATATTTTATAAGGCAACAAGTATGAACATACAATAAAATGAAATCATGAATATGAAGTTATCTGTAATTATACTTAGAAGAAACTGTACAAAATTGAGTGACGAAAAACAAAAAATTCTGTAAATTCTATTTAGATATAACTTCTTTAATGAGAGTATTACGTTTAACAAATGCTTGAAAATTGAAAGAAATATTTAAATATACAATACTAATTCAATCGTTATTTATTAAATAAAAAATAATTGATTATTAATTTGAAATAATCAGATATTAAAAATTAATGTTATAATTTTATATAAGCGATTATATAATCCATTATGTAACCGTTTACATATCTAAAATATCATAAAATTATAAAGATTATTTTACTTGTGTATGCATAGGTAATAGTTTTTCATACATTTAATTTACAAAAAAAAACATTTTATTTGCAATATTTTTGTGGATATATTAATAGTCCCTTCAATGAGATTAATTTAAACGATTCGTACTTATGACTTCTTGTGTGACTATGTTAATGACGTTATACATAAATTAAAATAGGTATATGAATATTCGTATGCAGAATATCAAGGTGCTTATGTATCACGAATCATTGAAATCCATTAGTAATCCAACGCATAATTAACAATCGCAGTCTCTCTTCATTTATAGTATAATAATGGAATCTCTCTATATGTTTAACTAGGATAAATAATAAATGTATATCAATGGCAGCATTCCTTATTTTGTATTTGCATATTTAAATACTACTTATATTAGTGCAATACAGTTTCTATGAACAAGTTCGTCAACTTGAAATTAAATATGTTGAACTACTAACTGAAATACGTATATAAATACGATACCATGATTAAATTAAAATTGTTTCATAAGGTATTTTTAGATTAGTTGATATCGTGAGGATCTTTAAACTGACATAAACTGGGGCGATGTAGTGAAAAGTTCAAAAGCAGTACTTTTCTGATCAAAAAATGCTAAAACCAAAGCTTATTAAGTGCAAAATTTGAACACAAGTTCAAATTTATGTAAAGTAATAGATAAACAAATAGATTCAATCAATTTGAAAATTTTAATTCGCGATAGAAGAAAACTTCAACCTTTAAAATGACAAATTAGAAAATTGTCTGAAAATGTGTAATTTATGTATGAGATATAATAATTATCTAAAATTTATGTGATTTCAAAGTAGCTAATACCATAATTTCAATAACATATTGAGAAAAGGTTAAAATTCAAATTTATCTTTTGAACTGCTTAATAAAAATAAATTCTCATTTATAAAAAAAATGTTTTGAGAAAAAAGCTTTTATTCAAACTATGTTATTAATTAAATCAATATTTAAAAATTCAAAACCACATAATATATTAAATTTAAATAAATTCTTTTAATTTTTAACTTTTTAGCCATTAAAATTTTTATTTTAAAAATCTTGCAGAATTTAATAATTTGTAATTCAAAAATATAATGTGTAGAACTTTCCACAATATACATATTTCGAAGAGTATAATTCGATCGAATAGACAGATGTACTTCACTTGAAGATACTTTTATTAAGAAATGTTAAAAGTTTTTTATTGATATATTAAAATCAGCAAATATTTTGCAAATTTTTGTTTTTCTATTAATTCAGATAACAAAATTCTAATTAAAAGTTTTCATATTGAAAGGCATTTAAATAATAAAATTTAAAATTTATCAAAGGATTATTGTAACTTATTCCATTTTCTGCAAAAGCTTAGTTTCTAATAATCTATTCTTAAATTTTACATAATGTGAACGCTCTTTCTAAGATATTTGATATGTTATTTTAATAGATTTGTTTCAAAATATTTAAATCAGTTTTTTAAATATTACTACTTATTTTTGTAGTAAAGCAAGTTGAAAATTTAATAATAAAAGTTACTGTACTTTAGAGCCCTTTATTACTAGAAGAAGCCTGAAAATTTGAAACAAAATTTAAATACAATAATTTCTAGACACAAAACGTTCATTGAAAAATGAAAAGGTAATAATTAATATTCTAGACAAATATATAAATAAATTTGTAAATATATGATCATTCTTTGAAATTATAAATATGATATAAAATTTGTTTCTATTGCAAATAGTTTATTATTAAATATTTTTGTAGAAATTTTATTTTATTTTATTCTTAAAGACAAAAATGTTGACTTTCATTGAATGCTCCAATACTATTATTTCTCGGGATCGTCTAATTACCATTATGATACTTTTGTATCGGTTACAAATATTCGTTCTTCTTCGCTAGTTTAAAGAAAGTTTTAGTTCAACCTCAATATTTTAAGTTCTACATTATACTTACATCACATTTACTTCAATGCAGTATAAAAATCAAATTAATAAGTTTCATAAAACATTAACATTTTAAAAATTATATAATTAATCACATAATATTTTAATCAATACGAGAGCTTTATTCATTCTTTTTTCAATATTATTTTACGTCCTTGAGAAATTTAAGGATTTTCAAATTGATTTACTGTTCAATAGCTGTTCCTTGAACCGGAAGAAAGATAATAAATTAATTACCTCTTTATGAGCTATTGAAGTATACTCATTTCAAGATTGTGTTTTTCATATTTCCATGTAACTTCCATATCTATCAGAATCGAGTGCACATGGTCTTGACGCAATACAATAAACTCCCTTTTGAAATGTGAAGTCATTATCAGAGCTTACAATCTTCATAGATACATATAGTAATGATAACAAGATAGTTTCTGCAATTGGTATACAGAGCGATGCTCGTGTGTAGTATTGTACGTTGGACGTTCAACAGTTTCTTAATCGTCGCACGTAATACACCTATGGTATCGTAGTTTCAACACATTGCTCATCTAGAGTTCCACACGTTATATCCATATACCGCATGCCATTCCTTTGCCACACACTCTCTCTCTCTCTCTCTCTTTCTCTCTCTGTCTATCTAAACATTTTATAGTACATTCAGAAAGAAGAGAAATGACTCCTCAAGATCGTTGTCATTTCAGTCCATGAAAGATAGACTGCCTTCGACGTCGCAGATATTTACGAATTTCGTCCTGAAGGGGCAGAAGGGGGTGCGAGCGTACACAAGATTAAAGGAAAACCTTGGGGTGTGCGGAGGCAAAGGAGAAAGGTGGGGAGCGATTGCAATGCGCCACCCGTAAGCAGCCAGACCGGGTCTAGAGAGAGAACAGATGCGCTGCACGATCACGAGTCCGATGTATTGTGTTTGCTAATCCCCCGACATGGCTCACAGTATAATACACCACTTTGCAAACACACCAGTACTATAGCGATCTTGCGTAAGTCACTTCCACATTCTCACTTATGTTTTACATTCTCTTTTCTGTTTTTGATTCTCTCTATTTATTTACATCCCGAGTGCCCTGCATAGCTATTTAGCGTTATACAGTTAGCTAAATTTTCAACTAATTATGTCAAGATCTTATAAATCTTGAGTAGTATCAAAGTTACGAATTTTCTTTATTATTTAGTTATTTAGATCCTTATTCTGATAGTATTACTATTTTTGTTGCATAATAATACTCATAATTTTATTAAATTTTTAATTTTGGAAGGAATACTCTAATATTTAAGTGTAATAGATAAGTTTATAGTTTTAGTTATTGTGTATAATTTAGTAATTGTGTATAAGTGTGGCTGTTTATGAATTTTAAAATTATAATTTTTTTAACTTGATTTTCATAATATTACTGTTTCGTTACTTCAAAAAAACAGTTAGCAAAATCTAAATATTTGAATCATTTTCAATTTTTCATCAAAATGAATTTATTAATATTACTTGTTACTGCTGCCATAACTTACTGATTTATTTTATTTGATTAAATTTCAAACGCAGTATTTTATAACCAGCTGTTCATTCCTTAATTAATTATAACTTTTTAATTTAACTTTAAGATGTTTTATCATATAAAAAATTATAGTAGTGCTTATGATAGGTGCATTGCATTGGCAAAGTTAAAATATTATTTAAGCGAAAATGTATAGCTCTAACATTAATCAGTGTACCATCGTAGATTTCGATTTAGATCATTTTCAATAATATTTTAGTTCTATAACGTTGTTCAAAAATAAATGTTCAGTGAAAGCTGAAAAAGTATATGGTTGAAAATTCATCAAATAAAGTATAAAATTAAAATGATTGTAAGGTAGGTAGTAATTGCAAACGTTCTTCATCTTTTATGCCGGATTTTCCTCTATAATTATTTAACATTTAAATAAAAGTCATTAAAAATCTATTTTTCATCTATTACGTCTTAACATATTATCTGTAACAATCTCTCTCTCTTTCTCTCTATCTTTCTCTCTTTCTCTCATTGTCTTTATTCTCGCTTGATGGACGTTGTATAGAGAGTTGCGATGTCGATGGGTACATAATTACACAGCGAGATGGAGAGAGATAGAGGGACTAGGTAACGAGTATAGGCCCGTATACCGACTGGCCCCTACGTATCCTCAACCCTCTGACCAAAGTCCTTGTTTAACTTCCCAATCATCAGCCCCTGAGGCCCTCCACTATCCGTTTATACGTAACGGGGGAAATATCAGGGGAATATCGAAATTCTCCAGCGTAATCAATTCCAGTTCCATCGAGAACTGCTGCTCATTCGAAGTTGTTGTTCGTGTTATTACTACTATTACTGAGTCTTTTCTAGTATAGCTTTTTCTACATGCGGTATATATTAACAGAAATAAATGGCGGCAGAAAATATAAAATTAAACGCGTATGTGTGTTTGATAGCAACGAAATTTGGAAGACAGTATTTATAATTTTCCACGAATGCAATAAAATAATATGATATGTAAATTAACCAGGTATTCTAAAATAGAATAGTGCATCAAATTAACTTTAGAAATAAGTCTAATTCTATTTTTCTGTGGATTTTTATTTATATGAATAATAAGGATTATTTTATTATAAAAATAATAAACAGTAATATATATACATGTATAAATTAAAGCACATTTTTATAACGAACAATTTTTCTGCTTTAAATATTCTGTAAATTATTGACATTAATACTTTTTTAAATGTCACATAACAACCAGATATAAGAGACAAGGTTTTATTATCATGCGTGAGTTAATTGGTAATATTTGTATACATAAATTTACCATTTACAAAAATAAAAGTATTTCTTTCCACTTTTCTAGTAATAATAAACAGAATCAAATTAAAACTATGTCAGTATTTAAATACAAATCTAGTATTAGTACTCTAACGTCTTATTTAGATGTAAGGTTGTAAATAAATATTATAGCATATGCTGTTTCTACATAAGTCATATATGTATATGTACATATATATGTAAATGTATAAATTTATACATCATAAATTTTATTTCTTTTGTACACTTATATTATTATAGTTACTTGGGTCAGATAAATATGTAAAATAAGAGAACGTTAATTATTGAAATAAATGAAAAATTATACGTTCGAAATAGTTATAAAATATTTCTTAAATATAATACAATTGGGAATTTTTAAAAATTGTTTGCTGAAGTATTTTGATTTTTACTTACAATAATCTACTTATGTAGACCGAAATAATCGAGTCCATTCAAATGAAAAACTTTGAATTATATCGATACTCTTTCCATACCTTTATCCTTTGCTATGAGGAAAAATAGCTTGTAGACCCTTCGTCCAGAACAAATGGCATATTTCGACGCTGCGTAGCTCGAATTACAACTGACTTCTCTTTTATTCGCGTGATGTGGCCTCGTCTACGTGTATAGATTTCGAGCTCTCGTAAGCAGTTTCTTTTTTTAGGGAGAGCACAAAAGTTTAAACGCGAGAAAG
Organism: Wiebesia pumilae; assembly: GCA_018907045.1. NCBI lineage: Eukaryota > Metazoa > Arthropoda > Insecta > Hymenoptera > Agaonidae > Wiebesia > Wiebesia pumilae. The sequence continues at coordinate 917,150 of JACCHZ010000149.1, read as the reverse complement.
AAAGTACCAAGGTACGGAACGTCTTTGCCACGGCGCTTCTTCCTTCTCTTCTTTTTTTTTTCTTGTAGCTTCGAATAATGACAGTCGCGTAGAGAATTCTACATTGTCCGCTGATAAAACCAGACAACTTCTCCGCCTCATTCTAATGTCTGGTTTCCTTTATATTCTTATAACGCTGTCTTTTTCACTTTTGAACATTTTTCACCGTTTCGGTTCTTTTATAAATTTTATTTGTTCTATCTGAATACGTACTTCTCACAATTTTCTATTATTTATACCTCGATATGGTATTTTATTTTTCTTTTTGCCAATTATATTTCAAATTTTATACTTCTGTTTCCTATTATAATTATAACTTATGGATTAAAGAGAAGATTTTATAAGGATATAAGTATTTAAATAAGGATTTAAGTATTAAATATGTTGATGCGAAATAAGGATTTAAGTATTTAAATATGTTGATTTTATAATTACATTATAGCACTGGCAATTTAAAAAGTGACCTAAATATGCTGGAATAGTACTAGTAATTATATACTTTCCTTCAATTAAAGCATACGGAAGGAAAGCTATTTTAATACTGTATAATACATTTAATAATGAAATATCAAATCTCTGAAAAAATTTACGAAATAATAATAATTATTTTAAAAACTTATCCGTAATAATAAAGGAACACATATTTACCTTACAGTTATTTATTATGTATGTAAGTTGAATGAATATGTATAGATATAAATCAAAACTGAGAAACTTTTTAAATGTATTATTGCTTATTAATAAAGAATATTTTCAAGGATTTATAAATTCTATAATTTTTTAACAAATATTACATTAAATACGGTATTAAAGGTATGAAAAAAAATCTTGATTTATACAAATTTATATGAATTACCTATTCAATAGCCCTTACGTTGGATACATAAAGTACATTTAATTTATTTCTTCTTTTTGTATGGAAATAGTTTCTAGCAAGACGTAGTTTAGATAACTACATAAAATTTTTTGTAATTGTCAGATAATATAATACCGAAATTATTTTCTCTTGACTGTCGATTATTAATAGTTCACAAAATAAGTGATATTCTGATGATAGCTCGTACAAATTAAATGTATAATTTCAATTCTAAGATACAATAATGTTGTAGATAAATAGAATATAACTAATAAAAAATGTTTAGTAAAAATATTTAATACGCATAGTATATATATGTAATTTATATTCATGATAACAAATCTCAAATAGAAAATACGTTTTAAACCAAAACTTACTCTTTAAAAATTTTAGATTATATTATATAAATCCTTAATCCAATTAAATTCAATATATTGTTATCCATCCTGTAATACCTATTATTAAATAAAATACCAAATTTATTAAGATTCATCTCTCTTATTATTATTGTTGTTGTTGTCGTTGTATAGTTAAAGTTTGCAAAAATGTATTATTTATTTATAAAAATAAGTTATTCCAAATGAAGCAAAATAATCAATTGATTATTCCCTTGATTCTCTCTCTCACTCTTTCTACTAATTGTTAATGCTGGTCTCTTCCGTTTGTGACAATTCGAAGATCGCAATTTTATCCTTTGTTTCTTTCTAAACTTTCATGATAAATGTAAAAGATAGAACCAATTCGTAAACTTGCATAACCAAGATGATTGTAAATTGAATGATAATAATTATATTAGTAATATTCATGCTCTATCCACTACTGCTACTACTTTTAGAACATGGATCGAAATATCATGAGCATAAAAGAAAGTGTGAACAATATTCGAATGAGCGTCCCGTTTTCAGATCCTTTTTTTACTTCTATGACCTGATCTCTCTTCTTTGCTATATTTCTTTCTCCCATCAGATATCTTTATATTCCAATGTGAAGTTTATTACATCAAATTTGTTGCTTATTTAAATATATGATCCCCAAATTTTATCTCGATAATTTTTATTATGAAAAGAATTTTGTTTTCATCAAAGGAAACTTTGAAGATATTCAATTCCATCGCATTCTTAATATAAGTCAGTTTACGCATGATTTATACAATAATTCTACTAAACTTTTAATAGCGTATACAAGACAGAGAAAAAGGTCCGGTGTAATAAAAACAAGTAATTTCTGACAGAATCAAGGTAGGAAAAAGTGCTCGAGAACTGGTCAAAGCACCTGTACGAAATAAGAAAGGATAAATAAAGTTTTCTACCGTTCTTACATAAGTAGAGCATAGTTTGGTCTCAGATTCTTTTCTTCGCCTTATTTCCATTTTTTCGCGTAATATTCGCCAGCTATAAATATTGAATTGTATTTGCCACCGTTAAGACCGTGAGGCTTTCTTAAATGAATTATTAAAACCCTCCACTAAACCTATACGACCGTTTTGGCTTTAAGTTACTCTGAATCTCTTGATATAAAAACTTTAGTCTACATTGTTCCTTGATCACTAGTAAAATGCATGTCTCAGCTTTTACTGCAAAGTGAATTTTAGAATAAAAAATAACAGCAGTCTCATTGAAATTTCTACTCTGTTTGCATGTTTTTTTTGAACGCTGTATTATCGAGTTCTTTATTTTATTAGAAAAGTTGATACTCTTAAAACTATGATACATACGTATTCATTCATTAATGGAACATTGTTTGAAATTTAAACATTTCGACAAAACGTCTCATGTCAGAAGATAGGATTAGATTTAATATAATTAAAAATTAAAATTAAAATTAAAATTATAATAAATACCATAACGAAGACCGCATCCAATATTTATTGTAACGTATGACTATTTGGTAGCCATGCAATTAAATCGAGGCCACACATAGGCTACGTTTTTCAATTAATGGTATCGCTCATTTGCATATCATTATTTTGATAAATATGCCATAATTATAACGAGTCAGTTTCAACGTAGTCTATAATTTCGACTGATCGCAATGTAGACTCTTAATAACTATCTATAGGATAACGAATCCCATTCTTTCCCCTACCTGTGATTCATAGCAACCATTAAGAAAAACAAGTGAATATGTTAATGACCAGCAAGGAAAAAATCAATTTAAAAGCGACTGCATTAGTAACAAATGCCAATTTGTAAGGAGCGCCGAAACATTTCCCGCGGCTACTCAGTCCATTCGAAAAGTCATGGAGCTTGAAAAGCCCGTAAGATACACACCAAAGTATATCCGCTGAAGCTGGCACGAATCGTCCTGTCGAAAGAAATAAACGAGCTGTCGAAAAATCATTAATCGAAATTCGAACGCGCGGCTCGGCCCGCATCCCTCACAGACACCAACGCACACACGCGAACTGGAATGACGGGATATCGAGGAGGCAGAGGTGGAAGCCAGTGTGCAGGTGCTTACGTGCGCGCGTCTCACTTAACAAACAAGGATCGGGTGATTAATAGCCGGTAGACCGACTGTCCGGCTCGATCGTGTCATCATCCCCTATGCTATGTGCGGGGGCGGCGGAAAACGGATCTCGGAGGAAGCGCGATCGAGTGGTGATCGCGAGAAACGTAGGTACAGGCTGCATCGCTACAGTTATGGACTCGAAGCTAATATGGATGAATACAGGGAATTGAATGTCGGTGTAATGCTTAGACTTCAATCGAGATTGGGACACATGCACGACTATATTTATTTCTTTTATTAATGTTTAGTGTAGATTCTACAATAGCAATCCCTCTGTTCAAGGAATATTTACATTACAGGATTATTGTTATTATAGAAAATCTCGTTTTTTCTACTGGTATTTTATTCTTGTATAATGGAACATTTTTACTTACAATTACTGGCACTTGATTGCCTTAAATAATCCAATTAATCTAAATTTATAATTAACTAAAAACGTGATTAATGTTAAATTATTCTGTCGTCGAGCAATGACATAGAAAATATTCTTATTTTTTGAAAAGCAATTCATCAAATCATTAAAAAAGTAATATTTCATTATCTAAAATATTCATAATGAACATTTCAACTTGTACCAATGTCACTGTTGAGAAAATATTATATATAACTTTGCCATCTACATGATAAGCTTCGATGTAGTTTTCTCCATAGTTAAAGCACCTTCTTCTATTGTACTATCATTAACAATTTAATCAATCGTCGTCGTCCATAATATAAGAAAATTTATGATACAAATTTAATTGCCTAATTACTTAACACAAAGTTTATTTTTCTGCAAAGGGTAATATTAAATTAAGTTTCAGTTGATGTATTTTCAAAACGGTAAGCATCTGTGCTCAATTCCAATTGATAATTTTAATTTAAATATTATTACAGATAATAGATGTAATATGCTATTTCAGAGATTCTAAAAAAGCAAAATTGATTTATATTACAAATAATTTCCACTTCATTCTTGATTTTGTCATATTAGAATGAAATTTTGTTTTTTTCAGATATATTGTTAAACATTAAATGAATTGTCGAAACATTTATTCAAATTTCTCTTTCAAATTAATGCGTTATTAAATTTAGACGTAAAAGGAATATTCATTGTTTTATGGGTAATCTATTAAAGTCACGAAAGATATATTACCACACACCACTTTCTTGTAAAGCAAAAAATATCGTTATAAGAGTCTTAAATTGAATTAATATTTTAAGTTTAGAGACTGTAAATTTTTCAAGCTTTGACGAATTCACTCTACAAAGAACTAACCAAGCCAGACAAACAGTAGCAAAACCAAGAGTGTAGAGAATGAATGAGCGAGAGAGAGAGAGCGAGTGAGAGAAAAGTGAGCCACGACCAACCGGAAATTACATTTCACCGCGGTATAGTAATAACGTGGTTCATTCGAGCAAGAACGAGATGGCACTGCTCATCACCTATCCGTCGCAGACGAGTATTTGTATTTGCAAGTTAACACAAACACAGATGCACACACAGTCACGCACACGCACACGCACACGCACATGCATATGCGCATACACACAAAGAGGCAAGAAAAAGAGAATAGTAAAAAATTTTTTGTAAACGTAGTTGAAACGAATCAGCACACAATTTCAATAAGATTTTATAGAATTCTATTCAATATATTATACATGTTTTTTTATACATCAAAGAAACTCGAAATGTATTATTGTTGATAGTCTGTGTTCTCAGTAATATTATCGTATAGTCGTATAAAAATTTTGACTTTTTAATATTGCAGTCTCACATAGAATTTCTTTTTTTGTTCATTTACCAATAAAAAGATGTTTATTTTAAAAGTGACTGAACGTAAGCAGAATTAATACGTATGAGGCACTATTAATATATAGCATATCTTATTTTTGTTTAATATTTGTTGAACAGATTATAATATTCAAAAAATAAAAAAGAGAACAAGCCATCAAATATCTAGGTATATTTTTTCTTAAGACTTGTTTTTTATTAGGTGTATTTTTTCAAAAACAAACACTGTATGTTAAAACTTGATAACGTACAGCTTATGAGTGAACTTGTTATTAGCGTCCAATTAATAATTTCAGCGATATAAGTTTAAAATTAATTACAAATTATTTGTTAACGAAGTTGAAATATATATCCTTAAAATATAAAATAAAATAAAAAAATATGAGAAAAATATAAAATTAAATTATAATTCAACGATAATGATATTATATTTAAATACAATAAACGAATGTATATTTATTTTAACATTTAATTTTTAAAGTAAATATTAAATTTATTCTTATTTGCTTGAATTAACTTCTATGTTTTTCATAAGATTGACATTAAGTATAATTTAATATACAATTTATATCATTTAATAGTATATTTCGTAAATGAGTGACAAAGCGACAAATATGAAAAGAATCACATTAAACAATGTAGAAACTTTCTAGGGTTAAACTGGTAACAAGAATAGACTACATGTGTGAAAATAGAAAATAGACTCTTTTAAAATCAAACGCGTACCAAAACATATGATATATTAAAATATTTCTAATTAGAAAAAAATTATACATGCTTCTTATATCGTCTGTAAGATATTGAAGATTCGTAAATTTGAAAATGTAATAAAACACGACGTAACATATATAAATAATTTTTTTAATCATTATTATTTAAATGAAATCTAGTAGAATTAGAAATATGGAAATAAACAAAGTGTTAATTAAGTACTAAAGATTACTATTAGCTCCGAGAGCTTTAGTTACGATAAAATATAAAACGACTGTACGTGAAAACTGAGAGAACTCAGTTGTTATTTATATTATTAAAAAGAATGTATTATACGATTTATGTATATATATATATATATATATATATATATATATATATATAACGTCATGACTCTTTGCATATTACTAAACCTTACTTGCTAATGCATTAATACTTAGAAAATATTATCCATGAAATATAATTATGAATTCTAGCAAAGTATTCCTAAACATTTAAAATTAAGCAGCTTCTTGAAGAAAACTAGAAGTTTTACAAAGTCTAAAGTAAGTATTTACTTCACTGTACTTATGATTCCATTAAAATGATTAAAATTTATAAGCTTCTAATTCACGTAGAAACACAGAAAAATTTCATTAAAATTAATACAAATATACATTATATATGAAGATTGTGTACAAAGATAGTCGTAGAAGAATACTAGCAGACATTAATTTGTCAGACACTGAAACGACGATAAAAGAAGCACACTATCATTTTTCTTAATTAATTAAATAGAAGTGTATTATTACATTAAAGCCAGACGTTATACGTATATAATTCTATGTTAAATAATTTAATGACTTATAAATACAAATTATTTTAAATGAGAATAACATAGTTAAAGTTTTAATTAAAGCATTTAACATGTATAAAACTAGATTTAGAAGGAAGTGACGGATTGTGAAATATATGAAGTATGCTCAAATAAAACTGTGTTACACGGCTATTTATTTAAAAACTTTGAATTATACATTTTACGCGAAAGATGATCCACTGATTAAACGAATAATCAATACGAACAAATGAAAAGCTTATCTTAGGAAAAAATTCTGCATTACAATATAAAAATCCATTAAGTGCAAATTAAAAGACGGTTAGGTTAACGATGTTCAAAGTCAAAGTATTGTATAACCTTGATTTTGAAAGGAGTAGAATATGAATAATCTTTTATGAAAGTAGCAAATAATAGGAGAAATTAATACCTGGTCTTCATAAACTGATCAATTTCATCATGAAAAAAAAGGTAATCAATTATAATGACTAATTAATAATCAGTATTTATAACTGAATAGTAATTAGAGATAAAATTCCTTAAATATTCAAATTAATAAATTTTAAATGAATGCATTGTTTTAAGAAATTTATGATACAATCTATATCAATAATATACATTAATACGTGATACTATGAAACTTAATATCTAATACAAGTAAAAAATATTTCAATTTTAAATAATTAAGAAATGATCTCATAAAATATGATTTCTGTAAATGATAGAACAATTTACTGCATGTAAAGAATTATTTCAAAAATTAATATTAATTATAAAGTGTATCACTTATTATATACGCACTAGCATATATATTTTATGAAAACGACTTTAATATAGAGTGAATGCACTTTCAGAGTACAATAAGAATTGTTTAAAATACTTGAATAAAACCATTTTTCTCAACTACGTATACATCTGCCAAATTATGTGAACTATTAGATTAGAAAAAGATGTATAAAATCTTATTACAATTTCTAAATAATAATTTAAATTTATTAATTATCCATATTCTTGTATCCATAGTAACATTTGACTAGGTAGTGGTATTTCCAAACTTGTAAAAATATTCTTTTTTATCTTATTTACCAGCCTTGCCTGAGTGCTTCAAACGAAGGGTGTTCGTATGCAATTGTCTCATCGGAGGAGGAAACGAAGTCTGGAGTGGAAAAGAACGGTGTCAGACTACGAGGTAGAATGTGGTAAGCGAATAGAGAGCCGAAGATAAAGCGTGGGGAAACTTTTAAGGAGGCAGGAGTAAGGGAGTCTCAAAAGCGTCGATGTCCCTAGGACTACCGCAGATCGTTAGAATTCGCCCGTTCTTCTACCGGCAGTTTGCCATGGAAATTAAATTTTCATCTTGATAATACCATTGGCTCTCTCTCTCTCGTTCTCTGCCTCTCTTAACTCCTGTTCTCTTTTTTTGTTAAGTATTGTTTAACTTAATAAAATCTCAGAGGGTCTCGATAAGTATACACATGAATACAAGAGATTGACGAATAGCTTTTAAGATGGATGATGATTGAATGAAAATTGTGAAGGAACTAAAAATAGAAAATAAAAGTTACAAAATAAACTGAATAAACGTCTGTCAGTTTGCGTGTGGAGAATTTTCATCGCACATTGAACTTTCTCGGCAATACTTTTATTGTTATATGCTAAATTTATATCTTAGAACATTATCAAACTATCGGACTATTTCATGTGTAGTGGTAATGTGTAATATATAATGTAGATCAAAGCAAGTGAATAAAGTTGTTTAAGTTCCAAAGCAAACAGATCCGAAAATTATTATAGAAAAACAACAGTTTCATATTATCAATTCATTATTTTGATAGATTATCTATCAACTTGTATGCATATATTATTTTGAAATTATTCAAGCATATTGTATAAAAATTGCTTACCATAATCTTGTGACATCTAAAATATTCACAAAAAAGATTGAAAAAGATAGAAATGAACATGAAAAATATAAATTTCTATACATTTTCGGTTAAAATATTATTCCAATTGTAAAATTTTTATACACGTAAGATCTTCATTAACAAATGTCACTATAATATTAGAAAACAATTATTCAAAATTATTGTTATTTTAAAATTATTTTTACTAAATTAATTAGGTTAAACAATTTGGATTATCGAAAAAATATCATGTCATAATGTTTTAATACTAATCTCTTCCATCATATAAAACAAAATACTAAACTGTTGAATTCTTAATAAAAGTACCAATAATATACCAATAAATATTTTATGAAATAATTTTAATTTCTTGCAAAATATAAATTTGATTTTATTTTTTGTTCGTGCATTTTTGTATCGTTTTGAAAAAAAAACTTTTTCTATAAATATATTCTTTGTTCATTTTACTTACTTAAAAACTTTAAGACAATAAACGGCGGTTAATTAGCTAACTTATGAAATAATTTTAATTTAATTGTATTTACAATGGAATTCACTAACCGCTTTACATAAAATTTTTCCTTATTCAAACATTTGCACATGAAATAAACGACAACCGTTAATTTTTTTACTCATTTTTTCCTCATTAATGTATTTAATTATTATTATTATTAAGCAAATTATTAAGTAAAGTAAACTTTAAATTAGATTCAAAATCAATACCAATAAAATAATATTATTTAAGAGTTGTCATTCAAAAATATGTATTTAATCACCAAAGATAAGTTAAATAGAGAAAAACAGTTATCCAACTAATATTCTATAAGAAGTATTAGTATTAATAATTATCAAAGTAGCAACTAACAAGCTCACTCACTTTCCTTGATTAATTTGTTCATAGATAAGGCATATTTACTTGATTGTATAAGGAAATTAAAGTTTTTTTACATTCAAAGAAGTCAAAGCAGTTAATAGCAAGAAAGTGACTTTAATAAAAAGATTATATTATTTTATATTATTATTATACTTTGTTAACAAAATATGAAAGCTAAATACTTTTCTTCAATATATAAATACATACAGTTATTCGAGTGATTCGGTCACAAACATTCATCACAAGTATGACTAACTAAATAAAAATGACTAAATAAATAAATAAATAAATGAAATATGACTAACCGGAAAATTTCATGCACTCCCGTGAACATTCATATTCTCTGAAAAGATGACTAATTTTCTAATGTAGCCACTAAAGAAAGGAAAAGCGAAAAAGAAGTAGGTGGAGAGAGTTCTATACGGGTAAGTATACATTGAAAGTAAGAAGCTTCTCGATACATTTCTTTAGACCTCTCAGGATGAATAATTTTTTTATCCTGTAGCCGTACCCCTTCCCCCTGCCCTCTGCTCACCACCTCCCTTTGAAAAATGAAAAAAACGTGTCGAGCGAAAAACGCGGCAAGACTTTTTCGCATCTTCACGATTTTTCATAGGATGAATAAGCACACTATCGGGAAGGACTGGACTACCGCCACGCGCTCCCTCAATTTCCGTCATGCATCCTCGTTTCCCTCTCCTTCTCTCGAGGGTAAACCAAGTGCAAAAATCGCTCCTAAATCTGAAGGTATACGTGACATGAAACGCTCAGAAAAGCGCTCGTGCGCGGATCGATTATATACCGTGAGCTGCGAGCGGCCGCTTATAAAAGGGACTTGCGATATCACACCGGGCACATAAATCACTGTCAAATCCAGGGTGTAATCGAGTGGTACATCGGAAGCCGACCCGATGTTAATTTCTTATGTGTACGTTGAGAAATGCTACTTTTAAACGAGAAAGCGCGATTATGTGGGAAGGGAAAACAAAATTTAAATCTTTGGACTCGCAATGTATAAAAAAGGAAAAGGTCCAGTTCGAAGTGAGGAAAGCGGATTGAGATGGATGATTTTGAAATGTAGTCAATGGAAGCAATGATCCCATACCAAAAGAGAATACGGAAAGCTGAGGTTAATTTGACTCTTGCGACTTCGATAACTTCTTGGGTATTTGGAAGAATGCAGAACAAGTATAACGAGCTACGGATGTGTCAATCGGTATTTTCTATTTGAGCACTGGGGGAGTTCTCCATGCGTAAAATTTCAATTCATTTCAATGTAAATTTGCACGTTATGTTTAGTAAATTTGAATAAATTAACATTGATAAAATTTGTACTGCATGCGATGGATATAAGAAGTTAGGAATATATAAATATATAAATACTTTACTTGAATAGTAATTATATCTTTGAAATTTCTTTCTCAAATCGAACATTAGTGAATATTTCTAAATTGGAAAGTACCAAAAATAATCTGAAATTACGTTACCTGATCTTGAACCAAGATTATTAAGCTCAACTTCTGATTAGAAGCACAACACGTGTATTTACTTAAAATTAACTACAGCACAATCAACAGATTTTTACTAACTGTAGAAAAGAAGGATAAATCGTTGCAAAACTACTGTAACTTTCTCAAACAAAATTCCAATCTAAATGATCAATTTTTTCAAAAATATATCGAACCGATAAGTCTAATAGGAAATTATTTTATTTATATAAAAGCTATTTATCAAGAATCAAAATTATGATTTTAATCCTATCAGAATTCCACTTAACTTTTAAACTTATCAGCTATTAAAGGAATATAAAATATCATACTATCTCCATTTTAATATCTTAGCAAATATATCACATTATTTTATTTCTCTATTAGAAGTACTAATATACTTTAGAGAAAGCAAAGAACAAAGTAATGTTATTTGTGCTTATTTTTATTTTACATGGTACATGGGACTTTCGCCAACTATTATAATACAACATTACTCTTTGTTAAATATTATTTCCAAAAACTGTTTATTTATAATATTAAGAATCTTAATACTTTCAAGTCAAATAATTGCATGTAATTATATATAAAGTCTAATTACATTGGATTTAATTAAATTCTCATTAACAACCGTTCATTCTATTAGTGAGTTTAAACTTTTAGAAATTACTCTACCAATTTTCACCGAACAGAGAGGGTAGTTGCGCAATCTACCCTCTCGTTTCTTACCCTCAGCTATTTTAATGTTTCCTTTCGTTTTTGATTGTGTTCCCTTAAGTTATGTAGTTAAACAAAAATAAATGTCAAACTTTAAGTATACTATTTTCTTCTATTTTGATATCGATATTTTTTATATAAATTTTTACTGCATTTCAATTTTCAAATTTTCATAATAATTAATAAAAATGTATTAATATTTGTTTGGTTTTTATATAATTATTTTAATACTGAGAATTATATATTGCTTTCATACTGACAAATTATAGTTTTTATTAGTCTTGAGTATTTCTTTATACATATTTTTATTTCAAAACTATATGATCACTAATGTATTTTAATAATATATTTCATATTCAAATTAAAAGTACTGCATTTCTTCTCATCCTATGTTAAATCGTATTTTCAAGTATCTGATACATTTTTTTAAAACTAGATCTACAATTTGAAGTAAGTTTTCGAATCACAAGACTCACAATGAAATACACGTTCATTAAATGTTGAATAAATTATTCAACATATAGATATAACGTCGGTTCAACTAAGCCCAAGACTTGAACTCGGTCCTTTTAATCCAATATATCGACTGAGATAGTGCGAGTCAAGTTTATATTATTCTGTCTTTACAAAAATTAGGAAAATTAAATATTTTCTTTCTTATATAATATAATTTTTATTCTTTCTTATATAATATTAGTTCGTCGCTAATAATTATGTGTAAGTTTCTCAGATATTTTAAGAGTAAATTAATATTTTGTATAATATGGTACAATAATAATGTAGAGTCAGTGAAATTAAATGGGCTTTATGCAGTATGATTTTAAGTTAAAATAATAATTGATTTCTCCAATAACTTATATTAATAACTAAAACAAATAGATTATAATAACATATTATAAGATTTATAAATATAAAAATTATTAAAAATTCTTTTCGTGGTTTTTATATAAACATTGCAGACAAAACTCGTAGAAAACAAATTTAGAAATAATTGATTATCTTTTAAGATGAGTACAGATGAAGATATTCTACATATATATCACAAAGAAATTTATTAATATTAAATTTTTTAGACCTACTGAATTTCAGGTAATTATATATCTATAGCTATTTGACCCCTTGTTATAGCTTCATTCTTGTTTCAAATATCAACTATAAAAATAAACTTCACTCTAGCAGTTATATGCAAATCGTATATAAGATATTTTTTCTATTTTGCCAATAACAAACATGAAAAATTCGATTTAAATAATTCATATTTCTGTTATACTATAATTAACTCTGTTACTGAGATATTTTAGTATTGAGATTTTTTCATTTTAAAATTTACTGCGAATAAAAGTAAGAAAGTTTAAATTCTTTATTTAAAAAGTATGTTACATGTAAAGATTCTTGCGGTTACTGCAACTATTGCAACTATTGCAACTATTGTTACTGCAACTAATGATTGAATGAATAATAAAAACTTCATTACAAAATATATTACAAATATTTACAATACATGCATTGTTTAATATACTTATAAAGAAGAAGTACATATTGGCAAAAATATTAAATTGGTGTAACAATATTATTTGTATAACTCTATTTATTACTTTTCTTATTATTGTAAGAAGTATAACACTAGTGGTAATAGTAACAGTAGGATTAATGACATCAGTATTTCATTATTATATATCACAAATATTTAAATAAATAAATATTAAATATTGAATATTGTGTGCGCTTTAAATTAATATAAAATTGTTAGTTGAGATGTGAATGAATCTCTTTAATATTTAATGTAATTATATTCTACAGTAGCATACGTTATTCAAAAATTAAAACGATCAGAATGTTATGAATATTTCATTTTAGTATGTGAATGAAGTTCGAAAAATTTATTGAAACAAAATATATTCTTCGATGACAATTAATTTTTAGTAAATGCATGCATATGTTAATGCAAAAAGAAATTAGTCAAACACCCTTCCAACAGTCTAACAACAATCTAAAATTAAAATATTTTATGGCCTAGCAAATTTATTAAAACAATTTAAATGTTTGAATTTTTCATTTCAATTTCTATTTTTGTAATTTAGTTCAATGCTTCACTTCTTATTATCCTTGCAGTACTTTTTATTACATAATTTAATTATAATATTAACAAAGCATAACGTTTAATGCAAATACAAGAAGACAGTGCTTATTTCTTATTGAAATTTTTTATGTAAAAAATATAATAATTTTAAAGCAAGAGAGAACTTTTCTATAATGATACATTTAAATAAAAATTGCAGTTGAAAAAACTCGAGTAATATATGTATTATGCACAACCAAGAAATCACGAACTTCATAAAAATATTAAGAAATCGAAGCAAACTTTCTTCTATTTCAGTATATAAATTAAAAAATAAGTGTATTCCTTTTTCAAATTTTGCAAAAGCTGATACTTAGTACGTTTCATAACTTTATAGATATGTTTATAGTATGTAAATATAACTTTATAGTATAACTATCAAATGCAGACTTTACCTTAGTATAGTAAATTTAAAATACGATTCAAGGATTGACATACTATGGAATAAATCATATCATGTAAAATTTGATTGGTTTTATAAATTTATTGATATAATGGGTGAACATAATTCATTCTATGGATTATGTTCACCTATGTTATGAATAAACTTCTAAAATAGAACATAAAATAGAGTATCAGCGGCTGCTGCTTAAGCAGTAGAATTGGTAAGGTAAAATACTACAAAAATATATTATTCAAAGTAAATAAATTCCGATTTATTCTTCATACTTTTTGAAGACAACCTTTATATTATTACTTATATATTAATACTTCATACTTTAAACATAAAATATTAATAATCTCTATAGTAGACAATATCAAATAATTAATGAGCAATAAAGAAAATCAATCGAATCATTTTCAAGAAAATTATAAATTAAAAATAATGTCATATGGTAAAACTGAATTTTCTAAAATACTATAAAAACTACTATTAATTAATTAAATTGATTTAAAATAGCATATCTAGAAGAACCTATCGAAAAGAATATATAAGTTACTTGACTCAAAATTCTTTATGAATATTGAAAACAATATATCGTATAAATCCGATAAAACAGCTCAAAGTTCGAGTTAATTTAATAATGATTGAATATCATTCGTCAAATTTAAAATTTATTATGAAATTTGTGAAAATTCATTTAACAATTCTATAATATCAATTTACATATATATTGTAAAACTAAAACTAATCTAAACCTACAACAACTAAACCTTTTGTTAAAATATTCTTCAGAAATTATGTCCAAATACAATACTTATCAATCAAAATATTGTTAAATATACAATCAATACCATAGTCGCATATAAGTAAAAGTATTTGAAAGAATCATTAGAACAAGCATAGCAATAAAGAGCTAAAACTAAAAAATATGAAGAATAATGAAGAGATTTGAAGGGGATACAATACGAAGAAACCGTGAATGAAAAGAAATCTATGTTCGAAGCTAATATAATATAAACTATATTTATAATCTTCAATTATATTCTCATTTCTAATAACAATCCATTGCCATTCAATTGATTGTACATATTATATCCATTTATTTTCAAAAATAATTATAATATTTTGAATTTATGGTTTAACTGATGTTATATCTTTAATTATTAGTTTTCTAATTATTAATTCTATATAATTTATAAAAATAAATATTTTTTTCAGTCTCACTGTCAAATTGTCTATTTCATTAAACGTACTTTTAATAATACGTAATACGTATTAATAAAGTTTTATAATTACTTGTAAATAATACGAATCTTAATCGATTTCTTTCAATAATCAGTTTCTTAGTTAATCTACATAAAGAAAAAAATAATTTATACGAACGATTTTCAAATTTAATTTTTAAACATTTAAAATTTACAAATCTATTTCATTGTTTCTAATATTGTTTTTATTTTATGATAATTATTATAAATTTTATTGATATCAAATTATATATTTAAAATTTTGTAGATCAAAATAATTTAAAAACATTTTTAACCATTTCGACATTCATTATATTAGTATGATCTGCAGGCGAAGTGAGAATTCTCATTCAGAATTATGAAAAACAATTATATATATATATATAAGAAACTGAAAATTTAATTTCCAACATTTTCATCCAGCAGCCATACATATATTACTTTCTTTGTATAAAATAATTTATAATTTTAGACTTATATAATACCAAGAGAATAATTATAATAATCTCTCATGATACATACAAAACTAGCTAAGGCCATTTTCTCTTACTATTTACAAAAGTGCCTCTCTAATGGACGTCTTCTTATTTGGTGCTCCAACGCCCGCTTATGAAATTTCACTCTCATCCACTCTACTCTCACATACGTTCGTGTATCTCTAATCCTACAACGGCATCTCATTCGGTTCTCAAGGATAAGAGTAAGGGAGAAGTCGGAAAGAGTGAGATAGAGAGAATCCTAGAAAAATAGGAGAGAAAAGAGAGAGAAAGGGAAATGCCTCTCTCCACTGTATGAAGAGAAGAGCCGGAGCTCAACGTGTTATACAACACGAGAAAAGTTTTCATGAAATACCTTCATCTCACTTACGTGTCAGCGAGAGGAAAACGACGATCCTTGCAGCTACGCAAAGGATGATGAGAACAGTCCGATGTTCCAAAGCGTTCCAATTTAAACGCGGCCGGCGATCAACGCACGTATGAGAGTGCGTACTTACGCAGCTTTGGATCAATGGTCCGTACTAATCGCTCCGCCCTCTAAGCTTCTTTCGTACACCTCGGAGAGATTTCCACTTCCATAGCTCCACTCGCTATCTCGCTCTTTCCTATGTCCTATAGCGTTATTTTATCCACTTTCCTTTCGGATGAATCGCAAAGGATATGGTCCTTTTGTGTAGCCAGTGTTTCTTCTTTTACTTTCTTTATTTCGTTTAGAATGTAGTGTCTTTTGTCAAGAATAAAATGAGAAAATTCTCCATTTAAATGATATGTAACCAAGATTAAGATAATTCAAATACGTAAATAGATACGACGCGTCTGTAAATCGAAATTAGTTTGCGAAATATTAGTCTTATAATTTAAAAATAAGCAGGCATAAAAAAATTTTCTATAAAACCGCAGAGTTGAAAGTGGAATTTTCTCTTGAATGAATACTTTACAGTTATATTATGTGAGATATTAATCAATGAGTATAATTTAGTTTCAAAATATTTTAAAGTAAAAAACAGAACGAGCTAAATCTTTAGCTGCAGATGCGTTTGCAATTGCAACAGTTGTATTTATAAAGAACCACAATCTAGGCTTCTATCAAACAATTATAAAATTGAAAATATACAAGATTCCGTGAGAAGAAAGTCTAAAAATTTTATTTTATTTTATTAAGATAAAGAATGACTTAGAAAAATTTATTATTAATTAAAAATATGTTTTACTAATATATTTGTCTAGATAACAACATTCCTTTCTTATTTTAAAAATAGAAATAGTATAATTTACTTACCGAGTCTACATAAAATCTGCATTAAAATTTATAATAACCATTATTTGAAAGATTTTCTTAAAACTGAAAGTTTTCTGACACTTAGTCTTTCATTCGGTAAATTTACAAATTTTCACGCATACTTCCAACTAAAGAAACTTTTCGTACTTTCTGAAATTAAATACTATTATTTTTTAATTTCATTAATAGAGAAAATTTGTAATTTTTTAAATAATAGGTTTGACTTCAATAATAAAATAAAATAAAATAAAATAATATTTTAATAAAATAAATAACAGTGTATTTTTTAAGTTCAAGATTGGATCCGAAAATTTTCAATACAAGATGCTAATAACATACATGCAATTCACGTTAAATAATTTTTTATTTTCTTCCTTAAAAAGTGAATAACTACTGTATCATTTGAATGAAAAAGTAGTTTAAGACAAAATTATGGAAATAATAATATATACTAATAGCGATGTAATACAATTTAGACAATGAGCAATTATCATCTAACTTTTCTAAATTTCTAACTAACACTTTTGTGTTATAACTATAACACAAAATATTAATCTAAAATAAGTACTTACGTTAACTAATTGGAATTTAGATTACTTATTCAATATCCATAATAAAATAAACAATTTATGTACCAGAAACTATAGAGAAGATTTGCATTTTATTTTTTAATAATAAATTAATTCTGAAAAAACTATATTTTTAAAAGAAATTTGTAAAATTAAACGGATTATATTTAAATTCATGTTAAATAATTTGCATGTAATAAATTTCTAAAATCATAAGATATAATAAGTTTTTTCTTTACTTTTTTCACTAACTTGAAGCTTAAACTAGATCACATTACAATTACATGTACATAATTATTCTTGACACATTAGTTTTATTAAGTTGTACAAGAAATTTTATTAACAGGACTCTACACTTAATCATAATAAGATTTATCATTACGATAAATCTTACTATTTTTATCTTTTTATTAATAATGCAATTGAAGAAAAGAATGTTCTCTACAGAATAAAAGTCGTAAAATGTACATACATTTTTCTTATGAAAGTAGTGAAGATATTTAAATCTAAAAAGTGCAATATATACTCCTATCCATTTATTTATGAATTCATATAAAAATATACGAATAATTCTTAATAATAGTATCGCGTAATGCATGTAGTTTGAAACCATACTTCTATAATATTATATCAATAGCTCTATTTTACTGCCTTTCTCGTAAAAAAGCAACTTGTAGCGACAGAAATCTCATAATATTATTATAATACTGTAGAATACCGATACTATGAACAAGTGAACAAAACTACGGAAAATAAAGTACGAATAAATTCGAATACAAGATTAAATGTTTTCCAAGACTGTAGGAGAACACGGAGGAAAGAAATATAGGAATATAATAACCATACGTGCAATAGAACGAATGATATTGGAAGCAAATCACTAGAGATAAAAGAAATAGATGAACCTTCTCTTTCTTAACATGATGTTAATGGTAAGCAAAAGAAATTAAAAATACAACATCGTGAACCTAGGTATTAAAATTTGCATTAATATAACCGTGACACTTCAATTCAGATAAATCTTACCACCTAGACATTGAATAATGATATTTTTTGATGAGAAAAAGAAAGAAAATAGAAACAACAATTATTCAATTTTGAACACAGGAAACAGTTAATCATTTCCATTTGTTTAGAACATTTTAAACTGTGTAATTATCTAAGTGCTTCAACTTCTGTAAATAACTTTTTTAATAAAACTACATTTATTTATTTTTTATCAAAATCAGAAAAATTAAAAAATATTATACCATAAATTCCGTTTCATAAATTACCGCATTTTATAAAATAGCATAACGCCTTTGTCACCTACTTAACTTGAAAAAGTTCACTAGCAGGTCAAATAATCCAATAAGATTATTCGCTTAATTCAAGTAGCTAGCATAGTACAGTTGTGAGTACATTTTTAATTTCAAATAAAGGATTATTCAAATTTTTAACGTTTCTATTTTTCTGAAATATTATTTTCTAAGAGTATTTTTATTTCATTGGCTGACATATAGAAATACAAACCGTATTTAAATGTCATATTATCTTGAAACGAACAAACTGAGAAGAATTCATGCGTCACGTACGTCTACGACAGTTCTAAGAAATTTAATTAACTTGACTTTTCATCAAATTAAAAATGTGAACACAAAAATAAAAGAGGAGATCTTGATTCCTCATTAAAATTTTGTAAGAGTATGCTGTGCACGAAGTCACAAAGTTGTTATTAATTAGAAAAAATTAAGAAAACTCACGTGCGCGTAAAGTGCTCGCATGCTCCAAGTTTTTTAGTTCGATAACGTTCGTTTAAATATTTACAAAATCGCACATTTTTCATAAACTGCATTTTATTTATATTAAAAAATTAATTATACTAATTTATTTTCGAGAAATAATATTACACAATCTATCGGCATTAAAGAAAAATGAAATTGAAATAAACGCACATAAATAAAATTGTTTATTCTAGGGTTTGAATTAATTAATAATTTTTTAATTAATTTCACAAATAATATAGGTATGCAAGTACGAATTATTGATAATTCATAAAATTTCATGTTCACCGATATTTTATTTAATGGCATCTACGCAAACATCGACATCTATGAAAATAGCTAAATAAAATGCATTCTTATGTATTTGTGATGCAAGAAGTACCGGAACCATTGAAGTTAACCGTATACACGTTGAAGGTGAAAAGTGATCTTATGAGTTCCCGATCTCCGACGTCTATCGCTCAATCATGCGCCCGCAAGCTTGTGAGGGCGCTTCGAAGCTCCCGAATTGAAAAGCTCTCGACTTACTTCACCAACAATTACGCGAAAAACCCCCTCGTTGCCGCTTCAGATCCAAAAAATCGCTGTGAAAGCAAGAAAGGATCTTTGACATCAAAGAAACGCAAGCAGTTTGACCGCTGGACTAGATTCGATTTGTCGACCGCGCACTATCTATATCGCAGGCACATCATCGTCGCGCAGGTTCCCTTCAATCCCGCAAAGTCTGGAAGGAGAAAGCCACGCCCCTTCCATCCTATCAATGTCTCGCACGAGCTCTTTGAAAAGAGAAGCGTTCGTCAGATTGTCGTGGCAGCCAAGCGACTACTCGACTTTCTCACGTGCGATTTTCTAGTCTCTTTTCCGTCCTTTGCTGCCCTTCTGCTCCCCTCCTAGCTTCGTGTGTTTGCGACAAATCCGTCAGCCGACCGTCAATAAAAGCTATGCTCTGGAAATCTCGGCGGATCTCGAGACACCCCGAGTCGTCTACTACGCATGATGTACCGCGCGAAACAATTTTTCTGTGTAATCGTTTGGAAAACGCTCCGTTTAACCGCCCGCGTTTACGTTTGTTCGTTTTGCCGTTCCCTGGCCTTATACAAATGTGAT
Organism: Wiebesia pumilae; assembly: GCA_018907045.1. NCBI lineage: Eukaryota > Metazoa > Arthropoda > Insecta > Hymenoptera > Agaonidae > Wiebesia > Wiebesia pumilae. The sequence goes on along the minus strand of JACCHZ010000149.1, from coordinate 896,500 downwards.
GCGAAAACTGTTGAAGATTTAAATTGCACCAAGCAACATTTCCCGAGTTTTCTACTTGACTTCAAGTTGCAAATACATATAATTTTGAGAATGTCGATACGTTCACTGCAATGCTGTACGGCATATAGCAGCTGCTTATTTAATAAGCTGAATTTAATGACGCAATATGTACATTTAGAACTTCATAGACGATTTCTATTTTTAATATTAAAGGAATAATGCGATACTATGAGTTCCTTACTTGATTTTAAATTAATCGTCATTAAATTCAGTTCACAATTCAACTTGCACTGTCGATTAATGAGCTTGAGCAAATTTCTGTAAATTGCAATCTTAGCTTATGTTACACCGTAACAATTCTGCTGCACAATAGTCTACAGATAAACTTTATTATTTTTCAAACATCACCTCGAAATTCGACAAGTTCTAAATATCGTACTAAATTTCAACATTTACGCGACCTATAATTTGACTATGATTATATCTTTGAATCGGCATTTTGAAAATGGAGGTGTTTGATAATTTGAATTCTTATTCGTTTAATCATTCAAGTAAAACGAAAAATATTGAATGCCAAGTCGCTGAAGAGTAAGCCTACAGTCAAATACTTCAATTTAAAATTAGATTATTATTAAGACATAGCGCCGCATTCTACTTTAAAAGTTCCTTAAAAATAAATTAAATTTATGCTTAGTTATTCATTGCAAATTAAGTAGTACTTTTGTAATATTAATTAAATGATTAAGTAAACAATTTAAATGAAATAATACATACTTATTTTAAGCATATTCGTGTAGAAATTTCAAAATGACAAGTATTTGTCAGTGATTGTTTTTATCGGTAGTTAATTTAAGATCATTTACAAAAAATGCTTATGCTTATATTATTACAACATAAATTATACTAATGTGACTTGAGCAACAATAAACATAAAATATCAATTTAACTTTCTGAATACGAATCTAACTTTCACAATATAATCTAGACGATTAGTTTTATTAAATAATTTATGATTAAATGATCATTCATAGCTAACAGTTACTCAACTAGTGTCGCTAACGACTGCAATAAAATAAGTTCCCCGTCTCCCGCTTTAGAACGAAAGATCCTCAAATACAAAGAGATTCAAGCTTAAAGGTTTTCGGGGTTTTATAAAGTCAATATAGAGTATGAAATTTTAAGCTCCTCTGCTCCTCCTCTCTCTGAAACTACTTGGCAACCGCAGCCCCGTTAAGAGCATCGTTAAAGATGACTCGAAAAGAGGAAAAATCGATCCCCCTCTTGATCGTCTTTCAGCCGTTCGCCACCCTGTTCGAAGTGTGAAAGGTCGTGCGCAAAGTTTCCGGTATCATTGTTCAGGCCGTGGGGATATGCATTAGCGATGGGTACACCGTGCATTGTGTCGCGTACGACTCTCTATGCTTTCAGCTCCTCGCTTTACTCCGATTTTCCTCCCTCTTGCTTTGCACCATCTAATCCCACCTTTTATCTTCCTTAAATCCACCCTTTACTACTTCTTCTTCTACTTTCGCTTCTCCCTATTTCTTCATATTCTTAATGCGTGTTTAAAAGCAAACTTATTTGCGCTCTTTACGCTTCGTGCCTTCAGTTTACAATCATTGTTTATAGTCAGTGAGGATAGATCATTTTTGAAAGAACCGCATAAAAAAAGTAACTAATTTTAGTATAACGTTTATTATGTACTAATTTGTTAAGAAAATACTTTTTCAGGCATTTCTGTAATTCTACTATCTATGAATATTATAGATTTATTAACATTTAGAAAAGTTTTAATTTTTCTTATAAATAATTATCAAGAAAAAGCACCAGTAATGGTCATATTCTTAGAAAAAAATCGCCGACCCTTTACAACGTTAATTTAAAGTTATCTTTTGCCTTGAGTAATTCGCTCATATGAAGGAGTAAAAAATCTCACGTTATCTATAATAAATACTTACATTTATACTCTGAAAGTAGTTTCGCTATTTTTACTTTTATTTATTTATTTTTTCTTTTTTTAATTTATATTACTTTTATTTATTTCTACTTTTTTTATATTCCTCCACTGCTGGAATTTGTTACATTTTCGTATTTGCACATGCTACGCTAATCCCTTCTTCAGCAGAACGATACGTCCATGGATCGAGGAGGACGAAGATATGGGAATTCACGACTCTAGAGGTTAGCTTTGGTTGCGACATTGTATGTGCCAGAAGAGACCTCGAGTCTAAGAGGAAAAGAGACAATACGTAGTATCCGAGACTTATCACTCATGGGGACAAGAGGTAAGCCTCGGCGCTCATTCTTTTCTCGAGCATTCAAAGCTCGACAAAACTTAAGACGTACCTCGACTTGTGATTTTAAGCGATGCCGCACGAAGCGACAACGATCACAAGCTGGAAGGAGATGCGAAAGTTGAGACAGAAGCAGAGAGAAAATGACAACGAACAACTGAAAGGAACATTCGCGTGATCTCAAGTTCTGTCGCGTCCTAATGAAAAGACGCATTCTCTGTTATGCGTCCCGCCCGACGCATCTAATTAATATGAAGCTTTAATTAATATCTCACGCGTTTTTGAAGTTACAGCGTTAAAATGTTGTTTTGAGAAGAGACTTTCTCTCTTGGGAGAAAGCAAACGCCTCTTTTTGCACTCTTAGCTATTTCACGCGTTTTCTAAATGTGAAGATTTTTCACTTGTAATATTTATGCTTGAACGCTTTCTAATTTAATAATATGGAATTTCAATTTTCTTTTTTTGTTTATTAAGTAATTCCTTTCGGTACAAGAACACAGTTTCTATTGCTTATCTCGTAAAGGAAAATAAATGTACACCGTCTCGTCTTATAAATTTAATTTCATCTATGAAATTATACATTTGAATATAGTTACAATACTTATAATACTTTTTTGCAATACTTTTAACGTTGAAAGCCCGATTGTTTTCACTCAAAATACTCATGGAATTTGTAATAATTGGATATGCTTATGTCCAATCTTAATGTAAATGTTAAATGTTAAGTGTTTTCGAAACTTGTACATTAAGACAAATGCATAGATTGTTTTATAAGTATACGTGAACCTAGCTTATTACGTTATTCCATTGTTAAATGTAAGTCTATAAAATGTTACTGAATTTTAATATTTATTAGATACTAGTGGAGTGTTGTGGAGGCGAGTAATATAAAGTACCTGTTCCATAAATAACCATGCAGTCTTTTACACACTCTAAGTCGAAAATTAAAAATTCTATTGAGAAAACTATAATTAATCTGGTAACATTTTAAGTAATTTTAAACAAAACAGTAAGTGTATTGTTTAATCCTCAAATATGAACACTGAATATAGTAGGATAAATAAACCAGTACTCAGATTTAAAACTTTTCTATTCACATATATTAGATTATTAAAGAAAAACTATGAATACAGCTGTTACGTAACGTACAAATATAATTACCATTTCTAATTTTTACATCCATAGAAAAGGCATACACATTTATGTAACAAAATATATAAGTTATCATATAATTTTATAAATTTATAAAACTAGAAAATTCAATCTTTTGCAGCAGAAAAACAAGAATATCAATTTAAGAGTAATAATCATTATAATTTTCCATTTTGTGAAATTTTGGAAAAATAATTCTATTTAAAAATGAAATTTGAATATTTTTAAACTAGGAAGACGTACAATTAAATTTTTTAATAATCATTCAAAAAGCATCTTCAAAAAACTAAAATATTACTTGTAAATAAAAAATTACGTACAAATAATCAAGTTTTCAGAATATTATATTATTTATCCGTATTATTAAAGAGAAATATATTAATGAACTCCCAATAAAATCATGTAATGAAAAATATAAAATATTCTCACCCATTTATTCTTTTCCATTTTTTATTGTAAGTGCATCAATATAAAATCATCTCTGCGAATTACGAATACCCAAAATTTTCTACAATATAAATACATATCTAATATTACTGTATTATATAAATAATACTTGTGGCCCACTATTATAGTAATAAAATTATAATAAAAATAAACTTGTACACTATTACAAAGTATGTATGTATTAAGACGAAATTTCTGTTCGTATATTTTACATCTGCACTTGATGTTATAATAATAAAATATCATATTTATTTTATATGTACCCAAAATTCACTATATAATACGCGAATTTTGCTAATAATGGCAAACTACCTACCAAAAGTAGTTCTTTAAATAACGTTTAAATTGACTTACGTTAAAAATCAAAAGTTTCTAAAGAACCTCTTGAGCCTTTTTAGATCGAAGCTTGTTCTTACCTTACGTGAGCAATTACTGGAACTTGATGATAGTAGACTGGTACTCTTACTCTCGTCTTAATTATATCTTTTAAAATATTGGTCTTGAAATTGAAAAGTTATTTATACATGCTTGAGAGTCCATCTTACTTTTTTATTCTCTTATATACACAATGTCTTTTATTTTACGCAATTCCTTTCTTTCTTTTTAACTTCAATTTTTTTATAGACGTCCCTTTCATAACTATACCAAACTATTAGCTATGATATTCATTTCTGTAAATATCATAATCATATATTCTCATTAATATTTCAATACTAATCCATTATATATATTTACTCTTATATTTGTAAATTTTAACATAAGTAGCACTTATTATATACAATAGCATTGCATAAAAATGCTTAATTTTAAATCATTGTAAATACTATTAGTTTATTTTCTTTCAAAAAATAAGTGCATAAACTTTATAAAGAAATTTTTTAAATTTTTAATATAATTTTTAATTTGAAAATTCAATAATATCAGCAAATATAATATACAAAAATACGAATGTAAAAATTAAATAGAATAATTAAAAACTGACTTACATATATTTCATAAAATGTAACATCTTTTTTATTAAATTCTCTAAGGATCAACAGCGTTTCGCTGCAACGAACAAAATTGTTAGTTATTCTACTAACTTTGTATTTTTTCAAAGGATATAATATTGCACCATTTAGTTATCATAGTAGATGTATCCTACATAACAAATTAAAATACTATAAAAGGAAATAATATGTTTGAAAATATTATCCAAAATATTATTTTGGAATAATATTTTGGAAAAATAAAACTATTTTTGATATTCTATTGAAATAATTTGTGACATCAATCTAATTCTACATATATTAGTCTTATATCTATTTTATTATTGCTGAAAGTATAATACTGGCAGTGTGCCTTAATCTAGGAGTACACAAATAGAATATTTAAAATATAATTTAATATAAATTTAACAAACGTAAATTTTTTAACTAAAATCGGAATACATATCAATACATACATATATGTCTATTAATAATTTTCACGAGACAGATTTAAAATTGAGTTGAAATCCATATGAAACATCACGTAATCTATAACTGAGCTATACAATGAAGATTTATTTATTAAAAAACATAAAATTCCTAATAATAATTGCCATGTCAATAATGATCATAAAATATTGTATAATATAAAGTGATATTATCAGTACGTAATAAATTTCAGCGAGCTGTACATTTATATATATATATACATTCATAACAACATAAAACTCTACATACTTTTTGAGAAAAAATATATTATAATTTTCTAGATAAACTAAAGCATAAATAAATTCATATTTTTAATTTTTTTCCAGTTCAATAAATTATATCATTTAGAGTGTCACTTTATAAATCCAAGAATTTTCAATTCATATAAACTAGTTATTATTCATAAAAGTTTTGACAGAAATTATAAGATATTTTTAAAATAAACTTTTAAAATATTTAATGTTTTATCTAAATTCATCATATAAATTAAGAATGATTATATAAAAAACAAATACATTTAAAGCATTTACAAATGAATTTTTTATTTAAATTATGAATTTTTTAAACAAAGTTTATTTGTAGAATTTTTTCGAAATATATGCGTAATACTTTCATTGTTGAATAATATTAAATATTAGGTTTACTTATAGATATGTCTAAAATATATCAGTACTAATTACTTCTCTTAAAATTCTCTCTCAATAGCTAACGATAAGATTAACTTTATAGTTATTACATAGTAATATTTAATAATAAATATACACTTTTATATTGCATTCTTCAAAAGTAAAAAAGTTTACTTTTATTTGAAAGTTGTATGCAATTTTTGACTTAGAAACAATTTATATATTTTTGTTATAATTTACCTGCTATATCATCAAGATTTTATGTGTACAGTTAAACTGATAGGACATCCAGAAATATTATGCTATCGTATATCAAAGTACTGAGTTAAAATCTCAATGATTTTAATGTCTGGTTGTGTATGACGTATAATATGATAATTGTCTAATTTATTAATTCCTTTAATCTATTACTGTCTTTTTCGCCTTACAGGCTCATTTTTGTTTTCTGACTTCTGAAATTAATAGATTAAATTTAAATTGAATGTTGTCGAAATTTATTAATAAAGTCCGCATTAATATCCTACGTATAATTAACACGCTTAATGAGTTATGAAACAGGTATATCATGGGTTTTTAGTAGAATTTCATAGTCCGTTAGATATGTTAGACTTGAATTTTCCTTAAAAACTACTTATCCTGTGATTGTATATTATTTGAAAAATTCTCAAATTATTAGGCTATGCTCATGAATTTACATTATTATACCTTGTATTATGTAATATAACACGTGCATAACTAAATGTAATATGAGATTTTTTCAATTATCATAGTAAACTATTCTATCGTGTGCCTATATAAAATTTTTATTGTATTATATAAAAAACTTATCTTATTATAGTACAACTTTAATAGTTGTCTACGCAAATTAAGATTAAATTAACATTATTTAAGTTTTTCTAAGATTATATTGAGGTTAGTACAACTGACGAAATTGACATATAGATTCGATCATATTGTTCTTAACAGTTTACAACAATTCTTAACAATTCTTAACAGTTATTTCTTCACCTAGTCAATAGCTATGTATAAAAAAATTAATAATTTTAAACTGCCCTACATTATATAAAATCAAAAATAAACCTACCTATTTCCATTTAAAAATTTATCCCTCAAAAACGCCTTTATTATATCGACATAGTAAACTACATTTATTCATTCTCCTTGAAATCTTTTGTTTTATAAATAAAATAATTCTTTTTCTCTTTATCTTCTTCCTAGTCCGTCAAATTAATCGACTAATTTTGAATGTATAAAAGATTGTATATACGGCGTAACTACATTCTCAGAGCGAATTGCCTTACATGTATGGAAACATTTTTAGTCGGCCAATACTACAACCAAAGAGGGTTTTAATAGTTAATTTGGGTTCTGCATCAAGGTTTGCGTGCTCTTTTCTTTATGAGTTTTGAGTATTGTGTGTGTAGTATATATTCGTGATCCATTTCTGAAATTGAAACCCTCAATGCATTATTTATAAGAATTGTACCAACCTTGAGGGATAGCAAACTAAGGTAAGTACACAACCATAAATTTCTTTATATTCAACTGTATATAGTTTAATGTTTCAATAACATTGTATAAGTCACAACAAAGGCATTTATTCACAATTTATCCAGTTTAATATAAGGACAATTTAAAATCCCTCGATGGTTGATTTTTATCATGAAATATATCAATATTCATGAAGATGTAGTTTTGTAAATATAAACAGCTAAGATCGTGGGTTCTTTAATTGAAAAATGTATAATTTCTTTTAAAACTACCAGGATTTCCCATGCACACATATCTTTGTCTTGAAATGCGCCTTACAAATATTACTTTTTATATGTAAGAAATCTTTTTTGGCAAAATTTATTAAAAATTTATTACTTGAAAAATCCTTTTTAATTTAATCTTGAAACTTCTCGATTAGTTTGTTTATGCCTCATTTAATATTATTGATTTCTAATAAAATGAAAAATTTATTTATTAGTATTTTAGGAGAAGAAATAGCTTATCATATTTCATATACCTTTTACGATAATCCACAAAGAAACATCTAGTATTTTTCAAAATTGTATTATGTAACTGACAAGTAGTAAAAAAAGTAAAATAATAAATAATAAAATTACTAAAGAACTATTGGATTTTAATTTTTGCCTTAATTCTTAGTTGTGTGTAATCAGATAGAATAATAGGGTATGTTTCTTTCCGCGAATGTTTATAATTTCTCCTTTGTGAATCTTTTTACGATGTTATGTATTTTTATGATGTTTCAATGTTTAAAACATTAATTTCTCTTCAATAAGCATTCACAATATTTATTTTCAATTATATATCTGATCTCTGTTCACTGAAGCCTCACGCATTATCTAAATTAATAGTACCAAGATAATTGATTACAATACAATATTATATGTTCAAAAATTAATACGGAAACTGAAGAATGAATTGGTTCAGTCTCATTCATGGGATTTCTTAGATGAACAAGTACCAATCCTCGTACAAAGAATATTTCTGAGTCATTCAACAAAATAAGCGCTTAGCTTAAAAAGAATAGAAGAATGGAAACAGTGAAATATTAAGCCCAGTATTACGTACACTCGAATGCACATTTGAAAGACCAAAATCAAATTGATGACGCGCGCGTTCCTTTAAAAATACAGAACAGCCACGAGGGTGTAATAGTCGACTCTTTGATGTGTAACTCTAGGTAAGTCCTTTACGGTAACGTCTCTTCAAAGCCGATCTGAAAGATAGATATAACATGCGTTCACAAGATCCTAAATAGTCCTGCGCGCGAACTCGTTTCCCAACTGAGAAAAAGATTGAAAGAGCAAAGAGAGAATATATAGACGATCGCCAACTGCTAATCATGATAAAATTCTTTCGTTGTATTCTTTCTTTGATACAACTTCAGATATAAACGAAGTAATATGTCTTTAAACCGGATAGACACACGTATAGTACGCATCTCTCGTAGTATCGTAATTTCTCGACACCTGCTACCTAATATTCTAACTTATACCGAGTCTTTGTCCGTTTCTCTTTTTTTATGATATAAGCCTCGTTAACGCTCAACGTAATATTGTCATGCATAACGAAATGCGTACAGCCATTGAACGCGAAGTGAAACGAAAAAATCCACCATCTATTACATTTTTAAGATATAAAACGTTTTCTTCTATACTACTTTCTGTTTAAACTTCTATACTACTTCTATTTAAAGTGTTAATAATGATTCTAGACTTTTGGAATGATAATAAACAAGTCTTCATCTTTCAAAATAAGTGAAGCTAATTTCATTGTTAATGAAAACTGCATATAATTTTTACTAATTAATATTTACATGAATATATTTGATATAAAGACCTAATTTCATATTTAATTTTATTTTATTTCTTTAAATACAGTAACATATTGTTATTGTCATGTAACATATTGTTATTATTATGTAACATATTGTTATTATCTTAAAACATATTGGTATAGTCTATTAACGTTAATGCTAAAAATATTACTCCTTGGGAAGATAATAACAAGATATTATAGGACAAGTTTAAAATTTTTACATTATTTTCTGGAGTTCTTTCCAGTATAATGGTGTACAGGAACGTATATACCAAAAGTTTGAAAATTTATTTCTTGCGTAAAAGTGAAGATAACGATTCGTTTTCAGGATGGATTAAATTACGGTAAGTATCACTCGAAACAAACTTGTTACATTTCGCAATCGAAACAATTTTGCAATGTGCGAACACATGAAAAAATATGTTAAAAAGAGGATCAATGAAGAAAGACTAATTTATAACTATATATTTATAGATATTTTATTCTTATATTATTAATTATGACTTATTAATTGTGAAAATAGATCAAAGATTAGTTCTTGTAGCATTTGAAATGAAATTATTTAACATCATAAATCTTCTCCATATATTATAATCAGAATTTAGTTACAATTTTAGTTACAATTTAAAGTAAAAAATACGTGTATTTATTCTTATAAAATTTAAAGCAATTCTTAAAAATATAATCATGTTATATAACTAAGATAATATAAAAATTAACCATGCGTTGTTTTATTCAAAATCATTTCATAAAAATTAAATTGTACATAAAGCTATTATTTATTCTTAGTCGATTTCTACAATTTAATTTTCTAATCATTTCATATATTTTATTTTATTTTCATACAAAATTTAACTCTACTTTGAATAGCGATTAAATGATATTAAAAATCTACAAAAATAAAAATTACTTTAAAAATGGTTTAAGCTACTTGATCAGTTAAATGAATTAAAATGGCCATCTATTGTATGTTGTGATATATAAATACTTTTATGGGTGAGAATGAAGAAGGTACAGACAACATTTCGTATATTTCAACAGATGTTTCTTCGGTTGATGACTATTCGAATTTGTTATTTGATAGACAGTACTCTTCTTTAGGAAAATCATTTCCTCAAAGGTGTTGAGTATTATAACGCATATTTTTTTTAATGAATAGTTTTTCATACATGATGTGAGAAAACCTTTGAATTTTCTTTATGGGAAAGCTGAATAGACATATTTTGTAAGCTCAAATTTAATTTGGATTGATTACATTTGAAAATTGAATTTAACTTATTATATATTATTATTTTTGAAGATCCCCTAATAAAGATTTATATATATACACATACATATAGGATAATATTCAGATACTATTGATTCATTATTAATTTAGCAATATTTTTGTAATATATTGATTCACTTATTTTATTTGTAATATACATAAAAATTTTAATTCAAAACTAAGTTTCTTAATTCATTTTTAAAACACTTTTTAAAGCCAATTTGATATAGTTACTATTCATAGAAGAAAATATTTTTATTAAAGTTAAAATTCATCTGACAATTTTCTTTTCATAAATACTCTAATAAAAAAAATATCAACACTCAAATAAAAAATGTAGGAAACAAGTAATTCTCCAGGGCCCTTTTAACACATTGAACCCTATGTTTCGAATCCGTTTTGCAAATAAATGTTCTATACCCATGTCTGCCTTTCTCATGGAGAGTCAGAACCCTTCAAAAGAAAAAGGAAAATGACCGTGTCGTCTAAGAAATCAGATTTGTACAATTCCTTATGGCCTGTAAGTTGGTATTTCTTTGTCATGAAATAAATTCCAGCTTGATATCTAACAAAAACACAGTAACAAAAGGATAAGTCGATTATATTCTTCCTGCATTCTTTAGAAATGGTATAAATATAGAATAAAAGTTTGTTTAATAATCTTATAATCAAATATAAAAAAAAGTAATTGTTACTTGTAAGTACTTTGAAAATATTTTTTCTTTTTAGTAAATACTAAGAGATCGATAAAAAACTACATCTAAAAGTATTTTATTCTAACTATAATAATTAATAATAAAAGAATATGTTAAATAATCCAGTTATTTCGATTCAAAGATTTCAAAAAAATTTTAATCGATATATTCTGTCCTGTGGATATCATATAATTATGCATAATAAAACTATTAGAATTGTACATAAGCTAACCAAGTACAAATAATTCTGTCTATATTTACAGAAAATACGTATCGTTAAATCCTACTCATATGCAGTTACATATTAATAAACGTGTTCGTGTTGATAATGAGTTTAATAAAATGACTAAAATATCAAACTCATTAAAATCTTGTTATAAAAATTGTCCACAATATTTTCAATTATAAAATCCGTACTTCGGTATAACAAATACGTTGTCTAATTCCAATATAAACCTACGCATGCAACATAACATTTTAAAATTCTTGCGTAAAAATGGCACAAGACTCTCATTTAGCATTCAAGTCACAGCTGCGTTTCAAATTTCTGAGCGTACGGGCTGCACAAATCCCACGGCAGCGAGCACCTGCGAGGATATAACGGAGGGAGGCCTCAAAAAAGAGAAATATACAATATAAAAGGATCGGCACTTGGAGATAGAGAAGTAAGGAGAAGTCGAAGCTTTCTTATTCCTTTTGCGCCTCTACGGACCCCCTCAAAGAAAAGCGCGTCCACCGCATCGATTCGTACGGAGGAAGGCGAAAGAATGTCGCAGTGGTCGTATTACTTCCGGTTATTGATAAAATAATAAGCGAGTTATTAAGTAAGCGTGGGTAGGGCCGAGGAGTGTGAAGAGAAGCGAGAGTATTTTACGAGCAGAGTCGTCGATAATGTAATGCGTGTTGGCATGCGAGCGAGCAATCGTCTGCATATACCACGAATACGCGCATATCCCACAGTTTCTCCGTATTATAACTAATGCTGTATAATATTTTTCTCCTTAATCCCCTGAATAGCCTTTGACAAAATGTATTTCGATGGACAAACAATACGTATTATATTATATATTGTATCGAATGTGCAACTCATCGATAAATCAAATGATATGAACTATCAGTGAAAGTCCTGAAATAAAGAAGGCAAAATTGTCTTTTCAATTCTGTTCCTTTTACGACTCGGAAAATTTATTTGTTTCTTGTTATTTTCATTAATACAAATATGTCTTTATAATAGACGAACAGAATTTTTCAAACAAAATCCAATATAGCCGTTTAAGATTGAGCTAAATAACAGAGCATTCGCAACACGAAAACCATCATCAAGATACCGAAAAACTGTGTAATATCTAAAATTTGAAACTCTTTTAAATATTTGTATTTACTCTAGTGTAAAAACTATTAGATTAGTTTTCATTCGTAAATAATTTAATTCTCTTCTAGATGTGTCCACTATCTGAGAAAAATATTAATATATATATGATCGACTACATAAGCTTTTAATAGGTACACTGGTGCACATATAATTGAAAAGTTATTAAATTCTAAACGACATTATTTTTATTTTAAACAATGAAATTGGCACAGGACGATTCTAAAAAAATAAGTTCCGATGAAAGCTTAAAATAAATATGAGTGTTAGACATTGAATATTTAAAGATAATTATTTTTTCAATGTTCATGATAAATTATTAAATTACTCTGAGGTAATAAATGAATCCGATAGATGTAAGAAATATTAAAGAATATACATTGTTAAATGACCTTTTCATTCTTTGTTTTGCTTTGTAACTTACATATGAATTATTTACAGTAGTTCTATTAATTTCTCGGAAAATTATCAAATAGCTCGAATGTTATAGGAAAGTTTTCACCTCCCGATTATAATTTTTTTGTACATGCGTACAAGTTGCATTTTTACTTTATTTTATTCTGTATTCGTAATATATGTTCGTGTTTTCTGATAAAAATTTAAATTAGAATAGTTATGTAAATCTAACATTCTGTTTTAGTATCATTAAGTTTTCTACATTTATTGTGTTTTTGTTTTAAGTCACAATCTTAGATTTTTCTGTTATTTGTAATTCATTACTTTTATTGAGCATGTTTAGAAAATAATGAAATATATCAATAAAATATATTAATATGTTTGCAATTTGAATTAATAAAACATATTAAAATTATAAGAGACCGTCTTTACAAGGATTATAAAAATTTAACCTAAAACTGAAAGCCACCATATTTTCGATGAAATCTTGGTGAATTTACACAGTCGGTGGCTTTTAACAGTCGATGATGAATACGAGTAAAAACAAAGCCTCTGCGTGCACGCGTCACATTGATCTTAAACGCGCACACGTGCATGCGTGTCGACGAGCAACTTGATACAAGTTAGCCCTTCTTCGTGAAGTTTTTTTTCACATCTCCCCTTCCCAACCACTCTCTTATTCTCTCAGCAGGCTACCATTAAATCACTATTTAGCCCGCGGTTTATAATGTCATATATGTAGTATGCATATTACAAGAGAATTATATCGAATTCAATGAGTTTATGATGGGCTAGAGCTTGTAGACCTTAAATTCCGAAGGAAGTCCTATAAAAATGCAAATGAATAGTCTACACATTTACCATTTCGAGAGTCTAATACATATAATTAACGAATATTTATAGGAACGTCTTTCAAATTGCATTATGATTTCTAAAACCATATTTAAGTTTTATCGTTTGAAAAAGTCTTCCTCAAATTTCGATACGCCGCATTTCACAAATTGAATCTGTAAAAATTCTTCTTTTAAACGTATTTGGCGAATGGTTTTATCGAAGCGCAATTATTTCGAAAAAGTCGATAAAGTATATTGATCTGAAAACCTCTAGGTGCGCGTGTGTGTGTGCGCGCGCGCGCACGACCGCGTGTATGTATGCATCTGCATGCTTCAGACATACAATGGAAGATATTCAATTTTTTTTCAGAGTCTGAAGCACGAGAACAACTTTTCGCTCGTATCAAGATTAGAATATTTTTTAAACGGAAAAAGATATTACATACGTTAACAATTATTATTTTTTACTAATAATTTTTATATTTGAATAAATAAAAGAACCTCTTCATATTAACTATTAAGTGTTATCTATTCAAAAGAAACTGTTACTCATTCTTTTAAATATAAAAATTCAAAGTTTCTAGGTATCCATACATTTTATTTAAACAAATTTTATTTGTTTTAAAACAGAAGTGTTCTGTATCTATTTGATTTGGCTCAAATATTTTTATAATTTTCCAAATTAACAAATAGTTATTATGCAAAGAAAGTTTAACTGATATCCATATCATTAATATCACTTATAAAGTAGAAAAAGTTTTTTCATCAATTAAATGACATCCCATTCTTATAAGAGCTTGTTATGAAGGATAAACCAACGATTAAACATGCCATGGTTTACCAAGGAAGCCTTACTCCAGTATAATCCATCCACTAGGCACCGAAAATTCTTATCCTTCCGCGCGATCCTCCCAGAGTCCATAGGAGTACCTACGCGTACACGACAGATCCACAGGATGCGTAACGAAGCCCAACATTGTTGGATTTATTCACCGATCTTGTCTGCCGATTATTAGACTGCATTGTTCTCGAAATCTCGTGCGCTCGTTCGGTAGAGCCTGACAAGTTCGGTTCCGCTTAAGAGTTTTAAGTATCGCCGCGTCGTACGTCTCTCCGCGCAACTTTTAAGATGCGCATAGATGCACTCGATAGTGCGTGTCGCCGCTGTGTGTGACTCGAGATAACGATCGCACACCCCTGTCCTCCTCTTGCGCGGGAGGTGAATAGAATATACCATGTAATTGGCAGATTTTTCCCGGTCCCTTCTCTTCCATAGTCCTCCGCGTATGCTTATCTACTAACAAGATTGCAGGAGATGCCTTGAGATTTTTATCGCTCTCTCCAAGAGATGTTTCAAGCAAAGTAAGCACGCACTCTTTTGGGATACTTATTCATTCTGTATCGACAATTAGCATTTTCATCATTATTAAGGAAACAATTAGCTGAAATATCATGGATACGAACTTTTATGCTAATGTTAGCTTTATTTTGTTTTCATGCCAGAGGAAAAATAAGGTAGAGTGTCTTTGAAAAATGTGATTAAAGGTAAATTTACCATGTAAATGTTCCAGTTTTTCGAAATTATTCCATCAATCAATACTATGTTCATTATTACCAGGCATTTAGAAGATAATTTATTATTCAAATGTAAACATTTAAATATAGATGAATTATAATATTGAAAATTCTGGCTTACGGTTTCAAGAACAGTTTCAGAGTATTTTATATTTCTACAGCATGAGAATTTCTGCCATTCTTTTATGTGCTGTTCTTTTATCAAGAAAATTATTTATTGTATATATTTTTGTATTATGTAAAACAATTGTAAGTTGTAGTAATGCTATGTTTATGCTTTAATACTGATGAGTATAAGTGTCAAAGCTCAGAACCCAAATTTTAAGGATAAAGTAATTCACCAAACAAACTGAGATTGATAAGCTCTTTTATTAGCTTATAAATTATATGAATATATGATCCAATAATATTCTAACGGTACATTGTCAATATACTAACATATTAATTCGAACTTTTCCCATACAACTTATAAATTTTGCTTTATAAATTTCAAAAAATTCAATTTCTCTTCATTCTTCTTATCATTAATAATAGATAAGCTTCTATCTTCCTCTATTCTCAGATTTTATTTGAAAATTGATCTCAAGTAATCTTCACATCGTATCATAAGTATAAAAAAAATCAAATATCTTCTCTCTAAGAACTGGAAAGTCGAGCAAATACCAAATTCATGCAAATAAAAGACCAGGCTCTCTCGAACGTATAATCAAACAGCCTTATTTTAAGAAATCGCAGATTTCGCTTGATTTACTAGAACTTAGCCGTGCAATCGACGAAAAACTGCGAATCTTAGCTACATAGGAATAAGAAATCTTGTAACGTCTGGAAACTGCTTATATTCGTTTATTATTTCTTTTCTTTCAGCCATGATAACATCTCATGTGAATAAATAAATAAAGCTGAGATCCAACTTATTATTAGGCTGCTCTATCAGCGGCAACTCCATCATCTCACTCACTGCCTTTACACACTTGAAAACTGTGCAAGTCAGTCGCAAATTCCAGAAACTGTAAAATATTACTGAATTACAATACGTAAAATTAAATGAAAAAACATAGAACGCTGTAAATAATATATAAAATTATAATATTATTATCGCTGTAGTAATACGATATTCGAAGAAAATGTGGAGAGTGAAGGGAATACATAAGATTTTTAAGTATTTCTTTGACAGATTGTGTGTGCGTGCGTGTGTGTGTGTTAGGTAGAGAGAAGCGACAGAAGTTCCAAGAAATTCATTAATTTGGTATCGACTAGACGGAGGTACTAAATGGATAGAATAGCGAACTTGTAATAAGGTATATATTTGTATATATACCTCGTCTACTAGAAAGATACTGAAAATCGAAAATGAAATTTTCTTTCGATATTGTACAAAAATCAATGAGAAAAAGAGATTTATATATAAAGAAAAACTTAAGGTATTGGAATGTTGAAAACGAGAGAACTAATATACGTAGCATATTTTTAACACGAGAAAATAATTGAAATCTAATTAGAGTTTAATTTTGAATCCGTTATAAAAGTTACGAGAGTAAGATACAAATTAGAAAATTAGATTACACAATATAATATTCTATTCAATATAATAAGATACTTTTTCTTAAAAGTTTTGATATATGATAATTGTTCTTTACTTGAAAATAGTTACAACAAATATTAATATTAATGAATATTAAATGTATGAATTTTTTTTTAAAGAAAAATTTTTATAAATAAAAATTTTATTTAAATTTTATACTGAAAACTTACAAATGATAAACGTTACATATTTAATTATCATTTCACGAAAGTATGTTTAAATATAATAATAAGTATTACGCAAAACCGTTAAAAATTATAGTACAGCATTTAAATAAAATTCTATGAAACAAGAAGTATAATGTGACATTATTCAAATCTTACAATACTAAATTTAGTTAAAGTTTGTATAAAGTGGAATATTAATTTAATATTTGTATTGTGGAATATTCATTTAATTTATTAAAGTCCTCACATAATTATTCTTTGTACGCAATTTTTCATTTCTACATTAGAATTTATAATGCACTTGTGCATTATTTTCAATATTTTCCATTTCCTTTTAATATATGCCAAAAAATTTTATCGTGCTTTTGAATGAAAAAGCACAAAGTATCTTAGCTACCCACGACTTGAACCAAGTAAGTATATTAATTTTAACTTCGTTGAACATCTATTTTTCTTTCGCGAAATTTATAATCCGCATGTTTTTACGGTACTTTAGCCCACTCATCTTCTACTTACTTACATAATTACTGATTTCTCTACGATATTATGTATGACAAGAAAAAAATTTTAAAAATTAGGGTAGTTCTAACATTTTTTCTGCACATTTAAACCCGGATTTTAGATACTAATCGTAAGCAACGAGTTCACAGAATTTAAAATTTTGTAAATAAGTCTTATCAGCAAATATACATTTAATTTCCCACCAGTATTTACTATCAGTAATTCTCATTTTATAACTTATATAAATCTTTGGATTAAAAATAATAAGAAAATAATCAAAAAGATATGCATTTCAAATTTTGTAAAAGCATATAAAATTACAATGAGTAATAAATAAGCAAATAAAAAAATGTACTCGATTAATAACATTCAAAATTTATTAAGACTAATGTTATATTAATATAGCAATTTAAAAACAGACTAAAAATTTTATAATTGAAAAGTTCGCTAAGTCGTTTTAGCGAAATAAAATACTACGTAATTCATATTATATTTATTATTATTTAATTATTTATTCAATTATTATTCTTTACTAATCTATTATAATTTTGTTTTCAATTTTTCTGAACATTTAATGTACTTCATTTACAAATAATAAATACAATATTTATTTTTTACTATATAAAACTGACTATTTGCATCATTAATAACAGATATTATTTCAGAGATAAAAATAGATTTTATCAAATTGTACAAAATACATTGATATTACTACTTAAATTCATACCTTGAAAGTAATTATTAGAAAACTTGTACGTATTTGTCTAAATCTTTAAATTTGAAGTAAATAACGGAAATATATAGAAAATATTAATTTTTAGAAATATAAAATATGTTGAGATGAAAGTGGGAATATTTTCAATTGACAAAAATATATGTACAACTACATTTAGTAAGGCCCTTAGAGCTCTAAGTGTACTCTACGTTCCGTGTTTGCGTCATCTCCTTTCTATTCGTTCAAAATCATTATCTCGCCGCATTGAAAATCTAGTTCTTACAAACACTTAACGCTTCAGCCGCGAGCATTGTCTTGAAACTCAGCAAACACACGAAGTACGCCAACTAAACCGTTAAACATTTATTCATCTTACAGTTGCAAAGTACAATTAGCATAGCCGGAGGTTTTGATATAATTATCGAAGACATTAATTCTAAAATGATCAATTTATTCTAAAGGAAGAGAAAGAGGGTGATGTTAGCTGTGTGACTGTATCAAAGGAGCTATAATTGGAGGTCAGATTTTTAGAGAACTATATTTAGGAAGAAGAGTCTGCGCGAGCATATATTTGTATAGCGCAAGCGCTATATATAATATATATATAAAGTATATATAAAGTAGCATTGCTGCAACGTGGCTTTTGAAAATGTATATACAAGAGTACATGCGAGAGAAGAATACCGTGCAAGGGACTTGCGTTGGTATATTCTTACGAAACCGCTAGAAGAGGGGAAAAGAGACCTCTTAGCGTCACGAAAGCCTCGAATTATTGCACCATTCCGGTCACTTATGGGGGAGTACGACCGGCCCTTATTATCGAATATATACCTTCGACCGCCTTCCGCATTCACTTCCTCGTGCCACTTTCTCGCTGGTTCGGCTCTATCACATTTCTCCCCTGAGCTTCCTCTTCACTTGCTCTCTCGCTTTCTCTCTCTCTCTCTCTCTCCCTCCATCTAGACACAGCACTTATGTGATTAAAACCAGAAAGCACGAGTTCTTTTATTTATAAGCTAAAAATTATAATGCCATGAAATCATAAAAAATTTTACGTCAATGTTAAGGTAAAATCGTATTCCCAATTCAATACGAAATTACTATTTTAAGAAGTTTTTAAAAATATATTACAGGTTCTCATGCAAATACTTTTAAATTATCACAATAAAAAATCGTTATTCTGTTAATTATTACTGCTCTTCCCTTTGCAATAATATTTCAATAAGCAATCAAAATTAACTCTTATTAAACTAGCCTATTAATTTGAAAATAAGTTTTAAGAATATTACTTGATTTAAGATCATATCAAGATTATTATAACGCATCTAAAGTTGTTATGAAAAATTAAAAATTTACTATAATTTAAATGAAGTCAAGCGAGTAATAAAGAACTAACTAGATTGTTGAACGTTGTCCAGACGAGATGTTAGAGATTCATTAAATAAAACATTACCTGTTTGTCGTACCCATCTATTACATTAATAATTAAATTCCCTTTCTCGCACAAAACATGATTCTATCTACAAGTAGGCATAACTTTTCTCACTTTTATACTCCTACAGCTATCCTATAGACCATCTTTACAAGCGCTGTAATCAAGACAATAGAAATAATTTTACAAATCTATCTACTACTAAAGAACATAGCACAGCAGTAACTTTGCCCGACTCTCATTAACGAACCGAAAACTCAAATGAGTATAAGGTAGATATTAACCTTTGCATTGCTGTTGTTGTTGCTGTGGTTACTGTTGTGTTGAATGGAAATAAGAACATCGAAGAGAAAAAGAATAAAGGAAGGTGGGAGAAACGAGGCTCCTCGACAATGTCGCTAGCACAAGTCCCGTCGACAGTCCCACATGGGTTACACTCGCGCGAGCTATTATTACCCGTCCAATTATCGGTAACTCTCTTGCTCTTCGTTCGTCGACGTCATCGTCCTCGATCGAAAGAATCGATAGCGAAGTCTCGGTGGAACTTTGCGCTCGTACGGGCAGTAGTGAGAACAGCAATGAAAAAAAAAAAAAAAAGAACTCGCTCCCCTTCCGAGAGAAATTCTTCGTGCACCGTCAGCATCGAGCGAGCACTTGAAAAAGAAAGAATGAAACGCCTCTCCGCGCGATCGAGTTGGGCCGCCTTTACATGAACGAGAGATTGAATATAGGTATATCGAGAAGTAGACAATAGCTTCTCAAAAATGAGACCAAGAACCAGAGCGTATCGCTATGCATGCGAAAGAAGAGCGATAAAAGATGAGGCATCTGCGCATGGTGTTGTAACTACATTGGGCTCGATATTACGAGATATCAAAATATTTTTCCTTCTATTCTCTGAATTCTCGCCAATAAAATATAAAGCACCTGGTATCTGAACGATATAGGATATGCTTGATTAATTCGATCTCAGTGATATTCGAATAATACAATATCCCGAAAATTTGTGCCAATATTACATATTTAAATCAACTTGATGTAAAAAATGGAGTTAGTGATTTGAAAATGCAATTATGACAATGATAGCATACATTCTAAGAAGGCACATACTATAAAGAATATTATAATATTCGCAAGTATACGTCTAAAAATTTTAAGTTTTCTCACCAGACATCACTATTGCAAATCATGAAAATACTTACTGTAAATTTTGTAACAAAATAAACGATAGAGAAGATACTGACACTTGCACAAAGTATATTAACCGTAATATATTGATATTTTGTAAATAAAAGCATTCCTTTGAGAATGAATAAAAACATACTATGCGAATCTAAGTAGTAAGGCTTAATGTCGAAATTCATCTTATTTCAACGCAATCCAATGAAGTACATACTGCTCATATTTATTCATTAATAAAAATCGCTAATATTATAATAAAAGAAAAAACATGTATTCATATAATCTATTTGGAATCGTGAAATGTGTAAAATAAAGAAAGAAAAGATCAAAAAATCGGTGGCTGCATTCATTTGAAATGAATAGTCAAGCATTACTATAATTCTATTCGATAGATTTAAATCAACATTTTTTAACATCGCACATTTGTATATTCGCCATTATATGCATATTTTAATAAGATCAAACGTGAACATGTTAACTAAAAACCTTTTTTCAGGATAGAAACATCAGATTTCATGTGTGATACATACTTCAATCTGAGACACATTGAAGTATTATGTTCCGCTTTATCGTCTCAGAGCATAACTCTGAGCTGTTACAATAATGTTACAGCTTCATCATCTGATCTCAACTCGTAAACGTGACTAGCTTACTTTTCGCTATGACCACATCATACTTATAACAAGATCTGAAGCGCACCAAACATCAAATGAATATGCAATTGACTAAAGAAAAAGTAGTAAAAATTAACCATGTGAAATAAATGCCAAGATTTTAATTGGCTGATACTATTCTACAATTTCTCTAATATATATCTTATATATTCAGATAATCGAAATCCATGTGCATATCATATTCGATTCTGATCGAATACTCGCTCTACACGAAGGCAAATCAACCTTATTACTACTAAAAAATTAAAAATTTTTTCTATAAATTCTATCTCATTGTCTTGCAAGTATATAATAATTGAGAATCTAGAGCTTAACAAAAATACAGAATATCAGATAATTGATAAGTCTTATCAACAAGACTTATCTTTTGAAAGAATTTATAAATTAATTATTTCACGTGTTTTTAAATTGTTTTCGGTAAGAATTTGTTAATTTATTAATCATAAATATAATAGAATGTTAATACCAAAATTATTATCATCCTTAAAAAATTTATAATTATTTAGTTATTATTATTATTTTTTCTTTTCATCACAATCACAGCTAATGTATTTGTTTTTATTATACTTTCTTTTTATACCTTAACGTCTAAACGAAAATGCAAATAATTTATTTACACTTAAGTTAAAGTGTAAATAAACTATTACTTTTTTCTATGCATAGAGTTTGTCAGTCTTATTAAAACAAAAGGTTTTTACAGTTTGTCTTACGTGATTCCTTAGAGTAAACAAAGAGTACGAAAATTTTAGTTTGAATAAAGAAATATAACTTTTCTTAATGTATCTCAGAAATAATTGCAGATATCTGATTTCTATATATACAAGTACTCAGAGTATTATTGAAAAGTTTGTATCTTTTATTTAGGAATGTAGAGAATATTAAAATTCAATAATAATCTTCCACTGGGTACTATTTTTTCTTCTACAAAATTCAAGCTTACATGTAACATAGTTATTCGTATTTATTATTTTCTATGTTAATGTTCATAAATGTATGAAATTAATGCTGTTTATAGATTAAATTTCATCATACGTGGCTCTTATAAGTGTAAAATAATCAATCTAATAACATTTAGTAATTAATTTAAAATTAACTTTAGGGTCATGCAGTTTAAGTAATATATATTGCTACAAATAAATAACATAAATAAATCTTTAATCATAAACATCCTTCAAATTATTCATCAAATCGTACAATATATAAGTAATTTAAAATTATTGTATTTCTTTGAATTTGATTTCATTCAATTCTTTGAATTGAATTTTGTAAATTTAATTTATCATTTGCGTTAATAATTACGTTAAAAATAATTACAATATTTATTTCATTTTTTTGATTACTAGGAGGTATGAGTATCACTATAATAATAAAACGTTTATCAATATAACTAGAGAAGAGGTTCATTTTCAGACCTTAATAATAGCTTGCATTTATGCCCGCACTTGCAATACTTTATTATTTGACACCTAAAATAGCTACATCGATATACACGATTACAACTTGACCATAGTAAGAAATTAAGGAGACTGGCAAACATTATAAACAAATATATTCATTTTTAGGAGGAAACTAAAGCGGCTTAAATAAATTATAAAGATACACTTAAAAATATACAAAATAAATTTAAATACTAAATATTCGAGTACAAGTATAAATATAGTGCGTCTGTGAGCAATAAAAAATATAGATATATATAGATTTTATAAATATATAAAAAATATTTTACAAAATATTCAACAGGACAGTTATTATTACTTAAATATTATGCATTTTTTAGATGGAAAAATTATAGATTAAGTCATTTAGTAATTACATTGCTTTAATGTTTAGATATGCTATGTGTTTTTCAAATCATCGCATCATAATAAGTTTATATAAATACACAAAATTTTATATATGCACTTTACATAAAATTAAATAGGATTATCTCATTGAATATTTCATATTTTGATAAAAGGAATCAGAGTACTAAAGAGAAATAGAATTGGAAGCTACAATTTCAATTAATATTATTGAAAAAAACTATCTTTGAGATTACTGATGATATATATATTTAATTCATAATATTGGTTTAATGATAATATTGCAAAGTGAAAATTTCGTGTAGTATAATAGCACTTAAAATATTACTCTACAATTAATTAAAAAATGTGATTTATTACTAATCTAATTTTTAAAGCATACAATTTAAATATAACAAATGATTCTTTAAATCGAAGAGTTAGTAAATACGAATTTTACATGTCTAACAGATTCACAAGTAACAAATATTGCGAAAAGTTAATGCATATTACTTAATATATGTACAAATACTATTCTTTCAATATAACATAATCTCTAGCAGATGATCTGGTAACAATTTTTGTTTTACTACGTATTTTACGTGGCGATGCATATTAATATCTTATTATGCGATTCATTAAATCAATAAGTATACAAATGTATTTCATTTAAATCTACTTTCTGATTAAATATTCGATTAAAATTTAAAAACACGTTTCTAAACTATAATATACGAGGAAGCACAAAGTAATAAATTATAAAATAATAATAAATCGTACAACAGTTTGTGTGGTTTCTCTCTAATATAACATCAGCGGAAAATGAACTCATAATTATTTTCTCTATTCTCCCAATGATGATAAAAGATATATAAAACTTTTTAAAATAATCAAAATTGGAGATGAATAATAGGAGATAATAGGAGATAAATATGAATTTTCTTTTCAAGTTTTCAACTCCAAAATAAGCTATCCTCTGTACGTAAGCTTTTTAATGAAATCCACCTTTCCTCTGTATAGATACGAAATATATATGTATACGCAACATGTGTGCACTACGGCTTGTGCGCACACACGCATAACCCCTGGATAATAATAAAACGTCAATCTTTAGAAAAAGATCTCTAGAATGGCATCTACTGAAAAACCTACACCATCAATAAAGCTTGACAGTTGAGCCCCTAGAAATTAGTACGCAATTTGGTAAAAGTCTCTCGCGCCGTTTGAAAATCCTGAATAATTTCCAAACAAAGCGGTCACGCTCGTCGCCCAGACCGAAACATTCGTGGCTAAAATCCAAACATCGTTCCCGACTGAGCCTTTCTATCCCCGACTCCAAAACGAAACTAAAGCACACGAGCGCGCATCACACTCCCGCATTACCATAGCAAATTGCCGGCAGAGCCGAATATGCGCGACGCCTATTCAATCTCACCTACGTGCGTAGGTGTGCGCGCGCGAAGAAGGAAGAGAGCACAAAAATTGCGAGTCACGGTGGTGGAACCATGATGTTCGGCTGCTACCGAATGCATAGAGTGAATCTCCCCCATCCCACCCCTCCAGCCGCCAGCCGCGAGTCACGGAGCGATTAAGTGCACCATGGCTCATTCTCTGTCTCTCTCGTCCTCTGGCCAGACGCGCGCT
Source organism: Wiebesia pumilae (assembly GCA_018907045.1). Lineage (NCBI taxonomy): Eukaryota > Metazoa > Arthropoda > Insecta > Hymenoptera > Agaonidae > Wiebesia > Wiebesia pumilae. The sequence continues at coordinate 871,381 of JACCHZ010000149.1, read as the reverse complement.
CTATTCATCCTTGTCGTTGACGGGCGAAGATATACACGTCAGAGGGGAAAAGGGCTTTCGTATGCATCTCCTGCCCAGACAAGGGAGGATTATGTATAGGAGTCACACGGCTGACGAGCGTAAACACAGCTTGCGCTCATTCGGCAGAACCGCGCGCCGATGCACTGACAGATTCTCGGCTGAGTGAGAAAATGGGCCGCCCAGTGAAATCGCCGCTGTGCTCGCGTCAGGTACTGGGCGGATGAGAAAAGAAGGGACGGAATTCTCGAAGGCAGAAGAAGAGGCCCGAAAAAAGTCGGTGGGCGAATAAGCGGGATTCGAGATATAAAGGCCGAGCCTCAGCCTCGAGAACGAAGGTGAAGAAAAACAGGATGACAATTTAAAAGAAGAGTAATACGCCCTCAATTATAAATATTAGCATTGTTACGGGCAACTTTATAGGGCAGCGCTAACAGGCATTTTGTTATTTTTACGGATTTTTCAACTTCTTCCAGGAGAATGAACATATTTATTGGTGGCTTCCTGTTGCATTGTATGCGCTGAACATTTTTAGACGACATTTCCACTTCCTCAAGCCGCTCTCTTATTTGATTTTCTTTAGAATGTGATATGCAAATTGTAATTGCACTTCAAACCTAATGAAAATGCACTTTGAACAAAGCAAAGGGCGATTGGTGATGAAGCTATTCAATCGCAAGGATTATTGGAATAAGATAGAAGTTAAATAAAAGTTGCATCGAATTAGAGTCGGCATTTGTATAACCATAGAAGTTATAGAAAATATGAGATCCAGTGAGAATGCGAAAATGTTAAATGCAAGAAAAAGTTTGAAATTTATTTTTTCATTTGCTTGCACGTAGTGAATGATTTTCTTGTTAAAAATCGATATCACTTTAATTGTAACTTACATTTTTTCAAAAGGGATCTTTCGAATTTCAATGATTTTCTGATGAATATTATTTCACTCTCTTAAAATTTAAATAAGGCTATTTTTAAATTTAATATATTTATACTCGATAATTTTGCAGTCTGTTAAAATCGTTCTTAAATTTTCTAAGAATCTATAAGATCTCAGAATAGAAGTTTCGGTTACCTTTCCTTTGAAGCGACATTTATTAAAATCAGTTGGAGCGAGCATCGTTAAAATGTTAAAATGTATCTCCTAAAAACACATTGATATTGCAAAGCTAAATTGTTAACGTAAATGAAAATTAAATATACCGTAGATTATTTATTAGTAATTTGTTACAAGATACGAAATCATAAATTAATTGGGCTTATTTACGGAAAGAGACTCGTTTACGCGTAGCAAAAACCATGAGAAGATATGAAAAGAGCGGCAGTCTTAGAAAAAGTAGAATGGAGCATTATGGAAAGTCCGAAGGAAGCCAACAGAGGCGAAAGAAAAATGCGTATACATATATGTGGCATTCGGGATATGCGGGGATTAGGGGCGACGCGGTTTGATGGCATCCTAGAAAAGCAAGTCCTTGACAGCTTAATGCCGATCAAAATCCAAAACGGCCATTTAAAGCCCGCCCACTCTTTCTCGTTTCGCACATGCGCCTTTCAAGCTGTGCACGCTGCGATTTTACTCTAAACCATCCCGCAAAGTTCGCATGGTAAGCGAAAATCTGTGTGTATGAGCGTCGTTCTCTATATTCTTCGCCGCTTCTGTTTCTCCTCCCTCCTCGTGTTTACCTATTTTTATTTCACGGAATGCATTTACCACTGCGATTTATACTTTTGACTTTCGTAGACTCTAGACCTTTCGACAGTTCGTGCGACCTCTGCTTGGGTGTGTTAGAACGTCTTGGGATGCGCTTGTGCGCTTGAATCGTGTCAGATTTTTAGAAAAAATGATGCTAGCTATACAGACTCAAATCCGTTTATTCCGGTCGAAAATGTGAATGTGACTCTGTATTTTGGTATGTATAAAGTTATCAAAAATTCATCATCCATTTTGTGCATCTTGCGTTTTCAATCGAAAAATTCTTCGCAAAATGTTGAATCTTTAATGTTGATTTATTATTCATTTCATTCTACTCTAAAAATACTTTTTCATTATTTACTGCTATTAATTTTAAAGCTGATTCAGGCAAATTTTAATTATGTCTTATAATCGTTATTCTATGTAATATACTTAAAGAACATATTTTTAATTTCTCTGTTCACTGAAGCAACACTTTTTTAACTATTGAATTTTTCCACATATAATATCACAATAAATATTACAATAATAATTATTGTAAATATTGTATTGATTTAAATAGTTTATGACATTTGAAGTTCAAATTTTTGAAACGTGCAAGCAAGGCTCATGAACAAAAACTCTTACCAATGAATACAATAGTTTAAATGTTCGTGGCAGGATAGCGATAAGCATTATAAGATAACCTTGATATAATCGCAAGTAATTTTACAGAACGATTAGATAATCATTAAGGGATACTTGAATTCCAGCACGTATTTTACAACATATTAGAAAAAGATGTTTCACGTATTCAATTCAATTTATTTAATTGCAAAAAATAACTATATATAAAATGAAAATATATATGATCCATGTTAAAGAATTTAGAAAATTGATTTTCTACTAATGCAACTGAAAAAATAATCTAAATAATCGATTTCCATCGAGCAATATTCTTAAAATATTAAATTGTGAATCTTAAATTATACGTACTTATTACTTTTATTAATAAATTTAATTGCAATTGAGATAAGAAATCCTATTTTCGATTATAATATTATATTTAAATTTTTATGGAAATAAATTTGAATAATATATTGTACAGGACAATAATTAACAAGTTTGTATTAAGCAAATCTATATTACAAATATCTTTGTGATTCATTAATCTGTAGAAACTTTCAAATATGGTTATAGTAGAAAAAAGAAAATATTTTTCAAATCAAAACAACACAATATCAATTCATAACTTATTTTAAATTATAAGGCAAAATTGGATACATAAAAATGATGACTATATTTCTTAATCCATCACCATGAAAAAAGTAAATTAATTAATTATAATACAATGTAATCGTTTTTGTAAATAGATAACAATTGTGGATAAAATTTTTTCCATCTTGACATGAAAGATACTTTCATTTATATAAATATATAAAATAAAAAATATATAAAAATAAAAAAAATTCTATATATAGTTTTTTAGTAATTACGATAGATAAATTTTTTAATCGAATGAACGTATTACTTTTCACAGTTTGACTAAAATCTGCATATCGTTGAAAAATAATTAGAAGTGGATTTGATGTACAAAGCAGTTTGTTTTAAATTGCATCCATTGAACATAACTAACAGTACATTTTCCAATTATGAGAAATCTGACTAATTTTATATTATCTGGTTTATTGCAAGAACAGATGGTGTTATCGAGAAAAAAAATGTTTATACACATATATACAAAATATCTTTGTCGTATGCGTGTACATCTGGAGGAGGGGGTGTATATTCTTGAACTTGTGGAAACCGGTATATTATGATGAGAAGCATGTTTGTGCATTTCCAAGTATGGTGCATTGTTTACATAGAGTGATAATGCGTAGCTTATCATCATCGTGCATGGAAGCAATGGTAGCGACAAGACAACACAAGCAAAATATTTTTGTTTTATTTTATCTTATATTTATAGTAATAGATAAGTCCGTAAGTTCACTAAACTTTTACATTTTTTCTTTTGCTTAATTAAACATTTAAAAGGTATTTTATTAGTATGTGATATGGAAAGATATTTGAATACAAATTTTACTACAAGAAAAAATAGAATTTAAATGTGCTTATTAATTCAATAATTAGTCAGTACTTGAAATGCGAAAATTAATTTATAAATAACAGAAAATCCTAAAATGATCGATATAAAGTACACGTAAGTCTAATCTTTACATTTTTAATATTATTCTCTTGATCATAAACAGTTATAAATGCTAATTATAATAATTTCTACAGTTACAATATAATTGTAAGAAGATATAAATAATATTTTAATATATTCATCAATGCATAGATGAATATAATATTAGGTTCTTTTCTATTTAGAATTACTGAATGTTGATGTAATTAAGGTATAATTTCATGTAACTTGTTTTATTTTTCAAGAACTTTAAACGTACTACGTGAATCTATCTAATTATTATTTTATAATTCCTATCCTTTTTCAGGTATCATTGAAACTAAAGAAAATTGAATCTGAAAATTATTGTATTTAAATATTGTTGTAAAACTAATCTAAATTATATATATGTTATTTCTACAAAAAGTAAAGTGTCGATTATATTTCACCAGATAATTATATTTATCTCGACTAAAAAGTAATATAGAATAATTATTTTCTACTTATTCTACAAATTTACTTATAAAAATAATTCGCGTAACAATAACATTAACAACAAGACCAAGCAATATTATATCAACAGTAAGAACAAAAATTACGATAAAATAATCTTAATTATTTTATTCCAGAAGAATTATAAATTTAGTCTTCTTTCGTAAAAAAATAAAGTAAAAGTATATCAGAAAATATTACAAAATAATAAAGTAATCTCCTTTTATTTTTGACATTTACATTATTAAATTGCTTTATTATAAAGTTATCATATAATATAATAACCGTAACTATCTTTACCATAAAATATAATTTCAACTTTCTGACAATTACTGAGATTCCTATTTATATGAAAAGTATTGAAACAACAGATTGCAATAACTAAAGAAATAATGTAAGAACGGCTTTTTACATGTCTTATTTATGATTTTAAAAACATTATTGCAATAATTAAAATACTAAAAATTAGATTTGTAGAGAAAAATATTTTAATAAGTATACAAAAACATTAAAACCTTTAGAAAATATGCACAATTATTCATAGCACACATAAATACTGTACTTACACGAGACATACATTTTGTTTATTGCGCATACAAATATTGCATTTTCACATTTAGCAAGTCTTATTGAAAATTAAAGTAAGCGCTTCGTTTAGAAGCTCAACCTCAAATTCAATAAATTATGTTAGTTCGGCAATTTATATTACGATGTAAAATATCGTAAAATTTCTGAGCACGATCCACCCTACAGCAGTATCGCCTCGTATATAAAATGAAAATCGATCTCGAATTGAACGGCCATGTTGAATAATTTGTCAAACCGCCAGGCACTTTAGAATGAGCTCGTCGTGCGTTCAGTGAATTCCACAACTACAAGTGCATCCTAGTCCATGCATTATTTTACGCTCAGTCGCAGAGTCCGAAAATCGAGACAACGAATGCGTGTACAAGCGTAGAGGAGACGGAATAAGGAAATCAAGCCTTACTCTGCTGGACGAAGTGTGAGCAAATATCCATACCCAAAGCAGCTACTCGAAGAATAAAGTATTCTTTTTTCAGAGATGAAACATTGTGGAATAAGAGTAGAGATTGCAAAAACGAAGCGGGAAAGTGGAAGTCTTGTTTTGGGATTTAAAACCACGCGGAGACTGAGTTGAAAGCATATTACAAAGCAAGTTACATGTCTTATGGAAAGGCTTCTCCCCCGTAGAAAACGAAAGAAGCTTCGTTCATTCTAATTATACAATGAGCTTTTCTCTAATACCATCAGATCGTTGCTGTATAAGTAACGAATTTAATATATAAGAAATTATAAGGAGTTGTCTCTCAATTACAAATAAATGACAATAAACACTAGAATTAGTATGATATAAATTAGTATGATTCGTCAAATAATTCAATAAGAATATTGCAGTTTTACATACACTTATATACGTAGAGCCACACATAATTTCATATTTTTATGAAATATTTTTTAATAACAACAAATTCGTTTGATACATTATGTTACTACAAGGATGTATTTTAAATATATATTTTAAAGTAAATTTCCTCCATTTGCCAATGTAGTATAACGTTACAGCTTATGTTCGTAGGAAAACAAGAACTCAATGAAATTACTTATCATTACATATAATCAAACGAATAACGAACATTAGCTGCACACGTACACAAGTTTTGTACGTCAAAAGCACACTAATATAATGCAAATTTTAAGTATTTCCGGCATTAATTTGCATTAATGTTTTAAAATAATTATTATTTAACTTATTTTTGCTTTCTTATGTTATTACAAGGTACATAAAGTATGTTTATAGTTTGATATACCAAGATGCTGCACGCATCTACATTTGTCCACGTGAATACACCCTACAGCTCAATTTCTTCTTTTTCAACGATAAAGTTTAATTCTACATAATATTTATAATATATATAATTAACTTGGTAATAACATGTTTTTATAATTCTGTTAGTTATCAATATTTGTAAGTAATCTTAAAAATTACATTACAAGAGGTATTGTATGTATTAAATTGATAAATCATTCATTATACATTTTTTAACTACTTAATTTGAATAAATACAAAATTTTCCTACATGAGTATTTCCAAGATTTGAAATTAAATAGAGAAATTTACTCTTTTGGCTTAATTCACCAGTGTTTTTATCACGTATTCACATTTTATATGAAAATACACGAGTCTGTTAAAACATTTCGCATAAATTTTCAAAATTCAGTATTTATTAAATGTAACTTTCCAATAAGTCTATTTAACTTTCACGTTGTTCCGCATAAAAGTCAAATGATTAACTTTCCAGTAAGTAATTATCTAAATTTCATTACATCGTATTTTAGCTCAATCTATGAATCTTTCAAACTGTAAATTATAATAGTGCGAGTAAATAATATTAAATTAGATACGAGAGAAGTAGAGTATGACTAAGTATACTGGATAACATTGACAGAAAATAAAAATGCGTGGCGTTCTTATGTCGATAAGACAGTGAACATTGCAGTTTCTAACACAAATGAAATAAAAATAAAGTACAACAATTACGTGGAGTATAATTCAATGACCTGTTTGACTATGAGACTAACAAAAATGATCATATTTTATTAGGACTCGGTTGCCGCTAGACATTCGCCGAAAAATATTCGTTTGAGCTCAGAGTTTTGTCAACGCCTGCACAGCCAGTACATGCATTCTTAACGAGCGACGGAGCTCACGTTCACAGTGACGGCAGCAGCTGGTCCTCGGTGCATAGTACGAGCTACGTTATATCCCGTAGACATTCGCCTAGACCAGGGAAAGCCCGTACGCGTAAAATGTATAGAAAATATAGCCAAGAGCGCGTCGATCTCCCAGTGGAGCAAAGCCTCAAGCTTACCGCTGTAAGCTCCTCTGGAAAGCTTTCTCTCTTTCGCTCTTCCATTCGGCCGCTCGTTTCTTATTCGTGAAGTTGCAGCTCTGGGGCCAAATCTCCGCTTTGCTCGCCCAGCATAATTTACGGATGCATCGGATTTCTTTACGTTTGTAAGGCTGTCCGTATCGGGCGCCTCAATCGAAAGAATTTTTATTAATCATAAAAGATGATGAAATTTGATGGAGGAGTCGATTGACTCTTTAAACCAGTACTTATATGTATTTAAAATTACTTTATAATTTTCGTTCGTTGGAAAACTACAACTGTTTTCAGATGTAATTTAGAATGGTTGATACTTGTTCCAGACCAAAGTAAAAGAAATACTTTTACAATTGGACTATGATTACTTTAACTTTAGTAATCATTAGGAAATACGTTATTGGATCGTTTTTTGCCAAAAGGTTACTGCATGATATTTATCTATAACTTCTCCAAGTACACGTAATGCAATTCGTTTCGGAAATTATATCCAGTTAGCGGAAACAGTGAGAAAGTTTTACTTTCTATAAATAATTACATAGAAGTGTGATTAGGATCCTAAGAGAACCTAAAACAGGCATAAAAAATATTTTACAATTCCAACTGAATAATTATGTCAAATAAATAATATACAGATATTATAATGTAATATTATTATAGAAAATAATATGTAGATATAGAAATTGAAATAAAAATAAAATTACTGATTTTTAGAAAAGAATACTAATTTATACATTTAGTAAAATATACTAAGCTTTGATTGCAATTGAATTTTTCCCTACGAACGAAGAGACCAGTGTAAATATAAAATCCAATTTTTTCTCATTTATATTTATCATGAAAAGCTGTTCCGACCGATAATTTTTAAAGTTATCGGTCTTTTAAATATTAAAACTTATAAAGAAAATCTTCAATAATGAGATACATCAATAGAACAAAATTCCACGAATAATTTATTCTTTAAAATGAAAATATTTTGATTTTTTAATTACACGTACACACTATATCTGTAATAGAATAATGAAGATTTGTTATTTCTTAATACTATTAAGACCTTCAAGTCATTAAAAAATCTATCAATTCTTTGTATTCCTTACATGTAAAACTGTGTGGAAAGAACATCATCAATAAATGGTATTTTCAATATGTATGTATACTTATGGTACATATGTACTTAGTGAATCAACATATTACTAAGTAGTTTTAGATTCATTCGGTTGATACGAAAAAAGTCAATGTTTGACCAGACAGACTGACGCAGAACCATATACATGTATTTACTTATTTATATTTGTATTGATTGAATATTGATAATAGTTATATTAATGAAAAAAGAAGTAATATTTAATAACACGAATAGAGAAAAGTAAAGTAAGAATTGAAAAAATACAAGGTGTAGTTTATCAGATGAAAAAATGTTGGTTAATGTTGTTCAATAATGCTATGCATGTACGTGATATAAGATTGGACTGATGAAAATGAAATGAAATCTGCAGTTTAACTTCTATTGTTTCATACAAACAATGAAGTTTTACAAATGAAAATCGTAAAAACCTTTTCTTTCTGATGTTTCTGCTCCAAAAAGTTTTTAATTTAAATTTGATATGAAATCTTTGAAAACTACATCGATAACTCTGAAATAACATTCACATTGTTATCAAATACTTCAAAAAAAATTTTATGCATATAAGTATTTTTATAATGTAAAAATCAATAAATAATATCTATTACTTACTTAATATTTTATTTAATACTCATCATCGTGAACAAGATTCGTGTTAATAATATTTTTTATCTAAAAGGTCAATTTTCGTAGAATTTTAAATTTATATTTTATTTTTCTTTGCATAATTACAAAACATTGTTTTAAACATAAATAGCTAAAAGATTTACTAAACCATATAACAATCATACAAATACAATATATTAATCAGTCTCATAATCATTTTGTAATTTTTCTTTATTATTGTTGAAGTGACAAATAGTTATCATAGTTTTAAATACAATTCAGTAAAACATTACACAAGTCGTAATTTATTATCTTTGATAAATTAGTATCGGTTAACAAATGATTAAATGGAAACTATACTTTAGCAAAGAACTCCAGCATTTGAGCCTTATATTATCTTTGTTATACCATTTATTAAATAATTGTTTTTAGAAAATGTTGTCGTCTTATTGATTAAGATCTGTAAAATACATTTAAAATTAGAAAGTTTAATTTACATGAAAATAAAGGTAATTTTAACATTTCAAGAAAATTCATCATTTTATTTTTATATACTTAACATAAATTGAACAATTTCATCTTTCATTTGTATTAGGATAAACTTTTAAATACAGACAAAAATTTATTTTTTTTCTAATGATTCCTATTTAATATTACTTAAACATTAAAAACAGAAAAATATTTTGTAATAATATAAATTTTGCAATTTTTTTAAGTAAAACTTAAATGCTTATATTTTCTGAAATGATGATAAAAATTTTTGATAATTAATTTTTAATTTTTAATTTTTAATTAAAATATTTTTTAAGAGTTTTTAACTACAATTATTATGTATATGTATGAAATGGTTTTTAGTTATCTCTAGAAGGAATTTAAAATCTGAAAATATTTTTGAATATTTTCATAAAAATTAACGCTTTTACAATTGCTTGTTATGAGACCATTCTTAACCAACAAAAGCTTTGACTAAAAAATAATATCTAGAATGTACATGACGTTTCATCATTTACAACAGTATTTATTTCAGCTTATAAATAGATTACTAATCCGACGAATCATCGTGATGATGCATCGAACCCAACATATTTACACAGCGATGAAAAAAACGTAACCACCTTATCTTTTAATTCAAACAAGTTGTAAAAAGATTCATCACATACAATAGGTGAATGACCCCATTACCGCACGTTTCATTCTCTCCTATCGATTTTATCGCTTATCTACAGTGCGCGAATCACACGTACACGCACTTCATTTCACAAATAGTGCGAGCATCTCCGAAGGATTTTACTTGCTTTTTTTATGGAAACCTGCGATAAAGCTTTTCAAATATTGACAATGGTCTTTTTATTTGCGTATTTTCTATGTATGTACATCAAATGAAACTGGCAAAATTAGAAGAGTAGAAGAGAATACATATTTGTACGGATTTTGAGGGGTGATTGTACGCGTGACCAGCAGTATCGAGCAAAACAGTGTATACGTTAAAGATTTTTCTTTCCCTCTTTAATACATACATCATATTTGCTTATTAAAACATGCGTAAATCATCGTGGAAATCAGAAAGTTATAAGAAATAGTGATTTATTATATTTATAGACAATTATATTGATCTATAAAATTCAAAAACAAATTAAATAAAAATTTTATCATTCTGACGTATAAAAAAAACTTGTACAATTATATATCCAATGTATTATAAAATGAATAATTTTTCTAATGACATAATAAAATATAAAGATACAAAACAGAAAGTGGAATTATAGCCTTTGAAAATTTTATTTAGTAGATTACATAAAAAAAAGGTCAAAAATTTCTTGGTTCGAATTTAAATTTGAATAAAATGAAACTAATATTTGAAGCATATATGATTCTCACAAACCGTATTTTCTTTAGCCTATTTATTATCATTATTTACACATTTCACTGTAGCATATTTTATTATATCTAAACAGTTTATTAATTAAATATAATTTGTATTGTGTTTCTCAATAAAATACAGAAAATAACCATGTTTAACAATATATGTATCTATTCTGTTACAGCAAATTCACTTCTTTATATATGTATATATACACAAGGATATCTTAAGAGAAAAGTAATATCTAACACCAGAAGGAAATATAAAGATATTTATTCATTTTGAAATATTCAATTCAACGTAAAGTCTGCAGAAATACTCTAACTTTAAATGATTCTGTAGTATGTTTGAAAAGAAAGGAATGCAATTCTATTCTACTAAGTAAAGAAATTATACATCAATGAGAAAATTGCATATTTTCCAATTTCAACAATTAATTTTTGAATAAGTAATAAAAATAACGATAAGATATGATTAGGAACACGATATCTTTTATCAAATTGAGTTCAATAATGCATGAAATAGTAAAATTTTATTGTACATATATGCATAAAGCTATGTGATACCTAATATTAGTTAATCTAAATCTAAAATTTGGTAAAATCAGGTGAATATTTTACACACATTGACATATTTCGAGATATTTTGACATATTCAATACTTTTCAGAATGAAAGTCATTTCTAAGTAATTAATATTTTCTTAGCTATGTATGTCATAAATACGAAATAGAAAAAAAAATTTTGCAGCTATCGAAACAATTATTATTGTACTTGAAATTGTGTGAAAGATAAAACGAACGGTAAATTAGTCTATTTCAAACAAGTAGTTCAGAAAAACCTGAACCTAAAAAATAAAATATATCTATGTATTGTTTTTTGAAGAAAATTTAAAGCTGATTTGTCCGAACTAAATAAACGAATATCGTTATATAAGAAAAATCCAATATGTTAAATAATGTGGTCATGATAGAAGTTCAAATTTACATAATATTATATAGAAAATCTTCCATTAAGCAAACTACTTTTAATAAATGCAATAATAACATTGCTTGCTTATTATCATAAATTATTATATTTAAATAAGACGGATATTATAATTATAAAAAAATTTAATTGATAAAATGTAAAGTTTTCTTTACGCATTATAAATAGATGAAGGGATTTCTAACTTTTAAATTTTATTACGTTTCAGTCATAATCAATTACATATGTTGAAATATTCTGAAGCCCTTACTAGTAAAATACTTATGTATCTTTTATAATTGTAGTTATAACTAACAATAAATATTGTTATAAATTGTAGTTATAAAAAACGTTTAGTTAATAACATAATGTTTCATCCATATATTTCTATTGAATTCATTGAAAATTTGATTTAAAATCAATACATTAATAAAATGTATTGAAATGAATCTAAAAATGCTTAAGAAATTAACTGATTTGATATATTTAAACTCAAATTAGACGAATTAAAACTCACGGCGTGAAGAATAACAGAATATGCCAATAAAACAGAGGTAAAGAAAGAGAGAGAGAGAGAGAGAGAGAGAGAGAGAGAAAGAGAGAGAAAAGCAAATGTAATTTAAAAAAAGCTTTTTATAATATTAATCTTGGATCTAATTATTTATCCATGGAACTTTATTTCGAAATATACCTTCATATGTACATAAAATTTGTGTGTAGCTGAGTATATACTCAATTCACGTAAGATTGAATCAAGCGGCGTTACATTGTTGCAAATTTGATATAGTGTCTGCCGTAAATATATAGCATTAGATTTTTAAAAAGTGTTGGTTTTTTTGGGAATCGTATTTTATTCATGGTATTATTTTCATAGTTATATATTTTCATATATTTTTCTAACTATAGTAAAAGTTATTAATTGATTATAGTGGATGACCGAAATGATATTTAAGATAAGAATTGAAAGTACATTATGATAGAGACAGTAAAAATGACTTCATAAAAAGTTGTTATTGCCTCAAACATTTGGAATGATCATTTATATTTTGTAAATAAATTAAAGTTCTTTACTTGAATTATTAGTATAATAAATGTTCATAATAATTTTTTCTTATCTTTCAATTGTTTCGCTTATTTAATTGATATTAACAAAAACAGTTTAAGTAGATATTTTAATGTCGGTATGTTGAGTAATTAAAAATTTGTGTATATTGTAAGGTATATTGAAATAAATATAAATCTAAACTTCGATTTAGAATATGAATATTAATCTCTTGTTTAATTAATTTGGTGAAATTAATGCCGATAACATGCTGCACGTAAAATATTCCGTGTTTATTCCTTTGTAATTAATATTATTATTAGCGCGTATAATAGAAAATATACTAATGCTTGTTCTCTACCTTGTGAGTTTTCTATAAAAGACTCAGATGTTGAAATGTATATAGTTAAAAAAAAATGAAAAAAGAAAAAGGACTTACTTTCTTTTGCAGCATATAATTTTAGCCGCATAAAAACTAGTTCTCGAGATAGTCTGATCTTTGCTTGGGGAACTATACATTCGGCAGTAGCATAAAGTTATCAATAAAAAGATCAGCAATATATCAAAGCATAATAAGTAGTTGTTGTAAATTTTGCAATCCGTAGTCTCTTTTATTAAGAAAAGAAAGCAAACGAAAAAGTTTTCAGAAGCGCCGTAAAGCAATAAGATTTCGACGTGGAAAACAATCATGAAGCTTCCGGACGCTAATCTCCGTCGGCTTCTCACCCACCAGGCGATCCTAAGTCCTAACACCTAATCTCGTTACTTCCCGTCATCAGAGCGACACCGCCGTCTAATCTTAATCGTGTCACTAAATCATCGAAAGCTCCAAGTTCTCCGCCCCGCCGCTTGCGATTGACATTCCTGGGTAGTCCGAGCACGACTCGCGACTTTTTGTGTCATCACGTGGACGCCTCAACACGAGCACAGTCTCTTTGGGAAATCTCGCAAATGTAGTACTTCCGCGGTCTCGTAAAATCGACGCTCGCATATAAAGTCCCGCACTTTTCTATCGGCGCCCAGACGACGAGCACCGCGCGCTCCAAATAAACGACAATATATAATATAAGCGATGGGTACGGGAAACGTGTCTGCGTGCGCTTTCGATAAAATGCAGCGGTTAGTTGCTCGCGCGTCTGGATGTCGATATTTTTTGCACACTTTGTCGACCGCTGGGCGCAGACGCGTTCGCTCTTTTAGGTGTGCGTGAGAGGGCCAATAGCTCATTTGCGGAATGTCGAGGGAATGAGTTTCTCTTGGCTTCGGATTCTCGCAGTTTTATAATGTTATTTCCTCAGGAATTAAACGAGGACGCGCTCGTGAAATTTTTCCCAGTGCTTTCCGTAATTCTCTCGGTGAATGATCGCGCCATTAGATTTTGTTTTTACTTTTAACCGATGCATTCTTCCATAATGTTATCTTTTTATGATCGATATTTAATTGCTTTATATAAAATCATTATTCTTATGAATTTTTACGCAAATTTCTAAATAAGGGGGCAAATATTAATAGAAATTAATTAAATAGTGAAGCACTTATAGAACAAATCAAGCGACACATGTGAACATTGTATTAATACTTTTCTGCATTTGTGCTGAATACAGTTATTCAATGAAAACAATAAGGATAATAAGATTTTATCGATTTATTTGTATATATATATATATATATATATATATATAAATGGATTCAGCTGCAGTTTAATATACTTTCAACTACGGATTAAAAAATTCAAGGCTAAAATTATGTTCGATTGATCGACACTAATCCGATTGAAATGACAATTAGATTTTCCAATTATATTAAAAAGTATTCTTATCGCGTAAAAGAGTCAGTTAAATGCAGTATACACATGTAAAATAATTGAAATTGAAAATTGAAAACGAAAAACGCGTTATTAGAAAATGGCATTAAACTATAGTAATAGATGTAACAATGATTACGAATCTAAAATGTCCATTATTCAGCAGAGTCATTAAGCAACATTTAAAAACTTTGAAATTATTTCGTGAATCTTTTAAGTATTTCATATTATCAAAAATAAATTCTAACTCGCTTTTCACTTGAAATCAAATTTGAGTAAATTATGTAAATACAAAACATAGTGAAAATGAAGAAACTCAATTATAACGTCAGAGTAGAAAAATATTTTTTTCAAAAGAAATAATGAGTAATTTGCAATACTGAGATAAAATTATGCCGCTTTCCTAATGCATTATTCAA
Source organism: Wiebesia pumilae (assembly GCA_018907045.1). Classification (NCBI taxonomy): domain Eukaryota; kingdom Metazoa; phylum Arthropoda; class Insecta; order Hymenoptera; family Agaonidae; genus Wiebesia; species Wiebesia pumilae. The sequence goes on along the minus strand of JACCHZ010000149.1, from coordinate 856,307 downwards.
AGGGAGTTGAAAAAATGAAATAAGTGCGTGGCGCTTAAAAAAGAAGGAGTCTGATGACGAAAGCAAGAAAGGGCCAATAATAAGAAACGAAAAAGAAAGAAAACACAACTTTCGTAATAGCAAAAAGAGACGAGAAGAAATCATCTGAAAGCCCTTTTACAAGGAAGGCCTTTCTCCTAATGGAGCTTCACGCAGCGTTCCTCGCGCTCGAGATGCAAGATAACGGGCGTCTATCGAACCCAAGTTCGTTTGCAGATTCTGCGATGGCCCTCGTCTTTCCCGTGGAAAGACGCACGCGTGCGCATTCACAGAAATTACACGCACCTAACCGATGCTCTTCCCTCCTCCTCCCAAGCCATCGCTGGAATGCACCGCGTGCGCGTCGCCGCGCATGAATCGCTCGATGCACCCGAGGCACCGATAGAATCGCGCAACCTCAACGAGCAACCGTTGCTGCCTTGTCTTCCGGGCCTTTTGGACGACCAAGAAAAAGAGAAAAGAATATCGAGGGCCCGCGCTTAGTCCAAGGGTGGAAGAGATGGAAAAGAAAGTCGGATGATTGATCGAACGTTTTAAAAGGCGGTTGTCGTCATTATTTTACTGCTTTTCTTTATTATTTTGCCGTTCAATGAAATATCCCAAACTGAGATTGTGCTCCAACTGAGAATGTGAAAGAGAGCGAGAAGAGAGGGATGTGAAATTCGTACGCGATGTTTACTCGATAAATACAACGTCATATGGAAGAAAAATATGTATGCTCTTTTTTTTCGCTAAATATATTTGTCGTGACAGAGAATAAGTGAGAAGTCAAATGTGAATAAAAGACGCATCTGGTTTGATTAACTGTAATAACTGCCTCTTACTCTTACTAAGTGTGCGTCTATTAACGGCTATGTTGCTTATAATAAATTCTTATTACGTACATTAAGCTGCAAATCATCGACAAGTAAAGCACAGACGAGATACATAAAGTGGAGCTGCATTGCGAGGCTGATACGAGAAGCACTAAGTGATCCGGGGGGAAAGAAGCTGCCAAATGAGGCCTTTTTTTCCAAATGAGCTGTCCAATCGGTCGATATCATCTTTCACGCGTGTTTGCCGCGGGCAGGCGTATCAGCGGAGAGCGCGTGCAGTATCAGGGCGACGTGCCGAAGCGGCGTCGAGCCATTTGAAGAAGCTCGTGCAAAAAAAGGACGGCGGAGTGCACTCAAGGCTGAGTACGATCTCGCGAGCGAGCGAATGAGTGGGAGCGCGGGTCCTCGGCGTAGACCTTTCAGCGGGGGTCGCTTAAGAATGAATTTTCCATTAAACAAACTTGGCCGATGCGTGCGCGAGTGAAGGCAAGTACCACCTTTTCTTCTCCGATCATGTCTAATGAGTGCCGACGATCGGCGGTGAGAGGGAGACTCGCTTCGCGCTCGAGTAGCGAAGCGTGTATTACGCTTACGATGATGGCTTCGTTAGGAGAGCCAATGCGTTTTTTTAAAAATGTTCGCTTATTTGGCCGATTAATGGGAAGAGCAAAATTGAAAGCTGCAGTAGGAATTACGCAATTAGATCACAAAGCTTGTCCTCGTGAGTGACGAGTGAACGCGTCAAGCGTTGCACGTTATTTGACTTTATCCTTATTTGTATTGCGGAAAATGCATTTATTCGGATACTGACTTACTCATACTTGCTTCATTTCAAATATCTAACGCATTAAAATCTAAGGCATAAAAAGAGGTATGCTAATTTGATTACAGAGTGACATATTGAAAAATCTTACGTTAATACAGTTAATTCAGATATAATGCCTAGGTGATAAGTATATGTCTCACGATCAACGCGAGACCTGATAAGTAAGAATCGAACAATGTATACTCTTAGAACAATATTATGAAAGAACAAACACTAGATAGAGAAAAAATAAATGTGTATTCTTCTGTATTATTAGTTGAAATCACTAAGAAAGCAAATTAACATAGAATAATTTAAACCTTATCAATCTGCTAAAGTCGAGAGTTAAGCCAGTAATGATGCAATACGCTTTTTTCTGTTATCAAAGGCGTTTCTAGAAGTTCCATTATATAGTCTTTTATGTTATTCATATTAAAAAAGAAATTTTAAAATAAGAGATTCATTTTTATTGCATTCGCAGATAAATCAATGTGTAGTTTTACTTAAATAAATGAATTCGTTTGATGGACTAATAAAATATAATGCACACGATGGAGCTTGATTCTTTATAAAAACAATCGTAAAATATCTTGAAATAAAACTTTTATAAAATTAAGCGCAGTCCTATCGTATTTTTAAACAAATCATTTCAAATAAAGTCTTATTGAATTAAATACTTGACTTAACCGCAAAAAATATATATTTTAATAAATCTTAAAATGTGATAATAATAATAGGTAATAGTTTACAGATGTTTATTTTACAATTTTCTAAAATAATTTGTTTGTACTCAGAGTAGCTTATTCATAAGTAATTTTTAACTAATGAATATTTATGATATCTATGTAAATAAATAATAATTAAAATCCTAAACTAGATATCTAAAATAATAAATTTATTATCTAAAGATACAAATATTGTAAATATTCGAGAATAAAGAAATTTCAATTATTTACCTTAATATTTATTGAAACAAATATTAGAATACTTTTCTCTAATAATATTACTAATTATGCAAAAATTTCCTCAACGAACAAAAACACGACTTACTCCTAATTGTAGTATTTTCCATTATTTAATTGCATCTTTTCATTCTTTCATGTAAACTATCTGGCGTGATGTACTGGTACTTTTCAACGAAACTTGGTCGTCTTTTATTATTTCTTCTACAGTATTTGTCTCTCTCATTCCTAATAAACGCATATGTAAAATTCACGACTTTCATTTGCATTCATTATTCTTTATGCTCCTTTCTCCATAGCCTCTTCAGCATTTCCTTTCCTTTAATCTCTTTCCTTCCTCTTCGTTCTTATGACCCTTTCCACTCCATCTTCTTATTTTATAAACGTTAAAAATCTTTACTATCCCAACACATATTTAACGGTAGTAACATGGCGGAGCATATTATGCATACCGGCAAATTCATCCTTTCGGGTATTTCTACAGTCGTACTCTAAGAGTAAGAGTCACACAACTTATTAAAGTAGTTTGATCTAACTATCCAAGTAGACAGGAATTTTTCAAAAAACACATTACCATTATGTAAAAAGACAAAATGCACAGTTAAACACAGGACTCATTTAAGCGGTTTCATAGAGCTCTTGCTTGAAACAAGAAGATATCTTGTTTATTTACATAAAAAATACAATACGTGGCTGAAAAAGAGTTTTACATAAGCTAATTTATTGATCAAATAATACATGATTATTTTATGGTCAACTCAATATAATTACTAAAAAATTCGCTCGCCGACTTATTACAATTACGTGGATTTAGCCCCAAAACAATGTACTTTCTTTCCTCTAATTCGCGCTACGACTCAGTCCAAGACTTTCCCTAATTGAGTAACCTTTTAAAACAAACGTTTCATACAGCGATACCAAAAGCGTCAACCTTCAACCTGGGGACAATCAGCAGGTGGGCAACGACATCCTCGGTTACGCTCCGTCATTGTACGTGCCGTGAAATGTAAAGCTAAGCCGCACGTTTCACTATCTCCTTGGGCTTGTGCTCAGGGTAAATACGCGGACCAGGATCTCACTGACTCGAGGGTGGATGCAGGGCTTGGGGACGCTTGTATTAAGGAAACATCCGGTTGATGCACGCGAACTTACTCTGTACGTCCATAAGCCTAGGGGTCTTTCGTTCGCTACAAGCCATATGAGGCGCTTGTTTATGCTCGTAATGCTTGTTTATGTTCTGACCTTGAGCGTCCGTCCTCCTCACACATATGCCTATGACTTGATTCTTACTTGGAATATTTATTTAATAGATAAGGGAAACGGATGGACTTAGTAACACGGGATTTTCTTTGAATTTCGAGTCGCTGCTGATTTCTGTGACTATTGTACCCACTTGTATCATTAATACAAATTCTCATTGTTAATTAACTTTTCATCGAAGAGATAACACTTCAAAGATAAACTTGTTAAAAAATATCGTTAAAAACATACGCATAATCATAGTTTTTTGAGATCTTGAAAATTTATGTACTATTTTTCATTTGTGTTTAAATATGGATATGTATCTAGACAAATGTAATAATTTATAACGTTTCATTAACAATATTTAATTTATAGAATTTAATTTATGATCTAGTCATACTATTTTTATAGAATATTGAAATAAACATTAGATGATACTCTATGAATATTAATGCAAAAATAACAGATTATGTGCACATATCAACCAGAATAGAGAGAGAGAGAGACAAAATACATACTACAAGAATAGGTATTATAATCTTAAATGAAATAAATGTCAAGCAAGTAGAAACTGAAATAAATCCTTAATAATTTATATTATATATTTTATTTAAATATCAAGCATTTAAATTGTATTCATTAAAACGAAAAATATTAAAAATCTAAAATTAATCATTGAAATTAAAGAGATCAAGAAAGTAATTGTTGTTGCAGCTTACATACGTCCTAAATTTAATAGTAATGACTTTTGAGGAACTAAGTTTACTAATATTTTATTACAGTATTAAATAAATATTTTTGAATGTTTTTATCGAACCTGTAAACATAAAATTAAACTTTTATATTTTAATTTTCTCTTCTGTGCTAATATCGCGCGCTCCTACTTAACTAGAAAAACATCAAATGTATAAGTAACGTACAATAAAGAAAAGAAGTAACAAAAACAGGCTGAAAGACAAATAGGAAAGTACAAAAAAATAAAATATTATAGACCCAAGACTAGCAATCGGTGAAAGTTTATATTAAGTCCGTTCAAAAGACGAAGATAGAGACATGTAAAAAGAGGCTAAGAAAACTGGATTTGATATTATAATGCGCGAGTCAGTGCATGTACGTATGCCTTACCTTGTAAATACAGTGGCTTGCGAGACTGCATGTAATATAAATGTTTCCATTTAATATCTTTACGGAGCAGTAAACGAAAATTATGATGCTTTCTATTTTTAATAATGTATTCCAAAGCATGCGAACTCACTCTCACCCTTCCTTTTTTTCTCTGTTTAATGCACTGTCCAAAAAGATTCTATTTTGTTCTGTTCTTTTTTCACACTCGCTTCATCTTTTATTTTCTTCGTCCTTCTTTGCTTTTCGAGAGCTAAAAAGTAAATGAAGGAAAAGGCAAAATAACGAAAAATACAAATCCCGAATATGTGCATGTCTCCTTTTATCCGCAGGAATATCGAAACAGTGGAGATGACTCTTTCCAAATTCTCGGTTAGCGCATAACAAATCCGCGGAAAAAATAAGGGGTGAAGGGCGAAGAGCTTACAACGGAATTTTACGTAAGACGAAAACACAGGCACTGATGCACTGAAAGTAATCCTCAAACGCAGATTGCCGAGGGAAAGATCGAGATGTCATGCTACACTGATTGTAATAAGCGAATGCACCGAAATATCAATATTATGATTAAAGCAGAATTTTGAAAATCTCATTTGCTTGTTATAAGATTTTTCATAATGTAAGACGTCTTTTGTCTTAAGTTTCTTCAGTTCATAAATCACTAATCGAGTTTATTAAAAATAAAATAAATAAACATATGTTTAAGTATGATGATAAATTGCAATAAATTGCAATAAATTTATGTTGAATTTTAAATAATTATGGATTGTCTATTTCTTAATTGTCAGTACTTAATTGCTCGATTCATTTCATGATTGATAAATTTTGGAGTCGTAAGAACCCATTGTAATAAAAGAATTCTTAACTTTAGTTTTTGAACGTTGACATTAAGTATCAAAAAATACATTAAAGAAAATATAAATTACTTTTAAGAAGTTTTGTAGTACTAGATACAATCAACATACTCGAAACACTAACTGTCAATCCAACTTTTGAAATCTATACCTTTTTTCAATTCAGGTACGATAACATTCATAATCATGTACCTTATTCAAAAGCAAACTTTAAACTCTCAGAATTTTTTTAGAGAATGTAAACTTTGAAGTCATTGTTTATTATAGCTGAATGTTATGAAGACAAGAAAATCATAAAATAATAAGAAATGAAAAGGGAGACAGTGAAAAAGTTTTGTAAATAAAAATATAATTTTCAAATTAAATGATTAAATTAAGTTAATAAATATTAATTTATTAATTGTATGCGCTTAAAGAAAAAGCTTTTCCCGTTGTATTATAATATCAAACAGACTGAGAAAGTTATTCGAAACAAAAGAAATTTGTTTCACATAATGGGCTTGAAGAAAATAAGAATCATCACAAAAGAAACGAGGATAACCGTGTCAGTATTCGATACTGATGCAATGTATTTGAACGAATGCGTTTACGATATAATAAAAAAAAAAAAAATGCTATATTTATTACGTTGCAATAAGAAATGTTATATTGATAAGGATTTTTATTTTTAAATTGATCAATAGCACTGAAAATTAATTTAACAATTTCTGTTATAAATTAATTCTTAATACTTAATACTTATAATACTTAACATTTTGAGCGTTCAATCTTGCCTTGGTGAATTTATCGTTGACTGAAAATTTTTCGATACGAGCTAAATTTCATACATATTCAAAATAACATCAACTCTGTTTATATCGTACAGAATTATCGACTCTTCCTAAATACAAATATTAGGAAATCAAATGTGATCATTTTCGTTAGAAAATAAAATTAAAAGTATAAGCATAAGTAAATACAAAGAAATACTTAATAATATGCTGTCGATTGAGTAATATGTTGCTTACGCAGAAATAATATAATGTGCCTGTTATTCATAAAGTTCTGGTAACTGGCAGCCAAAGTAATCAACATTAGCAGAAAGTGAAAATAATCATCCGGTCTCGATAAGGATAAAAGTAGTTCCATTGTAAGAAAGACAAAGAAAATTATTTCTCTGATTGGTAGATAGCCAAGATGAAAGGTCCAGTCGTGTACGGTATTGCGAAAGTTTACCGAAACTATATCATTCTAAATTTCATCTCACGCTTTTGACTCGCCATTTATTTCCTACCTTTTTCTTTCATTCGTCTCAACAATTAATCTACATATCCGACTGTCTTGCGAGAACAGTCGTTCTCCCAATCAGTTTATTACAAAATGATAAAGTAATAACATCCAATTCAAGCGATATTAAACTCCGGAGCAAGTAAGGAGGAAAGAAAGAAAGCAACGCGGCACAAAAGCCCACATCAGCCAGAAGCGCCTGGCACGTGAATCCCAGCGTCTCCCACGCGACTAATCCCTCTTTTCCGAGAATATTCACGGACAAACGAGTCCTGGGCGCGACGTACCGCGCGCGTCCCTCACCCACGGAATTGCAGAAGCGTGCTACACTGCAACAGCGGCGACATCCCGACGTTCATTCGCGCACATACGGCGGCAAACGTGTCGAGCCCGTCCAATGAATCGGTCTCGAGGAGGAAGGAGAGGAGCCGCGATAGACCGTTTCTCATGACTCGAATGTGCGTATAATGGGAAACCCGCCGCGGTCTTATACGTAGTACTGGCCCACCCCGGCGAGTCGAAATTAAACGCTCTATAAGTGCACGAGTAAGCAGAACGTATTAATTGAATATATGGAGAAGATTATTTTCGTCGCAGCCTTCTGTGAATTCGGGACCCGGCTATTTGACCCCTCTTTCTCCGCCCCTCGCACTCTAACCCTGCCCTTGTATTAAAATTATCCGTCGAAAGACCTCGGACGAATAAATAGCGAGAGCACTTTTTATCATTGACTCTTACAATGCAGTGCAGTATATTGCATTAAGTTGCAATTTCAGACATAATAATTTTTTTTCAAAAGAAACTTATTATAGAGCAAAGAATCAAATTAGTAATATTTTATTTAAATGACATATGATCAAGAATTACGTAAAATAATGGGAATAAAAGTTTCTTATTTCTCACACACGCACACACACACACACGTATATATATATATATATATAAATGTAACAATAACTGAAAATTTAGAAATACAGAAATACGTTTTAATTACTTTTATTAAAATTCTTACTTCAAGATAGCAGCTTTTAGCAGAATCAAGGTAGTACAGTAAGCTTATAAGTTAATTTTGGACTAGTATGCTTAATAATTGTACGTGCGTAATAATAGTGGATGCAATTGTACAATAATGAATTAAATAAGCTTTAAGTATTATCTTGTATTAACAGGATCATTCAATAGCGCAGTTTAATCCCTCGAGTAAAAACAAAGTATATGAACATCATAATAAACAATGTTTAATCTAAAATTTTTATCTAGTAACTAAAATATAAACCCAAAAATAATATTTTTACCAAATTCTTTAGACAATAATTCCTTCGTTTCAATCGCACTATAAGGTTTCCATGTAATCAGGAAACAAATTTAAGATGAATTGAACGCATGCCGGAACGAGGAATGAAAGCGTGCTGTTAAAATAAAAGGCACGAATATACATAATTAAATGTGATCAATTAAACATCAATTAAATGTGAGCGGACTATAAAACTTAAGATTATTACACGTGAATAAAAGACTTATTTATGTAAGAGATTGTAATTGTTATTATAAATAAACGATATAATCGCTGAAACAAATCAATCACATTAAAGTTGTGTATGTTTTTCTTCGATCAAATATTCGTAATACATAGGTTTATTCATTATTTCAAGAAGTTACAATAGCCACCAACGATATTAACCTTTAACAATAGCCACTCTTAATAATATTAATACAAGCAAATTAGAATTATTCAGTACTCAACTTTTTCAATTTAGCAAATATTGTAGGTTAAAATCAGACAGTTATTTAAGAAGAAATTAACTACTTTTATCAATAGTATTTCGACATTACGTAAGGCGACATAAATTATAATACGTTATAAAAGTGCATTTATTATAGTAATTATATTTTAATAACTAACCTAGAAACTTTTCTGTAAAGAAATCAACATCCAATTTTAACTCTCATGAGTATCTAACAATTCACGTCAAACCGAGAGTAATGTGAATTCACAAAAGTGGCAGCGGACTTATAATGGCGCGATCGCATAATAGACGTAAACTGAAACGATTAGAACAAGGGGAAAAATATAATCAACATTTCTTGGTAAATAATTGACGCTCATACACGCGATAATGCAAGCTTTCGTATCCGAGCATATCATTCGTCTCACCAACGTAGTACCTCAAAATTCCGCATACCAAAGCCTCCCTTTCGTTCTCTCGCATCACGGTTGAAGACTGTGACCTTTGTGCAGTTTCTCTCTGGCATGCGACAAGCACGTGAAATCGCACGCGTACGCGTGTGTCGACACAGCCCCGAGTCGTCGAAATTCAAGGCGAAAAGCGGAGCGGGGGAGAGCGAAAGTCACCCCATAGCGCTCACACGTACGCGTGTACGCACAATGGCAATTGAACGCAAGGCGCCCGCGAGGTATCGCAGCATAATGGCGACGGCATGATAAATAAGAGAACGTCTGCAACTAATTTGAGCCAAGGCATATAACGACCAAGAAACACGCGCCGCGTAACTCTCGCTTCGAGGCCTCGCTCGCGCCTCCTCGTTCTGGCCCTTTTATTGCTTTATGGGCGTATGTACCTACCTGCGCGATCACATGGAATCTCCCAAATGCAACGCAGTCGAATTAAAAATTTCAACCTAGCGTAACTATATATGCTGTGACATTTCTCTGGGAAAGCTAATTTAAAACGTCGCTTAAATTCAACGATCAATAATACCAGCATGAGAATATTTATCGTGTGATTTTCTAAAGTTATGTTGCTATGAGTGTGTAATTTTAACGACTAGCCGTTTTCGAAAATTCGCTCATTCCTGAAAAACACTGGGAGGAAAGAAAATTAATTTAACATTTTCTTCGGTGTATTGTAATTTGTACTACTGCTAAAAACTTGACTTGCTTCTTTTAATTAATCCTTATTAAATTTTATGAAGGCAGTAGTTATGTGTAGTCTTATAGTCAATTAAATTTAGTATTAGCAAGTGGAATCTGAGTTCTGTTCTTAAAATAATAATTATACTGGACGCGTCCTTATATTTTCTCAATGTAAATAGATCTTCTATGAAATTTAGTGGATCTTTAATTATCTTATTTTTTTAATCGTTTGAGCTTAAAAATAGTTACATTTCTTAGATTAATTGTGATAGAATATATGGAACACCAAAAGCACGCATAATGAATACAGAAATAGCTGTAAAAACAGATAAATACACTTCAGCTTTAAACCTTCACAGCGATTGAAAGTTGATTTTTGCCAACTCACATGGAAAAACCATGTACCATTTGTAAATTGGACTACATGCGGCCCGAGATTCGAGTCGCTTTGTGCTTAGTACGCGAAAGTTCAGCCTCCGTTTACGTATGTTTCGTATGCGCAATGTATGGGTATATGTGTACAATGTCTAGTTGCTTGTTTGTTGGATTGCAGAGGAGTGTTTGGGTTGCCGACACTACGCGAATGGAATCGCACGGACCAACGTTGGTAAACGATTGTTGCAGTCTTGTAATGACGGTGAGGTGAAATAGGCGGGGAAACAAGAGAATGAGGAACGGATGCGAATTACGACTCATAGTCCGATTGTAAAACTCAGCACACTGAATGGCGTTGATGCGAGGGGATGGTTTTCTTTAACTTTCCGAGTGCTTTCAATTCTATTTTTGTCTCTTAATACAATTAGATATATTTTACTCATCTGTTTGAAAAAATTACAAATCTCTCTCGTATATAATACTATCAATGACTGTGCTTTAAACGGCAGAAGTTAAAGAAAAGGGAAAGGTATGACAAATCGTCATTTTGTATAACGTAGGTTAAGAATTACGGCAAAATATCAATTAACGTTTCCTATTATAACCAAAAATTTACGTGTTAAGTGATAACTGAAAATTAGCTAATTTACTATTTTAGAGATATTTGCCTTGAAATAGATAAGAAATTATTATCAAAAATTTAATTCGAGTAGATTTTAGCGTATTAAATTGATTAGTGAAGAAACCTGCCTGAAATTGTTTAAAAGCTAAAAAAATCAGTGTCCTTGAGCAGTTTGATTACTCTGTTATCGTTTTAGGACTGCACGCGTAAACTTACTTTTAATACCTACCTTTGTGCTTAAGTTTAATAACATAGATAGATCGACGAATTGATGTAAATTGAAATTATTCTTATATTTATTGAAGCTTACGAGTAAAAAATAAAGTTTAAATTAATTTCTATGTTTCAAATAATTGCATTATTATTTTTCAGTATATGCTAAATTGTAGGAAATGTTTTTCCTCGTAACTATATTAAATACAAGTCAATTGTACGCTTAATCTGATCATGTCCATTTACAAACTAAGCATTACCGATACTTTACTGTTATCCAGTTACTCATGAACAACCAAAGTAAAGCTTAAAATAATTCTCGTTTAAATTCACTGCCTTTAAGGAAAAATAAAAAACTTACAACGCTTGTAAATCGCTGTTAAATAATCCACAAATTTACTCGCTGACATTCTCAATTTCCAAGCGATGCAGTAAAAACGGAAAAGAAACGAAAAAAACGAGGAGGGATGAGAGAACGAAGAGGATGGAAAGTAAGAGAAAGGAGAGAAAAGTGAGAGACCAGCTTCCTTGACTTCTTTCCGGTCGGACGGTCGTCGAGCTTGGAGTGGCCGCGTACTGCTCGTATCAGTTCTCATTTCAGAAGCGAAAACAAGAGGATCAGAGAGCGGCCATCAGGTCGTTTTTCGTTTTTCTCCCTGTCGCGTCCCCCGGGCATCAGCTCCCCTCCTTCTGTCGGCCGCTTCCTTCCTTTTTCTTCCTCGCCCTTCAAGGTCTCGCATAGACTCCTTCTTCTTCTTCCGCTATGTATCTTTTTCCTCGACATTACGCCTAGGCATCGTACGTCCAGTCGAAAATCAGTGAGATCTAGTGTCAGTGACAGTACCGCCAACACGCGAACCTACCGACGACGGAGAAAAACAGCCGTAGATAAGACGATGGACGACCCTGGGGAAAGTGTTAACCACCTCGAGCTATTTGGATCATACGATGTATTCTCAACAGCTTAAGGCTTTACGAAGATGACTATCTTGTTTTAAAGCTTATTTTTCTAAAATGAAAATTGATCGAAAAATCTTTCTCTGTATGATAAAGTGATCAACTATGTGTTTTCGTAGAAGCCATTTTAAACGATAAAAGTTTAACAAATACGCATATTCATGCTTCTGATAAAAGAATTAATTCACGAGAGAAAGATTTTTAAGTTGCTATAAAAATAATTTTCAGCTTCTCTAATATTTTAGTAATATTGTTTAAAATTATTAGATGAATTTGGTAACTCGATAAATTAATTTATCCCGACAAATTTAAAAAGAAGCACCATTAGATTCGGTTGGATATAAGCTCTAATCGTAAAACAATAAAGAATGCAAAATGTTGACAACAGTAACGAATTGATTATTATAAAATAAACAGACCTTTTTAGCGGCATCAAAGCTTCTTAGGTATCACACAAGATCAGATCGTATACAAATTGATGGAGAATGAATCTAAATCAATATATTTATGTTTTCAATGTCTGTTTATGGCTTATCTAATCATCATTTAAAACTCAGTTTTAACAGCTACTCTATTTTACAAATATTCTTTTGATTGTCTAATCATGTTTTGACCTTTGCTCAACTTTTAATTAATTACAAAATAAATTACCGAGATGAAATGTTTTCAATAAAAATGCAACTAATTTTTTTTTACAAGGATAAGTATTGTGTTGTGTCACGATGTGGACAGACTACCATGCAATACATTAATGTTTTAAAAATTCAGTATAATGATAGTATACTTGATCTGGAATATTTGTCGTACGTGTATTACGCAGATATAAAAACTAAACTATTGAAATCAATATTTCTTTCAATGTATGAATAAAATTTATTACATGAGTTTTATCGTCACCAAAAACTGCATACACTGATATAGGCGTGCAGTAATTAATTTTATTCCGCAACTTCAAGCAATATAATTCCGTCAAAAGACAAATCCAAACATACTGGATATACGAATTAAGGAAGCCGAAAGCCTTTCATGGCTCCTAGATATGAAATTGAGGAAAGAACAAGGGGACGAGAAAGAGGGAGAGAGATACAGAGAATTAAGTTGCTCTCGCCTCGACTTACTTTCCTGTCAACGACTAACGAGATCCGTCCCATAGAGAGTTTTCACTTGGACACCAGCACCACCTACTGTGCCTTCGGATAGCTAAATAGACGGTGAAACGGAGGGCTGAATTATGGTGCCGAAGGCGCGTCGTGGTCGGAGAAAAGTGAGCCTTTGATGCGTGAGAGTAGGAGTGGTTGGTCTCTTCCTCCCGTTCATGCGATTTCTCGCGCACTGCTGGAATAATATTTTTCTTTTGATTTTTGAGACTTTTTCCTGGGACATTGACAAAGTTATAGAGCGACTTTTACACACGCGGATTATTTACGGGGAAGCACAGCTGGAACTATATGAACCTGAAATGCTTCGACATTTCTTCGAGACTATGGATTTTTTGTGGTCGGATATGGGACTTTCATATTTGCCACGCAGATTGCAAAATAAATGTGTTCCGTATCGAACAAATCATCGTTTCAATGGTTATTGCAGTCGCCACGAGCGCGAAACACTAATGCGCTCCGAAAGTCTATGAAGTCTCATAGAGGAAATTTTAATAAAAATTTCATTTGAGACGTCGTTTTCTTAGAAACTAGTTTCATAAACACATTGCTATACTTTCGATATTTTTTATTTACATTTCAAATGGAAGTTTTAGAATCGTGAACGGAAAATTTCTCGGAAAATTGCTTAATTCTTTTAAACTAATTTATTGACATTTTACGGACAATGATTGAGTGTCGTAGAGGGTGAGATATTCGTTATGTTATTTTACATTTAAAGACCTAGGAAATCGAAAAATTTTTTTAATTTATCTATATAGTTTCAAACGAATATAAATAACACTTATTTAAACAGTGTTTGTTACGCGTTAATTCTCGTAAACTAAAATTTTTCGTATACATATGATATTGCGTTAAAATATAATATGAAAAATGAGATTTAATTACATATCATAAAAAAGATAAAATACCTCGTCAACGTATTCTTTACTATTACAAGATTTCAACATAATTTTTAGGTATGTCATACTAATATTCTGCAGTTATGTTAACAAGTTTTAATATAGTATTTACACAACCGTATCACCGATCACCGTACTTATCAATTAGTTAGAATATTTTTAAGTAGTAGCTATCGCTGAATACTTTATGAAAAAAAAAATCATAAAAAAAATGTGATTGGCTTTCGTCTTTATCGCACCCGACAAGCATTAACGTATCGCAAATATCAAAAAAGCTCCCACGCGAAAACAGAGCGAGTAAATAAAAGCTCGGCAGGCATGAAGAAGATCCAAGTCGTGTATTTAGGAACCACGCGAGCACTTGGTCTCACCCATTCCACCTATTTATCCTTCTAGGACTGGCTGTCGACGCGCACGGCGCATATTTTTCCCCAATGTGGCGAACCTCAAAGGAAAAAGATCGAAAGCTCTCATCGCAACAACTTTTGGAGCTTCGCCAGACACGTACAGGACCCGGTATTTTCAATGAAGACCGAGAAAGAAGAAAGGATGCGAAGTACCGAGGCCTATAATGAGTCGAATACGTGTGCAGACATGGGAAAGTGAAATCAAGAGCACTCGTTTCTCTTGCTTCTCTATACAGGAATATTAAAGGCTCGAGAATAGTGATATCGGGCATATCATGTTTTAACAAAAAGATTTTACGGATAAGATTATAAATATGCGAATTTTAATAAAATCAGTGAATCGTGGTATAAAGGAAGATAGCTATGATTTCTTATTATAAATTAGAACATTTTAAGTTAATGCGGATGAATTTGATTATTCGGAATTTATCGTTAATTCATGAATTAATGAATTTTCAATATTATTCTTGCAGGCAAAAGTCCATGAAAATTAAATATATATGATATATTTTCATACGGACCTAATAATTATTATTAAAAATTGTATTTCATTGAAAACTATTTCGTTAATTAATAAAGAAAAATCTATTTCATAATTCGATTGCAATCTGTCAATAATGAGATATTTTTTGTGCTTCCACGTTACACAGAAGTTTACAAGAGTGTATCAATATATATGTATGTATCCACACATATATATTATCCATACATATTAATATAAACCATAATTGTTAATTTTCTCACTCAGATCGATAAATATTAAATCCACTTTTGTAGAAATGAAAATGTTGAATATATAAATTATAGTTGACCAAAGTACTCTTAATAATAAATTATTAAATAATTTATTTCAGATACAAAAATTAAATTTGACAATTATTTTATTAATATATTATTTACAGAATCATTAATAGATGATTAAAATCTTATATCCATTTGTAGTAAAATAGACGCTAATGAAATATTTTCTTTAATATGCATAGTTAACTTGTATTTTTTCTAATAATATCAAATTAATAGCACTTATAATAAGCAATTTATATCTATAAATTGTATTATAGATAGCAATTTATATAAATAACAATTTATATCTATAAAATGCATGAAAGTACGATTAATTTTTTGTAATGATCATCTTATCATAAAATTATTCTTTCTGTTCTAGAACAACTAATTAGATAATTTTCATAAATTGAAACTGCGAATATTATGAATTTATCAAACGAGGACAGAAGAGCTACGAAAGTAGATAAGCACATAGAACTCAAACTTAGTTAGACAAAGAGAAAAACTAAAGGATGAACAGTGATAAAAAGGAGTGATGGAATATAAGCTCGGAGTAAAAGAGCCAACAGAAAAGAAACGGAAGTCCAGTCTGGTAAGCTGGTAAATGCGGGCGAATGGAAGCGACGACAGGATAAAAACGAGAAAGATAGACGAGAGAGAGAGAGAGAGAGAGAGAAAGAGAAAGCTTTCAATGACGTAAAAAGTTGTATATATAATATAGAAATATCTATTCCATAGTGTTATGTCATAAACTGTAATTCTGTTGGCAGTTTTCTCATGTTTTTCATTAAATTGATAAATAGAAGAACGCCTTAGTACATTAGATATATCATGCTAGCCATTGAATAATTAGTTAATTACATTACTAATATTAAATTTGAGATATAAACAAGAATATAAATTTTTATATTCTATCAGTTTATATTCTATCAAAATATCTTTTAATACTTGATACGATAACGAATGCCTTTAAAACAAAAATTTAATTTAATACGAGACTTAAATTTTCCTCTAATTATCATTTATATTACTTGCTATTATAATGAATGGATTAGATACATAGAGCGTGGACATGGTAAGATTTTTTTAGAAATAAATTATTTGTATGAGTATAAACATAATTAGATATTTAAATGGGATTCATTTTATAACAAAATTCGAAAAAATAACGCAATATACATCATTTTTCCTCAAATGCATTTTTTCTCGTAATCGTAGCTTTTGTAAAGGTGTTCTTTTAAAATTATTTCAAGAATTAGAATTGATCATTTTCCGTCCAATGTGATCATCAAAATCTTCGGGATTTGGTGTTTCGTTGAGTTGTCTAAGATTCTGAAGCTTTTAAAATAAATCAAGGCAATCTCTTTTATTCATATCGCATTACCATTATCAAAACTGCGATATAAAAGTAAGTAACTAGTCTGCAAGAGCTTTACTATTTTCATCTCGGATTATAAAAAAGCGTAAAAGGCAGCACCTTATCTCTAAATCCAGTCCATAACCTCTTATCTTTGAGTGTAGTTCTGTCAAGAGAGCGAAGAAACGAGAATGATGTATCAGAACAAAAAGTTAGTCTTCTTTTGAAGCATCGAACGCGCAGCCAATCATACTGCCAGACAATGGGATACACATGGACAATGAGTATCCGTGGTCGTTCGTTCATCATCGCACGCGAACATTATCAGCTTCGTATCGACGTGTTTGCGACTGAATTGTCCTCCCGTAACGAATCATCCCTCGTGATCGATAGAACTGTACTCCGCTACCCTTACTTTACATTTCTATTATATTTTTCCATTCTCATTGTGTGCATGTTTAGACGCATTTATACCCCAGCAATTCTTCTCGGTCTTGACGCTCTGCACGTGTCCAGTGTTAATTCTGACTTCAACTTTGTCGAGTATTTAAGAGTACACGAGAGAGGAGCATAAGTTTGCACTTGTTTGGACGTTTATTATCAAGCCGCAAGGCGGAGCGATGGAAAATGACATTTCTACACGGTGTCACCCATCCCAGTCATAGATTCAACGTTCTGAAAGGATATACCATTGTAATTTCTTTAAATAAAAGTGAGAATGACAGCTCGATCGGCTACTAACCTTTACTCATATGATCGTGGCTTGAAAAAATTTCTTTCCGTTCCTTGACATTCCTTTATAATCTCGAAAAAATATTTTGCCATAATAAGAGCGTCTCTATAACGCGCCACCGAAGCAAGTTATATTTAGTTCCAAAAAACAATTACAGTAATAGAAAAGTCTTTTTTTATTTGATCGAAAATAAGACTCTAAGCATTTTTGAGAACGTATTAAATTATCGAATGTTCATACCATTTGGACGGACACTGTATGCGTTCGCGTATGAATGGGGTACATTGGGGTCGGAGATTGTTGAATTTTCAAATACCGCGCACGGAGTTTCTGTCTTTTTCCCCTTTAGCACCCAACGGGCCAGTTTATCGAGTCGAATAATAATTTGTTACGGCTATATAAACATTCGATGTGCACGGTATTGCACGCGCACTTCGTCGCAGGTGATTTATGGAGATTTTTATTGGACGGATGGATTTTACTTTTATTTGACTTCATTGTAGGGTTGATTGCGCGGAAATTCTATTTAGAATAATGGTGCGCGACTGACCGAAGTTCGGAGAACCGTAAGTGATACGCTTATTAATTTCATAAGAGACGCGTAAATTATTTTGCGTGTAATGCGAATGTTTCACTATTCCGTAATTATCATAATTTTTCTTCGTTCGAAAACATCGCGTGACGTGGCCTTTATAAGTATCAAATGCTGCAACAATGAAATGAAATATGATTATATCTAGTGCACAGGGTATGCTTCAAAGACTTGCTACTTTTAAAGAAAATTTACCAATTTGTAGCATACGATCAATTGCATAGCCAGTATATAAGTGGACGGTCCTAATTTATAACAAACTTCAGACTATGCAATTCCAGCTCTCCTTATGATAGCCCTACGGCTATCATCTGTATCATTCATGTTTTCGACTCAATATTGAAATACTTTCAATAGTTCGCAGCCTCTCCTACTAATAAACGAATCCCACATCTTACAAATACGCATTCAAATTTAAAAGATAAAGTATTAGTTGGTGAGAATGTAAACTTACCTCCTCGTTCCCAGAATTAAATTTAGTGCCTCGTTTTGTAAATTAACAGAACCAAATTATCTAATTATAAATTACGCAAGAGCAAAAAAGTTATTCTACGATAACAGTTGAAACTAGAGTTAATACTTAACTCTGTTGCTACCACCGGGATTTCAATTGAAAAAATATTTCCGTTCTATATCTCGTCTCGAGCGCGGTGTTATACGCGAAACCGAAACTTTTACAGGATGACCAACTTTCATAAGTAAAAACAAGAGCGAATCTACATTTTCCTGCTCACCGTCAAATCAGGACGGATTACTCGTGGAATCTCATTACGCAGAACGACCTTACGCTGGAATCCTTTTCCAACATGACAGTAGAGGAACGTGGAAAAGTCGCCCGGAGGTATAACCTAGGGCGTGCATGTGAGACACGTTGGGTAAATGGAGATCTTCGAATTCTCGCGTGCCACATTTAAAACGCACGGCAGCTGAAGAATTGCATCGCTCTCTTTGGTAGAATCGTTGGCGCGGCGCGTATTAAATTTGATGTCGCCAGCTCGAGAAAAAGAACGCGCGGGGAAATGCTGTAGTGTACGAGTAGAATACTATGCGTGTGGCGACCGAGTTTGCTCTTTTTTTCAATGTATATGCTTCTGCGTAGGTTGGGCAGCATTTCAGGATCGCTTAATCCCGCTGTTTTGTCTATTTTCGGGGTATTTTATTTGCCTGCTTGCCGTTTTATTAGCTTCGTAATACGCCAGCATTTTACTTTATGTCGTACAAACACGGAGACGTACAATGTTATGACTTATTTTTATCAAGCTAGCTTATTTGGCTTCATATCATGTTAAATCCTTCGTTTTCTTTTTCTTTGTTAATCAAAATTATACTGAAAAACTTTATGTCAATTAATGTCTTGAGCAAATATTTGTATTTATTTTAGCATGATGTAACGTAATTGCATTGAGGACTTGTAAACGCTTCCTCTTAAATTTTGCAGATAGATATATAGTACCATTGTTTATGATTACGTGCACTGTATTCAACAATGTAAAGTACATGGTTCAATCGCATTTATAAAGGTATTTCAGTGTAATAAAAATGATTTTGAACGAAGTTAACTTAAATGCAGTACGATTAGCACTAGCCCACAATGTATTCATTACGTTTAAACGAATGGAAATAATATTTTAACAATATTTATCAAAACGATTATTAGTATAATTAACGTAACGTTTCTTAAACGTTGTGTCATTATGGAAAAACTATGCTGTTGATCGAGTATTGTAAGATCAATCACGAAAATATATATATGAAGATATTGAAAATAATATCTTCAAATCGTAAGATTGAAAACTCCATTTTTAACTATTTTGATAAACGGAAAGAAGAATCACGATTTGAAATTTTTCGAAAGCATCAATTTCTAATCAATACTCGAACTGCTTCTAATACGTCCTACTTTCAAAAATAAGTATGTAAGAATATAAGGTCTGCGAAATATGCGCTTCGGACGGACAAAATTATTATTATCAAATAAGAGAATACTGAAAATATGAAAGTTCGAATTACAAGTTCGGTACAAGTCCGTATTTATATTTTGAGAAAAAGTTTCATTTCGCGGATAAAAAAAATTTATAAATATTTTTAACGAACATTATGAAACTGAAACATTATGTTAATTTTACTAAAAAGTTGTTCATAAGATTTGATGCACCTTTAACTAAAATATCTTTATCCTTTTCTAATATTTCAATGATGAAATAAAACCAAATATCAAAGCAAATAGTACAAAGTAAATTATTTTTTTTTTTTTTTGTAATCGTACAAGGACTCGCATAAACGCGTGAAGATAAACGTATGCCCTCACTTGATAAAACTAGAGATAATAAAGTACACTTTTTCTACGCGAGGAATTGAAACTTCTGGAGAGAAGAGCAAGAATTAAGTTGAAGTCATCAACGTACCGAATATAAATATTTTATTCCTTGTTGACTTAAACTTGGTCAAATCGATCTCTACGAGTTAATGTACTATAAATTTCATTTGTTAGTGAGAAATAAAAAATAATTTCTCGTTGTTAATGATGTGAATCACATATACAATAAGCTATAAATCTAAATCAAAGACACTATATACCAGAGAACCTTAATGAAAGTCAATATTCTCAATCAATATAAAGCGAGCACATAATTAGCATAAATACTTAAAAGGGCTTTTTGAATACATCTCTTAATTTGTAGAATTATTCAGACACAACAGATATATTAAAGCAGTACGATAAAGCATTAAATATACACTGTGAAATCCTTGCTGACTCTCTATTCCCGTGCATCTTGCTCTCTCTCTCTCTCTCTGTCTTCTTGTCGTCTCACTGCTTTTATCCGTCTTTCTCCACATACGCACACATGTAAAATGCGGCGTACAGCTACGGCAAGTGGCATGTGGGATCCGTCAGGGGCATTCAGATATACAGAGTGGTATTATTTATGAGCGTGTGGATATATACGACGCGCAGCGGTCGCCGCCGCGAGGATTCAGCCTGTCGCGAAAAATGAGCGGCATGGCACGTGCATTTCGCTGTAAGAGCTAGACAAGGATGGAAACGAATTTCCGTATTTCGGTGGTGCGGGGTGTAGCAGAGGAAACGAGCCAGAGGAACGCTCGGCATTCCGATGTGGTAGGGGAGAGAGAAAGTGAGAGAGAGAACAATCCAACTCGCGCGTGTAGATTGGTTAAAACGTCGGGGAAATGGAAGCATGCGCGGGAAAAAGAAAATAAACGTGTAGCGAGGGAGATATTAAAAATTTGCAAAGGGTCTATTTTTCTTTATTATTTGCTTATATTGTACGCGCGAAGAACATCAGATAATCGGATTTTGAGTATTCAGTATGTACATATCCATTGTTCAACATTTTTTTAAATCTAGTGGAAAGTTTGATTAGAGTAGCTAAGCTTTTCAAAAGTTCTTTGTGTAAACTTTATATAAAATTAGAAATTCGTAATAATGTAATTTTATCAAATGTAATTGTAAGAAATAAATTTAGCGAAAATCAGACAAAATGACGTAATATTGCTCTACAAAATACTATTTTTTTATCTAATCCTGGAAGGGTTCGGTACAAAAAGCTATGCTTTCAAAGGCAAGATTTAATAATAATCTCAGGCGAGCAAAACAATACATTATTTCAATATTTGGTTGATTCGGCTTCAATGAATTAATGATTTACCTTAATGAAATATGTTTTAAAATAATTTTGTTACTCGTATATTTCATTGTAATAAATCAATAAAACGCATACGTGCTTTCTTGAAATATATTATTTTATAATAATAAAAATATTGTAAATCTTTCTATGTGAATTTCTAATATATACGCACCAAAAAAGGATGTGCAAGGAAATTCTAGCATTTCTGATATATTAGTCTATTGATAAATTACTTTGCATAGAGTATATATGATGATACTATTCTAATAGTATTTCTTTTGTTGAACAAATATGTTTAATCTTGTTCTTGTTTCAGATAAAATTTAATAAAATAAGTATTCAAATTAATTCGATTCTTATTTTTGTTATTACTTCCATATTTCAAAAAGTATTAAGTACATTTAATTCCCATGACAGATAAGCTTACATACGGATAACCACCTTCTATTTTCCTTACAAATGTTTTAATTGATAATTACGTAAGATGAGAAAATTCTTATTATTTATTTAAATCGTTTAGTTCTATAAAGTACAAGATGGAAAGTATTAAATAACTTATTGTTTTTATCACCATTCTGTTACCCCTGATAAAAATCTCAAGTCAAAATCACTTTTATGTATTAGAATTACCATCGTGCCTAATACAAATTACATAAAATAACATTCAAAATGTGTGGGTAAGAAGAATTTTACAGTAATACCGCAATTAATATAATTAAATAAAACGATGCTAGATATCGCAATAAAAATTACAAGATTATATGTAGAGGAAACAAGAATCAGAAAATGAAAAAACTAAAAAAGAGAGGTCGAGAAAGTTGAAATCAAGAGAAAGAAGAACGACGTACGTCGAGGAAAAAAACGAGAGGATAAGAAACCTTCGTCGGCGTTTAGCTACGTAAAAATAAATATCATCACGCGCGAGAGGGCGATTCACTTAAAAGGTCGCATCTTTTGACACAAGAGTATCTCATTCTCTTTCCTTTCTTTTTATGTGATGATTTTTACCATTTTTATTTATTCTCCAATTTTTTGTTGTGCTTAGCTATCTTTTTCTTTATTTCACGTACCATTTTGTTTCTTGATGTTGACTGTAGGTTTTCTTTTTTTTTTCTCAGAATGTGGCGTGTGCACTAGTGCGATTAATTTGAATGTTTGATGATTTTAGAGACTCATTATTTAAGAACGACGGTATGATATTTCAAAAGGGTTGAGTGTATATTTTACAGTTTACGGGCACCATTAATAAGAAAAAATGAACGGTACAAATATTTCTGAAAATTGAGAATGTTTTTCCACTATCGCATATATCAGTATTAAAATATTTTATCGACCATCTTATATAGAAAATTAATTGTATAATATGTAAGAAATTTAAAAAGATATAAAGATAACATGCAATATCATATATTCAACATTTTTAACTAATCTGTGGGAGTTGACTTTACTAATCTGTAAAGTTTTTGTCTTATACCTGTCTAACCGAAGCTATTCTATCAGGATATATTAATATTCGATTTATAAATATTATATTTCAGTTCTGCGAACTGAAAAAATGTCACGTTACATCCTATGAAAAATATTCTCTCATCTATTATTACTGAAAAAACTAAGTTTTCATTAAAAAAAAACCCCTTATGTCGGTAACACGTAGTCACGTGGTCACGAATCTTTTGATTGTGTATGGCGTTGTGTATACGGAGCTTGAAAAGATCGAAGAATGGAGTATTGTAAAATATTCTGAAACATTGATATTGTATAAAGTCCCAAGCATAAAATAAATAAATTTACTTGTAAATTGACTAATATAAATGACATGAAACTATGCATAATAATTGTATATTATTCATATTATGAATAATATGCAATATAATTTGGCTTTTTACTTCGTTAAAGAAATAGCATTAAGATTTGAATAAACATATTGCAAACTAACTAAAAAAAAATTTCTATATATGCAGTACTTACATTTGCTGATTTTCTGCAGGTAAATAATTTGTAAATTAATAAAATATGAAATTTGTCGTTTTAAGAAATAAGGTATTAAGTTTTTATTTTTATTTTTTTAGGAATTTAGCGCATGAAATATTTAACCAAAATTGTGACGAAACTCGTTAATTTTAAGTATTCGTAGCACAATTATCATTAGTACACTTAACTCGTTATAAATATGTATAAGATATTAAATTATTTACACCTTGAATCCGTGATGGCAGTTTGTAAAATTTTTATAATTTTGAAGAATTAATGCAATAAATATATTTAAATGATTTGAATAAACCGACTAAAATGAAAACATTCTATTGTTTTATTTAATGTTATAAGTATATTTTCCATTATTCTGCAATACATCAACTTTTCAATCCAATAACAAATATTCTACGTAAGAACTGACTAATTATCGTCATAATGATGGAAATTTTGATGAACTACGATATGAGTTTACAAACCACACCATCGTCAACTCCACCCAAGAATATTTTCAGGTCAATAGACGTGCGGCTTTGCCACAAATATGTTCCACACTGCGTTCGGCAATAACCGAATTCGCGCGCTCATTCGAGCATCTGCAAGTGTAGTCGAATGGATGAATTTCCATCCATTGCCTTGTCAGACCAGGGAAATTTCAATAAGCCAATTCAGATAATGGATCGGCACGCGCGCGCTCCTTCTTCTAACACATGTACACGTGTGCCCAAGCAGATTGACGAGCGCCACTTATTTGCGCCAGAGGGAGTTGCGGGAGCGCACGAATCCTTCGGTCGAAGTTATTGTGTATCCTAGGGACTCGTGGAGGAGAAGAGTCATCGTCGATCCCATTGAGAGAGATGGAGATAGATTACTCGCGAAAAGATGAACGAGATAAACGAGCAAATAAAGGCCGAGATGCGTGTCAGACTGGTAGGTTTCCTGCTTTCTCTCTATTGGACAGTTATTTTTATTTTTGTAAATAATAGACAATATTCGCAAATTTTGATCTCATTGCCAGGTTAATTTAAAACTTTTGTGTTTCATTGTATCTTAGTATTTAAGAAAGTCAGTACGTATAAAGTAGTGTTTACTTAAAGCTTATGTTGTAGAAAAATTAGACATTAGTTCGTCCTATTTTAATACTATATTTCAAAATCAAATTGAATTACAATTTGCTTATATTTTAATAGTACTCATTGATTGTTTAGCGATTTTCAAAGGTTTCCTAAAAGTGCGAAAATTTATCAAATCCCCGCTACAGCAAGAAATTTAATAAAATAAAATAATTAAATATTAATTATTAAAATTAATATTAATAAGTTTTGTAAAATTTGAATAATTCAGAATCATTTATTAATTAATTTCAATTACATTTAAAGTAGTAGCACTATTTATTTAAATTTTGATTATACATATTTTTTATTAATTGATCGAGACATCGTGAATTATATATTTTAATTAAAAAGTACTATTCCACTATGAGGATTAATTATTCAAATTACAAAATTTGAAATACTCTTGATAAAAAAGAAGAATATTGAAAAAAATTATTCTGAACCTTCAGGTTCAGTAAATTAACGAATACTTAACACAAGAGAAACAATTGTCTGTTTTTCTCTCTTTCGAAAAAAGTAAATACTATGATAATATAGAATTCATAGGGAGATCTATTGTGGTAATAAATAAATATTAATCAAGAATAAATAAACAAAATAACTGCTTTCACGTTTATTCTCTAACGCAAGAAACCCACGGACTTATATGTACGTTTGCTTAAAATTTATTTTCTTAAAAAGAGTTTCTACAATCACTCTACTAATTATTGTACAATATTTTTAACAGACACAAAGTTTTCAAATGTAGATAGCTCATTCTAAAATGAAAATTACATTTTTTATCAGTGGATGAAGGGATACGAATAAAAATTAAGGGTTAAAAAGGTGGCACATAGCAATAAAAGGCACTTTTTTCTACTTAACGAAAGGGTCGTTTAGAGCTGCACTAAAGGGAAATTTGAAATCGAGGGAAGGCAGGAAAACGAATGCTCGAGTACAAAATTGCTCAGTGAGACGCTGTTTCTGACGTACGGTCTGTTAGCGAAAATTTGCGCCTAGGTAATTAAAAAGCGTATCGAAGCGCGATGAGGCCCTTTTGGCTTCCTCGCGTTTCCACGAGAGGGCGAAATACATAAATTAGCCCACCGCTGCATATTCCGCGTAGGAGACATATATATACCAAGAATGATTATATTTGCAAATTGCGAGTGTCACTTGTAGACTTTGAAGGAGAACCACCGACGGCTGTTTTTTTCGGAGGAGCAGCGGATATGACGCTTTCTTGCTGTTTTTGCTGTAGCTTCTTCCCGCGAAAATTTAATTAGGGCTTGTCAGCATCGCAGACGCGATAATGATTCATGAGCAATGATGAATGTGAAATAAGTATAGAGCAGGGTAACTGTGCGGTAATTTACTCATGATTAAAGTGCAGAGTATTTTGCTTTTTCATTAGTGGAATGAAGGACTTTTTAAGCACTAATCGCCCGTGTAAGTGGCTAGTGCTCATTTGTTACTCAACGTTTGGCTCGTTATATGCATACGTGAAATTTCTACGATCTTGCGATGTTTAAAATATTTATCAATTTTCGGGATTAATTTCAAAAGTTTTTTTGGTAAACGAATAAAGGAAATAAAAATGTGTTAATGACGCTTCGTCGAAATAATTTTAATGGAAGAATTATACTTTCGAGATGCTTCGGTAAAATTTCTTGTACATCAATCAATATCAATTATATAACATTGCAGTTAAGAATACTTAACATATTCAATTTAAGCGAACACAAAAACAAATGCTGGAAATCTTCACTAACATCTTTTACGTTTGAACACGTTATCATTTGCTAAATAAAAGCATTATATCGTGCTTTCGAATTCTTTAGTTTTTTTAATTTAAGTGCTTCAACTTCCAAAAACATACTTATAGATATCTTTACATCATTTTTTCAAAATCTACACTTATATATCTACAAAATTGCCAGTAGCTATGAAAATAAAAACTATCCGAATTTTATAAGAGAAACATAACCAATAAACTTCTTTCAGAAGTAATATCTTAAATACAAAAGGTGTACATAAAATGTGATGTTGCGATTTTCTTAAGTATCAAATTTTCGACGTTGAAAAACTATTTAACCTAACGTCTTTTATTGAACAAAAGGAGGAAACAGAAAACAGAAAACATAATCTAAATTTAAAACAAATTAGTCAATACTAGGAGAAGTAAAAGCATCTCAAATATACCTATATATCTTATAATGGTGAAGATTAAACCATTATTCCTTTCTTTCAATTTTTAAAATTTAGTTCCAAGAAGCGGCATAGAGTGAAAATACTTCGGCATCATACCAACCGTTGACAACCGTCACTTCTCGTTTTCACAAACTACAAGTGGATAAACACTAAGGGAAGCGAGAGAAAGAGAAGACCATCTTCAGCAATCCCACGTTAAGATGTGTATGTTCTTGACATTATTCGTTTGTCAATATCAACACTGTGATCGATTCCAAAACTTTAATAATCAAAATTAATAAAATGAATAAATTATGTGAAGTAAGTAAATTATTTTAAACTCTCTCTCGACTGAAACTGAAGACTTTTATATTTCATGGCTAAATACCGAAGAACTTTTTATTATTCCTAAATATTTCGAGTCTAGTATCAGATTGGTATTTTTTTATTAAAGTATTAATATAATTTCTGTACAATTTAAAAAATATTTAATGAATTTGAGTTTAGAATAAAGACAGAAATATTGAAGGCAAGTAATTTTCTGAGAAATACTATTTTGCTTTCGTGCTAATTTTTGACAAACCCTATATCATTTTATACTCGTATCATACGCATTTGCAAGGCAAAAGAAATCACGATATCGCTTAACAATAGTAATTAATATGTGGAAGATATAAGTGATCGATAAACAAAATTGAATCTTACATGAGTATCCCCAACAAGGTTCTACTGTGATCACCACTGTCCTGTATATTAATCGTAGTGTATATTAGTATATTAGTCGCCGATTTCACAATTGAGTGATGTTCCAGAGTAAGCAAGAATGTTTAATAAATTTTCAAAGTATTTCAACACATGCATGACTTTCAAGTATTTCACTTGCTATTTGCAATATTTTTTCAAGAACTTTAATAATGTTAAGAATAATTCGAATTTTTAATATCATATAATTAAGATATGTTAAGAAATAGCGAAAAAAATTTGTTTTTTAAAAGTTTGAATTAAATGTTTAATGACTCGGAAAATAGGATTAAAATATTCCTTCGAACTACTTCACAATAATAAATCCTGACAATATCTATGCTTTTGTCGTCAAAGTCGTTAAATCTTATTATTGACAAAACAATGCTTGCGGTATAAGTTTATTAATTAAAAAGTACCTCCACAGAAACATAATGAAATAATTGTGCTTTCGATATCTACTTAGTTTATAAATTACACTGCTTACAAATATATTTTATTTGTGATAGTTAATTTTAACTAGTTTTAATCGGTAATTGTATTTTTTCTATCTATGACTAAATTGGCCCCTATTCTAATGTTTGTATACTAATTCAAGCAATGTTTTAAAGTGATAAGCGTTTGCTGCTGAAGTAAAGCGAATCCCTGAATTTATAAAACTCTTTTTATAAAAACAATGATTCATCCATAACTTTACTCTGTAATATTTGTATAAAAAAATCTTATTTAAAAAAGTTCATAATTAGCAATTGGTAACGGATAATTTTATTTCACAGTCGGAACAAATAGACATTTTTAAAAGGGTTATAAATATAAACTTGTTATAAAGATCGTAAATATTTGTTAACTTAGTTTTAACTACGCTTGCAAATACCGCCAAAGTCTTATTAACAATCTTGTGAAAGCGTCGCCTGAAATTCTTGAATGTGTTAAGCCTGGTTCTTACTTACCGTTAGATGTCAGACTTTTAATTATCACGCTTCTACGTTTAGATTAAAGCTTTAAAGTGATAAAAGGCTGAAAGCAGAAAAAAAGTGATTTACGCTTTTTATAAAATAAAGTACAATACTTTCGTTTATTTTGCATTTTATATTTTATGCTGAACTAAGTCGAAAAGCATGCTTGTAGTTGTTAAAAGAAGATTGCAACATCTTAACTTCTATATATAAAATCATACTTTTTTAAGATCACAGGGTTTCATTGAGATTTGTAATGTATTTTATAGAAATAGGTTAAAAAAGTGAAAATTACCTACTAAAATACCTGAGTGTATAATATATACAGAATGCACATATCTACCTGTAGTTCACAATGGATCGTGCAATTTAGTATTTATGTATAAAATAATGTAATAAAAATGATACTATGAAACTATATGAAAAATAATATTAACTATGAAAAATATATCTATGTTATTAAACGACGAATATGTATCGTTTCGAATAATTTTTCTCAAGTAAAAGAAATGTTATCTTATTCATATTAGTAGATGACATAGATTTAAAGAAAAAAATTTCTTTTCCTAGAAAATCTACTATCTAAAATAATAATATTGTGAAATCATATTTATATATATAAAATATATGGTCCTACATAAACCTCTTCATATCAGTACACTTTATTGAATAAGTTTACAAACGTACAAATATTAGTATTAAATTTTCTTTAATAATTAAGTATATACTGTAGTACTTGAACATAAATTAGATAATTATTTCTTTGTCACTAGGACTACGAATATTCTTGAATATTCCAACAAAAATGATAAAATGGTTGATATTTGATATGGTAATCCTTATTTATTAAAATATTATAATAGTATTATTATTATATTACTAATATTAACAAATAATACCAACTGAAATTGAACGTGTCTTCAAATACACTTTTCACTCGGACATTTTTTAACGAAAAGTTGATCGCAAAAAAATCGCAATTGCAAAACCAATGTATAAATATTAACTGTAATATATTACTAGTTTACGAATTTGGAACAATTCAGGTTATAGGATATGAAAGAATTATATTGTATAGCAAAATAAATATATTGAAATTTATCCTACAATTTGAATAAGTTAACATAACAATAGTTAATTGTTTCATGAGATAAAGTTTCTGTGATCTAATATATATTTTTAGCTTCACTTATTCATTGAATTGGTTATAAAATGACAACTATCGATTTTTAACGTACCCTTAGTATCATCTAAATTTCTTTGTGAACCATATGTACTAAAGTTTTTTTTTATGTATTAGTTTATAAAGCAAAGTAAAAATTGAAAAATGTCTCGTCAGAAAGTAGCTAAATCGAAATATATATACATATATATAATTACATATAATAAAAGATTTTCTAAGAATAAATTATAATTTATATTTTTTTAATGATTACATAATAAATATCTATTCACCTAAACATAGGTATGGGTAAAACTTGTAATATTATAGACTAAATCGTGATAAAGATATATAAAATCCGTTCTTAAAACGAAATAAGATATTGATTTTCCTTCATCCTGGACTCATACTTGAAATGCCAGTCGATCGATCGGTTTGAATAGTACTTAAAATTGAAAACCGCCAGTTCATACAGAGTATAAGCTGTCCATTGTCCGCACTACGCGTCCACGAAAACGTCATCTTAAAGATTCACTTTCCGATATCTCGTAGATGCCTCGGACACGACGTGCTTTCCTATGCACTTCCTGCACATATATATGCATATAGATAGTCGTTGGCGTCGTCGTAAAATAAATTGCATGGATTATGTTGAAGAAGAGATCGAGTTGGAGGGAAAGAAAGAGAAAGAGAGAGAGAGAGAAAATACGAACGAACAAGGAACTCAAACAAGAAGTTATCAAAAAATTTTCAAAGAAAATTCACAGGTACACGCATTGAGAATATCATGATGTTACGTTTTCCTCATCAAAAATAGTACATCAATTATATTTTTATCGTACCAGCTACCAGCTTCGTGTCATCCCTTATTTCGATTTACTTAAATGACGACCCAAATCATCCATCCCGTCAAGTTCCTATGCACATTTGCAGATTTTTCTGATTTTATTTATCTCGCTCTCACTATTTCTATTGTTTTTCGATCTCTTCCTTTTACTTTCCCCTTTTCTTTTATTCCTTTTTATTGTCATTTTTGCCCTTTCTGTTGCAAATTTTTTCTCTCTCTCTCTCTCTCTCTCTCTTTCTCTCTCTCTCTCTTTCTTACTCTCACTTTTACCACCACTCTGTCTTTTCCTTTTTCATTTTCTATGCAAATTCGTGACGCACCGACATTGCTTGATGCCGACATCTTCCTACAC
This sequence comes from Wiebesia pumilae, assembly GCA_018907045.1. NCBI lineage: Eukaryota > Metazoa > Arthropoda > Insecta > Hymenoptera > Agaonidae > Wiebesia > Wiebesia pumilae. Next base: position 825,266 of record JACCHZ010000149.1, on the reverse strand, counting down.
TATATTTCTCTCTTCCATATCTTCACTCTCTTACTCTCTATCCCTCTCTTTATCTCTGTCTATTTTCTAAGAAAAATATCAAGTTTGCAGAAAGGTTTGAACTTTTCAAATTCTACTGCCATAAGTTATACGAATCAGGAAGTTAATCTATTGTAAAAAAAAATTCACGTTTAAAATTGACCACCTTTACATCAAATATGAAAAGACAGTAAAAATTCACATTTCGATATTAATAGTATTTATGCCCAGAAATTCATCGCTATTTAAACTAAAAAACAAAAGTTTTCAAAGAAAACAAAAGAAAACAAGCAATAATGCTAATAAATGTATTGTCCATATTTTAAATATATTCTTTTATTATTTATTATTCATATTCAACGATATATCAATTAAATTAAGAATGTCACATTTGAAACGAAAAAGAAATCTTTAAATTGGTATAAAATATAATAAAATGAAATACATACATGTATGCAATAAATTTAATTTTAATGTTGCGAAGATTTCAACAATTTGTAATGCTTCCCGTTATCAAAATAACTTTTTCGGAATATTTTATTACTTTACTCTTATCAAATTTAAATATTTAAGGTAAAAGAGACAATGATTTGTATTACACTAAAAATTGAAATATGTCGACTCAAGTCATTTTGTCATGAAGGTACGATCTACATCTTCCCTGTTACACATGTCTATTTATTTTTTCCAAATTTCAGAATGTAGCCGTAAAGTACAGATAATATCATTTAATACTAATTAAAAATTTGCAATATTAATGTACGATATGACACGATAGAATTTTCTAGACCCATTTTATTCAACACTTGTAGTATCATAAATTACGTGGGCAGATTATATAGCGATATATTTGTTCGTTTAATAATTAATATAATATTTAGTAAATGATTTTAATATATTAACATAGACCTAATTAACGAAATCTGCAAATAATTTAAAAAAAGAATGTACTGGACTTAACGTACTGGAGTTCATTAATTCAATAAAAAAATCCAGCTTCAATAATTGAAATGGCCTGATTTGAAGAACGAAACATTAATCTTTCCATCAGTAACATATTTAGAAGTAGAAAAAAGTACGACGCCCCTCCCAGAGAAGCTTCCGCGAGTTTCTCCCGGAGCACTTAACCAGCACCGCGCGCTGTCCAACATTATCTCAGCAACACGAAGAAAAAATCGATCTCTTCCACGTTACTTTTCTTAACGCCATTCGGCTTCATATCGAGCATCCGTGACCGCACGGCACTTTTTCTCGATTCAATTTCTCTCGCGTGGTAGATTCGAGCTTCGCTCTTAAGAATCCGAGAATTTACGACGTCCATAAAGAACTGCGACGTTATGGTAACTTTAAATACGATGCGCGTATGCGAGCACCGTGTTTAAACCGTTTTATTTCCGCGCCGTGAACGGGTACATACATTCGATTACTTGGTTCTTGTGGGGCGCGATGAAACTGCAGCATCTTCCGCCATCCTCGATTGCTCTTTTATCAGGGTGAACGAGACCAACCGTTAGGCAAGGAGCGACGCGATGATTTGCAGAATGAACCCCGATGCTGAACGATACGAGAGGGAAATGCTTTTTTCGGTGAATGCATTTTGTCATAGAGTCGGAACCTACTTAAGCCAAATGCAACGAAGCTTTTCCATCTAATGCATATTGCCTTTTATGATCCACTTGGCCGGAAAATTCCTCTAATTTTACAAGCTGCACTAGCAATAAAATATAGTGCGATAATAAGGCTTCTATAATATTTTTGAAATTTATTTTGAATCTTTCGTACTGGTAAAAATACTGGACTACTAGCCGAACTCAAAGTCGAATTAAGAGCTACGAAGATTGATAATATTAACTGAATTATTACTGGGTTAAATTAGAAATCCTGATAAACTAAATTTCAATTAGACCAGTTACGGTTTCTTATTAGAATTTCACTTTATGTAGGACTTTATCTGTTAAAGATTTATCAAGTATATACGATTAATGTTCCTATTACTTAGACATAAATAAACTCTCCTACGATTTTGCCACGTACACATTTTCAACTTATTCTGAAAAAGTAATTGCTTATCTACACCGAATATGTGTTTAGCGTCTCGTCCTAAAACACGAAAATACTACCTTTGTTCCTGCATACGCATATCACTAAAGTTTTAATCTAGTACGTTAGTATTTCTGTACTTTTGCTTAAATACAGAGTGCTAACACAAGCTGGTGACAGTCATTTAATTTCGACTTCAGATTTTCATCTATTGCCCTCGATAAAGTATACTAATGCCCTTACATTCAACATAATGAAAAGGCGTACTTCGATGTCATACTAAAGCCAGATATATTTTGTGATAAACTTCGTTTTTAAAATTTCATTATTTAAGTTGCGCGAAATATTATTTCATAAAAACTATTAAGAAGATTTATTTAAAGTCATTTAACAATAATATGAGACATATAATTGTTGTAATACTGTGTTGGTTTCCTATAAACTAAGTCTACGTTAATTGACCACTTCTAAAAATAACACAATTATACTTTCATTTTAGGCTTACACCAGATAATGATCTCCACAAGTTGCTGACAATGGACTCGAAATAGTACATTAAAATGTACAATCACCTTCTTTAACCGAGCCTCGATCAAATTTCCACTGCAATATCTTCGTTACTCCGTCCGGAAAAAGAAGCCTGCGCCAAGTTATTTTCCCGCGATACAAGTCACACTAGTCCAAATGACTCATTAACGAAATGTTAATGATCGTAGCCGGTCATTACACATCGTCTATCCAAGGAGCGCAAACCCATGATTAATCGCGCTCCCTTCCAGCGGTGTAGTATGCCATTACATATGCGGTAGCGACGGCGGCATCTTCCTCTGAACGTGTCGAGTCAAATGGGCCGCTGCTACATCGCGGTCATTTTGCTTCCACGCGCAACACCGATAATCACTGTACGAAGCGAGAGAATGAAAGAGCGAAATAGAGGGGGATCCATTTTGAACCGAGGCGTGCTGACACATCCAGGTAGGCGGGTGCACATATAGAAGTGCAGTCCGGGCACTTCCGGGTCTTCGCTCTTGAATCCCTTCGAGCTCTGTTCTACAATCACTTTAAAAATTACGTGGTCGGGTCAATCTGAAAATGGACGACCGATGCAACGAGATTCGCCAGACGATGTTAATAGGACGTGAAATTTTATAAGGCTTGATCGAGATGATTACTGAAATGCCAATTGATAACATCCAAGAGGCGAATGAAAATCATTCCTCCAGGACAATTATACGTGATTATCGGTTTGCCGAAATTTTTTCGGTAATTATCTTGCTAATAACAAATTATACAAAATCATGAATTATCGTAAGAGATTCTGGAGATCTTACTATTAATTACAACTCGGCAGTTTTGTATGAAAATGAAAATTGTCATAATTAATGATATCGAGAATTTTAATATTTGGTAATGTTTTCTATTGAGTACATTTTATTTTCGAAATGATTTTCTCTTCACTTAATAATATGAGCTATAATTTTGTTAATAAATTATACATTTTGTTAATAAATTATACATTTTGTTAATAAATTATACATTTTGTTAATAAATTATACATTTTGTTAATAAATTATACATTTTGTTAATAAAAATACATTTTTATTTATAATACATTAATGATGTATTGTGCAATTCTATTACTTTTTGGAATATATCAACATGTTCCAAATTAAATAGCAACTGCATGGTTGCATAAAATCTTGACTAGGAAAATTGTGTCTAATGCTAATATCTGAAATACCATTTTACGTTTCTCATTTTGCTAAAATATATTTCAGTAATATTTTGTTAACCTGCAATACTCCGAAATAAGTGAACACATATTGTAGTATACTTCATTGTAGATATTTTATCTGTCAAAGTACTCAACGTAGTGCCTTCGCTTTCACCCAGCTGACGTTTTTTGTACCGATTGTTAGAATGTTCGAATTATGTAAGTTTGTAACTTACACTAACACATTATACGATTTCCCTAAAACGATAATTAAGAACATTTCTCAACGTCGAATGAACTCTACAAATCTTGAATATTTTGATGAATTATGAAACATAAATATCTTTTAAATAGCATTATGTAAAATTATCTTATATTTCACATATTTAATTAAATGAAAAATTAGAACAACATTAAAATCTGATTTCATTATATTGTTATAGAATACACTTCACAGCATTTATTTTGAATTTAACTTTATGTTTTAAATGTATAATTTACATTCGTATTATGTAATATAGCAGTTTAAAAATACAATTTGATACAAAAAATTTAAATGTTAATGTCACATATATTAAAATAAGTTTTCAGTTCTGTTTTGTTACAATATATTTATTTTAAGAAAATTATTTTAAGAAAATCTTATTAAATTCGATACTTGTACATGACTTATGTAAAATCATAATTATTTGTATTTAAGTTTTTTGTCTTTCATTTACTGAAATATTAATTTTCACAAGTATTTTTACGTACTTCTAAACTTAAATGATCACGATATCTATTAATTAAAAGAAATATCAGAGAATAGATTTCAATCGGTAGATAAGACTAATCTCAAAATTCTACTATACAAGAAATAATTCTTTGTAAGCACTTGAAATAGAATTTTTTATTTCCGAAATTATTAAAAGTAAAGTATCTTAGGCACGACTTAGATTATTTAAAAAAATCTGATAACCTAATAATCATATTTGTTAATAATTGTTCAATTTTCATTATTTCATTACTTGAAATTAATTTTTATCAATCTAATCATGTCGTCCGAAAAATACTACGACTTTCCAACAGTTTTGTACTTTGGCATGGGCAAATGTAATTCGTAGATCCCATGCCAAAAGAATTGTTGTTTTGGCTCTCTTTCATCTCTTTTCTCAACCACACTTAGATAAGCAAATTACGTGCTCTACTAATTAAAATTGTTTGAAGGACAACAATCCGCATTAGTATTTTTCATATACCTCGGCAAGTTCTTCTCTTATCCTCGTCGTTTCTTTAATAATTTTCATTTGTGCACATGGTCAAGAGTTTTTAGGCCTAGACCTTTAATGAAGCTATCCGGTAGCTACGAAATAACCACTGGCTTTATTAGAAGAGCAGCATACGCTTCCTCGCCTAGTGCGACATTGCAATTACAATAAAGTGGCCCAACATCTCAGGACTTGTGCGCTCACACGCTATCGTTTACTATTCCACTCGTCCTTTCTCACTTGAACCTCCTCTGTTTACTCCCCTCCGTTTCACTCTGACGCTCTCTCTTTCTATCACTGCATGCTTTCGTTTTCTCTCTCTTTCCGGGTACTTCCACATTAACAACTGTCTGCTTTCTCGTCATCTTTCGCTCTGTTCTTCGGCTTTTATCTCTCGTTCTTATTACTTCCTCAGTATTTCTTGTTTGTTTTGATTTTTCTGAAAAATAATAGTCTTATTATTAAAACATTACGATTTTTAGATTAAAAATGAAGAAATCTATAAATGAGGCGATATTTTAAATTTAGTTGACAGCCGAGATTTGAATGGAAATGAAGGAGGATGAAAAAGGAGAGCACTTTCCAAAGGAAGACTTGCAGACGCAGTTTCTGCTTATTCTGAAATGATTTAGTTATTTTTAGTATACTTGATATTTCATTTTAATTTAATGAGAAATAGCTAATAATCATAAAACGATTCATAAAACTAGGAGTTTTGGAGGAATAAATTCTTCTTTTAAGATCCTCAGAAAATTCAGGTTTTACATGTTTTGTTGGATATATAACTATTTAATCACTAGAAATAAAATCAAAAGAATATAAATGCTTAAACTGATTGTAAAATACGGTTCGTTTTAGCTATTCTAATTGTCTGACAGCAAATGGAGATTAACACGAAGAAGAATTGATATAAAGTACGATGTAATCAACGGTATTACTTTATCCATGAGTAAGCATAGTCCGAGCTTAAAATGGCAATATTCTGTATTGATGACGTTTCACAGAAAATTTTTTATCTCAATAATCTGACAACGTGCTTAAAAATTTGATTCGACTCGTAGCGACTTTGTAAGACTTATGAAAAATTGAAACTAAAAATAAAGCATTTTTAATGCGAGAAAGAATTGAATATTGCGTGTGATGACATGCTGCACGTAATACGCCAGGAAAATACTTTGAGTTCCGAATTGACATTTCACTATTAAAACTGTTCAGAATGCGACATTGTAAATTCTACATTTCTCTCTCTGTGCGTTTTTACCTCGAACTTTATCATCTTCTGCACGTCATATAAGACTACGTGCTCATATATACACAGGCAGAGTACAAACGCACACGCATGATGTTCCCCACTCTACCTTTGAACAATCTGCGCAAGCCACAGAGCAAGCGGAATAACTGCGGGGTGTGTGGCGAGGTAAAGCGAGTGCACGTGGTTTAAATTAAATCCAGCTAATGTAACGGAGGGGATAAATTAGATCTCTGCCTGTGAAGCGTCTCTACTTCTCCTCTCCTCTCTTCTGCGCCGCACTCGTGCTCCCATCATTGTATTAGCCAATCTTGCTCTATCTTTACCTGCTTCTCATTACTTTTCCGATGCACAGCATATGAGGATATGGTGTCTATGTCCTGTGACGCGCATCTTCCAAAACATACATGCGCTGGTAACGTTGGAGACGAGTTTGGATTGGCTGTTGATGCTCTAAACAAACTCGGGCACATTTCTTCTCGTGTGCAGTCGTGATTATTGAAGCATGGTGCGGAGTAAACGCCCTTTTATGGCACGGTGAACGCGAAAAGCATAATTTTCTTAATTGTCAGTTAATTCCTAGTGATGCATCCACGGAAAGCCGGAGCCAGGCACAAGAACAGCACATGTCGACTCGAAGAATGACATTTAATTCTATTGTTAGGTCAAGTTGTCTCTCTGTAATGCACTACATGCAGGTTACAAAAGATGCGAAAAATGTCGTTACCATCCTTTTTTACCGGATTTTTCGCGGTTAAAATTACCGATGAAAAATATTTCGTTGCGATACGAGCGCTCGATTGTACACAACATTTTTGTAGTGGTACATAAACTTCAACTGTAAACTTTAAACTGGGCACAGTAAATTTTTTTGTTTAAATACTAATACTTTTTATTAATGCTTATATTTTATACACAAATAGAATACGGTATTCTTAAAATTAAGCATAGTATTTCCAAATTATTATAAATATATTATTGTGAATTTATGAACAAGAATAATGTAAGATTGCTTTGGATACATATTTTCTTACTTAATAAATCATTTTTTATTTGTATGGAAGTTTATTATGATAACGTTTATTGGATTTTGTTAACAAAATTGTTAACTGAAATAATAGTATTTCAAAATTTATGTATCAAAACGTACTGTTTTTAATTTTCTCTTTGTAAATAAAAGAAAATTTTAATCTTCATTTTTAACAACGTATAAATATGTCATTTGCGAAAATACTAGATGATTCAGATAATTGCTTTCTTTCTTTCTTGTTCATATGTACTTAAAGAGAGAAAATAATTTTCAAAAATAAATTTCATTTCCGCTCCTGCCATTGGATAACGATATGCCGTATATTACTGAGTCTAAAAGACTATCAAGACCAAAATGCTTTAAATTCACTTTAAAAATTTATATCATACTCTTGAAGATTTATAGCTTTAAAAATATAAGGAAATAATTAACTGTTTGAAAAAGCATCTTCCATACGAGCCAAAATAAGCTATTTGTGAAAAAATTTGAAATAAAAGAATGAAAATTATTCTTTCATCGAAAACAGATTAAATTTCTTTGTTTTCTCTCGATTCACTTTAATGCACACGTGTGGTTTTTACAAATATAATTAATTGAAATATGTTAAAGAAATTAATCAATTTCAAAGTTACATGGAAATTTTAATAATATACTCGTCTTTAGTTGAAGTTTTGCATAATGAGGAAAAGATAATTATAACTTTTGTATATCTGAATCGGATAGTAATAAAAATTTACATTTGTACACGACTCAAATCCGGTATACATTATTTTTAGAAAATTAAGCCAGTTTTTGTTTTATTAGTTGTTTCAATAAATATTAAGACTATATAAAGTAAAAAAGATGTAATCCTTGGTATTAATGCAAGAATAAAAGTATATTTTAAGTTTTACAAGTGACAATTTTTAATTGTACAAATACTGATTTTTAAATGAGTAAGCGTTTATACGTATACTGTACGTACATAAATGTTTAAAACAAGTAAACTGTGATAAATAATAGAGGTTTTGAAGCCGACTTAGTCAACGAAATACTAGCAACATAAGCAAAGATTTAAGTTCTGATAATTCACAGTTTCAAATTATACCTTTTATTCATATTCGAATATATAAAATTTAATTTAAAGGGATTTTAATCAAGTAATACTAACCACAGAAAACTGATAGAGATGAGAAATATGAAAATAATAAATTCATTGCGGTCACCTGTCTGCGGTCAAGTGAGAAAGACACAGAATTTTCTTTTAAAATGATTATAATAATTATAAAATATTTTCATTCGTTTATTTTTTTTTTATATCCATTGAGTAAAAAAAGGTTTCGTTTTTAAAGATTTAAAAATTCAGCGTACTTTCATACGTATCAAATCATTTTACTAAGAAAGCCAATAATCTTTTATCTTTTTTACAATTTTATTAGAAATTTAAAATTCCTAATATCTTTGTCTTTCAAATTTTAGGATGTAATTTTAGTATACAAAAAGAACTTACTTAAAATTCTTTTTTTTAATATGTAATGAAACCATAAATTTGTATATTGCATTAGTGTTCGTGCTTTCAATTTATTTTCAATCTTAATACATATTCTCGAATGAACTTAATCATAAGCAATGAAAAGGAATCAATTATTTAAATTGAAAAAAATTCTTTATTCTAGATTTTTAAATGTATTATGTATTTAACTTTTACATTACTCATTGATATCAGTTATACTAATATTTTATTGAACAGTATATATTTAAATATTGCATTCATAAAGAAAATTTTGCGTACTACATGTGTTTTGAAAGGGAAATATAAAGGGCTAGTTAAATATCTTGTTAAATTTTCGAATTATTATTTCACTTGATTATCCATCATAAAAATACGTGCGTACAGTACATCTTAATTACAATACAAATATGGCATGGATATTATACCAATATTTGTATTTTACATTGTCCGTTTATTGCAAATTACAAATACGTAATGAGAAGTAGAAGGTTAATTTCTGTATAATTACCATTTGTGAAAAAGAAAAAATTAGGTAGGCTATCGGATAAAAAAGAAGGAACAAAAAGAGAAATAGTTTAGAGAGCTGGAAAAATACGAAGCTGAATTTTGATCGTTATGAATTCTCTTTGAACCGCAAATTCCCGTGCAAAAATCGAGAACTTGTATCCAACGTACGCGCGATTAAATGAAGTTACCGGTAGAGTCAAAGAAAAGTTAAAGGTAGAAGAAAGAAAGAAAAGTTAAAGGTATGAAGAGAAACAATAGACGTTTCTCCTTCCGCTTCAGTTTTTTCTTTCTTGCAATTTTTTTCTACGTCAAAGCAATCTTGCACGAATGGTATTGCGATCTGATATGCATGTCGTATTAAAACAGATTGAGAATACACAAGAGGAAATGCGCGACTTGTTACATTATGAGTCTAAACGAGCAACAGTTCTGTCGTCGTTCTTTTTAAAGCTAACATTATAAATTCTCTTTTTATAATGTGTAAGGTATCATGTGTGAACGAATTTTATTATATTTTTCAAAGCTTCTTATATTCGTTTTTTAATATTTTAGGCAGAATTTTAAAATTCATGCTACATTATTTTATTTCAAGAGATAGAAATTCAATATATTGAATATTTATACTCATTCTAGAATATCAGAATTAATAAATTTATCGAGCCATTTTTTATTATCAGTCAAATATTTCACATATACAGTGGAATGCTAAAATAGTCTTTTAATTTAACCTTTCAAACACGAATCAAAGGCAAAAGCTTTATAAAATTTAATTCCTTCTTCTATTTGTATACTTAATTTATAAATTAGATTATCCATTTATCATATGATATATATAATTTGATTAAAAGAAACTTTTTACCATAACTATGATCATTTAATCTATAGATAACAAACGAAAAAAAATTAAATTAAAAAATTAATATCGATCAATTTTATATTTCAATTTCTGCTGAAATTTTAATTAAAAATTTTTATATTGCTTAAACTTTAATAATAGAAATCAAATATTAATAATATTACTTGAATATTGATGCTATGCACTTAATTAAAAATTGTAACGTGTATTAATTGTTAATATCATAGTTTAAATCTCCACAAACACAAATTTTAACAACTGGCGATCACGTGTTTACAAATATATTTATATACTGTCACATACATAAACGTAAATTTTTTAATACAAAAACTCACTATACAAATTCGCTGTTGATAACTGTTTATTTGAAAAAAATATTTTGTAAACAACTAATTTTATATATCAGAACAATTATTTATATATATTCGTGCAATATAAGAATTAAATGATCTGGAGATTTATAACTTTAATAAAATTTTAATAGTTTTTAAATACTGATCCCTACGTTATTTATTATTATAACTCAAATAAATAAACAAAAATTTTTTTAAAATGTAAATTTATAATCATCATAAAAGTACTGTTTATAATCTATAACAAATTCGTAAATCATAGTTCAACTGTATCAAATAAAAACTTTCAAATGAGAGGGTTGAATGTAATATAACCTTAATGACTCTTGGTATACTAAATTAATTTCAGTTTTTCATAATAAAATATTAATTATTTTTTTGCAAGTTTAAAACCAATATAAGAAGTGTTAATAATCAATATAGAAGGTATTCGGAAATATGAAATAATGTGAAGTAAAATTTTATTTTTAAATTTGCAGATAAAATGCTTAAAAGCTTGAAATATATATTTATAAATTAGTTTCTATAAAGTAGCTTTACATGTACAGGATGTTGTTTCGTTACATTTTAAACACATATCGGAGAAAAATATCGATAAATGTTTACGCTTATTCAACATCAAGAGATAGTTTCTTTACGCAACTATTACACCAATTTATTAACATAATCCCTGTTCTTTTCCACGTTACCTTAATTCAAGTTGCAGCCGAAGTAACATTAAATATTAATCTTTTTAATTTTGCTCCTTTGAATTAACAGAGTAGGATTAATGAGATCTTATAATCCTAAGTTTTCTTTCGAAAATACGTTGTGCAATCGTTTGAAGTATTCATACAAGATAGTACATTTGAATCTACATAAATAAGCGAATGAATTTATATGCTCAAGCTCTGTTTGTAATATATATTATTCACTTTTCTTTGCTTAGAACTAATACTAAATTATCTTGTGCAATTTTACAGTTAATGCACAGAGCAATCGATAGAACTAGTAACAGAAATAACATATCTTGCAAAACTCATAAAAACATTCGTCTTGTTTATGTAACTAAAAATTTTATTAACTAAGTATGTAAATCTTCGTTAAACAAACATTCATCAATATGCAGAAGCACATATTTCTTGCATATACCTTATGCCATTACTTTATCTTCACGTAAGCATGCGATTTATCAAAATAATTGCTTATGGTTCTTTATCTGCGAGGGGGGAAAATTGTGAAGAAATAAAATATGAAATAAAATTATATTCGCTCACACGTGTGTGCGCGAGGGAGAGAGAATAATTAGATGCCTCCGTCGGCAAAACGGCGTCTACACTTCCCGCCTTACTACTTTTCCACTTTTATAATATGCAGCTTACTCAGGTACGATAGCTCACAACCCTCGACGATGGCTAAAATCAATAAAATTCTTGGTCTAGGCAAGCGTATACATTGTGTGAACCACAGTGCCGTTGCAGCTATGCATCTTCAATTTGGCTTTTTCACAACGTGTTTTCTAGGAAAAGCTATTGTCTTGCATATCCAATCTTGAACTTTTCAGAAATTGAGTAGAGAATTATTTTTAATATCTTTTTACTGCTCCACTGTCCGAAAATTTATTTTCATGAACATTACGAATAGCTGTTAATTACTTGCTACTATTTACATAAAGCATTCAGAGTTTTATTCACGCGGATACTTATTTAATTATATTTTTTAAATATGTTCCGTTAATCGTCTGTATCAAAAGACTGCATAAATATACGTAAAATTAAGTGTACATCGTAAAATTTAAGATTATCTATACATGTGGTGCAAACCAAAAATTTTAACCAAATTAACTTCTTCATGATCTCTATTTTCACTTGTTGGCAATAGATCTTTAAAATAATGTACAGTTACCCTTGGATTTATCGAAGAGTGCTTTTTTGAATCATAGGACCAATACAGATAATTATAAACTTTTTAACAATTTCATGAAAGAGAAAATAAATTTTTCTAATACTTTGTGGTTAAGAGACAAAGATTCAACCTATACAGCAGTAGTTACTTTTTGTCATAAAACATAATGATATTGATCACTATCGTAAAATAAAACATTCTTTATCAAATTTTTTATTACTATGTTAAACCAGAAAAATTATGTATTGCATATTGCACAGCTTCCGTTGGTGTTCAGTAGCCAATAAAAGAATATTACTTTGTCGTTATAGGTATAAAGTTACGTGCTTTCAAGATACTTTAACAATTTTATCGATATCGTAATGAATATTGAGTTATTTCATGAGGAAACCAACCACAGAATACCTGCGATCGCCTAAAGCATGCCATCCGATTTTTATAGCAATTATATTTTTATTCATTTTATATTATCAATTTCTAATTACCATTATTAAAATTTTATACCCTTTCTTAGAAAACAATGCATTTAAAATCGACGATATTAGTACAGAATAATAAACAAATCTTTCTTGAGTTTAAAAATTATTTAATAAAAATTATAAATTTTTAAGGTTATATGTATATTTGTTATATATAAATACAAAATCATGTTCATGATTTCGATACACGTAAGATAAATAATAAATATATTTTAATAACATTAATAACAACAATAAGAAAAATGATCGATGTAAAATGAATTAATGAAAATCTTAAATTAATTTTCGAATACAAATGTCGCAGTAAAGGCTAAATATTTTATTATTAAATAAACTCGATTGATCAATATTCTGTTAAATATTATAAATTAAATTAATTAATAATTACTGTTCTGTAGATTTATAAAATGATTCATGATACTAATATTATCGTAATTTAAAAGATAGGGTAAATTTTTACAAATTTAAAAATTTGATTTTAATTTCAATATTTCTTTAGGATGTCTAAATTTGCGGAACGTTGGTGAAACCGTAAATATATTAAAGCTTGCCCACAAATATTTATGTTTCTAATGATCTAATTATTCTCTCCGAAATTAACAGTTTCAGATATGCACTTTTAATTCATTTATAAATATCTAAAATTTATTTAAGTATTCATTTTTAGCTAAGTTCGAAATTATTAAAGAGTTCCTCATAATTGTTTTTATACATACAGATTTTCTCTGAATCTATTAATTACTAAGATATGTTTATTTGAAAATTTTCTACGAATATTACATTTAAACAAAGAAAATCCTAATTTAATATAATTTATAATGTAATAACGAGAGAATTTTTTAAATTTTTTGAAATAAAACTTGTTTCTTTATAAATGTGATTTCTTCATTTTTATAAGGCTAAATTTGAAATAAGTAAGATGAAAATTTTTAAATCCTACAAACTACATAATTTTTTTATTACTGACATGAAATTTACTCGAGTATTTTCTCAAACGTCACATGTACACGATAATCGAACGCAATATTTTTTTGTTATCATTTGAATTTGAGTTAATATGCAACATAATTCGATCTTGTGCGCTAGACAGACTTAGGCAAATAATACGATTAAGTGGTATCAACGCTTGCGTAGGGTGCAATTTCTCTGGAAATGCACACGGCCATTTCATATAAAACTGAAGATCCTTCGACAGATGTTGCTCCAAATGATTTTCATCTTTGTTTTCCCCGTTTTCCCTTTTATGGTGTTTATCGAACGCGTGGTTCTCACACTCACGCAATAAATAACGTCCAAGACATCTATCGAAAGCTCCCAAAGCCTCGAGCGGTACAAAAGAAAGATTCGGAAAAATCCTCCCACAAGAGCAGAGTTGAGCATTAGTGACGAGGGCCGCCCACCCCAATGGCACCAAACAACCCTTCGGAACAATTGGTGAACATCGAAAGGCCCCGCTAGTCTGGCATCCGCCGCTAGATGGCGGTGCTAATTCCTGCACAATTCACGCGCGCGCGCGCCGACCGGTGTAATGCGTGAGGGAGGGAGAAAGCTCCTGTTGTGCTGCCGCCACTCTGGGACACACGACGGCACGGCTGTCAGACATCGGTCGACGAGGAACTTCAGTTTGTGCCGCGCCGCCGCGAGACGTTGATCGTGTTTTATTTCTGTTGACGCTCTGCACGACGGAGGATCATCGCGTGCAACCGGTCGACCGTTTCGTTTTTTTTTTCAGTTCCTTACTTCTAGCCTCTGCAATCGATCCTGAAATCGATTCCTCAATGAACCTTGTATTGCCTCGCTCGCTGGGGTGTTTCTTGTTGGGAGAGAAGGTGACCGGAGGATCGAGGATCGAGCGCGCGCACATGAGCGTTCGGTGCCGCTGAAAGCGCGCGGATCGTTTCGCCGGTGGAGTTGCGAGGGAGGTGAGGAAGTTTGTGCGGTGATATGACGTTGGATGAGTAAAAAGGAGTGTGTGGGGTGATCGTAAGCACGAAAAAACAGTTGTTGGTTTTGCCGATCCGCGACTCGCGTGGAAAGGCAGCGTTTACTCGAGCATTTGGTGAGACGAGGAGAGAAGTAGGAGGGTGAAAGGCTGCTTTATCGGAGAGCGCACGCAAACCCCCATGATATCTTATCTAGTGTGGTTCGTCCGACTAGTTGGTTCTGGTGTTGTACGTGAATCGCTTGCTGCGTTGTCGAGGGCTTGGAGTACACGCGCATGTGAAGGTGAGAGTATCTGTGCTCAAGTCCACCTTTTTATTTTTTTTACTTTCGACCAAAATCGTGTTTTTATCGCGTGATTCCAAGAAGAGCCTCGAAGCCACTAACTTCCGTGAAAGAGTCCAAAATTGTGGTATCAAATATTTACGTGTGCGAGTCCAATTTCCGAGTGGCTTATTATTATGTGTAATAATGGTCAGAAGGAAGAGAGAAGTGGCGCTTGTTGCCACAGAAAGTAAAGAAGCTCTTTTGAATTTTTGAACTATCCTAATTTGTTCTCATCTGTTGCGTTAATGATGTTATAATCGAATATTTGGATGAAACCTCTTATTCCTATGATCGTGGAAAGTACAACTGATAATGGGACATTTGGAGTTCTGTAAATGATACAATTAAATTCCATAGCAATTATTCTTTGCATATAATCATCCGAGATTAACGATTAAATTTTTCATCCAAACATTTACTTTTCGCAATGATAATTGTAATGATTCCATCGTTATCTTTAAAAAGAAACTTGTAATTACACCATTCAAGAGCTTATAAAGAGTAAACTTATAAGGTTTGACCGCGGATATAATTATATGACATACATGTACGTATATAATAACACATCAAACTTAATTACCGAAAGCGAATATCTTTCAAAGGTTACGTTATTTTTGGACTTATTATGCAGAAAGGTACTTCTTTTAAGATTTGAAAGAAATTTAATTGAATATTAAAATTTACAAAAGTAGGTCAAACATACTATTTTAAGCATTGTTGAGTTTTTATGGCAATCAATCAAATCGTTCAAATAATGATAGTTCCTGGATTATAAGATGGTACAGAAATTTCTAACGCTCTTTGAACTATACTCTCTATACTATTATTTATATAATTACTTGTATCTTTGAAAAGTTGCTTTTTCGTTTTGAATCGAACAATAATGATATGAGAAAAATATTATCTATAATAGGATTATTTCAACATAAAGACTTCTTTTATAATGTAAAAAATCATGAATGTCTTAATTAAAATACTCTTTTATTTAATATTACATTTTATATTATTTTATTTGCATTAATATTAATTCATATAAAGGAATCGCATTTAATATTTCGGCATATCTTTAAATTAATCTATAAATAAACGTGTTCGGTTTAAGAAATATATAACAACGAATATGCGTCACATTGTAGACGAATCGAAGATATACAAAAATTGCATAAATTGGCTAGAATTAATAAATAAATCTCTCAATTCTGAATTCAAGAATTTCCTGATACTTACGGTCTATGTACACGAAGCCAAATATATTAAACGAAAATCTAGATTTACTAAGTATAATTAACAGAATGTAAAACTGATATTTTAATAGTGAGAAATTCATACTTTTTACGATTTATAGTTAATAAAGGATGAAAATGAAATGTCTTCTACTTCACGCTAGTCGACTATATTACTGTTTAAAAATTACTTGCGCTATACCAGCAGTTTTCCTGTAAAACGCAAGCATTAACACGCACATTGTAAAACAACTTATGTAAAAATGTAAAAATGCTAATTTTTTTAATATTTCTTGTACCACTCCTGGTGATGAAATCTCAGACATTTTCATCGTTCGATATGTTTCGTGCAAATATTGCATACATTCGTAACTCTTGCCTGAAATAAAAATATTACTGCACAAATTCATCGGGCAAGTGCTAAAACTTATTTGAAAAAGAAAAACAATTTGAAAAATCACACATTTCCTATAAAGAAGGTACAAGACGAAAAATGAGATTAAGTCACTGATTATCGACAAATGAAAAGCACCATATAATACTCGTCTCTCACACCTTCGTCGCCGCTAAAGCGAAATTCGTTTCAAAGTTAGTGTCAAGCAAGGCAACCAAAATGATTTTGTCGTTCAAAGACAAGTTGCCCGTTTGGCTCATAAAATAGTCTTCCCGTCGTTTTTCACTCTCTCGCATTATCCAAAGTCCCAAATTGACTGTAAAAGCTGCTTTTACGCTTGCACAAAGCGCGCGATGGTCCAACGTCGCACTCCCAAGAAAAGTATCGATCATCCATAAATTACGTGACGTTTAAAATACAAAAAAAAGAAAAAAACTGAGAGAAAAATAAGCGTATTTAGCAGGCAATATATCGAACTTTCATCCGTCCGTCCGTCCATCCATCCATCCATCTCTACCTATCCTACGTATAATAAATCAAAGCGTCGGAAGAAATCACGCGAGTGCGACCACGCGAAGCCGAAATAGTGTCGCTCGACTCGCGACGAGCGGCGTTGATCGGCCTCGAGAGAATATACGAATACAGATACTCGTACAGAAGAGTAACATAAAGACCTGGTTGGCGTTTCCGCTCGGGTTCCCCCGGTTTTATACGTCCTTATAAAGCTCTGGTCTATTTCGTCTCCGCAATCTCTATCTCTCTTTCCTCTTTCAATCGATCCAAGGGAACGACGATAACCATAGCGAAGGGGAGCAGAAACTACGGCTGTATTATGTGGAAGTGTGTGGCTCTGGGCCCAGGTGAAAATATGCTCGCTCTTCCCTTTTCTTTCTTTTCAACGGCGCGTAGGGTGGACGAAGATTAATCCCGTAAGTCCCGGGCTAGAGCACGTCGTATAATGGACCTTTTCCACGCGGCGGTTCTCCTCCGTATCTTTTATGGGCCACGTGAAAAGTTGCTTGATTATTATTATTATTTTTCGTTGATTGTCAGTGAGGTCAGAAAACGTTTAAAATTTCGTCGTTGTTTTTTATTTCATTCGGAGATAAAAGAATCGGTTGCTACTTTACGTTTTTTCTCTCTTCTTTTTTTGCTTCGATGGGTTCATTTGCATTATAACAGAAGTATTAGCGAGTGTAAGGGGAAGGAAGACTTTGAGATTTTGACTTTTCCCGTTGAGCTCCGAGACTTTTTGTAATGAAAGGAATATTGAACGAATTCTCGAAAAAATTCTTAGTGCCTCTCGTAAATTACGCCATAATGAAAACTCCTAAAGGAGCTCATCAGAAAATATCATGCTTTTAATACTGGTAAGAATATTATAAAGCTGCAGCAAAATGGACGATATTGATTTCTGTGTCAGGAAAAAATTTACAAATTCAAAGAAAATAAGATGGGGTTTTCCAGGATGAAAGGGCTGGTAAATTATCGCTCCAATATGCTTGGCTTTACTTGATCCATTTATCAAATGATTCTGTAATATACAGTTTCACATATTCACCGTAGATTCCATAGATTAATCATCGGTATAAATATTCGATTTGGTAAATCTAGAGCTTATTCACGAAGTAAAAAAGGTGATAACTGAATAAGAGGGGAATATACTAAATCGATTAGAAATTTTTGTCTTTCCGTGGAGCCTTCGATTAAGCTTGCAAGGATTATTAGTTTGCCTCTAGTTTTGCATCGATACATGTACAATACATACGCGTTATATTCCCGCACCCCCGTTTAAACTCGCAATGGTGAAGGCTTCGCTGGATCAGAGAAGCCGCCGCGCCGACGGGATTAAATCCGAGATTCTCGTGCGACTTTTAAAGAATCCGGAACAGTGAGTGAGGTGAAAAAAAAGTCTGCAGTTGTATAGCAGTTTTCTAAAAGTTGGCTCAAATAAGAGATTAGAAGATTACCAACGTTATCGCATGTACGAGGTACAACAATTACGAATAAAAAGTTTGTCCACTATTTTTGTTTGTTTCTTGTTCCTTAAAGTATAACAATTATTAATAATGGATTATTCTTTATTTTTTTAAGGAATCCAGCATTGTATTTACAATGCAAAATGTTTACCAATATGCAACGATATTCAATCAACGTAAAACACCATTGGTAATTTTATATGCGTTATTATGTTTACAATTGTTGAAAGAATCAATTGCGAAATATAATATAGAATATCTAAAATTCCGTTCCACTTGAACGCAATAATCAGCAATAATAAAAAGAAAAATGTATAGGCGTGCAAGGAACTTCTTACAAGCTCCTGCTTTGGCACACGAATTCGATGTCTCCGAGAGCACCGAAAGTCCTCGAAATTCGAATCTTGTGTATTATCGCCCGACATTCTAAGAAGACTCTGTAAACGAGAGTAAGAAAATTGAAGGGATAGAGTCTTGGGAAAATCTCTTAGTGCGTTCAAATGGTTCGAAAATGGTTAAGTAGTTTCCATCGTACCGAAATCGTTCCGTTTTCATTGCTCGATAAAATGAGGTGAAAGTGCAAGCTTAGGGTGCGACCCGTGTTTCTTCGTTCCATCTCGAAGAGCCGCTAATTTCTCAGTTCGCGCACACCCTTAATGCTGATGCTGTGGTTGTGGATGTCGTGACGCGTAATATTAATTTGACGCGCACCACGGAAAACTTGACACCCCGTAGTCATCGGTCATGTGCGCTTCGTGTACAGAGTTTGAACTGTCTTATCTAAAAATAGATCGAAAATAACGTTATAGCAAAGTAACCGAACCGAATCCGTGCACTTTATTAAAAACAAAGATATTTATCTCGTGTGTCAAAGTTTCGGTTCTCGACAAATTTTAAAAAGGCAAATTTGCTCCTCCGATTATATAACCCAATAAACGTTCGTTGAACATGCTCTTGTGGACGTGAGAAACAAAAATTTATTACTTGACGCATTTATATACGAGTAAAAGTGTGCGCATCTATGGTATTTTTTTTAATATTGACACTGTCTGCCTGTAATTTCTAATTATTACGAATTCTCCTGATGAAATATCTTTGTGCGTTAGATGCCGTATTGCCTACCTAGCCCGTGTATACCTATATTTTTTGAGAAATGTTGTAATTATGTTCAGGTATGTTTCTCATTCATTAATCTAGAGCATACGAATTTTTGGGTGCTCTCGTAAATCCTCGACGATTGACTCGATCCATGGACGAGAGAGGGACCCTCTATACGTGTGTAGAAAGGATATCAATTAATCGTGATAGTGCAACGGCTACTGCTGCTGCTGCTGCATTTTTTTTTAAGGAAATTTTTTGCCTGCTGGCGAGTATTGTGGCAATGGATGGGAATTGAAGGTGGGATGAGATTTTGAAAGAGCCAGTGGAGACGATTCGCAAAATTTGTCAAAATTTTCAAAGAGAATGTGATTGATTCGGTCCGCGTGTGTTCTTCCTTTTTTAATGATTTTTAATTTGACTTGAACGAAAATGTAAAATTCATATTTTCGTAAAGCAGATTTCGTTTAACAATTGAAAGACTTCTGTTGGCTAAATATTTTTTCTGTACACCAATAATAATCATAAATATATAACATTTTTTCCATGCGAATATATCGAAAGACCCATTCTTGTATTTTTAATGTTTTTAATCTTTATTCCTTA
The DNA here is from genome assembly GCA_018907045.1 of Wiebesia pumilae. Taxonomy (NCBI): domain Eukaryota; kingdom Metazoa; phylum Arthropoda; class Insecta; order Hymenoptera; family Agaonidae; genus Wiebesia; species Wiebesia pumilae. The sequence goes on along the minus strand of JACCHZ010000149.1, from coordinate 804,829 downwards.
GTTTACTAAATTAATTTAGTGTGTTATAATAAAATTGATGTCATATTATATATCTTTTTCATTATTTTTGCGTAATTCTGGGATATATTCATACATTCTCATTCCATTCTTGATATAATAATAATCTTGGCTTATATAATTCAATTAATTGACAAAAGTTTAATAATACAACGTATAATTATATGTCACATTGGCGAAGGAATTTGAATTCTTTTCAATTCCTTATTCGTTTTTCTTTAAATACCGAAAACAAATCATAGGATTTCATTACTTCTCTAAGGCACATAATAAAGCCGCTTTTCCCAATTATTTCGAATATACTTAATTATGCTAACTTAAGAAACTTCATGCCCATAAATGCTAAAGTATTACGTTCAATAGGTGAAATATAGTCAAAAAGAAAGTAGACAATTAAGTTAACAATTAAAAAAAAGCGTCTACTTTGCCGTTCCAAAAATAAAGGTAAAGAAGACAAAACATTAAAAAATTATAAAGCCAAATTGGTGTTAAAGTTTGCATTCAAAGACAAAGAAAACATCTACTACTACGTTTAATATATGTATGTACTAATATTATTATTTCTTAAAATGGTGTTTTACATATTTATGTAATTAATTAAAATTCTGCTTTTTTGTGCTCTTTTCATTTAAGCGGTTAGATTTACTTTGTTATTTCGTTGTTATTGTTATATAATAGACTCTAATAATTATTTTAACAAGTACATAAAAGTATAACGACATTTAAAAGTAAGTTACGCAAATTAAAATTAATAAAAAATGATATTTGTTTTTTTTTGTTGTAAAAAGCATAAATAAAATTTGGCTTTTATGTAATTTTATGTAATTCAGTGTGATTCATCACGTTAAAAAGATACATAGAAATTCTTATTTTTAATTGTCGTAATAATATTGAAAAATTCTTTGTTTAAAATCATGTATAATACATTTACGTTGAAGTGAATGAAATTACTTTTATAATGATTATTTATTAGATACTTAGCTCAATGACTTATTACATAAAAAGTTATAGAAACCGTTCCTCAAGATTTATAGATCGATAATTGAATTTAAAACAGCATCTCAGTGTTCATTATAAAATTCATATTCTTTGAAGATGAGATAACGAAGTCAGTACGCCTCTCGTATCATTCAATCATTCAATCTGACTGTAAGTCTCACTTTGTTCTATGCTTTAAGTCCCCCCCTATCTAACATTCTTACTCTTTCTCTCTTTCTGTTTCTTTCTCTCCGCCGCTCGATTCGTTCACTTTTGCCCCACTTTCACCTCCACACAGACAGGGAAACATTGTTTTCATCCTAATCATTCATAAATTAAGTACGGGTTGGTATAGGCACAAGTACAATATAAAGACGTCTTCGGCTGCGAACACCAAAGCGCGATAAGGACGAAACATTAATTCGATGTTTATGTGACTGTGACTGGAGACTCGTTAGTCCAACTGCGAACCGACTTCATAATACCAAGCATTTAAAGCGTGGCACATAGAGCGATAAACGGAGACAGAGAAGTTCACAATGCGTCCGCCCGCGATATGAATTATAAATGCACACGAGCGAACGGCTAATATTAATGAAACGCGTGCGCACGCGAGTCGGTGTTTCGTATCGAAAATGAAGACTTAATGCTGTATGTGTGCATAATACGAAGCAATGATATTCGATGAAAAGCCGACCAATGAAGCGTTTCGAATTATGATTGATAGGTAGTGTGACATAACCTATTAATATTTATTGTTTCGTGGTATTTATTCGTGGATGAAACTGTAAATACCCGAGGGTATTATTGGTTTTCAGTTTGGTTAGCATGGGAAAACTTTTAAATCTAAAAATCGGACAAATATAAATTTATTATTAATATTATTAATATATTGAGGTAAATAAGAAATGGTAACATTAGACTATTTTTCAAAAGCGAAATATTGTAGCATAATTATGTTTTAACACATCATATGAATATGAACGATATTTGTCAATTACCAAATATTATTTCTCGTTAAAACCTATAACAATGATTATTCTTGCCCAAGTGTTTACAATATAATAAAATTCTTCCAAACAGTATCAGCGCAATAATTTCCTTCTTTAAATGATGCGCATAATTATTCTGTTTGTTAAAGAAATAATCTTGCAATATAATTGCTTTAGTAATAAAAATATTATATTTTAAAAATGACATTATTTTTTATTTATTGTAAATTAATAAATGAGATGACTAACTTACAGTTCGAGACTATCTTAATTTGACTTTCATATTACCTATTACGAGATAAAATGAAACTCGACGAGGGTTATCGATTTTTCTCCCATGCAAGAGCAACACAGACCACCACCAAATTCCGACAACGAAATGTAATTATGAAAGTTTTTAAGATACGCTGTTAAAAAACCGCTCAATTATAAACGATATGCTCGTAACTGATATGAAGATGCTGTGTTACGAGTGAAATAAAAAAGAATAAATTTTATCTTCGAAAAAGAGTCGAAGGCTAATCGTTAATTCGCGCGACACAGCCACACGAAGATTGCAGGCTTCATTATCCCTTCTCCTTCTTTCACTTCACGTACCACATCGCGTATAGCGAGATACAAATGTGTACCAGTTACACTGTAGGAGTTAAATCTGTAAAATTACTAGCATAACCATTGCGAACCACTTACTGTATAGCAAATTAATAGCTCAATAATTTGAAGTTTCAATTTTCGGTTTGTGTAAGGATTTAACTAAGATTACATAATTTTAAGCTTATCTGAAGCAGAGTACAGATGATTGTATAATTTCGTACGATAACCAAGCAATTGATGACTAATATTCTTGCTTTAAATATTACAAAATTGATATTATTTGATTAACTTTTGCAAGGGTATAAAATTTCATTCGTGATAAAAATTTTTTAGAAAATAACATTTGTAGAACAATTATAATTTGAATGTTGTAAAATCTGAATTGAATGTCAGTGTTTATAGATTTAGAGCACCCAATTGAGTTAATAAATAAAAAAATTAATTTATTCACGATAAAAGCATACGTTGGCACAAAGCCATAATAACAAATAACACTTAACACAATTAAATATAAGACGTGACCTATGATTTTATCTCGTTACCAGAAATGCTCATTATATATTTTGATTAAAAGATTAAAAATAAATCATGGAAGTTTATTAAGTATTTATTTTCTTTGAAATTTTTCATCCAAGATAATCCACTATCTTAATTACATTTTTCCCAGAATTAAATAAAAGTAGTATACAGCTTTTATACATATATATAGACTACCTTAATAGGAAGAAATAAATAAATAAGTGTAAATGAAATAAAGAAGAAAATGGAGAATTGCGAAGCAACAGAACGGTTCTGCAGCTCACTCGTAAGTTTATATAGCGAGGAGATGTAGAGTAGAGTAAGCTCTTGCACGTCGTTGAAATAATCGAAATGCTAATTATTCATTTGCATAATTAACACTCGCGGTCGCAATAATGTCCACATATAGTGTACGAACCAAAGAAAAAGAAACGAGTTAGAAAAAGAAGACAGGAATATTAACGTCAAGGCTTTACGTTTTGAATATTAAATCCTCTCTGTGCGCTGAGCTTATCTTCTTGCTGAATCTTCTTTCTCCGTTTTTGCTTATTTCTCAACTCATTTTATCACCAGGACAGCGATTAATAAACGATAAGGCGATAATGAACAGAAAATGGTAAATAAATAAAAACAAACATTTAAAATACAGAAAAAAGGCGGAGAGGAAGCCGTATTTCATATTCGCGAATCGCGTGATCGTAAACTTCGAGGGTGCCGTATGTTTGTTATACGTGGAGAAATAAATCGAAAGTTTCGTTTTGCGAGTACGGGTAGCGCATGGAAGTGTAATTGTAAAAGTGACTTCAATTAACAATATATAGCAGTTTTTCTGGTGACCGATGCTGAATTTTCACGCGACGCCAGCCACAAATAATTAAATTCATCGAACAGAAAGTCAATTACGAATGTATATTTTCCCGAGAAAGTCTATGGTAGGTTGTTGTTGTTGTACGAAAATTTGGGAAACTGCGTGGAAATTATCTGTCAATATGGCTTGAAAACAACGAATTTTTGCAAAATAAATTGATCCTGAAATGTCCACGTTATTGTTATCATTTAAATGATCGCATATTCAATATCTTTTCAACTTACGCGTACCTAATGTACTTGGACTTGACGATAAAATCATACAACGTTTCAGCTTATACTAAAATCAGTGTATTATAAATGCTTTTATTTTAAATAAGAATCAATGTCCAGTGCCGCATAAAACCTTTATGATAAACAATCAAATTCTGAGTAAGTTAATTCAATTCTAATTTTTTAACGCTTGAAAATAATGAATACATTTTATATCCTAAGCATTGCTAAAATTATAAATACTACATACGTCTGTGTGTATATATATATATATATATGCGTGCACTTATAATCATTAATATTATATCTTCTACTATAATTACATCTAGATTCATAGCCTTTTATTACTTTGTATTTTATTTACAAATGTAATTATTAGTTATTTCTATACATAATACACTCTCACATTCAAATATCATATTTGCATTTATTACATTTTACCATGAGTTAATTATTTTCCAGCATCAAACAAATTAATAATGAACCGAATAAGAATTTATTTTATGAAATTATACCTGAATTCAAATTCCATTTCGTAAGGAAATCACAACTTACGAGAAATTAAAAGAAAGTAATTCATAGATGAATGTGTTTATGAAAAGCTTATAAATGATATTGCATTCTCTTCTTTGATTATATCTTTTAACACCTTAATCTTTTTCATTTTTCTTTTAAACAATTAAATTTTTAAGACTTATTTTAGAAAGCATTATTTTTGGTTGCTTTACAAACTTCAAGTTGCGAGAAAAGAGGTACTCTGTTTTCTTTTATGCAGGATAAATATTATGTTTTACATTTTTATTAAACATTTGAAATTTATCTGTTCAAGATTTGTTAGGTTTTTCTAATTTATTATAAAGCGTAAATAGTAACTTATAAAAATATTAACCACTTATTAACTTGTTTTTTATATTTATCGTAAAATAATTAATTACATTATATTAAAAATATTATCTGTTTTTATAAGTAAGTGTACTATATTTCAAAAATAAGTAATATTTAAAAACTATGTGTAGACTTTTTTATAAGCCTTACAATATTTATTATTTTATTGTGTTTGGTAATAATAAGATTAAAAATCTTAGAAGTATGGTTAGACTACGAAAATACTTAGGTTCAGTTATAAGCTAAGCTGTCAATTACGAGTGTCTGTAAATGAAAAAAGAAAAGAAAATAGGACAGTAAGAATAATGGCTCTTAATAACAATCGTTGGTTCAGATGAAAAAGATCACTTATGTATCGTGAACTTTAATTCTTTCGTGCTACGTGTTCATCAACCATTTTTATCACAACTCTTTCTCCTTTTATGTTAAAGACTTTCCTAATTCAAATAACTTTTGTCCGCTAATACCTAGAAGGTAACAATATAATTAAATATATTCTTGCTTCGACTGCATAAGGCAGTTATCCCAAATGTTATCAACTCCAATACACTTACTAATTTTTAAGGTTATAATTAAAACTTTAGAAATATATTTAATCATGATTTATTTACATAGAATAAAGAAAGAGTAACTACATGATTTATCGGATTGTTTATGTCGTAAGTAATTACGGCATAAATAAATATATTATTGTATGTAGTTGCAATAAAATGAAAGGTTCACTCGAAATTTCCTATAGTTAATTTCAATTTTCTCCAACTGAAAAACTCGAATATTTATCACAATAATTCATACCTACGTTCGTAGAAGTTTCTATCTTTCTCTCTTCTTTTATCTCCTTTTCTTTCCAAGTTTTTCAATGAGCGAGCTCAAATACGCTCATATAAACACAGTTGGTTTGCTTCTACCATGAGTAATTACAGGATTGGCGTTAATTGCCCGTTATACTTCTAGCCGACGGAAAAGACGCACTAGAGGTCGTCGCCGCCGCGGCCGCTGCCAAAGCTGCGGGACTTAGAACTGCGAGTGCGAACGGTGATTTACGAAGTCGAATTCGCCGCTATGCGGGGATCGTTTTCCTTCTCTTTTGTTCTCTTTCTTCACAGGAATGTGTATGTACAAAGAAACGAGAAGATAGTAGAGTGGGAAGTCGAACTCGTTCGAATCACCTTTTATTAACGGGCGCTGTGTTAATGGTTGTAACACGTCTCGAGGAAAAAAGGCTCGAATACAAAGTACCGTAATCAAGTTAAAACTAGAAGGTGGTGGTTAAGAAAAAGTAGAAATGTGGTAAAGAAATGGAATTTCAGATCGATCGCAGTGTGATTCTATCGTTGGAAAAATTGAAGTACTTACATATTATGCGCTTTTCTAATATTTTGTAATATTTTGGTTAATAGGATACTATATTATTAGAATAGTGAAGATTTTCAGATCAAATGATACATAAAAAATTATCTTTCGAGTCTAATTATTTAAGAAGTATTAATTACGGTTTTATATCATCCTTTCAAATGTACAAGTTTTTAAAATTAAATTTGTCAAAATTTTGAATTTTAACAAGTATTTCCTAGGATAATCCTATTTGTTGTAAATACCAATATGATTTGTGTCACTATTCTGTCTCACATACATTTACGTAAATTGAGAAAGCCTAGTATGTGAGAAAGATAAAACATTGATAAAGATGAATAATAATCCAATTTTATACTATTGGTGTATATCTGTAAACACCTAAAAACACTTTCTTATACGCGACACTGAGAATTTAAAAGAATAGATAGACTGATTAAATTAGATTACAAGCTTGATCGCAAACGTTAATGCCTCTAATGAATATCTTGAGAATCAAAATGGCTATGCAAAAATATGATCTTATCTAATATAAAAAATGTCCGTCTGAAATTATGGCTACTTTGTCGTATAACTTTATCTGTGTAAGGCAAATGGCAGATAAGAATGGAATCGCGAGTAAATAACTTGGATAAAGCCGTATGTACTCACACAATAAAATGTGGGGCACTCGGTGTAGTTTGCTTAACCCAGCGACGGTACTCATCTATTCGAAATGATTGCATTTTCTTGCCCTGTATTTTTCGCCTCACAAGTTCGGGTTGGTCGCTTTTTTGAAGGCACTAGAACGTACACGTTTGGCAAACTCTGCGTACATTCAGTGGCGTCCTTTGTATATCCAAGAAAGTGCATTAATGAAAAGCGTGCGGGTGCTTTTCCTACTTTCTATATTTTCGCCCTTGCTGGTAGCTACATCGTGGCCATTTATCTGTTCGCATTCTCGCGCTTTTTGCATCCGCGTATGATGCGTGCATACTTGCCGCTGTTAATCATCTTCATGAATGTGTTCGTGCTTTTCCTCTCCTTCCACTACCTTATGATACTTCAAAGCTTTTGAAAATGTGACCGCAATGGAGGTACCGAGAACCACTGCTGTGTCCATTTATGTATAGGAAGGAAGGGTGCTTTTAAATATTTTTACTGTACGATTAATAACGTAATTTAAATCAATAGCAATTACAGTTTCAAAATTCCACCCAGATTTTTGATATTTATGTGTTATTTTTTAATTTGATAGTTAAAAAATATTGAATATTTAATTTTACTCTTTTTGAAACTTTTTTTGTATTATAGGTAAAGAAATGGAAAGGAAATCTTATATACTCAGCAGAAGAGCAATCATTTTTATGAACCGAGTTTTCTCTACAATGAGAAAACTTTTTTATTTAAAAAATGTTCATTACTCGCATACATAAAAATATTTTATTTTACTTCAATAAAGATTTCTGAAATATTAAAAAAAGTAAATCTTTTTATTTAATAAAACAATACTTTGTCCGATAGAAATTCATGTGCAATTTAATAAATATAAATTAAATTTTAAATTACTTGTGAATTCATACTTAGTATCGAAGTCGTCTACAAAGTCTTTTATCCATGTATAGAATGTAAAATTTCTGAATTACTAATTGTTTAAATTAATGAAATTGACTCACTAGAAAATTAGCTAAACTAATAGCAGTGCCTTTATTCGAATTTCAAATTAATATCGTATAGCAATAGTTGAATGAATTATTAAAATTAAAGCTCAAAATCATCTATTAAATTTATTTATTAGAACGATTATTTCAATAAAGTAAATTCAGAAACTAAAATTTTTCTCTCTCAGAAATCGTTCTAATATAAGAAAGCTATTGTATCCTACTGCACAACTTCGTTACCGTTGGTAAAATCATAGTTTCCTAGTCTGCAGAAAGCAAAAATAACTTTTGAGTTTAATTTCATACATTAATTGTTTGTTTTACTGGATTCCATTGGAACATGAACATTTATTTGTGAGTCAAAAGTAATTCTAAGTTTTTTACAGAGATACGTAGACATATTAGTTAATAATGAAAAAAACTCCTCATTTGTCAGCATTTATACAGATGTATTTCTTTGATACAAAGAAAATCTTATTTCAGCATAGTCAATTTCATCGAATGAAAACAATTCCCACATAACTGTATTAACGAAAAGCGTGCGGGTGCTTTTTCCACTTTCTATGATTTCGTCGTATAATATTACAAAATAACATTACGTCGCTGTGGTAATAGAAGCGAAAACTGAAAAGTGTCAGCTGTTTTACGGATCAAGTCCAGGGTACAAGATAGAAAGAAGAGACTGAGACGAGGTCGACCCGCTGCCGTTTGATTGCAGGACATCCATTCACGTATCTTGAGTCTATTTGAACCGAAAGCGTCGGTAGCACACGCGAATCTGACGCCTGCGTGTACAGATAATGACTTTCTAATTGCTTTGCGGCTGTGCTACTATTACTGTTTCTTGGAGTTGAGTTCTTTTCCTTTCTTTTGTCTTCAATTCCTTTCGTTTCATTAAATAGTGTAGGAGGAAATTGAACTTCTAACACTATTTTCAAAAATAGTGCTCAATTTTGTTCTGTTTCTTATCGGATTTTATGAAAGACTCGCTTTATGGGTGTTCTCAAATTTCTTGAATTTGAATATGATATTATCTTTTACATCGATATCTAATACCCTAGGTAGTAGTTAATTTTGGAAGAAATTAACTACTTATGCAAATTTCAATAATAAAATTCTAAGAAACGAAACATCGTGTATTTTTAAACTTGGTTTAAACAATTCAAAATATTGTACTCATCTGATGCTGCAGTTGAATCGTTTACCTTTGTTAACTTGATTACCTTGCGCGCACAAAATTTCTATATTATGCTTCTTCGCGTTTAGAAAATATCTAATGCTTTTCAATTGATAACGATTTTACTCATTCCGTAAATGTAATATTCGATGAGCAATGATGTCTTAATGATAAATTGTTCCGTTATTGTAAATTGAGGGCTATAGGCAATCCATATTCATTTCGAAAACGCTAATATATTTAAAAAAAACGAGTGAATAAATTTCAATATGTCAAGTACCGTAAGAGTGTAATAATAATTATTGTTATCTAAAAATTTGTTCTAAATAATTCCAATTCTAAAATTTATAATTAGATCTTAGCGCAATAACGCAAAAATTTCCTTCCCCTTGGTGCCAAAAGCATTTTCACAAAGAGACGGGCAAAGCCACCAGGTAAACTCACGGTGTGGTGGACCCTCCTTTATCCGGTGTCGTCGCCACTGTTCCGCGGTTCAGTGGCGACCTGGAAACCGCGTCGTATCTCTTATCTTCCTTAGGATTCCACCTCTTTCTTGCGCAGTTCGATCAGCGTGGATTTTGCGCAACGGCGAGGAGAGCTCGAGTAGTTACCCCTTTGCTACCAACCTACTACGCACGTCTTTCCTTCGCTTTCCCTCCTCAGTTACGTCTATTCGCTCTTATTTATGACGAAACGATGACGAGCGCGTCGCTCCTGCCCTTTCGCTCACGGGGAGGAGGTACGTGTAGCTGTGAGCGGGAAACCAGTCGCCGGTAATTACTTGCCACGTTGTTGGACAACTGCGTTATTAATGATAGCCTTGGTCGTCAGTTCGGCGGAGTCTTTCGCCTTCGTCAGAAATTAATTGATCGTCCGGTTTAATTAGTTGAAAATGCATATTTAGTGCAGATTTCAGATGCAATTTTTTTAAGGTTCGATCACCGGGGAAATATCGAGATTTCCATCTTATATTTAAATAGTATTTTAGTGAAATATAAAGGTACTATAATTGTTAAAAGTACAACATCCAAGTATATCGAACTTTGAATGTAATTAATCTTAGTAATTAAAATTTTAAGAAAAATTTTGAACTAATTAATAAATTGCGAAAATATGATACATATATGAATTTAAACATTGAATACATGGCTTCGTATCAATTTAGAGTTGAAAATTTATTTAAATTAAATAATGAGAATCAATCGAACAAGTTCATTCCAAGATGATACGTCGTAAAATGTTTCAGCATTTTACGTCAGTATTTCCTCGCGTTCGGAAAATCAGTGAGCAATCGTTTTCAAATCGATTCGCATACGAATCTCATATTCTCTGAGTCATACACTTCAGAAACATTAGCCATGATAAAAAATAACGGCTCTTTTAGGAGAAGTCTTCCACTTGCCGATGAGCACTAGATCTCTTTTGGACCGAGAGAGATTTAGATGTCTAGCAGCTGGAGTTCCCGCATAAATTGCAGACACGGACGCAGGACGGCCATGAGCTAATATGCGGCTTCTCCGCAACGTCCGTGCTCGATCGAGGCTCCCGAGCGCCCTCTAGCGCGCGCCGGGGAATAGTAAATTTCCGTCGCACGGCCGCCATTATTAGCATATACGAGTGTCGGGAATGAATTATGTCCGAGCGGTATATGCTGCTCTGGCCTTGTTCCCCGCAGGGACGACAATCGGATACACCGTCAGCGAGCGCGAATATAGATGTATTCATTCTGGCAACGACGAGAGAATATAGTGCAGTGGCGGTCAGGTGCATCCTTTGGAAGCTGAGCACAACGCTTGCCTTGGATCTGCGCGATAGAGTAAGGATATGGAGTGCTGCTGTGTGAGGGGGCAAAACCCTACGCGTTTTATGAACCCTGCTCCATGGATGCCTTTGATAAATTCGGATCGCGAAGGAGGTTTATGATAGGTTGTGGATGTGTGTGTCAGGTGGATTCAGCATTTCTTGTTTTATTGAAAAGGAAGGAAAGATTTAGATAATTATTTCTGGATAGTACTTTTTTGAGTGCGACTCTTTTACTAAGAATAAAATGAGCTAAAAGTCGAAGGAACATTTCGAATGTTTGATATACGGAATCCTTTTATAATATTGTGGAAGATTCGTATAAACTTGGTTATACGAATGTTATGTATGTATTCGTCACTGTATATTCGTCGAAATATTCGAAACACTCTGAATTTTTGATTACACATTTTGAGTAACTAAACATTTTTTATGAAAACCCAACTCTTTTCGTAGTTATGATATTAATAATTCGTGACTGATTTTGCGTTAATTTACCATCTAATGCTAATAAGGATATGAAGGATTTCATCATGATCTCTTAACGAGAAATTTTTCTCCAAAATGCGAAATTTAATTATACAAATTTACGCTTAAATGGTTATCGTAACTGGTTACTTTTCGTTAGGATATGAAGTTAAACTATTTGCGTTTTATAACGCTCTTGATAGCTACCTGTGATGGATCCGGATAGTACCGAACGTTTATAAATTAGTCTGGTTTTCATATTGGACAAACTTTAGGTTTCGGACAAGAATTGTTAGAGTATAAAAGTGAAAATCTATTACGAGAATTATAAGTTTAATTAAAAAATGAAATAGAAATTTAAAAGACAATCAAAGATTGTTTACAGTATTTCTTATGCAACTTATTTTGTACGCTAGATGATATAAATTGCCTTCGTGTATCCAATAATCTTCTTACGGTAATTTAATATTTAAACAAACTTGTTAAAATACATAATATTTTTTAAGAAAAGGTACTGACGAACTTAATGGTAATTTAATTCATTTAATGTATCATACGACTTAGTGTTAGATGCACGAAGAACATGAATCATTCGGGTCGAGGTGGATTTTCAAAAAAAGTTCCATTTTGGAGTCGATATTTTGCAAAGTATTCTTTTATCTAATTTCGCGTAAGGTTTGTTATCCGAAGCTGTTTCTCACAGTAGAGCTTTTGTCATGCCTGTACGCGCTTTTACATGGGCGCTCACGCTTGTTTTGCCCAAGAAATCGATTGAACGGTGTTGTACTAAGCGTTAAACCGATCGTAAATACGAGGAGCGGCTTACGTATACCTGGATGACTGTAACAGCCGCATCGTACAGTGTGTGTCAGTGCGAACTTCAACCGGCAACTTGTCGCTTGCTTTTGCTTCCATTATACTTTCTTGTACTTTGCCTCTTTAAAAGCATTTATAAGAAAAAGCTTAGGGATATGAAATACTAATACTCAGCCGTAATTTAATCTAAATTTGCGAATGATCTAATGAATGTTAGTGTAAAAATAATGGCATTAAATCGATATAAATAAATGTACATAATATTACAATGTATTCAGTAGCACTTTTAGTCTTTTAATACTTAATAATGTTACTGTAATATGTAGATGTTTTCTTAAAAGGTAAAATATTAAAATGTTACAAGACGACATAAAAATAAAAACAAATTTTCTCTATTTTCGTACTTCTCGACGCTATTTTTATTATTACATTTTTCTCGAGCAGTCGAACCCCTAGTCATTTCGACCCCCAAATAATCTTAATTATTTCAACTTCCATCCGTTAAACACTCCCGTATATAAAATCTTATTCTTAGCGCGCAAAATACTCTGCACCCTTTTTCAGACGCAGATTTCTAAGAAGTTTTGAAACAGAATGCAAATCACTATACTGTTGCAATAACTATTGTAGATTGAGAGGGATTTTGGAAGGTTGAATATACTATTGTACCTGAAATTTTTAGAGTTTCGCTTTTATAACCAACTCAGGATTTTCGATTACATAGTGAGCCTTTTTTCGGTTGCTACGAAGTCTGCTTGCTTTCATAAAAAGAATATTATACTAAAAGACTGTCATCAGCTACAATATGACGTCTAACGTAGGAGCAGTCATACTGTCACCTAGAAATATATTCATTTTGATTTTCGAACTATTAATGTGATACGCGTCGATCATGCAAATATTAAAAAAAATACTAACTTTTATTATATCTAAATTATGAAATGCTTACTTTCGTCCAGAGAGATTTTTTTTTCTTAGTAGTATACAAATTTATCAGTTTTATTCTGATTTCATACAGAAATAAAAAGAAGAAAATAATTCCTTAATCAGCGGAGAAAAATATATAGATTTTTGATATTGTACAGATTCATTTGAAAAGGAAATCAAAGCTCCATACATTATTCATGGAAGAATTGCGAAAAAAGAGCCAAATGAAGATTAACGTGCTATTTCATAAAAGGATTTACCACGGGACCAACGACGACACTGAGAATTTACGCTTATAGAATTAGAGCGAATATTTACATCAATTAGCTTCTCATTCTCGCCTACAATAAACGAAACCATTTTCCAGACAGCGAATTTATTCACAAGGCAACACAATTCAAATCGCGATGACAATCGCCGCTTCCTCTATGCCCTGCTGCGTCTGCTTTTTTCTAGTCTTCTTTTTATGTTTGTAGCTTACTCTTGGTTTGCGGTCCTTTTCCCTTTTTTAATTGAAATCTAAAATAACTATCTGGAAACTATATTTTTTACATCATAAATTTAGTAACCTGAAATTGTAATAATTTTCAAATTTATTTCTGGTAAATTGCACTTTAAATTGTACTTCATAAAAAAAGACTTTCTTCACAACACATTTTAAAATTATCAGTCGCATGTTGCATATAAATAATTATTACGAGATCTATGTATTCGAAATGTATTAACAAAGTTTTTTTGAAGGAGTTTAATAGAATATATATAAAATGTAATTTTATTTATATAATTTTAATTATATATTATTACTTACTAACGATACTGTATAAATTTTTTCTACAGTTAATAAATTATTGTTTTATATTTATTTACAAATTATTAAATAATGTTAAAAACTCACATTTAATATTCTTCTATGTGTATCACGTATCTTTATAAAACAATAAGCCTATATGATAGTGTATAAATAATTAACATGCATTAATCCCATAAAGGGTGATGGGTTACAGTTACTAGGATCCTTAGAAACGACCAAAGAGACCAGTAATAGGAAAATCCGCCGTCGCATGGTCACCGCGAGATTTTCTTTCTCTTACCCCACTCATAGATATTCCACTACTACTATCACTGTATTCTCTCTGTCTCTGTCATTGTGGTAGACCGGGTTCTTGCTCGAATTACCATTTCACTCACGAAAGACAGATAGAGAGTGTGTGTGGGAGAGAGAGAGAGAGAGACAGACAGACCGACTGAAGAAATGGTTACCCTTTAATGCATGCGGGTGTCCTTTGTGCCTTTTGAGAATTTCTCTGTGGCCTCACTTATAATTTCTCTCTCTCTCTCTCTCTCTCTCTCTCTCTCTCTCCTTCTCTTACACATACTCGCCTTTGAATTTTTCTTTTTCTACTCCCCCTTATATTTTCGTGACCATGCGTACTCGTAGCTCGCAATGGCTCGTGCATACAAAACCAGTCTCTGAGTACCTATTGCATAAAAGTTCAGAAGGATGAAGATAGGAAGATGTATATGCGTTTGTAGGAGCCTGTATACAGATAGTTACGCATAGATAAAAAGTGAAAAAGGAAGGAGAGCGATGAAGAGTCCAGAAGTTAAAATGGAGGAGAATGAAGAGAAGACGAGCAGACATTTACGCATATGCATATATACAGGGGCGGAAATGTTGTGTATATAACGTTGTTGGTCGATGGTCTGATGGAATTCAACGCGTCGCGCGTGTCATGAGCTATATAAAAACGAAAAAGTTCCGGAGATCGTCGTTTGAAAAAGAAGTTAGTGTTTGATAAGACGAGTTAGAATGAATTTTCTTTATTATCATTTCTACTAATTTTTATAAGCTATAAATATAAATCGCTTGTTTGAAATAAATGCTATTTACTTAGTGTGAACTCCTATATTAAATGAAGAAGAATTTTGTTTGTGGCACATGTACGTGTAAAAAAATGAAATATTGCAATCCTTTAAATATTATTCAAAGCAACACCCAATCAACTTCTACAACGGCAATAACTTTAAGGCAGAAGCAGCTTTGTTATTTTTTAAAGTTTAATCATTTTTTGGTATTGATAGAAAGTTCAAGTTTCTACGAGCACTGAACTACTTACGTACTGCTCGTAACTTACAAACTCAGCGATTAAGAGATTTGTGAACCTTGAAATTATGAGCATGTTCGTATAATATCTTGTATTGAAAATCAAATTAAATTTTACATATTATCATCAGTATTGAGTACAAGATTAAAGTTTTGGATTAATTTTGTAAAAATCCGATGAAAGACTTGTCTAGAAAAGGTGAAACAGAAGTAGTAGCCAAAAGCTGGGTGTCAGTTTTCAAAAATATTTACCTTCCACAAACGGATATTTTACAATTACATGTGAAATACAATTTACGAGAATGTGATGCCTTAATGAAAAACGAAAAAAGAACGACATTCTTCATTTGTCAGAAGCACTGAAAAAAATACGTACATTGCGAAGACGAAAATAGGAAAACCATCTCCCTGCGAGAAGGGAAAACCAGTGGAAGTATGAACGACAAAGAGAAAAATGCCCATCGCATCGAGCAACGAGCTGCAAAGCTACCCATAGAGAGCCTATATACCAAACACGGCCATGCAGAATAAGGATCGTGCTACCCAACCCTCATTTCGTATTCCATTTCGTTTGGGTATTCTCTGTGCCTCATCAACCATTGTCCGGATATTTCCCGTGAAACGGACTCGACTCGGTTCACCGTTCTAATTATCATCCACGTAGGTGGCTCATGCAACTTCTATTTTAGAGAAGAGCGAGCTTGCAAGCGCAAGCGTTGCTAATTGACGCGACGCACGCGTACTGCGTCTCCAAGAGTTTTAACCTCCGCAATGATGAACGTTGTAGAGAAAACGGGTGTATATACTATCGTACATACACGTGTATTCAGGACGGAAATATGTGTCCAACACTTTTTGTTGCCGATTTACCTCTTTAATGGCTTTTCTCGTGGTTGCTTTTGTTTGCCTGTGTTTTCTTTCTTCACATTTGTCTCGGTATTTTGTATCTCTCTTTTATAAAATTGTACATATTGATTCTCAGAAAGCCACCCTATACAGTTATTAAAATTTAATAATTTTACATCTAGAAGAGCTTCCGTTCTAAACAATAAAACTTATTTTAAATTTTATGGTAATTTGATTAATATTTTTGATGGTAATACGTTCTTACATTTTTTCTTTAGAGCTACAGCTTTAACTTGTCGCTTGCTTTTGCTTCCTTTATTCTTTCTTGTACTTTACCTCTTTAAAAGCATTTATAAGAAAAAGCTTAGGGATGTGAAATACTAATACTCAGCCGTAATTTAATCTAAATTTGCAAATGATTTAATGAATATTAGCGTAAAAATAATGACATTAAATCGATATAAATAAATGTACATAATATTACATTTTATTTTGCGTACATTTGATTTGAATGCTTCTTCGTGTAACAAAATTACTTAATCACCAGTTTTGCAAGCTAAGCTACGTTTATATTATTACTTAAAACTACCCCTCTAATATTTAACTCCTTTATACTGCAAAGCGTACATTATAAAATTATCGCTTCTTGTGTGTGGTTCTTGCTACAGCAATTAGTTAACGTTAGCCAAAAGCCGAATGTAACTCTTATAGGTATAAAGTATTTGAGAGGAATACTTGGTCAATAAATAAATTTTTTCGTAAATATAAAATTATAATTAGAAAGCATTCGGAAAAGATCGACGCCCAAAGCACATTGTCTTTTATTTGAAAATTACCTGGCACTTTCGTATAACTCGAATTACAAAGTCAAGATATCCCGGGTTCTTTCCTCCGTGAGTCTGCCTCTCGAGTTTAATAATTCACGGATCATCGTGACAATATAAAGGTTTGCTCGTATGAATATTCCGGCGCGGTTGAAGATAATCCGCGGTGGTATGGTTGGTTCGCGGCGAATAATTCGTGACAGTCCAATGTAGAAACTCCTCGTGACCAAGGATTTCATGCTGTCATTCGAAATAATGCACACATGAAGATAAAATTTTTCCACAATGCACGTACCCCGCATCTCGCTTAATCTTTTATTATAACTTTTTACAATTCGCAAAGTTATTTCAACTAGCACAGTGCAACAGTGCTGCAATAACGTTCGTATGATGTTACCTTTTTTAAGAATCTGTTTTTGTCAGTCAATCGCGGCTGAATGAGCGCAAAGTAAAATACGTATTATACGCATAATGAAACGGCGTGTCATTGCATTCTCAGCGATTCTGTAAGATTGCAAGTTACGTATATTGCAGAAATTAGCAAGAATACAATTTCACTAGGACTACACAATTTTTTAATGGGTTCATTAAATTAAATGTTATTTCTTCGAAGAAAAGATACACAATTAGTAGAGGATTGTAATTAAATAATATTTCTTATTATTTAAAAGAAGGTTTAATATTAAGATATATTCGTAAAATTTATTACAATAGCGATCATTAACGCGTTTGAATCACTTTGCATTAAGCATTAGTTTACGCATTTGTTTACGTTCTTTTAATTCTTTTTAAGGACAAGAAAAGTTCGAGACAAATTTTATGTAACAGTAAAAAATCCGAGAACATAATTCATTGTAAATCAGAAAAATATCGTTGATAAAGAAAACGTTCATTTTATGAAGTATAATAACAACCTCTATTCTATTTCATTTTCTCTACTTACTCCATTCACCGACTTTATGATTTTTCAAGCTACATCTTCACTTCCTTGCCTAGCGCGTTATAATGTAGTCCGCTTCTCTCCGGCAAACATAATAGATTTTAATATTCCACGTAGCGAAAACGCGAGGAGCTCGAAAAAAAAGGAAGAAGAGCATTTTGGAGCTCAAAAACGACTGCCATGGAATCCACTTAAGATGCTATTTTCTCGAGGATACACGCAGGAGAAGGCTGAATCGCGCAAGGGGGAAGCACGCGTCGGGATTTACACGACGTTTGACCCGATTCTTGAATTACTATGGCTTTCGTGTCTGTGCGAGTGCATAAATTTTGATTTAGAATTCAGCTGATTCAAAATATGGAAGAAAGAAAGTTATATAATTAATTAAGTAAACATCCACACAAATACATTAGTGTGTATGTAGATAACTAAATATGTAAACCTATAGATAAAAGTAGATAAACGGCGAGGGGAGGATCAGGAAAGGAATGAGCGAATAAGTGAAAGTCAGATGGACGGATATTAGAGAAGGAAATCTTAATAGCAGTTCGGTTATTCCATCACATTTCCGGGACAGTCCATCTGAAAACTTATTCGTATGCATGGCGCTTTGAATCCGAGATTTAAGATGTACGTTTATATACTGAAATATGGCTTATTTAATTAAACTCTCTTTTCGATTTACTCGTCAGAATTTTTAGTATCTGTATTCTTATTACAATTTATTTATTTGTATTTAATCGAATTTATCAATTATATTTCATACGTTGGGACTATATTTTAATAATATATGTGTTATTTGTTTATTCGAGACCGCAAGCGGCACAAATTTTTTAATTATAAATAATACTTTAATAAAAAGTCGTGTTGGATATGATTATTAAGAATTCGTGTGTAGACGAACATATTAAGTTAGATATTATCCAATAGTATAAAATAAGATGGATTATTTTTCTTAACACTATTTTAATCTTTCGATATAAAATTACGTAAAAAATAAAAATTTATCGAATAATAGATTATACATTATCAATAACTTCTTTCGGATCGTAATTTTTCATTTTCATACGATAATGAATTGATTACCAATTAATATTTTGTATAAATTAGTAGTCGATAGAGTTTTCATTAAAATGACTTGTTTCTTATCAATACCTAATCTTTAAAAAAAATATACTGAAGTGTATGCCCATGAAAATATATCGTCTTTTAACATTCTTGAAAAACATAGGGATCAGTTAATGAAAATCGACGCCATATATTAATGTTTAAAAGGTAACGATTATTAAAACTTGTCTACGTATTTCTCATTTTTCTATTCAAATCCGAACATTTCATATTAAAAGTCCTGCGAAGAGTACCGATGTATCAGTCGTGATGCATACTCGATCGTAAAAGGGCATAAATTCAAATTCGAAAGCCCAGCTAAATTTAGCTTTGCACTCTCCCTCCACCCTTGCTGTCGCTTAAAACTCGAAGGATGTTTCGAGGGCGCGCAGAAGAAAGAATCGAATAGAGCTGCGCGCGCGTGTTCGCGCGAGGTAAGCTATAGAGCACAGCTGCCGAGCGAAACAGACGAAGATAGATGTATGTAATGCGTACCTGAATCTGGGTCTCGATGAATAATACCATTCATCGAAATGTTTTCATTTGCGTTGCGCCGCGTCTTTTTTTACCCGCTCCCTTTACTCCGCGGGTCTGTCAAGCGTGCGTATGTAGTCGGCATTCACCGCACAAGTGACGAGAGGATGTTTTTCTACCACTTTGTCTTGCATACTCCTTTCGTCCGTTGTCGTGTTCTGTTTTTGCACCCTTTCTTTATTCATTTTTCTCGGCGCAAGTGTCACGTAGAAACGTTGTCCCAGGATTAAGAAGGCAGCCTGTGATTTATGTTTAGACGTTCAAATGATACTTGAATGTACACATTTTTCATTACTTCTCATGGTTTATTATTTTTCGATATTCATTGTAGGTATTCTTTTACGTGCTTGGATTTTAGAAATTTTTTGGGGCAACCTATCACAGGATGGGAAATCAACCGAATTCTCGAAAGCATGACTCAGACGGTAAATCTTATTTGTAGGCAATTCTGTGATAAGATAATTATGAACTTAACTTTTCTTTCACCTGCAACTATTATCGTCGCTCAAAAACAGCTTTCAAAGAAAAAAAAAACTTATCATTCAAATGAAAATTCGCAAACCTTGATATTAAAATTCTGTGAATGTAAAACTAGTGATATAATAGTACATAAGCTGAAAGCTTGCATTAACCAAAGCCACTAATATTAGATATTCTAGTCCACCGATTCTTCTGAATATATCTGCCTTAGTAGGCACGTTTCAATGCTTCACTCGAAGAATAATGAAGCACCCAAAGAAACAGGCAGAGGGAGCATCGTGCGTTAATATCCGCACGTCGGCTTTTCTGTTGGATAGTCGCGCCGCGCGCAACTACTCAGATATTATCGTGCCGATTGAAGTTGACGACTGTAGAGAAATTCAATTATTGAAAAAAGAAGAATAGTCAGGATTTGTTCAAGGCGATTATCTAATCCAATGCACTGACTCAAGCAGAAGGCTACCGAATTCCTCAAAGTACAGGTGGAATCTGACGAGATGAGAGTTTTTGTGAATAAGAAAAGTGATCTTCCCTTCTCTAAATTGTTGGCCTACCCGCAGAGACAATTTTTGTAGTAATATGTTTATTCCGCTAAGTTGCACAATGTTCATGTTGGAAAATATCGACTTCAATCGAGTCGTCCTTTTAAGGCAATGCTAGAAAAGAAATTCTAAATATTCTACCATCTCTTTCTTAACATATTGACACATTTCAATTAGATTGCACGGTTAGTAAATGCAACACAATTGGTCGGCTTAGAGAGCTGTTCTTAAGCTTGTGCGACTTGTCATTTTCTTTATACATGAAAGTTACACGTCTACAATTGCTACATTAAATTATCAATATAACTATATTTTAATTCACAAATACAGATATAAAAAATGTATACGTTACAATAATTGTTATATACAACTTTACATATATATTGTTTGAATATATATATATATATATATATATATATATATATAACTTTTATAACATTGTTTTTAAATTATAGTACTGAAATATATAATATTAATTACAAATAATTTCAAAGGAGCATTTATTATTTAATAAATTCATAATGAGATTCTTCGACTGCCCAATATTAAAAATTTAATAAAATAAATTGGATTAATCAGTTATCATTAATTTGCTTGAAAACAAGCTATTCGAATGGAAAGATCAAAGAGCTGAAAAAAAACCATTCAGCAGGAATCGGAAATATTTTTTACTCTTTATATACGACCAGCTTTAAGAAAACGAATACGAAGAAGAGAAAAAAGTTTGAAAAAGAAGAAACACGCTTATGGTCAAAGAAGGGGAGAAGAGAGATAAATTTTCTTCTCTCTCTCTTTCACTCACTCTCTCTCTCTGAACGAACAGCTCTATAATTTCCTCTCTTCTTACGTTCGCAAGAGCTCGCATACATGCAATTAAACCCTAGGAAATTGTCGGGACATTCGCTAGATGCTGGTGCTTCGTACGACGTGAGGTTTAGAGGGCGTGTGCCACCGTTTGCTCTTGTCCCGTTCCATTTCTCAAACTAAATGAGGATCGAGCTTTATTAATCCCATTACGATCATCCACGCAAAGGCGCGTACAAGAGATTTAAGAAAAGGCGAGAGCAGATTTTTAAACGGAGGAAGCAAGGTGGGAAATTGTCTGAAGAAAATTTAAGAATAAGAAAGACCAAAAGAATTACAACGTAGTAAAACAATAAAAAAGACTAAAATGTTGAAGGTGTAAATCCTTACTAATATTCGTTGAAATAATGAAATATTTTATTAAAACTTGGGAAATAAGGAGAATGCTGATTATACTTAGCAAATATTCATTTATTGTATATGCGTATATTTATACGAACATGAAACGATATAAATACTGTTGGTACTTCATACATTATATTTATTTCGAATGATAAAATTATTAAGTTATAAATCCAAGTTTTGTTTTGAATTCAGAATTTGTTTGTTTCAGGTAAGCATGTCTTATATCATTAAGCTAAGATGTAGATATATACTGGAGGTTAGGATCATTTTTGAGCGACATAAACAATGAACTTCTAAAGGTTGGTAGTAAATTACACTTTTCTTTAGGTTGAGTAAAAAAGGGCCATATCGTTTAGTATGAGGAGACACGGAAAAATTTGTAAACATAAGTTACTTTTATTTTAATTTTCTTTTAAAAATAAAACTGATTCTCATTATGAAGTTAATAACAATGATAAACTTTGTTTTATCAGTTATAGCGTTAATCATATTTTCATAAATATAAAATGGTGATTAAAAAAACTATTTAAAATATATTTATAAAATTGGCATAAATCTTGTACATTGTTTGATTATCAACGTAATATTTCAAAATAATTCGATATTAGTTACACAAAAAAATTCAGAAACGAAAGAATTTATATGAAAGAATAAAAAAATGAATTACATAAAGTATTTCATGTAAGATGTCCCCAATAATTTCATGTACGCGAATTATGCATTTACTTTTATTAAAATTATCAATCTTGTTCTTTAATCCAACTTGAGCTACTCTATTATCCCTTAATCTACTATATAGTAGATACCATAGAGACTGCATAAAGAGAAAGCGACAGCGAAACTGAGGAATGGAGACATCAAAGCTAATCAGTACTAATTGCTCTTTCAGATTCGCGACTCCCTAGCAATTTCATCTTCGGAACTCCTTTGAGTTTGAAGCACGACCCTCGCGCTACCTGCGGGATATCACCTCGATATTAATGCAACTCTACGATCATAGGATCGTTATAATAATAAGAGAATAAAAATAATCCGTGAGAATAACTATCATGTACCGAAACTGGTCGCACATTTATTGCAACGTCATCGTTTCCTGTTAAGCACGTTTCTAGAAAATAAATGCACAATCATATTCTAAAAATGCAAATACACATTGGCTAAAAAATCTTTTTCAAATCTTTAGCCGATTCAAAACGACTCTATTAAAAAATATATTAAAACGAATTGTTCTACATTCTGCAAGTTTCGCATTGCGTGCAAGTAGTCCTAAATCATTTGTCTTAATTTAATTCTGGCAAATCAAACCATTTCTTAACTCCATGACCAATCCATGCCGACCAAATAACCGCATTAGAAAGGCTCACGTATATATTAGCCATATACACTCGCACACATGTGGACAAATGCCGTACTTCCACCCTAATAAAGTCGCCTTGCGCAATCTGGACAGTAACGGTGTGCTTTCCGTTGAATGAAGTCAATACCGGTGCCGACGTTGGTTTCGATCGACTTATGCTCTCGCGTATCACTAATATGTGCGCCGAGGGGACTGGGACGACTGGCTTCGAGGACATAAATAAGGAGAGTTAAGAAGAGAGAACGAGGATTTCCCAAAGTTGGCCATTTTCGAACGATGCTTAAGATCAACTCGCGTCGAAGGGTCATAACTCTCGGACCACCCTAGAAAACGATCTCAAATGGGCACTAGCTACTCGCTTCCTCATTGGTCGCTCGGGCGTTGGTCGACTTAAAGGGACTCTGGGTTGCTCTTGCAAGGCGCATTCTCTGGATTCGACAATGATATTGGAAGGAGTGAGAGGGAGAGAAGAAAGGAGTCCTGTTCAAATAATAAGTTCGAATAGGAGTCAGTCACCCGGCTCCTGCTGCTACTGCTGCTACTACCACTACTACTTCTACTTCGATAGCTCCAAGGTATTTCGGTCCTAGACTCTCGCGCAATATTAACGTCATCCCTCCACCTCCATGCCTGAAAGGCTCATTCTTCCTATTCGCTATGTGGGGAGAGGCACGCTGAAATTGCTAAATTTCAACAATGATAACTTTATTGTTGCTTCCTGGCATTTCTGAGGCAAAATACTTTAAAATTATAAAAATTCACCGGAAGGCGTGATTACGCGTAGATGAGATAGATTTGTCTTTCTGCCACCAAGTGGCAGATCAGATGTATACTAGCGTGTTATAAGCGATTGTTTCTTGTTACATTACTCACATTGGTTGTAGGCATATTCAAATAATTGCGAACAAGTTTGTAACGAAAGTAACAAAATACTAAGTCCATAATATCGAGATTAAGATTGTAGACGAAAAAATGATAATCTGTATGGCATCAGTACTATCGTGGAAGTAGAATTTTATTTTAAAAGTCTAATATAATTAATGAATTTTATTCGTTGAGTAAAATGACAAAAATCCGTAAGTATCTTAAAAAATAAGATCGTATAATTAAATTATAATTTACTAATAATGCTTATCTAGTGTTGGTGAAAAATCGTTTTCCTGAATTGTTTCTTCTTTTAAGAATTGCTCTAATACAGGTCATAGAATGTATTAAAGCCTGCAGTAACGAAAGACGTATCCCAAAGTTTACAGCCTAATACGCTGGATCAAAAAGCCGCACGTTTCATTTGTCTAAGCAACTTTCTTATTTTTTCCGTTGTCGCAACGTACGCTCGGTTTCCAGCAGTTGTTTCTTCCTCGTCGATGAACGCTGACTCTTGATCCTTAATCGACTTCGTCATTTGTGACCGTTTCTCGTCCATTACGGTGGCGCCAAGCAACGAGAAGAATCGCGTCGCAGGAAGCCACAATCACGCGTGACATTACATTATCTAGAAAGAGAGAGAGAGAGAGAGAGAGAGAGTGAGTGAGCGAGTGAGTGAGTATGAGAGACGGGTGAGGGGAATCTGTCCTCGTTCAGAATCGAAAATAGGATAATACGGCAGTCTGTCTCTCGAATCTTATATACAAATCACTAGATGATTGGTGACGTGCAACACTCAACAGACGGTATGTGCCACTGTTTCTGTTATACACCAAAAAGAAATACAAAATTCCCTGAAGAATGAAACGACAAGCACTGCGTAGTTATTGATTTGCCCAAATTTTATTTTCTATTCGTTACTTTTTTGATGACGTCTGCGTGCTGTAGGCTTTTTTGGTGTTGTCATGGAAAGAGCAATGCGCTACACGAAATCTAGTGTTATTG
Source organism: Wiebesia pumilae (assembly GCA_018907045.1). NCBI lineage: Eukaryota > Metazoa > Arthropoda > Insecta > Hymenoptera > Agaonidae > Wiebesia > Wiebesia pumilae. Next base: position 779,770 of record JACCHZ010000149.1, on the reverse strand, counting down.
TCAAGTCATTGGATTCCCTGTCAACTCTGATGGACAGTAATGAATAGTCGGAATAGTTACATGACTGATTGACCCTTTTGTAGCCTTTCTACAATGTGTGCTGAAAATAAATACATTTTTCAACATTGTAATGTTAATATTTGATTCATAACTACCAAATGATTATTACGATGTTTTAGTTTTAAACAACTGAATCCCACAATGTGAAAGATTCATTATTCCCAATCAGCCTAAAATAAATGAATATTTCCGTTTATTTGAAATTATAAATTGTAATTTATTGGTATTAAAGCAATGTTTAATAAATGTTGCATTTTTAATCTATAAATGTAACCGCAGAATTTTATCGTATATTCAAATTACCTTTTTTAATGAAAATTATCCAGTCTGATTCATTATCTTCTAAAAGTTAGAGAACTGAGAAAACGCACATTTTTTATACTTTTCGAAGCACGAATTTAATTACGGGGTGCAATTATAACTTTTATAAGCCGAATTCAGATTGATCAAATGTTTTAATAGCTCAGAAGTTTAAAGTTGTATTAAAATTTTATTTAATTATAACGCGTATACAACACTAATTTAATCTACAATGCAATAATCTACTTGGCTCTCTGAGTAGCTAATATAATAAGCGCGTAACAATCGATTAATATTAACATCGTATGATTGGTAAAGTTCTTAAATAAAATGTGGGCTCTATTTGACTAAATATTGTAAAGAAACGCTACCACGAGAGTCGACTATAGTAAAGTAACTGAGTAAATAAAGTCAAAGTAACGAGACTAGCGAAGCTATCACAAATAACGAGAAATTGGCTAAATCGCGTCGTTGAAAAATATCTCCCCTCGCAAAGGCGACTCGACAGGGCGTGTAAGTAAAATTTTATTACATCCAGGGATAACGGAGCGCTACGAAGGAAGAAAGACCGACTGAAATGGAAACGAACTGTCTATCCAGCCTGTATAAATCACAAGCAAAGAGGTTAGAGTCAAGTCGCAAAGAGATTATTGTACTGCTCGACTATACGGTATCGATCAGGCCGAGGCGCGCAGTCGTTGCCAGCAATAAAATATTTTTTCTTCTCTTTTACGAGGAGGCCTAGGTAAAAAGAGTGCGCAGAGCTCGCGCTCATTGTGACTCCTCGCGGATATTATACCCCGAGGGGCGTGACACACAGCCACGCATTTTATGGTATCGGATTACTAACAATCAGCGACGATTTCATTATACCTCTAGAATTCATCGATTCCTCATCACCTGTGATAAATTCTCCATCTTTTTCTCTCCCTCCTCTTTCCTTTTCCTCCTTCTCTTTCTCTTTCTCTGTTTTTCTCTTTCGTTCTTTTGGTGCGCGGTATAAGAAAAATGTCCAATGTGCCTTCCTTTTACAAGTTTTATGAACTCGGGGGAACTTTAAATCAATATTACACGTTTTTTATGGGCACGAACATTACGAGTCTTCTCTCTCATCTCAAAAACATACCCTTCATTTTTATTTTTTCCGTGTGTGATTAATAATTGAAAGTTATTTCAGCTTAGTTCCAGAGGAGCTCGTGATCGAGCGAGTTTCGTAAAGTGATTTTCTTCAAGTACGTAACTGACTTTGCTAATGAAGATTTATTTTATATAAGTTTAGATTAGTGAAATGGAAAAATGGCTTAATAATTTTTCGGCGACGGTCAAATTAATTTATTTCTTTACCATTTTCTTACTAGTAATAAATAAAATGAAAAAAATATTTTATCGCGAAAACTTATTTGGACATTAATTTAAACGAATTTAACCTTTACACTGGCTTTTACATTGAAGTTTGTATAACCGATTTTCTGATAAAATCAATGGTCGATAACTTTCATGGCTTTTGATAGCGGGAAGACTTCCATAACCTTTTCATCCTCGAGTGTTACTATGAAATGAAAAATATTGACTTTTACATTATTAAAAGAATGCGCAGTTCACGGTAGTCCAACGGACAACACACCTCTTCGATCAAATATATTTCGATTGTTATTGCTATAACTGAGAGTTCTTGAAAAGTCACAAGAATCTGTTACGTGATACTACAAAGTCATTGACTCGAGTAGAAAAGCAGCTCACGTATGAATTAAAAATATTGACTTTATATTCATTAGTCGGCAAATTGTCCCGTGAAGGCGCTTAACTTCGTAACCGTATTTTTCATCGATACTCTTTGAGAGAAGTGCGCGATTCTTCGGAAGAAATCAGCATCTCGCTTAAACGATTTAAAAGGCGCAACAATAAGTTAGGCGCTCCTTCTAGATCTGCCGGAAAAAAATAAACGGTATCCAATTTGGTGAAGCGCGCGACGGGGGTTCGATGATTCGGTTACAAGGTCGGGCTGATCATCGAGCTCGAAAAAAGGAGCCGTAAATACATTACTTTTCGTAATTCACTGAACCGCGGCAAGAGCGTGCGCTTTTTCATACTCCAACGCGTCCGCCGCAACGTTCGTCGCCGCCATTTATCTCTTCTTTTGTACGAGATTCTCGACTCTCGTGCTCGAAAGCAATAGCCGCTGTTGCGTACGAGAAACAGGCAGAGAGGACGGAAAGGAGACTCTCGACACCTGTTCAACTCTCGGCGCATCCCACTAATTCTTGATTTCCAATTCTTTTTCACTTTGCCCGATAAATTCGAGGTGCCTAATATTCTCTCTTAGTTGAATTTGCATCTTTCCTCCTATTTCATTGCAGACGTTACGCTGATAAATGAAACCTTATGGATTTACGAGGATAGTAAAGTGAGAATTTTTATTAATCAAGTACAACATATTAAACGATAATCCTATTTTTCACGTGTATTTATTTACGCATATCTAATACTTATTCATGTGTATGCGACATCGTTCGTTAATTTAGTATCTGAAACGTATGAAACTCTATGTTGCGTGCTGTAGATTTACGAATTTTAAATAACGAAAATTATGAACTTAAAGCGGTACACATGTATCGTACTGACACATTAAAATACGTAAGTGGATTATTAGGCTCATCAAGATGCAGTGCTAAAAACGCTGGGCTCTTTGCTTTCATTCGATCCTTACTTTTCGCAAAGTGTAAATTTACCTTCCTCCACGCTTCTCGACAAAGCAAAAAGCTAAAACGATTACGGCAGACCTTTCCGAGTCTCCCTTTTTATAATCACTTTCTTTCAAATCAGATCCGATTAAAGGGGTTATGAATTACAGCATTATCGTTATCCGCTGAAAATCGAAGAGTGAGTCGACGCGCAGCGGGACCACCGAGGTAACGAGGGGTAACTACAATGGAGGCGCTATCGAAAGAACGGACCACTCCGCTACACACGCGCGCCTGTCATTGCTTCCTCAGCTGTGTAAAAAGGATGTCTTGCAGTGCTCTCTAGGCTAATAACTTTAACTCCTGTACTCATCGTGTTTGATTTAATTGGCGCTTAGCGGGTATTTTTGTTTCGTAATATTGTGTTTGATAGACGAAGGTGCAATTTTTATCGTGGTCATTATTCTGAACCGATCGACATGAAATAATCAAGACATTGCATCGTTCAAAATTAGTAAAAATTATCTAAAAACATGTGCGTCTCTACGAATGGCATTGCTAAATATTACTGATAAGAAATATGCATCATTTTGAAATAGCACAAATGTCAGACGTTGCTTTTAAGTTTTCATTTTTAAACGCAACATCTTGCAAAATTTCTTATTGTCTCCAACAAGATGAAACAGGCTCACGTATGTGGATTAGGTGCTACGTTCTTAATGCGCTAATAATGCAACTGTATAGTCCCGTAATATAATTATTACTTTTTTATTCCGAAAGTTTGACCGTATAATTTAATTATATAATGCTATGCTGAATTGAAGCGTTTGCATAGTTGTAATAAGTGTATTTTATACTATATTTTAATAATGTGGTTATTTCTCAATAATTATTAGAGTAATATAATTCGTATTGTTCTACCAACGGAAACAAAATTTAAAGATAAACTCAATGATAAAGCTATTTAGCATGTACAGAGTTCGATTTCATTGATCTTGCCTACCTTATCTTGGAAAAAATCCTATAAATAATTGATATCAAGCGTCAGATAAAAAGTAACCTTTTCCTTAATAAACAGGTTACGATAAAAAGACGCTTATAATGTCTCGATTGAGTGGTAAAATTTCGAAGTTTCCTCAACAAGAAGACAATAGCGCCCAATGATGCCTTAACGAAGTCTGCGCGAGTAACCTAATGGAATTAAAGTTCGGCCCTTTTTCTCAAATTTGACGAGCAACATTGAAGAGAAGCGGCTGGCAACGCAAGGGCAGCGCGCGAGTAAACATGACGTCCCGCGAACCAGAATGAGTAGCGCGACCGAACGCAAGAGGCGGTCGTGGCCAAAGTGGCTTACGAGGCCTCGGCCAAGGAAGAAGTCAGTTGTGTACTCATCGCCAGGACCCTAACAATCTCCGCGGTACAATGCGCGTGTACGTACAGCCTCCCTAGGGCTACGTGCCGAGGCGATGCGTTGGGGATGGACTCAGCTGGCCCGCATTATGCACGCTCCACTGCTCCATTCGACATCCCCGCTGGGCTTCTGAGCTCCTTTTTACAGCTACGGGGGCCCGCTCTGCACTTTGTGCGCGACTCCAGCCGACCTCTCGCCTCTTTCTCGGTTGATGAAAAAGAGAGCGGGCTTATTAATTCACAGCATGCGCGATTCGTAACGCTTGGATATTCAGCGCTGCTCTTGCTCTCTTTTCCTTGTAATCGGTCGTCTCTTTCGTTCTTTATTTTTTTTTGTCTTTGAAACCGTCGATCACTTTTTGTTTGAATGAATCTCCGTTGTCGATATACCGGTTACAATTATTACGACAATCCTTCATAATTATAGGTTTCGTCGAAATGCGGCCCCATAAGAAGAGGGACACGAAGGCAGCGGGTCGAGGAATGTGACTTTGTGTGACCAGCGCCGGGGAGTAGGCGCACGAAAAATCAGGGAAATAAGATGTTGGTATACCCGGAAGACTCGCATCAATCCAACAATTGAAACTTACTTTTCTCATCCAATGTTCGCATTAAGTCCGTCTTAAGACTTCGACCGATAAATGGAATCGTTAAAATGAAGTTAATAAAACGCTTGTTATTTTAATGAACAAATTGTATTCTTCGTATCTTATTCAAATCTCATGAGAATGTTGCTGCGAAAAACTTAAGGACTTACAAGGTAATCGTATTAACATAGTGAATTATAATATCTTGTTCGTTTACATGAATTTCGCTGTTTCGTAACAAGTATAGTTGTGAAATGCCAACCATTACAACAATACATAGCTGCAATACACAGTAAAGTGTCAGCTGTACTCCATGTAATGTACTCCTTTGTTATATGCCCAATAATATTTCTAATATTATACACAATATTATATGTTTAATTAATTATTTCTTTTTTGAAATATATATATTTTTAGTATACTTGCAATTTTCTCTGAAATTATTATTAAGACGCACAAATAGATTGCCGCTCTAAAACACGTAGCCTTCACGATTCCAATAAATTAACTTTAATAAGCGCTACAAGGAGCTCCTTAATAACTCTATTTTTTTCGAGACTCGGCTTCCACCTTTCTTTAGTACCGCAAATGTGTAGCTTTTCGAACGAAAGACAGTTACGGTGTAACACAGATTTAAGGCGGCGCAATCGACCAATGCCTCAGCGATCACTTAGCCGATCGATTTCACGTCGAGATTAGCGATCGCGTTCCATCGTACGGAAAGATACTGCGAGATGATTCGTAGATAAGAAACGAAGTTAGTGGTCGTCGATATATTCGATTTTTCACCTCTTGCGTAAAACCGATGGAAAATGTCCGATAGACTGGTACTTAACCATCTTTCTTTTTGTGTATTGGTGAACGTGAGGAGTAATTTTTTTGTTCTGAACAACCATTTTATTCTCATAAGTACCTCGACTGAAAACTTAAGTCGACAGTTGATCATCTATCATTTTAGAATGACAAGGCAGTCAAAAATGAAAATTAACCCAACTAATAATCAATATTGGATCTGAAAAGCAGTTAATATTTTCCGTGGTCCAAATATCAACTTAAAACGAATAATCAATTATATTTTTATGCTATATTATATTGAAGCTTTTTTTTATTACTGATGTGCAAATTTAATCAAGTTTATTTTTAGCATCTCACTTGCATAATAATTTCTTAATGGATAAATAGTAAAATAACGTAAAGTAAATCAAGCTATTATTCAGACTACCGCAATAATAATAAGTATTAACGCTAACGTTTCATTTTTATAAAATATAATGACGTTACAAAGCATTGTGCAGTTTAATATTCATTAATAATTCCAAAATCGTTGATGACAAGCGGATAAAAAGAATTTTCGATTAGGATACAAAAATTCTAAAAAGGTGTTCCAGAAAAAAGTACGTATAACAACTAAATTTCACAAGATCCATGACTAACGAGTAACCATTAGTTAAATGCCAGAAATATATACTAAGCATTGACATCAACGATTCTTCTTGCTTTTTATCGCAATTATCCCATTCGCATAATTTATAGTGGCTTACATTCGCGACCGGAGCAGAGCTATTCACGTTATACCCTCCCTTGGAAATAAATCCATGAATTGGGTCACAATACCATATTGCGAATGAGTGACTCCGAGCTCTAAAGTCACATATCGCTTCTACAAATTCAACCGATAATTGAATAGTATCGTTCGACCCTGTGTGGCCGCAGCAGCCCCTTTAACGGGGATGCATTTTTCATGCGTACACGGCGTCCTAAACGTGATTTCATGGAGCATGCGTGACCGGGGAATCGCTTTCTTTCAAGATGGACCGGAATTCAGACGGGTGGCTTCGTACCGCTTGTTGCGAATTGGGGGGTCTGCGTCCTTGCCTTGTCCACGATCAGTCGTACGGGATCGTCTGAGTGCGGTAGAGACTCAACGGGTCCTAACGATGCATCTGTTCCGGCCTATCGGTCACGGCCTGATCGACGTCATATGGGGGAAGTGCCACGTAAGTTACCACCCCGACAAAAATTAACCGTATTGTTGGTAGATTTAAGCGCCAAATGGAAAGATTATTTACATTCAGGGTGTCACTCAATATTTCCTTGGACTGTGACGTAAATCTTACGAGAATATTTTCCTAACGTCAATCGGACTTTTATTTTACAGTAATCCCTGCAGATCTATTGTCTATAATAAATATGAAACTTCAATAGTATTTTCATCAGTTTATGCATTCGATTTGTGTGTAACTGTTGTTATTATGATCTATATATTGGCTTCATTAGGCAGTCATTATATACTTGACTGGAAAACACAAAATGAATTAAAAAGAATAATAGAAACATTGATGTATTTTTTTATGTACATTATAAATAAGAGCGTAGGTGTAAATTTTAAATAAGAGGCACTATAGTAAAATTGCTAGATCGATGTGTTTTTAAAGTCGTTTATTTTAATATAATGACGGCTCAAAGTAGAACGTTCACCTTGAATACATGTGCAGCTAGAGGATGAGAAAGCCTTTTTTCGTAATAAGAATCTGTGTAAGCGATAATTAGAATGAATTAAAATGGAGAGTGCTTAAGATTTCCATAAACGTGCTGCTTGAAGTTTCAATTATTGCAGTTTAGTATAAGAACATCGTTTAGTGACTATTAAAACGTTTTCTAACGTTCAAGATAATATGAGGCTATTCACAAGTTTTACTTAATAAGTTTGAACCAAGATAAAAACAAAATATACATTTTAAATGACGGACTGTGTGTTATTGCTAATCTCTTTGTTAAGAGATTAAAAGGAGACAATCCTAAGCATACAAAATGAATCAATTCTCTCTCTTATTATTGCTAATATATTTCAGCGCATAGTATCTCTGAACTTAGCTAATGCGAATACTATTGTTAATAATTGCAAAACTCAATGTAATGGTATTTTATTTTAAACGGCAAAATTTGGGAAACGAATAAAATCAGAAGAAAAATCAATTAGAACGATAAATTCCAAAAGATGGCCGTATCAAATATAAATATCAGTTACACGCTCATAACTTCAATCCAAAATCCAAACAAAACCTTTGGGTCCTGTACGAGTCAACATCCGTTTGACCCGCTCTAAAAAGAAAAGACAAGAAAGACAAGCTGAAAGACCGTGTGTATGTTATCACCATTATCTTGGTGTGATGCCGTCGCGAGAAAAATCACTAGTTGGACGTTGTAGTACACGCTTCTCTACATCCGTGCACGTTCACGACGTAAAAGCTTAGATGCTCCGAGATATAACGAATCGGATTCGAGGTGTTGCGATGATGTCAGTGCTGCTCAATCTGATCTTATATAGAGAAAGAAAACGATCAGAACGAATGTAGCGAAAGAGCAAGTATGTAGCGAATAAGTAGGAAGGTGATTGAAATTAGGATTCATCAGGATGTTTACTTTTGCTAATTCATGGGTTCACTAACGGGAAACATTTTTTATGATCAGTGTCTTACGGGTCGATTGTATGCGTTCTAAAAGTAGATGTTTAATTTATTGACAAGTTGTTCTGTTTTTATTCAAAATCTCTCGGTCAGTTCTAATATTATAGAACAAACGAATAATTTTTTCAGATATATATTAAACATTATATATTAAGTAAAAAAAGCACGTTTATAATCATGACAATGTTTCAAAAAAACATTATTTTGACGTTGTTGTTGAATTTATTATTACCGTAGATCCATGAAATATGTAATTATTTTACAATAATGTTAAAACTTAAAAGTATATTAAAAAATTATATTTCCAATTTTCTATATTTATCGTATAAAATTGTACAAAAAATTTTGAATGATGATAAAAAAATTCGAAAATAATGTTATTATATTATGATTAAGGAAAAAGTAAAACATGAAATAAAAAATTTTTATTTCATAATGCAATCTATAACGATAAACGATATTATAATAAATGTGTCAAAGAACTTAAAGTAAATGCGACATTTCTAGATGAAAAAATGTTATCTTAACTAAATTATTTGTCTGTGCAAATTTTTTGTATTACGATGGTTATCAGAAATTATGGATAAAACTCAGTGTATGTTATTGAATAGTTGATAACATTCATTTATAAAATTTCCTATCATACCTATAAAGGATAATGATAACGAAAATAATAAATTAAAGTAATAACAATACTTTGGTAAGAGTGAAGTTATGGACAGAAAGACGATATAGTTTGAAACAGAGACAGAGAGAGAGAGAGAGAGAGAGAGAGAGAGAGAAGCGGGCACCAGCTGTCCTATTTAATAGAGCAATAAAGACGTGAATGGAGCTTTGATTTATGCGCCTCCCATTATTAACGGCTTAGGTGGATGGCGCGTGTAGGTAGTTCGTGCCTCTGCTGCCTCTACTACCTCTCTTGCGATATGTGCATGGGCACGCGCAGTCCTGCTGTCCATCTGTCTCTCTCTCTCTCTCATACTCGCAGGCAGACACTTTCCCCTCTCTCGCTCTGTCTCCCTCTGTTGCTACATCGTAACTCGACCTACGTACTCTACACTGTCGTACAACAGCGGAATAATGATAGTGGTAAGGCTGCTTATTGACTTTTGTCTTCTCGTTTTTACATCTATTTCTTCAAATATTTTCTCTTTTTCTCTCGGCTTCTTTCTGCCCTTCATTGATTTGTTGCCCTGCAGGCGCTTAATGAAATTAGATCTAATCAACTAAAATTCGTATTGGTGGTTATTGTCACATAAGTACTTGGATCGACGAAGACTATACTTTTATATCCCATTTGCAAATATTTCAAATGCACCTTTTTTCGTTACTGAACAGTCAAAAAATTTATAATAATTTTTCGTATAATTATTCTAACGTATCATATATCATATATATTTATATATTTTTATGATTAAAACTAATTTCAGATGCATATTCTACAAGCAATAAGAAATATTTAAAATTGCTTTGTCCTTCCTTATAAAGCTCCAGCATTCATAAAAATATTTTCGATGCACTTAAACTCTTATTCTAAATTTGTATTTCAAACGCTCTTAATCCACGAAACAAGTTCTGCAGCTTTTATATAATTTTCAAAGAATCTTTGATCTAGCTTTCTCTAAAGAATGTTTGATGCTTCTCTCGGTCGTGTGCTCTATCGAAGGAAGATAACGTTTCCCGATAGATATAAATTATTTTTTACTTTTTCTCCTGCATGATCACAATATAAGATATAAGTAAAGCATGAAAGCAAGAACGCTTGAAAAGAAAAGAAGAGAGGCGCATCAGCGGTAACAATAACAACATCAGTAGCAGCGGCAGCAGCGAGTCGTTCACTTGGAATAACTCGAAATGGAAAGATGCACTCGTGCGTCTTGACGACGCATTTGCGTAGGTGAGACGACGCGCTGATGATCGACACTTCGTTTGTGAATACGAGCTCAACTACAGGAGGATATTAATTTTTTTTACTTTATTTTATTTCATTGAGTTACATTCAAATATTTACGGAAGTGATTCATCTCCGTGTACTATCTCATACGGAATCGTCTCGAAAAACCTGTTATCGATATAAATAAAACAGACAATTGAAATTGAAAAAATTCGTTTCGAGCAAGAGCCGTGTATTGTGTGTGTCTGGGCTTTCTATTAAATAGAAAATACGTTTTATTACCTTTGAAAATTGAATAATAAATGATAACGATGTGATTGCCTTTATTATTAAGACCTAGTAAGTTGAAATATTAATCTTCTTTCTCTAATTTTTATAAATATAATACATCTTCGTATTAATAATATAAAAATCATTCATAACTTTTTAAATAATGATAGAACGAAGCTAGGTACGAATATTGAAATTATAACCTGTGATTTATGGCCAGATCACTCTTAAATTGATCATATAAAAATGTTTTAAATATTCGAGATGTTTACTTTTACAAAATTAGATTAGTCAGCTTAAAAGAAAATTTTTTTAATATAATAATTTACATATTTATTTAAAAATAGTTTGTTTTCTCCTATGTGCACTGTTAATGCAATTCATTTTTGTAGAAGTATATCTTTGAAACAACACATTTCAAAGAATGTTAGCAAATTTCAAATTAATAAAATTCTAAACTTCCAGTAATCAAATATATAAACTGGTTAAAATTTTCAATTGATATTTATGTATGTATAGTTCAGTTCTAATCGCAGTTTTGATAATATAGAAAAGTCAAATTTTCAATGTGAAAATGTTCTTGAGATTTAATTAAGAACGATTAATACACAAAGAGTAAAAAGTACAATCTATGGAATTATTGAATACCAATCTTTCTTCATTAATCGTTAATTGAAAAAGTTCCAAAAGAACTTAATAATTGTAAATATGTGCTTTTACGAAATATATTACTTTGATTGACAAAATAAATTTTTTAATATTGTTTATTACAAATTTGATTTTATTCGTATTTCAAACAATTAGATTAAATTGAAAATTTTTGTTGAATTTCGCATGTAAAATGATGTAAAATAACTTGCTTTTTCATTAATTTGAATATTTCGTTACATAAAATTCGAAACCATAACAAGATATTTATTGAAAATTTTGTTACTTGTATAAAAATGGCGTTGTACGTACATGGGCCGTCAAAAACAAATTATTAAGAGAAGTCAAATTATAAAATTGACATGGCGTAATTGTACAATGAACTATTAATGCTTGTTAAATACATGTTAATTGTCAAAAACAACTACCAAATTGTCACGCATCGAAAGAAAATTGAGCAGATCCATATTTCACATACGTCAAATCCAGCTATGTGCGACGTCGTGATGTTTGACCTTAAACAGAGGGTCTACTCCCCCAATTAAAAGGCAAATAGACGGAGCTACTCCGACGCTCCGATGCTAATGCAGTCAAGTGTGGAAAACAAAGCTTGCCCTCGCTTCGGTTGATTGGACGCCTGCACTAGATTATTACCTTTGATCTGCACACAGAAATCGCAAAAGTGCAGCAGCTGGCGCATGTTGAGGATACTCGACGTTTTTTGTCATTTTTCAACGTTTGTTCCAGAAGAAAGAGAGAAAGAATGCGAGAGAGAGAGAGAGAGCATTTGGTATATATCTATTCCTTTAAACAATTACCAAAGCAAATGCAATGCACATAGTATGATAAATTGATTTACAAAGGGAACATTTTATATTATCATTTATTTCATAAACAATCCTGAAAAGCTTAAAATAAATACAAATGTAATATTTAGCAGAACAATAGCGCATTGTTTTGAATTGATAATTAGTTGCTCATTTCATAAAAAGAAGCATTTTTCAAATTTATTTTGTCCGCTTGTTTTATTAAGTAAATGTTAGTCGAGAAAGGATATATCTATTATACGAATAATATAGTATCACTGTACGTATAATTTGTCAGTTATAAGACCGAGTTTAACATGCTGTAAAATGTTCTTGTAACCAACGGTAATTTGATTGAATGCAGAATTTACAGTACACTAGAATTTTAGTCCTGAATTCATATTTGACATTGTATTTATGAGAATTCTTTTTTTAATTTTGCATCGGAGCCCATACGATTGTTCTATTTCCTTTCGCGGCGTTATGAGTTATTATTCCGTCGAATATTATTCTGAGTTTTATTTTAATAATTTTATTAAGAGAAATAAAAGTGGTAATTGTTTGTTAATAGATATGGAAAAACACGTGAATCTGGCGTTTTAATAATTAGGCATTATGTACGTTTTTGTCATTCGTGATATTCCACTATGATCTATTGGAAATTCTTTAAGCAGAGAATGTATTAAGAATTGAGTTTTATGATCGCAAAGTGAATGATGTTTCTCCAAATAAAAATAAAATAAAAGTTCGTTGGCACTTGCCAACAAACGTGAATAAAAAAAGCCATATGTGAAATAGCAAACATATAGAGTTCGCCGTGAATTTGTGGAGAGACAGAGAGAAGCCAAGAGAGTTTGAGGGCTGCAATAGATGCATAGTACGTAAAACAAATATGAAGCGTTTAAAAGGTACTGCATATAGGCTTCGGTGGAAAACGTTACGGTGGTTTGCCATTGCGTAATGGCAGTTATTAACAGTGTCCGAATGCGTAATAGCCCGTTAATTTGGAGGTTTCATTTACTCAACTGCCGCAGATTACAATGTACGTAATTATCATTTGTTTGTGAGGGACTCACGCGTTTACCGATGTCGCTATGGTACATTCGTTACTTTCCTTCGCTCGGCTTCTTTTTACGCTTAGCCTCATTTTTTATTTACATTTGATTTGTTGATCGCTGAAGGATAACCGCAATCGTGATTTTAGTTTTGTTGTGTTTTGAGAAGGAAGCAGTATTAATATTCATAGAAGGATTTGACAATTAGATGTTTATGTTCTTGTATCTGATGAGAAAAATTACATGCATTTTCTAATAGCGCAAGTATCAATTATGAGTTTTAATTTTTAGAATGAAATTCTTTCAAGTTTCAAAGTGTCGCAATTGATTAATTTGTTGCAAAAGAGATAAAATTGTTTAATATTTTTTCGAATTGATAATAGAGTTTAGTTGGATAGGAGAAGAATTCTAGTTATTAAAGAATCCAATTTTTGCATCACTATTGCACTAAAATATTGGGTATTGAATATAATAATAATTTTTTTGAAGATTTTTTGTACTATTTAATATATTACCTTTCAGGTAGAAATCAAGAGAACGTTTCGCAGCAAACATTTTAGGATGTAATCTACCTAATGAAAACACTTTGCATTTACAAATTTTGATTAGTTTAATTTAGAAAATAGTTTTTGTTCATTTTTCGCTTTATGTTATTGGGCTTCGTTTTAAACTTATCATATAATTTTTCATAAATGGTATTTACAAAATTGAAACTCTAGCCAATGTGTCCATTTATATTTCACTGGAAAATTTGTCCGTTCACTTAAATACACGCACAGATGCCGTTATATATAAAAAATTACATATGCAGAAAGTAAACGAAATCATTAATAAAAGCCGATCAAAAATAATTCACGGGAATTAAATTTCTCTTTCGTACAGTTGTTAAATTGCGTACAGTTGCGAAATACCACGGCTTTTTCTTTTTCTTTTACCTGGTATAAGTAAGCGAAAAGCAAATCTGCGCTAGAAAGACCGAAAAAAACTCGATAGCAAAAGTAATATCATTTACGTTTGCGCATTGTAGAGCATGGGTTGAAAACTTGACGAAAAAGTAGAAGACGCAAGTAGAAATAACGAAAACGAAGGAAAAATGGCTTCGCAATATACATAGAAGAGAGTGAAAGAGAGGAAGTATAGAAGTGTGCTGTTTAGTAAACTAGCACGTGCCCGGAATTCGGATTTTCTCTTAGCCGATGATGACGAGAGGGTGGAGGTTAATTTAAAAATGGCCACGTCCTGCTGCTAATGGAACTGGAAGAGCCAACGAGAAACAACCGAATAAGTATATGAAAAAGGGAAAAGAAGGATCTTGATGAGAAGGATAGCACGAATACCAACGCAATTTGTTATGAGTTTCCGGAAAAAGAAATGGTTATATTTCTTTTATATTGTAGTGTACTTTCACATAATGAGATAAATATTTGCTAAGCCACTTATCTGATTCTTTCAACGTTCTTAAATTATGCTTAATGTATCTTTTATGTGAATTAAAAGTATCGGCACTAAGCATGCGACACAGTTTATAATATGTCTTGAAGTCTTACTCTGTTCTGTTATTAGAATTGTTACGTTAACAACAAAATGTAATGTATTTCATATATTCGAGAGTGAAATGTTCCTTTAATATTTCATAAAATCTCGCACCAAACAATTATCGATACCATTGATTTTGCCAGTTAATAAATTGCCCCTTTAGGTATTATTGACTTAGCCCCACTCTTTGCAATCTAAGCTCATATTTTTTAATTAAGAAAGATGAATTACCGACGGAATAATTAATTTTCAATAACATTGCATACTTGAACGTTTGATTCTTCTCTTGAATAGTTTTGACTTTAAACAATAATCTTTCGTACGTGAAAACAAAGCCCTCACGTTGTGATATTAATCACGCTTCTATATCGACTGCATTCCACGTTATTCATTCCAAGAGTTCATTAAATACAATTGCTCCGTATAAATCATTCCTAATGCAATTGTAGCATAAAAACATCACGTTTTAGTAGTATGAAAATGACAAGCTAGGTTTCTCCCGAATTGGCGAAAAAGAGTATCGCAACGAAATACGCAAACCTCGCAGACCTCCAACTTTATAATTAGTAGTGTCGGACATTCTTTTTTCCTCCGGGCTCTCAACCTTTGGACCGAAACGAGAAGGTACACCGCGCGGGTGGCTCTTGGTATTACTTTGCGCAAACGGGTCACGTAGCAGTCACGCTTCTTAACTGAAACATACGGTAGGCGGTCGGATGAAAGAGGTGGGCGAAATTTCCACCCCCTCCGACAACGCGAGTCGCCCAAAAGGAGATTTTCCCGTGATTCCATGCACGCAGCATATTGTCGAGGGTCCGGACACGCACCACCGTCAGCTCTCTTACTTCCTTCCTACGACCGAACTTAATTTACAACCGCGCCCGCAGTGGCCGCCCGCGGTATTATTCCGCCACCATTTTCGCGCGATTCCCCTTCTTTCTCTCTGCACCCTCACTGTCGCATTAGCTACATACAAGCAGTTGCGTGCTGCGCTCATTCGCCTAATTCCCCTGTTGTCATCGTCGGCGTCTCTTTTTTCATACAATGCAGTATTTTAAAATGCTCACCCACTCGGTATTGTTGGCTTCCTCTCGTTTCTCACTGGCCCTTGAGTTCAATCGATTTCCAGGACACCCAATGTGCGTATTACTTCAACGAGGATTACTGCAGGATATGTGACATACTGAGTTGCAACCAAGAAATGCTAATTTAAGTATGGCTTCGTGTATGCTGTACCGTTGTAATTTTACTGTTGAATTTTTTATTAGCAGTTTATTACCTAATAAACCTAATAAACTTTACATGAATAGTAAATTCAGACAAATAATCTATATCTCGTACGTTTATACTTTGATAATTATTACGTTGATAAAAGTTTTACCGATAACGAATGCAAACAGAAGAAGAACAAATTTTATAATTGCTTTCAATATTTCACCAAAGAAACATACAATTGTTCCGACAGCTCCTTACGGTTGTTTTAACCGAATATTCAATTTAATTAATATTCAATTTAAGAAAGGTGTTCTGGTGTCTGCATTCATATACAATCATATAAATCATATGCAAACATCTTCATAGTCTTGCATTTAGCATTTTATCGCAATAAATTAGAATTTAGTATTTTAGTACTTGAGGGCACATAATAATTACTCGATCATAAAAGATCTTACACAAGGTGAAGCCAAATTAATCACCACTTATCGTGGTGTTAAAAAGGACAGGAAAAAATCATTACAGCAGCCATCAATCCCTCCACGAAAGCCAAGCTCCGTAAAAAAATTAATCCGATACACAATTTACGTTGACACCTAATACACACGCTTCTCAAAAACTACACGCCGTTGTAAACTACGAAGAAATAAATCTTCGTCTTAATCTTCTTTGTCCCTCTTCCTCGCTCTTCTCTTATTTATCGCTTCTTCCCTCTGTCTCTGTCACGGCCAGTGCAGCCTCGTTTTTCCCGCGTACGAGAATAGAGTCGGACCTCGACTAACGAGAGCGAAAGAGAGGAAAGCGTTTGCATGAGTACGGCGATGTGTTTTACGAGGCGAGCGTACGCAAGACGGCTGCCGTGTAACCGAGGCGAATAATTATAGTCCGCGGCTGCTTAAGCTCTTTAGGAGTCTACCGTTATTGCAATTGCGGCAGACGCATTTACACTCGCTCTTATTGATTTTAATGTTTCACTTGCCCAAGGAATCGTTGCCCGTCTGACGAGGGCTGCACTAAGATGTTTGCCAAGACTGTCCGGTGTTTTTTCTTTCTCACTTTCGACTCTGATAGATTGAGGCACCACGCGTTGTTTATGCACGCGTCGACTGCTTTAATGTAATTATTGTTTGAGTTGTACGGATATGACGCCATTTTATATATCGATATAGCAGTAGACTAACATATTAATAAAAATATATTTTTGGTTATATTTGCAGTAGCAAACAGCGACGAATAGAATGTCAGTATTATGGCAAATCTTAGGATTTACTTCAATTTTTAAGCGTACGAGATATAAATTAAAATAAATCGTTTCTTTTTATTTTATTGTCGCTTGAAATATATTTTAAGAAAAGAAATACCGCACGGTTCTATTATTTGAAAATTAAATTTCCATGAATTTTACGAATTCCATAAGCAATTCGTTGTGAGCATTTTCATACCTCAGTATAATCATTTCTTAATTCTAATCAGATTCAAAAATTACTTCTCTTAAAAGAAATTAATTTATTACTTATTAGGTGACAACAGATTATTTGCAAAGGATTACACTACACAATGATAAACAGTTACGCAAAATCAATACAGTAATTTTTCTTAGACATCGTATATTTATTTTTTTCTGAAAAATTAATTTTTAGATTATAATATAATATAAGAATAAGAATCCAGTATTGATCTGCGCATGAATTGTATTGGTAACTAAATCACCCTCGCTCACCTTCCAACTGTCACTAGAATCTATTCATTTAAAATCACCCAGAAGTTTCCTGAGTCTGCATCTATACTGGCATTCCTATCCGTTGTCTAGAAGTGTAACAAAGACCCACGAGGTCTGGGTGATCGTATATAGGCCCATACCGTTCCCCGCTACGTCGAATCGCAGAAAATGGCTACAATCGTTGCTTCCCGCGTGTACGTTTAGGATCCCTTGTCAATTTGGATGTTTTTTCCTTCCTTTCCATTTTCTTTGCGCTTACCCTCGGATGTCCTCGTTTATTTTCCCAAGATATATTGTACATATATACGTAAAAAAGAATTTGTCGCGACAAAAGTCGTGCGGTAATTTGTCGTAAAGAAAACGCATAGTGCGACGCAATTCTAGGCCAGTGATTTATACTTTGAAGAGTCCTTGATGTTTGCAGTGAGGCATACGAGTACAATGACTGTAACTGACGGGTGTCGAGTGATATAAATCGCGATGAATCGAAGCTTTTACCTTTTTCTGGTTATTCTCCTTTTTTTCTTTATTTTTCTTCGATGAGTCTAATGAAATTTCTGTCAAAAGAAACGAAAGAAGAATGAGCTTGTAATAAAACTTTGATAATGGGTAGCAAGAAGTTCAAAATAAACTTATTCCTAAAATCGAATCGATATACGACGCAGTAAGTAAATCGTACATAACAATCAATAAGATCGTTTATTACTCCACTGCCATTGCTATTTTTCTTAAATCATAACTTTGATATTCATTTATCGATGATGTTGCTTTGAATTCGTCTACTTTCAAAATTAATAACGAAAACTTTTTCAATTCACTATTACAGTTATCACGATGCGAAAGCAATTAAGGATGTAAGGTCAAAGTGAAATTTTGCATTCTTAAAATTAAATTTGAGAAATATCTTGAGGAAATCGATCACGATTTTAGCTGAGGGTAACCCTAGAATTTAAAATGAGTTGAAAACGTAAAAGTAAATTTAAAAAAGACTGGAAATAAAAGTAGGAGGTAAACTATATTAGAAAAGATATCGCGGAGTTAAAGCTCATAGATTTAAATAGCTCCTCTTTAAGTATAGTGAAATTTCTAACACTACGATGTGTCAAAAGCTTAATACTTAATACTAAAGAAAGTTAAGTTTCTTTCACATGAAATTATAAGAATATATCTTTAAGAATTAGTATTATGTCTCGTTTATGTTTAAAATACTCTTAAAGCTTTTGAATAGGTTTTGATTTGAACTGTTCTTTACGATGAAATTACTAAGTTGTAAAAGAGAAAATTCATTTGACCTTTTATGTAAAAGTACAACATCTATTAAAAATAGAATATTTTAGGATATTCAATCTCAGACATTAATAAAATATTTATTTTATCAAGAAATGAAAATATGTCTCTTAGCTTTTATATTTTAATCGGATATTTAAAAAACATTTTCCTTTGCATCGTAAGGAAAATGTTGCGTTATTTACGAAAGATAACAGAAAATTTTGAAGAAAAAGAAAAACATCTTTTTCCGGATAAAAGTAAGAGTACAAATATGAAATATCTGTACACAATGTTAGTTGTTTAAAATTCCAACAACAATAATTAAGAAACTTTTTTTCAGTTATGCAGTTTCTCAACTTTCGGTTGAGCTACGTCCTTTAGGCCGTTTATTCAGACCGCGAATCAATAGTATATTGAGAAAGGCTTTTGGGTTTACGCTCCAGGCGTTCAGTATGAGTGAGAGAGAGAGAGAGAGAGAGAGAAAGAGAGAGAGAAAGAAAGAGAGAGAGAGAGAAAGAGAGAGAGTGAGAGAGACGACCAGTGACACAGGGGTTTCGTGATATTTAAATGCGAGCAGGAGAGGATCGAGTATATGGTGCGCGACGGTTCTTCGGCAACGTTCTCGCCGTCGCTTTACGACAAGAACGAGGGTACACGCGAATCCTTGTACATATATAACGCAACAAAACCAATTGCGCACAAATCTACATATCCATCCTTGAGATGAACAGGGTGTCTCGTCTTAACGGTATGACCATTATGGAAAGGAGTGTTTCTACTTTGAATGTAAAGGCTTTTGTTTTATTCAAGCGTCGAACTTTATATTTCTGAATCTTCTAATGCTCTGCCTATCATTACATTATTGTATATCATCAATCAATTGAAATATTATGTATAATTCTCTACTATTAACATATATTAAAACGCATATATTTAAAACGCATTAATTGATATACTTAGCTTAAAAAATTGATAAAACCCGTTAACATTTGTGGTTCGTAAATTTATAGTGATTATTTGTAAATTAAATCTGAATAACTTAAACTGCTCAATTGATAAATGTATAAGCTATTGAATTCCAATATGGAAGTTCTGTGATATAAAAAAATTCGATATTTTGAAAACATTGTGAGCACTATAAGCGATATAAATTTTTCTTAACTGTTTGATTCTTCTATAATAGCAGAAAAGAAAACCATACGAAACTTCATCGTTCATCGAAAAAAGTCAATCCGATTTCCATCGCAACAATCAGAGGATCGTTGGAATTCATGTTTTGTGGTGTTCAAATAAAGCACCTTATATACACTTGCACGAATATAGATCAGAGGCTGCATACCTTAATGTTACATACGTAACTGCGAGTTTCGTGGGCCACAGGAGAACTAGCAAATGCCCGAATCAGCAATATAGGAATCCATAGATATATGTGTAGGGACATGGACGGGTGCGTGAGTAGGCGGGAAAGTGGGAATTAGGTTGTCCGATAGCGTAATCGCATTTATAAACATTACATTTGCATAGCGTCGAGGTTTCATTCGATCGAAAGATAGGAACAGCGATCGACTTTTCAATCTGCGGAGAACGTGGATGAGGATCAGGATTTCGTATGTTGTTACCCGAATCGAAAATTGAGAAATTCAATGAAGTTGGCGCCTGCGTGTAACGATTTTATATACCCTGTTTTGTACGTTTATCTATCAGTTATTGATCATTATGCAAGATTTGAAATTTCTGTTTGCAATGATTATTCAGGCATTAATGATCTTTGGAAAAAATTAATATAAAATGTTTAAGTTAGAGGATCATTAAAATGTAAATTCTCTTCAAACATTTGGAAATTGAGATAAATTAAATTGTCACGTTAAATCATTTTGGAGTAAATGTTGTATTTTCTAACGTATAGTTTGTTTAAATACAATATACTGATTACATTTTTAATGAGAATTTTTTTTCTGTTACAGGTAATGACCATAGAAACAATTTTCACGAACTTGAAAAAGTTTTGGTGAGTCATGAAATGGTTTGTCAAAGTACATGTTAAAAAGGAAGAGTGAATATAAATTTTTTTCACTTATGATCAAAATTTCCATTACAAAAAGTATTATGCAAAATATATTTAAATCAATTTACTCGGCAATTTGTTTCTCGGGGCCTTATCAATATATTCAAGAATCAAAAGAGAAATTAAAAATTTTCCAACAACCAGAGCTTTAAACTGAAGCGGTTGAGCCGCTTTATTAACTGTCAAAGTCAAGTTGTTGATTGTTTGATAAAGCTCGAGAAAACAAACAACGAGAAAAAAGTATTGCGCATCTGAAAATTTAAATGAAAACAGCAAATGTTAAAAGAGAGAAATGTAGATTAGAGCCGCGTTAGTCGTAAGTCAAATCGTGTGATTCGAGTTGGGTAGCCTCTGTGTAAATTAGTCGATCGGAAAAAACGTGCTGGCGTATATGAAGGCACTGACCGAAATAAAATTTCCACTGAATAAAACTTTCCAAGCACATCGCATCTCCGATATTGAGTAATAAACACGCGCGAGAGTAGCGCGAATCTATGTGTCAGCGGAATTGGAAGATTGCAGTCCCAGTAATTTCACTTGTGCCTATGGATTCTGCGTTCGAAGAAATCATGCCTATAATTGTTTAAGTTATTGAGTTATTTTATTCGGATGGTTTTAAGTATCAAAATGCCTATTTTACCTAATTCACATATTTTTATCATAGATATTGCACATTATTATTGTGGTCTGTAAGGTTCATGTAAATGTTAATAAATACAGTGCTCTCTTAATTAAACAATTTAAATTGAATTAAATAACCGTATTAAGAATTATTGATTAATTTAAATCATTATAAACAATGCTTCCGAAAAAAGTTAATTATATAATCTTGAATATTAAAAATTACATGCGGCACTATAAATAGGAAAATGTATTCGAAATTTTTAAAACATGCTCACTTTATTACTGACAAGTTAACATTCTAGTGTTTTCGAAATCAATGAATGCGCATTTATTATCAAGGAATTTAAAATATAGATGCTAATAGATGCATGTACTATATTGTGAGAAATATGACGTATATATTATATCGCTATAATCGTTAATTCTTATTCCTCGTAGTGAAAAATGCAGGTTGGCAATCGAAGTATTCCACAAATTTATCAATTCGATCTTCATTCACAATAACAACTTTAAGCTGTGATCGACAAATTTTTATCGAATTTATTTTAATGTCATTGATAGAAATATGTAATCACTTGTATTCGTTAATTTTGAAAACGCGAAAGGAATTTCAATATCGAACAGTAATCATCTAATAAAATATAATGAACCATTAAATTCACGTTTAATCTGTAATATTTTACAACAATTACCAGCGAATTACTTTATGAATTAGAATGGATAATAATTGACAATGAGAGAACTTGCACTTATATAATAGGCATATTAAAACGTAAGCTACTATTATTTAAGATATTTTAGACTTAAATGTATACAGCTCTTTATGATAACGGTGGTAATTATTTCATAAATTCTTCATAAATCTTTTTTGTTATAATTTTCTGTACGTGTATCTAACAATACCTTGTAACATGATCTCGATAATTTATATTTTAATAACTCGATTTTAACTTTAAGCATTTAAAATATTAGTGAAATAAAAACCTTTGGTCTAAGCAGGTCGATTGAATTTATCGTCAGTTTGATGGAAACTAAAATAAGATGCCATTTTTATTATCGATTAATTCTGATTACTCTGCATTAGAAGTAATCGATTATTATATAATTTTTAATAGATACGAAGTCTTGATTTTCATTTTGTTACAAGAAAAAACATCTTATTATGCAATAAAATTACATGAATAATCGTTAATTTTTATATTTCCCTTCTAAGGTATTCATATAATAACTTTCTCGATTCTTCTATAGATATGTTATTAACATTTTTTTGTATTGTTAAATTTAAAGGCTGATTCTATTTCAATACATTAAAGTAACAAAACTATCAGTCATTTCTTGCATTTTTATGATTTATAATATTTTATTTTAATATCTGTAAATACAGTAAAAAACTTGAATGGATATTAACAGTTTAGATTTCTTCATCTTCTGTTTCAATCTGGTATTCATATTCAGTTAATAACTTATTGCAACAATTTCTCCAAGTGAGTTGAGAAAGCTATTTATATTCACGACTAAGTTGACATTCTCGTTTCGCACTAAATTCTCTGTAGCTCGAATATTTTCTGGTCCAATTTACATGCATCTATGCTTTATTCTCTATCCCATTTTGCTATTTTCGATTCTACGTTGTGTTTTTATTATTATGCCTTTGTAATGCTACTTTATCTATTTTATTATTTGAATTCTGTATTATTGATTGTTCTTTTTTTATATTATTCATCAAATAAATATTCGTTTTTCCTTTATTTTTATACGTCTACAGTAGCTTTTTTGATTGTTTTTTATGTCGATATAATCAATCGTTTGTTCTTATTTATTTCTAGTCTTAACTGCATGTCGCTCAAAACTCTTAGCATTATGAAAACATAATACATCTAATATTCGATGAAGTAGATTGTAAACATTTTAATTTTTGTTTATTTTTCTTTTCAGTAATAACGCATCAAACTACGTACGATAAATATCTCTGATATTCGCATCAGTAATCTGTATAATCTTTTATGGATAAGCTAACTTTTTTCGATGAATACCGTAATTTTTATATCTATTATGAAGCCTGTTTTTTATCACTTGATTGATTAGTTCCTCCTTAGAAGAATTTTTTTTTCCTTCAGATGTTATTATAACGATATAATAGCTATTGGCTACGTTTACAGATCTAATATTTCTTAACGCATCTATTCTATTTCATAAACTTTATATTACTTTTTACTAAATGTTTTACTCTTAGAATATCTTATTCTAGAAGAATATGTTGTAATAAAGTTATATATGTGGATGGTTTCAAATTAATAGTGCCAAGTTATCATAATTCTAAAATACTGTAAAATTTTGATAGTAATTCAGGTAGTCATTTGTCCACTCACTTGAGTGATTCTAATATATTTCAATTGATGTTACAAACTTTTTAGAATACTCATAAAACTTTTTTTTAATTAATCCCGTTTTGAAATATATTATATTAACAAATATATTACAAAACAAATATATTATATAATAAAATATAATATACATTTAATCTTAAAATTTGGAAAAATTTATATACAATTTTTTATAAATAGCATAAATGTATATGAGTGCATAAATTCTTTATTCACTAATTATAAAAACTTTTGAATTAGTTATGTTTTATGATTTATAAATCAACATATTAAAAATTCATGGTTTTTGAATGATGTTTTATTTATAATACAGTTTTTGGTGTCTTCTTAACTGCTTTAATGTCGTTAGCTGTGATCATTATTTTTCTACTTCCTTCTCACGTCATAATAGGTACGCGGTTATTAGTTCTGCTTATTTCTGTTTCATTTCTTACGTACATGCCTTTTTTTTTCTTTTCCTCTTTGTCAACTTGTGATGAATGCAGGGATGCTCTTTGGAAAAATTGGTCTCGAACTTCATTTCATTGTCCAACTTTCAGTAATTCTCCTTATTTCTTTCGTGTTTCTTTTTTTATTATTTTCTAACTTTCTTATTTTCAACATTATATATATATATATATATTGACTTTCATTTATAATTAGTTTATTACACCACATTTTATCTGACAAACATTTTTATTTGTCGAAGATTTACTGCTTGTCTTTCCGACATATTTCAAAATTCTTCGTAAATGTTAAAGATCAATGTTGCAAAGTAAAAATTGTAATTGCAGCTACATTTTTCACGTCAAACTAATTAATATAAGGTATTTTCTCCTAAGAATAGAATATTATCTCGAAGGTAATAGATGCTCCTCCTCTAATTAACACACACTTCTAAGTTTAACACACGACATAATAGTCTCTTATTTTTATTGCCGCATCTTCATGAGTATTAATATCTAGAAATTGACGCGTTCTTCAGAGAGCGAATTGCTAGCATTGATAATATTTGTTGTAATGTGAGGACGAGATCTCCAAGTTTGTGACAGGCAATAGCTTCTCTTTTACCCAAAAAGTGTCTCCAGACCACCCAAAAGCATAAATAACTCGGGAAACAAAGAAAAGGAAGAAATATCCATTGCGAAGCGAAAAATTCGCTCATTCGCTCCCTTACCTCTCTCTTTTTTTCTCCCTCTCTCTCAAGGTGGGATAAATGCGTGTCACGTGCCCCGTCCCAGGGCGCGAGACGTGCACAAGGCACTTGATGAAACTTCTGGGAGGTTCGAGCGACGCCGCCACTGCCTGGCTTTTTCTCCTCCTCGAGTAATGCGAAGCTACGGGCACGAAAAGTTCACGCGAACATCCGGTCAACGACGAGGCGAGTTACGCGCGGAGGAGTCCCGATGAGAGAAGTCGTAATTAGCACGCTGATAAGGACGGACCGGGGCTGGTTTAGCGTATGGAAGTCGGTGGAACAGGCGCTTGTCCGTGGGTTGATGCTATTTCTGGGCGCGTAAGCAGATCTTTGCAAGTAAAAAAAGTTCAACTTCCACTTTCACGCTCGCGAGGACAACATGTGCTCGATAATTATGCGGTTTTCAGAATTAATTATTTTCTGGCGTAGGCCGAAGTTTATGAAAGAATTCGCTTCAAGTACAATTCACCTATTTTTTCGAAAGCTAATGTTATTATCATAATTACATTTTAGTAGTATTAATCGACGATCTATATCCATCTTTTTTGTTTTTAACGGTTTGAAAGATATTTCGTTTATTTTAAAAGCCATGTGTATAAACTTACATTATTTTAAAAGATCTAAAGACGTGATGGTATTTTAGCGTAAATAGGTTTTTTATCAAACGTCGTCGTTGAATAAAATTTTAGAAGACTGAATTTTAAATAACACGCTTTTTTGCTTTAATACTGAATCAAAATATACGTCTTTAGTGATGAATTTCAAAGTTCAATATACATCTAGAATGCATTATCAATATTAATAGTAATAAAGAAAAGAAACACTATATGGTTTAATCAAAAGTCCGAATAAGTTGAATTACATTACTTTATGACTAATGCATACATTCTTCATTTCCACTGAAAATCTTTTTCATTTTTAGGAAAAAGAGCAAGAAAGCGTTGTCTTCCATTAATAGATTTACCCACTCCCACTCGAATATTACACTTTTATTTTCAGACGTACACAAATGTATTTGCGCGGACGCACGTATACATGCACTCACGAAGGATATCGTGATGTGTCTTAACGCAAATTTGTATTGGACTAAAACTTAGTCTCGTGTTTTCGCCGCACATGGATTCGAAAATACGTTTAACTCCGCAAATAGTTTGGGATAAACCAAACTCCACTTTTGTGTATAATCAAATTGAATGAAGAAATACGTACATAAAATAGCTACAGGCTTAAAAAGCTTATGTGCACAACTGAAATAGACTGATTCAACGTAGATAATATAAGTTATTGTCGATGGTACTAGTTTAAATTAAATTGTTTTTTGTAATCAAATAATTGATAAAATTTATCATAAATAGTTGCATTTATTTGGAAAAAATGAGACAAGTGTTCTTTCATAAGTATTTGCGTTATTAGTCATTGAATATAGAATAACTTTGAGAAAAATTTGAAATTTAAAAATATTTTTATGACAAGTCTAATGATAAATTTGAATAAATTTGAAAATGTGCAACACTTTATGAAAAATCTATAATTCCTTCAGAACGTTATGAAACGTATATTTTATAAACAAAATTCCTTAAGAGAGAGCCTGAGCACATAATATGTAAAGTACAACAGAAGTGATGCGCCATGTAGAAAAATAAGAAATGAGAAATCGAGGAAGGTAAGGCAGAGTATAGTGAGTACAGTGATCTATTCATTCTGAGTTGCAAAAGCAGCAAATAAAATTGTAAATGTGCATAACGAGTTGCATAGAAAAATAAAAAAGAGTCACGTTGTAAAAGAATAATAAAAAATAAACGTAAAGAATGCATATAGAATAGGAAAACGAAAAGATCATGCGCATGAAATTATTTCATGCATCAACATCAGTGTATAGTAGTGGAAATCTGAAAAAATCAAGTCGCGTGCGATAAACGTATACAATAATGATAAATCAGCTGATAAACATGCAATTTGAGGTGTAGGAGCGCATATACGCACATATTGTTTACATTGGTAATTGTATACATGTATATTTCATAAACTATAAAGTATTCATACATATGTATAAATGCTTGAACAAGTATTTAGTCGTCATAAACAATCGGAGCTGCGCACACATAATGTGTACACGGGTTTCAAAATCAGCAGAAATATTTGAATACAGACATCGATCAACTGAATCGTATAATTTATGTATAATTAGTTAGTTAGCTTATTGAAATGATCCATGAGACTCCATGAATTTGGAAAACTTTATAACCTTTTCAGAGATTAGCAAATTTTTTGTTTGTATTAATAATAATATGGCGCTGGACTATATTTAGATAGACAAAAATAAATATTTTGCGAAATAATGCAGGAATGTTAAATAACTCTCAATTCTAGGTATAAAATGCATTTTCTCGTTCAATATTTAAGGGTTAAATTTTTATGCATCTAAATACTAAATATATGAAAATGATAAAAGATAAAATATTTTTAAAATGTCTTATTACTATTAGATGTATTGTATTACTTATTATGTATTGTAGATTATGTATTACTTATATGTATTGTAGAAACCTGTAAATTATTAATGATCTCGCTGTTTCTTATTATTTATTAAACGAATGATACTAAAATAATGAAAAATATGCAGTAGAATTAGTTCACGCAAGTCTTGGAATAATTAAAAGAAAATACTTTTTTCTATTATGAAATTAATATGAAATTCAAATTAAAAAATATATCTAAATTCACTATACTGAGAAAAGATCGATACGAGAGTATCGTATTCAAATGAAAATTGTTGCCTCTTACTGTGTGAAGCTGCTCGCGAAAGCTTTCAAGGAATGAAAAAAGATTAATTTAGTGGGCAGCTTATTATTCTTTCCGTAAATAATTAAAAGCTAATTGAATCTTCGAGATACGTGAGCGAATCGATTGCCCGAAAAAGAAGAGCTTACCAGGAGATCTTAAAAACTACTCGCCTATAATCTGTTAACTCGTGACTCGATCGCACACACACTTGTGTACACGTAAGTGAATAACCGCGACGAATGAAGATGCGCTTAATGTACTCTTTTAAGTGCATCACGTGTGCATAAAACGGTTCTCGCATAAACTTTCCGGTTTGCAAAATTAAGGGGCAAAGGGAAGACGCGCATATAAAAAAGAAATAAAAAATTATAGATATACGCAACGCCACCAGCATCTAGTGCGCTGCAGTCTTTTTGTAAGAGAGTGCGATTGCGTGAATTTACACGACATTCGTATATAATATAAAAGTCGATGCTTCTGGTGTTTCCATCGTAGAATAACGAAATCGGAGTACGAGGAAGTTGGATGAATAAATCGTTACGTGACTCTATTATGTGCATCCGAATGAAGAGCGCATAAAATGAAGTCTATTGAATATACAACTATATTTCTTATCAAACGTCTCTTGAATCTATGAAACTGTGGGATAATCGTTATTTTTCTCTTTGTTTTACGGTAAAGGGTTCTTGCAATTGTATACTTTTGATATTCCGAAATTTTTCCCACGCTTCTTTCTTCAATACATCGGCAACAATAATTCAAATAGCGCTGATAAATATACCTCGGTTAATACTTCTTTCATGCAATATTAAAAAATATACTTTTCTTTGCTAAATTGCCTAAGTATACGTTTGGTAACTCCAATACCTCCTTTTAAGCATATTATTAACGCATTCATTAAGGCAGGTAAGCATTCAGAGAATAAAATCGTATCAGAATTCATTAAACTTGTTGGACGCGAAAAAAATTGGCAGTCATAAATTGTAGATAACAAGCAGCTTCAATACCATAAACAAAACTGTTAACTTTGCTTATTGAAACCCGGACGTTTCATTCTTTTGCCGACGCTCGTGTAACGACAAAATACCGAGTGGATAAATAAAATGCAGTGTGAAAAGCAAAATATGAGAAAATAACGGATACATTGAAGTTTAGAACGTTATGAAAAGAATCTAAAAAGCGAATAGATGCGTAGATGCATGCAATATGCGCAGACAATCGTCGGTGCGTGTCAGCGGCCAACTTGATTTTCATTTTTATCGCGACAAAGCCTTTACCGGTGTGTACGCGATTTGTATTTTGCGCGCAACGGTAGTCGCAAAGGTAACAGACGCAAAATGCGCCTGCGGCTCAGATATCTAATTTTTCGCCATGCGTTCTTTGACGTTGCGAGAAGTTTGTGCGCGTATGCGTTACCGAAGGACTGGAGATCGAGATGAGAATAGAGGAGATAGAAAGAGAGATAAATTCAAACAAAGATTTTTAACAACGCCTAGCAGTGGAATATATTTCCAAGTATTATTATAACATATTTTATAATAATGTGTTATATATATTTATTCATAATTCTGAATAAATTATTAGAGCATAATAATTTACTCATTTAAGATTAAAATAATACGTATTTGTACAAAGTTTTTAAATGCTAGCTTTCTTTGTTTTGATTTACTTTTGTTTTCGAAGGTAGCAGTCGGTATAATCCATGAAAAAGTATTCCGCGAACTAGGTAATTATATAATTATTCATTTGAATATATATTTTTAAATTGGACGATGAATCACACTCTTTATTACCTAAAGTTTAATTCTGAGAAAGAAATGCTAATCAAAATAATTGTTCATTCGTACTGTGCAATAACCAAATGAATGATTATTCTTTCACGAGGATGTATTTCTTGAAGAAAAATCGAAAAAACAAATGTTACAAAAGGGTAAATTTCTAGAAAGAGACCAGTTGAACACCGTAGCCTATAAATTAATGTTTTATGACATTGAAAGTTGATAAATGAATCGACACTTTAATGTCTTCGAATGGAGTCATTCATTCAACTAAATAGGATATGGTGTATTCTATAATTACAACGTAGGCGTCTGGAATAGGAAAACAGTTCTGTTCATCCGATGCTGGAAACACCTAATAATCAGATAGACGATATTAATGAAAGAAACGTACTTAGCGGTATACGAATTCGTGCCACAAAGAGTCAAGCAATTATCCAATACCGAGACGAAAGCTGCGTTTGCCCGAGATCCATTTAAAAGCCTCCAAGGCCTGCAGGACTTAACAGGTCCACGGAACGATTATAATCTCCAACGCGGTAGAATGACTGCCCGTTCTTAGCCAGCTTAGAGGTCACCAAAGCGTCAAAAATCCTTGCCGGAGACAACGGGGTCTCCATTTCCATTAATCGGCCACATCAAGAGCGGAAGTTGGTCTCCTCCTCCGCCGAGAGAAAACCATAATAGCACACGTAGTCCCGCTCGACGTTCGTAGGCGTTTATCTCTCGACACGGCGGCGGCGCTTACAAGCTGAACGACCGAGAGAACCATTATGCCCATCTGCGCGCGCGCCGCGTAACAAGCCGCAATTGAAATACCTCGCTCTGCGGGACTTGAGCGGTTTCGGGCGCTCGTGTACACCGCTTTCTCACACGCAGGGCGTCGCAATTGGCTTTATTACATGACGACGCTGTCCGGTGCGGCATGTTTTCGCGTTGCTAGAGCCTCTCTACCGATTGGCCTCCAGTGGCTGGTGCTTTCGTTTTTTCGGCAGTGTTGTCTTCGTTAAACACCTCCACTCAGTATTGCAAGTTGTTTGGATGGATGTGTCGGCGAGGAGCGTCGACCGATGCGTTTTAAATGGAGTCGTTGGAGATATATTTTCTTCGATTTGCTTGCATCAAATACACCCGTGATATTTGATACGAAACACAGGGATTTTTAAAAGATCCTTCAAAAGCGCCTGCAACGACACGAATTATTGTTGAATCAAACTGTAATGCGAGTTTAAATCTTGAAAGACGTTTACGTACAGTGCGTTTAAGTTAAGCATACGTAACGTGAAAGTTAAATATTTGCTAAGCGTCTGAAAGAAATAATAAATTATAATAACAAGCGCGGGATTTGTTCGTACTGCGTATACTTGCGCGATTAATTCGCAGAAGGAAACTGTTTTGTACAGTTCGCATAGAAACTTTCGCGTAGCATTGAAAAGCTACTCGCTCGCATCGCGACAGATGCAGCTGCAGCTTTAATCCAAGCGAGCGCTTCGTCGAAACAAGTAAACCCGTTAGGAAATAAAATAGTTGATCAAATTGTACGAAGCGAACGCTCACGAATATTCCTTTCTCCGGGAATATATTGTCGCTATCGTGCACCTTGACTCTACACACAGAGCGGCGCGGAAAACACGAGGCACGATGCCATCTCTAGCCTTTCGTCATGCACTGGCAAACATCTCGTCACGCGAAAGCGTACACAAATATGTACTCATCGATGGTGCTTGTATATAAACCGGTCGATGAGAATCTCGAGGATTCCAATCGCCAACTGCCGCGAAGGGAGTGTCGAAAATTTCGACGCGCGTGCGATACGAATGTTTGCTCTTTTTCCGCCCCGAGTTGAATATGTTTTGTTTGTACACTAGAAATACCTTGTCGTAGTATTTTGCTTTTTCTGATTATTTAATTCGAATGTTTAGAGTTAATCTTTAAAGGCTTTTCCTCATGTCGATTTCAATTCGTATCTTCACCGAGACGCGTGTTCCAAGGTGATCGCGAACGTTCAAAGTATGTTTATAAACCTTTACCGTTATTATCGAAAGTAAATTCATAAAATCACACTTTATGCTTTTACTCATAGGCTATATTATATAGTAGGTGGAATTCTTATATCGCTGATCTCTTATCGTTTTTAACTGACTCAATGTTTAAAGAATTATTAAATTTAAGCTATACGTTGAGCAAGTTTATAGTAATATTCATTTCAACTGAAAAAATATGTAATATCTAACGAGATACTTAATACGAAATAAGAGTATATACTCGGTTAGACAGAGATAGAAATTCAAGTATCGGTCAATAACTTTTCGCAATCTTCGTGGATTTCCAAATGAGAATACGTATATATATATATATATATATATATATATATATCGCACAAGTGCCATTGACTCAAAAGCTTCTACTTCGAAAAGAAGGTTCTCGATTGGCTTTTGTACAAATTAAACTTTATTTATAAAAAATATCTTCTCAGATACACAAAAGAGTAGCAAAATATTCCTTCAATAGTTAAAAAGAGCAAATTCTACATTTTACTAGTAGTGTCGGAAGGAAACGGCTGTTAAGTCTGAAGATTGGTTACATTGTTGATCGTTAAGAAGAGAAAGTGCAATTTGTTGAGTGAATTATATAATTGCGTCATTATTCGCAAACGCTCTTCTTTAATTTGTACACTTTTCTTTAAGACAGTTTTTTCTTAAAATGAGCGCAAAACTTTTGACAGTTGTGCCACACTCTTTAGAGTGAACGCGATAGAAATTTCATCTACAAAAGCTAAAAATGCATTCATTTATACAACGAAAGCCTGCGATTATTATTAGTAGCGGGCAGTATTGCTTCTGATAAAAAGAAGGATAAAAGGCATCGAGCGCTGTAAACGAAAAATCAGGTGAGAGAGAGAGAGAGAGAGAGAAGAGAGGCAGGAAGATTGCGAAAAGAAGATTCACGAGCACGAATGGCCAGGAGCTCGGCGTCCGCTCGTCTTTTACGAACCAGCAACCGACTCTCGCTCGCTCAGAGACGAGTCCAGGCGGAGTGGCCCCGGAATTAAAGATTCGTCGATCGGAGATATATACTACTTGCCTTACGAGAAAAGCTGTTACTCGGGCTGAGTCGAGCGCTTGAATTTAGTGGATGTCTCTGGGCGTGTGCTCCTTTTGCTCGTCGAGGGGGATCGAGGAGAGCTCCGGGACTCGCCTCGGCCGAATGTTTAGATCACCGATATCCCGCGAAACTTCGGCACCGACGAATGCGCTCGTTCCCTCTATACCCTCTGCACTTCCAGAGATATAAATTTCTGAAGAAATTGTTTTAAGGAGCCTCTTGGTAACTTGACGCACCGATAGATATCGAGCGGGAGCTTAGCGAGGGCTTTTTCGCTCGCCACTTTCCTTTTTCCTATCTACCTTTGTATTTTCTCGCGCGTTAACTTCGGTGTTACTTGATTTTCGTCTCGGCTAGAGCCCGCAGAAATGATGCGGGCTCTAGTTTTTGCCAGTTGCCAGCGAGGTTTACGTATTATAGATGCATTGTAAATAGATGCTTGTTGTAATACTTTTAACAACATGTTAATGGTTCGTTGGTTAAATTATGTCAAAAAGTTGGCAGTATTTTGCACAGGAATAATATTAGAGAATGACATTTTCAGAATTTCTAAAGCTTAATTTTTGCATGCATTTGTATTAGAAATGTCGTGAATACTGCATACAGAAACGAGGCTTATGTACAATGCATAAAACATAAGTGTACAATGCACAACCTAACGACCATCTTTCGAGGATTTATTGTACTCGAAAGAGAAAAAACGTGCCTGCATTCGATCGAGTAATTTCAGTAAACTCTTGCAGTATGCTGTTCTTATACCAAATGGTTATTTTGTAAGTTAACGTGATTTACGAGCATTAATCAGAATGATTAAATGGCATTTTTCGAA
The DNA here is from genome assembly GCA_018907045.1 of Wiebesia pumilae. NCBI lineage: Eukaryota > Metazoa > Arthropoda > Insecta > Hymenoptera > Agaonidae > Wiebesia > Wiebesia pumilae. The sequence continues at coordinate 746,106 of JACCHZ010000149.1, read as the reverse complement.
AGTCTACTTGAACTTCGGTGTGTGCAGCTTTTTCATAAAAATACTTGGTTAACAGCTTGTAAATTCAATTACAATTCATCGATCAAACTTTTTAATGCTTACAAAGCCTTAGCCTGAACCAATAAACAGCCAATGCATATTTCAAACTCTTTATCACACTTAACTCGCTCGAAAATCACCATATCAGCGTCTCTCCTCAGCCCACCCACTCATCGGCAATCAACTTGAAGATTTCGAATCCAATCAAGCTTTTCCACCCCATCGCCGGAAACTACTTCAGGTTCGCTCGCGCACTTTTGCCCCTCTGCTTCTAATGACTCAGAGATCGGCGAAACGAAGCCAGGCACGCGGAGATCGTCGCCGACGGTCGCACATAACTGCCCCACATATTTCACGTGCCTCCCGTACGCTCGCCAGTTGGATCGATCGTCGGGGATGAATATTTTCGCTGTCTGTCTGCTTGCCTGCTTGCGCACGCAAAATGGCAGACTAGCCACGGTTCGTCTCGATTTTCGTTTCTGCTCCTTTCCCGTCTTTATTCCTCTGTTCTAAAGGGACTGCTGATGGAGATTTTCGGATAATTTCAATGCATGAAAAAGGTTGTTCGGTAACATTGGGGAATTTCGACTTAGTCGTAAATAAAATGGAATGTACACATTTTTTACCTTAAGAGAGTGTACGAGGAACTTTCCGAAAACTAACGTTTCGGAAAGGACAATTGGAAAATAAGTAAGAAAGAGTATAATATAAAAAACTGATTGAAAGTGAAAAGTAGCTTGATAATATTAATTTTATCCTTTTAGTACACCTACTCGAATATCAGTCGTATGCTTTTGAAATCTCTAAATTATTTCTTCTTTTAAATCGCGGGTCGAGCATTATTATGTTGTAAAATTAAACATCTTCCCCAAAGTAGTAATAACTTTCACAAAGTTCATTTAAAATTTTATCTATGCGTTCAATTCGTGTGACTGTGGTTATTGAAATTTATTTACAATTTCATTCAACTGACACATGCATGTTTACACGCATGTTTACTCCTACATAGAAATCTTATCAATAATCAAGTGTAATTAAAATATGGTATTCCATCTTTCTATATTTTAAGTGAAAAGAAGTTTTAAGAACTTGCGATTCACCCAGTAAAATACTACAATGGCAAACCTTTTTCATTTTATCATAATTCATTTTAATCGACGAAACAACAATATTATTTAATATCTTTGTTCAGGAAAGAAATAAAAAAAATTATCAATTAAATTCTTACGTGGCAATTCTTAAAAAGTTTCATCCTGATAATTAAAATATCCATAATGCCCAACTATAACTTGAAATTAGTTACATTAGCATTTGAAATTCTAAAAATTTACATGAACATTACGTTTAAAATGCTGCTTTTATTTTTGGAAAAGTTGATGTGTACGCTTATGACTGTTGGATCGAATATCTGTTCTTAAAACTTTTCACATTTAGCCATTTGCCTTAGTCTCGCCATTACTTAAACACGAAGAGAAGTACCTGATGAAACGAGTCATTCATCCGAGAGATTCATGTCTTTCTCAGGTTTTTCTTAAATGATGAAGGGCGCGGCTTATAACTAAAGGAAAATTATAATTAATGCAATAAGCCACAATTGTTTTACTGACCGTAATTTGTGATCTTATAACATTTTCGACATTCATTTTAAAGGAATGGAAACTCTATTTAGATTTTAATTTGATGGAAAATGTATATGTTTACTAGTAATAATTAGTTTTAAGAATGTTATATTTATGAGTGCAAGGTATTACTTTAGACTTTAATTTGACAATTTTTGAAATATTTCGTAACGTTTCTTATCTTTCTTTACGTTTCAGGTGAGCATTTTCTATTCGCTGAAAAATCCATTCACCTTTCAATTATTGTAAGTAAGTCTCGATAATGTTTTGTAATACTTTTACTAAATATCATATTCATTTAAAAATTCTCCATCTAAATTAACAGCATTTAATACATAAAAATGGATATTTTCGTACGTGCTAATAATTTGTAGTAAGTGCATTAATAGATTTATCCTTCTCGAAAAATATAAATAAAAGAAAATCAGAAGAAAATGTACAGATTTATTACTTTTATGCAAAATAAGTTCTTGTTAAAGAAATAAAAATAATTAAGACAGATATTTATAATATTTTCCAAAAGTGCTGAATTTATAACATGTTTTCTTCTATAAATATTTGTACTCAAATAACGTAATACAATTTTGAAATTGTATATTTTTCTTTGTGTGTAGAAATAACAGCCAATTTATCTTGTAATTTTCAATCTATTAAATACTTGATTAAATATATCGATCATATCAAAGTTGCAAACATCAATATATAACTTAGAAGTCCTTCAAGTTGCCTTTATTACCTGAATACTAATTAATTAACAATTCCTCGGACAGCCTCCGTTTCTATAACCCAATAACTGACAGCAGGTTTTTGTTGCTAGTGCATCTCGGGTGTATTTCGTACCATTTTTTTACAATTTCAATATGCAAAACTTTTCTCGTTTTCCTATTTTAGTATATGCATACAGATAAATAGGCAATCCTTCAAGTCGCCAAGCTGAAAATCTCCAATAATGAATGACCTCATCCATCAATCTCCCTATTTCTTTTCCTATCTCTCCTCTACTCTCTCTCTCTTTCTGTTTCTTTCTCTCTTTCTCTCTCTGTCATTCTCTGTTACTGTCATACGTGAAGCCAGAAGAGCAGAAAGGAGGATAATATCAAGAATAATCGGCGTACGCGAGCTCTTCAACCCTCTCTTGTTTAGTTTCTATATACACCTAAGCCTAGTGGGTAAGGGTTTGATAAAGGCTTGTATGATATGATAAAGGCTTGTAAACGGATCCGATCGATCGTCGGTCGATGCTCACTTCATGAAGCATAGATTAAGGGGTCTTGCATCTGTTTATGCATCGTGAATGTACGTGCGCTTACGTTGCGTGGCATTCCAAATCATGGTTATTGGAGATAATACGCAAATTCTTTACGTAGAAAGATAAGACAGTCCAAGATGCAGTTGAACGATGATATATGGGTTACTCCACTATCAGTTTTATTTCTTAGAAATAGCGCGAATCAAGACTAGTAGCGAAGGAAGGAATTTATGAAAATAGCGAGGGTGTTTCAGTAGGACGGTTAGTCGTAAATGATTGACGACCGTTAGTATTAAATCTGACGATTCTAGTTCTCTTTAATATTATCGCTGGTGCATTTGAAACCGTATATAAACTGCTTATTGTCTCTGATTTATATTATGGTAGGGGCTTTATAAAATGTTAACAATTCCACGAAATCGAAAGTATTCTCTCGAAATTATAGACAGTATGTTCTGACTATGAATTGGTTTTAGTAAATTGCTTTTCGCTCGTAATGTTGTGGTAAGCGTTTTATCGTCAGTTGTCACAAAATCGGTACCAGTATTAGCTCAAGTAGTGTAACGTATCTCATTACCTGATCGAAACTTGTTGGGGGTACGGAAGCACACAATTGAATAAGTATATATATATATATATATATATATATATAAGTATATATATTTCTTATCTGTGGTTTAAACTTATCCGTAGAGATTTTCCTCGTGCTTGCATTCGTGCAGTTTAGGCCTAGACTTCCACGAAATCAGACTGAAACTTCTGTTCTCTCTTTCTCCTTGTTATCGGCGAGCAAAGGGCGGGGGAGGCGAAGGCAAGGGCTGACTTTATCGGGTGTAGATGAAACCGGCAGCTGATTAGCCAGTCGTCGCCCGAAGGAAGCAACAGCAATTTCGCACTCCTCCTGCCGTGCATCTGCGGAGGAAGCGAGCCCACAGAATCGCCTAGGCTCTCCTTCCTCTCGCGGTGCCGAGATAACTATGCCGCTTGCGAAAGGGGCGAGGAACAGAGACAGAGAGAATTTACATGGGGGCTTACGCGAGTAATTACGTCCAAGTTTCGGAGTTTCGCGACTCTGCAGTTCACTGTCGCTTCCGTTCGGTTAGCTTCGCGCCTGGGTTATACCGATCCGTACCCTCGTGCGCAGCAGTGCCATTATGTCTTGGATCGCAGTCTCCCCCACAGTTCCTCTTATTATTCGCGTGATCTCGGTTAGGTATGCGTACGACTCTATGTTTCGATGCATGGGTATATGTGTATCTGCCTTGGACATTAGATCCATGAGCATTGAGCGTATGCTTGGGTTATCCCTATTGAGATGCTGCCATTGCGACATTCTTTCAATTAATTATGGAGAATGCTCCAGCTGTTGGATTAATTAGATTTTCGTGATGATCGAAATACTTGTCTTGTTACTTTTACTATGAAATCAGAATTCCCTTCGTAGCCAGAGTAGCGATATTCGATAAAAATTCATTTAATCTGTGAGTTATAGTTTGATAGACCGGGGAAATTTATTATCCGATAATTATTATTTGCTTCTTTATTTATATTTTCGAATTGCACTTAGATATTAGTTTGTTCATTGGTATTTATGTTTTATTTCTTTAAATTTTTTAAATGGGGATTGGTAATCTGTAATTAGAATTGAGTATAAGGAGAGTAATTGTTGATTTCAATAAAATGTTTAGTTCTGCATTACTCAGTCATTAAAAAAAAATATTAAATTTGAAGAAAGAATACATAAATTTTCTTTTGTTTTCTTGAAAGTTTATTCAATCGAAAAATAAAGAATAATGCCCTTTACATCGTACGAAACTTGTTTAAAAAGTTTCAATACGCGAACAATAAAATTATTAAAAAAATTGAAGTTAAATGGTCAATATAAATGGCTTTCGGGAGAAGAAAAAGGAAAAGTATTGCTTGTGCATCATCGACTCATCAGCGATTCGATAACTGCGAAAGTTAATAAAACCAATGAATCAATCAATCAATGACCAACGCGTCTATATCTACTCCAATCAGCCAATTAATATCTTTCGTCAACTTCGTCGACATCGTCGCCTCGCCACCACCATTATCACCCATCCGACGTCTCTGGACTATCTGTTTTATTTTTCTTCTTTCTTTTTTTCCTGAAAGGAAAGGAAAGCTGAATAAACTATTGATTCTGTTTCTTCATAAGTATAGTATTTATAAGATCGGTGTCGTCACCGTAAGTTTACTGATCCTGGCTTCAAATTCAACGAGAGCATCATTGTTAGAATATGTATTGAGCTCATTGAATTACTGTTAGTTGTGATGTCCGATAGCAATTTTTTTTAATTAATACTAGAAATAATTGTTAAATCTTATATTGTAAGAATGTCAGTATTTATAATGACAAAGCAAGATAACACAACTGAAAATAACTCACACTGACTTTTTCCTCAGTCAATATTGCTTTACTAAAAATGAAATAAAATACGTAATAATCCATGTGTAAGACATCTATCTATTGACCGAAGATAACTGTTGAATAAAGAACCAATCGATATGAAACAACCTCTGTTGTATTTTTCACTTCTCTGTCTATCGAAAGATAGTTGAAAATGTTCATTACTCATTTCGATTATTGATTTTTAAATTTTCTATTTTATTCGTAAACGTCTCATGTAACGTTGATTCAAAATTCCTATCTGTCGTAAGTGAGAAAGTACGCTATCGCTGCATATATATATATATTATATAGACATTTACATACGAGTATAAATTCTCGACAAATTTAATTTGCATCTGAATTGTTTACCGAGAATAACAGGTTTGTATTAAGAATAGAAATTTCTCTAACTTTATTGATGATCATCCGTTTGCTCACGTTAACTGACTGACTGATTGATTGATTGATTGAAGTAAAAAACTCGAAATTAGAATTTTTATGGACTACAAAAGTACCGATGATTACTCATAGCTTATTATATTTCGTTCTATAAACCTTAAGGCTATGACGCTTATTTCAGTTATTAATTTGCATAACATAGCCAGTACTCGTTAAAAAATAAAAGATAATTTTGTATCTCGGAAATTGAATCTTATGATTTAATTATTAATCAAGTTGTGTGAATAAATAAATTGATACAGTAAGGTACACATATAAATATCACTGATTAAATTTTAATTGACTATAACGCGCTTTTATTAAAATCAGAAAAATAAAAAATTATTAAATGCAAGCTAATCAGGATGTATTTGTCAGAGTTCGTAAATCAAATTCGAGTGAATCAATTCGAGGTGGAGTTATTAGAAGTCGATCAGCATCTAGTGGACTTGCCATAAAAGGGAAAAAAGGAAGTGACAGAGGGTTTGCAGAAGTCCAACGGGAGTTCGTAAAGCGACCTAATTAAAGAGAGGTTTCTGGGCCGCTTTCTCCTCTTGTTTAACGTCTGCAACGCGCGATCGCTATTTCGCGATTGCGGCAGCTACGGGGGCGGCCGTTAATCTTTACGAATTACCTCTCCCGGCTAATGCCTCGGCATTTTTCCCTATTTACCGCGCTCGCTAACGGACTTAATGGGGGTGACATGAGAAAGAACTCTCCGCGGGTGAAATAAATGCAACTCGGGGATGGCGAACACGAGAACAAAGAATCGTAAAATCTCGCTGCAGGACATCGTGGAAATAAGCGCGTGTGTGTAAGAGAGCGATAGGGAATGAGCGCGAGGGGTGGGAATCGCAAAAGCACCGAGAGAATCGTAAAAGGTGGAAAGAGTGAAAGAAGAGGACTATCTCTTGATAAGGAGGAATAGTATGGAGGGATCGAAAAAAGAGGAGTAGAGGAAAGGAACTCGAGCAAATACGTTCGTTTACGACCTCGTTAAAGTAGCGGGGGTGACGTGCTCTCTTACAATCTTTAGTAATTTCATTAATGTAATCTCTTTCTCTCTTAGACTTCCTTTTGCTTCTAGTATATTTAACTCTGTGGATTATGATACGCTTCACTTTCTTAGCGACTTCGCAATTCTTAACGTTTTTCTCGCCTTTTCATATGATACTGGGAATTTTTTAACTAATTACTTGCTGGGTCATAATATCTGTAAATGTTTCTTTCATTAAATCGTATGGTTGATTGAATTAGTTTTATCTGGCATTAATCAATGGTATTTTAATACTTAGAATGTTTATTTTATCACAAATTCGTAATTGGTACTTTTGATAAATTTAATTTAATATTTTACTATGTAGTTGAAATTTATATGATAAGGAATAATTCCCAATCGTTTGAATATTAATTATTGTTCGAAAGAATTTAATTAATCAGTATTTTATAATTATAGAAACTACATTTGCATAAATTAATGTTTCTTGAACTCGTTATTTCGTTAATAATTTAATATTTATTAATTTATGATAATTATCAAACGGACTACTTTTGTTTATTTAACTAATATTGTTTACTTTCTATTAAAATTAATCAGTTAATTTGTGTATTAGTCAAAGAACTGCAATCACTTAAAGGGACTTAAAGAGGAAAGTTTAACTTTATATTTGTCAATTTTAAACAATATCGTCGGATATTTCATGGAAATTTAATATTCATTTATGTACAATGGTTAGTCTAGCCAAATATCGACGTTTTTAAATAAATCACTGAATATGAGCTTTGTTTATTTGCTTAAAATTAATAATTTAAAAAGATATAATTTATAATAGAGTATTTTGAAAGTGGAAAAGAATTCTATCCTACAATAAATTTTATTTAAGTTTTGTAACTAGAATTCATTTCTCCGTGTCAAAATGTATAAAGATTGATACATCTAAGAATGCATTTTTCCAGTTTCATTTATTAAACTTTACACAATAAAAAATGACATATTTTTTGCACGTTGCTTCTTCTCTTTTATTAATACAGAATACAATAAATTTCAAACTTTCAGTACAAGTAGTTGAGAAGTTTTCACAAACTACCTTTAAAATTGTCTTGGCCTTCGCAATTAAACAGAAGAACGCTAGTTCGCAAAGGAGTTGAAAATCGATGTTCGCAACGTGTCTGCAAACACTTAGAGATTGGACCATTTGTACGATTATATTACCATTTACTTATCTATTTATAACGATAACAAAGCAGCAACAGGGGCGAGATTCTTACTTGAGTATTAAGTGCCGAATAAACGTTGTTGCGCACCGGAAAAGATGCACAGGGGCTCTAGAGCATAGAATAATCGACTGGGGGAGAAACGCCTCGCGAGCATTAATTACTCGGGACGCGGTTATCGGGTCTGGGTTTCGCATGACGCACCTCGACTTCCGGGGGCGCGATATACGCTCGCGCTCACGCACTCGCCCTCACACGGACGAACAAGAGCGATATAATTTTGCGCACCCGGCCCAGCTTGACCCTCTTTCGTTTTCGCCCTCCGTTGCTTCTACCGTTTTGTGGGATTCCTCCTGCTCCGCGCCTGTGGCTCCAACGTTTTTTAAACCCAACTACTTTCGTTACGGAGAGTAGAAAATTAGTATCTGTTGCGCCTGGACTTGTCACACATTTGATTGATTTTTCGCTAGAGGCCCAACGAAGAATTTCGTCTCCGCTGCTGCTTTATCGCACTTGACTATAAAAATGTTTATCTAGAACTTGTACGTTGTAAATAAAAAGATTGTTTGAAGTATAGGGATAAGCCACGATATTGCGTATTCCTCGATTTAATTTTGGCGAATGAGAAACGGCCACCACTTAGAAAGAAAGAAAGAAGTAGCAAAACGTGATATTGTAATATCAATAATGATTCTAACAAGCATAATTCATGCTCTGAGCGATGCCTATATGCTAGAATCCCTCGTTTATTTAATACGTAAGACTTTCATTTTTTACAAATCAAGCGAAATAATAATATTCAATGATATAACGTTATAACTTTTAGAGAACAATTGAATAAATTTAATTTTCTAGGAAATAATATAAGGTTCTAGGTAACTTTGCGTCGCGTAAAATTACTTGTAACTTAGAATAAAAATATAGTATAAAATAGAATAATATTTTCTTTATTTGATTATTACGTATTATTTATTATCAATGTATTTAAGCGCCAGTTAATAAGCAAACATTTACAACGAAAGTGTATATGATATTTTATCAAAATATTTTTAATGAATGGTGAATAAATCTTCGAATGATTAATTTATGGTACATAAATAGACTAGGTGCTCATTTAAATACATGACAAAAGAAGCAATTTAATTCGACTTACGTAGAATATTATACTTATAAAAAACAGCTTTCGGTAAATCCAAGAAAACTTAATGCAGTGATTTAAGAGTCACCTGGCATATGTAATAAATTTTAATTATGTTGCCGCACCAGTAGCCGTAACTGTCGCAGCTTGGAGTCGGTCTTGCTCATCGTCGACCCTACATTATCCCATCGTTTTGCAAGCTTAATTTTCTCATCACGTGTCGCACAGCAATGACTATCCGACGAATACAGAGTCTTTGGTCTGGAAACGCATGCCTACGAGTAGGAGTGCTCGAAAGCATTATTTCAACGGAGATACTTTTTTGTGCTTTTGTTTACATTCCAGAACTCATTTATGTTTGGAGAGAATTTCGTCCTCTAGTGTTGAAAACAACGTCGACACATTCCACGGAGCTCGTATATAAAGACAACTATTTCATCTACGCTGCCTAGCATTTCAGCACTTTCAAAAGAAATTAAAATGCACGACTTTATTCGCTACTATTTACGCGATATATGCAAAAATATACCTTCGGTTGAGCCATAGCACGAGAAATTTTACTAAATATTTTATAGAGATTTGGCTTCATTATCATGATGCAAATCGGATCATCAAATTGTTCTTTCGCATTGGGGATGCGAATATTCTTACGCGTGATAAGAAAAACCAGCATTGTTTATGTTTATTTGATAAACTATTGAATATTAAATGAAGGGAATTACGGAAGTTACATACGTACACGCCTTTGTCTAAATCCTGATTTCGGTATTGGATTAATGTTTATATTGATCGGAGTAGATATCGGATATTGCCCATTGAATGAATCTGAATCAGTTTTTGCTACGTGTGCGCAAAGCGTCTCAATTAAATCTCTCGAAATAAAGGGCATTCCAAAGATACATTGCCGTCACTAAGCTTTCTTCTGGCATCGCTCGAGCGTTGTGTATGCGAATCTTTCCGCATTCTCCAAGAGCGACAGAACTAAAGTATTTCGCGATATACAGAGCATCGGCTCGGCTAACCTTCGATGTTCCTTTTCCTTCCGTTCTGGTGCATCGGCCATAACAACTTCGACTTGTCACTCGAGTGTCACGCGTCTTCTTCGATTTCCAAGAGCAGCACGATGGCGTTCGGTTACTCGAGGTGTACATGGTTACCGTGGAACTTCAATGCAGAAGCAGTTACCAGACTTTTCCTTCTGTCTTTCTCGCTTTTGGTCAAAGATAATGAGATTTCTTCGATCGAACCTGCAACTTATAATATAAGAATTCTTCGGTAAAATTGAATGTGCCCAATAAAGTGATCGTTTTCTTGGTTTCTTTTTTCGATTCCTTTATTCGACAGAGAGTATTTTGGTAGATAGATAGAGAGAGAGAGAGAGCGAGTGATAAGGAGAGGGTATGCCGGCTCTTCATTTCCCGCGAATGGAATTGAGAGAGTGAGAGGAGAAAAAGAGGGATATGTCTTTTAGGTGTCGTGCTTTGGATCTCTAAGGATGAGAAAACTAAATTATTTCCTTCTCAAAAACACCTCTATTTCATTTGTAGCCATGAATCGAGAAAAACATCAATGAACTCTAGAATGAGTTTTTTTTATTATTTAGATGATTATTTGATGTATACATGACGATTTATTTAAATCAACAGCTTTTTCATATGCCATAAATATTTTTTATAAAATTTATAATAATAGTCTCATAGTATTATGTGGTAATAAAAGTAATATTAATTTGATTAGTTTTTAATGTATCTTATTAGTTCTTTGGAAATATTTAAGAGAACACTATTATAAGAAGTTTTGCATTTTAAGATCGTTTTATTACAAAAATATAATTATTTTACGTTCTTATTCATAAGTTTCTAAACATTTTACTTTTGTATTCGATATTTAAATTATATTTAAATTTCAAAACTATGTTTTGGCTTCATACACGATAAGAGATAAAATACCGTTAAATTCAGTACACGATTAAAGGTGCATTGAATTAGATATTTAACGGATACGTAATTGAGAGATTTATATTTCATCTAATATTTTGAATGTAATTAGAAGACGTATGCACATGCATATGAACAAACGTACCAACAATATATAGCGATAAATTATAAAGTAAAAAGGTTTTTAGGCGGATTAAGAGGAAGATTGAAAGATAGCGTTAAATTGAATTTAATAGAAATAAGATGTATAACCTATTACATGGGTTGTATTTGATACGGAATAAGAAAAAGTGATATTCTAAAATTGATAATATAATAAACTTTATTATTTTTAATAGTACATTTACTATTTAAGAAAATATATTACTGTGCTTTTTTTTATTTTTTATATTTTCAGTATCGTATTTAGGAATATACGTTTTTATCGATTGATCAAGAGACCAATATTTTCTGCGTAAATGGATTAAGTTTAATACAAAGAAGACCAACAAAGTGAAACGCCAAAACTGTTACCTTATTTTGAGAAGGAAATGCGAGGGAAATTGCGAAATTTAATGCTTATATATTTGGCCGGTAGATATAAAAACGAACGACACCATGGCGGCAAATACATAAGACGTGCTTTGGTCGTTCTGGACATCTGTTGCTCCAACTCCAGTCGTCTCTTACGCTCCGCAACAAGACATTTGCATAATTATTATCCAGTACTGCTACGGTGGCTGTACCTCCGCCTTCTTCTTTCGCTTCTTCGATGTCTTGTGCTACTCTACAGTCACATAAATAGTTGATATTAAATTACGCGTATACGTACATTGAGCGCTATTATGCATAAAGCGAAAGCAGAATTATGGAAAACCGTTTTTGTTTGAATATCTCGTTTCGCGGATACTGTAATATTTCTACAGAACTATTAAATATCACGGAATGAAATTCTGAGATCATGGAACTAGCTTTGGGTATTATTAGCAACAATAATAAGAATGCTACGAATTTGATGAGTTCGCCAAAGCTTTCCAGCTATTATCTAAACGTTTGGTTTTATCAGGAGAATATAAATCGGTTACTTAGGTGGCATTTAAAATTTAATAAGTATTTTGTAACAATGTATTTTTGTACATAATATGTTTGGAGTAATATATTGAAGTATTGGATGGTGATGTAAGATTATTGCTTCGACAGCACACAATATATCTTGTCTGTAAAATCTTTATTAGAAATGGGAAAACGGATGAACTACTCGGGTTCATGTAGAAAAAAGATGTTTACGTTGGAGGGAAGGCAGAAAAGCATCCAATGAAGTCCTGATGCCGTACGTTATGAGTCTTAAGTGCTAACAGAAAGTAAGGATTTTACGAACAGGATGAGCATTTCTTATTTTAGCAGCCGCTTGATTTGTTACTGTCGATAGTTTCTTCCTGTCTGTACTTAAGGATTTTCTTTAAATTTTTTCAAATTAACTTCTTTTAATCACGTAACTCTGTTTACTTCAGCTCCACAAATTTTAAAACTTGAAAAATTTATTTACAACATTCCTCTGTTTCTTAAATTAGTTTACATTCTCCCTTTATTATTGGTCATTATTTTACTACTTTTTAACGCCACATTCTATTAGTAAATTATTAATATTCCCTAATATCTCTTCAATATTAATTATTGCATGTTAATTATCTTAATTGATTTCGATAATATTCATTTGACAAAGCTAGCAAGACTATAGCGCGAGGAATAAAGTGAAAAACTTTTTAAATTCTGATAAAAAACTATCACAATATTGATTTATAAGTTAAGCAAATGAAGCACCTGCTGTATAAAAATTCAGGCACCTGCTGGCCTATCTGCATAATTCTACGTAAAAGTACCAATAAGTCCATTACGTGAAAACGTCGTGGAAAACGATGAGAAAGACGAAGGACAAAAAGAGAACTGGGACTAGTTAAATCCAATTACTTTCTCCCCACCTCGGTTTATTCAATTTTCGCCTCCGCGTAGCGCGAGGATTTCGATAAAAGCCTTGCGCCTCATTTATTTAAACTCGCCTCCATTTATTTAACGATGGAAAAAATAATACCCATGCGCCAGTGGACTCTGAATTTATTTTCCGAGAGAAAAGAGAGAAATAATGTAGCAAAAGAGGGTGAAAGGGGAAAAGAGAACTTCGGGGATTTCTCGCGATTCTTTCTTGACATTTATGGTCCCTCGTCGTCCCAGTTCTTACGAGAGGACGTCATAACGTGAAAGGTATAACAAAACACACAATTTTATGTAGCGGTTCATTCTAATGTAATTTGAAGCGCCGTGTTGTAAGGAATTATTAGGCTCTTTTTTTAACGCATTGTTTTTCAACGAGCTGTCTAATGCACTGTACAATATCCCAGTGATAAAATATAATTCTAAAAATATAAATATTAGACAGTTTTTTTCTATACAACACTGTCCTCTGTTTCTGGAATAGTGAATGCTACGTTATTTATTTAATGGACAACCGACGTTCCAATTCATATACATTTCTTATGCGCAGTCATTCTGTGTCCGCAAATTTATCTTTATCATAGATGGAGGCCATTTATTTGTATGGTTATTCTAATCTCTAAAATTATGTAAACGCATTATTTTTATTGTTATATTATGATAAATGTATTGCTAAAAGACGTTCTTTGATACATATGGTTATAAAGCTACGGCGAATAATTAAAATTCTTTGTATTTTTAATAATATTTATATTTAACTACTTGATGAAATTCGTGTTTATAGATCTACCCTTATGTTCCATTAAATTTCAATATCCACAAAAGTTTTATTTATTTATAATAATTGTCAGTTTGAATCTACGTTATCCATATTTACGGACAACAGTATTTTTAGCCGCAGTCGTCACGTTCCCTTAAAGGCAAGGAAAAAATTCAAGGAAAAAAGCGAACAGGGGTAGAAGTGAGAAAAGAACTCTCCTCGAAGCAACTGGGAAAGAAAAGTCAAGAGGGAGAAAATGAGTGGATATGGGACGATTGTGTAGTCGGATGATCGCGAGGATAAATAGTCCTCTTGATTTTTCGCACCCGTACGAATCCGGTGACGTGATGCGTTTCATCATCTCTTCTTCATTTTTCCGACTCCAGAAAAAATTCTCCATCATACGCTTGACTAGAAGGATAAATTTGCCAGCGATCATGACTTCGCAATGCGTCGTTTCTTGGAATAACAAACTTGGGCGCATTAACGCTTTTTTGCAGCGATTGCTAACAAATGACAAATACACAATTTGAAGATTTGCATTTAATAAAGTGTGCCTTCTTATTTTTATGAATTTGTCTAAATAGAAATACATAACTCTTGTAAATAATTTTACAACTGTTATTAAAAAATTTTTCTTCATTCTATTTCAAATTTTTCAAATTTTTCTTCATTCAAAATTTTTCTTCATTTTTCTATTATTGTAATTAGCATAACGTTATTCCGATTCCGACGATTATTCTAATAATGGCTCGCATCAATGGATCTACATTAATATTTAATATTGGGTAATATTAAACAGCTTTATTCAATTGTTACGCTCTAAAAGAAACTTGAAGTATATATATAAAAGCAATATAAGAATCATAATTTATATAGGAACGTCTTGGTGAAAATCGTGCCTTTGCAACAATTTGGTTCAATTTATCCAGAATTTACATAAATTCGATTATAAAACATCCAAATTGAAGAGCATCAGCAGACAGTTCGGCCTAAATCAGAAGATTTATCGGCTTCTTATATTATATTTACATAACTTCCCTGTCTTTTTTATCGCTTTGAGGGTGCGTGGAAAAAGGAGGCGGTGATTCTTTCGATGGAGGTTTCGTCGTCTATCAAAACCCATCGAGGCCATTTCTCATGCATAACCTCATGCGCGTGTGCATATGTGGAGAACGAACCCGAAGACGGGATGAGCCGAATGTATAGATTCGAAAGCATACGCAGTCTTAAGGGATGCTCGAGGCTTTTGCTATAATTTTTCTTAGCACCTTAGAGCTCAGTTCCCTCCTCAGCTCGTTTTCTTTGATCTGCGCTAACGCCCATTTTTCCGTAGAATAGCCACTTGACTATACCGCATAGTGATTTCTGTATCTATTGAATTTATTTTCGTCCTCTTTTTCTCTTTCTCTACCTTGTGTCGATTTTCATCTTTTCACGTCTCTTCTTTTATTTGCCTTTCATTCTTCTATCCTTATTTTATTCTTACGGTAGATTTTATTTGGTAAATCGACGTTAAGTATCTTTATATACCATTAGAGAATTATATACCATTAGAGCTACAGTTAATCTACTTTCGCATGGAAATTATAGTAAACTATTTTCTAAAGATGAAAAATTTGTTGTTGAAACAAGATATATCATTAGCTTGAAAAATCCTCCCTTTTATATAATAATGTCAGTACGAGATAATAAAAATTTTGTTTATCAAAAGTGCTTCTGGTTAGCCATGATTTATAATTAAACACTTCTCTTCGTAGTTTATGATTATCTCAAAAGACTTTTATCTGACTTTAAGTATTCTTCTTACAAACACAGAAATGTGAGAATCTAATATAAAAAAGCATTCGAATAATATTAGAATAATTTAAATGTAGAATTTTGTAATTATCTTATTAAAAGGATATAATCCAATTGTGGTAATTGTGTGGTAATTGCGTTTGCTGCGTTGATATTTTTTCTAAATTAAATTGATTCTTTCTTTTTTACATATATAGTTTCTGTAATATTATACTAGTCACGGCTTTGTATATCTCGATAGATATATTCTATTCTATTAAATTCATTCTTATTTTGCCTTGTTCCCCGAATCTCGTCTATTTATAATCTCCTCTCTCTCTCTCACTCTCTCTCTCGCTCCCAAAAGTGTTTCTTGCATTTCATTTTCCTGCGGATGCAAACTCGTGTAACTTTGATCTAGTGTCAAATAATTTATAGAGAACCAAACTGAAAAGCTGGTTGACGGTCCATTATCAATTCACCTCGTCGGAGAAGAAAGAGACATCTGTAGGTACAAAGCGACGAGTTCGAGATACGTAGACGAAATTGAGAATTCCCGACTAGAATAAAAAAGCGGAAATAAAAAAGAAAAACGAGTGAGCGATGCACGTGGCACGTGTAAAGGTATTAGAGTATGGTAGAAGGAAAAGACGCCCTTATTGCGAGGGCATCGTGACATTCGACGCGGTATCTCAACTCTCCTGTGAAATACTTATCTCGTGCAACATCTATTAGAAATCATTTAGCTTCCTCCGTTTCCTTTTTTGTTTTTTTTTTCGATTGTCATTTAAGCGACTCTAAGATTTTTTATATTGATTCATTATTTTTGCCTAAAGCGATAAATTGTTTGTTATCATTTTCATTACGAAGTTACCATTTATTGTGTTATGTATCGTGCCAATTTAAAAAGCTTTATATATATATATATATATATATATATATATATATACATATACATGAAATCTTTTATAAATAAACGGTAGCACTTAATACTTATACAGTTGCATAAAAATCATTAAGCCCAACTACGTACTGATTTAACCCGAGTTACATATAATTATGGGAATATAAATTTTTTCAATTTTCCATACAATCAGTTATAATAATTCACGTATAATTCCTGTATGATCACGTATATAATACTTATTTAATTGAAGCGGTCAATCATTATTTCCAGAAAATATTCTTTTAATACCTTTTTTAACAACATACATTTGTTAAAATATTTTATAATAACTATTTTTCACTTACATAGAGATATAGATAAATTTATTCATGTTTTGTTGAAACAAATAATTTAAGACTATTTCGGAGTAAGGACATAAGATTCAAATGGAAGTTGTAAGCCTTTTGAAAAGGTTATTTTATAAGCATTTATAAAAATAAAAATTTAGTTTTCTAAATGCTGTTTAATTAAAATTTTTTAATACATAAATAATTTTTGATTTGATCTTGCAACTGATTATTCATTTATACATGAATTGCATGCGCTTATCTAGAGAGAATTTATGTTCATGATTAATCCGTAAATAATTCATGTCTCTTGTTTATACTATTAATGATTGGAGTAAATTTAATATTACAACCTGTACATCGTTTTATATAAAATATGCTCTAATTGTAATCAGCATATTGGGGATATTCTAGGCTAATATTTTGAATTTATCGTTTCACAGTCAACGTATACAAATTTGAAATAAAAACTTAAGAATTCAAAAAATTTTAAATTCAAAACTGTTCTTCGATAAATATAAAGCATTCTTGTATTGAGACTTAAGGAAACGTCCAAAAAGTCCATATATGCGATAAGTATTTCGAAAAAATATAAAGAAAATGTGAAGCTGGATGTGGAGCATTAGAGCGACAACTAGAACGAAGTATACCGAATAGCAATTGTCCGTGGTGTCATAACGTTAAACATTACGGACCTGCCGTCCCTGTGTGATCGAGGTCGCTCATGATAACAAAACTCTCATTATACGAGAAGCACCACCTCAGTCGACGAAACGAATTCAAGCGTCTGTCGCGCGCGTGGAGCTTTCAATTAAAGCTGATTACCGGCTTGTGACGTCGCGTCTCACGTGAGCCATCGGGAGGTTACTGCTATCCCGTTCTCCTCCGCGATAGTCGCAGTCGAAGGAAAAACGGCCAACTACATTTCCAGGAGATCCGATCGACTTAGAAGCCGGAACGAAAAGAAACGAGAAGAGCGCGTAGGCGGTACATTGCGTGTTACACGAATCCTTTTTTCCTTTGCTTCATTTATTTCTACGAAATGCGCGCATGTTTGTTTACAAATGAATTTCATATGAATATATGGCTTTGAGAAGGATATGTTTGCGCGTACGTTGTTGGGATTTTGACCTTTTAGAAGATTTACATGTAAATTAAATTTCAATTCTCACCGAAATTGAAATTTATGCAAATGTCTTTTTATTTACAACTAGCGGTATTTTCAAAGTAGCTTTCGCATAAACGATATATTTGCATATAGAAACATGACCTGGGTGCAATGAAAATATCAGTTATTTTTAGATCATCGAAACGGAATTTCTCATCTGTAAATAATTGCATGAAATACATCATAAATACAAATCTTCTTTAAAATATACTTGATATTTACTATTTTCATGTAATTCTTTAATCCTAGATTTAGGTCAATCTTTCAAAAAATTATTCACCTAAAAAATTTGTACACGAGGAACTTACTTTATATACTTCTTGTATATCAATTGTTTAAATATTTAAATATTTCCAATAAATATAATACTAAATTTCTGTTAATATTTAGCGAATCTAAATCGTTTTAAACAATGTAAGGTTCTTTGCATTAAACGATTTACAGCAAAAATAGTTATACAGAATTTGCATTTTATTTTGTCAAAAATAAAAGCTCCAAACTAAAAGTTAGTAAGAAATATTTTATGAAATTAAAGAAAAAAACGTGAAATATAAAGGTATCTTTTAAATCAGCTATTTAATTATACAGTATAAGCAAATCTTAAAGACTGAATACTAAAAGAAGAGGGCTACGTTTCGTGTAATATAAAAACGTTCTTTCTGTCTGAATATCTTGAATGTCAGTTCTTGATGTAGCTAAGGAAGAGGGTAAAGTAACAATCTAACTGCAGACTATGATGGTCAGCAAATTTGAACATTAACGTAATAAACGATACAACCCAAATGTTCAATCTCAGAATTTCAATTGACGTTACACATAGAATCCCTTTATTGCGTGAAACTAGCACTGCGATTAGACGTTAATCTCAGTGACGATTATGCATAATAAACCTTTGGGGTTAGTGTATCGTCTCTCTTCCATGCATAGCAACATAGCGTCGGGCAAATATTTTTCGGTCCTTGAAAAGTCCATGGACGAATAATAAAAGAAAAAGTATGAGAAGCAGAACGCAGCATCGAGGAAAAACTTTCGTATCTTAAAAGGCTCTCGCGTCCGGATGCGCCTTGGCGAAAGAAAGGAAAAAAATCCGAATCAAAGTCTCGAGGAGCAAGAAAGAGCGGGTCAAAGTTGCGCCGCTACCTCTATTGGGATAAGAAAAAGAACGTGGTTCGGGGGTTGCGTTCGTTTTCGTATCTACATAATCCAATATATGTATGCGCGCCGCTTCGCTACTCGTACGAGAATTGTTTGTTAGACAATTTCTATGCTAACCGATCGCCTCGTACTCTCTGACCCGCCCTATTTTTCTTTCTTTATTTCTCTTTCTCTCCCTCTCTCTCTCTCTCTCTCTCTCTCTCTCTCTTTCCCTCCCGCTTTATCTTTTTTACGATTCGCCTACGGGGAAATCTAACTCTTGCAGAGAGAAGAGTAAGCGCCTGGTACTTGTTCGACATCTGGCGAGAGTCGACAGTGTATGTATAATAAACTTTCTTTTTCTCCAGCTCTTTGTTTTTCCCTTGTGAGTAGTCCTGAAGGATCGAGAGCTCCCCAATTAAGCTTTATTTACCTTGCATTTTCCGACTTTATAAACGTTAGTTTATAAAGATTTCTTTTATATGATTTCTAGTTTATACGATTTCTTGATAACTGCAACAATGCTACTGCTACAGCTTCTTGCTTTACTGCTTTGATGTCGAATTGCAGCTTCAGGACGATTATCAATGATTGTAATATCACTCACAATTGTTAGCAGCTGCAGTCGTTCTCTCTATTATTATAATTTTTAATTAGAACTTCTACAAACGTTTTGATTCAGTTCTGTTCATTAATTTATTAAAGCGTTTTTGTTAAATCAAAAGTGAAGATTTGCAAATTTTATCCTTTAGCCAGACTTATCAAGTATTATAAATGTTTTTACATTCTGTTTCAGGTGGGCATTTCAAGAGTACTTATTTTCTTAATTCGTCAATGTCGATGCTTTTGGTAAGCACTTAAGTATGCTTATAATGGAAGTATTTCATTGTTGCCTGGCACGTGGTATCCTATATATTCAGTAATGAACACTTAACTATTTTGACTATTTTAACCTTTTCGAAAACGTTATTAAGTTTAGTAATTAAATAAATTAATTAATCTACGTATGCAACGTTATTATTTTATTATTTTTTATTATAAATATTACGTAAATATTTTGCATTACAAAAGAGGACATCACGAGGACTTTTCTTTGCGTATTCCAATCGGTATAAACTTTTCTTATAGAACTTGGTGTCAGAAATATTCAATAATTACGTGTTCAGTATGTGACATAATCACATTTTCCAATGGCAAGTGTTAAATTGCATAGATAATGTGTCTCAATCATTAAATCTATATTTGTGTTGAACGTATTTTTAAGACAGTTTCCTCTTTAGTTGGTGCATAAAACAAACACAAAAAAGTACTTAACATTTTCAGTAGATCTAGCTGCTTTATTGAAAAAATGGCAGCTCCCAAAATATCGATCGAAAAAGTGACAGAATCATCGTGTGAAAAATGAAACCTAGTGTAAAAGCATTTGAACTCTCGGAACATCAGCGTCATTTCTCATGGAAGCAACAAAATGGCGCCGGTCGGGGCGTTAACCTCACAAGGACCTGATGGATGGATCCCAGGCAAAAAGAGGTAAAAGTTCCCAGCTCTTGGTTACGTTGGCGAGACTCGCGTCCCTTCCGTTCGTTTCGTCCTCGCAGCGGAGGCGCCACGCCGCTAAATGCCTGCATAATTCATGTGCAGCGCGTGCGATTTTCACGCACGAATCATTATGTTTCGGACGGAAGGGGGTCGCAGTGCCGATGACGCTCTTTAAGAGCAATGAATTATGAGCACGCGGCGAGGATAATTCACCAACTGCGGCTGCACATCGTGCGCCTCCGTTTGTCTCTTTCAGGGACGCGAGTGCGTTGGACTGATGGTCGAGAGGATGCTCGGCGATTGCACGCCGAAACCTCTTTCTTCGTTATGGAGTAAGCGATTGATGGTGAGCTAGCTTTAACGTGATATAGAGCGACATTGAGGATGCGCCGAGTTTCGTGAAAAATTGTCGGCGATCAGATTTCGCGACTGGAGTCAATGGAATTATCTACGCGATTGATTAGAATGTAGGGATTATTATCATTCGTAAAAGCGAGACTTTAATTAACTATACATGTTATATAAAATGTAAATTTAAAAGTTAATAAATAATAGTTTTAAATACATAAATTTCTATTTATAATAATTGTGACTTTTATTATCTATATTTAATTTGTCGCTTTAAAATTCCTGTTTTAAATTTTCTATTTTCATCTCTGGTAAAAGTTAAACTTAAATTATAGTTGATTGCTTAATGCTCGTTAGCGTGTTGTTTTTTTCACTTTTCTCATTTATTCTCCATCTGTCTCTCTCTCTCTCTCTCTCTCTCTCTCTTCCCCTATATCTGTTACCGTTACTTGAAATTGATACATACGTTT
Organism: Wiebesia pumilae; assembly: GCA_018907045.1. NCBI lineage: Eukaryota > Metazoa > Arthropoda > Insecta > Hymenoptera > Agaonidae > Wiebesia > Wiebesia pumilae. The sequence goes on along the minus strand of JACCHZ010000149.1, from coordinate 724,657 downwards.
GCAGTTCCAAGCATAATAAAATGTCTGCATGTTAAATATATATATATACATTCAGACTATACAATGCATTGTTAATTAAGATGTGGCGCTTAAAATAGAGAATAATGCGATCGCAAGCGGGAGCTGAGAGGTTTCGAACGAAGCATGTCGAACGTTGAGTGCTGGAAAATTGCTTGCAATCGATGAGTCGAGGTGTCAAGTGGAAGTGTCGTTTTAATCCTTCGTTCCAACCGTGCGAGAATCCATAAGATTTTCCTCTCGTGGATAATTTTTTCGCCTCGCGGGACTCGAGGCGGTTGGACAAATTGCTTCTTGAAAATGATGGAATAGTCCGTTTAAAAGTTTAGAGTCTGAATTAAATTAATTTTTTCATCTCAATATTCGAACTTATGATTCTGACTTTAGTTTTGATTATTTAACGAGGAAACGACTAACTTGCCAATATAAACGTTACTATTAAAAGGCTTTTTACCATGTTGATTGATTTTAAGTGGTTTCTTTGTGGATAATTTACGTTCACAATGTCGTTATATTTATTTGAAAACATTAATAATACAGTAATTTAACGACGTGCTCACAAATTTACTTAGTGATTAAAATATTCGTTTAATAATAAATAATAAAGATATGTTTAAAAGTCAAACATAATATATTTTCAAACATTAAAAGATGTCACTGAAAACATCGTTGTAAACAATGATCTACAAAATATCGTAAAAATATTCTTGCAATATAGATTACGCTAATAAATTACGAAAAATGAGCTACATAATATAGCATCTTACGAAATAGATGAAAAAAGTGCAGAGGATATTATTAATGCAAGAAATCAGATCCAAAAGGCCACAAATAACGCAAACAGTTGTAACGCAACATATCACTTTGCGTGCATTCATCTTTGCGTGCGACTGCAATCTCCATGGTTAACGAGAGTGCCTCCACTATCCTAGTGCGAAAAATCATGTGACGCCCATCGATATTTTCTTGTTGGGAACGAACGACAGGCAGCGCTGTTTATTCATTTTTCTCCACTCGATGATGTCGATGATGACGATGACAATCATGATCACCGAAGGCGGTGAAACACAAAAACAGAAAAGAACGAGTATCGACGACGGCAGAGTAGACCTGAAATTACTCGTTGGGATGTATGTGGAAAGATCCATTGCGAACGAAAAAAAAAGTAAGAAAAAGAAGGACAACTGGTAGCTCGTAAGTCATCGTGAAAAAGTATGGGGTAGGAGAACATGGAATAATAAAGAGGTAATACAAAGCGAACACCAGAAAAAGTGAGAGAAAAAACGGGAGAATCTTGTCACTAGGTACCGAAAAAAAAGAATTTACTAACGAAAATAAAAAGATTTATGTACTACAGTTGGATTGCTTACTAACTTATATATGCTAAATCCCTAACTCTCCTTTAGTATATACTGAACGTTAAACTTTTATATTTATGCATCAAGAAAGAAGTTGATGTTTGGAAGTCATTGTAAAGTTATGAAGAATAAATAAATATTAAAAAAAAATTGTGTGTGTCTTCTAACTTCTTTTATTATTCATTATTTAACTAAATTAAATATGAAGTTGGGATGCAAAACAAAACAGTATTAAATTCTCTTCTAACAAATTTGTAAATGTAAAGTCCTTATGTACATCAAATAAATGTTTTCTAGAAAATTGCAGTCTTCACTATGCACTGAATACACTAGTATCCTTTATAAAAAATTATAACAAAAAATAACTATGTTTTCGACTAAAAGTCGAAATATTATTTTTATTATTAGGGCAGTGAGTACGGTTGATTGAGATGACAAAATATATTAAGAATAACATATTTACAAATTATAAACAAACTGAATACATAAACACGGTGAATACATAAATTTAGATCATCATTAATTCAAATAGTAACACGTAGATAGTAATTTAGAAAATTATTAGAAAATTATTTTTTTTTAATACGCAAATTGGTATCCATAATTGTTAAATTTAGCTATATTATAAAAATTTGTTATTGTTAACAGCAATTTATAGACACATTTATAAAATAATACTTGAGATCAGAGTAAATTCATTATTTGAGTAATATTATTGCTGTGTCCTGTGAAGGGCTGAAAAACTCCTAAAATATGCGGTCAGTATATTTTACCGTCAGTGTTATTATTGTAGCCATTTCAGTTTCGGCAGCTTGTAGTTACTTTGCACCATTTCTTTATTTATGCTTCTACTTAAAATCTCTCTCTCTCTCTCTGCTTTTCTCAAACGGCATAAGCTACATCCTCTCTTTTACTTTGTCATACACTACAGTTCAACTTTAGTGTTCAGAGCGGATCGTCAGTTGGCTTATGTCACTCGAGATTAGTACTGTTTGGACAGAGGAAATTAACTACTGCAGCCCACGGGTTAATCTTCCCTCTATCTTCTTGTTCTACAAGCCATCTGCGTGGGTGTAGTGAACATTGTGTTATTGTACCCCTTAAGATTTTCCATAGTTCAGGAGCTTCTTGGACTGTCATTAATTCAGCGCTGCTCGTTTCTGTATTCCATCATTGTGTAGTGCTTGAATGCCGAATACCATCTTGTCCCTTCTTTTATTCTACGCACTTGAGCGATGGCGGAGAGCGAAAAAAATGTATTTACGATTAACCTAATGTGTTTTTCTTATGAACGCAAGATCATGAACATTTTTTACTTATCGTTATAAATATGAGCTGTAGTGTTCAAATTGAGTATAACTATATATGTCTCGAAGTTAATCGAGTCAGTAGGTAAGTTTTTTGCACTTACAGAAATTCCATTTCATGCTATAAAAGGCGTCCTCATCAATATTCTCATTTATTTTTGATTTTTAGCTTTTCGAAAAAATTAAAAATAAAATCTGCTATATAAAAAGGAAGTAAATTATGTTTAAAATTGCCTTAGATCAAAATTTTCTATTTTCTCATACTTATAAGATAAAAGGCAGAGTCACCAAAAGTTATATATTTAAAAATAAAAGTAATTTCAACATTTTGCAACTAATGGCTCTGATATTACAGAGCTTCATTCATTTATATTATTTATTAAATTATGTAAATATTTTCATATTTTATAAGCATAGGAAATTGAAGACCTGAGAACTATTAACGAAAAAAAGAGATGGAAGAACAAGGTTAAATTAAACTTATCGTATTAGCTCCAAATAACATGTAAAAATGTATGATTTTTTCGAATTGGTTTAATCGTCAAATATAAAATACCGTTGCGATTTCGAATGAATACTAATTAAATGAATGAAAAAAAGGATATTGGAAAGAAAGATAAGCTGGCAACAAGCAGTAGAATTAGAGAGTAAGGCGAAAGAGGGAAAGGGTTGTCCAGCAGTAGTGGGACTGGTGCTGACAGCTCGCGGTGTGGCTTTCGAAACTCCCGTCGGAAAGTGGCCTTCGTGAGCTGCTTCCTGACAATGTTCACGACCAGTTTCAAGGCCTTTTTTCCGCTTTTCCCATCATCCTAATTCACCAGGGAAATGTGCTGTCCAAGATGCGAGACGCTCGAACAGAAGGTGAAAATTCGTTCTTCCTCTTAATCCGCTGACTTTCCACTAGCAATTATAATCTTGCTAAAGTCGTATATTCATTAAAAACACGATTAGATATTAGCTCGTGAGATATTTTTCCAAGGAGTATTTTCTAATATTTGAATGAATGTTTGCATGTTGATCGTGGCTAATGAAAGACTCGCACAATAGTTCGCGGACGACAAACTCGGTTATCTTACAATTCTAAATATCAGTTTTGCACAATTGACAGATGCTATATGCTGGAATTAATTAGATAATCGAAGCTTAACATGTATCATATGTAAATATATATAACGTTTCAGTTAGTAATATTGCATTTATATGGATAAAATGTCTTACATTTATTGATTCTATTTATAAGCAAATGAAAATAAATATTTGTACAATTTAATCATGAATTTCAGACTGATAGTATTATAAAAAGTATAAGAGCAAATTATTCATTATTATTTTGAATACGACAATTTTGTTGAAAAACAGTTTCAATATTGATTACGCGTAATTCAAATAAGTCATATTGCAATGAATTCATTAAAAAGTTATTTCTCTGAAAAATGATTGTAAATAATCGTATAAATATTTAATGCATGACTAACCCGTGTACTTCAATATTATTCAGTTAGTATAAATAAGACTCAATAAGCCAACTCCGGTACACATGCCTCAATGTGCATCAATAAAAGGAAAAGAGTCATCCATTTTTAATCAGAAACATCACAATCTTCCGTTCATGCAATTTAACAAATTTATTGTAGATCTTACAAGAAATGTTCCATCAAAATTTCGCTTAACCATTACACGCATATTTATACTGCACAACCGAAAACACATATATGCTATAAGGAACCCGCAGCGAGATAAATTTTTTTGATTAGGTTCGTGTAAGATCACGAAAATAAATGGCGCTCCATGTTTCCTTGTCAAAAACACGAATATTAATTCCGCTCCGAATCACCGGTTGGTATTCGCTTAGGGTTCGCTGGACCCAAAAACGGGCGTGTGCTGTAATGGTCGATGATGGGCAGTCGCTACTCGACAGTTGGCTCATGCTAGAGAGCAAAATTCCATTGTTAGGCGTTAATGCCTTGCACTACACTGCGCCGAGAGAGGAGATTGATGCTCGGGAAAGGTTTTCCCGGGAAAGCCAGCGACAGCTGCAAATATTTTGTCTGGGCAGGAGAATTTCCGAGATTTTTGTTGTTTCATCTGATTCGTGAATTTATTATTTTTTCTTGCGGGGAGGATATTCACGCGCGGAAACACTGGAAATATTTACAACGGATCTATCGAGATTTCTATTCGTGGTGACAGAAAACACTATTATCCTATGTAAATAATATATGCTCATGTTTATAGAAAATGTCACTAATTTAATTAAAACATTGTTACATCTTTTATGTTTACTTAATGTACTCAGTTGTCTAAGAGTATAGTATAGTATTTTTGAAAAAAATATAGTTTGTATAAATTATTTTTGTAAAAAATATTATTTTTATGTAAAGAACATGTATCTTAATTGTAATCATTTAAGAATTAAAATTTTTTACAATTTTTTACATAGCCATTCCACATTAAATCCTGTTATGATTTCTTTTTCATTCGTAAAGTATATTTGATTAATGAGGAATGCAACACTTGTCATTTAGTAGTTGTCAATGAAACGTTTTAATAAATTTTTATTTATTATATTGACTTGAAAACTCGTAAAATTGTTAAAAGATATGAAAACTGGATATATTAATACTTATAGTATTTAAAAAAAAAGAAAAAAATTTTCTTCTTCGATGAAGTGAGTTTCAGTTTACGCTGTGATATAGGCTGTTAACTTTTCAATAACGTGAAAGAATGCGAAAAGACACTATTGGAAAATTAGTTAATTAACTTCTTACAGGAAATATCTTCCTTTATGTAAGTATTAATTTTAATATGTATAAATAATAAAATAATACGTGAATTTTAGGATTAGCATTCGTTCTGTCTAGAAACAGTAATAGTAAAAATTATTATTTTAAAAAAATACGATTAGAAAAGTTACAAAATAAAATTACTCAAAAAATTTCAAAATACAAAGTGACATTTTTGCAATTTTACTGAAATTTCGTCGAAACTGTATGTATAATTCTCTTGAATATGTACGTAGAAACTGCTCAACGTGCTCCTCTCATATTCTTAAGCAAATTTTGCCTAACCTTGTCTGATATTTACACAAGAATCGTCTTGAAGCAACATTAAGTATGGAGACTAGCAGTTCCTGCATCCTAGCAAGTAAAGCATATGTGTTTGGCGGTGTAACAGAAGCAACCGATAGAGCGACGGAAGTTGGACATACTAAATATGCGCTTTGGGTTGTATCGGTGCATCTATCAATGTTTCTACTGCGAGAAGCGATTATGGAATAAATGATGTGGGTAGAAATGCGTGAATTTCCGCCTAAGCAAAAGGACTAAGACATTCACTTGCCGATCCTTAGGGCGCTAATAATTAGTAGTCTCGACGAGCGGCGTTTCATTCGAATCTCTGAGATTTAATTATTTTTTCATCGTACGTGTATTTTTTTTCGCAATACACGATTTATTTTCAGTTAGCCTTCCTTTTGATTTGGATGTATTTTTTGCTTGCTACCAAATAAACGAGTAGTAAGTGTATTTGAAAACTACGCTTTTCCAATAATATTTCTTTGTACTATGCACTATTCATTGTAGGTGAGAGCGTAATAATAAAAAAACAATATGCTTTTTCTCAAATTGAAATTTAGTTTAAAATGTTGTTTAGAGAAGAGTCTTATTTTTTATAAAAATATATCCTTCTATTGTAAAAGTGCTTGAAGATAGGAAGATTTTGAATAAAAAAGGAAGCTTATTTGATTTTTTCAATGTAATATTACTTTTGTAGGAAATAAATATGCTATATTTATGACAAGAACTCTGAATCAAAGAAAACTTTTTTTTTATTACAGAAAAGTTGATACCTTCTACAAATCCATCCACAAATATATACATATATATAAATATGCATAATATTTACAAAGTAAACGCAGTAGAAGCTGGATAGGCTTTTAGTTAATAGTAAGTCCAATATTTTCATAATCAAATTGAATACATTTTTTCGTCAATTTAACAGCAGTTTTCACAACACCGTGCATTAGTTATTTCTTATTATTAAAAAAGAATAATATTGATCTGCATCAACTCTCTCTCTCTCTCTCTCTTTCTTTCGCTTTAATAGCACGGTGTTCGTTACTTCTCTTATACCACCTTTCGATTATCTGTCTCGTTTCCTCGCTCTAGTATCATTTCTCTTTTACACTGTACTGCGAATAAGCGTCAGTTTCGAGTCTTTCGCGTTCGAATGATAAGCGAACATACCAGAGAAATTATCTTGTGCGTGCGCCTGTAGCTAACCAAACGAAACAAGCCGCTCGTTTCTTTTTAATTTTGCCTTCCAACTATTTTTTTTTTTTTCGAATGAAACCTGGGATCTCGAATCTCTGTCACTTCGTGCTGATAAATCTGTCGTTCACTTTTGGAATCTAATTAGTGCCTCCTTCTATCTTTCGTGGGTTCTTATTTCGTTTTGCCAGCCCGTACTGTTCCTTTTTTTTATTCACATCTTTCTCCGGTTTGAAGGAAAAATAAAGGTAGTCTCAACGAGATAATATTTAAATTTATACATTTTGTTTAATGAAGGAGATAAACATTTTAATGTAATTTACCTTAGATTTAGTGTGAAGTACCTCTATCGGAAAAATAAAGAATATACTTATCCATGGAATATTATGCAAACGTTGATAATTGCAATCCGCTTACTTACGGTAAGATTCTTTTAAAAGAGGCTTAAGGTTACAAATGTAGCAACGGAAGTGGTTTTAAATCTAAATGAAAATATATTTAAATATATCAGTACAAATATTTTTGTCGCTCATTAATTCAAAATATATTTTTATTCTTATATGCATTCTATACATATATATTTATAAAAAACTTATAAAATCAACTGTGGAATTTAAATATAGACACCTAAAAAGCATCAAAGTTTTCCACTTATGCGAAAAGTAACTTTTAATTTTGAGTATAGCCGAATACATAAGAATGAAAAAGTAATGAAGAATAAAGGGAGATCGATAGTCTTAAAGAGAATGTGCGCCAGCAAATGAAAGAAATACCCTTTCCAGAGGCGGTGGGACGAGGCTAGAATCGAATCGCAGAAAGGGAGAAGTACCTCAATGAGAAAATACAGAGAAAGAGAGTGGTTTTGTCGACGGCTCTGAGGTTTGACGATGAAAGTTTGTATAACTTGGCGAATTCTTCGCTCCTCCCTCGGCTCGGAAATTCTCGCCTCTTGCGGAACGATCTCTTCCAAGCAGTTCCTTCGTCCCTCAGTCTGCGGGTTTTAAACGCGAAGTTCGCGCCAACGCGGAAGACGTTCGCGGATTCATAAAAGCTGAGCATAAATATAACGGAAATACGCAGAGCAGAGTCTCTGCAGATCTCTGGGCTTATTGCGAAACGCTCTTGACAGGAGAAGCGCAAACTTTGCCCTCTGAATGGGGTTATGATTAGGGTTGCGGTGACAATTGATTATTCGATTGTGCTCTCGCAAGAATGCATAATTAATTATTATTGTAGGTATTTAAGGGTTTATCAATGTTAATGACGGGAAAGAGTTAATATTCGACGAAACATTTGGAGGAAAGCATCTTTCACAAAATAGAAAAATATATTTATGACCTTTCGATTTTCGATTTCTATAAAACCAGTTATTTTCAATTGTTTTAACTTCCGAAGTACATACAGTAAAAACCTTCCTTTATTATCAATCGAAACAGCAACCAAATTTATCCATACATTCGGTATGTTCAATTCAGTATGGTAGTCTTCGAAAACTTTTTACTCTGGAGTAAATCAAAGTTATCAAGTATTTTGATTTATTATATTGAAACCAAGTTTTTAATGTGCAGTGATGATATTTGATCGCAACTTTTTTGGAGTATTCTAATACAATTCAACAGTAGTTTTTATAAATTTTTTAATTCTAAAATAAATTGTAGAAATTTCTTTTTTTATATTAATCACTGAATTATTTCTATTGAATACCATATCACAGATGGTTAATCTTGTATACAATTGAACGGAAAGTCTAAATATCTGTAGTCTAAATATTCACTTTATTTCGTGAAAGATACAATGCTGTATAGATTACATTAACCCTTAAATTGCTCTACTGTTCAGAAATTAAATAAATATTTAATAATATTTAGTGCCATATAGAGAAACAGTCTATTTGAAAAAAAACATAAGAATAACATGAACAACTGATTTGTAACTTGTAAATTTACTACTGTTATAATATCGGTTAAAAGTAAAGCTGAATTTATGGAATTTAAAGCAAATATAATTTTTCAATAGCTATAATAATTAATTGCATTAAAGAAACAATATATTTGAAATTTCATTCTTTATCCTTTTTGAAATTTATTTTCTAATTAGACGAGTTACCCTGTCGAATTTAAAAATCGGGTTACTTATCGAAATAATTAAAAAATTACTACGCAGGCCTAGTTACAGACTATTGTAAAACGGACAAAATGCAAGTTGTTTTCGGGTATCTCTTGCACATTTTCTTTTTATTTATCGCCTTTATTTCCTCTTTAAAGCTCCGAATCTCGAATTACCGTGAGGTGATCGTAACACCACATTGCGTGTCGTTACCACGGGGTATCCTGAATTTCCTCCGCTGCTCGGTAATCGTGAGATTTCCCCCAAGCATCTGTATAATCCGAAATTCTCGAAGCTCCCCTTCTTATCCTTTTAACTTTCTCCACTCCCTTTCTTTTCTTTTTCCTCTTTCTATGTTTTATTCTTTAGATTTTCCAACTCTATACATTGTATATCAATTCGTAAATAATATTTACGTTAAAAAATTATTTGTAAAAGAAAAACTTTGCATTTGACTAATTGTCGTGGTTCGTAATGAGAAATAAAACTGACTAAGAAACTTGTATAGCTTATGAAAGTAATATTTCTGTGCATTATTTACATTCCGTCGAAGAGTAAATTTCATTTGGAAAAATCTGTTATTCTAATAATCTTCTTTTTAAATTGAAACGAGATTTTAAGACTGAACTTGAAAATCAATTTAAAAGAGAATAGAAATTTGCTCATAATGTATAAGTAAATTTGCATACTGTAAGTCTTCTTCTCATACTTGGAGTATAATTTTACTTCGATTTTTTTTATTTTTATTGTAAAATATTTTATGTTTTGTATGTATATCTAGAAGTGAGAAAATATTTTACCATTTTTAGTTTTCGTAGTAACTGTATGTATTTTGTAAATTATCATTATATGTATCGCACTTATATAACACTTCTGAATGTCTATAATATGAAATATTTATACTTCTAAAGTAATAAAATAATGATCAAACATTTTTTGTACGAAAATGTAACTATATTTCTATGTCGTGTTTCTACTTAATATATTTAAAATTCATTGGTACATACTTTATTTTTAATCTAAATTATCTAATGGTAAAAACATCCAAGCATATGTGAAAAGAAAATATCTTCGAATTGTTATTAAATTATAACTAACTCAACGATATCCTTATGTCAGAATTTTGAAAATTCGATTCACATAACATAATTAATGCGGTACCACTGGATTAGCCGTGATCACTTTGAAATTTCTTACAGAATTTTCGCTTTTTCACAAAAATATAAAATTGTTGTTACTCAAAATATGAATAAAGCTAGTATATGGCATTAATTTAAAGTTAAATACAAAAATACAATCATAATATTGATAAATATGAATACAACAGGTTACATGAACGTGTAATGAAATATTTAATACATATTTCAATCTTTGAACATACTTTAAAGTAATCTGAAGTGTCAAAATATTTTGATAATTTGAAAATTTTATTGATCTGATGTTAATAATGAATGTAATAAATATTGAAAAAAAAATAATAAGACTGTCAGTGTAGTAATTCTAAACTGTCTTTATTTTGGCTACTCGAGTCAGATATGAAAAAGTCAGAAAATCTAAAAGGTATGGAGACTGTCGCTACCTCGTGTTTAATTAATCCCTTAATCATAAAAGTTTGGTGAAACTGTATTTAAATTTCAGTAGCGCATGCGCATTTCACTTTCTCCGCCCTTTGCTTGTCGCGTCGCGTTGTCTGTAACTCCTTCCAAGCACAAAGGAAACATTTCCAGCCGATTCTATAGATTTACCGGACGTTTTTGCACTTTATTCGACTGGTCTTATCTTCTGTCCTTCTTTATCATGATGCGTAAACCGTTGAAGTACAGAAATAATTGAAGCAACAAAGTTACGCGCTTTCCTTTTGTGAGAACGAAAGAGTGACTGGAACAAAGAAGTAAAAATATCAATAGAGAAGTTAATCGATTGAGAGACTTTTATACTGAGAATCCGCAAGTATTTGGATAATCGCAACGAGTACGCTGATATTTCATTAATGTTTCATCGAATTTCGAGGTCGCTACTATTATCAAATTGTTGAAACTGAAGTTAATGCAGTTGATGTTGATTTATGAAGGTATTTTGATTATTGAAAAAGATACGTATTTAAGATGCTCTTTGATCTTGTGAAAAGATCTACTGCTCATTCTTATTAATTTTGAGACCGTTGTGAATAGATTCTAATTTCTATTATATTGACATGTTTAATAAATGGATTATTTAGAAACTGAAGTACTTTTTTTATAGTTGTTTCGCGAATGAATATTAATTTTGTAATTACATGTAATTTATGTGACATTAATATAAAAGGAAAGAAAATGAATACGAGTAGCATAATCTACGGAAGATTGAAAATTACATTAAAAAAGTACAAGAATTCAAGGTCAGGGTGAGACAATTCATTCTAATTTTTTGCGTTAAAATCGATGAGAAAAACAAAACAAACCGAAGAAGGAATAAAGATACTTGAGAGTTTGTTATTGGTAAATCGTAACTCGTAATTAGTTCTGTGGAAAGATGGCGGGGACGTGCCAAAACGTTTGCTCATACCGAGTTGGAGAGACATAAACGAGTTGCCAAAGCAAGTTAGTGAATTTCGCTTCACGCCGGATATCCGTCGCATTTACACGGCTGGAGGCAGCAGTCCTAAGATCAAGATAACGAGAGACCCTGGCAACGTTTCGTTGGACTAGCAATGTAGCGCTGACGTGCCATCGGCAAGTCGACTGTATAATCAGCGCGTTGTCGTCATGAGTTTCGACGAATCGAGGAGTTGTATTATCGCTTAGTGACTTGTCGATTATACCGGCTCTCCTCTTCTCCGTAATTGTAAAGCCTTTTAATATTATCGGAGTACCAAATTACTATATAAGCATTGTATTTTGTTGAATAATATGAGATAAACCTAATCACATTATTAAAAGAGAATTTTCTTTTCTTAGCTCTATATGTGTTTCGTTATATTTTTAATTATTAATTCTTAATCGTTAAAGGAGCCTAGATAATTGATAAACGTTCGTTATAATTTCAGTTGAATAAGTTTTTCAAACATTTTAGTGGTAGGTCAATATTACGTTGTGAATATTTTTATAGTGCTTTAATTTATTGTATATTAAATATTCTTCGATCTTTTTTAATTAGACTATAAATTACGATGACTGACATCGTCAGTCATTTTTGTTGAATTTGAAATCACTCGGAAATAAAAGTAACTACCATAAAAACAGCAGCGAGAAAATCGTTATTTCAAAAAATCCATTCCCAACTACTTCTACTGTTCTCACACAGAGGATTTTGCATCACTAAATGATACTATCTACTAATCGAGTAGCCATCTACATAAAGATAGTCATTCGCCAAAGAAAAGTACGAATCGTCTTAAAGTTGCATGATCGAAAGAGAAGAGTACATCGAGAAACGCCGCGCATGGGATGAAATCCAATTTTCGACTTGTGAAAACTGCTCTCCTTCTCTTCTTGACTTTAGTGCCGCTGCATTTTTCTTCTAAAATTTCGAAAAATCCTACTCTTGCCTATTCTCACGCATTCATGAAAGCTCGCTTCGCCGCTTCCGAGACTTACTTTTCCGCTTGCTCCGTGCTTACGGCGCGTGTAATGCACTGCTCTTTGCGATATAATTTCAACTTTGAGACGTCTCTTGTGGGTGTACGTCACCAGTAAAAAGGGCGCGCAGACGGAAATTGTTCGAAAATTGGATATTCACTTTTAACGCGTGCCATTAATTGGACAATTGCCGTGAATATTGAAGTGCAATAAGCACTGATTTCGTTATTATTACCTTACAAGAGAAGAAATTATTTAACTGTATCAAAATTATAATACAAATTACCGTATTTAAGTTACTGGTTTCTTTTCCAAATGTGGAATCGTGACTAAGACGGAATGGACGTACAGTGCCAGCCGTGCTAACATTTCAAAGCTAGAATAATATAAATGTTCACGGAAATTACTTATTTTTTGTGTTAACTTGATGGGTTACAATTAAAAGATATACGCGAAAAATAATTTATTTCCGAGTTAAATTCTCTATTAGCAAATATATCACGTACTCTGCTGTGAATACTGCATAAGAATTATTTAATTACATTGGACACGTAAAAATAATGTGTACGTCGAATATACTCTCTAAATTTTATTGCAACTCATTACACATTAATCCGTTTATAGTCAATATTACTAAAATTACATTTAAATTTATGATACATTTAATTAGAGTAATCAATTCAGAAAACTATGTCTTTCAAATCAACTGAATTGACGCAAACCACTTGTTACGGCATTTCCAAGATAGTTGTACTGATTATCCTGGCGCCTCGTAAAACTTTTCGGGTTCAAGTTTGCTACGTTTTTCGGAATAAAATTCTCCAAAGACATCACAATCCCAACACTTCAATAATATGTACGAATGGCATTATTAACTTCTCCAATAATCTCTCATTCGCAATCCGGCAAGTGCACGTTCGATGCATCCTTAAACGGCGCGTAACTTTCTTGCGCGGCCGGTGTCGCGCTTGCTTAAACACCCCTTCCGTTTAAGTCGAGCGCAAAACCCGATGGAGCGTAGGCGGCTGCAGGCCAATAGTCGTAAAAGAAAACAAGTGGGACAAGTAGAAAAATCAAAATTCACGCTCGAGGTGAGCGAGTGATGGGCGGTGGTGGGGGAGGGGTGAACGTGGTCGGCGCTGGATCCGGAAAGATTTCATCTAGGTGTCGTAAAGGGCAAAATAGTAAAAACTGACGGCCACCGGTTTTCGTTTATCTCGGCAATGTTGTGGCAATGCTTCAACTTTTATGCCCTGTTATTGAATTGAGGAATCTGCGATTCGAAAGGGTCATTTGGAAATTGAAAGGATAATTTGAATGGTATTGGATGCGGGCGAATATTGTTTTTTTTATTATTGGTGATTACGAAAGAATATGCTTATTTTTTCATAAGATTCCAATATTTATCAAATGAAATTTTTTTAAAGAATTCGTTAGCAGTTTATTTGTATATTAAATGTCTTTGATTTATGTAATTAATTACATAAATCTAATAGCAGGCATACAAAATTATTTTATAATTGTACTAATGAATAATATATTACAAATTTATACTGAAAATTATGTTAATTTTAACCCGAATTACGTACGTATGTAAATAACTGTTTTAAAATGACTAAGCTCATGAAAATGATGTACACTTTAAATATTATATGGTGAAATAAAAATTTAGAATCCACATGCAGGTTTAATCCTCAGATTATGCGTTTAGTCAAAAGACGTCTAGATTCAGTAGCATTTCCAAATAAAAAATACAACATTTTGAAAAAATATAGTTTTCAAATTCACATTTACGACCCTTTCATTTTCTTATGCTTCCCATAATAACAATAATAAAATAACAATTTTACTACTCAAGAAACCGAAAATGTCAAGATACGACGCACAGTACTCTATAAATTAATGAGCATATTTATTTCTTTCGGTTTTTGTGCGTGTCTGCGTGCTTTCAGAAGCTCAAAAGGAAACACACTTGCTCCTATCCCTCGCCCCTACACTCTTCTGCAGCAGCAATCTCGAGTAGCAGTTGAAATGTTTGCGAATAAAAAGAAAAAGATGACGCTGAGCATAATTCATACGGTGCATTGCGCGCGCTTGGGCCTTTTAATTTAGCAAGGCAGATGCCGACTATTTGCGCGAAGTGCGAATCTCGCCGGAAGTCGGATAAGACCGCCGTTTGAGATTGCACTCGAATAATGTTTCTCGCTCTTTATATTTTATCTAGGTTCGTCCGCGTGAATATCTCGACAGTTTTATTCATTTGCCTTTTTCATTTGTTTGCTTTCTGTTCTCTCTTATACAGTGCATTTAAAATTCTGGATAGTTGGTCAGTTTTTCAATTTTCAGTTTTCGTTCCGTTCTCTCCTTCGTAATTTTTTCGCAAGCATATATACGTATGGCCCTACTACATATAGTGTACAGGAATTCTGCTTCTATTTAATTTTGTTTCTATTCCTGGATAATATTGCAAAGTAAATATTCACTTTGAGAAAATTGTTAATGAAGATGTGAATGTAGAAGCATTTACGCAATTTGAAAAAAATTAAAACTTTGTATTTTCTTAATAAAGATTTAATTATACAGTACATTTTTGCAGGTGCGAAATACTGTAGAGTTTATGATTCTAGTTAAGCGTCAAATGCTCTTTGCATAAGTTTGTTCAAGCACGCATTATATTCCGTAAAATAATAAGTGTACCTTCTTTATAATTAATTTTCTTGACATTTGAATTTGAATCAATTACTTTAAAAAGTTTTTGTTTGCTTATTCTTCTGATTTTCATATTTCAGAAACACGCAAACAGGTTTTTTATCTTTTTGCTTTTTTGCTTTTAGCTCATTATGCGAACAAATGCAAATAACATTGTGTTTTTTCAGATATAATAATATAATACAAATTTAGAATAAAAAGTACTAAATGACAGTACTATAATTTTTCTTATGAAAATAATATATTTTTTTATCTAATGTGGCTCAATCTAATATTCTTATTTCACCCGTACTTTTTTTATTCTCAATCTATAGTATCGTTATTGAATAATCTATAGTTTTCACTGAATAAATTTTTAGAAAATAATTAGATTCTATGATAAACGCAAAATTACTGTTTAATAAATGGTTTTATTTTTATTTTTTTTGTTTAATTGTAATCGAGATATGACGTAATTTCTTGCATTTATATGTAGCAATTATATATAGCAATTGCTTTAGATATAGCAATTAAAATAAGCATTACATATTGGTATTTATAAATACTCTTAATACTATTGTTATTAATGTCCAAGTAAAACATTGTTCAGGAATTTTTAGAAAAAATATATATATATATATATATATATCAGGATTATAAATGGTCGATAAATCGTATTGATAATTCATACTGTTATTTTCTGCTTCAACTATCATGCAATTATAAACTCTTATATATAGTATTACTTTGATGTTATCGATATATCGCTAACGATTTTTCGATTTCTCATTTCAGGTAAGCTTTCATCACAAATACCATTAAATTAATCGAGTAATACAATTAACTGATAAGTCAGAAATTAGCTGTTTCTTATTATCTTAGAAATATGAATTAAATTAATTTTCTAATATCTCTTTGAAGAGATATTAGAAGAGATCTCTTTTCACTTCAGTTTTAAAATCTTATTTATTTCTATTGTTTTGATGGGAATTGCGCTTGGATTGTTCTTTAGTACCTTCCAATCGAATGCGAGCGACCGAAAGAAAAAGGGTCACGTAGCACTTTGACCCGTTGCTACAAACGACAGATCGAGTGGATAAAAGGAGAGATGGATAAAATAAGTGGGAAGAGGACACTTTATAAAAAGGAGGTAATAGAGTGTCGGTAAATCCTCGTCGAGTCGATCGCGGATTAACCTCATTTCTTAGACTGTGAATTCGCATAGCGAATCTACCTTTCTATCTCTCCTTTTCCATCTTTACTTTTACTCTGTCTCTTTTCTTTTTTCTATGTTTATCTCGGTCTCTGGTTAGACTTACTTGACTATACTTCTTTCCCTTCTAGATTTATTTTTGATCAATTTAACAATACTCTTTCTCATTTCCATTTACATTGACGCATTTTATATTATCAACTTATATATTCTATTTTTTATTTTCGAACACTTTGTCTCCGTCTTTTTTACTCGGCTTAATCAAAGATGAGAGAAAAAGGTCATTTGTTTTTCTATCTTTTGCTTCACATGTTCTTTATTCCTATCGATTCTAGCAGTATTAATATCATTTTTATCGTTCGAGTTACTCTGCTTTTCATCTGAACTTTCAATTGAAAACTTTCCGTTCATTAATTCTTCTTAATAGGATGAGAACATTAGTATTTCTAGAAAATTTAAATTTTATAATAATAGAGTTACAACATAAGATGCTATCTAGATGAATTAAAACTTAATTAATCAATAAAAAGGGCTATGAATCTTTTTTAATAAGACTATCCGTAAGTCGATTTTAT
This sequence comes from Wiebesia pumilae, assembly GCA_018907045.1. NCBI lineage: Eukaryota > Metazoa > Arthropoda > Insecta > Hymenoptera > Agaonidae > Wiebesia > Wiebesia pumilae. The sequence continues at coordinate 707,567 of JACCHZ010000149.1, read as the reverse complement.
TATTATTTCACTACTACTATCAATTTTAATCACTTTCTTCTTATTTACTTAACTATTCTATCCTATACTCTAAATTTCAGATCTGTTCCTTTATACTTTCCGTTCTTTTTCAACAGCTAACGTAACTCTGTATTCGTTCGTTCGCTTTCTTCGTAATGCGGCACCATCCAGCGCCACAGGAAAGTCAGGGAGAATCACAGGACGAAAGGGGATCGGATTATCCACATTTCCTCCCGAATGGAGAAAATAACGAAGGACACTTACTTCTTCTTCGTATTCTTCTTTCTTAAGCCGGACAGCTTTGAAAAGTATTTTCTAGTGTTGTGACTCTGCGAGTGAAAGATTCTTGTGCTCTCATCGAAGCTACTTGAATCATTGAAAAAGGAAGAGAATGTGTGTGCGCAGAAGTGTTTTTTTCTTTCGTTGTTTTCTTCGAAGCGAACTCCAACTTAAATCTACAATCCTAAGTTACGACACTTGACAAAGGTTTTTACCAAATATTTATTGCATCCGTTGCGTTTACGCAAATGTTTTGTATATTACTTAATAAATAATTTTTGATTATCATTTTAGCTTGTAGTATTACGAAGATTATCGAATGCTTTTGTAAAAGAGAGAAAATATATTTTTATGGATGTACTGTAATTACACGGGCAAATTTTCATAATTGTACAAATAAATTTAGAGAATTTAATATTTACTAAGAAATGATCTAAGTTTACCTATTTTCTTATAATAAAGGTTATTGAAATATATTGAGATATAAATTAAGCATTAAAAGCATGTAACAAATATTTAGGAATGTACTAATTCATGTAAGAAACAATAAATATATAACACTTAAATAAATATAATGTAATGTTTTATTTTTAAGAAAAATTCTAAAAAAGAGTTCATTTATAACAACAGAATTATTCTCGCAGAAATTCTTGAGCTAACGAAAAAAAAATATCAAACTATCTAAATGTTTCTATACTGTAAAATAAAATTATGTAAATTCTTTAGATTCACTAAAGTCACGCATAATAAGGTATTTACAAAATCACCAGAAGCAAAAACACCGCTAAACTTAACTAATAATTGCTATTGCTAGAACAAGTCAATAGAGAAAAATTACAGTCAAAGAAAAATTCATAGTGATCCGTATGGTGGTCGGTGGACGGAAGAATATGATGGTTTTGGAGAAATTGATGGAGAAGCTCTACTAGACAAACGCTCGCTCGAGTCGGATAGACGTCAACGGCAATTCATTGTTTGACGATTCGGAGTCGTGGCGCAGAGAAGGTGTCGATCTCGTCCCGGCAATTACTGCTTTCAGTCTCAGGTCGTCTTTCTCGCTCGCACGTTCTTCTCCTGCTGTGAACTTCTGCCAGCTCTCCACGAACTTATATGTGCGTGAACGCTAAGTGCTTGCGCTCGACGATATGGCTTTTCTACGCGAGGGGGCGAGGCATGCAGAGAAAACTTATGTTTTACGGAAATCCAATACTTTTCGTGTACACGAGCCACTCGACCCTAATTTTCACATCGACAGATGATAAATAATGTTATGGTTTGAGGCACGTGTATCTTGAATAGGTGTGTGCGTGCTTTGCCCAATTTATTCAGTTCGCACGAAGTTTATAGATCCATATGCGTGTGTGCAATTTATGAAATGAGATACATGATATTTTTGATCGATGCTCTGTTTTATTAGTAAATTGTCGATGATCATTTGTCGAGTTGATCGATGCCCGGTGGTTTCCCAGTTTCTTTGAATTTCTACATGAATATTTGTTTAGTAAACTACTGGATATGCATTTGCGTATCGATTTGAGAAGAATAATAGAGTTTGAAAATGTCAAACAAATAGTTAGATGAATTTTTTTATATCTAGTCGTATGATTGATGTTATATTTCAATGAAATGCAGTATTATATAAAAAGAAAGTATTAATGTGTCTTTTTAAATGAAATATTTACAATAGAAATATACTTTAATTGATCTTATCGGTTTTTAATTTTATTAATTTGATAAGTTTGTGAGCGCTGCTTCTTTTCTATTGCAAAGTATACCGAGAAAAAAATAGTAAAAATTTCATTTTTTTAATTACAAGCAATCGTTGTTAAGATGATTTGATAAGTTTGAGCAAAAGCTTCAGCTTCGAGTGATAACCAAGTTGTCAAATAAAGCAAATTTATTTGCTTTTAAAAATGCACTTATTTATTTTAAAACAGCTGCTTTGACATAATGTTCAAGCATATGCACATTTGTAAATACGTTTCTATTACGAAAAGTTATTTTTAAGCCATTTTCGCTTGAGGTATCTATATTCCCTATCCGATTGCTGATGAATTTTCAGACGATGGCGCCTTGCCTCCAAACATCGCCGAGACGGTGAGTTGCGCATCCGTAATTGGAAACCGGCAGCTGGGCGCCTTTCTCATAGAGAATGAGAGCGCAAGAGGGAGATAGAAGAAGTACGAGTAGCAAAAAAGACCAGGAAAATCAGATTCTTATTTGGCTGTACGATAATTCTCTCCCGAGACTTTTCAACTCGCAATTATAGTTGCGCCACTTCGTTTCGGTACTTTTCTTTTAATGTGCGCCTCGTCAGTTATATACAGTCGAAAGAAAGTACTCGATTTCTTCTTTTCTACATTTTTTTGCTATACTTTATGCGTTTGAATCGGAGCCAACTATAGTGTATGTAGTAACATTTTAACTTTAATTTATTTGTATTTACCATTTTTAATAACATCTAGATAAAGGTGCGGTAATGAAAACATATTCAAAGTTGGCAAAATAGTAATTGATTATATACAAATGCATTGAATATTTTAGCAATCGTTAGTTATAGGATGAGAATAGCATAGATCTAAGATTTTTTTTTCAACTAATTAATATTGCATTAGATCTAATTATACAAGGATAAATATCCTTGGAGATATGTATCCCGAAACATAAGGTTCGTACGTGTATTTAAAGAATATAAATTAAAAATTTGGATATAATAACATGATGCATAATTTTTCTAAAACTCCATATTAATTAGAATCATTAGCTTTAGTAAATTCAGCAACATTTATAATGAGAGCATGTCGTTCATTTTTTCGCATATGCAGATTTCATTTATTTCAATTCTTCGAAATTTCGCATTACCAGTAAATTTATTTGATAAAAATAAAAATTCTGCACCATCAATCTTGAAGAAGTTTGTTCGTCGGTGTTTCTAGACTCGACTCGAATGTGTCATTTTTAGTGCGATTGAATTTTGATAAACATAAAATAACGCGCGCTGAAAAAAATATCTGCCTCTGATTATGAGAAAAGGGGCAGCGAGGGAAAATGAGAAGAGCGCTGAGTTTTTTGTCGTCTGTGTTCAACACACGCGCGTTCAAAAGCAAGGGGATAAGAGTAAAGGATAGAAAAATGCAATCGTCCCAGAGAAGCAACAACGAGCCACGCGCAACGTAATTACGCCAAGAATTCTGGGTACGTGGGGTTTGATATACCCTGAGAGTAACAGAAGAGTGGCGTATCTTCGCGCTTTTACGCGAGAAACTCCTTGTCCTTCCCGTTGTTTCTCGCTTACAGCATTAGGCGTCCAAGTGTTTTCTACTGCTCATTTCTCTTTCCATCCTTTTTTTTCCTTTCTCATTTCTACGTTTGTCTTCTTCCCATCGCTTTCGTGTCAGTCATTCAACAATCTAGAATCGGCTGTACTCAATCTTGTCTAAAGGCTGGTTAATCGTTTTTCCGTTATTGAAAATTCGTGATTCTCTTTTTTCACTTTCCTAAGAAGCTCAACATAATAATTGGAACATTATATAACTGTCCGACTTTGGTTAATCAAAATATAATTTTAATCATGTTTCTATATTTTTTAGATTATATTACAACTTTTTATTTTAGGCATTATAGCTCATATCGGACTATACCATGTTTAACTTGTAAGTAATTAAAATTCCTGAATCACTATTTCAAATTTACTTTTCATATAACTTGTAGTTATCGTTATTTTATATTAATAACGACAGAAAGTTACAAAACAAAAAGTTAAAGAAATTATTAGTAAAATATTTTTAAGCTTCATGTTTAATGTCTTTATTTCTTGAAAAATTTTTGCCTACATATTTAATACAAAGTGATATCTACCACTGATACAATAAATATAGTTTTACAAGGATTAAAAGTTCCTTTTTACTACATACCGTTTCAGTTAGAATTTTATATTTATTTATAATATTCGTCTAATAGAAAGAACGCGTCAAAAAACTTATATTTTAGATTTATAATTTATAGTTACATTTAGCTAAATCAACGTATCCTTCAATTTAATAAATAAAATTCAGAATGAAAGTTGATTCTATAATATACGGGTCTCATATATATACCTTGTTCTTAAATGTAACATCGTAATCTATGAGAAAAATAGTATTAATAAGTAAGAAAGTACATTGATTATCGAGTAAATAAATATGGAAAAAACTTGCGCAAACATTGAAAAACATTGCGCAAGTTAATTACGCTCAACACTTGGATTACGATACGTGCTTTCCCTCGAGGCAACTTGGACTGAATGACTGGAAAGAAATAATTTGTTGCGGAATAAAAGAGCATAAGTAAGTAGGAAAGTGAAGTATAGCAAAACTTGGGAAAAGTAGGCACTGCTGATGAAGTGGATGAGAAATTAGCCAAGAGGGTAGGAAAGACGCAAAAGTAGCCACTTGTAGTGCGTGCCCTAGACTTTCCAGACTTTATAAGTAGCGGCAGCGGTTGCAGCTACCAGCAGAGCGTCTATGATTGGTTGAGGCATTTAATCCAGTTATACGCCTGATTGCGAGTCTCGGTATTAATAACAGCGACGAAAGTAGAGGCTTCTGTGTCGATCGTGGATATAGTGACCGCGTAGTACGCTGGCATCTCTCGGGGAATCACAGGATTTTCGTTTGACACACTCCGGAATTCGAACAAGCTTAAGCTCGACCGGGGCTTGTGCTTTGCTTGTCCTCATGTACTGCAACAGGATAAGGGAAGGTTTCCATGAGATCAGCGAATAATGAATCTGGATGGGAAGATATCTTGGTAAATAGTTTGAGAGCAAGAGAGGCAGATATAGGCACTCGAAAGTAGGGGAGGTAACTTCGAGTATACAATTGTATAGCTTAATCCATAATAAAATTTTACTTTTATCTCAAAATTATTATATAGCTCATATTATCCTTAAGCTTGAGGATGTAATTCTGCTTCGTAATAAGGTTAGCTGAAATAAAATTAGTTATAATTTTCAAGTTCGCCTACATCTTCCTGCATATGTGTAACATTCTATGTTTTTATTTTAACCTTATTCAACAGAACTGTATATTATAAAAAATAGAGAATGATTTACGTTATATAGTTTGCGAATTCAATATTTCATGTTTCATTTAAGTTAATTTATAATCATTTGATTATGGCAACTGAAACTTTTTTTATATACTATCATAATATGTTGATGTATTCAACGAAGACAATTTAATTTTTCAAGTACTTGTAATTTAAATTATTGTTCGAGTTTTAATTCTGTAAATATTATTTGCAATACGTAAATAATGTTGCAAAACCTCGACTTAAGTGGATGCAAGATCCTCAATATAATTCATAGCTTTTATGTTACAAAATAATTGATTAAATTAACATAATTACGAATATATTCATTTAGGTTATTAAGGTTATATAAATTCCATTGTATTCCTATCTTTATATTTTCTTCGTGATCGAATAAACTTGGAGGTATTTATTATTTGTTTTATTCTCCATACGAATGTACAAGGTAAAATGTTTCTTTTAGAATATGCTCATAATCTAAAAATAAAAACGCCAACTTGTATCATTTTAAATTTTTTTCTACCAACGGGGGGAAGAAAAATGGAAACTGTAAGACAGTATATAAAGCAGAAACGGAGAAAGAATGTTAGGAGCTTCATGAGAAATGCCGCAAGGCCAAGTTTTACGCACATACTTTCGTATTCACTTTTCGCAAATCTTCTTGCGCCTCTTTTGTTAAAGAAAGTTAAAGGAGGAATCCATGTTCGCTCTCGACTAATAAGAATTCCAATCGCAATAAAATAGGATTTACATTGGATAAACAACGTAAAAAAGTGCGAAGCAAGGTCATTATTTTCTGACCTATTCTTCGTTTTTTCTTTTTGCATTTACTCGCGCTTAAATCCATCCCACGATTCTTGAAGTATGAGAAAATCGCGATCTTTGTACATGCAATTGCTGGTTGTCTGTGTATATGATTGAACGCTTGATAAATGGTTAGGGTCGTTTTCCTTTGTAGAAATGCTAGGACGGTTTCCTAGTACTACAGAAGCCTACATGTGAAATGTGAAGTATTTTCCGAAAGAAAACAGATGGCTAGCAATGCGAATGAGGGTGGATTCACATGTTGAATTTTCAAGTACATGACTTTTTCAGTGGGAATTCATTCATTAGTACTATAGACTATTTTCATCGCGGAATATTTATGCATAGTTAATAACAAAGAACACCAATTTCCACGATATTTCCTTTCTTTTATGTGTCATAATTGATAAGTTGTGATAACAAAAAAATTAAAATCTAGTACGCTACGGTCGAATATTTTCTAATGCTTAAATTAAAATTTGTTTGGATTCAGTAGTAAATGGAAATTGTGAATACAAAGATAAATTCTTCATAAGAATTTATTAAATTTATAAGTTTTATCTTATCTTACACAAATACTAGAATATTAATGAAATATAAATAAATAACCCTTGATTCGATTAATGTTTTAATCTCAAATAAAAGAAAAGTTATGAATTAATAATAGTTGTAAACGTATAAATTAAGAATTATACAAATTGTTCGTTTACAATTGTAAATGTATAGCGCGCCATTAAAACTAAATAAGTCAGTTAAGTATCGGATCGTAATTTATGAAAGGGAGTATTTCGAGTCTTCGGAATAGAATAGAATAGTTAAAAGAAAGTGCACTTTATAGTTCCTGCGATTTATTCATTATTTCAAGTATTTTCGAAGTTGAATAAAATTTTTCATAAGTCAGTTTCAATAAATTTAATGGCTTTTATAATAACGTAGGAGAATCCACGTGTCAATTACACTGATTGACTTATTTATTCATTATACAAGAGCTATTGTTTCATGTTGTCTTGCAATGACGACTACACGAATATTTACTAGGATATTCCAGTCAAACAATAATATATTAGCAGCTCTATTTTAAAATTCGAAACAGCCCTACGTCAATTAATTTTTGATTAGTATTAAACAGCTGTAAGTTTCTTCTGCAAACTGTTGGTAACTCGATGTCTCCCTTCTCCATCGAGATGTACCCAAATCCCTTACAATAATGAATCTCGCAGAATTTGTAATGCATGTGCAGCCTCAAAGCTCACAGAATAAGGATAATCAGGAAAATGTCTGTTAAATATTATCTCCTCCCACGTCGATCAGTATTCCACGTGCAGCACCGCCTATACCAAGACACGCGAAGCCTACACACCGAGTAAGTCGCACTTAGACCTCAAATTAAGCACGCCAACGTCGTCGCCTTCTCCTTCGTGTACCTCTGCAAAGAAGAGAAAACCGCCGAAGCGTCGACGTCGACGTCCTCGTCGTTGTCGTAGTCACAGTCGTCAGTATTTTGCTGTGACGAATGTGCGATCATGAATATTATGATGAATAGAGAGGCTTACCATTGTTGGGCTGCCCAGGAAAAGGAACTTGATTTAAATGGAAGAAGGTGAAGCAGCAACAACGACGACAACATCGGAGTTTCGCTATATGCATATGAATACAGTCGGGTATAAGTTTGCAACCCCGTAGGCGCGCAAGTGTACAGAGTTGTTTTATTGTATCGGCAGTTCCTTGGGTATGCAGCTCAGTGTTCAGGCGACTCGTTCATTTTGGCGGGGGAGTATAGAAGCCCTTCGAAGGTTGAGTGATTTAAAAATTACTTTCCCCGCACCAGGATATTTACGACTCTCCTCTCTCCGAATTCTTCAAGTTATTCTGCCTCTATTTTTTTTTTTTCGGGTTCTTTATTTTTGGTCCTCCTGGTCAAAGTGTAAATTATACGCTAGCCGCTGCCAGGAAATTGCTTTTCGTTTGCAGTATAATAAGAAATGCAATGAGCAGTGCACAGACCTAAAATGATGCAGTTAAGTGTATTTCTATGTACCGAAAGAATATTTTTTAAGTAGAAACTTTTTTTCCTTTTCTTACTTGTATTATAACTTCTTTGCTTTTAAAATTAAAAAAACAGTTTTCAATAACTGCACGAGGAACTCAAGAGAGAACGTTTTTGTTCTGTCAGCGTGCATTCTGCCCTTTGAATATAATTTGACGAGTCAAAGAGTCAGAGATTTTTTGTTCGACTAGATTAACTATTAGGACACGACGGTTCACCTTTATAAATTCAAATAATCCGATGTTATATTTTTCAGCAACAAAATGCTACATTATTTTGCTTCGACCTTTATTTAAAAGTAATATTTACATGAAAGTTCTTTTTCCGCAGAAAATTGCAGCTTTTTTACAAGTCCATCGATATCTCGAAGGAAATCAGAATGCAAACAAGTTTTTAATATGAGCTGTTCTTACATTTTAAGAAGGCAAACAGACTTCATTTCAGTTTCAAAAAATATGTATGTTTCAATCATTACGATGATCCATAATTTACTTTTTAATTGAACGTAAAAAAATAATGAAATGCAATTAAAAGTTTCTCGTTACGGGAAGTAAGTACCTCTAAATATAATTTTTTAAGCAATATTAAATCTGAACGCTTTCTAGAAAAATTTAATTTTTCGATTAATGTATCAAACTCTTTGAAAATTATTTCCTTTATAAAATTTATAAAACATAAACATTAAACACGACGAGGAAAGTTTTAAGTATGAAAATTGCTCCCTGGCGCATGTAGTTGTGTCCTCGAAGACCTAAGATAAAACAAATATTACAAAAACTTGTTATGTATATTTCTGCGATTAAAGAAATTGACATTCTTTTTACAGCCCCTTTTTACATTACAGTCTTCGACATTGAAAGAATCGCTTTCAGTAACACAGACCAAGTTTCGCATGCAATGAAATCATAGGTAAAGAGGGCAAAAGATGAAGAGAAAGAGGAATGCACAGCGTGGCACTTTTTTCGTGCGCGCTTGCGTATGTGCGCGCGCTACTCTCGCAACAGAGAATAAATCAAACGGTGCGAGAACACGCATCGTAAAACTTGGAAAACTGCCATATCACGGTTAATCGTTCTCCTCTCCCTCGCTATTTTCCGCCGTCGCGCAGCTGAGAACCGCGAAAGTCCCCTTTGATCGGGTTCCACATTCTCGCGCTCTTTTTCTTTTTCCCTTTACACTCTCCTCCTCTATCATTACTCGCTTTCATTTTTATTTGGCTCTTGCATCATTTATTTTTCTAGCACAATACTGCTTTTTTTCAATATTATTGACTTTTTACTTCTCCTCATTATCGTTTATCCGAATTTTAATCTACTTTTTAAATGAAAAAACTGCAGTCTCGAGAGATTTAAAGGTCTTTGAAAGTACTTGATGATATTGAATATTTATTATTAAATATTTGTAAGAGTCCGTGTACAGTACACGTAAATGACAAATGAAATATTTTTTAATGCCGATTTAAAAATTTTCGTACGTGCTCGTAAATAAATTATAATTTATATTGAAGACTAAAGAAGGAATATAACACGAATTTATACAATATGTAAAGTGCACATGCTGTTAATCTAAAGGGAACTATTTATGAAATATGAATTATGAAAATAAATTTTAAAAGCATGTAGTACAAGTGATAATGAGCAGTCCAGAAGTAAATATTACGGACGTATAGAAATCCGATTAAAGTAGTCCATACCTACAAAGTCAATTTGAGTCAATGCCGTGGCTACAAAGGTTTTCTAATATAAATCCGTATTTTCGAAAATTTATGTTACCGATAATGAACACCATTACGCATCGAGTTACAATTTACGCAACAAGTTAGCACTAAATTTTCTTAAGATGCCTTATCAGAAAATACTTATTTTCGTGTCCTTTCTTGAAATTCTAGAAACGGCGGGGTATCTACAAACGAATGCATCCACCCCAATGTTTGGCTTCTTTGCGTTTATCCCTTGTCATCCGTCTCTCATGCTCCCTTTCCCTGTCTCCCTATTCCAATCATTGATAAAAAGTCAGTGTCGGGTGCGTAGGTGGAGAGAAGATCGGTTGACATCGAGCTTCAAAGTGCGGCCGGTGCTCGACAGAGCCCCCCCGTGGCGATCAAACATGGGATGTCGAATGCTTGCCGCCTTTGTGCCGAATGACGCTTCGCGTACACACTCACGCAAGCTTATGTTTTTCCTTTTTTTTCGTAGAGCCCGAGCGGGAAAGTAATTATTGAGGCACGCAATGCACGCATGCACGCGACGTTCGCCGCTTGCCCTTTCGACTTTTTCTTCCTCCTATTTCATTAAACAACCGACTGATTGATACACCGAGGCTAGGAGAAATACCACAACAGGGAGTTCTAATACGTTCCTTCGTTCTACAGAAAGTTAGATTAGGATTGCGTATTGTCATTTTCTTGAACACTCGATTGTTTGTATTGTTTTCAGTTGAAGATCAAATCTTTTAACTTTTACAGATTAGGGTGGTTGCTGCACTAAGGGAAAAGCGCCGAGTAGTGCAATACATAATAATGCAATACGTAATAGAAAAGATAATCATTGTTTTGTAATTAAAATTCTCTTTTAATCCTCACTTCTACTAAATCCATAATTTCGTCACCATCGCAATACCATTGCATTTACTTCTAAGAATAGATCTTGAGGTTATTTTTTATTTCTTAATTTTAAATAACGAGTAGACGCAGAGATCTAAATAAAATTTTTCCACAATAAGAAATGTATTGGGTATGCAAATATGCCGTTTAAATTTTTATTTTATTAAAAAAGTACTATTAATTATTAATAATTACGCGTCAATCGATTCTTGTGCGCGAATATAAATTGTGAAACTGGAAGGTATGCAGTAAATTTCCAAAGAATGATAATCGTCCATTAGAAGGGTAAAAGAAAAAATAGTAGAAAGCAATAGTTCTACAATGTACGGGATATATATTGGCGTATTTATTTTTGTACAAAGTACTCGTAAACCGCAAAATACAGCATACTATTGTCAATAAAAACTGCAGGACGCTAGAAATCGTAAAACAAAAAAAATTGAGCAACGCGAGGGGTGATAATACGAGAGAAGGGCACGTATAAATAGAGCAGTCAATATCCGGGCGATCGAGGTCTCGAATACTTGCAAGAGAAAAGTCGAGAGTCTGCGTTTAGTACCAGGCTCAAAGGACGCGGAAAATAAAACGATCGCCCCGTCATTCCGATCAAATCTCCGTATTCCCACCTGTATACACATTTATGAACAACTCGTTTCTTATCGCGTTTATCCAATATTTCAATGAGAAAATTTCTCTTTTATACCTGAATCTTACTTCTCCTATGAGAGCGGATCATCGATTTTCTCATCTGTCCGACATAGAACATAGACTTTAAATAGACGAGGGAAGGAGGGAAAAGTTTGTATAGATGAAGCACAAGAATGAAGATGCGTAAGTGAAGAAAAGGAGGGATAAAGAGGGAGAAGGAGAGTGAGAAAGTTAAAGGGATATTCGTTCGAGGGAATTTAAGTCAGTCGATATGAAAGGGATGTTTTCAGGTTTGGTCAACGATACGCGTACACTAGATTTGTTGCTTTTGCATGCGTTCAGCCTCTTTTTCTTTTCTGTCAGTCTTGCTTTCTCTATTACCTTGTATCGTCTAACTGTATTTCATTTACCTATCATTTGCCAATGACGCCTTACAGAATGACACTGCCACCTTTGCATAAAATGAAACTGTATGTATTGTTACATATTTATATCTTAATAACACCTTGATTCTTCCTATGCCAAGCAGAGATAAGTAACGATAATAAGTACTTTTAATAGTATTTTATAGTAATATTACGCGATAAGAAATATAATTTGTCTTGAATGTAACCATAGTCCCAAGTCATAAGTCATATTGATGAATGGATGTTTTATATCGCATGATAAGATATGATTTTATATAACTCTTCCAGCTTACATTGAGTAAAACGTACCTTCGGAAATTGTTACACCAGTGGCACAAAATTTATCCTAACTTTTTTAAAATTTTCTCTGAAACTGTGTATGTACTGCAGTTATTCGCTAATTGCGTCGAGAAATAATATAATTAAAGATGTGCTCTTAAAGTTATTTTCTAATTCATAAAAATATTGATTGAATTTTTTATAAAATTGTTCGATAAATAATGTCTTATATAACTGACGTTAAGTACATTTTATAATGCAAATAATTTAGAAACATCTTCGTTTGGTTTACTTTCATTTTCTTTTTGTTCAAACATAACTTTTTGATAAAAAGAAAGATTAAAGTACCCATAAAACTGAATAAGAGAACTAATAATGCTGCATTTCGAAATATATGTGCAGTGCCAAGTTAGAAAGGTCCGGCTGTTGTTGTGAGTATCTCCATTAAAATCTTACGTCCCTAAACGTTCCCTCATTAAAGCGCAGCGAATAAACGACGGAAAGGGTAAAAAAACTTTCAAAGTATCATTAAGAAACCGAGTGAAAACATGAGTCGTAAAGAGCGCGCGCGACGCGTCAATCAGAGAAGTCAAAGGAGCGCGACGTCGCGGTTGCTCGTCGTCGTCGGCTCAGCGGCACCGGAAGTGCCCGTTTATTTTCGCGTTTCCGAGTAGAGGGACTTGCAGTGTATCCCTATGCAGTGCTCAACAATTACATGCGAAGGGAAGAGAAAAGGTGTTATTTTGTCCTTTTCCTTTTCTTTGTTACTCTAACAAAGAATTATTTTCGTCACATTGTGATAGTCGTTAAAACATTGAAAATTTCTAATGTTAATTTATAATTTAACTACTCTCCGTGTTACATTTATACTGTGTTACTTATCAAAGGCCAAAGTAATTAGATTTAATGATAGTATGAGAACATTAGAAAAAGGGCTGGTGAATTAAAAGGCTTAGGGAATTTGCACTAATTGAAATTAAATACTTTTACGCGCAATTGCATTTGTATTTATAAATTAGAAATGTAATAAAGATGGAATTAATATTTGGAATTAACAATTATATGCGTGTGTATATAAATAAGATGTAGCTATGTGTAAATGTGTGTAAGTGTGTAGTTTTACTTATTTATTTCTTCATTTACGCGTATACTAAATTTTGCATTTTATTCGAAAAAACTAGTATTCACTTTCGATGTATTCATTATACGTTTTCCGTAAATTTCAAATACGATTGACTGAACAATCGTAACTATTAGCTAATATTTTAAATGAAATACCTCTGATCACTAGTTTATGTTTCAAGTTCCATGTTAATTAATGCACATTAAATTTATTATGAAAGCTATTGATGATTTAATTTTGTATAGTTGTAAAAATATTCAATGATCTATACTCATATGATTTGATAATAGAGGCATAACGTTGAATTTCACGTTGTTATAGCATTTTTGCAAAAAAACCTAATAAATAGGATGAAATTGTCGAATTAGAGTATTACCTTTTAGCATTGAAGGGAGCTTCATCACAATTGAACCCCTCGATTTTTGGAGTTTTCCCCTTCTAAGTTTCCTTCGACTTGGCGCTAATAATGCAAAACCAACAGACACGCGACCATCCGGACCACACGTGTGCGATAATGGGGAAGGCCGATATGTGCTACGGCTGGATCATACACGCATTTACGCCCTTTTTTCTTAGTGGCCTCTGCTCTCGTTTCCTTCATTTCTCGCTCGTTTCGGTTTCGCTCTCTTGTAGCGCTCCATCTGCTCCTTGTTACCCGGAGTTATTAATTAACTGGCCGCTTTTCGCTTTCGACTGTTCGAAAGCGAAAAGCTTTCGAACCGTTACCCTCTTTTTCCTTTTGTTCTCAAATTTTGACATTGCCGAAATTAAAGTAGGCCTGCTTGCATTATTGCAATGAATTACACCGAAAAGCGGAGGTACGAAGGATATTTTTTGTTTTGTCTTGTATATTATTCAAAGCAAAGTTTATTTAAAAGTATTTGTATTCTATACTAAATTTCAAATGGAAATCGAAATAATTGAACAAATCGTCGTAAATATTTATCATTTAGAAACTTGAGTAAATAATTAAAATAATCTGTAGGTTTGCTTTCATTTCTGTATTACGTATTTCGCATAATAGTGAATGAAATAAATGTTGAGAAATACCTATAATTTCATATTTCAAGTTGTTGCGCATAATATTTATTTAAAATTTATCTATAATATGTAATAAATTTTGTAATAAATAGCACGCAATGTGGTGATTTAAATAAGTACATATATTTAGTCGACACTGTAGACCTAACAAGTTATTATACCTTCTGTAAAATCGTAACGCAAGAAGCGAATTCGTTGATTACTACTGATATCGAACCATAGGATAGATATAATCACTTTTCAACATTTTCAAGCAGTCCTTGATCGTTGGTATAATGAATCCTTTTAAACGCTCGATCAATCTCCCTATCTTTTCTCCCGCTCTCCTCCGTCGCTCCTGTTTCTATTTCGCTACACACCACCACTATCGAACTTTTCGTTATGAGTCAATACTCTCTTGGTCGTTGTCGGGCAGTTTTAATGAAGACGGCTTGTCACCGCAATCGCGAGACTTTGCCCTCATCCTCACATAACTCGTTTCTCCGACGACCCCCTTCCCTTTTGTTCGATGGTCGCCCGTTGTCGTGGAGTTTGAAATGTCTATCGGTATGGGAGCCAATCGTTCTATTCTCTATCGAATGTTCTGACTCTTTCATTTTTTTTCGCCGTAAAAAACGAGGAGTCGAATGTACATGCAATTGAAGAGTGCGATGGCTCTTTCTTCCGTTGCGGAAACGGGTAATCGAACAGTCGAATGCATTGTCGAACAGATGCTGAAAGCTTTTTCTTTTTTTAAAGAGTGTCAGTAACGATTTTAAATTAGACTCTGACTCGATAAGCAGAAAAGATTGTATTAAGTAGTAAATCATTTATTTACGTATCAGTATATGATTTTGTATTTTTAAAATCGTGAAATACATTTCGTCGATTAATTCTATGAACTTGTTTATTTAGTATATATTATATCTTATTGCCGCTGCTGTGAATAATGGAAACTGCAGATCGCTGCTGGTTTATCGTTCTATTTATTGAATAGGCGCTGTTATTACAAGTGTAAATCTACATTTATAGCGTTTTAAAAGAAAATAGTCGATTAAAGAGTTCCATATAATATTAGAAATCAATAAACACCCAATCTACTGAAATGCCATTGCTTTTCGATGGTCGATGAATGAAAATTAAACTTTATTTAGTACAACTGTTCGAAGTGCAAAAACTGATTTAAATAAGACGAACTGTTCTCGTCTCTGTAACTTCTTCGTCATCCCGCCCAGTTCTTGTTTAGATAGAGATCGGGAGAACGGGAGATCGAGAGAGAGAGAGAGAGAGAGAGATAGAGTAGAAAAAAGAAGAAAAGACTCTGGAAGCGAATATGTAGTTGGAATCGAGTGATTGAAAACGACTGGGCGGAAAGAGAAGCGATTGAACGGTAGTATTGGCATTGGTCTGGGCGGACTGGAAGGATGGACCGAGAAACGAACCTACATGATTAGAGACAGAGACAGAGACAGAGAGAGAGAGAGAGAGAGAGAGCGTGGGAGGCCAACAGATAAAAGTGCAATTAACCCCTTTAAAGCATCAACGGAACCAAAAGCAGCGGTGGTATCGCAGTGGCTGCCGTTCGGGCTTAATATCCCACCTCCAACCTCTCGCCGACGGGTTCGCGTCGGCCGTATAACGCCTAAGCGAATGCGCGCCCTGTTTTTTCTGTCTCTCGTGACGTTGGGTGGTCTCGCGACAGGCTGATTTATCCCCGGTCTTCCGCTGCTGCCCTGTGCTTTTTAACTGCTCCTATTTCCTTCTCGTGCGCTTATCTACTGCAGGAAAATATGTTTCAATGACGCTTGTGCGCAAACGCAAAGAAATGTTGCGCGCTAGAATCGTTTGATGGGTATTCGAAGCTGCGTCCAGTGTTTTTGAGAAGTCGTTAAAACTTTACGTGAATAATAAGAGTTTTAATGAATTTAATTATCCCGTGTAACTGAGAGTAGTCGGCGCTCCCATTTATATTATTCGTTACACTTCTCTTTGACTTTATCTCCTATCCTTTCTCGTCAGATTATTGTTGTTCTTGTTTCTTCTGTCTTCGTGGGATAATTCGAAGCACGAACATTTCACTGTACCGAACATTTCACTGAATTTACGTATGCAAATAGTAAGTACGGATCTTCTCAAAGTTGCACAGAGCGATGCGTGAGATAATTATTAATAGCGATTCGGTTCTTGAGTACGAACTCTAAGCCACTTTTCATTGATGTCGAATTCGTTAAGTATAGGTCAAATTTATTTGCGCTAATGTAAGATAAAATTATGAATAAAATATATATTATAAAACATAATACATCGTAAAAATCAATGAGAAAAAGTGTAATAAAAATGTTTCTCGTTTAGAGGCGAATTTGTATAAATCTATTTAATAAGTGTTAACTAAATTATATTACTATTTTTTATTTCTTCCCTTTTTAACTTTAATTACTATGTTTGTGATCATTTTCACGTTAGGAATACTAAATTGTTTTCTAATTGTACAAAATATTTCTCCTATGAAAGATATTAAATATTTTTTAAGATTGTAATAAGAAATTCTAATTTCTTCGTCAGAATTTCATTGAAAAATCTAAGCATATAAGATGTAATTTGATTTAAAATTATAGTACTTTGATTTTAATAATAATTGCATTTTATTGACCGATTCGTATGCAGAATGTAAGTGATATAAGGATAAAGTCAAACAAATGCGTGAAATTCAAGAATTTGAAACGATGAATCTCTTCTATACATACATACACACATACATATATATACATAAATATATATAAATAGCAAGAGAGTTTCAAAAAATTAGTAATTTTCAACTCGTTTGGAAACGAAGTTGTTCTTTGGTAAAGCTTAAAGAAGATTGGGAACTGATATATAACGCGTTCCCTTAAATCAACAGTAATCATCTTTGGTAAATGTTAAGTCAGATACAATTGGTGGGTATTCAAGTTGCTTCGTCTTGTCACCATTATCCATCAAAGCAAGAGCGTTAGTAATAAAGCCGAAAACCAACAAACCATTTAAAATGAAAACCCTTGGAACAACGCATATGACTGCTCCAACGAGAACTCCTTCGATCCATAAATTATGATTTGACGTCGCGGCTTATTGAAGAAGAAAGAAGAGAGTGAGAGAGAGAGGGAGAAGGAGGTCAGAGCCTCGGGCCGTTGGTGCTCAGCTGCCATCGCAGCCTCTATTTTCGAGTCAAACTCGAAAATTGATTTCACCCAGGTACACACGAGTCCGTAATCGTCGCGAATAGGAGCTCCTATATTTTCTCTGCTGTAGGGTCTAGGCGCGCTATCATAACTTTATAAGCATTTTGTTCAAGTGAATTGGCGCGGAAGAATGAATTTTGATGTTACGATGAAATTTGTCTCTGTTCTTACTAGGACCTTATACGCAGCTTGGGATTAGACTTCGTTTCTGTTCATCTTTTATATTAACTTCTTGGAAAATCGAAACGTATTGTTTTTTATATGTTATTTAGTAAGGCATTTGAATAAAGAAATGTTGATAAGAATGTAGCATGTTGCAAATACATTTGTTTTTCAAAAATTAATGGGTAAAAGTAATGTAGGTATACGTTCGTTGGTGACTGCTTGTAAAATATAATATCGTATATGATCGCAAACGCAGAAGTTTTCTTAAAGTTTCAAACCTTTAATCTTATCTTATCATAACAATTTAGAAAAAATGATGCCTAATAAATCTGGAATTCCATTAGTCATCGTTCTAAAAACAATTCTTCATAAATAGATTGATTATCAAATCATTTTTCATAAATTTAAATTTTTATAAATTTTTTATTAATAAAACTTCTTGTTATTCAATACAATAAGTGTTGAATTAAAAAAAACAAATAGAATAATCTAATTTCTCGTTAATTGTATGAAAATATTTTTTCTTTACGGTTATGAATTGGTTATATTTTAGTATAGCACAATCTTATGAAGCCGTTAAAAAGAAAGTTTATCGAAAAGCGAGTAGCCGTAAATACGTAGAGCAAAAAGTAAAAAGTTTATTGTCTATACCTGAAGTAAATAATTGGATGATATTAAGTTGTATACAAGTTTCATAGTTTGTGTTAACTCTGTATAATACTGTTGTGCAAATTTTACGGAACTCTTGATACAGACTTTTAAAATCGTTGCCGTCTAACGTTAGTTTTTATATGAAATTCACTATTTTTCTTCCAAAACTGTGTATGAAGAAGCTATACAGGTCATTCTTCGATGGAATAACTTCAATAACCTTTGAAATATATAATTGACAAAGAGAAATATTAATTTGTAGATAATTATAATTTCTGTACATGACTCTCTTGTAAATCTTACACACTCACATGCAGAGTCACTTTTGTCGCATACCTAAAGGAAATTATTAATCCGTCCATCTCTATCATTCTGTTGTTTAATGATTCTCGCAGATTCCTACACTATAGTTCTATTGTCTTTCTCTCTTACCTATTTTCACGAATTCACTCGTTGCAGTCTGGAAGATCTGAAATGACGGAAACACTAGCAGTGAGAGCACAATTCTGCTTCCGCAGAAGCGTAAATACCGTTGAGCTAATCAACCTGATTGGTCCCTGTTCGCATGAGTAACGTCATTCCTAGATATATATAGAGTCGAATGCACTGTATTCTTGTACACACCTTGTGTCTTCTCTTCTCTTTTCTCTTTCTCGTTCTCCCATATTACACGAGAGTACATTGTTAAGGAATAGAATAAGATACGTAGATATATTCTCTTGCAAACTTGTGCTTGAGAGGAATAGAAAAGTTATGGAAAAATGTTTGAATAAAGAGCTGAATTTGCACACAAGAAAATGGATATAGTAAAAGAGTTTTCTTGCACATAAAGTTTTAAAAGATAATTGTCATAGAGGCTTTTGATCGTGAAGTTTATTTTAAGATTCAAAAATTTTCAAGGACGTTATGCAATAAAAATTTGTGTTTCCTAAGAGTTAGTTTTCGAGCGTTTTTAATCATTCACAAAAGTTTCCTTAATATTGTTTCAGAATGCTTGTTTTAAAGAAAATTAGTTTCATTAATATTGTTTAAGAATGTATTGTTTTAAAACAAGAAGCATTGTATGGATACAAGCCACATAGATAATTTATTCATTCGTCTTGAATTAGAGAGAGAGAGAGAGAGAGAGAGAGAGAGAGAGAGAGAGAGAGAGAGTGAGTGAGTGAATGAGCGTGATGGGACCTCGCCTTAGTTAGTTACATGCACATTATCGAATGTTCGGCGTCAGGATGGAAATGTTCTATAAGTAAAGTTCGCGCTCAATTATTCGCGACTCAGTCGCATTTTATACACACGCGGATCGACGACAATACGAGACGCGTCGTATGTGCGTTCTGGGGAATATTGAAGGTATGATCTTGAATCTTGATACGAATACAGCGACATAATCGCGAAGCGACTTTGACGGATATCTCCCGCAGGCAGCTTCGGGATAAGACGAAATAGATGGGCTTCCTAGGAATACTATATAATGACGACTAAAATCCATTATGAATCGAAATTTTACGTTTTTCATTAATCGCTAATTCTCTAGTCTTTTAGATTGACCTTTAATAATTGTTGCTGTTCTGCAGTTCTAGAGTGTAATTTACTTTAAGTTAAATTAAAGCTATGACGCTTTAGAGATATATATTTTCTAAATTTGAATCAAATCACTTAACAAGATGTCTGGAAGTATTTTTATAATTTATTATCTTCCATTTGAAAAACATACGATATTTACTCTGAACATACGTTGTTAAATTACTTTTCTTTACTTCAAAATAAAAATAGAACCATCTTCTTACATATTCACTGTAACATAAGAAAATCAAAAATCGAGACTCAATTTACATGCTACAATTTTGAAAAACTAATACGTGCAACGTTGAAACTTTATTCTATGCAAACAAAACTCAATGAATATAATCTTGTAATATTAGTCTTTTAGAAATAATTACTTTTCTCAAGTGTATTCAAAAATACTTTTTCATATAATATACAAAATAGCAAACACTGTAATTTACGAATTTCGTGCATGGAACATACTTTACAATAAACATTTCACATTTTAAGAAACCCTAAATTTGATGCACAATCAACATCCAGCGAAATATATTTTTTAATGGATTCTTTGAATTTCAGCGTAATTAACGTGTTTTAGTATTTTATCGATGCAAATTATAGTTGCGAATTTAGTCGTATATGAATAGGTATAAATGATAAAGTGTAAATTTGAATAATATTCGAATAACATATTATGTTATGCTGCATATCAAGAGATCACTGATAATTGTTTAATATTAGTTCTTTTCAAAAATAAGAAAAGTTTATGACACAGTTATTAACATTGTCAGCAAATGCTTGAATGAATGTAGAGGATTGCATGTCCTGGTGTTGGAGGGCAGAGAAGTCGATAGTATTATGAGAATAAAAGGGTATGGTTACAAAACCTAGAAATTATATCAGCATTTGAATTAAGGTAAACAGTCTCTTTTCTCTAAGTTCAAATATGTTTAATAATATTATTAGAACAGAAGCACAAACTAATCGCAAAACTAGTATTTATAATTTTATAACATACTTTAATTCATAAATATTATTCGATAACAAAAAGGATAGTTGATATTTCAGCGAGAAAAAGAATAAAAATATTGTTGTCACATGTAATACTAAATAAGCATAGAATGACAATCGGGTGATTTATAAATGTCGAGATAGAAATCTCTCGCATTACCGATGAAACATGTTAGATGGGGTTTATCAACAACAATCAGTGCGTTAACCTGCTATTTCCAATGCGTTGTTGGAAATAAAATAATTTTGTCAATCGAATTAGGCGCCTATTAAAATTATTCGTCAAAATTGAACATACATATTTCTAAAGAGCAAATTGTTTTTTTATTTCCCAATATTTTACCTTATATCACTCAAATGCTTTATTATGTTTCATGAATAAGTTGAAATATTGAATTAAATTCACAATAGCAGCTTAACACACAATACGTTGAAATTTTAGTATTTATATATTATATTATTTTTCATATTCAATTAATATTATATTCATCATTGCATATTTGAATAGATCTTATAGAGGCATGTAATGTTTGAGCATTTAATTATTTTATCTTAAAAAGAGTGAATACATTTTCCTTTAAATTTTATAAAGTGCAGTTTAAAATAAAGTGTTTTGTTCTTGTTACTCCAATTTGTTAAAATTAAAAATCTTCTAAACACAATTTTTCAATAGAAGTACGTTTGTAATATTCATAAATTGCTGTTGTTCAACATATATCGTAAAATATTGAAATTACACTATTATATAATACATTTTTGTATTATCTAAATTTTACAAACTAATCAGAAAATTATGCATCCATCGGACCATTTTTTCTATTTACCGTACATTCGAAGAAACTTATTTGTTTATATTAAAACTATTGGGACAAAATCTCGTTTTTTATCCCCAAAGCCACTTGAACATTCAACGAGAGGTAAATACTTAGAAACAATCAATATGACTCGAGGGATTCACGTGATTCGCGATTGCAAAGCTTAGAGCAAGATACCAAAGACGTGTATGTGTATGTAGGTAAAGGTAATATCTCTTATTTCATACAAGTGATAACGCTGCCAGCGTGTTAGGAGCTGTTTACATGAGAGCGTAGCATTTCGACTACCGCTTGCAGTAGTAGCACGAGCAGTGGTAGTGGTACCAGTTGACCAAAGAAAGTAATCACTCCACTCGAGAAGATGAAGCGCAATGGCCGAATTTCCTTTTTCCTCTCCACCATCTTTCCTCGTCTTGTCGCATCTTTTACTCACGTTAAGATGCATCCTCTTCTTATAAAGTTACTTTCTTCCTTGGCAAACCTTTGGAAAGCTTTCCACATTTTCTTTTTCTCTACGACGTCTTCTTTTTGCATCGTCAAAGTTTTCAAATTCCTCGATCTCTGATGCTATACACTGCTCTGTACACTTGTTCTGTCTTTTCCTTTACAGATTTCAATGCTTCTTTTAACAGGCACAAGAGTAAATATTTATCAACTTCCTTTGAAAAAGAATTATAAGCAATGAACTCAAAAATAAATATTGAACTGGAAAGATAATATTTCAGTTTGTTATATTGTTTATTATATTAATTTTTGGTATAATCGAATAATAAAATTTAATTGTTTAGCGACAATATTTTTATTGATATTTTCTTTAGCGGAATTAAGATTTAAGTAACCTGAAATTGCAATATATTCCATATGTTGCTGAGCTATCGTGAGCCATATTACAATAACAAATATAATGCATGTAAATAAATAAAAATAAAAATTCCAATTAGATATATTAATGATTTTTAAGCTTTCTATTTATCTTAATAATTTTTATAAATATTTTATAAGATTCGAATAGATATTTGTACAGAAAAATTGTTCAGTAGAATGTTTAATACAATCTATTACTTCTTAATGATTCAATGATTTCTTGCTCGTTTTATCCCTAAGAGGAAGAAAGACGACAAGACATTTTTCGTAGGATGGTCATACTTCGAGCGAACGAGCGTAACGCTTACGAATCTAATCTAGTTTAATATGTTTACCGGTCCTCGATAAAAGAGCAATACAATCTGTACACGGATTTTATACAAAAACGTGAACCAACGAAGTCTCGCGCTCCCGTAACTGAAATTTATTGCGCTACTAAATATACTGTCTAAGTTTCACTCGCTTACCAATATAACGTGCCTTTTTCCTTCCTCGTTGTAAATGAAGAAGTGTATGCATACTTTTTAACTTATAGACAGTTCTCGGTTAGTGCAATGAACTCAATAGTTTAACTTAATTTTAATGAGCATGCAAATATTATAGACGCTTTTTATTCACAATTGACTGACATACAATACCTATAGGTATACAATTTATTATCACTAGCATTTATATTATTGTGACTAAAAAATGAATAATCTGGTTAAACATTTATGTCAAATTCATGATAAATTTAGCACATTTAAAATCACGTTATAGATATCAAATTCACAATTAACATGACAGCCGCGGTATTTCCAGCCCCATATTTCGCTGACTTTGACACTCGCTCGATTTTATGAAAAAATTAAACGCGACCTAATTTTATGAAGGATAAAATTAAAAGATATCTTATTACTTATCGACAAGAGCATCAACAAGTATAATTTAACGCTACATAACTAGCTGAAATCGCTTTAAATGCAATATTTTCTTTCACTTCTTGAAAAGCTCGAAAAAAGGAAAAACATATGAATTATGAGAAATGAATGAAGCGCGAGAGATAAGAAGATGAAATCGAGGATCATTGTGGGGAAGACCTGCCAAGTCCGACCAACTGTTCGCCAAGTCTCGTAATGTAGCCAATGTCGCCCTCTTCCTTTTTTTCCTACTCGTGTGACAGTTGGCATAAACCAAGTCCCTCTCATGCCTACCGCTTTTCGCTGTTCTTTCGACCGTGACGTCGCGACGCTAGAAGACGATTCGCTTTAACGAGCATTGGCTAAGAATTCATTGAGAACTGTGTGACTGTGGGACCACGTGACGCGCACTGTCAAAACTATAATAAGTATTTACGTGTTGCGACCAGCGCCTTTCCGACATTTTCATAAATTGCTCATTTGCTTCTTTCCAGTTACCTAAATGATTTCGTATGTTGGTCATCGGGGTACTTGTTTTCTTTTCGTTTTTAATTTGAGTTTTCCTGTTTTTCATGTGAATTATATGGGAAGTCGTTATGGTATGGGATGTATTTCAAAGAAATTAGTAGTTCATCTATCAACTGATGGAATATTTATAAACCTGTTAGGCAACTTTTTTTTACGAATAAAGAATAATAGCTATATAATTAATAACTGTTAGCTAAGTTAGCACCTTATTTTAATGTAACCTTATTCTGAATTTATCTCGATGAGCATTGAAGTTCTTAAAATTAATGGTTATAATCAGAAATGATTTTTAATATCTCCCATAAAAAGAAGGGCGTTGCTCATTATTTTAAAAGAAGATCATTCGAAATATAGTGCCATAACGCTGTTTGTCACTAGTTCGCGGAACGTAACTGATCATGTTGCGTGATAAATAAACGCACAACGCGCGTTACTTTGATTTATTTTCTCTACGCCTGTTCTATTATACGAATGACGTACAAATGAAACCGAAGTCGTGCGGAGTAATGAATACTACTTTAACGGATGCTGGAGAAAGCGAAACGAATCGAGTGAGTGTAATTCATTTTTCCTCTTCAGCTCTTCCGGTTTATTTATTATTGATAGATATCTTGAATCAAAATGATTTGTAATATTTTGGATCTTGTCGCAAAAATACCAATAAGTGGCTAACACTTACGGCTACTGAAATTTTCGTATCAATATTTTACGATACTTAGAAAATGAAATAGTTAAATTTTTGTACTGCGTACACAGTAGGTGACCTACTAAGTAGGTCACTATTCGTGTTCAATGCCTGAGTATTATATTGCATTGCTTGAAATTACATTTAAAAAGCAAAGGGTATGCCAAGATAAAAACTAATTAAGGTCGTGTAAAACATATCGTCGTTGAAAATAATTTTGACGTATAAGTCGATGATACTTTAAATATAATTGATAAAAACAATATTTCTTTGTATCAATGAAGAAAACAAGTACAAAACTGGCATAATATCTGTTGTTTTTAAAAAATTTTTAGCGATGACAAAAATAGTGGCGTGCAAAGTAATATCTTCAGTTTTTTCTTTCTGATACAGCGGTTGAATTTCGAACTTTAATTAAGCGTAAACTTGATACTCGGAAAGTTGCTGAATACGTACATAGAGTCAGAATGCCATGATAAGGCTTAAAAAAAAGTTTCATATGATTAATTCATCGTACTAAATTACAAAATTATTTATCATAATATATTAATTAATAATATCATTAAAATAGAACAATAACAAATTGCATTAATAAATAATTATGGGTGAATTATACCTTATTCATCTTTAGCATATAATTTCGGAATCAAATTTTAGTTAGTATAAAGTTGTTCAATTCGAAAGTCATTCAATTATTATTGTTAATAGAATCAATTATTGTACGCAGATACCAATTATTTCACGCATTATAAATGTATATTGAGATTTGCATATTTGCTTATTTGAAAATATAACGATTTAATGTCGTTGCATCGGTTGTTTAACGTTGTTGCGGCCATTCACAATTTTTTGATTCTACGAATTTTCAACTTTTTTTTTAAATTTTCATGAGCGGTAAAAATAGAAGATATCATAAGATTTTATCAAGATTAAAAACAAAATGAGCTTTCCATTTTATTCACTTTATACGACTACTGTAAACGTGCAAACATCCGTGCCGTTCGTTTCCAACGTACACATACGCACGACTCATCGCATGAGTGAGAACCTAGAGAACCTATAGATACAGATGGAATGCCTCCGGGCTTTTGGCGTGGAAGTGGGGAGGCTTAATGAGCTTCCAAAAGGGTCTCACGCTCTTGGTATAATACGCAGTATCGTGGATTCATTATGAGGAACGTCACGGTCTTGGTCTAACTTTTGGCCGGTTTTTTTAGCTTCGACAACTGAATTAAAAAAATTACGACAGCGATGTATCAAAAAATTAATGCAGAGCTTAGCATTCTGAGATCGTTCGTAAATTGTCTTTACTAATTTATTTCATTTGTTCTATTTTAAATTATAATGTGCATTTTGTAATTTTTATTGCATAATATATAAGCAATGGAACTTGAATGTACTAATTTTTTTAACCCTTATTGGAAACTGTAAGGATTCCTCTCGGTATTAAAATTAATAGCTCATTAGATTAGTATACAATTCGATATTATTATTACATTTAACAAACAGATTAAATATAATGGAATCTGATTACTCAAAGTCGATGCTTATCTAGAATACAGTGAATTACTTCTTATTCTCGTGATAATTCACTTAGTATACATAATGTTTATCATATCGTGTTACAATTTTGTGAGCAAGATTGCACAATACGAAAAGAGTATGATCTAGTTAACCGATACTAAGTGGTATAATGGAAGTTTCGAGGTGAATCGTAAGACAATTAATATATACGAAATTATTGCAGGCTATAACACCCGTTAAAAATTCGTCGTAGAAGATTATAAAATATGATGTTATGAGTAATGCGAATGTAATTTACATTAAAGTAGACAATAAAAAACATTCGAAAATGCATGAATCCGCATAAGAAAGTGAGTTCACGACGTGGAAAGTGTGGGTTTTGATTGCTTTTGAATGGGCGTTTGGGTTTCTCTCGATTCGTTCTCTTCCTACAAGCTCGCTATTGATAGTGTTTGTGAGTTTTGTGTTTGCTGCTTCATGATTCTCCCCTTCATCGCACGTTTTATTCATTTTCGAGGATGAGGCGGCATTTTCGGCTAATAAATTTCGCGTCTTTGCTTTGATATCGGGGCTTTTCGGGAGAGGGATATTGTAAATTCCGCAACGCGGCGATGCATATAAATAAAGGATTTTCACTGCACTATGTCCCAGGATTATTAAAGACGATATATTGCTATCAAGACGTTTTCGATTTTTGATAACTTACCAATATCGAAGAAATAAAATTAATGAAATTATATCATACGTATCTGTGATGTTGTCCGAATATGGTGCTTTTAAGTGGGTGATTTTTCAAATAATTGATATTATCAGTGGTATCAATAGTGTCAAATATTATCAGTGGTATTACAGTGATATTTTCGGATTATATTTCATATATTTCATGATTATAGTATAAGAAGATATATACTTTATTTCTCTTTTATTATTTTCTTCCATAAAGCTTTCGTATTATCTGGCAAATATTTTCATGAATTAGCAGGATTATTAATTGTAAGTTAATTAAATATCATGTTAAAATATCAATTATTATAATAGAGTAAAAATAAAGTTGAATATAAATTCTACAACTATTCGTGAAAGATTACATTTGTAATAATGAACTACGAAATTATATCCTCGTTTTACAAAGAGCTTTTAAAATGTGTCAGAAAAATATAAAAAGCCATTGAAAAAATCTAAAAATCATCAGTTACAACAGATCAAAAACGCATTTAATTATTTATAAATTTTCAAAGATGCTAAATATATATTTAATAACAAAATGTGAAAGTATACATAAAAAAAACAACAACTTTTTATACATAAGCATAAAATTATTGTCACTATTATAAAACAAATTTGTTGTATGGAAATACAAAAAGTCACTTCTAACGCTAATTAAAATGTTTCCAAATTCAAAGGTTCTCTAATGGTTACCTGAAATAAAAAGCAATCGTTCTCAAGCTCAGGAAATAAAATTTAGCCAAGACATCCACGATAATTCGTGACTCTGAAAGAAAGAATAAACTTATAATCGACATTGAGAAAGATAACGATCTCGATTATCCTTTCTTATGCGCTTTCTTTCCCTGGAAATACGGAGTGTCTAAACGCAAATTTTCCGGCAAAAGAGTAGAAATCTCGATGGGAAAATTCCATTGCTACTGCTGCTGTTGTTGCTGGTGGACGCAATGTATTCAAGCACATTGAAAGGATGATAGAGGGATGGAAAAAGGGAAAGAAAATTTAATAGACATTACTTCAATATTTCCACGTTTTATCTAAAGACATTTTTGTGTTAATGACTAATTTCTTGGGATCAGAATCTTTTAATAATAAGCTTGTATTAAGAACGACGTTAGGAAATCCTTTGATTATTCATATATGTTTTAAATATTAGAAATTAGAAAAGATTTTTAGATTTTAGAAAAATTAGCCTCATTATTAAGGTAAAAGTACGTTAGGGCCCAATACAAGATTTGCGTTAACTAATAATCAAAAACGATAATTTTGAATAATATGTTTAACTGAGTACTTACGAAATTACAACAAATCACATTTGACTTTCAAAAGAACGGTAATAAACATTCCGATAGTGCCGTCATAAACCCCGTATAATCAGATCACGGGAGCTACAATAAAAAAAGTCATAGACTAAATGAAAAAAATCCATAAAAATGTAGGAAAAAAGGGAGAAGAATAAGTACGCGACTAGCAGTGACTTCGAATTCTGTGACTGCAAACTGTTTCCTCAGGCACTTGGGGCTCTTCAAATATTCGTAAATATTTACTTTCGTGTATAAGAGAAGCGCTTCTAGGCATCGCCGTTCACCGCTCTGTGCACGTGAACCTGTGCAGCAGTCATTGCTCCTTTCCTCTCTCACTCTGGTTTCCTTGTAAAGGAAACGCGCTCTTTGCCGCTCGAGAGCCGAACATTATCCGAATTAACGTCCTTCTGTTCGAGGCACTTGTCATTCTGCTGATTAGCTCTTTGCAACGGTGTATTCTTTCATTTTGAAAGTGAACAAGAACTGAAAAATTTGCGGATATTTAAAGACAAATAAGGGACGATACGTACTGCAGATCTGTCAGACGTATTTTTCAAATTAGTCGTTCCTAGTTATCCGTAGAGAAAAATGTCAATTAAGTGAAACGTTTAAAAAATGAAACGAAGCGAGTAACTTGGTAGAATATATTTGCGTCGGTGTCTTATTTGATTTTTACTTTACTTTAATGCTCAAATTTCTTAATTTTCAAAGCTTTACAATTTATGAAAATTCTAACGCGTATAATACGTCTATATTTACCTCTCTTTTTTTATTGCGATGTAGCCTCGCCCCCTTCCAACCTTTTCAACGTACGTTTACCAAAGGACGAAGGACTCTTGCGCCATGTTACATCATGGAAGCGGAAAAAGGTTCACGCGTTGTGTAGTGCGCGAGTCTCTAAGCTCTCCGCCTCTTTATTCGTCGCTCTCGAAGGCTTTGTGTCGAGAAAGAGGGAAGGTTTGGGATTTCGAACCGATTGAATTTTAAAGTGTGCCTGCTATTGGGTATATTCGACTTTTATTACTGTACTTTTTAAAATCAGTTTAGTGTTGCGTGCTATTATCTCTTAAATGTTTATATTGGAGTTGACAAAAGAAAGTAAACAAATAGGTTGTCATAGCTTTCATATAAAACGTGTTCTGTGACTCGAAAGGCATTTAGGTATTCTATCCAAACTAATGAATTTATTTTAGTCTTTCTTTACAGTTGTACAATCTTATACAAAATCTAGCAATTTATACTTTGTAATTTAGAATATTTTTTAAATTGATGATCATTATAAAGAAGAGTTAAGGCTTTTAATGATTTGACTGTACGTTATTGATAATAAAATTACTCTATATTCTGCGATGACTCACGAACGATAAACTTTACGAGAACTGTCATAAATATTATTATATCATCGTCAGTCCGAGTCATGCAAAATTTAGTTTGCGACGCCATCGACAGAATTAGATTCTCATTTCTCGAATTTTAAGGAAAGTTAAGGAACATTGATATCATTGATACAATTATCGGTAGATTTACAGAATCTGACCAGCTGTGAAAATCCTACGTTCTATTAAACTTCAAAATAGAAATTCTATTAATCCCTTTGTTATCCATCTGGAAATACTGCACGGCAGAAAAAGTCTTACAAGGCACAAGCTGTCGATTGCTTACGATCGCTTGTAAATTTATCGCTGAACATGAAAGAAAAAGGCGCGTCCGATAATGACAAATCGCCGAGAATCGCACATGTGAAAGTACAAGCGCACTTCAAAGCACCAAAGCCTTCCTTCAAATTGTCAAATCCTTCATTACAACCAGGCTGAGAGAGAAGCAGAGACAGCGAACGAGAGAGAGGCAAGAAATCTCTGGAGCAGCGACTGTTTCTGACGGCTCCGGGAACTTTGATTTCTGCATGGTCGTGGCGTCAAACGCGTCTCGTGCACGCGTTTACCTACGTATGCAATCCTCGGAAATTCAGAGCGGGAGGCGCAAAAGCGTCGCTAGTCTAGTTTCGCGCACCGGTTTTTCACTCTCGAGCGCTCGATTGATATTCGACGGACTCGAGGAACAGAGAGATACAACGCTCTGATAATAATTTATTGACGGTTTCGAGAGCAACCGGAAATATCAATGAGTCGTTCGACGAATTATTATCCTTCGATTTTACGGGCGCTGGTAATAGCTTTTTTCCGCCTGAAAACCGGTTTCCGTTGGACGTTATTCCAATTATTCCATTCAGCTCTACGCGTGTGTGCGCCAATCTTTTATCGCGATGTTTGACCTTAGAGAAGGAGGCGGAGGCGGCGGCCCTCGAGAAGGAGGAGAAAGCTTTTATTTATGATTTTTGGAGCGGCCTGCGTTATTTCTCGTCTCGGTGGGTAAGTAGTGATTATTTATTTGTACGTGGATGAAGGCTGGACTTGGAAAGAGCATAAGTCGATAAGCATCTTGCGCATGTCCGTGTTTGGAAGTGTAAACAATGAGCGGTCGTTTCGACTTATTTTTGGTGAGTCCTGTGGAAAGGAAGGGAACAGAACCCTTTGGATTTTTAATAAAATACCGAATGTGAGAGGCTGCTCTTGGGCTTCATACGGCTTTCGGATGAATCTCGCGTATCTAATTATGCAAATAAACGTATGAACGTACGAGCTTGTTTATTATTGTTCTTCCATAAATACATGCCGGAATAATTACAAAAGTAAACGAACCTAATAATTGGAGAGATTGTATTTATAAATAAACGTATTTGATGCGATAGTTGCGCCTAGCTGATAGTAATTGTAGTTTTAATCGAAATTTAAAATTAATGACATTTATTTGATTTTATGATAAAAATTATTGTCGTAAAATACACATGCACGCGCACACGTACATTTCAATCTATACTTAAATAAATATGTACTATGGTGTATTAAAATTTTCTGTGAAATTTCAGATGAAACAAAATTTATTGATCAGCTATGAACTATCTGAAAGTATTATCAAATTCAATAAAATCGTATATTACAGCTGTTAATCAACAGAAAAAGTAAGAAAATAGAGAAAATGCAAACTTTATTGTTATTATTATTATATCGAACGTAAAAAGAAAAATCACGCTATACCCTTTAAATCCTACTTTTGTATCACATTTTTTTAAGGAAACAGTGAAAATTTCATTCTCAGAGAAAAATCTATCTTCCACTATACTGTTATGGTACAGCCTTACTCTTGATCTATAAGTACGTATAATACGTGCCGCATATATGAATGTATATTTTTCAAGTCCTGTTTTTCTCTGGCGCGTGAAAACGATATTCCGATCGTCGTTGAAGGTACGCACGAGTCTCCTCTGTCTTTCTTTCACTCGTTATACCATTCTTTCTTAGCCTCGTTTTCCTTCTTGCTCTTCGTCTTTTTTATCATCGCAAAAGAGCAGCGACGATGTTCCGCCATACTCTTTTAGCTCGTTTCACACAGGCACTGTATACCGATGCAAAAGCATTCCCTTGTTCGAAGTTCTCGCACCACTACCTTGTACGTAAAGTAAAAAGAATAAGTGTGTGCGTGCGTGCGTGCGTGCGTGCGTGTTCGTGTGAATGCACGAGGGCTATAGTTGAAGCAAGAGGGAAGAGACAGCGAGAGATATAGGCGTCGTTCGCAGGCCGCATTTTTCGTCTGAAAGGTCTGTCGGGAAAGTTTTCTGCATTCTCTGCTCTTGGATTGTCGCGATTTTCTCGCCTTTTTCTCTACACCCTTCGCTATTTTGCTTTACGCTTGTATCTTGTCTTCTCATTTTACGTGATATGTCATTTTATTACATTTTTCGTAGGATGATCTTTAGTAGTATGATCGCTACTGTAGTATAATATGATTTTCCTTTTTTATATTTTTATACATCGATACGATATTAGCTGAAAAATAATCCAAAAGTGATGTTAAATCTATCTTTATCAGATATTTTAAATTTTTTATTAGAACGAAATGCCAAAATATTTCATTATCTGAAATCATATAATAATTAAAGATTTTTGATAAATAATCATTTTAGGTGCAAAAAAATGCCTAAAATTTAAAATATGTACTTAAAAGTTTTTATTCAAAAGTTTTTAGTTGTCTAAAATTTCAATTATTTAAATTGGTAATAAGTATTTAGTATCGTGTGCATATTTAGCAATCGCTAAATGTTTAAAACAACGAACAATAAATATAAAAGATATTTATCCAGTATACATAGGTATAAGGATGAGTATAAGAAATTTAATGAGAAATACTTTGACATAACATTGCATTACATAAACATAATATTTTGTTTATCTAGCAAGATGTTTAAAAATACACTTTTAATTTTAGTATTACTAAACGATAAATTAATTCATTTTATTTTATGATTATTAAACAATAAATTAATTCAGTTAAATTTTCAAGTAATTAATTAAATAATTATTAAACAAATTGTAATTTAAATTACAAGAAACCACAAATCCTAATTTCAATTATAGCTAGTGTTATTAACTTGTTAGTTACTTTGGAGGCTTGGAATCGCAAGAGTCTACATTAATTTATGTTAATACTCTGAATGATCCAACTTTAATGTACAGGTTCGGAAATTAATATTATATTGCCTATTTAAGTAAATATGTAGTTGCATAAATATATATAAATATATTTATTTTATATACATATAGAAGAATATTGCCGTTTTCACGTTAATCTCTAGTTCTTCTGTAGCTAACGCTATTTAAATAAAAATCAGATTATAACTCGATTTAATTAACTTTTCAATTTTCTACTATACTGGTAACTACGATAAAAGTCTTTTCCAAAATATAATAAAATTTAATTTTCAAAGGCATTTTAAATGCAAATAAAAATTGAAACTTATGCTTATTAACTTTCTTGTATCAGTAATGAATTGTTCTTCGTAGAAAGAATTTCATTCTATTTCAGGTTAACAAACATTTTAAAAGGAATGAAAAGGAACTCACTTTCAATTTCTGGAAATATGAGTTCAAAATTCGTTTCGTTACGCCCCATATACGTGAGCTCATCAAATTTCTCTTTTTTCACGTTTCTTGCCTCAAAAAATGTCTACCATAAGCTATTATAGTTCCGATACACTTCATGTACTACAATCATTCTTTTCCTTGAAACTTCTTTGTCCTCTGTCTTCAGCAAGAATAATATGGATGGGGAGGTAGTACAGAAAATATTGATAAACGATTGAAGGAAAGAACGCGAAATGCGGACCGGTAAAGCGATCATACAAGAAAAAGGGAGACTTGTGACAGCGATCGAAGCTTTGAAACGGCAAACTTTCATCTTTTATCTCCTCGTTACCTTTTTTTCATCACTCTGTTTTCTTTCTTTCGATACTTTTCGAAGTCGAAGTAGTGCGATATAATTCTCTGTTTCAATTTCAATAATACTAAGCCTGAATTTATTTTTGCATCGTCGAAATAAATTATTGATATTCAAAATTCGGTGTTCAATTTACTGGTAACTCTTGTTGCATAAATGGTGCATAGAAAAAACTTTCAGTAGAATTAGTTCAAGTTTTGAAGCAATTTATATGTTATAAATATAAAGGTATAAAGGTGAAAGATACATTTATATATATGTATACATACATTAATTTATTATGTTTGCTAATTTATTCTAAAGCAAATACAATTAGTATAATTTTATTTATTTAGTTATACTTTTGATATTTTCTTTTTATATTATATGAAATTTTCTTTTTTTCTGCACTGATTATTCATTTTATTGACCGACCTATTATATTTTGTTTATGCCCCTGATTCATAAAGTCTCCTCCTCTTTTGTCTCTCTTTTATTCTCCAATTCACAGTGCAACGTTGTTCAGTAATCGTTACTACTATAAATATAAAAAATATGAAGAGAAAGAGAGAGAGAGAGAGAGAGAGAGAGAGAGAGAGTACTCGAAAACTAGCCAGACAGACAAGTAGAGAATTTGTGAGAGACAGTCAAAGAGCCGCCGATCATTATTTGCCGATATAATTAATCGACCTCGATTCTGCACACAGCAGCAGCCGGTTTTTGGCTATACACGCCCTCGTCTTATCTGCTTTGTCATCGCTTCGGCTGATAATTCGCAAGGCACAGGGAGAACCTGCTGTTGGAAAGTTTGCCTTTCAAATAGACGGTTAAGCGCTTCGCGCAAAAGAACAAGAAGAGGAGGAGCGCGTTTTATCAGGTTTTCGCTGTTCTCGAGTTGCCATGGGGGAAAGTTATTCGGATTTGAAGCTTTGAAAGATTGATACCATTGATTTTCACAAAATAGCATTCTTCTTATTTGAGGCTTATGAATATATTATTAATACTTTAGATATTGAAATGATGTTTTGTTGTTATTGTTTTTGTGTTTGAGACCTTATGTCGTAATTGATACCATAATTTTCATACACATGTATATTTTCTTATGAATCAGTTGTAATTGTATTGCATTATTTATATATATATATTGAAATATAATGTTTCTTTATGTTTCAGGTGGGTTCCAATCATAATTGAGTCTTCATTGCGTCATTCATGTAAGCATAAACGTATAGAATATATTTATATCTATCAATGTTTGACGTGTACAATTGATGAGACTAATTTTATCAAAGATAATATCGAACGGGAAGTTTAAAATTATATATGATTATAAGGATGTACACAAATAAATGTGCAAATATCCTGTATCGATTTACAAATTCTTAAAAGGAAATATTTTCATTGTAATAAAAATGGTTAAAATTATAATAACAAAACCAACATCGTTCAGTGCTTATTTAATTTAAGGAAATTATACCGCTAAATTTCTTAGAAATTAATTTTAAGAAAATTACCCGTGTAACCAACTCCTACAAAATTCAATCTAATAATCCCTTGATCTAAATACGGGACGCATAAGGTCTCGGTGAATTTCTCCATCCGCTATCCGCAAGAAGTCGCGTCAAGGCGAAAACGCTGCTTATGATCTTCATGAAACACGACTCAGCCAGTGGCTTCGTAATAACTCCTTGCTCGTCTACCAACACGAGCTATTTGGCGAATAGTTGGAGAAAGGAAGATACCGTAAAAAAAAGGGAGAAGCCGAGACAAGCAGCTGAAATCCTTAGCTCTCGTGAAGAGCTTGTGTGTATATATGTATCGACTACTCGGTCACGAGTTGTCCAAGAACATTATCTGGATCCAAGCGGGAGCAGCTACTCTTCCACTCAAACGAGAAAAAGAGAGCGTAACAGAGGGTGGGAGGGAGTAGCCGTGAACTAATCAAAACGGCGCAAGGCGACGATAATGGCAGCTCGTAAAACCATAAGCCGGATGCGCGATTTTCGATGTGCGCTTCTTAGTTCCTCTTGTTTTCGACTATTTTCTTATTTTCTCTCACCCCTCTATTATTGATTTTTTGCTTTTCTTCTGCTTTCTTTCCACTCTTTTGCCTTTGATATGGAATTTTTATATGTAATGTCATTAGATTCGTTAGGGTGACAGTATCCGGACTTAGCTTTATTCCGCCAATAAATAATATAACTTTTTACTAGAATAGAATCATAATGTCTACTTTAGAAATTGGCAACTCGAAAAATTATAGAAGCTTATTAAACTAAAACTAATATTTGTAATATCTTTTTAATATCTTTTATGGTACAAATACTGATCCTTCGTAATTATTTGAAATTAAATTAATTAAGAAATTTAATATTCTTACAAATTAGTAGTATTCTCATCATTACGTTGATAAACCTTATAAATAATTTCATTATATGAAAATTTAATTATACATTTTACAACTTGTACGAATATTTACGCGCTTATTTATTTTGATCTTTTGTTTTGTGTATTTAATATTATGGGGTAATCCTAATGCAATGTATCTACATAAAAAGCTAGAGAAGATAATCCTGACAATTTTTGCTAATAAGTTGAGAGCACCGAACTTAGGCTTAATCTACCTATCTTCTTCTATATGAATCTTGAAACCAAGTATATTCAAGACAGTTTCACTCCCTCTCTCCCGCTCTCTCATTCTCTCTTTCTCTCTATTATAACGACTAGTCAAAGTCACAACTTGCGAGATCTAGGTTCTCACTTTA
Organism: Wiebesia pumilae; assembly: GCA_018907045.1. Taxonomy (NCBI): domain Eukaryota; kingdom Metazoa; phylum Arthropoda; class Insecta; order Hymenoptera; family Agaonidae; genus Wiebesia; species Wiebesia pumilae. The sequence goes on along the minus strand of JACCHZ010000149.1, from coordinate 671,278 downwards.
CGCTCTCTGCAGACGGTGAAGTCACGCCAAGATATCCACTGGACGACTGAGGATCCGAGTGAAAGAAGAAAAGAAGGTGAGAAAGAGAAAGTAGAAGTTTCACCCACGAAGGATTAAATTGCGACTCGTAAAAGCTACTATTCTCTTCCATGGCGACGACGACATGGTGTTCGATGATAGCAAGGGAATGAGAAGAATGTAGATGCGTAACTGTAAGTCATAAAAACATATGTTGTAATGGTGGCATTAATTGAAGAAAACTGTGTGCTTTTACTTTTAATTAAATGTAATGCGAGGATAATGATGCATAACGTTGCAATATGTTTTTGTGACGAAACTTTATTAGAGAGGAACCTTTTCAGAAGAATGATAGTAGTTTCACGCACACAGTAAACGTATTACGCCCATTCGAAAATACTACCAAAAACAATTTTTTTTAGACTCTTCAAAAAATGGATGATATACAATTAAACAACTCCAGAATTACTAAATTTAGATTTTATCATAATTGATAGTAGTTTGTTAAAAAAAAAGGAATTTTTGTATTAGAAGATAAAGAAATTATTTAAAATATTTTTAATGATTGCAAAATTTTATTTATGAAGAATAATTTTCGCTGATAGAGTTCATAATCTTTTTAATTTAATCATTGAAATTTAATATTTCAAAACAAAACTTAAATTAATTCATCAAGCAATAAAGAGATTTCTATAACACAAGGATATATAACTTTTTATATTTCTTGAATAAAACTTTAATAAATTTGTATAAAAAACTTTTTCTTCAGAGATACGTATTGTAGTAAAATAATATTAAGTTTATCATTTTAAATTTTAGTTAATGACTGTACAGATATATAACAGAAAAGCATAAAAATGAACACTTTATACGATTTATATATATATATATATATATATATATATATATATATATATACCAATTTACGTATACATTGAAAAATTGCGATATTATAAAAAATAAACTGATATTATGTTGACGCTTAACAGTCTGTCTGTTAAATTTATTTATGTAATTATAAGGTTTCACATGTTACTTATATTACAAACATATAAATAATTTTTCTTTATATGCAATATTTTCCAACAGTTTTAATAGTTACTTCGTTTAAAGCGACGCACAATAACTATTATGTATTTGTTTCAGTAATATTTTATTTTTTCATACTAAATTCTTGTAAAAACCCATAAGTTTTAAATCAAGAAATTAAATTATTTGAAATAATCTTTATTGTATAATTAATATATATAATAATATATATAAGATATATATAAAAATATCGATAAATAATAGGAATTTCTTATAATAATAATACTCTGATAATCAACGAGTTCAACTAGCTTGTTATAGATTAGATGTAAACATAGAAAAAAATTATGTTAATCGGAGCGTATGTGTATGAGAGAGAGAGTGAGAGATAGAGAGAGAGAGATCGAATTAGTGACTGTGGAAGCATTCAATAACTATAATTAACCCAAGATTCGATTTCCTGCTGATACGACTGAATGGATTGGTTTCAGTATGCATAAAGAATTTCGTATGAATAAAATAAAATAATTTCTGATTTGTAAAAAAGTACTCCGTTGGGCTTAGCTACATAGAGACTTATATATTTACATCTATTTTGTATTCTGTATTGCATTTATTATTTATTAATTATGAATAATAATTTTCAATTTTTGAAGCATTAATTTTGGCATCTAAATTCATATTCTAGCATTGTGTAGATGGTTCCTTTTTAATTATTTATTATTGAATTAACATTTATTCATAGCTAAGTATTTCTTATTATATTATTGAAAATATTTCAAATAATTGGTAAAGTTTGTAATATAAAAATGATAGATTACGTTTACTATTGTGTACTTTGAAAAATGATTACAATCATGTTAAATAATATTTCTCCATTCTCGAATGATTTTAAAACTCAAAAAGAGTCGGTAAATAAGATAAGTGATTTTGAAGGACACTTGGAACACCATATTAGGTAAATTCCCCTAAGTACTTAATTTCCATCGATCCCGGCCGCATCATTACTTTCGACCGTCGTACAATCCGAACAACTGCATGAAACAAAAAAGATGAATTTCGTGAGGAACGAAGGATGGCCTGCGAAGAAGTCCGAAATTAATATTCACTGGTTTTCCTTTTCTCGATTGAAAAGAAAGATAGAGAAGAGAGAATCTGAGAAAGAGAGAGAGATGCATATTTTTTGTTCTCACCAGTTCTCGAGACGACTTTTCTACTTGCGAATTCACTTAAATACATCACGCTTTGGAAAAAGTAGAAACGCACAATCCGCCCTAACAATTCGAAGAATTATCGTTACTTACGTTATTTTTTCTCCTTGGCTTCCTGGCTCTTGGTCTTACTTTTTATTCAGATCATTTGTTTTAAAGATTTTCAGTTTTATAATTGGAGTATTATAAAATTTACGTTTTCATCATTAGATTATTATTTACATTTATTTTTTAAAAACTTTTTGTAAAACTATCCTGTTGAAAGGTAAAATTATTTATTATACATTCATTTTTTGTAATATTGAAATTGTTCAAATCCGTGATTAGTTTGTTGAAATGAAAAACATACAAATTCTTGATAATAATTTACTTTATATTACACTATTCAATTTGTAGTATTAGATTTTATTCTTGAATTATTTGACAACTTATTTTTTCGAGTTGATGTGGAATAAAACTTAAAAGTAATCATAGTATTTATAAATCAAGAAACATAAATATATAATTCATTGTTACTTGAATGAGTTCAAGTTCAAGGGTAAAATTTAAGCTTTTGCCTGTTTGCAGATATAATACATCTTTCTAAACTTCTATTTTAGGAAAAGTAATTTTTTCTTATTATAATTTCATAAATAATTTTCTTTAGCAATTTTAGTACATTTGGTTTTATCAAACATTCGTACATGGAAAATTAGTGTGTCTAGAATTGTCATTGTTAAACTGATTTATGAAATATGATTTAAAAAATTTAAAAGAGATACACTAATACTATATAGTGGTTAGTGTGAACTGTGTTACTGTGATGTAACACAGCTAAAGAAGATCCGAAGTAGTCGTACAAGGTGATGGTATACACACTGGCCTTTTATCACTATGTATTTCGTTTGCTTTTCGATATGGTACGGACTCAAACGATCGGTACGTGACGGTATGAAAATTTCAATCCACGTTCGAGTTTTCTTTCTTTCATTTTCCGTCTCTCTCTCTCGCTTTCTTTCCGTAACTCTCTTGCTATGTATTAGCAGCACATGATAGAGAAAGTGAGAAAATTATTATAGTATACAATCGATGTGCAAGCGATTGAGTAAAACGAAAGAAACAATAAAATAAAACGAGTTGAAGATAGAAAGATGAATCAGGACTGAAATTCCTCGTGACCTTTGTAAAATGAGAAAAAATTTTCTTCACGCATAATTTACCTAACATTTTTAATTTGTAATTTTCACATTATGATACGAAATACTCGAGTCTTTATTAAATTTTTAATTATTATTTAATAATTGGTTAAATTTGAATGTAGTATAATTTGAGCGAGAGTATTCGCGCTCACTACGAATAGTTGTTTAAATATGTATATATACACTTTTGGACAAAATAAATTTTTTGTATATTTCTACCTGTTTCCAATTTTCTACACTAAGCAATTAATTACTTTGCTCTTAATAGCTGTACAGAATTTTTATCTATAATTAGGATGCAGATTTGTTATCTAGTAAAAAATATAAGTTTAGATTACATGCAGTTTTTAATAATAATGTTAGTGTATCGAATAACTTTTATAAAATAAATTATATTTTCATAATTGGAAAACAAAAAGAATTTAATAGGCTATAACTTTGAGATCCTGTTAGAATTCCTTTTAATAGTTAATCTTGATTCAGATAAGTATACGAATTTATAACTTGCTATTTAATTTGTTTAATACATACTAATTTAAAAAACTTAGCTTTTCATTCTTTAAATTATTCAAGCCAATAACATGTTTATAAAGTAGCAGTTATTGTATAACGTTGCCGAGTATATTTTTTAATTATATAATAAAGTTTTCTAACGTCACGAAAGGAGGAAGAATGGGTATAAAAGGTCTATAATTAACATTAGAATGTTGTTGCTGAATCTTATTTAAAATTTTATTTTTTGTACTAATGTTAAATACATCGCCGTTATTTAAATATATGAGGAAATTTCTTTGCAATAAAAATTACTGTGTCACCTTTAAGTGTATATGTATGCGTGTGCCTAACAGTGGAGAAAGAATAAGAGAATGATAGAGAGAAGTCCTTCTGTTTTTCTACGTGAAATTGTATTTGCCTTTATTCGGCACTTGTTTTATACCACTATTGGTGAAATGTCTTCCTCTTATATCTTCTTTCTTTCTCATAGCTTTCTTGCTTATTCGCTTCTCTCTCTCTCTCTCTCTCCCTCTGTTTCTTCTCTCTATCTACTGGTATAAGTCCTGCTCCGAGTCAACTGCATAATTCATGGCTCGGCTGCACGGACTAGATATGCTTCCTTCTGTTTTGCCCTCTTTATACCTTCTTTTTCAAAATGTCCTCGACTTTTCTCTTGCTCTGTACCTTACGTACTACTACTCGCTATCCTTCTCGATATTCTCTCTCTCGTTGTATACTATCTTGTAGATTACCCCGTTAGTTCTTTTCTCCTCTAATTCTCTTCTGATTCGTCTTTGATATTATCCCACCAGTTTCTCCTTTTCTCTTTTCTAAGTCTATACTTGAATCTCTAACTTTCTTCTATTCGTTTATCCATTCGTTGCATCTAACGTTACCACTAATGATGTGAATTACTTACTGATTGTGTTAACATGAATTTACCATCCGTTTTGGATTAACAAGCTCATACTCTTGGTTTTAAAAAGATAATGTGTGGATATATTCTTTATAAATTAAATAATAAAACATGAAAGGTTCTGAAAAGTGTTTATTAATCAAAGAGTTTTTATTTTAAAATAAAATTTAAATATCTTTATAGACTTAATAAATAAAACTAGACGATTCAATTATTTACTGTGCATTTAACGATAATTAATTATTAATATAATAATATACAATTATAAAAATTCTATGATTGTGAATATTATATTTCCTCATATTTTAATATATTAATGAAGCCTTATCAGTTTTTAATACGTAGGAACTCAATCAATATATATTTATTAAAGTTTCGAAACATTTAGCAGACTAATACAAAATATTTACTTTTTATAAATTTGTTAAAAAGCAGAAAAAATATAGAAAATCAATCGTAGTTTAAGATATATTTTATAAATATGGAATACAAGATTTTATTGTATACTTTACAGAAGTTTAATATTACCAAAGAAATTTATCGAGACGCTTAGGAAATCTTGTGACAGGAAACTGTTAGATTTACAAGAAAATCAGGTTTACGCTTGATTCCAGTTTATTACTTTTATTATGATTTTCTGTTGCATATTATCCGATACATAAGACAGAACATTTCCTGATTTAATTGCAACTACCATAATGTAACGTAATTATATCCAGTTTATTATTAAAGTTTCTTATAAATAATTATTATTTATTAACAAGGTTACTACTTTCGTGTTTACAATTTAACAGTTTTGAGGTACTTCACAGTTGTTTTGAAGCTAATGAGGTGATAATTTTCAATTTTTAAAAATTCTTTATCGTTAAGAAGAAACAAATTAACGCGTAAATTTGTTTTCCTATAAACGTGCACCTTTATTCATTTTATTTATTAATGTAAATATAAAATAATATAAAATAAACAATATAAATAAATAAAATAAATAAAATAAACAATATAAAATAAATACACTGTGATTAGTTTACCTTTTGAAAACTCGTAAGATTATTCAATAGACTACAAATATAGAAATATTGGAGAATTAAATCCAATGTTTATTATTTTATTTAGTTATAAAAAATTATTTTATTGAATACTATTTCATGAAACACCTACGTATGCGAAAGTAAAGTATAAGATTGTACTACGAAATTTCTTTATCAATTGGTTATATGGAAGTTTTTATTTAATTTCCTTATTTTGTTAATTTATTGGATTTATCGTTGAATTTTAAAATGTAACACTAGTTATCCGGTAATATTGACAATAATTTTCCAAATAAAATAATTCAATATTTTATATTTTAAAGCAATAACAATAAAGATCGTTTTATTAGAATTTATGAAAAAACTTCGAAGTTACAAAAATTTTCGAAATAATCGTTGTTCATAATTTAAATAGCGTTGCACGGTTAATGCGACTGACAAACTTCTTTTAAGCAATGAGACTTTCTTTATAATAATTCTACAGCCCTATAAGGTATTTTCATAGACATGGAAAGCAACGATGTTTTCATTTTAAAAAGGAAGAGGACTATAAAAAGGTATTGTTAAGGATGATAAAGAAAGTATTGGAAAGGAGAAGATTATTCGTCGCGTAGCTCAGAACTTTGCTCTCTCATACGTCACCCTGATCAATTTTCTCACACACACACGCACAAACACACATCCACACTTGTGCGACTGTACGCGAGCTCCTTTTCGTGCATCGCGTGCATATTGTACGTCACCACTAGAGCTTGAATAAAGTTGGCCGCCTTTCGAGCGGACGTATATATCGTGGGTCGGTTCCGACCCTTGGTTAGAATGTAGGCGAATATTTCGGTATGAGTTATGGCTCAGCCGCAGCCATCCCCAAAGAGTTTGCTAGATGAAGAGAAGCCGTAGCGCCTAGGGTGGGAGGGAAAGAGATCATCGGGGATCGTTAAAACACGCGAGTGCGCGAGAGGACAGAAAGCTCGTAGCGGTTGTGCAATATTTCAGCTCTGCGGTTTTACCATGTGTTGTATTGTGATGGAGAGCGAGGGTTTGTGACGCCTGTTTGCGCGCCGTAATTTGCCGCTGGACGAGCGATGTTGAGGTAGGCAATGTCCTGTGTAGCTCGTGGGGATGTTGGTAAGTTTCCATGTCGACGAGCGTTTACGTAGCTATGAGGGACTTGAAAAATGGTTTCGTTTGTTGAGGATCACTGGAATGTCGTTTTGGAATTGGCGGAAAGACTCTATAGGTTTTCTCTTTCACAGGTAAGATTTCATGGTTGAATCTCGTGAATGGTAGCTGAACACGTGGTGACTATTATACCTGAACTTAAACTAGTTCTAGTGTTGTAGTTTTATTTTTGGTTTTGAGAGTATATCTAAGCATGTTTTTTAGTACGCGACAACAGGATTTAAATACTAATTTGAAACTCAATCAGTTCCTTCTTTCGGGAAACAGATACAGAAATCTGAATATTCATAAATTGAAAAGTAATCTTTTTGATGTACAGTGTTATTGCTCGATGATAAAATGCAAATTCAACTAATCAATTAAATTCTGTAAGAGCGATAATAAAAGAAATGATACATGAATGTCTGATCTGTTTAAAATATTAAAGGAAGTAATTGATTTTATCGATGAATATTTATTTACGATTAAATTAAAAAATTTTGGTCTATCCATCCCTTTAATACTATTTTAAGTATACAGTTCTTCAAATTCGAATACTTAGAAATAGATACTGTTATGTCAAATGAAAATATTCGCTTTTAGTTGAAAATGCAATATACATTACTATAGACATAATTAGCTAATTGAAATAAAATCTCTACGTAAATTTATTATAAGGCAGTAAATTATCTGTGATTTAAAATTAAAATTCAGTTTTAAAGACAAGAGAATTTTTAATTCTTAAAGCAAATTGATTTTCGAAACAAACTCACAAACGTTTTGTCTCAAATAAATTATAACTACATCTCATAATGTCAGATGCACGCGCGCGCGCGTATACGCACACATACATAGAGATACATGCGTAATATAATTCTATTTCACGTATTAACGTTAGAGCATTCCTTTGAAACTTCATCCTGAAATGCAGCGCCGCTTCCATCGCGCGCGCAAAATGCAAAATAACCCGTTTAAATTTCCGAAATAAATTATGAAGCAAAATTCTTTACCATAACCGAAGCTCACCAGTGCCTTTGAAATGACTGGACTCACGTTACCAAAGAGCATCCTTCATGTTCTTCTACACGTTCAGAAAGCGAACTTAATTTATAACCACCCCACGGAAATCGTGTAGTATCTCTCTCCCATACATTTGACTTCTTTCCGCGTGTATACTATCATTTCCATAGACAGAAAAAGTTATTTTATATCTGGCAGGTTCCGCTGCCATTTTCATTAGTTTCGACAGCTACGTTGTACAGAGACTGTAAACTAACAGTGCGCGTAAAGTTTACTAGAAACATGTAAAAATTGCTTATAAAAGAAGATAGTGTACAAGGTTAGCAAGATATACAATATTTTACGTTATTTTCGTAAACTATCGCCTAAGATGTAGTTTTCATGATTTGCTGGGCCGTTCATAACCGTAACTGCATGATACTCTCTTTTAAGCAACACTTTAAAGTATTAGCTATTATTTTTTAGTCTTAATTAAATAGTGTCGGGAAATTTGTTCGACGATTCGAAATTCCTCGGACATTCTCTCAGCCATGTCTCTAACTAACTCCGACTAATCAATTAATTAAATTTAAACTTGCACGCCAGTTATTTCGCGTTTTCGTAATTTGCCTCTATCGTGTATTATTTGCCACGTACGCACATGACCAGCTCCGGTCCACTACCCCCCGCCTATCGCGGAAACTAAGCGTCATGTATCTTTTGTGCGAAGAACGGATGGCGCGCGGATCAGTGGTCCGGAGTACTCCTTCTGTAATTAGTCGGCGGCAATGTTCCTTCTCTCTGGCAAAAAGATACGCGCGATGCGAGTCACCGCCCATAATTCAAGGCATGCGTCCCTCGCACAAGGCCGGATAGACGCGCTTTCACAAATATAAAAATACGTACACTCTTGCAAATACAAGTTTGAGTCGTGCGTAATTGTGTACAAGTACTCGCTGCGGTATGCGTATGATTCTATTCGTAAAATTACATAAATGTATAGCTTTAAGAGCAGTGTTTCAATTTGCAAGGAAGTTCTATAGCATCGGTTTGTAGGAAATTAGTCTTAGAGCAGGTATGGAAGTCTAAGCTACAACTATTTTTTTGTTTGTCTGATTTTCGATAAGACTCTTTAGCATTAAATGAGTTGTCAGTAAAGTAGATTGATTTATGTTCTTCGGGCGCATTCTTTTTCTAAAGATAAATTCTCAGCTTCTAGCGATACCATCTTAACTTGTAGTTTTGTATTTTACCTCTGTTTTGTGCTCTGAATACATTACAAGATATTGTAAGATGTGGATTGACTGGTAGCCAGGAATAATACACTAATTTTGTTGTAAATCATTGGAGTAAGTGATTATTTATATATTAACGACTTTGTCCAAAAAAGTTCGTATAAATAGTATTCATAAATAAATACTGTACTCTGATTTTTTTACAATAATTAATACCTTATCACGTGTTTCTTAAATGATCACGCACAATTTTACCCGAAACGAAGCAAATGGAAAAATTATTCATAAATTTGTTACGTGCTGTAAAAAAAGATATACTTTTCAGAGCCATTTCCTTAAATATATGATACTTTAAATGAACCTCGTACACCGCGCTCAAATTGACTCATATATTATCAGTGCAGACTGTCCCGTTTAGTGTGCGAGGTGTTAAACTTTAAGCATCGATAATGTGGTATCGCTCAATGAAGGCACGAAAAACAACTTAATTAATCGATAAACAAAAATCCGCGCCTCGTAAGCGCCTTCGGCTCTCCTTTCGCCGTAAACCCACTTTTTTCTCTCGGTTGTACTCGCGAAAAACTTTACGATCAGCCCAAGCATCAAACGAAAATTTACGACGCCACCTGTGCGTAAGAGGAGCTCGTGCTCTTGCGCTCGATAATTGCCGAGGTATTTATTAGAGTTGGCGATTGCTAATGCCCTCATCCCGGACGCCTGGACGCTTATTAACGGCGCTCGCGGTCTTGGTAGACTCAATCGTGGAGCCGGTGCAAGCGGATAAAAAATATCGCGCAATTCATACCGGCCGTCCCGATGATGCCTGGGGCTGCGCGCTCAAAAAAGTAATAGCGATACGAAGAGCCGATTTCTTTTAATTAAGGTGCAAGTTAGCCCGTGTTGTAATGGCAGGATGCTAAGTTGGTGAGGAAGGTTCCTTCGCGTGCGCCTCGTTCAATTTTTTACTTTTCTTCCAGTCTTTGGATATATTCGCGTATGGCTACTTTTATGCGCGAGTGCCTCGTTAGCTCGGGGAAAATGAGCGGCGATTCGTGGTCTTCGATTCGAGTTCGCCAAAGGAATTCCTCGACATTTTCACTTTAGGCTAGCGTTGCGTTAATAACAGGATTATGTAAAAATTGTTTTCATTTCCATGTAAAGGAATGGAAGCTTTACCTAAATTTCTTTAAATTCGAGATGCAGTACTAGTAGTTTTCTTAATTCAGGAATAAAGTGGTTGAACAGTATTCAGCGGCGCACAAATTATTATATAGACAAAGGATTAAGTTTGTTTGGATTTTGAAATTGGCATGGCATAATAATTAATTGTACATAATCTGTTGAAATGCAAAATTAAATGTGTTTAATTGAAACATGAACAACGATGGTGAGATACGAAAAACTTAGAATATTCAATTCCATATCTATAAATTCATCAATGGTACATTAGTTTTAATAATGAGCGAAGAACCTCAAATCTTTCAAGTTAAAACAGTTTTAGTAACAAATGCATTTTTTCTTACAATTACGAAGATTCGAATGAGTGAGTAACTAAAGAAGATGAACTTTATCCGCACGAACGATTATTGTGATTAGTACAAAATGTTCAAGCCATCTATGATGGATTCTGATAATGTTTTAATAGAATAAAGGAAGTTCATTTAAATGGCCTTCATCTTCCACCAGATTGATTAAAAATATACAAGGATAAGAATGTTCAACCAAAATTAAAATAAACATTCTAACTAATTAGAAAACTTTCGCCAGAGTCGACGTTCCAAAGAAAGCTTGGCAGAAAATGTCTGCTCCAAAAACTAACAACTTCTAATAAGTTATAAAACTTCCGAGTTTTGGATCAAATTTCCAGAGAAAGAAAACACTTGTCCGCAGAACAAACGAACATAACTTCGCAGCGTCTACGACAGAGAAAAATGCAGCACCGTCTACATTGGCATCGCTGACTTGACGCGCAAATCCACGACACTTAAAAAGCTGATGCTCGCTACCGTCTGTGTCGACGTTCTCGTTTCACGACACCGAGCACATCTTCCCCAAACGTGAATTTTCATCATTATGTTAACGAGCTGGAAACTTGGTGTATGACCGACTTTATGCAAACGAGAAGCGAACAATTTTCACTTCAAGGAATCCGATATCGAGTAGCGAGTCATTTCGGATAAAATGACGCTACTTGATTAATTAGGAAGTTCTAATTCTAGTACTCACGCGACTGTTGCAAAAAATATGACTAATTTATCTTAAAGGAACCTCTTAATCCAGCCGTGATTCTGAATAATTGTAGCGGCGTGTTTGTTACAGATGTCGAATTACTGGTTAAGTATCTTGATTTGAATTTAATTTTCTTCCTTTTATAAATATTACTTTTGTATGTATTTTACAAGTATTATTCGAAATTATCTTATATTGAAATTCGTTTCTTATGCTCGACTATAATTACAGCAGGATTATAACCATAAAATCAGAATAAATACCAATCCTAAAATTAGAAAGCTTAAGCAAAATTTTCATTGCTGTGCAGAAATAATATGCATGTATTTCATTTGTACGAGGAAAATAAACGAACGATGAAAATTATTTAAATGAATTACATTTTTTACGATTGCTGCATTCGTTCCTTTCGACATTCAATACGAATGTGCTGTTTGTTCAAAATCATAACATTTCTCCGGCAAATAAATAATATTTTTAATCGAGCAGATAAATAATATTTTTTTCTGGCAAACGAGGTAATAAAAAGGAAAAAATAGACGAACGTTGGTCATTTTGTGACTTGTGTACATAAATACGAATAAGTCTTGCGCAAATATTATTTTCCATAAAAATGTGGGGAAAAGTCTAGTACACCGACATTAATTATAAATATACAGAAATTCTCGATTAAGTAAATTGACATCTCAGTGGTAAAGGTGCATCGCACGTAGCGTAAATCAGGACCGCTATAAAGTCGCTAACAAGCAAGTGCTTTTATCCTCAGGTTTAAAAGTTGAAACATAAAAGTAATTAAAAGGAAGCATCGGGCTTGGGGATTGGCTCTCTCCACCATGTCATCTTATTTTCTCCTTATCATGCGCGTCTCGTGCGCACGAGGGAAAGTCTCTAGTGGACATTTGGATAAATTCGCGGCGGTTTTGTCGTGCGGGCGAGCGTAGACTCGCGTGAAGATCGCTTTACGATTCCGTTGACAGCTGCTTACTTGCTGGGACGAGAGTCCCGTACGCTCATTGTGCGCGTCTTTATAAACTGCCTTGCGTTTTGGTACGCGATTTGTGGAGAGGTATATTGGACTGCAGACAGGAGTACGAAGAGAGTAAAAAGAGAAGAATAGGGAGTGAAGAGAGGATGAGTTTTCGTTGCAATCGTTTTTAAGCTGGTTTCCCTTTCTTGTCCATTAATTAAATAATAATATTCCGATATTTTATTCGCGGAAGAGGCAGGATTAATGAATATTTATGCACGATATGCAATCTAAATAAGAGTGCAATTAAAATGGCCCCTTTGCCTCCTTACAGTGGATATTTTCACGCAATCTCAATGTTAATTATTCAATTAAACCTCAAAAAATCATCATCCATTACAGCACTTCTATTTGTATTTCAAGCATCATAATCAATATTCTACTAATTTTATTAACCGTGCACTAACTGTTCTACACCAACTACCCGAATTCATTTGAGCGAATAAGAAGAAATATACGCGATATGTAACATTGTTAAATTGGACTTCATCCGAATCCGTCTAGATGAACATTAATTCGTGTAGATGCTTAATTAGAAATTAAGGACGTGTAGTCATGGATCAATTCGAAATAAAATAGTTAATTAAAATAATACGAATGTCTAGATTTAACCTGCATAATTTGTTTGTATCATTTTGCACATTCACGAAAACCTGTTTAAAAATATAGCCGAGCTCACGCACCTTTGGAATGCATAATCGAGAGTCGAAGGACAAAGTGTACGAAGGAACAAAGTCTAAAAAGGGAAGATAGAAGGTAGTTGAGGCATATAGAAGCACGAAATAATGAGAGGCGCGTGGGTCTTATCCGACGTCGAGTCAGCGCTGTGCAGTTCCCACCGACTCAGCGGATAAGCATCACCCCGACTTGAGCGGGAGTTCAACGCGAGCATCTTTCAGTAGTTAAAGAGAAAAATAGAAAGAGAACGAGAAGAAGAGAGATAGGAAAATCGTGAGGGAGTGAGAAGAGAATGAAAGACTTTCCGTTAATTAACCAAAAAGTGCGACGACTGCCTGATTCTCGTCTTTTGCTTTTCATGATGTTCTTTTTACTTTTATTTGTACTTTTCTTTAACGGAAAAAGTAACAAGAAAAAAGTGGGAGAGGCGCGCGTCTTTTTCAACTACCGTCGCTGGCGGTTATTTCACGACTCCGTTAGTATCAAGCCGCTCGATCTCTAAAAGGCCGAGCGCCTTACGGGGTTTATAGACGCGTCTTCTAGACGGAATTGCGATTGTACATTCTAAGTCAAAATTCACGTTTGAAAAAAGTATTCTATTCGAAAGGTTTCATTATTTAAATGGAGCATTTCGCATAACTCATCCAACTTAGTAAATTAAATGGTAAAAGTAACTTTACCATAAATAAACAACTTTTTAAAGAAAATTTCGTAACCCATGAATGATCCATCAATATTTACATGATTTATTAAGCGTACGTTATTAATTTTCGATATTTATCTAATTTTACTTAGAATATATTTATTTAAAGAAAATTCTATTTCAAGAAAGTATTTTCTATGGCAGCTTATGAAAACGATCCATGTTTTCATGTCTTCGTATTTTTTATCAAAAATTATTAAAGTATTACAATTTTTTAACTCTCTCATGATTTTCATTAGAAAGTCATTATCAGAAATTTCATTAGAATTCAAAATTTACGAACAGCTTTACATCCTCTGTCATAACATTTCATTTAAAAATTTTAGAAGTAAAGTTGTGGTCTAACTTGTAATATTAATTGATATATTATTGCGCGAAATTGAATAATATTGATTCTGCATATGGTATTTCATAACTCTTCCTAAAGCATCAATACTTTCGGATATATACGTATAATCACAGTTCTCATGAAACGTTTTGTTACAGTCTGTACAGTTGATGCATTCTCAAGCGGTGAACTCGTCGATGGCAACCAAGAACAGCAGCAACAGTAGGGTTTATAGTCGATACACCCTCGACTTGCTCGCGTTCACTTGAACGGTCGATCTTAATCTCGATAATGACGCGTAATGGTTGCGCTAGCCGTGAATGTGCCCCTTTGTCCATTCACTTCTGTCGAACGAGTGTACAGAAACAGAAAGAGAGGGATGGGGAGAAAGGCAGACAGAATGAGAGAGAGAAGTCAAGAAAGATATATAGGAAACGGAGGCTTGGCGCATCTATCAGTGTTCGTCGGATGGCGAGTGGTGTGCGCGTCATTTCACTTTGTTACCCCAGCGTTAAATGTACATGTATACACGTGCCGAGTAAGCTCCCGAAATGGCTGAAGCAAAAATCCTCTTTTCGCTGCCTTCGACCTCTAGGGCTCGTTTTTCTTTCTGCCCGGGGCGTGCGCTTTGTTTTCTTCACTCAACCCTGTGTATTTTTTCTTTCTCCTTTTTCCCTATGGTTATGGCGAGTTTGAAAATTATCGTAGAAATTCAGGAAGTGAAGTAGAAAATGTTGGAAACTTTTTCATATTGTGGACTTATGAATGACCCATAAGTTTTACTTCCTATGTTGAATAGCTAGTCGAGCCTTTCAGATAGATTATTAAAATAATCTATAAATTGAGTAACTCTTCATCTAATGCGACTATAATGTTATAACGATAATACCCATAGTTTCATTTTAACAAAAATTCTAGTACCAAATGATCAATATGAAGTTTAGTTTTTCATGGAAATTGACCGATTTGGCGTGTGCCAAACGAAATGGTTTATCAATAATTTTAGTTAAATATCTCACACCTCGGAGCGAAATACCCTTTGAAAAACTTTTTAATTGAAAATCGTTATTTTCCGTATTAATTAAATCAAAGTAGCGCGACAAATAGATTTTATTCTTGCTCATTTAGTTCACAAATTAAGAAATAAGAGAACGACAGTCATCTTGAGCTATCAGTTAATTTAATTGAACTTCTCAGCTGAACACCAGTTCCAAAAATGAATGTATTAAGAAGGAAACGAGGGTGCAAGTGCGTGCACTATCAATGACGCAAGGTGTTACGATTTGGCTTAACATGTATTCTTTTCTGCTTTTACAGAAGCGGTTATGAGAGCTCGATGATTACCGGATACTGTAGTAGAGGTATCAGAAACATCAAGACCAGCAGCGGCAGCAAAGACAACATCATGGACTACCGGCTACTTCTCTTGTGCGCACTCCTGCACCAATACTTGGTCAACTCCATAGACATATGTAAGTATTAAGCGCTTGTTTTTAGGCTCATTCAGCTTCCTCCTCCTCTTTCTTTTCATCTTATTATGGTGGTTTGCTGGTGCGGTTAATCGTTTGGTCTTGAAGGACGCACACGCGAACGATCTGCTTCGTTAAGGCATCGGGTGCCTCGTCCTTTATTTCTCTTATCTTTTTCTTGCTCCTGTTCGTATCCGTATCGGTGTCTTTATGCCGCTCTTTTTCTTTTTCGTTCGTCTGAGAGTTGCACGTGGCAGCAAACTCGTTTACCTGTCACAACCGACACCCAATTACAGTTAGAACACAACGAGAAGGAAATAAGAGAGTAGAGGGTAAAAATGGATATAAGATGTCGTGATTCATACATTCGTGCGTCTAAATATCGCATTCTGATTAGTTATGCGTGAGTTTTTTCTTTTGCGCCGTCCTGTAAAACGAAGATGAAAGTCTTTCGAATTGAACATACCCAACATTGATTGTATATAATATTTATAAATGCTCAATGGTCTCATTTGCGGGTCTGTTTTACTTTTTGGGTCCATATTAGAAATATCAGTAAGTTGTCATGTAACTCACGCGTACGGGTATTTGGTGGGTTTCGTTTTTTAAGGAGATAAATATAATCATCAGAAATATATTTAGATACACAGTATTTAATATATATTATAGAATTTCAAGGTATATCTGTAATAATAATTAACTATACTCGAATAATTAACTAATTTTATTCGTTAATATTACTTTGAATATATAAAAAAATGTATGCGCTAGTAATTGAGTGGAAACGTGTTTTCCATTTGTATTTGCATATTCTTTTAGTTTTATTAAAGGAATCATAATTAAAGTAAATGTGCTTACTAATGCACATTTCGTGTTACGCTAAAAAGTTTGATAATAATTTTTATAGTACTGTTCTTTCTTTGATTTTAAAATTCAGTAAATTTTATAATCGAGTAACATACTTTATAGTCGAGCTGAATTCAATGCTGAACAGAATAACCTTACTTGCACGTATTAAATACTTTGTCATTGAACATTATTTTAGTAGATGATTTGTTGAATTGAATTTTTATTAAAATAGGACTGGTTTATCTAGATAGAAACTATTTCTCTAATTTTGATGTATCAGTATCATATTTAAAGTTAGTTAACGGTAAGTATAAATTTGTCGTTTTATCGTTATTTAGACTTGTCGTCCAACTTGAAAATAAAATCGTAATATATTTGTAGCAGCTTTATGTCAAAGCTAACAATTTCAATTACTCCATTATTCTAGTTGGTACTTTACAACTCCATACAAACTGTTTGATTAATATTGTCGGTTGAAACGCTGACTACAATATATACTTTATATACTTAATAATGATTATAATCAGTGCCAATGGAAATACCTATCGGCGAGCAAAGCATTAAACGGTACTGTTCTTTACATAAGTAGACCATGTGTTGATTTACACTTCCTAGGATAAATGCATAGACTTTTAAAAAGGAAACGTGTGTGGATCTGAAAAAATAAAATGACCAGAGCAACATCTTCGCTGTCCGATCGTTTTACCTAGAGTTTTGAAGAGCTCCATTGCCATTCTCAGAAGCTGCGGAGCCACCACCGTCGTCATGGACGATTTGAGGCTTAAACGGTTTCGTGCTGGACGCGAAAACGAGGATACGCCGAGGCAGAGGCCCAATGATCGATTCGCACCGGTGAGACTAACTCGTGCTTCTTGCTCCCACAAATGCGTTCCTACGCCTCGCGCACTCACGCGGTGATGTATGCTTACACGCGCAAAACGCCTCGGGCTCTCGATTCCGCTTCTGAATATATTTTTTCGGAGCCACGTATGACGCGATAGTCATCGAGAGTGCGGCCTTATGGTAGGGCTTGTTACACTACTTAACAATGTTTAGTACGAAGTCGATGGGTATTGATTATAGAAATTTATGTGCGAATTATCTGTGTATACTTTTAAGCGTGGGCGATCCTTATACGTCTTTTGATAGTTTCTTTGTGTCAGAATAAATGGCAAACTTGGTGTTATTTATATTTTATATCGCAAAAGCCGTATTTACATTTTTATTTTTCAAATATGAATAAAATGCCTGTACTATTTGATTTAATATATCGATTAATCGAATCTTTTTTAATATTCTTGGAGACGTTATTTTTTTTCTTTCTGATTCCCATAATGCTTGGGTGATTATATGATTGACTCATAATGAACTATTATTAAGGTTGAATGCTGGATAATTGTTCGTTTTTTGTTGTGAAATTGTTTATAGCATTGGTAACTTCTTAGTGCTTGAAACTTTCAAAGCTGACTTAATATTCTTTCTAGAGCAAAGTTCAACAGATGAGAAATCATGATGTCGATCCAACTAATCGGAAACTCTTATTATACAATGTAGAAAATGTCCCCTTCGCCATTATTTTGATTTACATTTTTCAATAAATGTATATCGAGCAGTCTTGCAAAGATACAATCATCGACATAAATGCAAACACGAAATGAAAGCATATTTTGTTATCAGTCGGAGGAGCCCATGTAAATTTGCCGTAAGGCATAAGCTTACCCGTACGAGCTCTATTTAATTGCCGTGAGTCACGCCAGGGCAAGTAACCATAACTTTTCGCTCTACTCATGAGAGGGATAATCGCGCCCTGGAAAAGAGCCGAAAACACGCTCGCGCCGACCTCGCCGTCTGCGCGTTATATCCCCTGGCGCGCGTTCACCCCAAGAGTCTTTACGCTGAGACGCCGCGCCGTCGTCGTGTCGGTGTTAAAACCACGCTCTTACGCCTCGGCTTTCTTCCGGGCCATTGATTCCGGACTGGCCGCCGAAAAAGCGGCAGGTACATAGGGGAACTGGAAGACTAGCAAAGTATTCTCGCTATTAGGGTAAAAGCGATCACCCTCCAGCCACAAACCGTGCAACGATGAAGAACGGAGTGAAGAGAATAAGGGACGATTGCCAAGGCTCAGAACCTCGAAGAGATGAGATAGTAAGAAAGATTGCTTCGTGCTAGATTTTAATGTTTTATTAGGGACATGTTTTTGGAAGTGATCATAAATATTAGAATTCGTGTCTATAATTTTAGTCCATAGTGATTGGAAGAATTGCAATAATATTTTAAAATAGCAACTGCTGGATAAGTTATCTGTTTTTCAAATATTTCGATAAGAATGAGATATATCTTCTTTGGTTTTCTATTGATTTGCAATGGATAAAAGTAGTATGCTTTCAATTATTCAGATGCATATTGGAGACTTTTCGACTCTCGTAATTTTCGATAATCTCAAGCATAACTATCGATGTATTTCTTTTCTACATGAAACTAAATAAAAATGAGTAAAAGCGATTTTGTAGCCTATGGCGGGTGTTTGTGCGCATTCAGTGCTGGTGCTCTATAAATCTCCGACGGTGTTTCTCCTCGTTTTCCAGCATATTTTATGGCGTTGTGTGTTACTGGTGCGTCGTTCTTTTCGTCCTTTTTGTTCAGCGCTTTGAAAGAGTAACGACTCTACGAAAATTATGAATGCTGGAGATTTTAACTTGAGAAAGATTTGAGTGATTTTCATTGTTGCGCAAGAAAAGTCCGTTCGTAGAATTGTCTCAAATAGGCTAAATTATTTTTTAAAATGAGCCGACCGAATATAATTACCCGCTAACTGATTTTAATCTCTCAAATCGAGCAATTTCACATTACCGGCTAAATTTATTGCGATAATACTGATTTCTATAATTCACAAGTTTCAAGTATTTTGCAACTTTATTTATTACCCGACGTCATTATCATGGATAGAGAGTAAGTTTTAACAATTGTAATTTTAATTTAGAGTAATCGTGAACATATAACAAATTACATCAAATCGATTATATTCGTAACGATGTCGAAATTCACATGGATTTGTTTTAATTTCTTAGTCATCGTGGTTAGCTAAAAATAAGGGGTCATGTCTCGTTTACCTAAATTACAATAAAGGGAACAAAGAGAAATATAACTCGCGTCATACAATAAACACATCAAATAGGTCAGCCGCTAGTTTCCAGGAAACTTCTCGAGTGCGACGTCCCGAATTGCTTCGGGCGCGTCAATTTCAAGAGCTTGATAAATTAATTCATATGGTGGATATTCAATATGAGTCCTCGTTTCGTTCGAATCGTGAAAATGTCACTGACCACTGCTGTTTTCATAAATAAATTGGCACGGACGAACACGCGTAAGCAAGCTTAACGATCATTGTTCCTTCAAATGGAACTTCAATAGTGCCTGATAATGCAGCTTAAGCTTTGAGTTAGAGAGGTACGAGCGAAAATATGACTTCGTTCGTCAAAAACAGATGTAGTACAGAAGAGTTTTTGAGCTGTCGATCAACAGAAATTTAAAAAAAACAACTGAAGTTTAATCCATCCATTTTTATAAGGTTTTTGAAGATTTTTATTCAGTATTTAATTAGGAATTTCAATTATGAGTAATTTCTAATTGTATAGCAACGCGGCGTATAAACCATTAGAATATTTCAGAATAATTCAAAGTAAACATTTATACAATACATTCTCTTATTATAACTGGCACTGTTAAAATCTCATAATATACAGTATGATTTCAAAAACTTACGGTGCTTTGAAAATATCGAGCTTACTTGCTTAATGAAAGAGACATTAATTATCTTGAATTTCCAAGCAATGTAACGAACAAGATGGATTGATTTGACTCTGACTTTTTTCCCAGAGCAGCTCGTGGCGCTCTCTTTTCATTTCCTCTTTCCTCATAGTCCTCGGCTCTGGTGAGTTTGTTTTCCACTTGGTTGCGAGTACCACGGCGCACAAAGTGGCCACAGTCGTGGTCTTTGCGAGGGTGCTGAGCTCCAGCTCCAACTCCATCGCTTGTCGCTCATCGCCGCCAGTAAATCCTTCTTTCGTCGGCGTTACTCAGCGGGATAATCGCCTCGGAATATTGCGCCCCGTACCCGGATGAAGCAAGTGCACGAAAGGAGGCGGCCTCTGTCATCAGCTCGAGACTCGTCTTCATTTTTGCCTCCTGTTTCCTCTAGTCCGATCGCGCGCCGCCGATGCATTTTTAGACTTGACACGATTCTTTTCTACGTCTCTCACTAATAATAACGCGGTTGTACGTTAATGAGACGGACTAATTCGAAATTTCGCTTTCCTTGGGCGGAAGCGTTACGACTATCAACTTTGCGCTTGGTTTCTACATCAAAGTTTTTGGGATTGTAACATGATTGAGTAAATTTTTACTTTACTTCTGTTACAAAGATCAGTTTTTATAACTTTAAAGCTATTTTTGAGGACTTAATTATAATATTTAACATTTTGTTGTAATACGTGCTAGTATTACATGAGAAACATTATACTATGGAGTAAAGTTAATTCTTTAAGGTGACAAGGTAATCTATTTGAATGAATTTTTCATGAATTTATCGTATTAAAAGAAAATCGAATTTTGCAAAGAGTATATATGTATGAAAAGAGAGAAAAAGAGAAAGAGGGAAAGGCGGTAAATATTTTAGTGGAAAATATTTGTAGTTTTTAATTTACTTTTTTGAGTACATGGTGCTATATTAAACGAAATTGATAATAAAATCATAGAGTTATTATGTTTCTTAAAATATTGTTATCTATTTTATTAGATCATTATCAGTTTTCTATTAAAAATATATCAAAATTATCAATAGTTACAATAAAGTAATTTTGTACTAAAATATGAAAATCTTACCCAATGTAACGTAGAAATACTTTTTATTGTAATGCTACATTACCTAATAATAATATCGACAGAAGGTTATTGGATTATTAATTAACAATTTTTTTCATAGTTAATATTTTTACAATATCAAGAACAGTTATTATAATTAACATAGTATAATTAGCTTTAAAAGTAAATAGTAAGAATAAAAAACGATTACTTATTCAAAAGATAATTTATATTTATAAGTGATTGAATGACTATCATAATTCTTGTAATCAGATATAATCTCGAAATGTCGCCGAATCAGCCTCGGAAACGCGTGCCTGGAGAAAAAAACTCACTCTAGGATCTACTTGTAAGACCCTCGTGTTACGAATTAATTGGCATGAAGGAAGGGTAGAGGGAGTGTTCAAGAACGATGTAGATCATCTATCGCTTCGAGTATCGACTTATCTAATTCCTTCGAAATACGTTCATCGTTAACAGACCCGGTAAAATCGCAAAAAATCGAACATGGCTGCAAATCCTAAGAGAGCCAAGACTGCAGCAACAGTTTCGAGGACTTCAGTCGTTATCACATGCAGTGTGGTGTTGCAGAACGGGTAAGTTGTGTGACATGAAAGCTGAGTTGGTAAATTCGCAGTTGTAAGGGATGAAGCAAAATGACGAGCATATATAATCTGTAAGCGGTTGTATGTGAGTAACTGTGAAGTCTCGATGAATGGAGAATAAGTATAAGCGAAAGAGCGAGAGAGAGAGAGAGAGAGAGAGAGTGAGATAGTTTGCAGTTTTTAGCTTTCGAACAAATTTAGTTCATACGGTGGTAGAGGCATAATAATATTGTATATTTTTAAACGATTGTAAATTCTACTACAATTAATTATATATTTAAAATCGTGAGCATCGTCAAAGTAATTACATGATAATATATTTCCATTATTTCTTTTTTTGTTAAAACTAATTTTAGAACTAATTTCGTAGAAGTTTTGAAATGTCTAAATTATTCGCTCTAGTTCTTATGTGATATAATATTTGTAATGCTTGTAACATGAAAGTACTATATTATGAGTTTAAACAGTAGTAATCGTAAAACTTACGAACATTGTCTAAATTGTTTTAAAAATGAAAGTTTAGGATGAAATATAGTTTCTTTGACTACTAATAAAATAATGAAGTTGGCAGATGTGCTTTGCTTTGTGTTCTCTTAAATTTCCGTTTATTTGGATTTTATATAATTCAGTGATATAATTCAATGAATTGTATCATCAAATTATGATTCATGAATGATTATTTAATATTTGTAAGCGTCGTTTATTAACTTATTTGTACTATTATAGTTATTTACTGGTAATAATGAATTTATGTAATGTACTTGCGTAGTTATATGAATGTTACGCAAATGAATAAATGAAGATGAAATTTTTGCTTTATTATTTATTATCCTATTATTGTGCATATTTCAAAGAAGCAATACTTTGTATTTAATGCAGAATGGTACGGTATTAATATTCTTTAAGCTTAATTAAGTACATTCGAGGTCATGTATCTGCTTACTTATAAAGAGTGAAAAAAGAAATCGAAATCTATTGAATTTACACTAATGCTTAAATAATATATTCTATAAATCGTTTGTAAAAATCGACCATTTAATTTTCAATTATAAATAATCGCGAAGCGCCAATTATAAACAAGTTTGTAAGTATGCATAAAGTTATATATTCCGTATGTATAATGTATGCAATATGTAAAGTTCTTCAGTTTACTTACAAATGTATGAGGCTTCATGTGTAATGAACTCTGTATTTTCGTTTTATCGCGAAACAGCTTCAGCGATTTATGCTAATACACGCGTACACACATTCCTAAAATCGATACTATTGAATGTAAATATAATTGACAGATGTTGAATAGGTCTCGAATCAGCAAAGGTATTTCAGTTCGTAAATAATTAAAGTCTATGTGTGGGTTCTGTCGCACCTTTCCTCAGTGACGTAATCAATCAACAAATCCAGGTGAAGTCAGGTGAAGTGCAAACCAGTCAACCGTACAAGGCTTGGAGTCGTAATGAGCTCCTGTCGAAACAAGCGTAAGCGTGGTTGCCGTACACTATCGAAGCCGGGATCCTGAAAATCGGAACACTTAACGATGTTAATGACGCCAACAATACATAACACACTGTAGCTCTGCTGGCTTGTGGTCTGTTTCACGGCCGAGTGGCTTCGCTTTCGACGTAACAGATGCGTTACACTCACAGCCAGTCACGAGGCTTTTGTAACCTAGGGATGTCCTTTAGAGATAAGTGTTTTTTCGAATTCTTATTCTTTACGAACAATAATACACAATATCGATACGTGACTTTTCGTCTCCAAGTTCATATTGCCTTTATAATCGTCTTTTGGAGTTTTACAGTGTATACACGAAGTAACACGTTTATTACTTATAAATATGATTTTGAGAAAACAAAAAACAATTTTAACTGCTAGCGATTTTTTATTATGTATATACAGAAAGAGAATGATAACAATTTGAAGATTCAGTCGTTTAATATTATTTCTGTTTTCAAATAAAATTTGCTTAACGAGTCAAGCAAGTTTAACTTTAAATATTTTATGTCGAGTTAAAAAATACAATATATTGCACACAATTTCAAAACTTGGAGAAAATGGATTTTAATAGAATTATTCCCCTAGAAGAACTAATATTCGTAACATGGAATTTGTACACATTGTTCACAGTATTACCTGCTTTGGAATAATAAGCTTTAACAAATAAATTCGCCATCCGCTTTAAAAAAAATATTTCACCTCAAATCTGCACAAAGGATAAGCGATAAAGAAAATCTTCATGAACGTTTAAGCAAGATGCCAAAAACCAGACTTTACAATTATTTACGCTTAAAATAGTCTCTACTTATTCATCCTAAGATTAATAAAATTGGGTCAAATATGAACTCGAATTAGAAATAATTTCATTTTCAATTATTAAATTATAATTATGCTTTTTCATGGATTAGGCGCGTAAACCGTAGAATAGAAACATACGCAACGTACAAGCTAAAGTTACAATGGCGTATTCAAAAAGAGATGCAGAGAGAAAGAGAGAGAGAGAGAGAGAGAGCGAGGGAGAGGAAAAATTGAAGAGAAGTTTGAGAGTTAGTAATGCATCAACGTTCCCAAGTAAACCAATCGACGGCCTTCTTTCATGAAATTAAATTAGAGTGAGATTATCTTTTGTTAGCGAATGAACTGAAATCGCTACGCTTTTGGCTTTCGACTTTCAAAAGAATCTTGTGTAAATTAATGTACTGATCGATTTAGTCCAATAAGACCTTTATAGCAAATAGAATTAATTTATCGTTAAAAGATTATCGTTTTCGAGAAATCGATTAAGCCATGTTCTAATATAAGAAAACCCATTTACAGTAATTAATAATAATTACTATCCTTAATGAAGTTAGTTGATTTAAATTTGTTTTTGATCATTTATTTGCACTTTTCTAAGTATAATGAAAAATTATGTAATTCATTAGTATCTACTTAGTTTTGATAAATAAATACAAACATAAATTATTATTTTTCATAGTTTTATTACATTGCCAAAAGAAAACATCATTAATATTCGTAATAAAATTTGTTTTAGGATAATGTTCTTTTGTAGAAAGGATTATGTAAAAGAATGCAACAGTCAAATAATCAATTCATCGAAAATTAAATACACGAGTACCATTTTTAAAGATGAACTACCGGAAATTATAATGTCTTCCAACGATCTCGATAGTACGAATAAATCTAATTTAAAATAAAATAATTATTTAGTAAATTAGAGTCTGTAATGAATAATAAAGAGGTTCGTATCGCAAATTAAAATAGCATCTTTAAAAATACATCACAATTCATATTTCTCTTGTGAACCCGAGCAATGAAAACAAGAGCCATGTTTACGAGGGCAATATAAATGCTGTTGAGAAACGCACCGCTACATCCGCACATATGTACATCATCTCCATTCCTCTTAGAAACAAAACACATTATCATCAGTGCGAACCTTATAAATTCGGTCCCCTTGCCTCTCGTTGCCGGCATTTTCGACCCTCATCCTGTCCCTTTTCATGTGGCAAGAGAAATTGAAATTCGCCTGACGATAAATTCGCGGCCGACGCGTCGTCCCGTTCCGCATGCACGCATTCCTTAGTTCTAGTGGAATGTCTCTCGATGTCAATTAATCTCTTTGATCTTGTGCGACTTTTACCTCGTTTCTCTCTTTCTTTATCTTTTTCCATTTTATTCCTACGCTTTATTTTCACCGGCAACAAGATCTCACTGTGCGCCGAGATGTCTGGAATGATTTTGTCAAAGATACGAGTAATGTAGCTTTATACCAATAAAATGTATATATATATATATATATATATATATATATATATATATATATATTCAATGCAAGGATTTACTGTTAAATATTATCAGAAGAATTAATATTTAACAAAGATGAAAAAGTGATTTATTGCGATTCAATCTGAATTCAAGGCAAATTAAACCGGAATATTGCAGCTAAAACTCAACTTAAAATCTTTAAAATTCCAAAGAAATGTAAAATCAAAAACTTCTTTTACAATTAGCCATCACTAGTTACTTTTCAATATATAAGATTTTAGCTTAGTATTATCCGAAAGAGAAGGCACTATCAAACTTATTAAATAGAATGTACCTGTTTTGCGAATTCGTATGTAGTAAGGACTTTATCAATACTTTAAATTCAATATATAATAAATAATTGAATTACATTAAAAACAGTATTTTTATATCTAATATTTAAATGTAATACAATTTATGATTGTAATATAATTGAAACAACGCCTTTTCGAGCAATTAATCATTACTTGAATAAAATACAGGTTTTCTAAAACATTTATACAATTCACCTACAAAAAACATAACATGTCACGCAATATCCCAATCAAGTTGTTCTAAAATAATTAAAATTGTGAAAGTAACTTGCGAATTTCCGTAATGCTTCGACATCGATTTTCTAGACAATCGTTCATTTGTTTCCTCTTGAGAGTTTGAAAATTAAATGTAAAACCTGTTATTATATTTTATCTTGCATGCTAGATTCTTTTTGTAAAAGATAGTAAAAGCGAAATAGAAGGTAAGTTGATAACTATTTGCCCATTGCAAGAAAAATTAGCTGTAGCATATAATTCTTATTTATAAGTTACTGCTTATGTTACTAAAATTAGTTTTACGTGCATTGATTAATACAAAAATCTACCTGAATTCTTTATGTAATTTAATTATATTTTCCTTTTATAATATTTAAAAATACAATTCTCTGCAAGAAAATATAAACACCTATGTATAATTATAAGTTATTTTAATATAATTAAGTGAGAATATTTTTAATTCGTAATTTTAAACAGAAATAATACGATTAATTAATTAGTTCAAAACGATCAATTAAAGCGTCATCAATATTGAAGTATCCATCGTTAAGTTGCAAAACTTGCAGAGGACTCGTGGAGTATACCTCTATGCGTTTCTTCAAAACGTTAACTGAATGTAATGCTTCTGTAGAATATAGTCATCAGTATTTAAAACATTATAGTTATTGTAAATGGAATAGTTTATTTATGAATATGTCCATGAAAATCTTGGTGCATTTTATAAATAATTCAAGAAATACGAAAACCCTCATTGCTACAATCCTTCTACATTACAGGTAGGATCGAGAAAGCCCTCAAGTGTACACCATTAAATATCGTTGATTGAGCCGTAAAATATTCCTCTGAAATATCGAAGTTAACGTATTCCTACAAATGCTTCGAATAAAAAAGGTAATTTCCGATGATCAGCGAAAAGTATTCGCTTTCTCACTCATGTCCGCGCGAAAATGTCGATCAGCACGATTTAGGCAAATACACGTGTACGAACATGATCACACAACAGGTTCGAAACAACCAGTTAATCGTTGCAATGTCGTTATGTTAATAGGGCGATGGTGCCCGAATGAAACGATAATTCCAGTGCAGGAGGTCGTCCTTAATGGTTCGGCTGTATAATTAGAAAACGAGGCTTTCGTGCAGGCGTATGTGCGTGTAAGGCTCGTATGTGCTCGTATGCACCTAGATGCACGCAAACGCAAGTACGAGCTCACAAGGGTTGAAGAGTAGGGGAATCGAGGTAATAGTGGTAACGTGTAAGGGACAAAGGGAGCAAGAGCCGAGCCTAATCAGCCGCGGGCTGTTTTTAAGTAAAGGAAAGACTTTGATTCCACGGCTGGTACTAGAAGCTGATGAGTGCCCGATGCGTCATGCGCGCTTCAAGAGGAATTCCTTTCGACTTTAATTATTAACCGATGATTTTTGAGCGGCGATTCAAGTATAGGCGGCTCAATAATACAAGAAAGTATTATTCGATCATTTAAATCATAGAAACAATCCAGCATTTGTTGGTAGTTGCTTTTTACTCAGTAACGGTTTGTCATTTCCATCGTCACTCTCTCATTTTTTATCTCCTTTTAACATCTATGTAATTTAATACTATGTAATTTAACCATTTAATTTAACACTATGTAATTTAACT
This sequence comes from Wiebesia pumilae, assembly GCA_018907045.1. Lineage (NCBI taxonomy): Eukaryota > Metazoa > Arthropoda > Insecta > Hymenoptera > Agaonidae > Wiebesia > Wiebesia pumilae. The sequence continues at coordinate 643,287 of JACCHZ010000149.1, read as the reverse complement.
ATGTAATTTAACCATTTAATTTAACTATATAATTTAACCATTTAATTTAACACTTTGTAATTTAACTATGTAATTTAACTATTTAATTTAACACTATGTAATTTAATCATTTAATTTAATACTATGTAATTAAACTATGTAATTTATTTAAATTATGTAGTTTAACTATGTAATTTAAATTATGTAATTTAACTATGTAATTTAAATTATGTAATTTAACCATGTAATTTAAATTATGTAATTTAACCATGTAATTTAAATTATGTAATTTAACTATGTAATTTAAATTATGTAATTTAACTATGTAATTTAAATTATGTAATTTAACTATGTAATTTAAATTATGTAATTTAACACCAAGTTACATTTTTGAATATTTTCTGATAAATAAAATATTAGTAGAGGATACAAAATTTAAAACGTCTCTCATTCCAAAACATTATACTAGGTCACAAAGTTATTACTACTTTTTTTAATATCCAGATATATAGCATCACTTTCTTATATGAAGATGATAAATTTTTATTATTACATTTATCTATATTGTGATACATGCACTGAGAAACAGAAAATTGCAATACTCGTTTAGATACTGATTAAGGACTCAACTAGCAAATGGAAGTATTGAGAAAAATGTGAATGCGTGAAGGGATTAACCTTATTTCAAACTTACCAAAGTCGTGCTCGCTCTTCTTAGTCTTATCTCATTCATTATCTACTTTGAAAAGCATTCTTCGACGGTGGTCTGGCTAATATAAATTCTCGTGTGCTTCTATCTCTACGGCTCACAGCCTCGCGTCGCGCTCGATATTCGAGGGCTCGTTCAACTTTTTCGCAAGTCGCACTCCAAACTACGCGCAAAAAGCGCAGGGAATAGCGCCGCCGATGGTGGCTCCAGTAGTCTAGTCGTAACGGCGCACTTGACATCCATCAATCCGCGGTTGGATCAAGAAATTCGGAGACACCGACTAGAGATTTCGAGCCTGTGGGTGTAAGTGAGACAGTACAGAAGGAGCAAAGCAAACTCAGGAAAAGTGCAATAATCCTTCGATTCTTGGGGTGGGACGTCTGTCCGTCTGCCCCTTTCACGACCCCTCGACTTTCACCCTGTCACTTCCGATCGACTTTCGTTTGTTTTCATAAATCCAATTTCCCGCGTGCGAGCACACACCGTTAAAGAAGAAGAGGGAGAAAAAGGAGTAGGCATTACATGCGAAAGACATTGGAATCGGGGTGTGAGTGTGTGTGTGTGTGCATGAAGAACGGCAGAAAAATCGGTAATGCCCGGGACGTAAAAATAAACATACTTAGATGCGAAGGCTCCGACGCAGCTGTTTCTTATGCTTAAAGAATCAAATAACGATATTAAATTATTTGATTTATAAGATTTAAGGTGACTATTTATTCCTGGAATCTTGGTTTTGAATGAACTGTCAACTGAATTAGGCAATCAGTCGTTTACGTTTATAAAAATAATTAACAATTCTATATTTATTTGGTTAAAGTACGGTACGTATTTAATTAAGTAATCAATACGTGACATAATATACGTGATACAGTGCAATGCTTTTAAACGCATTGTGAAATTCATATGAAAAGGGACCCGTAATTAACGAAGCCTATGACGAAAACATATGTTTAAACTCTTTTTGAATCAGTTGTCGCTTACAAACTCTTTCCAATCAGATAATAATTGACAATTTGTGTTTCATTGAATCTAAACAATAGACCACCCAATGAGTTCGTTCCGTCGTTCGACTCCCGGATTACGAAACAACGTTAAAACGGAGACACGTGTCACCTAGCTGGGGCCTAAGCAAAAGAAGAAGACAAGAATGGTTGTCCCTATAATACAGTAATCACGAAAGGGGTTACGTCGCGGCGCCGCGCGGAAATGACGGCGCGTTCACGCAACTTGAGACAAGATAGCCGTGAAAGGTGTAGGCGCGCGTGCCTGTCGAACGCGGAACTGGGGGAGAAAAGAAACGAGGGTGCCTGAACAGAAAGGGAGAGAGCCGTTGTACGTATATAAAAGTACTACTTCCGGTCTGGTAGCCGTCCTGGCGCCTGTCGAATGCGATCTGTGTGTGTGTTTATGTGTGTAACCCTCTGTACTTATGCTCTCTGCTTGACATTCTACTCCTTGCTTTCCCTAGATACAAGCAACTCGTTCAACAACTCACTCTCTGGACTTTCTAGACTTCTGCCTTAGTTCTTCATCGGATTATTATTTTCGCAATAAAATCTAACTTTTTTTTATTATATTTTCAAAGGATAATTTATTCTTCTGAGTATCAAAGTGTAGACTGGTACGCGAACGGTGTTTATAAAGAAATCTAAAAATGTTTGTTCAGACAATACTGTACAAGAATGTATTTCTGAACTAAAATAATTATTATACTACTTGTATTTTTCAATTTGATATAAAACTATTAGGATAACAATAAATATAACTGAATAGCGAATTTTATTCGTTAGAAGAATTTTACAGATTTTAAAACGAAAATATCATTTGAATGTTAAATAACGTATTTTTCCATATACTAGAGATTTCCTGAATGCAGATAAAGATGTAAGTGCACACTTAGAAACTTATTAGCGTGAAGAATTCTAACAAAGAATAAAATTTGCAATTATTTATGCGAACAAGGAGTTCATAGATAGTAAAGTAATTAGAAAATAAATTTAAGAGACAAGTCGCAACTCGATCAGTACCTATCGTACTCTCGCTTACTCCTAATATTAAACTTATTGAAGGAGCACCATGAAATGCGAAAATATTCCACAAGATACCAGGAAAGATTGAGACGGTTTAATGAGGGTGGAACCAGTCTTTATATCGCACTGCATTGATTAACCGCAGTGAGAAAGGTCATTTAGATATATTTTTTGAAAAAGAAGTAATTTTTAAATTACCTCGATATAAACGCAAATGATTAAAATAAATACCAATATAAAGATTAATTCATTCGCGAAACAATTGTTCGCAACAATATTAACTTCATTCTATTTTTTTCTTCTATAATCCCTAAAATGTTTGTAATTCTAAAATCTTTCTCTTGTATGTTTATGCGCCTTGAAAGAGGTGAAAATACTTCCGGTCATGGGTGGTGTAACAATGCTGCAGAGCGTTGTTCGAGCTTTTGGCCCTTAGCCCGTGTCAAAAGGGAATTGAGAATTTCTGCATGGCTGTAATGTATAATCGCGTGCATATACATGCGGGAAAAATGAAGAATACGTACGCAGGCTTTTGCAGAATTTAATTTCTAAGTAGAGTCTTTTTACAATTGATTTTTTATAATTTTGCAAATTTTCTTGTATTCATGGTTATGCGTATAATTATTAGCTATCAAAGTACGTAATTATTTAGAACCATTTTCGTTGCGAAACTCCTGTAACAAATAGTGATTTACATTTAAGCTATGAAGCTTTAATAATTGCAGTGGAATTTTTAATTTATTATAGTTTTTGGTAAATTGCTAGGAAATTTATATTCTATATAAATGTACTGATAGAATATATAATATTCTATCAGTTCAATCAGGTCAATGATTGGCTAGTGAAGAATACAGATTTGTTCACGTGTTGTACAAGAAAAGAAGAAGTAAACGTTGGACGCGATGTCTAAATGATAGAGTCGATTTCGAGGGCTTGAGAAACTCGAATTAAATAAATTGGAATGTCTAAATTTGCTCGTTCGCTCACGAGGGGTAGAAAAATAAAGGGACCCTTTAAGTCACCCATCCCTTAATCAACTTGCTCAAAAACTTTCCCTGTCTCTCATTGCGTTTGCAACATCCAACTTTTTCTCCCGCTACCGCCAAAAAAATCACTTTATCGATAAAGGGCCGCGAGCGAGTAAAACTTTGGTACAAGAGGAAAAAAAGAAGAAAGTTAGGCGTTTTCTTCACCAACGTTCTTCCATAAGTAAGTCGTTTTAAACTTTCGATGCTGCGACTGCGAGTTCGAGTCTCTTTCTTTCTTTATCCTGGACCTACAAAGTCTTCTAACATACTTTTCTGTCAAATTGATAGCTGGAAGTGTTATACTGCGCTCGTCTTACATGTTTTATGGAAAGTTCGTGCTCGAGTAAGACGCATACATGCATTATATGGAGGCGCTGCTGGCGAACAAAAATTTAGTTGTTTGTAGGACATAATGGAGAAAACTGAAAAAGGGAATATCCCTTTCACAAATGTTTATGTATCTCTTTTCCTGATTTTCTTGCGCGAGTTAAAGTTTTTCTGTTAGAATGTAACACGATTTTCAAATAAATTTTTTAAAAAAATGACTCGATATAATTTTTTCTTATTTTCGAGATTAATTAAAGGAAACTCAATCAGCTTAGATTAATTTGTACATGTTTATTATTGAGTATACAATTTTTTCATTCGACAGAAATTTTAATCTCCATTATCAAATTCAATAATACGTAGCTCTTAAATACATATTAACTTAATACTAAAAAGTTCCGGTTTTGTTCAAGTAATCATTGTAAACTGTGCCATTATATCTCAAATACCTCTTACTGAACTAGCAAAAAGTTCAAAGACCAACGAAGGAGAGACGCCATTTGTCAAAGCTGAGAGAAACTTCACTCTTGTTTTTCCATGTGCTGCACACGCCTCCTTCTCGCTTCGGTACGAGAAACGACTAAGTAATTTCACAATTTTAGTCTCTCTCTCTCTCTCTCTCTCTCTCTCTCTCTCTCTTTCTCCCTTTTCTTCCAAGTTGAGATTTTCGCGTAATTACGCGAAAACGGAAATGATTTTACCTAAGAGGAAATTATATTATTCCTTCTAGCGAACGAACTAGGAAGGAGAGTTTAATCTTTAAGTGACTTGCGATTTATGCTTTAATATCGTGTGTTAATAAGGACCGGCGCACTCTGATACAGCCTTTTTTGTGATCGATTCGAAGTAAGTGAACGTGTAGCTATGTATACGATAGGAGGAAGAGAGTAAAAACGAGAGAAATATGATCAGGGAGCAAATAGAACAGTAGTAAAGGCGTGGAATATTATGAATGTACCTTCAGGAAAAGGTATTCCACGTGAATAAATAGAAAATAATGCGATTTTGAAAGTATAATGAAATTTTTTGTACCTTCTCTATTTAATTCGAAGGTTACAACATGAAAAATTTTAAACCAAGTATTTTCTTTCATAATGTTTATTTATTAATTATTTAATACCTTGGAGTCATTAGAAGATTTTTTTATACTCTAAAAGTATAAGTATAAGCGAAGATGTTGCGATCTTTAAAAAATTAATGAAAAATTTTTAATAAAATATCATACAAATTATTGTTTATTTAATTTGTTAATCAAATATTTATAATATTAAAAAGTAGAAAAAGAGCAGTTTTTACACAAACCTAAGAGAAATGAACATTGGAAGAATACGAGAAAAAGGGATGAAAAGAAATTTATGAAGAATCATAGGGCGAAATCGGCAGTTGTAATTAATTTGTATTTTACGCAGTGATTCGCTCCAAATGTATGAAAAGAATGAAGCAAACATTCCCTTTTCTCTCTGCATGATTAGCTTCTATCTCTGTCTATTTATCTATTTCCTTTATTTCTTTATCTATTTATCCCACTCTCGCAAAATGCACTGAAAAAGACATGGAGTATCCGTCAGTCGTTGATAATAATTAGCTGGAGACCATAATAAAGAATAGGGATGTGAGATCGAATTTAGACCCTCGCGAAGAGATAGAAAACCTTACGATGAGAATTTACAATCGCGGTCCACGCTGATTACGTTTTCTTGATTTATCGAGAACTGCTCAACTCGAGGGATTGCTGACATGATTGCAAGTCTGAGTACACTCGTTGATCTATAAGATCCTAATTTTGCAGAAGATATTAACGGAAAAATATATATAAATGTGCTTCTTCAGAGAAAATATCTATTTAAAGTTAAACTTTCTTGTTTTCTCTTGCTACTTCTGCAAGCATATTCTTTTTTTTTGAAGAATATGCATTTATATTTTAAGCATTACTTTAAATTTTAGCGCAGATAATTGCCAATTTTTAATCATAGTTTGCGATAATTAAATTTTATTTTTGATATGAAATTTCAATTGTGCATTTCACAATTTGCGTTAAATACAAAGAAAAATATTCGAAAAAGTTCTGAGAAATCAGATGAATTAAAAAACTCAGAATTTTTCTACAATTGATTGTGACCCTGTTCAGAGTGAAAAGTAATCCTTCTGTAGTACTGTAATCGAAAGATGCGAGAAAAAAATTTCTAATCGCGGTAGACTAACCTTAAAAAACATTAAATTTCTAGTAATTGCACGTTTTGAGAAATTCTCAAGCTCGTTGCTACAAGAATAGTTGCAGTTGAAGAAAATTAAATCGTAAAGGATTTAAATATAAGCTATTTATTCAAGTTTCCAATCACAATAATCCATGATATAATTATTTTATCTTATAGCTGATCTTATCTACTATGGTCTATTAGTTTGTAATATAAATTCTGTTTGATATCAAGTGTAGCCGATAAGAATTGGATACCATGATTAATTTGGATAATTTTAAAATTTAATGGTAGAATTTTGTAAATTGTTAAGACGTGCTTAAACGATAAGAAGAAAAGATGAAAATGAATCGAATCTTCGGTAATATTGGCGATGTTCGTATTTATCTCGCGCATTCATGGATCTCAAATCATGTAAATCTTGTGCATTTTAACGTGCACCTGCAGTAACGAGAAAAATATTTTAAAAATATATGAAAAGTGTAATGTTAACCTTTTATGTACCACGAGTAGTAAACAATAATACGTGTAAGAAACCGCTTAAGGCGGTAATACAAGTAGAAGTTAGAAAAATAAGCAGCACAGTTATTTTCATCAGGTCTAGCATTTTTCAACACTCACACGGGCTATTTTCATGCTCAGTTCGTAAACATTCGCGTGTTTCCTTTAACCTCTTCAGCATAGGCTTGTGATTTCTTTGTTACTTTCGTACTTGTCGCCTAATTCTTTACCTTAGGTTTTGCACGCTTACACGTTAACGGTCACACGCGAAAAGGAAGAGTCGGCGGGTGGGGAATTGAGGGAAAGAGTTCGCCGGCAGAGGCTTCGATCCCGTATTTATAGACATCCTGGAAAAGAAGAAGTAGAAGAAGAAGCGGTGAGGAGAAGACGGTAAGTTATGCGATGTTTGCCCGCCCCAGCCACTCATTCCTCGTCCATAACTCTCCCAGCAGTGACAGTCCACGAACGGAAGGGTGTGCGCTGTCTCTATTTCTTCTTCTTTTTCGTTTGCCTTTTCCCTACTCCGGAGAGAGTAGAGCAGCGTTGCGCAAGGAAATTGAATGCTCTCTCGCCCTCCACTCGCGTCACTGTCAAATTGATAACCGCGTGCCGACTTTTTTTTACTGCGGCTCCGTTATATACAGTTTCGCTTCCTTCCTTTCTGTGTCATTCTTGATTTCGGTGAACGTGTGCGCGGGCAGGCAAGAGACTCCTATTTCCATATATCTGTACCAAGAAAAACTCTCCCTTGTAGTGTAGAAGTTTTTATTTTTTAAAAGATGACGTTGGGAACCTGGATATAATAAGACTGTTAGGTGGCAGAGACGATGAATTCATTATACTTGAGAAACATAGGCTTTCTGATTTGACAAGTTCTTTAGACACTTATTTAATTTTCTATAGAATCAAGTATTTATTGGAAAGCTGAAAATAAAAGCGATAGTATACTAACAGCTTCGCAATATCCTTTCATCCTTAGAGGGTAAACAAATATTTTAAATTGTCTCATCTTTAGGATATTAGACTAGTATCGACTAGTATCCCTTTTTCGGTTTCACATTCTTTTTACTTATCGATAGATGTATTATTTGAACTTTGATTAATTAAGCAATACTATAATAATACGAGCAGGCTATAAATAAGTGAAACGAACGATGAAAATTTGAATTATAATATATGGATTTCGTGTATTCTAAATTATACTATTTATTTTTATTCAGACAGGAAAGGAGAAATGATTTTTATAATTTGTAGGGAAATTTAACTTTGACAATTTTGTATTATGGAAATTGGCAATAAATTAGGAGAATGAAACAGGGATTAAGTAATATAGTTTAATAATTAATTAGAAGTAAAAATTAGAACAAAAATTAAATTAAGCGCACGTTTTGACCTGAATTATTTGGCTGACTTGACAGTAATGTAGCTGAAAATTCTTGTAAGTAATTCTCGTCTATACAGGATAATATATTGAAGTACATATACATAGACAAGAAGTGATAAATCAAGTAAGTGAAGAAAGATCAGCTTCTATTTCGCCTCACCAAGAGGTGATTAAAATTTGTCAGATTCCGTAATTGGACCAATGAATATGTTATAGACATTGAAAAAATAAATTTAATTCTTAAAAGTTAAATAATGTACATATATGTATTAAAATTAAACTAGTGCATTTATTATCTTTAAGTGTTTATGGTCCTAAGTAACCAATAATACTAATGCATATCGGTATAATGTTTCTTATATCTAAAATAATTGCATAAATATTAATAACTACATGTTAAATGCAAGAGCGCGAAGGCTTATAAAACCTTGTAGCAAATGGAAAATCGATTTTTCAAAAAGTCTTAGATGCCACGTAATTGAGTATATTCCCTAAAAGCAAGTCCACTTGAACTCCCAGTCTATAAAAGATTGCGAAGCGCGTAACTGAGAAAGAAAAAGGAAAAAGAGAAGGAAGGCGTAAGGGATTGAGATGGCAAAGGTATGTAACGAACGTGTATCTTTTGCAAATGGTGTGCGGCTGATGCGAGCAAGTGCGCAAATACGTAGCCGACGGCCGGTCCGGAAGTGCTTCGTGCGCAACCGCGTGTATGTGTGCGTAGCGGAGTCGCTGCTATGGGCATTCGATGCTCATAAACTCAACGGCGCGTGTATGTGTGCGTGCATAACCCACGCTAATACGAACGTGCAACCCCATCAAAATGCTTTATTGGTATTTTTGTTTTTCCATGTAGGATCGCGCAGGCGGCAATCTTTTGCCTTTGGGGATGTGTGTACGCGGGTTTTTACATAACACTGGGCATTTTTTCATCCATATGCTCGTGTGAATTATTCATGTGTTCGTGCCATGTACCGGCGAACAGGCGAAAGTATTTACTTAAATAGCTTTGGAGAAATTATGTGTCTGTGGCTGTACATATGTGCATGTACTTAGAAGACTGCTTTGTATTATAGAATATCAGATTTTTACTTTATGATTATTACAAATAATACTTTATGATTATTCTATTAATACGTCTATTAAGTGGCTGAATTTAAATATCAAGATTTGGAAGCTTTTTTCTTTCATATACTTTTATTCGTTATGTTCCTTTAACGCTATTCTAAGGCAATATTTATAGATTAAAAATTGATTATACAATACAAAATTTTCTTATTGCTTCTTTTTCTATTTAAATGCATATATTCTATTTTTCAATGAATGATGTTAATAAAGCGTTTATAATTTATCAATGTATAATCCGTTCAATAAATGCATAGTATCATAATCCATTTTAATACATACACTTAAAAGTATTGTTTTTTCGAGCAGCCAGAAGTTCTTAATCTTCTTGAATTATAGTACAAAGTTCTAAAGTATGAAGCATAGAAAGTTTTAATGTAGGGATAAAAGAATGCCTTTTGCAGAAACTTTGACATTTTAAAAAGGTATTTGTAAATATTATTATTTATTTTTTCATTTTTGTGCCAGATCTAGCGATTATTACTTAACAATTCTCATTAAAACGTTAGAATAATTCTTACGTTCTTGCACAGCGTGTATGAATGATCAATATGCGCGCCTAAGAAAATATTTATGTGACACACTTACGTAATCTGTGAATTCTAGGCTTCATCAGTTGGTAGAATTGCAAAATGGATCCTAACCACAAAAGAACAAAATATACGTTGAAGCTTTGAACGACTATAATTCCCCTTTTTGCCGTACATTACGTCCTTTTAATAAGTAGAAATACCGGACATATTGGTTTCGCATAATTTCGAGCTCCAGGCACGCGTGGGATGCAGTAAAAGTAAACAAATTCCTGATCGACTTTTATATGCGTGAGCAAGGCACAGCGGCCAAACAAAGGCTCGCATAGTCGCGGTTTCTGAAGCGAGAAAAGGAACAAAAGTACGAACGAACGACCGCGAACTCACGAATTTTTTCCCCACGTTCGTGTACACATATATAAGGTTTCTTGCGGCGGTAGCGTTATTCAGAGTCGCCCTAAGCACGGATGCGTGAAACAAGTTTTGACGCTGCATGGCCATAAAAAATATGCCGCGAAACAGGGAAGCTTGAGGTGCAAGGAAAGGGAGAAAAATATGAGGAACGCGTTGCCGCGTCGCGTTCCTTCGTATTCTTCATGTCTCAGGGTGAGCTTTAGACGTGCGCCATTAATCAGAGCCGGTAATTTTCTTGATATCGAAACTACGCCAGCGCCACGCGTAACAGCCGTCGGTCGGAGTAGAAAGCCAAGGGTGAAGGGGAAACCTGTGTGAAAAATTATTCCATAGTTCCTTCCATTATTTTTACTTGGATTGTGGCGGAGTTTACGAAACGGATTATTGTTGTTGTGGTGAGAGAGTGGATATATATATATATATATATATATATATATATATTACTTCATAATCGTTATTGCGCTCGTTTATTTTTTATTCAAGAAGGGATCATTTTAAAATATTGTTGTATTAGTTATCGCATAAATTTATCTGGAAATTATGTACATTGAATATTAATGCAGTTTGTTAAAAAGTTGAATTAACTTTTAAAGAAATTACACCTGCAATTCTAAAAATTTTTCTCTGAGCAGCATGATCTAAGATACGTCATTATTCACTTACAGAAATTATTTGTAATAATAAAGGAAATTATCATTTTTTTGAACATTCTAGCAGTTAATTAAAGTTTTATGCGATTAGATACTTTATGTCTTTCTAAATTTCATGCAAAAAGTCAAGTATGTAAGTAGCATACATTTATACATTTTCAGAAATGGTAAAATGTTTATTATTTTTCTATATTTACGTAGTTACTATAAGTAATAATGAAAGTTTATTTAGAAATTTCTTATATACATTGATATCATTTTATTATTAAAATATAATACAATTTTTCAAAATTTAACAATATTAAAACACGATTATTATATTATATTATTTTATTATGACAAACACATTATACTTTTCGTAAATCAAGTATTATCTTCGTTGATAATTTCTAACCGATGGAGTGCATGAGTGAATTTATTTTGAGCTAATTGAGACTTTATGGTATCCAGTTATAGATTTAGTATCCGTTTAAAGTTGCAGCTCATTTTGTATGTTAGTTTAGTTAAAAGTAGGAGCCGAAGTACGCAGGGAAGTTATTTTTGGAAAGTAAAGTGTAACGCTGCAGATCACGCATTGTCTGTGCAATGCCAAAATATATCACATTTTAAAATGAATGGACCTTCCTACCTCAAAATTTTATTTTATTCATGAAATTTCTATTATCTTTAATCCTTTGCCTGTTATGTTATACAGTTTTTTGATAAAATTATATACGTTGAAAGTTACGTAAGCCGTTACTGTCAGTTGATGTCCTTTATAAATTTTTTTCCCGCGTAAACTTTTTGAGTATATTTGTTAAAATGCAAAAATAAAAGAAGCCGCAATTCCGATTTAAATTAATCGCTCGGTGACGTGTTTCTTAGTTCAATTAATTTTTCTTAATATTTGTAATTAATTAAACTCATATTTTCCCTCGAAATACTTTTTCTTTATTCTTCGATCGAACAATTTAATTTACATCAATATACATTTAAAAATGATGTAGCTGCATATTATAAAAAGCAGTAAACGTACGAAATTGAATTATGTAATAATCAACGACGTACCATAATAATTCCAAAGTACCTTATCTTTAAATTCTTCATCGTCAGTTTGCTTCCCCGAGCAAGAAACTTATTTCATTACATTACGTAGTCGATTCAATTAACCAGACAAGCTCGATAAAAATAGAAGAAGCTGTGCATGAAAAAAGTAAAACAGGAGTATTGACGTAAAAAATTTATCAGTCTCCTTCCTATACGCGCGGTATCGTGGCGTTATCGCGTGCGCATAGTGAAAAAATCATCCCCACTAATTAAAAGGTGCGTGTGTTTTCATTCTGACTATACCTGTATTTTTTCGCTTGTTCTAGCACAATGCACCGCTCCTCTGGGAATGGCGTCCGGAGCGATTCCTGATGCTGACATCACTGCCAGTTCCAGCTTCGATAGCGGTAACGTAGGCCCTCATCAAGGACGGTTCGTATCTCTTTCTCGCTACGTACTACATCGTTCTCTTTTTTCTGTCGAGAATTTTTTTCGCTAGGCGGGAACGTCTACTTCAAAAGAGCGTAATTTTTATTTAAACGTGTTCCTTCGATTTTTTTTCTTTCAACTATGTCGATCACTATCATTGCATTCAAGGAAAAGGGTTGGCGCACAATAGTAGCGTGCGAGGAAACCTAAATCTTCGTAAATCACCAAAAATCAGGCGAAATTCGCGAGAAGTCGTCTTACGTTTGAGAAAAGGTGCTCGTTGAGAAATGAAAAAAGTAAAAAAAATAATACAATGTACACATTTGTATGGTTAAATGAAAATTGTACAAAGGAGTGTAATGCTCAAAAAATAGTGAACGGCGGTTTTGTATGAAAATTTGAAGGTGCAAGGAGAAGAAAAATGAAAAGTGGAAATTTATTTGAGTCTAAGACGATAAGTTACACTTTTAGTGAAATCATTCTTAATTAGAAAAGTAATCAAACACTAAAATATTTTGATACACGAAATTTAATTCTTGGCTGATTTATTATATCATATATTTAATGATTTCGTCTATTTCCATACAAATTCTCTTTTTCGTTAAAATTTAGGAATACATATCAATAACGTAACTATATTTTATAACGTAAAGAAATAATCCTTTGAATTTAATTAAATGTTAAGTATGAAAAATAAATTATTCGATATGGCAGGAGAAGAAGCGTATAAAATCTAAGTTTAGGGCATACGTGTTATTTTTGAAATTTTCAAATAGCAGCTATTCGTGTAATTCTTAAGTTAACGCGTTAAAGAGTCTTAGGTAGTTTTCAAGATCGAGAATGCGATTATTAGCAGATATAATTGAAAAGATAGCATTTGCAATTAATTTGTACAGAATTTCTTCAGTATAACGAAATCCTTCAACTGTATATGTAATGAACCAAGGAAACGTTCAGAAGATAAAAAAGGACAGGATAGGGCAAAGAGAAAAAAGCAAAAAGACCGAAACATGCGAGACAGAATATGTTTGGAAAAATGCGTAAGCGATAGCTTACGAGGCTGTAGATTTTCTAAACATCGAGCTACCTAGGCTGTCACGAAGGTGCGGTAGGAAAAAATGCAGCTAGATCAACAACTATAAAACATTCACGTGATATTCGCTCTCCACCGACGGGCATATCTTCTTCTACAGGATGTTTATTACGTCAATATACCTAGTACGAGATGCGAGTATCTAACTTTATGGAACTTATGTGGACTGAACCTCGTGGATATAATTTTCTCACATGTAACGAAAATCTGTCGTAGAATTTTTCAATTACATAATACCTATATAAGCGCTTAGCTTCCATATACGTGAAAGTCTGAAGTGAAAAGGCAATTATAACTTAACTCGAACTTCTTGATAATAAAAAATGTTATTTTAGCTTCAATAAAGTTTATTGATAAATTCATGAGAGGGAGATTTCATTGTTATGTCATTAATTTTATAGTTTATAAACATCTTATTAGCTATTTTTAAATAAAATGTATTTATGATTAAAAAATTAAGATAAATATGTTTTACAAAATGTCTCGTGTAGTAAGTAAAGATTATTCACGTAATGGTTGGCTATTAAATTCTTTTTTATATACACAGTAGCAAGAAGCTTTCAAAGTCTGGCCATCTGGCATTTGTCACGAAGTCCAATTCTGTCAAATCACGAATCATAAACTAGCTTTTATTTGTGTACTTATGTTGTAGGTTTGACATACTTCAAAAAAGTATATAAATTCGCTTTTGTACGAGTAGTACTGATAAAAGTTCTAAATTTGTTCTTGTATATAAAGATACTATTGTGTAATTCAAATAAGGAAAATCATTAAATATAAATTGCACAACTAAGTGTCTTTATATAAAAGATATTTATGTTGAATTAACGTGGCTTATGTGATGGATTAAAGCTTACAAATCTATCTCAATGTTACCAACAATTATACAATTCATTTCAGAATTCAAATGTTAAATTAACAGAATAATAAAAAGAAAATTTATTTTTAAAAAGTGTTAAAAAGGTAGACATATCTTTAATCAGGATACGTTCATTTTTATTATAAATTTGTAAATTATTTGATTAAAATTTTGAACATGATATAATATAAATCTAATAACATAAGAAAGTGCTGTAGTAAGAAGTACGTTCAAACGATTCTTTCGACGTTATTTCGTAGAAGATCCTTTATAAAATAATAGTTATACATTTTTATAAATAAACACCACTAAACTCTTTTGCAATTATAATATTTTTAAATTAATCTATTGAATAGGCTTCAGAAAATTTTCTATTACAATTCAGGTAGAGAATTGACTTTCTAAATTTTCGAGTAATGTAAAATAAAGAATTGCAAACTAGTTCTGACGGACAAAATAAATCGACACTCTAGGGTATAAAAACAAAATCCGAAGCCAAGGCCGTTGAAACGTGAACGACCAAGAACCCGGATACTAGTATCGCGAAAAGCACTTGACATCGCGCATTCGTAAGCCCTCGATCTTCGTCCAAGAGCAAGGATTATGGACTGTTCGCTTGGCCTCAAGTACGTGGCTTCAGTTTCGCTCCTTCATATACGGGACACTGAGCGGGTCTCGTTCTCTTGGCCGTTAGTGCAGAAAGCTCCACTGCAATTACGGTTGCGGCATAATTATCCTGATCGAACGAGCAACCTTGATGACGTATGCCCCCGCGTTCCTGATGTATTGCGCGGGCGGTCCACGGGTTGTTGCGCGCGATTATCGAATACGAGGCCTCGCTTTTGACAAATTGTTTCTGGCTAAGTGTTGCGGCGCGCGGATTTTTGCGAAATTGCCTCGTTGCTCTTGGCGGAGGAGACACTCGTTGGGCTCTTTTTTCAACCTTATTGCTACGTTTTAAAGTACCGGAGTGTACTAACTTGTTTCTTTCTTCATAAATGTTAATCATAAATTTTCTTTTTACAAATATGGGTGCTGTTGAATTTTGTACACAATGTTTTCATTAGGCATTAATTTAGTTGCCTATCGGCAATATATAATATAATAATTATATAATATTGTATGTGAGCAATAAGAATTAGCGAAAATATTTTATCAACCAAAAGAGAGCGCTTTTAACTATACTAAAATAATTATCATTTCGTTAGAATCGTTCCAGACTTATGAAAAGTATGAAAATTTGTTAGTTCCTTTTCGAGCGGTATTTTTATTTAAATAATATTTTATAAATTATAAAGAGTTTTCTTTGATATTTCTTTCAGAAAATTTTTTATATTCTACGATCGGATTTCCGTTTGTTTTGCTACTAAACTTTTTACAATATAAAACTAAATTTTTCTCTACAAAACTACATTTTCTAATCTGAAATACGTAAAGTTTCAGAAGAAGCTGCAATTGTTTTTGGAACGTAAAAAATCATAAAGGTAAAAGTGTTTTTTCAATCAACTATTAGATAAAATACAATGCCCATCTCAGTTTGTCAATTTAAAAATTGATTCTCCCCTTCTTCGCTTTTCCTCCTTTTTTTATAACCTTTCTCTCTCGTTAGCGTTGATTCACTGTGAAAAAGAAAGACATACTCGTCTTCCGCAATGAAAAGATGAGTCGAAGTCGTCGCGGCGAAAGGGACTGTTTCACTGTGTTGCAAAGTACGGCGGTACTCATGAAGTGTCAGAAGCTAAATTACGCTATGGTCTGTGTTGACGGCCATAGCAAGCCGTAAAGTGTGTAACTCACGAAACGCTCTCCCTTTAGAATCAGGGATCATCCCCTTCTTTGTCTTTTTCCCTCTCTATGCAATACCAATATTCTAACTCTTTGAGGCTTTTCTCTGTCCTGCTTCCTCGCTATCTCTCGCTTGTCTTCGCGGCTAGAGAGACGGTGACGTTCTTACGACGCGTCATAACTCATAGCCTATTAAGAGGAGGTTCCTCTTTTGGCCGTAACCTGGCACGCTTTCATACTATCTGGGCATCAAAGACATTCCATACTCGCGGTTCATCGATAAATCTCGAATGTACCGAGAGACAAACACGATGAAAAAATAAGAATAGCTGTCCATGATTAGAATTACATTGCGTACATTCTGATTATCATAATGTCAATTCATTCAAGATCATAACAAAAAGAAACTTTCGAACAAATACAGTCATGTCTTTGATATTCAAAATCAGTTGTCGTACTGTTAGTTTAAAATTTACTATTTACTCAAGTAATTCAAGTTCTCACTGCCTATTTAATAAGTTTTAATTTCGATTTTCTCTTATATTGATAATTTTAAGTGCTGTTCTTTCTACAAATGAAGAATAAATTCTTTTCATAATCGTTAGAGCTAATCCACGATAGATATTTTATTCTACATAATAGAGAAACTTGATAAGTGAAAATAAATGAGCGAATTTCTTTTATAATAATTTTTAAAAACTTAAAAATCAAGAACGTCTCTTGATTGCGAATTAAATTTCGAGTATTTCGTTCCTATCGATAAGTTACATGGCCGACTATGAAGAAACGAAATAGGTAGTAATTAGAGGCAGAAGAGAAAGTGAATTACACTGTGTCGAGAACGAGACAAAGATGGTATACATGCGCGAATGCTTAGTCAAAGCAAGGCGAAGAAAAGACAGACTAGAAGGAAGAACAACGAAACGCATTGAGACGTATAAAGCAGACGAATGAAATTAGAATAAAGATATGATGCAGAGAACTGGCAAAAGAACGAAAGTGCAAAGTCTCGAGTGAACTTAAACTCAAACTGTAGGCGATAGCGCATCGGTAGAGGCACACGTATAACTATAACATGATTTTCAGTGTGTGTTTGATATCACCGGGAATATAGAAGTGGTATTTCTTGGTTGCTGTATTTTTACTAAAACGCACCGCAAAATACGATCGAGTCGGATATTCAAGCGGGAAATGACAAAAATTGCGTCTGACCGAGATTCTCATATGGATTTCGAGCTTTGTTTGTCTACTCTTATTTAGCTGACGCCTCTTTCCTATGTCTTTCTTCGTATTCTTTTCTCATTCTACGGGTTCATTTATTTTCTCATTTGCAAATACTTGCAAATGGAGCTGTGTCATCTTAATTGGGTCATATTAGCTTATGCGTTCGTAAGTTTTAAGCAGAATTCTATGTTGATTACACCATTATAAATTACGTTGTAATATCCTCGTGATATTATCAAGTCAACACTTATCTAATTTAACCATTTAATACTTGAAAGTTAAGTGCAATGTTATTTCAAAATTGAAACTAATAACGATAACTTTTGAGAAGATACAATTCCACATTACTTTCTAGAAGTATTGGCTTAGTTGCATTTTGTTGCCATGTAAATATTGCCTTCGTTATTTTTTTTAATCAATTACTTCTATATTTAAATTCTAAATTATTCTTTCAAATTTAGTATTTACTGAAATATAAATTGAAAAAATTTAAAATTTCATTTTCTTAAGTATTCTACGCAGTTTAAATTTTAATCTCTAATTTCAAATTTTAGTCACAGCGAAATCTACAAATTTTCATCATTTATCACAATATTTAATAAAGTATCGTATGAATTGCAGAAATGCTTATACAGTATTATAAAATATTTAACCGGAGAATCATAAAAGTATGACAAAAGAAAATAATTATTTCGAAGGTGATTAAATCTCGGGCATTATTCCATTTTGAACGTCAACAACTCGCAGTTTTCTCGTCACCTTTACATCGTCATCCTTCTCTTCTGGGCAATTCCTGCCATGTTTCCTTTCTATCAAGCTTCCCCCATCGGTTTCTGCAACATCGCGGGTTCCTGTTCCTTTGCAGCGTAACCTCTTTGTTTCTCTTCCCGCGAATTCGCATGGCGTGTGGTGTCGGAATCGTGTTATGTTTGTTCCCTTCTTCCTCCCCGCCCCACACTCTTTCACTCTGATTGTTTGCACTAAAGGAAGCTACATAATTAGCAATCGAAGTGGCTTTCTCGCGGTTCTCCTTGGAATATTCGCTCGCTATTTCTGTCTCACTCTCTATTTCTCTTTCTTTCTCGTTTATTCTTGTATTCACATTGGGAGGAAACCTCATCTTTAATTCATATTGCACACTTCCGCGAACGACACCCGATCGATAAATTATAATTTTATCGCATATTCTGGCTCCGGCTGCTTATCCGACAACCAGATAGACACGCGAATCCGCGATTATAGCCGAGAACTGCGTGCGATTTTCATTTTTATTCATTTTATCTAAGTTTAGAAAGAAGAAGAGAGAGAGAGATAAAGTAGAATTAGATATGAAGAAGCGAGATAGACAGTTTCAGAATGAAAGATAATAAATGAGAGCGATATAGAGAAAAATTGTACACGAAAGCGTCAAATGCATATGAGCGTATATCGTTATGTGCTACAATGAAATATGATACCGTGCCGATGTTATTCGCTAACTTTATGCAAAGGTTTTTTTGTAATTTAACGGTATTTCGATGCATGTGTATCTGCAGTAGGAAACAATGCAATTTAGAAAAATTAAGTCTTATGCGAAATTACCAAGTATGAAATATATTTTAAAAAATTAACGGGTGCAATAGAAAATATTTTTATTAAAGCTTTCATTTCTTAAGTATAAGTTTAAGTTTCATGAAATTTCGATTTTTTTAATACACTGTTTTCGTGTTCCGTTTCCTCGTATTTATAATCACACGTTTTTGATTTATCAATCATAATTACAAGACTCTTCATATTTTTCATATCATTTCAAATTACATAAGTACAAGATTTTACTGCAGAACTCTCCAATTCTAGAATAAAATTATTAAATGTATCTAAAATAATAATCTAATAAGCACTTACCATTTATATTTTAATTTGTGTAATAATAAATTTTTAAAAATTGAAAATTCAGTAAGAGATAATATCTATTTTGAGATTAGACGTAATGACTTTCAGACTGTTCATAACTATTTCACAAAGGTGCAAGTGGGATATTTTCAATTTAAAAGCTGATTTAGGAATGGTGTGATTCACAGCAGAGTTTCTTCCACACTAATCGGTTTCAGCTCAATAAATAATTCCAAGGAACTTATATAAATCGCAAAGCAAATGAAATTTAGCCCTTTATAATTGAAAGCTTCAATCTTTGTTCGACCTCCGTAATCGAATTGCATAAATCGTACGCTCGTATTTCAGAATATATCTAATGACAAAACATTACCAATGTACTTGCAGGTTGAATCAGGATAGCTTTGGCGGCGCTTGGTGCCCCAAGTCACAAATCACGACCGAGTCGACCGAGTGGATTGAGATAGATCTACACAAAGTGCACGTGATCACAGCCAGTGCTACACAGGGTCGCTTTGGCAATGGCCAAGGAGCCGAGTTTGCCGAGTCCTACCTCCTTGAGTACTGGAGGCCGGCGCTCAGCAAATGGGTCCGATACAGGGATATTCTCGGAGAAGAGGTAATGCGCGTTCTTTTTCTCCAACTGATTTACTAGTCTTGAATACATTAATACGCAAGAAAGTGAGAATATCAAATTATTTAATATCACAACAAGTTAGATTAATCTCTTCGATACAATTCAGATAGAGTTTGTTATATAAAATTTTTACTTTAAATCGAAAATATAATAAATCAATCCAGTTTCGTCAGGCACACTTACACTTCAAACATAAAAACTTGATAAAACCAGCAGATGCAAAATAATTAGCTAACTGAAATTCAAATTACTTTTATGCTACATTAAATTTATTTAAAGACTTGATCAAATTTTTCTATACTTCTACATGAAAATGAAAAATTATATGTCTGTAGCCTGTAGATAACTTTACATACATGAAATAAATAATGCAAAAAATAACAAGTAGAAATATTATAAAACAAATTTTAAATAAATATTATATAAATAATTATTATAATGTTTAATGTGTGACACTTTAATATGTAATACATACAATATCATTTTATGTAGCGTATTTGGTTTCAATTATTGTACATTATCACAGTTTCGACACAAACAAAATAAATTAGACTTCTCTACAATTACTAAATTCATTTAACGATAAATTTATTCAATATGTATATTTTCGTCTTATGCACCTCACATTATCTAAATATATTTGAATTTAAAGATAGGTAAAAGGATGTCAGTTAAAATATATGTATGATGACATTTTTTCCCGTCAAACTTAACACATTTTACGAATGAGAGTCAGTGAAACTTTTTTGTTACAATAAAATAGCCATTCATCTAAAAAAGCTTCCGTCCGGTAATGGCGTGTATACTCGCGATAAAAAAATCATTCGTATGAAAATGGACTCTTATGCCACAGTTTCTTTTTTCTCCACAATTTTTTCTTTTCGCATCTTTTTATCCTTTTCACTGGCGAAACAAGGAAAAAGGATCACCAAGTACAATGTTTCTCGTCGAAATTCTAAACGGCGATAACACGTGAACGCATAGCCGAAGCCACTAAAGTCGGCTTTTTATGCAGTGGTGCGGAAGACGAATAATTTTTGTCAAGCGTTCGAGGGGTTCGCATACATGGCGACACTTGAAGTCAAATGAAAGAAAACATTACGTAAAATATATAATTTTGAGCGCGAAAAAAGATGAAAATTGAGTCGCATATACGACAAGAACCTGAAAAATATCGTGAAAGACAGGACTTAGTATAAACAAATTTCCTCGTGAACATTTCGAGACTTTTGATGAAGATACTTTTTAAAAATTCCATATATTAATATGAATATTCTTAATTTCTGCGGTATATAAGGCTAAACACTTGTAAGTAGCAGAAAACATGTAATAAACTTTTGTGTCTAAAGAACGAAACTCTTCCTTTCAAGGTATATAAATTCTAATCCTAAATGAACGAAGCATCCTTTTTTTGTAGTAATGTCGTTCGCTTCAATTTGAATATGATTTTCCTAAACAAAATGAATATGTCATAAGACAGATCACTCATTAAAAGCATGTTTTTTATTTTCCAATAATACATTAACGATTCTTCGCAACGAAATCTTTATTTTCATCAGAGAATTAATATCCAAGTCTAACAATAATGTTAGTGCTATAGTGAACTGATGAATGAAGAAATAGCGGTAAAGTAACGATGCTTATTCCACTCGTTCCTCATCACCATAAATAAAGCATTGTCATGCGAGTTAATAATAAAAAGGCACGCTTGCTTTTTATACAGCCACTTGTCATGTTTTTATGCAAACGATCAAAAAAGTAACGCGTAGAGAAAATAAGTTCTCTAAATGGTTGATTGCAAGTTGAGGCAGTAGCTAGGCATTGTTAGCGTTAGCTTATTTGTGTTCGCCAAAGAGCGAAACGGTATGAGGAACGAGAGAAAAAGAGAGTATCGGATCAATAAAATAAGGGAAGGTCGTAGCGTGCCAGAGTGTTGGGTCAGCTTCAACTCGTTCTTGCTCTCACCAACATAGTCCACCTGTCTGGATAGGTGAGACTGAACTCCCTCAGTTCGACTATAATTACTTTTGCGCGTGCGACCTTAGTCTCTTATTAATTCCTTTTTGTTCTCGCTCTTTCTGACCATCGTTCTACTTATGCATTTCCTGGTTGACATCGAGTGACAAGTTTCTTCTGAATTAAGAAGGAAATTAATCGCAGCTTTTTAATGGTATTATTAAATAATGGTTGTATTAAATAAAGTATTAAATAAAGGTTGAGCAATTTCTTTGTTCAATTTCGCTCATTAACGTCATGTGTGCTGCTTATGTGTAATTTATTCAAAATTATTAAATGGAATTATTACAAAATAGTTAAATGGAAAAATTGGTTCCGTTACTCTGTAAGGTAATGATAAGTTTCAAAAAAACCTTACTTTAACTCTGGTCAATGATTGCGATACTACGTGCCTATTTAAAGTTCTTTCTGATAAAGATTGATCAAGTTATTAAAAGATAAGCTTTTATAAAAAAGTATCATATAAATATTAATCGTATCATATATTTCTTTGAAATATTTTTTAATCATTTAATAATAGCAGTGATTTAAAACAACAAATTATAATGATAAATAACTTTTTCTAACGTAGCTCTAGAAATTATATCACTTATATTCATTATATACAGTCAGTTAATGATACTTTATAAATGTTATTAACTTCACTAATGATAAGCCCACTTTGTTCAAATTTATATAAACGAAAGTAATATTATTATTACCAAATAATTTAAATAATTGTTCTAATAATTGCAAATTTATGAAATATTACTTATAAACAGTATTCAGTTTTCTCTTGATAAAAATCATTGTATGATGTTCCTCTTAATTCTAAATGTATATCGAATATTACAAGTAAAAAGGGTCTTACAATATCCTTAATTCAAGTGAGGTAGTCGTGCAGCTAAAGCTGTTATCGCCATTAAATGCAGATATTAATGGTTATCCATAAAATTTCGCTTCGCGTTTACCAGACATTTATCGATTAGAGAATTCGATCGAATATCAGTTTTATAAATCAGATATGCGTTACATCTCTTTCAGATAAAAAATTCCGTTTAATAAACAACGTTCCAAAAGAGTAGATGGTTTTAGAGAAGAAAAATAAATAACAAACGATATAATTCAATCATCATTCATGCCTCAATAAAAAGCAATTTTAATATTTTCATAATCCTATCCTTTCAATATAACGAGCGAAGTTGACGATTGCAAAATTATTATATTTATCCATAACGTTAATACGCAAGTCGATAATAACCTTTTCTAAGTTCAAAGAATGCATGAAGAACGCCAAGAAGCATTCGTTGGTGAATGTTCAGCATATCATAAAAAAGTGCACCTACACAATTTAATTTAATTTCTACTGAAATTTTAATAGTGAAATATAAAATTATATTGCTTTGATTAGCATACAAATTAACTTTAAATTATAATCTTAAGCAGTATATTTTGAATTTATGATTTTTCAATTTTTTAGCTATGAGGAGCAGAGAATAAAAGAATTTTTACAGGATGTATGTACATATAATCGACAACATTTTCTTTCTTTTTTATGCTGCGTCTTCCCTTCATTATACTAGTACTAAATAACCATATCAACTTTCAAATCAAGGCTATAAAATATTATTATTGTTAACTTTTACAGATAATTTGCATGCATGCAGTACAGTTAACCAAAATATTCAATAAAAACATATTTAATGTGTAATCAATTATATTTATGACCGTAGATTTCTATTTAACTTATAGACATGTATCATTACATCAGAGTAACCTTTTCGAACTGTTAAATTATTAGATTTCCTTATTTTAAAATAACAGTATCTCGTTTAATTGAAGCAGAATATTAACAATTATTAATATGTGTTCGCAATATTTAACGGACTGTATAAAGCAAACACAAAAGATCTAATTCTATTTGAAGGAAAAAACATTATATTAGATGCTTGTATTATAACTTATTTAATTACCAATTACAATATTTGTTGCAAAGTATAATATGTAAATAAATACCTTTTTTCTATTTTTCATATATTCTACATTTTTTTATACACCTTATTTAATAAAAGCAATAAGCAATAACATTAATTTATTGTACATTAAAAGAATAATAATTAGAGAAAATGTATAAAAGTTGTTTTAGCAAGATAGAGTATTAAAAATGTTATTATTTTACCTTTTATTCGTTATAAAATATAATGAAGTTTCTAAGAGTAAAATTATTAGTAAATTATTTTTAGTAAAATCATCATTGAATACAACTGAATACAACGATAATCAAGTTTCCATTCTTCGAAGATTTTATGATTACGTTGCATTTTCTAAAACAAAAGTATTGGGCGCCAATGAGCATAAGTCTCATTATTCCCTCTTTCACGATCTCTATTCATCTCCCTTTTTTCCTCACTCTCTCTGTCTCTATTTCGTTCAATTTCTTTTCGCAGAACTCAAACATCTCCCGACATTGGCAAAA
Organism: Wiebesia pumilae; assembly: GCA_018907045.1. Lineage (NCBI taxonomy): Eukaryota > Metazoa > Arthropoda > Insecta > Hymenoptera > Agaonidae > Wiebesia > Wiebesia pumilae. The sequence goes on along the minus strand of JACCHZ010000149.1, from coordinate 619,022 downwards.
AAACGAACAACTATATCGTGATTAGCCATCGTCTGAATTGCGTGGAATATAAATGATCAACGACCTGCTTCAATTGTATACGGAAGATTTCTCTCTACTCTAATTTCCTCCTCCTTGATTTCTCCGTCTCTTTCTTTACTTTTTTAACATCCGTAAGAATCTGCTAACCCCACCACGATCTATGAATCTTGTTCCAGGATTAGCGAGAGGTTTGGTACAAGGCTCGAGGTTACAATTTATGGTACACGATAAAAAAGAAAGATATTTATTCTTGATAGATTCAACCAATGAAAAAGGAAGGAGATAGAGTGAGAGAGAGAGAGAGAGTGCGCGTTGTTAGTTGATGGCAGCTCCTTGCGTTTTTCGGTCGTGACAAATTCTGTGTCGCCTTGCCGCCTTTGCCATTGCCTCTGCTGGGTTTAAGGTGTGGCTTCGACCAACGCCTATGTTATGTTAATGTGTTGTGCATCGGTGTTTAGGGAGAAAAAGACTATACATACGAGCATGCTAACTTTGCTGGGTATAATTTTTATATGGGTATAAACACACGTATGTGTGTTTACTCGCATATCTGTGCATATGGGTGCTTTCCGAAGATTCAAAGAGCAAATGAGAAAGAAAGAGAATGTATATATTTTTAATAAAATTATTTTTAAAAATAAGAAATAAAAATTTTAAATTAAATCTAACTGATGAATAATAAGCATTGCAAATTCAAGGACTATTGGCAATTATGATAGTTAATGAGAATTCTAAATAAGGTAAATATTAATTTTGTAAAATGATTTCTATATTGAGTGTATATATTTATATAAAACTTTATTAATATTACATATGTCTATTTTTTCCAAACACTCTTCTAGTGATTACGTGATATACATTTTTCAAACTGAAAAAACTGTTGTTATTTCTAAGTTAATTGGAATATTAACACATTATAAAATGTTGCATGTGATTCAAATTCTGATTTCTGAATTACTAAAATTCTGGTTTGTGAAAAATATTTATATTGGAGATATTTATAGCTATAATTTTAGGAATAAAATTAAGTATTGGAATGAATCTTGATGAATTTATTTCTATTCCTATATGAATTATTATTTTAAAGTTTAAATTTCAAGATATCAGTTACTCAACACAGTAATCGCATGAATATTATTATCTTAAGCATTTTTTAAAAGCAAAATTTTGAAAATATGATATTTATGTTAATTAATAGTTAACTGCACAAATGTTTTGATGTAATTAATGAATGTTATGTGATCATAACTAACCTCTATAAAATAACGGATAAATTGTAATTATGAATGGATATTTATTTACAAAAAAAATTTTGTTCTTCATTTCTCTCTCTCTCTCTCTCTCACTCTCTATTTATCTATCTATCTCTCAAACTCTTTCTATATTCTTGTTTTCTTTCTTGCTTGATTCTTGGACTTCCTTTTAGTAGTCCTGGGCAAGTTGACTCGTTAGTGGAGATTAAGTCAGATAAGGTAAGGAGTGTCTTTGTTTAATTGCACTACAAGAATATCATTAACGTCAAGAGAAAGAAACGAACATTGTATTTACGAGAAATTGATTATTCTTATGCGCTATTTTTGGTATTGCCGTCTAACGATTAATGAGACTTTTAAAGATTTCCTTATTACTAAATAATAGAGCATTAAATTAGAGCAATAAAACAATTATTTAGTAGCATTTTAATGTTATATGAGAAATGAAAGTAGAGATATTATTTTGAAAAAAATATATTGCTAAATTTTTTCGTTGCATTGTAGGTAACGAAAATTAAGTTCTTACATATCATAAGATCATGAGATTATTATCCACTTGCGTATTAATGTTATGGATAAATATAATAATTTTGTAATCGTCAACTTCGCTCGTTATATAGAAAGGATAGGATTATGAAAATATTAAAACTATTTTTTAGTGAGGCATGAATGATGATTGAACTATATCGTTTGTTATTTATTTTTCTTCTCTAAAACCATCTACTCTTTTGGAACGTTGTTCATTAAACGGAATTTTTTATCTGAAAGAGATGTAACGCATATCTGATTTATAAAACTGATATTCGATCGAATTCTCTAATCGATAAATGTCTGGTAAACGCGAAGCGAAATTTTATGGATAACCATTAATATCTGCATTTAATGGCGATAACAGCTTTAGCTGCACGACTACCTCACTTGAATTAAGGATAATGTAAGACCCTTTTTACTTGTAATATTCGATACACATTTAGAATTAAGAGGAACATCATACAATGATTTTTATCAAGAGAAAACTGAATACTGTTTATAAGTAATATTTCATAAATTTGCAATTATTAGAACAATTATTTAAATTATTTGGTAATAATAATATTGCTTTCGTTTATATAAATTTGAACAAAGTGAGCTTATCATTAGTGAAGTTAATAACATTTATTAAGTATCATTAACTGACTGTAAGTGAGAATGAATATAAGCGACAGAACTTCTAAGTTCAATAGAAATCAGTATACTGTTACTTTTAATTAATAAATTAAAAGATCGTACCATTTTTAAAAAAAAACTTTAAAGTAAGTTCAGCCGAATTTATTTTGAACTATACGTTCTAGTAATTGCGAAACTAAATTAGTCGACATTACCAATAATTTGTGTATACGTGTCAGTGTTGGTATAAATTTAATTCAGAATTCGAAAATAAACAGTAATAATTTTTCTTAAATCGTAACGTCAGAAAGCCGGTTTTTTAAATATAACTCATCAATAATTTCTTATATCCATAAGTGACATGGCCTTACAAAAAGAAGAAGAAAAAAAGAAAGGAGATCCAAGAAAGAAGGAAGTACGAAAGACACACATCATAAATAAGAAACCTGTCATACGTTCACAGTAATGCCTGTCATTCTTACTTCCAACTCAAACCCGAGTATCATTATCTCCTTTTTTTCTCCCTGTTCTTTTCTTTCTAATTTCGCGTTTTCTTTATTTTTCTCCTTGCGTTATTACCATGTACAGATTCTCTAATATTACCTACAAATCTTATATCTATCAAATACTCTAGTATTACCAACAAATTTTTCTCTTACCTTTTTATTGTTTCCATGACACTATTTCTTTCTCAAAATAATTAAACATCTTTCTAATAGCAATTGTATAATACGATTATACTGGTGCAACGATTTCCTATCTTCTTTATAAGAATAAAGATATTACAATTAAAATTTTGCTAATTTTTTCCTTTTACAAATAAGTTATGTTAAAGGTTAATATTTTATTTTTACAAACATACTTAAAACATTCATTTTATAAGTACATCCCAAATAATTATTTCAAAAATGATTTCTGATTTATGATATTTATTTATTCATGATCTAAAAAGTTTCTTTTTTAGTGAACTTTTACATATATTAGGAAAAAGTGTTACTAAATATTAGTAACTCTGCACCAGTATCATGCCTTCTGAAGTGAATGACCTTAGAGCCTTTATTAGACATTTGTTTCTTTCTTTTTCTCTGACTATTTTCTCGTTTAATTATCTAATGATTTCATATATATTTGATTATATATTATTCACACCTTTTTTATATATAAGCTTCCTTGAGCTTCTTTGATTTTCAGATTTGCATAACAATTGAACTAGTCTTTCGTTTAAGCAATGTGTTGAAAAATGTTTTCTAAAATTGAATATCTCTAGATAAAATCACGACAAGCTATTAATATGACTACCTTTAGAATAATACGAAAATTTCAGTGCAAAACTGTTTGAAATTTCTGTTAGAATTGTTGATAAGTTAGGAGTCGTTAAAAGTGATAACACACTAACATAAATTTGTAACTAAATATAAAATATTTTGTTTTTCAAATCACATTTCTATTATTATCGATTTTGTAATAGTGTACTAGTATTAAATTCTTTAAGTGAATCACCTTTCCAAGAGTCTATTATACATTTTGTCTATTATACCTCCTGTCTTGTTAAATCTCTCCCGTTGCTCTACATGTACGTTCGTCCATTTATCTTCTTTTCCCTCTTCATTTTCTCTCCCTTTTCATCTCTTTACATTCAAGTTGATGGCTATGACTTCGTCGGTGCGCCATCGTACATCGACGAGATAGTCTTGAGTGTTTTTTTCGCAAAATTGCACATTTTCACTATCTATCTTTTTCTCTGTTCCGTCAAAAGCATCCACTATTTTCATAGATACCGTAGGTATAGCAGGTAACACCCTTGACGCTAACGACTCGAGGCAGTAGTTAATCTGATGTTTAACTTCCCACTCGAAATGAACTAGTAGCAGTTGCGGAAGTTCTTCTTCCTAGTTCACTTTTCGTGGCAAGCAGCACGTTGCACTAATGATCGCAGTTAGATTAGTATCAAAATCAAAATCAAAAAGCAGACGATCATTACCTACATTTACTTTTACTTAAATACGAGCATGGTACAACAACCGTATCAATTCGAATCGTTGCGGTACAAGCGCTGCTACCTTATTTTAATAATGTGCGTAATTCCCTTTTTATATTGTTCTTCATTTTTCTTAGTATTGGATATGTATATAGAGACAGATAGACAAAACAAGTAAGAGATAAGGAAAATCCTTCGAGAATTGTAAATAAAACACGATACAAGCGGCAAAATGACGTTTAAGTGGTTGAGTGTAACTGTCGTCAACGTCAATGCTATATTCTTCAGGAGTTACTTTTGTCGATTGTCCTCTCTGTCGTTCATTCGTTCTTCCCTCCTCTTCTTTTATATACACGCATTCGTGCATCCGTGAAAACGAGTCTACCTCGTTGACGTTACCGTGGAAGCACTTCGCTTGATGATGGCGCATTTTTCTCGTCTCGTTTGTGTGCGTTACTTCACACTTCTTATCGTCTCGTAACGGCACTTTTGCATACCGAGAGATAAAGTTGCGACATTTTTCAATGGAACTTAGTCTTCCAAATAGCTTGTTAAGTAGATGTTCGATTTTGAGACTACGTGGAATTTGTTAAAAAATGTTATAGAACTACATTAAAAAAGTGCTTTCGCTAATTACGAAACTCTTTTCGTCATTCGTTAAAATACTTTCCGCTTCATTTTAAATGTCCGCGTAAACATTTCCATAATAAAGAGCATGATAATCAATTTATGTTTTACTAATTCGATATTATAAGTTAATAAATATTGTAGCTAAATTAGTTTTTTCATCCATTTTGTGTGCGTAATCTTCCAACAATACTATAATTTACAGCTGAAAAATTATTTAGTTTTACTACTAAGATTGGCTTACTGTTAAGTACGCCGATTTCATTAAAATGTCAATTGATTTGTATTAAACAAATTATTCGACGTGGTTAAGAAAAAAAGAACTTCTTGTACATCAGCCAATTTCTATATATCCTACAAGAAAAGAGATCCTGCCAATGCCTTATCACTCGGCAGCATCTCTGCTCCATCGTCGCGACGAAACAGGAACAAAGACCTTCCTTATTTTCCACTTATGCACACGAAGGGGTTGGTGTTGTGCTCGTTCTCACGTGCGGACGAGTACGAGGCCAATCGTGACCGAGACCGAGCGTGGATTCGTGCCAATCTCCGAACAGGTGCAAAGTACTGAGAGGTTAGTACTATCGGTCGGCACGGAGTCTTCCTCGAGAGCGCGACGTCGATTCTCCACTGAGGAAATGTTTTTTTCTTTACTTACGAATGACTTCGAAAGATTGCTCTTTCTGTGGACGGCGGTACTTTTCCAACTGGACATTACCGCGAGTAAGAGGGTCACTACTAACTTCATTTGAGTTATCGCTCCGTTAACTGTATTGTGAACATTCATGAGTTTATTACTTTGATATTGCGAGGAACGTGTTGAATGTTTGCGTATGAGATAAGATCAGAGATTGAATCGCATTTTTATAATGAAATTTTTAATTTTATTTTATATTTAATTGGCAGTTTATTATTTCATTTACGATGTCTTGTACTTTGTTTTTCTCTGCAGGGATACGTAAATTCATTCTTCGATGGTAATATATAACTTCACATTCAAATTACAGATATTAAATATCCTCACATAAAAATTTCAAACCACATTGTGTTCCTCAATTTTATGGCTCATAGTGATTTATGATAGCAGTAAAACTATATTGCCCTGAACTTTTCGATGCGTCGATTATATTTTGATTGGTCTGTGTAAAAATAAAAATTAATTCACTATCATAGCGAACAGCGTTTAAGATATATTCTAGAAAACTTGACGTGTACAAGAATTTTAAGGAATATTATGCAGAGCTTAATAACTTATATTTTTTATATTTCATAAATAAGATCAACTAAAAATTGAAATAAATTAATGGAAGCTAAGAAAACTACTCAGGATGCTACGGCAAATATTATTACATTTATGAGATTTCCCAACTTACAAATACAGTATATATAATCTGAGTAAAAGCAAAATAAACAATTATTTAAAAACTACTTTCAGTTACGAAATTTCAGTGAAAAAGAATATAATAATGAAGAATAATTATTTGATGCCGAAAAATGTTTTTATAATTGGATTCTCTATTATACAATTAACTGCGTTAATTAAAATTAATCACTTACTAACATTTTTAAATCTCCCGATAACGATAAGCACTTAGTCAATCTTTAAGACCGTAGTTTTAAGTGCTTTTAAACGCGTCAAGAGTTAAAGTTCCTAACTACTCACATACCGCCACACAATGATTTTCATTATATATATGACGGCATGAAAATTTCCCCTTCAAAAATGTTACATTCAATTTTCATATGCAGCAATAAAAAGAGCTAATAAAATAGACAGTGAAACAACAGAGAGATCATTGGAACGCTTAATATTCAAACCCCCTTCAATTGATACTGCATCTTTTTTGACACATTGTTTAAATTGGTTCAATGTTTGAAAGAATAAAGGCCGTAACAAAGATTAAATGGGCATTATTCATGTAACACTTGAGAAAACGTGTGCACTATTTTATACTTATTATTCTAAAAATACATTGTTTCAATATCGAATAAAGTAGATTTTATACTATCATTTCTTTGAAGATTCTATAAAGCAAACAAAAATATTACTATTCTATTCTAATGCCTTGACTTGACATAAAGTAATATTTTCATAGTATGTCCATTGCATTAAGTGAAATTATATATATGTAAGTTACTGAAATATGTTTCTTATTAATATTGTTACTAGACAAAGAATATTTTATATAAGATAATATTATTTAAGATAATATTAACGATAAGTTTTTTGACAGCGGTACCTGATTCTTTTCGAGTCACATCTGTTGGAATTTTTAAATAATAAGCTGGTGATTTTCAATTAAAGTATGCTGAGAAATATGTAGAGTAGATAGAAAATAGATTCCAACTGTTTATTATATTCTAATTCGATTAAGAAAATTTTCAGTACGAAAAAGAACTATGAAGCGAAATTCGCGTAGCAAATTAAGGGATGCACATGCGCAGATATGTACGTGCAGTTACTAATTGTCAGCCGCATCGAAACATGTGTTGCACCCATTGCCGACTCATAAATCATTTATACAGACGGGGCAGAGAACGATATACTAATAATGAAGGAATGATGCGTACTCTCGCGTCTGAAATTAGCTGGCGGGCATGTATGCATTTATGCGCGAAGAACACTTTTTGCGACCGCTTCATTGTCAGAATGCTTTCAAAGTCGCATCGTTACAATAGTGACACTGACATGGAGCCATTATATTGTAAAAAGTAGGACACTGCGTTTGGTTTTCCAAATACGTATTACCCGTGCGATGAGAAAGTTTAAAGCAGTTATAAATTGCTCAGATATCCATCGGAACGAGAAAAAGAATTGCATCGAATTTCAAATATAATGTTTAGGAAGAATATAAGATACATATATTCTGAATTTTCCTTTAAGCATGTGTAAAATTATTTCTATATATTATTTTGTATAAATTTGTATTTGTATATATTATTTGTATAAATTATTATTTATTATATAAATAATTAAATGTAATTGCCATTGCATGTATTCTTTCTTTAACTGATACTTAATTGCTTTTATGTAGGAATAAACCTGTATGTTATTGAATGATATAGTTATTTTAGTAACTTTAATGAAATATTAATATGACTCTTTATTGAAATACATCGCATAAGATGATAAAAGCAATGTTTAAACGAAATTAAGTATCTAACTGAGAAATGAGAATCCAAGTCTCCAAGAATGAAATACTTCGAAAAATGAAATTGTACAATTTCATCAATTTCTTCTAGATTTCTTGCGTAAATTAAATGATCGGTATACAGAAAGTAAAATATTTGACGTTTTCCGGTGATACGTATGTTATATAATCCTAGTAGTACAGTTTCTTGTTCATATCTCATTCCTTAAATCATCTTTCGTTCAACAGGTCATCCAGGGTAACAAGAACACCTATCTGGAATCGAAATATACCCTCGAGCCACCGATCTGGGCAAGCAGGATTCGCTTCCTGCCATACAGCGTTCATCGGCGCACAATTTGCATGCGCGTAGAACTGTACGGATGCTCGTGGAACGACGGCATAATTTCGTACTCGATGCCACAGGGCGACAAACGCGGCAACTGGCAGTTCTATGATGCGGCCTACGACGGACACTGGAACGACGAGCTGGTCAGAGGTTTGGGCTTATTGACGGATGGTAGGACGGGACCGGACAACTTCAAACTCGGTTATTACGACTCGAGTAAGGAGCAAGGATGGGTCGGATGGAGGAACGATACCAGGGAAAGACAACCGCTGGAAATCAAGTTTGAGTTCGACCACGTCAGAGAATTTTCGGCGGTGCACATTTACTGCAACAATCAGTTTACCAAGGACGTTCAGGTGAGTTGATGAAAGACACAAACGTTAATTGTTTATTAGAAATGACAAGTGTTTTATCATAAGTTTCTGTTGCTTAAGTGTAGATTTCGTGATTATTAACGAGCAATTATATTCAGTGATTAACTAATAGATGTAATTGCGACTCTTCTACTGTGAATAATTCTCATATAGTCGATAAACATTCATTATCGCTGAATTTAAATTTCAAATTTGCAAAATAAATAAATTTAAATCGCTTAATAATCACACGTGTAAAATATGTGCATAGTAATTAAGTAAGAATATCGGGTATCACTTGATTTTTAACATCTTTAATCACGAATTTATAAAGTATTATAAATTATAAATACTTTAATACATTACTACGTACGTATTTCATTCGAATGATAGAAATACAATAACTGACTCCATTTGCTTTTTTAATTAAGTAATGTGCTGGTAAGAAAGCAAAAAGTTTATTGACATCTAATTCCCAATATTCATCGAATAATTGGTACTGTTTGTTCTGAACTAACATTACGCTATTATAGGCTTCTTCTTCTCGTTTTAATGTCATTTTTTTAATATTAGCATCACTCATAATAGTATCAAGAAAATAAATCATTCCGAATAATAGCATTAGATATTATGTAAGTCAAATTTTGAAAATATGATTTATTTTTCACTGTAAAAATGTTGAAAACGTAACTCTCTTATTCTTCTTTATCAATGGAAGTATGCTCGCACAACAATAGCTAAACTCGGTACATAGATTAAAAAGAAAATTGAGAAACTGCGTAGCTTAGTGAAAGACTTTTTATATAAGTGAAATAAATGAAAAGAGGAATGTACCAAGATGTATTTGTCTATTTTACCTTTTTTCCCTCGTGGGCGTCGATCTTGGACATTGACTCGACTTCTACTCGGCGATATAGTGGTTTTTAATTTAAGCTCATCAGAAAAGTAAGCAAATATATATATTTGTAATTTTCGTGTGAAAGTCAGGGGCACAAATTCGAAAAATGAATAAGAACGAGAATGAGATTGAAGTACATTTCAGCGATATGATAGCGATTTTCGCGCGAATTAATAGTGTACCATGCGAAATGAAAGAGAAAAAAGATATGATAAAAATGAAGGAGAACTGCCTAAAGAATTGGAATACAAGTAGAAGAAAAAGAAAAATAAGAGAGAAAAATGAAAGTGCAAGTATTGAAAAAAACCAAGTTTTTTTCTTGGCGAAAATTTTCCGCCATTCAACAGTATCGTTATTCTTCACTGAGATTTTATAATGGTCTGCGAAACACTAAGAATCATACATTTGTTTTTATACGTCCCTCTTCTTCTCGTTCTCTTTCTTGCTCATCCACCCTATCTTCATATCAAAATTCACTTGAATAGAACGCCTCATTACCCGGCTCAACAATAGTATAAGGGCGCCGAATGTTGCAAGTTCAAGTGACGAAGAGAAGTAAAGAGAAAGAGAGTGGAAGGATAGATGAGAGAACAGACATAGTTAAATCGGATAAAATAAATAGAAAATTCGTGAACTGTTAATAAGACAAAAATGTATAAATTAACAGTTAATAACAAAACTTCCGACTGTTTCAATATATAATTCTTTAATACAGCTTACGAGATAATTCGACTGATAAAGAACTCTAATACTTCAGAAGGAGTTTCATATTGATAAAATATAATTCTAATTGTAAACAGGTCCGTCAGAATGCTATAAGAAACTATAACAACAGTAAGAAATTTTCATGGTTGGCGTAGTATTAAGATGATATAAGCATTATCAATAAATAAATAAATATAAAATAAATAATAAAAAGAATATTAAAAAGATAAGAAGAATATGTAGATCTGGTTTAAAGAGAATATGGATTATTGCGTGAAATAGAAAGTGAAAATAAATTACAACATGAAAATGAGAACAAGTAGAAAATTTAGACGAAAAGTAACTATAGAAGAAGATAGTCATATAAAAGAAGTGTAAGGCAGTGCAACATAAGATAAGAAATGATGTAATCTATTTTATTTAAATTTTATATTTAAAAAGAATACAAAGAGATCATTATAATTATTAATTCAATATACACCACCAAATATGAAAAGTAAGTAATTGGTTAATATGAATATGAAATAGTGAATATGAAAAAGGAAAAGTTAGAGGGAGAGAAAGAAAAAGAGAGAGTAAGGTTACTGGAGTGAATTTTGAGATCTCCCACCCACTTCATTCTCACTCTTTTTCTCTCCGTTCCCTACGCACAATGGTTTTAATAGCATAGACCCGTCACGACTCAGATACGTCACGAATTCAAAGTACAATACCGACGGCCCAGCATGAGTCTGGCTAGCAAGTACAAGAGCAAGCCCTTCTATTAACAAGCACGGCGTGGGATAGGACACCTTGTCCTCGTCATCCTCGTGAATTGCTGAAAGACAAGCGCTTCAAAGCACCACCTTCCGACTGCGTACGCCAAAGGCTCGCGAGAATTATGGAGAAGTTTTCAGAATCAATACACGAGTTGCCGTGTATCCCGTCAAACGTCAGAATGCATGCAAGTGGGGCTTCGGATAATCACAGCTTTGTATTTTCGCAAAAGTCTCTGATATCGGTATCGAACTTCTCATTCAAGTCCTCGCAAAACACCTGTTCGCGTCTGCATTAAGCGCTCGGAACCCCCCCGCCCCTCTAACTCTCACTCGCCGTGCATGCGTGCGTGCGTGCGTGCGTGTGTACGGTCGTGTCTGTGAATTTATCGAGTGATCCGAAGAATTTCGTCCTGGACGGGAATGTGACAGACACGAAAATAAACCGTAAGATGAAAATTAACAATCATTTTCGAAACATTAAATGATACTCTTAAGCTTAAGTAAATAATTTGAAAAATGAATTTGTTCGATTAGTAGTAGTTCGATAGTATTGTTAATATTATTTATAATGTTCTTATATTGTACACTCAAACTTTAGATTTCCTTAACTTTCTTTAGAAATATGATAAGAAAGCCATTCCATAAATGATGTTTTTATCGTATGTCAAAACGTATTCGTCATATAATCGTGAAATTAAATTAATTATTAAATTATTTCCGAAAGTATCGGTGTAGTGTAAAAAAATTCACATTATTCATGCACAACACACGCACTATATTCGAATTCAAGCAAAGTCTAGAATACAAAATTTCAAAAGTAACAGCTTTTGAAAATATAATATGTAGAAAAAATGTAGATCCAGTTTTTAAAACATCTTTACATTACATTTATTTTAAATGAATTAGTGTCTATGTATTTATAATTCACAAATAGACTAAACAAAATGAAAATCCTATTTGTATACAAATCCTTACTTAACAAGAGATTTATTTTTAAAATCATTAGAAACTAAATTTATTAAAATGTAGTCGAATCGCTATTAATTTACATCACGTGAATAAAAGAAATACCGTGATTTTCTTTTTGTAAATGTAACAGTTGAAACGATTTTATTGCATTCTTGAAGTTGTCAGGAATTTTGACATAGAATTTCCTCATTCGTCCAGTTTTTAATCTCTAGCGCATCGGTAAGCATTTTGAACGTAAAGCACATTGAACCCATCGTCAACCTCCATCTATTTAAAGGTTTAGTAGAAGGAGGTTACCGGCGTGCCGAATCCACACACGAATATATGTATATGCGGCGACAATGACGATTCGCCCAGTCGATTTAACATTCCGTTACTATCGTGCTGTGTTTCCTCTCCAACATACGGATGTATGTGTCGGCAGGCATGCTTCGCTTAGATTTTAGGTTTCATATTTACGCCGTGCACACGCGAGTATAGGTGTGCATTCGTGTGCGTAAATAAAAGCACACGTACAACTGCTTGGAGCGCGAGGGTGTAGTAGTCTGGAGATGTACCTTCGCGTGGTAAGCGCTACAACGCGTACCATTATCGAGGCTGTCAGTGCCATTGTAGTCCTCCTAATCAGGAGGTCGGAATCGTCCCGAAACGACGAGAGTACTTACCTCACTTACCCTTACCCATAGTGCAGCCGCGCGCTCTAACCTGGAGTTCTCGAGAGTCGTTGAGGGAAAGTCAAAGGCCTTACACTCAGTTTGCTATGGAGATAAAGCGTCTTCTTCTCTTCTTATGCCTCTTCTTCTCCGTCTTCTTCTTTGTGATCTAGGAATTTGCTACTATTGCAAGATCTACATTTACATCTAATTGCCTACTCTCTTCCTCACATTTTAACGCCAACATTTAACGAGGTTTTTTTACAAAGTGACTTGTGCTAACGGTTCTCTATTGTCTTAGGCATATTAAAGGCGAATTATTTGTTTTAATACGAATTAATATTTGTAGTGTTTAATGTATATCTGCATGTGCCTGTATGTTTAAATTCTGTATAACTGCCACAAAGACATTATATTAATTTAATATCTGTCATTAGTATTATTATATGAAAACGTAAATTAGGCTAGATTTTACCACCTACTACATTGATTTATTTAAGAATCATTATTTAGTTATAGAATTTTATCGAACTATATTAAATTACTTCCTTTTTTTATCATAATAAATTTTGTTAGTTTTACATTACATTAGTACTATTTCATTATTGCTTACGTTGATGGGCTCTCTCATTTCTAATATAATATGTATTTTAAGTATTTTGAGTAGTTTAGTTATTTTAACTCGCTACCGTAAGCAAATTTATTTGAATGACTCGTTATTCTCAATTTTTGTTATCCCAGTTACGAGTGTCGCCAAGATTACAAAGTCTAGTCACTCAATTTCACGATACTTAAAACTGCATTTATAAAACTTAAGAAATATTAATTTTTCGCAAACTAAAATGGCCTGTGCTATTATTTCCTTTTATATTACTAGAGAATAAAAAACTTGTTATTTAAGTAATTCTTGAATGAAACAATGATATGCATAACAAATTATTTGTTAATAACGCCTTATGTGATCAAGCGAATGTTCTTTTTACTCACTGTTTGTACTAGTAGTAAAGCGAGAGCAGCACATCAATCGAGAATCGGTATCGTTACATTAACTTGGTACATTTCTCGTAAACGATTCAATCGACTATCGATATGATCTTACTAATTCCCTGATTAAAATCTAAATAGCTATTTTATATGACATGACAATTTTGAATTTCAATGATTCTACAGAATTTCATCAACACGCGATATTACATTGCATTTGTGACGAGTGAACGCGCGAGAGAGCAAATGAGAAAAACTAATGGCGATTGTTTCGTTCCTCATTATCTTTTCTAGGTATTTTCCGAGGTGAACATTCTGTTCAGCATAGGAGGTAAGTACTACACTGGCGATCCAATCGTCTACGACACTCCCGAAGACAAAATCTTTGAATTATCGCGCAACATCACGATAAAACTGCACCATCGCATCGGCAAGTTCGTGAAGTTGCGCTTCGGCTTCGCTGCTCGATGGATCATGATCAGCGAGATTACCTTCGAGTCTGGTAAGTTTATATGACTGTGTACATTCCAGTTCTCCTTTCAGTAGCGTGCACATACATATATGTATATACTTTCAAGTAGACATATCTAAGTTCGGGAACATAATGGACTTTTAATAAAAATAAAACCTCTTGTATATTAAAATGCTCCTTGAGTAAGGTCGATTATTCATCAAAATTCAAACGTATAAATTATTTTTATAAATATTTTTCTGATTATCTGATATGGCATTCATAACAGTGTTCCAAGAATTTCGAAAACATTGGTATTATGCTGTTGCATAAATATTTATTTTCTTAAATCTCCTTCGGTAAAGTAAGTTTTTAATAGAGATTAATGCAAGAAAATCATTCTCCATATTTATTCTTTATAAGTATTAAAGTTCAAATTTCAGAATGCTATCGGTTTTCTATAATATCGTAAACTTATATTTAATTTTCTCTTGTTTTTCTTTAATTATTACTGTTTCTAAAATAATTTGATAATTATTTAAATTTTAATTATTTCAATCCTTCATAGAAAGATATAAACTTTACGTTTATAATCTTGTTAACAGATTAACATGAACCCATTTGGAAAAAAATGACTCATTATGTATAAAGTGAGTTCTAAAAGTGCGTGTACTGAATAATAATAATAATAATAATAATAATAATAATAATAATAAATAATAAAATTAATAATAAAGTATACATCAACGGTGTTTATAAAGAACGTTATGCAAAATAACAGAACGATTTTTTTTTATAATTACAAGGACGGATTGTTTAGAATTGAACGATATTATGTGGAAAAATATTATATAGAAAATGAAAAATTAGTAAATAAAAATCCGGGTTTGTTAATTTATAAATAGGCATTAAATATTCTCACTATAAATTCAAAAACTTACCTTCAGTAGTGTGATTCATTAATTACTCGATGTTTGAGTAAGAATACTTAAATAACTAAAACATTCAATCGCCTAAATTTCAACGACTAACAATTGAAATTGGATATCGAAAGAATTGGTAATACAGTAACGAAATGTATTACTCGTAATTTTTTATTCGCAACTTACACAATGCGTATAGTTGACATTGAGCGTAACATCGTAACGATCTCGTCTGAGAGTGGCTTTATTTTTCTGTCCTCAGATGTAGCTCACGGCAACTTCACCCCGGAGGTGCCGCCCTCGACGGAGGCTCCACGCCTTTACGATCGGGGCTCCTTGCGGGAAACACCCCACCACCACGCGGAGGTGCCCGTGTCGAGCGCCAAACAGGACGACCCGACGTACATGGCTGTGATAATCGGTGTCCTCACGGCTGTGATCCTCCTGCTAGCGGTGGCCATCTTTCTTATCGTATCGCGCCATCGGCAGCGGAAGAATTTCGCGAGTCCTCTGGGCGCTAAATCAGCGATACCTGGAGCCCATCAGCACCTCGCTAACGAGTCCGCTTACGGCACCGCGGAGAAGGATCCGTCGCTCATGACCTACCGGGTGGACGACATGGACGATAGGTACGCCGGGGCTAAGTTGACAACTCTTCCCAGGGAATTGAATGATCGGCTGCTGGGCGACGTGAGACTCGACGATTACCAGGAACCCTTTCATGAGTCGGGCAGCAGCAAGTACAGGGAGTCCGTGCACGCTGCTTATTACGGATACAGCACCGTCATTATCGACAACAAGGATCTTCATGACAACGTCGAACAATCCGGTGAGTGCATGCCTGTTGCTCTGGCTTTTGTTTGGAAATTATGTCACGGATATAGGTCCTCGTCGTTGTGTGCATCTATATATATACATATACAAATATACATAAATGTATGTGTGTTATATCTTATGCACCTATGGCTATGCGCGATTTCCGCCTGACATTCCCTTTGAATGCATTTATTTATGAGATGGGAAAGTTGTTTGGATGATTTTGCAAGCGATCGCTTTGTTACTCTTTTTTTCATTCTGAATTTAATAACATTTTTCAAGTTGTGAAATTAACCTAAATCTTACATTATCTACTAACGAAACAGTGACCAATACCTTCCACTCCTTGTCATTGTTATTTTTTTTTATTCGGTTTAGATGCAACGTATGATTACGCAGTACCAATGCCAGTGCCTAGTGCGAGCAGTGATCAGGACAGCATATTCTCAAAGTCCTCCAGGGGTAGCGCCAAGGTAATTTTGCATTCCATTTAACAAATAGAAGATCTAAAGTCATTAAAACGTTATATTTTTTTTTACCGAATGCAGTAGATAGATCTCAAAAAAGAAATAAAAGAAATGGCGTGCAATCGCGTGAGCAGAAAATGAACAGAAATTCTTTGGTGTTTATGCCGTCCTTTTTCTATTACATTTAGATGTAAATAGTAAATTATTTAAAACGTACAATAAAGTTTAGCAGAACAGGACTAAGAATAGGAAAAGAATGATAGGCTAAGAGTATTGAATATAATATAATAAAGAGCTTAATATAATGAAACCTAAGTTTAGAAAAGTTACGAGTCCCTAGTTTGACCGTTAAGAGATGCTATCCGCAGCGAAATGCAATACTCATATGGTGATCCTGTTCGCCGAATAGGCCTGCTTACAGAGTTTCTTCCCGCCGCCACCGCCCCCCATGAGCGCACCACCCCTGCGGGTGGGCACCAACAACCTCACGTATTCGAGTCCACCGAGTCCCGAGTTGATGTGCGAGCGCAGCAGCCGAATTGGCAGCAAACGCCGTGAACACTCGCTGCATCGGTACGCATGAGACGAACTTCAACAGCCGCAGCAACAGCGAAGAAACAATCCATGGCCCAAGAAGACGATGACGAGCTCCTCGGCTTCCACGCTACTTTATACTCGAGCCTACGTGAGTACGTACGGCAATATGCTGTAGAAAGTGAGCGTCAAGATTTCTCCTCTACGAGGATCGACTACCTTAGCGACGATTCGTGTAATGCATGCGAAAACGCGGCAAGATTTAGAGAATTCTTTTGATTTCTAGCTGAGAACGGCAGTTATCGATTGTTTGTTGAAATGCTTTCAATCAATTATTATCAACAGTATGTTATCTCTATATAAGTTGTTTGTCGATAGATTCCTGTTGTATTTTGTAAAATTTCAACATACAATCGAGGTAGGTGCTTATAATTGCATAATTACGTCTTGTTCGTTTGTAGATTTTAGAAAAGCAGTTAAGTTATATTATTGATCTGTATTTGTATTTCATTCAGTATTTTTCAAATATTACTATTCAATCGGATGATTATCATGTTCTTAGGTCGCCAACTTAAAAAAGCTTTGCTTTTTTGAAATTGCAAGTATAAATAGATTTTCTTACATTATTTACCTAAAAGATATTGTAAAATCGTAAGTCGATAACTGATTTGTTTGTCTGTTTATTCGAGTGAATCGATATATTAGAGAATTGATTATTTCATTATTCCTAATACACTCAGCTGTTTATCGATGCAAGAATTAAATTTTTTTAATTTATTTGAAATAAATTAATCTAGTGAATGTTCGCGACCGTCAGTTTGTTAGTAGAGATGATATACATTGACATTCTCATAAATTATTGGCGAATGAAACGAGATAAATTATAAATATATTTATTTTAGAAACAACATATATAACTGAGAATTTTCCTCTAATAAATAGTTGTGCATACTTTCGTCGCTAAAATCAGTCGAATTTATGACGATAGCGAGCGCTTACGAGTCGCGTTATGACCTATGAAACCAAGGGTACAATTTTCGATAATCGTGATGGTGATAGTTGAAATAATTGGCATATCAGTTTTAGACGACTTCAGACATACAAAAATTGTCATTACATTATTATTCATTTTCTTTTATAATTCATGGTTGGTTCTCTCTTTGCCTTGTGATCGAAAACTCAAAATATTACCTTTGAACAATTATACTCATTAGAATGAAGTTAATGAATGTAGAATATAAGGCGTTAATGGATCTAATTTCCATAACGAAAACGTGTATTAATTGATTTTGCCGACAATTCCAATCGTTTTGCTAAGCAACAACGATTTGTTTTCCCTTCTTATAACGAAACTGTCTATTTGATTGAATATTTAGGAAAATATTAAATAATGATAGATCGTTTAAGTTGTTGCGACATTTTAGAAATATAAAATAATGTGTACATAAAATTAAGATAATTGAGTAATAAGGAAGTTTTATTAAGTCACGAATAACGAGAAACAATGTAATCGCTGATCATGAAACAGAAGCTTGTGCGAGAATTTATATATTTGCACGGTATGTATCTCGATTTCACTGCCATAACAAAAAGTAATAAGAACAACTTCCAGGATATGATCAACGATTTTTATATACAAAATATAAAACAGACATATACAAGACTGACTGTGTCTACTGAAAAAATGAGAATTAATTAGTATCATGCGATGTGTATATTAATTTATTGCCTTTAGCGTTGATGTAACAAAAAGATTTTTTTTATTTATGTAGAATATATAAGTATAATAATTACGGTTAAGAAATATAAATATAGGGATATGAAAAAAGTGAACATAAAACTCTGCTCTAACTCTGTTTCTTCTTCATTTTCAGATATATAAAATTAAATCGCTAAATAAATTTCTATGAGATCACTCATTTTAAGAAACGTATTATTAATTCTTTTAAAATTCGTATCGTTCTACTTTTTACACGTGTCCTTATGTTTTATGTATTATACATAGTATATGTAGGTTATACAGTATATATATAGTATGTATAGTATGTATAGTATGTATAGTATTTATATGATATATTATATACATATATATACATACGTGCATTCATACATATATATCGTAAAAGGGCGAAGGAAATCGGCCTCCACGTAACCAAAATAATACAAAAAATATTTCGCATACATGTATATTTCATATGTTTGCTAAAGTTTTTTAGATTTAAAAACTCTTGTATATATAGTTCAACAGAGTAAAAGAAACATTTTGCGGGTTTTATTATGGGATATACAACGATTTCCTTTTGCCTATATTGTATACTCTATTCTGTTTCGCTAAAAACGGAAACAATTTTACCGACGTCGCCTTTATGCAACGAGGAAACAGGAAATGTAAAAAAACGCGAAACTTTTTCTTATATTATCGAAAGAAATGTATGGTGCATAATTTAAAGGGTACGAGTAATAAGTAAAGGAAATGAAAAGAGAGAGTATGAAACTTATGAAAAAATCGACAATACAGGGATGAGGTAACAATAATAGCTAAGAACCTAAACGCAAGAAGCCCTACCACATTGTGATATATAAAAAAATTGAGATAAATAGAAAATCATGGCGCGAATTACATTCTGTCATTGTTTGAGATTTTTCGGGAATTCTTTAATGCAGAAATTCTTAATGAAAGAGTTGAAATTGTTATTTAATAAAGATTAGCTAGGAATAAAAATAAATGACTTTGATGGCATAACAATTCATTTTTAATTTAATTAATAGCAAACACTCTAATTATTAAAAATATAATACTTCACAAGTATATTTTTAAAGTCATTAATGATTCTTATTTTTGGTTAAGGCTAAGAAACTTGCTATCATATAAAATATCAATCTTCTACAACGACCGGATAAATTATATTGAAAAGAATATTAAATGCTATTGACTAGATTTTTAATAATCTCTAATTAATATTGCGTACGTATAATACATATACAT
This sequence comes from Wiebesia pumilae, assembly GCA_018907045.1. NCBI lineage: Eukaryota > Metazoa > Arthropoda > Insecta > Hymenoptera > Agaonidae > Wiebesia > Wiebesia pumilae. The sequence continues at coordinate 599,020 of JACCHZ010000149.1, read as the reverse complement.
AATAATATTTATGTAATATAAAGTAACTAGCAGGCTTTTATATTAATATTAAAATATTATACTTCATGTTGAACTCTAGCACTCGTTTATAGCTGTTTCATTTAATTTTTTCAAATTTACTCTAAAGTTTTAAAATAAAAGTTATTATAAATCAGAATACGTTAGCAGCATAGTAATAATTGATAAATTAATTATTTACAGGATAATATCTACGGTATACAATAGATTTGGTACACGTAATGATGTGATATCTGTTTCATTATTCGATTATTATGAATTTTAAATTAAAATTGGTTTTCACTATCAATAGATTAAATTTAAAAAATATAAATAATGATACATTGACAATGAATATCTGTTATTTTAATCCAGCATTTATTTAGATTTTTTTAATGGCTCTTAGATATTTCGTTTTTTATTAAACTTTTTTGTTTTGGAATGATTATTTTTAAATCAATGATTTGCTTAATCTACAAATAATATATATTTTGTAGATATTCTTGTCCCGATTTCTCTCTCTTTCTCTCTCTCTCTCTCTCTCTCTCTCTCTCTCTCTCTTTCTCTCTCTTTCTATGTATATATACACATATTTTTTTTATGAACTTACATTTTCGAAAAAAACGAGAAAAATATCTTTTTTACAATCCAACTCATTATTAAAATATTCAAAGGATAAAACAGATGAAATTTTTGGGTTTAATTCAAATGAATGTTTGTAAAGAAATAGATTTGGAACGTCATGATAGCAGACCAATAAACGAGTGAAAGAATTCACGGAGGCTTCTGTAAATACACAACGATAACGAATCCTACTATCTGCCTTTGTGAAATTCAACCACAATAAGTCCACAACAAGTCCACAAAAAGCGAGCAAGAAAGAAAGATCTCCTGCAAAAATTTTTTTTCAATTTTGTTGCGAAAAGGGAACAAATACTATTCGCGTGATCACGTACGCATACGTGTACACCTAATGCGTTCCGGTAATAATTCAACGCACGGCACAAATTGATTGAATGCGCGCTTGCCCATCATCAGTCGGTGCTCGTTTCACATCGTATATTTTGCTCCTTCCGACAATTGGGATTATACGCGCTCGCTGCGCAAATTACGTAATTGCTCAAATGCGCAGTTTCATCTCGGAAAGACTTTTGGGTTGAGATGTATTTGAGTTTTGCTTCAGTCCAACACCGTTTTACATTACCGCTTATATTCAGGATGATTTGTTTCTGATTTAAAATATATTATCCTATTAATATTAATATACAAGTTTCGTTCGCCTTTCTTCATAGGAATTACTTTTATTTATTTTTCAATACTTAAAATAAATAAATTGTTATTATAAATATGAAAATTTCAAATATATTTCAGTATAAGTTTCTCATAAAAATAATTTACTATTTGTTAAAACTCTTAAGTCGAGGCAATATTACTTACTGTTTGCCTAATTGCTTATTCATTAGATTATAAAATTCTCATTGGCGTAAAGGATTAGCTTTATTATAAATCACCAATTCAATTTGAAAAAAGCATTTAAAATGATTGCGCTTATAGTCCGTACGTTTATTTTTGTTAAGGCACTCGTTAGGACTCTAGCATTTAGCAGCAAATGCACGCATATAAGAACGAACGCTGCTTCTTTCTTATTACATGTACGACTAGCGGATGCTTTATTAGTCCCTTTTGTTTCGTGAAATCACGCGAGCGCGTGCACGCAGGCGGAATCTCGTTTTACACGATAATAAAGTTTGCGCCCGCCCTGGTATGTACAACAATATTCAGTGTTTGTAGAAAATAAACGGCGAACATGCTTGAGGATGATAAGATTGTACATGGCCATTTTGGATTAATGTAATTTTTCCTTCATTTTTGGTGTACGTGTTGCGCTAAACTTGAATTTTTAAGTTTAAAATTTGTCATGCTCGGAAAATATGAATTTCTAGAGTACGTTTCCTAAACATCGATGCATTTAGTTTGTAAGGACGTCAGGTAACAGCGAGAAGTAAGTACTGTTAAGCGTGTGACCTATTCGTATATAAGTACGTGATTTTCTCTGTAATTTATGTTTTGAATTAAGTATTTTTTTAAGTTATACTTGTGAAAGATTAATAAAGTTTTTTCTAAACCGAGCGTATGCATATTTTAATACAATTAAGAATTGAGTATTATTATACGTTGCAGAGGTAAGGCACGTGAGTGTTCGTGAACCTTTTCCCTTTCACTGGTATAAAATCAATAACTGCCTCCCGTAACAGTAAGTCGCACGTTACAAAGAGAAAAATCAAACTTTAGTCCATGCATCACCTGAACGTTGTAGTTTCACTTCAAATAGAGTAAAATACCACCGTTCGGCTTGGAATGAATGTTTACTCTTAGAATAAATTCCAAAAGTAAGAATCAGCTTAAATTGCATCTCTTCGAATGACTCAGTGAGATAAAAATTTGAAATATCGCTGGAAACTATGGCAAATTTTTTCGAATCAAGCGCCATATCACGGCACTATTCGCAACCATTTGAAAAGCAAATAGAAACAGAGCGACACTAACTCGTCATTCGAGCATAAAATCGCGCGCTGAGAATTTATCAGGATAAAACACATCTCGAACTGCCGACGACTAGTGAACTTCTCTCATCTGTGCGCTTATACACGCATACATACTGAATTTATCGAGCTGGATTATCATTGAGCGCGCTCTTATAAGAGAACTTGCGCATTAATTCTTCTCGATGTACATACGAGACATAATTTATAAATAGGAGCCTCGAATGTGTGCGCAAATATGATTATAAATATATACTGGGAAAATTGTTAGTGGATGAATAAGAGTTACTAGAGAAAGGACATTTTTTGTACATATTTGTGATATAATTTATATACAAACGAATATTATACATTTTAATATACCTGTATATGTACACTTCAGTTTTAAATATGTGACTACGATGAGTTAAAAAGAAAACGAACACGTATGCGCGCACTTCTGAGCGCGCCAAAACACACACCCATATATAAAACACAAATATGCATACGAAAGAAGGTTGTAATTATAAGTTACTTGGACGATACTGATTGGTAAACAACGCAAGAACCGCAACGAATGGACGACTTATCAAACTATTAAAAAATGTTGCATATTTCATATTTGTGTGCCTGTATCCATTTTGTATGCTACCGAAAGAGTGCGAGAGTGATGCGAATGGTCTATGTACTATTGGAATAGAAGGGAAAGATTGTAATGTAACTATACATATATATAATTTTGAGCGCGATATAAATATATACAGATATATAATATAGATGAACTACGAGTATCGATATTCTTCACATTCACACACATCAGAATTCACGTCGTTGGGACGAAATAAACGTTTAGTGAATCCAGATTGGATAGTATTGAGTTTTTGATTGATGTTTCTACCTTTACATGAAAATATCCCGATCCTGCTTTCTCGTTTTTAAAATTTTGTTAAATCAGCGAATTAAATTGGATTTTTTTTAATTCTTTGTGTATCTATATCATTAATTTGGATTTATGAAAACTTTGCAACTGATTGATTACGATTAGGTAAATGCGTAGGTATTTAATTGATATTTTAAGGGAATTCCTTCCATTAACACGTTTCAATAATGAGGTTGTTTAATATACAGTTATAATATTCATTATTTTAATCAAGCAACTTTAATTTCTCCGAAATATGTATTATTCTAGCTGGTTTCTAAAAAAATATAACACTTAAAAGAAAGTATAATTGCAGTGCAGATATATATATATATATATATATCTTTACCATTTTATATTCATGACAATTTAATTAATGAAAAAATTTAAGTTACCCTTCTCATTATGTTCGAATATCAAATATTGAATCTAGATTTTTTATGCATAAAGTAAAAATGAAAACATAAATTTGAGAGTTGGACAAAACATTTCGATAAAGTATATTGAGAAAAATGATAAATAAGAATATTCTACTTTACTCCAAATACTTTGCATTTTTTAAAAAATGTTTAAAAATTTTTTTTTTATTTTTACGTTAACAATTTAAATACAACTCGCTTAATTTCAAGAAATAATATAAAATCCAAATAACACGATTATTTTCTGATTAACACTTTCCAGAGAAGGAAAAATATATTAAAAGTATTAGGGAGAAAACTATCATCTGAATATACGGGATCTAATTAACAAAAATCGTTTTCTTTTAAATCATGTGACCATGTGCTAGTCATAAGAATAAAAACAAGTGCTTTTAAAAAACTTCAGATTAAAATAATACGTAGAAAGAAAGAGAAGGTGGGAGGGAGATACAAAAAGAAAGAGAAAGAGAGAGTCGATTGGCTTACAGCCTTTGGATTATTTAAATTTCAATTTCGTTCACAATCTCTTTCAAATTTCCTATACAATACAAAGTGTCAGGCACCAAAGCCGGCAATTTCATGCACTCGAAAATATTTACATTTAGTTAGATTTAGAAGGAGGTTTTTATTTGATTTGGAATTTTTTGAAGTTAATTTGGTTAATTGAATTTTAATTACTTAAATTGATTTTGTTATATGGTTAATGTATTTAAAAAGTTAAAACATATTTAATGGACTGTTTCAATTGTAATATCCTATATTGTCAAATAAATTGTAAAATTTTATGTATTGTTTAACATTTACTGTTTCATATATTTGATTTAATTTATAAAATATGTATATATATATGTTCATCTGTACAGTTAATTAATAAAATAATGTTTGGTATAAGTTGTTTGAATTTGCATGGTATCTATGTGAATAATCAGTAACTGTCAAACCAAATTATATAAGTTTCAGTAAACTCAATAAAATTTATCTTGATAAATGAAAAGAGTCATGTACAATAAAAACAAATGAAAAAATTATTTAGTTTTTAATACAGTCTTAAAATACGATAAATTACCTTGAAACACATTTATATTTTATATCCTTAACTACATGCGAAGGAAAGAAAATCATAATAATAAAATTTTAGAGAGATTTATTTTCCATAATTTTTTATTTTCTAATAATAGATATGATACTAATAAAATATATAAGTTAGGATAAGAAAATGTTACTCTAGTGTATTGTAATTCATATTAAATTTAAAAAGTAACATTTTCTAACAAAATTTAATTCTTGAATAATTTTACAAAAAAATAATACACATAAATTTCATATACATTATTTTCTGAAATATAATTTAAAATGAAATACTTCAAAAAGTTAGGAATCCATTTCATATGTATATGTATAAAAAGAATAATTGAAACTTTGTTATTTCGTGCATCTGATAAGTATAGTGTTAGCTAAATAAAGAAGCGACGGGAATTTACACAAGTTCTTCTTTAGTTGATATTAATAGTATAATTTCATGAATACATATTTTTGATTTTTCCATATATATTTCATGTTCAATATAGAAAATAGTTAAATATAAATGATTATTGTAAAAATTCAAGTAAAATTCACTTAAAATTTATTTTTTGTTGGAAAGAAATACATACAAAACGTATATTTTTTTAAAATTTATCAGATAAAAATATATCCTTTTCGTGTTTGACTTGCAATAAGAAAGTTTTTAGTATAACAGTAAATATTTGAAAAGGAATCATGTGTAACAATAATATTTAATAGTAAGTATAGTTTACTGCCCCACTAGCGTGTACGTGGATTTATCTAGATAATGAATTTCTTTTTAAAATCTTTTCTTTTCGTTTTGTTATTATTTACAATACTTGAAATGTGTTCAAAGAAAATAGAATACTGTTATATGGACAATTAAGTTTACACATATTTATGTTGAAATTATAAGGATTAAATTATTTTTTAGCAATGTATGAAGAAGAATAATATACACAGAATGACTGAAAATCTGCGAAATTACAAAAGCTCAAAAGAATCGTTGTTAATAATTTATGTTTATAAATTATGTTCGAAGCATTGCATCAGCGACTGTTTTTCTCCAGGACTGCAAGCATTTTAGTGCTTCTTACAAGACTACATTGATACCCAGGTAAGTATTTTCCTGATGAATTTCAATACGTGATATCTTTATTATTTCAACAGAAATTCTAGAGAAAAAGGTTAGTACGATTAATTTTGTCTAGTAGATTCAGATACAAAGAGAGGCAGCGTAATCGCTTTGATAGTTTTATAGGTAACTGACAGCAATATTGAAGGTGTTTGGAATACTATACCTCTATAAATACTTAGTAAATAAGGTAGATGATAGCAGTACTCATTATCAACTTCTTTGCTAAAAGGACTAATTATTGTACTATAGAATATATTTCATTTATTTAATACCGCGTTAAGCTAATAAGAAAAGAGGAGAAAATTTAGCATTAAATTAATTATAATTAATATAAATTATACTACACTATAATTAGCATATATAGATATATTGGGTAAGCAATTTAACTTAAATAATATTTCTTTTGTAAGTTCAATAATTTATTATCATACAAATTTTCTATTTACCTCCGATACTTAGATAAATAATTTTTTAATTTCAATAAGAATAATTTTCACTAAAATTCATGGAGGAAACACGTTTTACAGTTAAAATTATTTTTAACGATTTCAAAATAAAAATAATCATACAAGGTGTATATAAGAAAATATTGAATCATAAATTTTTAATAAATTGGTAATAATTTTCTTCAAAAGCGTTCTTTATAATTTAAGTTTATTCTTACCTTACCATACGAATAATTATATATGCGGATTAGAATAGCCTTCCTTTCACCAATTAAGCACTGAAGTATTCACTCAGAAAGTGAGCGGTTATAAATTCCTACTGAACGTATCATTGAATATCCATTCTTTCTCAGTAAATTCTCGCCAATTGAGGTTCGGAGTGTCGGCGCAGTATTTCTTTAGATATGAAATTAATGGTAGTGTACGAGGATAGAGTGAAACAAGAGCGAGCGCTTCCTGCATGCCTTTATTTTACGCCCAACTTAGCCTTTTAGGCGTCCCTTTAGCTTACAGAAAGAAATACAGGGAGATAGATAAAAAGAAACGCGAACAGCGTCGTTGCATAGAAAAAGGACTAGATAAAAGGCGCCACAGACGATAAAGCCTAAAGGACCGTGTCTCCCCAGCAAATTAAAGAGAGAGAGAGAGAGAGAGCGAGAAAGAGAGTGAGAATGAAAATGGTAGCATTGGAGTCGAAACCGCCCCTGCAGTCATTAAAATCGCGGGACTGAAACAGCAGCCGTTTCTTTGGCCATTAGAATGACAAGTGGTATCGCTGACAGTGCCAAATTAGCAGGGGAGGGATATAAGTGAGAGGGAGAGAGAGACGCGTTTCTTTTCTCCCACGAAACTTTTCAAAATGTTGCTTAGAGTTGCCTGGTTGTTTTGTTATGTGACGGTTTTATACTTCAGATGCCTACTGCACCTGATAAATTGTATTATGTTTTTTTGTCTTCTTCTTCATGTTTCGACTTGCTTTTTCACGAATTCCTCTCGAGTTTGTTATATTGTCCACGGTTTTCGCTTTCTTTTTTCTTCCTACCCTAGACAGAGGCCGATTTTACTAGCGACGCTGTAATTAAATCAACTCGGCGAATGCAGTGTAATTTTCTCTTCAACCAAATGAATTTTAAGAAGATATTAAGCAATTTGAATTATGTATTATGGTATGGATTGTGTAATTGTTATTTTACTTCAACGACTGTAAAATGGTATTGAAACATAAAATAATTCTTTTATATTTACTTGTAACGATTATTACAATTATAATCACTATTTATCTTGAAAAGTATTTTTTATAATATTTCATATAATTTAATCTAACTTTGTAGAGCCATGATATTTCTCAGATGCTTTAAAATTATAATTACGAAATTCTTTCTTAAAACTATATACAAAATTGCAAATTTTTAGAATGCATTAAAATAAATATTATGCGTTTCATTAAAATTTCAACATAAGAATAAAAACATAGTTTTATTAATTAATCACTTTTTCGTATTCTGTAAATGTTTTATGATCTTGAAAGTCCTTCTATTCAATAAATAAAATGTGGCATTTCATTTAAATGGTAGGAGTCAGGATCATATGAAAATAGGAGACACAATGTTAGTAAAAATTACCTGTACATGGAATAATATATTATTTTGAAAAAGTGTTAATCCCAAAAAAATATTTAAGAAGATTGATTTATCATTGTTTATAGATATACGATTGTTTCTTATTAATATGTTGTCATTTCAAATAAGAAAACTGATTTTTCAAAAATTGTTAAAGAAACTTAATTACTTTCAAGATATGAAAATCTAAGTATATTATGATGTCTGTATTACTAAATTGGCATTTCAACAATATGTGAATAATTTTCAATGATTATTATAGTTATTAAATCATGATTTATTTATAATTTTAAATAGCAATTAATTAAGCTTAATTAATTGATATTTGAAAGCTTAACAAATTTGTGTATATGATTATTTGTCGTTGTCTGATAATACAGTTTTATAAATTTATAAACACAGCATTAAATTTTAACACACTTGAATTGTCAGTAAATAATATAATTCATACATTTCAATGAAATAATTCGATGAATATTTGGTCATACTTTGTGATTATTTTCATGTTAAAATCAAGAGTATTGAATGATGATTTGTCATCTACTTGTATTCTGTTGTTAATTATGCTTTTATATCTGAGAGATCAAAATCCAATTTAATATAAGTACCTTTAAAATTAGAAGCTTATAATACATCGAACAAATTTTTTTCATATATTTATTTTATTACTTATCTATGAAAAGAATTAAAATATATTAATTTTCAAATATTTTCAAACACAATTTCAGCTACGTGAGTGCGCAATTTATAAAATTGTTTCTTGATAGTTTCGACTATTTATAAAATAGTTCATAAAATATTAAATATTTATAAAATAGTTTCTTGATAGTTCTGACAAGTTGAAATTTAATTTACATTTTAATTACTGAAACTTTGACCGCTCTGTTTAATTATCACCCTAAAAGTTCTTTACATCATTATGGAATCTATAAATTAAATATTTCAAGTATTCTGTCCCTTTGAACATAAGTAAAAGAGAGGGAAAATTGTAGTACGAGGGAGAATAAACTCGTTAATCTTTTAGCACAATGTCGAAGTTCAGGAAATCAGAAAAGCGATTCATGAGAGCAATATTTAAAATAAGAAGTTAAACTGAATCTAATATCGCAATTTCATACACATTTTTATGTTCAGTTGTGTAAGAGCTGCAGGTGTAACGTTCGCGTTCAACGAAAAGAAGCTCAACCGAAGAGAATAAAGTCAATGCGAAATGAGATTACATCTTTTCGCCTGAAATCCTGCCTCCACCTGCCTGAGCAAAGGTGCGGGTTATGGGTCTATTAATGTCCGACTTTCTCTCCTTCTTTCTTATTTCCCATCAGTCATCGCGCTTCTCCCGTTTCGCGCTACTTGCTTTGTAACAATGTGCGCAGGACTCATGTGTGCTTACAGACAACGATAGAGGACCGTGATAAGTTGACAATGTCGCGATGCTTTAATACTGTCGTCATCACAAGGATGCAACGTCGACTATAACGGCCCGACAATTACTTGAAGCTGTACGCACATCGGACATTATGCTAATTCGTCACGGGAACTTTCGCGAGTCTCTAAATGCACGCACATCACTCTCAGATAGTGGATGAATCATCGCGATTTTCTAGAGTCCGACGTTTATGGAGTATCATCATTATTACTGCTGCTGAGCTATTTATTTCGGCACGAACTTTGTTTCGCCCAGTGTTACAGAAGCGTTATTATACAAGTGTTTTTACTTAAGAATGGCCTACTCAGGATGATTCAAATAATGCTAAGTATTTTTATGTCTTTTATACTATAAATTACTGTTTGCGTTTATGGAGATCCATTGAGAGGTCTAAAATATTCTAATTGTAGTAAAATTATTTCATTCTCTGAATGCTGAAATTATTATTTTTTAGAATTTATAAAACTCAATATTGCAATATTCTTTTTAAACTTATGGATTGTTTTATAATACTTTTAAAATATAAATATGTGATAATAAGAAACTCTTCGTTTCCAATCTCATAAATGTTTTTCAATTCCTCAGCATATTCTTTTCAAATATTTAGACGTAAGTTTTTTCATCAAAAATATATTTCAATTTATTATGGAAAACGATATAAATTTTTAGCACAACTTTTTATAAAAGAATTATCATTGGGAGGTAATCATAGTATTAGAAATTTCGAGCCAAAGAAAATAATATTTCTTTTATGTAGAAGATATTTTAAATAATAAATTATTATGTTAACGAAGATTAGTTATATTCAATAGTCACGAGGAAACTAGTTAAACTTATCGTATCTTGAAAATGGTGAATCAAATTGTCACTAGCATATAAAAAATAAAATTCACTTTTTTATTATGGCTATAACAACGTTACATTATAAAATATCTTCAACAATATACGCAGTTTTTTGGGAATTATGTAAGTGTTGATTAATTCAACCAGACTGTACTTTATTGCACTACCCGCAAGCAACGGAGCACTGTTGGATTTATTTTTTCGTACGCTGTACGTTCTCTTAACGTCTTCTATCTTCTTGATTGTTGATTAAAGAAATTAATCAACAAGGTTTGATTATTTTATTTATATAAAAAATATATTATTGGCGCCTTTGCTCAACAACTAATAACTTTAAAGGGCAAATTTTTATTCAGATTGCAAATTATATACAATATTTAATATCTGAATTAATTAAGTATTAAAGTGAATTATTACAAATGTTTTTCTTGAGAAAGAATATAAACATCTTAATTATTTAAAATCTTTAGCAATTATGCATTTTAAATGAATCAGTAATGGTGATAGGGAGATCCTTGGAATTTTTAGTTTTTAAAGTAAACGCATACTTAACTCAAGTAATTTTAAAGTAATTGATGTTACTTTTGGATCGTCCGAAAGATTAGAAATACTTTGTAATAATATGATTCATTAAGCATCTTGTCGTATTTATTATATTCATCATATATCAAATACTATATACCTTTAAAATACATGAAAATTTTGGAAAAGTACTTTCAAGCTATGTAAGGATAAATGCATTTCCAATTGCAAAATAAACTAATGGAATAAATATCATAATAAACTAATGAATAAATCTTTCTAGAAATCCTACTGATAATTTTCATATTAAGAAAATATGCAATCGTAGAAAATACTATTTTAAATATTTATTAAAATTAAATATTTCACTTAAAATTTATATGAATATCATTAGATGCTATTTCTTTCAGTTTCATTATCAGAGTGTGTAAAACAAGCATCATTCGAATTTCAATTATAATTATATAAAATTTTTGATACTTGTGAAAAGTGTTTCGATCAATTTAGATATATTTAATTTAAATAGGTAAATGCATATTTCGTAATTGTAGGTGTACTGTGAAATAAAAAATACGAATATATAATAAATAATAGAAACTAATTTCTAAAAGCATTTATAAACCAAACGTGATAAGAATTACAAGATGAATTTTTTGATAAGTAAAAAGTACACTGTAAAATATTTCAAATTATTTTAATAAGACTGATTTTAAATAAGGCATAATCGTATAGCTTAATTTATGACTATGGATTTTATATTTTATTTATTTTTCGACGCATATTGTGGACAAATGAATAAAAGATGAAAATAATAAGAAAATACGTATTGCAATTTAAGCTATTATTAACCTGTGCTATTATTCCCACTCATATTATTATAAATATCAATATAAATTATTATAACAGTAATGCGTAGCATATGCCTGAGGATTTGTAGTAAGCATGCGTATGTCATACAGCACACTTTGAATCCGTATGTATGTATACAGAATAATATTCCTTCAAATAACTGTATTCGCACATTAAGCAAATAAATAAAGCAGTATTTTCATATCTAAAATAGTTTTTAATTATTTTATTAATAATAATATTCATAATTTTATTAATAATAATAATGGAACTAATTAAGAGATCGTTGTAAGTGTTACTTTATTTTACAATTAATTTATTATGAAGTAATATAAAGTCCACGAAATAAGGGACTTATTCTCTTGATTACCCTTACCAAAAAGAGATTGTATGAAAGCACTACAAGGTACAATTTTGTTTAATAGAGATTCTAAAATTTCTCTAAAATTTCAAATTCATTAGGCACTGTCGCATAGTAGAAGGTATTTACCGACCTGTACTTAGAAAGCTGTTGACCGAAAAGGCGGAAGCATCACAAAGAACAAACATTACTGTAATGAAAAAATAAAATTATAACACACGTACTCATTAAATTTCTGTTGGTCCTGCGAATCACATGTTAATTTTGCACAAGACGCGGTAACTTTAGAGCATTTTTCTCGCACCCACTCGATGACAAATATGGATGGCTTTTTCCTTGTGCCGCGTTATATCGCATGTGATGCTTGTGGGCGTTGAGAACGCCGACCTGCGTCCGGACGGCAGCAGACGCAACGTCGTGTAATGGAGGGTTTCTGTGCACTGCCAGTAAACTTTTGAACCGTAAATAAAAAAGTGGTATACCCAAGCAAAACCTAAGACTCAACTTTGAACTTCTTTGTTCTTTATTTCTCTCATTCCCACGTTTTCTATCTTTCTCTCTCTTACTTTCTCTCTCTATTTCTCTTTCCCTTGACAATAAAAATATTTTAACCGACGATGGCGACAAGGAGCAGGACGAAAAAAACAAGTAAATAGAAAATGGGGATGAAACGGTGAAAAACGCAGAGCAGGTCGACTTCGTCGCATGAAAATTAATTAAAGCCAAACGCTCTGTACTATTGCAAGTCTAAAAAAAGAGCAGAACCGCGGTAATTAAAATAATAATTCCTTAAAATCCACTTGATCTTAGTGAACAAGATGAAAGAAGTCAGACCAGACTCGTACATCGGTTATTTTCATTCGTCACATAGTGATCGTGTGAATTGCACTTATTTGACACAACATGCTTTACATTTAGTTGGATCATTTTACATTTTCTGAGAAAAAAGGCTTTTAATGTAAAACATCGCGAATTGTTTATTATTATAAACAATAAAATTATTATTATAAAATATAAATATTTTATTATTGTTTATATTTATTATTATTATTTTAACTATATTTCCATATTTTATAGAATCGTATAACACTTTTAGTTGACAAATAAGTTTCTTTCGGATGAATTGATCATATATTATTCATGACACGTAAATTTATACAAATCTAAAATATTAAATTTACACATAAGAATATAATTATTCTTAAAATAATTATATTAAAATAATTCATTACAAATGATTCTGTTAATCTGTGCATTGTTATGCAGTCAATTCATTTTCCATAATGTCTGAATATTAATTTGTACATTAAATCTAACATTCACGTTTAAAAATTTTTGAAGGTATATTTAGAACAAAATTTTATACCTTAATTTAAACGGCAATGTAATTAATGCAATATTTGAAAAATTTCTAAAAGTAAAAGGACCAGAAAATTTTAAATTTCTAGCAAATGAAAACTTAAGATATTTTTTACAAATTCATTCATAATATATCAATCTCACAAAATATAAAGTAAAAGAGCTAAAACTGTTACATTCATTATGAGTACATGTTATTTGAAAAATTAAAATAGAAAATATTTCATAATTTCACATTTGAATAATGTTTCTTTAATTTCAAATTTTGCATACATATAAATTCTCATGAATAAAGCAAATAGTATTTCATTATAAGGTGAAATTATATTATGGTAAATTTATACCACAAATTACTTGGATATATTTATTACTTTTATTTACATTACATTACATTTTATTTACATTTACATTACTTGGATATATATATATATGTGTGTGTGTTTTAAAAATATACTTTTATGTATATTTATAAAATATTAATTTTAAAAGATTAATCGTCTGTCGTAAATTATGTTATTAAGTTATTTATTTTTCTATGATTAATAAAATGTGTTAAATATAATAAAGAGTTTTATAAAAAATATTTCATTAAAAATTAATCATTTAATTGGATAAATTATTTAGTCTTTGGTATATATAGAAATTAAGAATGCGAAAAAAATTCATCATGTTCATGATTTAATTATTTCATTACTTCAAAATATTGACGTTTCAAGTAGAAAAAATCAAAAATAAATTCCTAAATATTTTATTTATTACTTCTGCAGAAAAGAAGCTTTTATTAAATTATAGAATTTCTCTAATTTTAACACTCACACATGGCTTTAAAAATTCTAGTTTATCAGATTACCATTATAGCTTCATAATTCGCAATAAAATTATATATTCCAATTTGAATTCCATCAGGTGGCAAATGCAGCATATTATCATACTGATAAATTGTATAAAATCATTAAGTATAAATAGTGAAGATTGAAAACACGCTTAAGATAATAAAATTAAAATGAAAGGAGGATAAATGAATTCTATTTTTTTTTCCTTTATGTATTAGTTCATCAAGATGAATTTTCTTATTTTATAAATTATAAATAGAAAATAGAAAAAATCCAATAAAAATTAATACTTTAGGAACAAAATTTTAATCTGAATGGACGATTTTATATATAATAATTTATGTTTTAAATATTCAAAAATTCAAGAATAATAATAGTTAGTTTTCTTAAAATTTAAATAGTCATGCAAATTAAATATTAGGCAATACTTGTTGAAAATACTCAGTATTGACTATAATCACCGCACTTTCTAGAATTAATAATAAATTTCCTTTATGAATAAAAAATTATTCGCATTGTTAACATTTTTCAATATCCTACATATATCAAAAGAATGTTATCAAGCTTCTGAAAAGAATGTCTTGAAACGTGTTTGAATTAAAAGTCAATTATTAAATATTTTAGACATCTGTCAAAGATATATTAAATGCATACACAATCCACTAATATAATAAAAATTTGTGAATTGCGCTACACCGCTAATGATCTTCATATGCGCGTCAGATTCATTCCAACTCAAACAATTTGATATAGGCAGGATAAAATTGCATACCAAAATAAAACTGTTGCAATTCTAGGGTTCTTTCTGCTTACACGCGTGAGCATAAAAGCGGCAAAAAGTGTCGGTCGTCTGCGGTGGTGTTTGACGTCGGTGTCGGCGCCATCACTGTCAGTGAACATCGGGTGTCAAACGAAGGAACCATGGGTAAGACAAATTCTTCGCAGGGCCTCAACGGATCATTAGAGAGCGACGGGGTATACGTCGCCGCGACGTTTTGCGCTTTATTTTTATACCCAACGAACGCGCGACTCGACTCGCTTCTTGTATAATTGTCGCACAGGAAGTTCTATTTTTTTTTCTTTGACTTTTTCTCTCTCTTCTTTTATTTTTCTTTACTCTTTTACTCCATGGACTGTATATACTTTTTGATATGTGAATCAAAACAGAAAGATTAATGTTGTCGCGCGCCCTGTGAAGCCGATGCAAGCTTTTCGCGTCAATCTGGCAATTAACTACTTTTTGTCCATATTTCTCGTCACAGCAGCGTCAAATGTGTCCTTGTCTACTCGTAAATTGTCGCAAAGGGCCTGAGGGGAACGGATAGATAGATATGGATAGAGAAGAAGTGATTGGAATATTGCCTAATGAAGGAAACGGATTTTTCCTTGCGTTTCAGCATCGTTTTCCCTTCACGGACATCACCCAACAGTGGCCACGGAAAGATACCCGGCATTAAGTACGCGATGATATCTCGAGGAAAGGCTCGCACGGTGCATCAACGTGATTGATTCAATTGAAGCGATATATCGTCGATCTAGGTATCATCCGCGTGCTCGCAAATACCGTTTGCTGAACAACAACTCGTGAGATTTAAAGCCGATTGCGTTGAAGTACTGCTAGTATTCGTGAGCTTTGCATTAAAGGAGTTTCATTTGGTATGCGAGATTTTCACGCATACCTGCACCTAAAGGCAGTTATTGACTGCCTTCGCGCTTTCTTCCGAATCGAGATAAAATCCTTTAGAAGTGTAATTAATTTGCTTTTGAGAATGTCAGCGATCTCCAAATTTTTTTTTTTAAATTTCTATTTTATAGCAATCGTTCATTATATCTCAAGGCATACTTAATGCATCAATGCGCTTGTAGTCAATAATCTTGAAGTTATTTCCTACGTAATATTTTAATTCAACCTTAAATAAGATTATACCGAATAGTATTCATTCTTTTTAATTGTTCATAAAGGTACGAACAGAATCGATTTTTGATAAATATTCCACGTTTTACAAAAAAAATCTAGACAGTATGTAAATCCAAGATTTCAGGACGTTCTATCTAACATGTAATTACTTTCTATTCTTTTTAGGCAACTAAATATATTAAAAGTAAATTAAATACGAGATTAATAATGAAATTATGTATGTAAGTCTTAGAATTAAATAATTAATTGATTAATTTCTTAATAATTTGATCGTTTATGGCAATTGTATTAAACAAAATTTTAGTGGATAAAATGATTTTCAGAACATAACTATTGTGTAGAGATCACTGTTGTAATCATTAAGTTGATAATGAATTTAGTAATTGTATTAATTGAATAAAGTAAGAATTAGGATTAGAAAATGAAACGTTTTAATTTAAAATAAAAAAAATAAAAGTACTTAATTGTAGATATATTGTAACATTCATTGTTTATTCTTCTCTATGATTTATATTTTTGTTACTGTTCCAATCTAGTGCACAACCATTTTTTAAATAAAAAAGAAGGATGGTCTCTAAGAACTTTTACATTAATAGATCAGAAACTATTAGTCAAGAGAAATAAGTTTCGTTAATTATTATTAATAATTATTTACTGTTATTTTACGTGGAGATCAGATTAAAAGAAACATAAAAACTTTCACTTTATGACTTTTAATATTTTTAATAAATTCAATCCTAGAATTATAAGAGAACAAGAACTTTAATATACTTGTCAATATAAATTTCACAGTATCAGTTTATATTCAATAAAACATACATTATTCATTATATTAATAAATTAAATTTGAATTATACCATTGGCTGTCTTTTGAAACTCGAAAGTTTATTAACTCATAAATGTGAGAGTGTGGTACTTAATAAACATAAATTATTTTTAAAATGTAGTATAATAATATTGAATAGTATAATAATACAAATATTATCGATTATTTTCACAAATTATTTTCAATGCGTAACTTTCATGAATTTCTAAAATAATTGTGTATAATTCCAATTTATTTATTGACATTTATTTATTGACATTTAATATTCACATTTGAATACTATGGTAAAAAAATCTAGAAAAGTGATTTAAACCTTGTAATAAGATTACAACGGTAACTTCTCCTGAAACAGGAGCAAATCAAATGAAATGTTTGTTTGAGTTTTGTACAAATTTCCGTTACTAAAATTTCTATCCCCATGACATACCGTAGCGATAAACATTCATTGATACACGAAAAAGAACAATAGATGCTCTAAAAGACCAATCTATAAAAGAAACGACATCCGTCACTTGCAGTCGTTTATAAAACCAGATCCCTTTGCCTACTAAAACGTTCACTTACAGATGCGACCAATTTGCAATTTCGATGACACGCAAACTACCATTCGTCCAAGGCGAATTAAGCAACCCAGTCGTCATTCCGTCGCGCTTCCCTTTTCACAGCCGATGACAAGCTTGTATTTATAAATTGCGTGTGCAAGAAAGGACCAACGTATAATGAGCGAGTTGGGTGCGTCTTTTAATCCGCGCCAGTCTTCGCCGTCGTCCATGAATGAAGAGAACGCTCTTAGCAGCGACGACGATGGGAAAAGGAACGTAAACTCGAGGAGACGTACATTGTCACCGGATGGGGGTCTCGAGTACCTTGTTTTAAATGCACGGGCTCTGAGAAAGAGGGGAACCGGGAGAAAAGAATGGAGAAATTTTCAACTGGCACTATGGGCGTTAAGATGATACTGTACTGTGTTGGAGACCAACCGCTGGGCTTCATCCGATTTCTGTTGCAAGCTATGCGACACATCAGTCCTGGTTCAATTAAGTAACCAGTGCGCGTGTTTCTCATTCACCCACATGTGAATTGGCGTACATTGAATGACACGAATGAGATAAACGCAACGATTTTATGGATAGACGTTTGATTGCCTTAAAGATAAGAACAAGGAGTTGAAAAAGATTGCCGGGTCGTTGATATGGGTAAGATTGCTGACATTGCAGATGTTTTAATCAGGTATTGAGTGGCATGTACTATTGATGACTTAAATAGGCATGTGGCAATTTGAGGGTCACTGACAATATCTGGAACAAAATGATTATTTGGTGAACTAATATCAAGATGCTTATTAACACGTTGAAAAATTGATTATTTAATTAATATATATTTGCATATTAATTAAGAGAAGGATGAATGTTGATACGTCAATTTATTTAATATATCATCATATGTGAAACTGAAAATTAAGTTTTTTTTTCAAATTAATTCTTTCTAATGAATATGCAAGAGATATAATTACAGTTAGATTGTGGAATATCTCTTTCGATTTGCAATTCTTAAGTACATGCAAATTAAAATGAATCCTCATTTATGCGTGATTGAATAATTTAATTATATTTATTTATTAATATAAATGTTATATTATTTTCTCTTCTATAACTATTTTTAATAAATGCTTAATGTATACAAAGGTATTCAGACTTTCTTATATATAGATTAATAATAATTATATTTTTTATTTTGTTTATTATATTTGCTTTATATTCAGCTACTGAATTATGCTGACAATAAAAACTTGTACATATACTTGTACAATAAAAATTTGTATGAATACTTGTACTAACTCAAAAAGTATGAATTTTGATAATGTTGTTGTCATATAAATATTGTACATAAACAGATCATGTATTTAAACATATGTAGATATAGAGAACTTGCATAATTTCTAAACTTCAATGTGTTCGAGATAATCGCTGTAAAATTATAAGTATTATTCTTAATTTAAGTATTATATAGCAAATTTGTAAACACTGAAAAAAATTAGTTTTGTAAAAAAAATTTAAAAAATGTACATAATTAGATATTAAATACGTGTGTTTATGCAATAAAAAAATTCAATATTTTTGGAAGGTATTCGATTTAATATTTTCACTGAAATTTGAAAATCATTAAAATACTTTAATTTATTTTTATTACTTGAAATCACTTTTTTTTTAAGTTTTATTTACACATTTGAATGTTTAAATAGGCATTTAATAAATAAAAATGAAGTACAGAATACTGAAAATTAATATAATTGCCATAATTAATTGAACTTGCACATCCAGATATACAAAATGCGGTAAATTTCTTTTTATTTAACATAATTTAATAAAAATTCATGTATATATATATATTTATATATAATACTTCCAATTAATTTAGAAAATTAGAAATAAAGTTTTTATTAGACTTTAATATTATTAATACTTATTTAGCATATTTTATTGAATATTTACAAATCCATGTATGAAGATAATTTGAAATAATAAGAGATATTTGAAAAATTTAATCCATTGAAAAATGCTGACATATTTAAACACAATTACACAAATGATCACTCACACGCATACAAAAATACACATAGAGTGATTTCTTGTTCATAGATCAGCATTATTGTAGTTGCGAGGTAAGTAAATGCTTCAGTTTGTGTATCTTTATAAATGTTCTTATAATTAAACTTCACGTTTTTCGAGTTACTTACAGTAAATACTATATCATCTAGATTGTATTTCGAAATTTTATAACAATTCTCTTATTTTTTTATACAGTAATGGAACAGTTGAATTAAAAAATGTATTTATTTTATACTAATTACTGAGTAGTTTTTGACGATTTTTTATTAGTTGCTAATAATTTCATAGAATACAGTAATAGATTTTACTTTACTAAAGAAAATTTAAAATATTTAAAAAATTTGAAGAAACATAAACATTTTTAAACACTTACATATTTTTCATGAAATTTTTAAAGACGTTACGAATAATTATTGCATGTACATTTTATCATTATTATCGATTTTGTTTTCCAGTATTAATGTAATTTACTACAGAAGAATAATATCTTTAAAACTTTTTCTGCTAAGTTTTTCAATTACGTCTTTCATATGATGAATGTTTCCTGATGCCTTGGTAAATTATAACAAATTATACTTAAATTAATTACCTTAAGAATATATTGTTAATAACGTTTGGTATTTTGTAAATAAAACCATTTAAGATTGTTTGGGATCAGCGTTTCAAGCGGATAGGAACATTTGCTTCTTTCGATATCTATAAGTAAGAAGTTATATACAATCTTGTTGAAGATTGATTTTATTTCGTAGGACTGTTATATACTAAATTGTTATCCTATGCAATCATTACAAAAAAGAAAAA
This sequence comes from Wiebesia pumilae, assembly GCA_018907045.1. Lineage (NCBI taxonomy): Eukaryota > Metazoa > Arthropoda > Insecta > Hymenoptera > Agaonidae > Wiebesia > Wiebesia pumilae. The sequence goes on along the minus strand of JACCHZ010000149.1, from coordinate 578,569 downwards.
TATATAAATATAATTGGGTGGTCAAAATTTTATACATTTATTTTGAAGTACCAAAGACAAAAAGTGCGAAGAAAGAAATATTTTCCGTTGATTACAATACTAAGAAATTAGCTAGTACTAATTCATCAGCAAGATTGTCATAACAGTTTAAAAAGATTACTCGTACAATTTCTGAAAAGTTGTGTACTACAATCTCACTATTATTAATCAATATTTACCCAATTGCTTACCTTGAGCCAAGGAACAAATTATTACTGCCGTTTTCCAATGCTTTATAAAACTAAATCATGCAGATTGATTATTATCCGTTCGACTCAGCAACAATATTCCTTTATTACGTCTATATTAACTCACTCAGGAGCAATCGATAGCCCCATCCTTATGGAAAAAGCACGCGCGACAGGTCAGAGAAGAGGAGTGCCGGGACGTAGGCATATAATTTTAATGTCCTGTCGACGTGACGCAGCAGCCTCTCAGTCGGAAGTATCCAGAAGCAGCGACCTTGCCTCTAGGAATGCTTTGAGTCATCTTTGCGTCAGGGTGCGACGTGAGGAAGAAAGGCTGCGTGTGAACACGTAACGGAGAATCGCATGGCACAGACGAAGATGTCGACGATGTCGACGATGACGAAGATAGTGTCACAATGCCCGGCGACTCACCGAATAATGCCGGCAACGAGACAAGTCGCTGTATATTTTATTCATCGACTTCGACGATGAGACGAAGCGAGCCGATAGTGAGTGAAGTGGAGCCGAGGAGAGGAATAAATGAGAAAGTCGAGGAGAGAAATGCAACGAGGGATTGCTGCTGGTACTAGTTCTAGTGCTAGTGCTAGTTACGGCTTATGAAGCAACGGAAACGAATGTTCATATTGAAATTACTAAGACTGAGAAAGAGGAAGTTGAGGATAGACCGCGGTTCAATTATCGATCAAGAGTGATGACGAAACACTGTTGTTGGTACTTAGCATTCAGCGAAAATGTCTACTTATATCTCGTAATTCGAGGTATATATGCATGGTTGACGAAGTATTAACAAAATATTTCTCAGATGTACGATTTGACATACGCTTTGGAATTTAGGATGAAAGCCAATGAGTTTACAAGCTGGTATAACCTCTCAGTCGGTTATTAGTCTTTGGAAAGCCTGTTTTGATGTTTATAAATTTTATGAAATTGTCTTCTTTCCCTTATATATTCAGATATAATAATCTACTTAAAAAACACTCATTGGTTGAATATTTTTATTATATTTATAATTTTATTTAATATTTCATTAAATGGATTTATGAATGTTTATTTAAAATGAAACTTGCAGTTCAAAGTATTAAATACTTCTGTGATACGAATGCACTACGACATTTTGCTTGGCGAAAGACTTCTTAATACAGTTAGTAATCATTACCTAACATGATGTAAAAAAATATTATTTAATTTACATTGTGTATTTCAATATTGTGTACAATTTCAATTTATCTAAACTTGATTTATAAAATGACTGTAATTGATAATGTAATTTTGGAAGCAGTTCAACGAATTTTTAAATTATCAGAATATAAAGTGACGAAAATATGCGAACTTGATAAATAAAATCTAGTATTATAAAAATATGGACATTTAAATAAGTAAAGTGAAATTACAAGGATAATTTAATTTGATGGATATCCCTATTTGACTATGACATTTTTCATATTAAATGGTGTGAAAATTAATTTAAGTACTTTTATAAAATTTATTATTATGCCTTCTTATATAAATATAAATATAAATAAATATAAATACTTTATATTTGATATTGTGGTGTATCATATACATATATATTTTTATGTTTACATAATAGCTTTAGATAGAGAGACATATAATTAAATACGTAGATTATAGAAAATTCAAGATTTTAGTAAAATTGCCCATATGCAGGTAAAATCTAAAGTACAGTGCTTAATAAAATTTAATGGGATATGTATATACACATACATACATTTAACCTACATTTAGCCATTCTTTTACGATCTACCTGCAAAGTAGAATATTACTCTTTAACCGACATAGTTTCTAATAAATGTTTAATACTCTTCGTATATACTCTGCAGTATATATATACACATACGTATGTGAATCTAAAACTTACAAAAAATGTTTATAACGTATTTTCGACATGGTTAAATAAATACTTCAATATAATGTTAACATACGTATATATTATTACTATTGCTAAACGTTGTTCATTATCCATGTTTATTTTTGTTTTGAACTTCATTCAGTATATACATTAGAAAGATGACTTAATTCATCCAATAATTATTATACATATTTATAAAATAATTTTCTATCTCCATTTTTTAAAATTTACTTAAAGATTTGTAAAATACACTATTTATCGTATTTTTTAATTTTCTACTCTCATGATGATGATATACAAAAATAATAGCCTTGCTGGTGTATAGCTAAGAATTATTTCTATATAATCATTTTAACGAAAAATATCTAGTATAAGTTTTTCATTATATAGAATATATAGTAAACTACTTCTTCATGTGCCTTGTCATGCCTATTTGAATAATTTAATATCTATATGATTTTTATCAAACTACGTAAATTATTTTCTAGAAAAATGTTTATATAATGTTACAAATTAAAAGTAAATTTTTATGACACATTAGTATATTTAATATTAAATATTAAATTAATTCTTTGATAGGATTTGTATAGGGTTACTAGATTGGTAACTTCAATAAACTCCTTTTCCGCACGTTATTTTTCAGGGAGATTTAACTTTATATTAAAAGACAACGCCATACGAATCTTTTAATTAATAAGTTATAATATTGTTAAGTAATGAAAAATCTACGAGTAAATAAATACATGGGATTTATGCAGTTTACAGATAATTCATGTAAATCGATATTGAAGTTAAATATTTATCTTTTCTGAGAAAGAATCTATACCAAGGAAACAAAAAAAATGAAATGATAAAGCAAAGAAAAGAAATGCATTTAAGACATCCGAAAGAAAACAAAAGTAAGAAGTGCATAAGTAGAGAATAGAATAAGTACACGTGAATTATGTGCAGTGCAGGAACACCTCTCGTCTCGTCACCTAGACGCACAATGGGAATCTTACGATAAGCGTCTGTCTCGTTAGTCTGTCTACGATTTTAAGGATTTCCGTCAGCAAAGGAGCAAGAGGAAGACATTTAATTATTTACACGGATTGCAGCACGTTAAATTTCTCTCCGTCCTTTTCTTTCATTGAAGCGCCACTTCAGCCTAATGAATATTACCGTTTCTGTTAAATATTTTTCAGCGGTAATGTTTTTCTTTCTTTCAAGACAGGATGATGGACTGCACAAGCCTTCTTGTCACTTCGCTGGTACTTGAATTTTGAATGAGTATGTATATTGAAAATTAATGAAAATTTATAAACATTACGGCATTATAATGGATAAGTTATTAGGTACTTAATATTAAAGATTGGATTCTGAAAATTACTTAATATTGTTGTATAAGAATTTATCGATACTGAAAGGAAACGATGCTTTATACAATGCATTAAGAATAGAGTTAAGATAAATCTAATTTTATAATAAAAAATGAAAATTATAGACGTATCTGTGAAATAAAAAATCAATTTTAAATCGATTTAATTACATTTTGTATGGTAAAAATTTAAGATACGCTAATAAATTCAAATAAATTTGTATTAACAATATCATGAAACTATTTGAAAATATTATTTTGATTTTATAGTAAAGAATTAAATGAAACATAATAGAATACTATACATTAAAAAATTTATTGTGAAAGAACAGAGGTTATGAGATTTTTATTAACCTTTAAAATTTATTGCGTAATAAGCCATACACAAACTTTCGACGAGTTTTACTAACGTTCTCACATTTGACCTTTTTTATGAAAAATGAAAATTTTCATTCAGCATAGTATTTAAAGAAATACTATATTTCGGGTTAAATTTATTACGGAATTTTGCACTATTAATTATTATTAATTTATGAAGACTAAAATTTGCAAGAGTAAGCTAGATAATATTACAATTCTGTACAATATTAAAATAAAAAATATTGCTGCTTTCGAAAATAAGCATTTATTTTAATTATCCTTACGCTACCGAGTTAAAATATATTGAATCAATGCTGTTATTACAAGTGCCTTATGAATGTAATATAGTACTCCTAAGTAATTTAATAATAAATGTTTGATTCCTACAAGTTGGTACTTTCGACAAACATGTATTGCCATTTTCATAAAACTTTACTAACAAATTGTACGAAATTTTTTGCGACACTCTGTACGTATCGACAAAGGCAGACACAGGATTGACGCGACCTTCGAATTCAAGAGAAATAAATTGTAGAGAGGGATTCTGCGAGAATTGTCAAGGTTGCGCCAACAAGGAAGACTTTTTCCGCACCATTCAGTCGTCCAGTAAAAATTCCCTTGCAAGGGCCCTTCGTACGCTCAAGAAGTACTGGAAACTTTATTAGTCTGTACTGACTTGTACTTCCACGAGACGCTATGCCAACAATACTAATGCACAAAACAGTGTTGTGCCATTTCTAATTTCACAGTGATATTAGCGTATTTTTGTAGAATTGACAAAATATAAAGTTTTGATATATTAATATTATTTGATATTATAGATAATACAATTTTATGAATTATTTTGATTAGAAAATTCATATCATTTGATAAAAGCAAAAAAATATTTTTAATCTAGGATATATTTATTATGTAGATGATATAAGTGGATCTGTAATAAAACAATCATATTATGATTTAGTTTAACAAAAGATAATGTCATGAAATATTGACCCGACCGAATACTTGTGCTAGCTTTTAAAAAATTTGAATAAAATTTAAAATAAAAATTTTTAACAAAGCTTCGATATAATTTTAATCTAATATAATTTTCATTTACTTCAATAAGAATTTTCATTGTACTAGTTTTATTAAAATATACATAGATAATTTAATTTGCAATGTAAACTTATTGCATAATAGATAATGTAAGGTTCTTTTGTTTTTATGATGATATCATCTTCATTACATTCCTTTTAAAGACGAACATACACTTAATTCAAGTACTGATTTTCATATCAATAATACTGATCACTTACATTTTATATTTTATGTCCTATGAATAAGCGTTACTTCTTAATTTTGAATTTTAAGATCAAGTTAAAAAATAATAATCAAAAAGTCAAGTAGTTTTTCTACCTACTTTCAGTATATTTTTACGTAAAAACATAAATAATAATTTAAATTGCATTAGAGACTTATAAACATTAACAAAGTAAAAAAGCTTGTAATTTACAAATCATATATGCATTAAATTATATTTTTCATTTTACTAATATTTTATGCCTAGAATATATTTTTAATGTTTTATGAAATTTGTATAAATACAGTACATTTTTTATATTCGTAAAATTGACAGTTGCTTATAAACGATAAAAGTAAAGTCAGAAACGAATTTTGGAAAATAATTATATATTTTTTAGTTCTTATTCAGAGATCTACAAAGACCTTTATTTTTAAAGTATTTATAAGTTAACGAATAACAAACAATTTTCAATGAATATACGAAATATTAAAGTAGATTAAGGGTGTTAATTTGAATTCATCTTGTGAAAAGTCATATGAGCAGAAATTTTGAATTATATCTATAGCTTTATCAATTAATAATGAAAAAAATTAATAAGTAATTTCGATTTGTAAATAACTTGGTTGTTTTAGAAGAATGAAAATATTAACTATTTAATACTCTCTATAGCTACATATTTTTTTCCAATAAAACATGAATTTGTCATGTAAAATGAATATACACCTTGATGTTTTGTGAATATTTCAAACACGAAATATATAAATACAATATTCGAATAGTTGTTCGAAATAATATTTTAATAGATTAATAGATTTGTCTCTATTGAAAGAACTGTTAGTACCGAAATTTAAGAGAAAATATTAAGAAATGTTATTTTTGTGAAATGATCTCTAATTATGACATTAATAATCAAAAGCCTTAAGAAAATAATCTAATTAGACAATCTATTTGATTATTAGAATTACATATCCTGATTACTTTCTATAAGATCAGTTAAAAATTAAATTTTATTTACTAGCATAGCAAATTTTAGATGTCTTAACATATCAATCATTTTACGTCATTCCGCTTAACAGAGAGAATTATACTTAAGGTTCCTTTTGAGGATTACACGATCTCTACTAACTATTGGCCAAATTGTAAATGATGCAAAGTCTAAAAGTATCTTATAAATTTCTCTTGAAAGGTAAGATTCCTTCTCTAATCCTTATCTTTTCTTGGTGATTAAATCAATATTTGCTCAGATAGAAGAATCATTTACTAATCCTTCCTTTGATGCCCAGATCATCCCTCAATAATAAAAATTAAACCCTTAAATAACGTGTTAACTTGTAAAAAATAATACCGTAAATACTGTTGATAAAAATACCGCTATTAAAATTAGATTATTGATGAATTAAATAAAGTTAAATTATAATAAATATAAAGAGATTTAACTGTACATAAAAATTATATTTTATATATGCAATCTACTACTTCGTCACAATTTGGTATAAAAAAGTAACTACATTTTAGAAAATCTAGTTAGCTGAAAACAAAGAGCATTTTTTTACTATATTATTAATATGTCATCTATTAATTTTGTAATATAGAGAGTATAGAATCACAGAAAATGATCTATTATTTAGAGCCTATTTCACTATTATCTATGAATGTAAGTTATAAATTTAAATAAAGTTCTAACATCTACAAGATCTACAAGGAAGCAATAATATTCGTGAAGCTAAAATTACGTGTTTAGTACTAGACAAAGAAGTAGGAGAGATCGATGAATGAGAAGTCAAGGACTCTACGAAGTCATCGTGTGAGAATGCTTGCAACTGTTTTACATCGTCGCAAGTGTAATATGAGAACTCTGTCACTCTATCATTCTCACACGCATACTTTTTTCCGAACGTCTTTCTTTTACACTCACTTCTTTTTCGTAAAATCGTAATTATGTACGCGCTTCACACCCCATGAATTATATTCGCGAAATACGAAATTGGTAAGCGGTGCTTTATTGATCGTTGCTGCTGCTGCTGCTGCTGCATGAACTTGAGTGGTTCTTATTTGTACTGCCCGTTGGCTGTGACTACACGTGCACTCAGTTTCTAGAGAGAATACCGGGAAAATGCGTTTATTAACCGATGGCATCCTCGTGCTTTAAATATGTTCGCACTGAGATTAGAATTCATCGTCTGACTGGTACGCGGTTGGGAATCGAGGTTTGAACGAATGAAACGAAGATTATGTTTCGAAAGTACCGCTTTGAGCGCACTTTATATAACTATATAATGACAGATATTACAGGGACCTTGTTGTACTCGATATAGAAATAATTTTGCATACGGAATCGACAATGAAATTACAGTAATAAGATTCTATACAAGATAGTATTAATACTTCGGATCATTATAAAGCATTTCTTACTAGTAACATTTTTCATTTATTTTCTTCAATTCTTATGACTCTGAAATTGCATTCCATAACTTTTATTATGCTTTAGCTTATGGTCCACATTTAATGTTATCATCTATATTATAGATCTTGGAAAATGAAATAAGTAAGTAGAATAGTGTAGATGAATAAAAACATAGGAACATACATGTTTTGTTAAGTTATAAGTATAGAATTAAAAATGCGTTCGCGTATAATCTTAAATAAATTTTATAATGTACAAAAGAAGTTTGCAGAATATGTAGTAATATTAATTCAGTAAATATCATTTGCAGTTTCTATTAAAATAATAAATTACGTTACTATTATTATTACTCTGTTTATAATTATTATTTATATACGTACACTCTTATTATTTATGGTAATAATCATATTATTATTTAGTTATGATAAAAATTCATATGTATATATATGTATACGTATATTTTGTAAGTGCATTGAGATAATTTTTCTTCAATTAATGATGTAACAAATTTATAACTTATATTAGTATATTGTAAAAAATGCGTATTTTCATGTGAATATTAATGTTGAAAGTAGGTTATATATGAATCTTTTTATTTTTATGTTATGCTTATTTGAGAAAGAAAATATAACATAAGTTAACTGAGAAATGAATTACATTGACAATTTAATTGAATGTTATTTGTTATTAGGCGTAGTTTTAATATTGAAATTAAAGTAGAATACGTAACAAAAAGCGATTTCACCATTTATTTTTTATAATGGCCTCAGATAAATATCGTATGAATACATAAACTTGAAATAATAGATAAATTAATTTAGTATTAATTTATAGTGAATTTGTAACTTTTGCAAACGTAACAACAGATGTTAGATACAGTGATATAGAATAATGAAGCTTCAGAGCGAAAATTTAATATTTGTAGTGACGATGCTATAAAATCTGAAATTGATGCAGCGTAATGGCTTCTTTAGATGCGCATCCTTATCAGCTTATTATAAGAAACGGCGGCCTTATCCATAAGCCTTTTAGAGATCATTTTTGCTCTTATCGCTTCTGTCGTCGCGAACATGCGTAAGAGGAAACAGGAGGCGGCTATTTGCACGTAACATCTAATGGTGACATAATATCGTTGAAAGTACTTTCATCCCAGGCGACACCAATCGAGAAGACCGCACTTTTTTCACCCTCGCACTCACACGTCCAACTAGTCCATCGTCTGCCACCGTTCTTGCGTATGGACAAGAGGCATAGCTTTTGTAAACCGATCCCAAATTCTCGTGATGTACGTGCATATAACGCAACTCGCGATGTACGCACATATACACGTCCGAAAGTACTCCTATACAACACGACGTCGCAATGGCTTTAGACGCTCAAATTACAGCAGTGGCTACCTTTTGCATGGGTTGCGTTTTAGCTACGTACGTATGCACCTGTGCCTTTATGAAGCATGAGAGAGAGAGAGAGAGATCGAGAGAGAGTGAAAGAAAGCGAATAAACGAAAGGATTAAGGGAAAAGGAACAATGAACGTAAAAAGATTTAAAGAGAGAATGAGTGTAGTAGGAAAAGGAAAAGTATAGAAAGTGTAACTGGGAGTTCTCAAAATTACATGACACGAGTGCGGAGCGTATTTCACCGACTTTTCGATCTTATGCTTCTGATAAATGCGACGATTTTCGCTACCCTCTCTTCTTTTCTTTCTTCTTTACTTTTATACGTGTTTGCTTCTTTACTTTTCTTAGTAACTTTTAATGCAAATTGTACGCCTTACTTTTGAACACTTTTCGAGCTATTCCGACTTTTTTATTGGGCTTTGAGAAGGAAATTGTGTTAGTAATTTATGGTTGAATTTTTTACTTTTTTTATTGGAAAATATACAAGAAATGTTAGAAAAATTACTTCTGTTATTATTATAATTATTATAATCGTCTACAATGAATTTAGCAGAAAAAGTAACGAGTCATTGTGTAACGTAACGTTTGTGTAAGTAACGTTTGCGTCATTGTGTTAAATTTATGTATATTAATGACAAAATCAATGAAACGTTACGCACAAATTTTTTAGTTATATAAGGTCTTTTAATTGATTTTGTTTAAATTATAAAACAGTTTACATAGAAATTATAATTATCAATTGAAACATTGTTATAAATGTATTCTTTACTTTCGATTTTTTCTGCAATAACATGTATTGTAATCATGATTATCGATTTAGTCTAAATAAGTAGCTACTGTACTATATTATTATAACAGTATTAAATTAGCTTATTTAAATGATAATTTAATTTGTAAAACGAATGAGTCTATCAAGTAATTAATTGTTAATCAATCATTTGTCAATTTATAGAACTTTTACATTTATTTACATTTATTTTTTACATTCTTACATATATTTACAAAATTATAGTATTTTTACACGATCAGGACAAAAATTACCTGATTATCTCAAAATGTAAAGTAATACGATGGTAAAATTTTATGTTACAAAAAAGTGTCCAAATACTATTAAATAAAATAAGCTTGTAAAGTTAATTATAATGTACATGTCTATGCTATAATATACCTTATATTGTAAGACGCTAGATAATATTAATTACTTCTTAACATAAAAAAAGTATTTGCTTAACTTATTTGTACTCAGAAGTCTTTTCTTACAGTAGTATATTCGAATTGTTTTATTAAAATTATATAGTAGGAGTATGTAAAGACACAATATACTTTCTAGATAATTTATCAAATTAAAGATCTAAATATAGAATTCAATTAAATTTAATAAAATGTATTATACATTTTTAATATTCGTAAATTTTCTGGTATGTTAGAATTTTCTGGTATAGTTAGAAGATATAACTACACGTGCTTTCTCTAGTTATAGATTTTATAATTTCTTTGGAAGTACTTGTAGCATAAACCACAAGGTCTATTATAATAATTCCAATCAATATTGATAATACAATTCCTACAATCATTGTTATAAACGGGAATATTTGATACGACTTAGCGATTTATTACTACTTTACTTCTAAATGCATGCTGCTATTAATGATTTACTGTACTTTGCGCCTAGAAGTGTTGACAGTAATGGCAGATTTCTTAGAAGAGATTAATCTTAGAGAAGCTAATTAAATGGTCCTTCCCAATACTGTTCAATATAAATTATGAGTAATGTTCATTAAATTATGAGTATGATATATGTTGGAAAATATCGGAAAAAACGACAGGGTTTGTCTAAATATAGTTGTCTAAATACTCATTTCTCTTGTTATGCTCTAGTACGAACGAAATACGTGTCAATCTTCATTATTTCTGTGTTAGGACAAAGATGTCGCCAGTTTTATAAATACTGTTCTCTATGCAAACATGGTATTTTTAGTGGGTGCTTCATTATTTAAAGATTCGGCACTCCTGTACAGAAACTCAGAGTCCAGCTACGGAGTTAACAGCCCGTCACTGCCCACCGATCGTTAATGACCCTGGCTAACCTACACAGAACTTTACGTCATGTCCATGCGACATTTCTCAGCTCGTTCTACAGGCGTCAACCGTGTGTCAAGAAACCGTCGAGTGCGTGATGAAACATAGAATAAAACTATTGCTACAAATATCACGTAATAGACTAAAATTTGACTGTTGAGGATGTAAAAATACATATGTATTGAATTGTCGTTGGCATGCTACTTCAATTCAATTTCATAACTTTATTAATATTAAGTTATCTCGAATTCGCTTGGAAAAAGTGAATTTGTCGACTGCAGAGGAAAGTACTTGGATATCGAATCCAGTTACGATATTCCATAAAATGCAATTATATTTTGTATTCATATGAGCCGATGACTAATGTATATTATTTATTTTGTATGTACTTTATGTGAACTTAATTGGAAAGGACAGTCTTTTCACCGTGTGTCCTACATTATTATATGTCATGTAACATAATATGATTAAAGATTAAGTTTCCCTTATGTGCTCATAAGCGCAATGAAACCAATGGGTTTCTATGTAGATACAGTATTAGTGATTAATTAAATTAAAGAATATAATCTGTAGTCAGTGGTTATAATTTTATTTAGAAATCAATGATGTTTTAAAATACTAGTTCAGATCCAATTTAATATAAAACTAACAATTAACTAACATATTCAATAATAACTTGAAATACTTACTCTAAAATACATTATAAGATGAGAAAAAAACTGTATTTTCAATATCTTGGAAATAACTATAATGAATTATATATTGTGTCAATATTGTATTTTCTTTTATTTCTGTTTTAACCGAGCTATGAACAAAATAAATGGATGAATAGTTTATTATCGATGATGATCATATAATAGGAGTACATCACAAAATATTGCTTGCATGAATAACTTTCATTTTTTTAGAAGGCTATAATCTTCATACATAAGATATTCAATGTCTATTTTTATGAATATTTTTTAAAAATATATGAGCCTAATTATATAAGCCACGTGTATAAAAGTGTACTCTTTTTAATAAAGAAATTTCAAAATATGCTTATGATGGAGAATGAAGAACATTATTTAAATAATATATATCTCATGTGCACCTTTATTTGTTTTCACAATTGTGAAAGAATTCCAAAAGATATTCTGTATAATAATCAAATAGCTTCAACGTAATTTCGTATTTATCCAAAAAAATATATATAAAGATTATAACTTATGAATAAAGTGTCAAATACTGATTGATTATTCCTTGTTTTATAAAAGCTCGAGTAAAATTATATGTTACTCATTCGATTAAAAGTTATTAATCACTTTCAGATATGAATACAATATAGTAAGCTATTATGAATTAAAGGCTAAATTAAATAATAATATTTGTAAGAAATATATATATTGCGAACATAATATTTATAAAACTTAAGAATAAAATTTCGTAAAAATATTAACTTGTTATGTACATAAATAAAAAATTATTCGTTTTAGATAATGTTCAAAATTTATTAATATTTTATATTTATGTTAATCAATAGTTGTTACATTTAGTATATTTATCGTTACACATATTAGTTTTTGAAAATCTTTCAACACATCAATTTTCTTGAATTTTCGTGCAGTCGTATATTTTTTCAGACTTTGCGACTTACGTTTTTTAACCTTATTATAACATACACAAAGCAACTTTTAATATGAACATTCTTATTTTAATTCAGCGAAAGATATTTTTCAATTATAATCGGAAGGATATCTTTTCAATTAATTTCCTTGTTTCATGTACTATTATTAAGAAATGCTAAGGTCAATTTTTTAGACCCTCGTAAACTATTTTTTGTTGATAATAAATACGTAACATTCGACTTTTAGTCGACAGCATATTTCGAAATGAATAAAATTGGTGACAAATATTTCAGATAAATTCCTTTTAGATAATTGAGCCTTCATATTATCAAATTTCAAAGGTGTACGAAAATTACAATTAGGTTGTATCTTATAAAAAGAATTATCACATCAATGATTAAAAGTAATTTCTAACATTGATCTATGATAAAGGTATGTATAAATTATAGTATAATATAAATTAAATGTATAAAATATAAGAAATAAAACATAAAATGATTTAACATGATTCTCAATGATCCTTACTTAAAAATGCCGTGCTAACCATGACAAAAAGTCATCCATAATTTTGTATTTTAGAATAACACTGAAAGTACTTCTTTCTAAATTGAAAAGTAACCGAAGTATCCATCAGTCTTCCTCCCCTTGAGAGAAAATCTGCGAAATTATTGATCTGCTGCTCCTTCGGAATGTAAATGTACGCTCGTTTCCGTGAAAATTTAATTACACATGCGCGAAGCTCACATTATGAACATTGAAACGTACGAGAGTGTGAAGAAGTTATACAAAACGAGAGACATCGACGTGTGCGCTACTATGTAGAAGGCAAAGGATGACGAACCACATTCCATTGTTTCTCAAGTACGTTGCGATACCTCAAACAGTTTCATAGCGAGCGTAACGCACAGCCAAACCCTTCGGGACTAGTACGAGTGTTTCTTTGATAGGGAAGAGGACAAAGGCTATAAATTCTAGAGTGTATCACTATAGTGAGAGTTAGGAAGAAAACACGAATGCGAGAACGAAAGAGTATGTAGAATTGGTAAAAGCTAAAGGGAACGAGTAAAGAAGAGGATCCGAGGTCAAGTTTTCGAGCTTCTAAGACTCCAACTAACGAATGTTTTGAACCCTTTTTTACATTGTGAAGTTGGCCTTACTCATCTTTCTCTTCTCTGACTCAATTTTTCTCTTTCTTTCTTTCTCTGATTCATTACAATTTCCTTCTTTTAGCATGTTCGTTGATTTGTTTACTGGTAATTTATTTGGTTTCGATACAAGTAAGAGTATTTATCCAACAATTTTACAAAAAATGATGTGCGATAAGATCGCACTTATTAGATTTGTAGTAGGTAATAAATTCGAGATCGCATTAATTATAGTATAGAATTTACATATAAGAAATTTAATTTTATGCAGTTTTATTCATTTTTATCATGTACTCGCATATTTTAATACATATAATTTTAAAATGCAACATAAAACTTATAGCAAGTAAAATTATTTGATCCAGTTGCTAAGAAGTACAGCTTTGTTATACAAAAAATCATGTAACTTTTGAAAATTAATTATATATTTTTTTGTCTAATTCTTACAACTCAATTATTTGCTTAAAATATGTACTGATCAGTTTCACGTAGTTTTTATCAAAGCATAATTAAAATTTAATCACATACATACAACAAAATATTCATTATAGAATGCAAGCCTTTTTATATTGTATTATTGTACATTAGGTAAATAGTATAAAATAATATATGAAATAAATATATTCCATTTAAATTATTAAGAGTACATTACTCGTTATTTTCTATTTCTATAAATATTCCCAATTATCGATAAATTTCAATAAATGCATATCAATTTAGAGTATAAATATTAAACTATTAATCTAATGAGTGAGTCCTTTATAACTTATGAGATTCAATTATTTATAGACATTTTTCAATCTTATTTGCTCTTACCTTCTGTCACTAGCTAAAGAATGATGTATAGCACAGGATATGAAAGGAGATATAGAAAAAGCAGAACGGTACTCTAAGATGACTGTCCAATGGTTCGGCGCGATACATTTTTATAGAAGAGATCGCAGATGTGCGTATCTTCCTATACCAAGTGACCAAAAGCATTCATCCACATGACTGCAGTTGACATAAGATGCATAAATTTTTGTTCACGCGAAAACGGTACGCTTTTAAGTAAATATTGAAATATTTCCCTCAGTGGAATCAGTAGGTAGCTGGAATAGGGTGACGGGTGAAAGGTAGAAAAGATGCTCCCAAGAGGCTTAAGTAAGACCCTGGCGCATTCGGAGGAGAAAAGGAAGGATAGGCAGAGAGAGATAGTGAGAGGGAGTAAGAGGAGAAGTACGTATGATGATGGGTCGGAAGTAGGTATAGGAAAACGAGCCCACGAATCCTCTCATTGGCTCTCCCAACTTTTCTCCGAACAGAGCGAGAAGTCGATGTCCCCGCGGCGACACCACCGCACGCATAATCTAATTTGTACTTTGCTGGCTCGACGAACTCTCACCCTCTTTTCTGTTGCCCTCGACACTTTCTAACTATGTCTCCATCTTTCTCTGTGGCTATCTATTTTTATATTATTGTATCCTCTCTTTATTTATCTCTGTTAGCGAAGTTTGTAATATAGGTATGTCTAATATAATGAAGCGTGCAAATGTAGTCAATTTTCTCGGAGATCATAAATGCAATTATTTTATTTAACAATTTTACTGTTCCAATTAAAATGGTAAAATACAGTTTCATTTTCAAGATGAAATAATGCTGAAAATTAAGAGTTAATACATTTTATATGTATGTCAACATAATTATATCAGAAATACTTTAATAATAATGGGCCAAATGAAATATAAAAATGTTGATTTAAGAGCATTCCTTGCCGGTTAACAGTTATCTGTGATAGTGAATTGCCGCTATTATCTGAAACTAGATTCAATAATAACAGCTTAAGTAAACGATATAAACAAAAGTAACAGTTAGATTCGTTAGGTTGTGTATAATAAATCGCATGCGCATTAAAGCTTTAAGTTTATTTGCCTTCGCAGGCGCCTGCAATATAAGTTTCAACTTAAATAGCAAGTTATATCGCATTATATAGAATGTATCAAGGTTTAAAACTCTCGATATTAGCTTTACGATATGAGCACATACGACGTTTCTATACTCATTTTCCATGAGTCTGAATTCAACGTTAACAATATTAAAATACATATTTAAATCGCCAATAAAGAATATTATATTTAAAAAGTAGTTCTATATAATTGTAAGAAATGCAATGTAAAATATAGACTGTTTGTTATATTTAAGGAAATTAATAAATTACGATAAATATTGCCTTTACATTGAATTGCATGTTCATTACATTTAATAATAATTAAAATTATAAAATATGAGTATGATCGTCTTTGCATTATCTAGTCTAATAAATATACAAATACGGTGTTGCTGTGAGTAATTATTTATATTTAATTTGATTTACAATTTACTTGATTTAAAATAATTGTGCAATAAAGTAATATAATTTGATAATGAACATATTAAATTCTTAATGATACTTTAAACGGTATCTATGCCATATTATCCGAAAATTATATATTTATCGGTATCAAATTGTTGATCATCCTTTCATTCTTTCTCGCTCTTTATCCCTCAGTTTAGGAGATTATCTCACGTACTCCAAGAGCCTGGCGTTAGTGTCAAGAGACAAGCCATCATCTTATCCCACTTACATATATCTCATAACCAAGATGTAAATTAGCTCGATTTGGGGGTACAACATAAAGCTGTATCCAGTCGCCTTCGGACATATAAGGTCCACCTATACGGGCTTGTCCATAGCACATCCGACAAAGCATTATATAATACGTACATAAATTGCAGGCTGCTCGCACTGCGATAAATTGAATTAGTAATTTGTTCATTATGAGTTTTCAAGTATTTATGATGGGAAACTGAGATTGATGAGAGTGAAATTCTTTGAATTTTTACTTTTCTTTATGAAAAATAGCAGATTATTTAGTAAAAACAAATGCACTTGTGATTACGAAATATATAACGGATATAAAATTCATGATTTTCGATATACGATCAATTAAGTTATATTATTTGAAATAAGAATAATAAAGTTTTAAAGAGTTTTTTTGGCTTATAAAAACAAACTCTTTTGATATTCGAGAATATACCATTTTAAAAATTTTCTGTAATTAACCCCAATTGAATAGATTTTATAAATAATGACTGAATTATTTAAACAAATTTTACTATTTTGGCATAATCCAGAAAGGGTTCTTTAGCTCCCTTATTTTATTTTATTCATTGGCGGCAACTTAAATCTAATTTCGAAATGTTGAAGAAATTGTAAGATAGTTCTGCAAGTTTACTATTATTACCTATATGAGATACTCAAACCTTTGACAAAGGTGGAAATGAAGGCACACAATCTACGAAAGTGAAAATCTATAATATAAACTCTATGTTAATATGCTATCCACCTTTCTATCTAAATTACTCTTACTAAAGAATTCTTAGCTAATTGTAACGGATAAAACGTTTTTTATGTTGCTTGGTGTTTTATTGGGTATAAATTCTGTTCTTCTATGCGCTTGGTGGAAGTAAATAGCTTAAGTTTACCGGAACTAATGTCAAATTAATTTTCAGTTTACTTTAAAATTCGATAACCGAAAATTTAAATGAAAAGTAAATGCGTAATAATTTATATCTTACTCAATTAATATGCAAATGTAATAATTTTTATAATAAACTGAAATATGCTTATTTATAAATGAAAAATAATTTTATAGTATATTATAACTCTTTACAAAATGGTAAAAGTAGTAAAAGTATCTTTAAACTAAATAAAATATTTAAGTTTCTTGTTTTTTCAGAATGAGTTTTATAATAATTTCAAAAATATTGAATAATATTGATCAAGGCCAATATACCAGTATTTTTCGTATTTTATTATTATAGAAGTTATTGTTATAGAAATGAATAATACATTATGAGAAAATTTTTGTTTTCCCATACTTTTCGAAAGATAAATCTTTATAAAAGGGGCTGAAAGCTTAATGCCCGCTTCTTAAGTCGACAATTTGTATACAATGTCCATTTTATTTTTTTCCATATTATCAATAGAGTTATATTTTTCATGAATCAACTCTCTTCTTATTATTTTTGTTACATCTTTGGCTATTTTCTAACGACTATTTTATTTTAATTTTCATTTGAGACCATAAAATAAAATCGAATATGATTGAAGTCAGTGCTAATGTATCTTCTTATGTAAATATAGTAACTAACACGTTGTTATTAATTGTCATTTTATTTTATTAATTATCAGTTTATTTTATTGGTATTTATTCGCGATTTTTATTCAATATTTAACAGTTGTGTCGACTTTCGAGTTCGTCGCCTGATATTCGATCACGCGGCTTACATCACGATTGTACATGCTCGTGTGAAGTATTAAAGTATTCTGTTTTTTCAATGGACGATTACGAAATCAGATGTATGAGAGGTTGACTTAGTATTTTGTATATATTTTTAAATAAGAAAGAGATACAGAGAGACAGAGAGAGATATTCACAGAATTTAGCAGAGTAGGTGATTTTAGTATTTTACAATTTTACTGAATATTCATGAGAAGATTATTCTTAAAATAAACTTCATTTGCATTTTTTATATTATATCTGAATCTTTATAGATATACAGATTTATTGTAATTTTTTTTATCACAGTTGACATGTAATCAAGATAATATAGTTGTTTAAAAATTGAGGTAGTGTACTTAATCAAATATTTAGAATAGAATCCATTATATAAAATGTAGCAATATTATTAATATCTAAGCAATAATAAATTAATATTATTTATAAATATATTTCCAATACATTCTAAATTTTAAATTGGCATAAATATTGGTAATAGAAAATCACTTTTTAAAATTAACCTCATATTATACATTTGAAAATATGTAATACTTAAAGTTGAATTTATGTAGGTGATAGTACGCAAAATTAATGTCATTAGCAAATATAATAGTAAAATTATATAATATTAATATTAAAATTATATATTAATATAATAATAATATTAAATAATAATTACATTTATTAAGTGACATGTAAAGATTTAGGAATTTATTTTAATTTTTAAAATATTTAATCATTAAATTTTCAGTATTGACCCTCACATATAGCAAAGAATATTTAGAAAATAATGGTAGTTTTATCAAAATTATTTCAGAAGAGATCTTTTACGATATTCTTTGGAATTATTTTTTATCATGTAGAATATACGGGCTCTCAGTAATTAGCGAATTGGTTGTATTTAAGATAGTAAGGGTTCATTCGATTACATCAATAAACATTGTCAAAACTATAAACATTTTTTTTTTATAGAGAAAGAAGATGGCTCTTCATATTATTCAAAGTTGATTTATTTATAATTTGAATACACAAAATTTTTTCTTAGAGGATGAGGGTAAGTATGAGTTGATATAAATGTATTGATACACGAAATAATACTTCTTTCAATAGTAATATGTCGAAAGGAGGATAGGGGCTTATAAATTCTCGCTCACATATGGAAACTACGATAATGGTGGTTTGAAATCTAAAATCAAATGTGACAATTTATAATTTCTCAAACTACAGTCAAATTAAAACAGAAATTACAATTCTTATCGTTGGATACAATTAATTAAAACTACGATCCGTACTTGAAATATATTTATTTATAAATGCTATACATGATACATTTTATAGCAATAGATTTCTATAAGAATAACTTCTATAAATAGTTATATCGATATAAAAATTAATATTTTTAATTTCAGTATTAAGTAATTAATATTACTAATAAACTTATTAAATAGTTGAATACATGCTTATAATATAATAGATAATAATTTTGAAATTTTCATGCAAGACATTATCACGAAATCTTAAAAAAAGACAAATACTTAAGTTAACTCACTTGTTATTAATTTTAATTATATTAAGGATCAGTTTACAGAATATTAAAAGACAATATTATTTATTATACATTTGTTAACTGATATTTTCCTTTTACATTAGTAGAAAATGAATATATAACATAATTTTAAAAAAATCTTGTTTTCATTTTATCTTAAAATATTTTCTGAATCTGTACTACGTATAAGTATAAAATTGTAGTTCAGTCAATGTTATATAGGATAAAAATGTAATCTAAACTTTCGATAATCCTGCAGCGTATAACGTGTTTAAGTCATTTTCTTAACATAAAAATTCTGTTAGAGCATCTTCGTTTTCTCGGTTTGCCATGAATTTACCTCGAGCAACTATAGCCTCAAAATATGTTTTCCCATCGAAGTGATGAATCGCACCTCAAATCAGATTAGTCAAGGTCTCATCATAATCGGCTGAGGTTCCACGTAGGCATGTTATAACATCGAACGAAACGAGTAATTAACTCCATTTCATCGGATTTCCTTGAAACCTTGGGGCGACGATCTCCCTGATCCGGAAAAGACTATTTCCTCGATTGGAAGTATAGTGAGAAGGAAAATGGAAAGAGAAAACATGAGAAGGTGAGAAAATAGATGTTAAAATAGGACGACATTTGTACGGCAGTTGATGAAAACAATTTAGAATACAAAAAAAATGTTTATTTTAGTTAAGTTGATTTATTCGAAAATTGTGTACACTAAAGAGAAGATTTACTTATAAGTAATCCTTACTTATTGTAAGTAATAAGGATATACTTATAAGATTTACTTATCATATTTATAGTTATACATAAATACGACAACTCAATATATGATGTATCTATTTAATATTTAAAAAAGAGGATAAGAGTTAGCTTGTCAGACTTGATATTTTATTTAGCATTTATTCTGTATAAAGAACAATTTCAGAAAAACAATTGAATAAAAGTAGATGAGCATGGAAAATCAAATATAATATACAAGATCCTGATTAGTAAAATGAAAACATAATGTGAAACATATTTCAATATTTAAATAGATACATCTATTTATCAGTTTCATATACATATACAGAAGTAGGAAAGTACAATTGTTTGAGCCGAAGCAGAAGGGCGTCAACAAATGAAGGTAGAACGACTACACGTGTATGTGACAAAAAAGGAGATTGTAAAATAAAATAAAAGGTAGTGTGTGAAGCGACAGTCACGGTATAAGATCGATTAACTTTAGTTCTGTATAAGTATTTGTCTGGATATAATAAAAAAAGTTATGCTATAAAATAATAATTACGCATTTATTGATTTTATATAAAACGCCATAAAACATATTCATATTTCATATACCATAATCAAATTTTATATTATTATACTTTACTAAGTTCATTTGAAGGTATCAATATTGTATGAAATTTTGAAATAAGTTATTCTTTACATCTTTTTATATATATTTCAAAATGCATATTTTAAATTTAAACATTCACTCTTAGACTCTGAATAAAAAAATCATATATTTTCATCTAACATTCTAACATTCTAATAAAGTCATATCTGTTAAAAAATGATTTATAAGGAATATCTTACATTATGTGCTTATTCATAAGTTATTTTATAATAATTAACTCTAGATTTACTTTATAAATACATTTTTAACCAAAAATCGGTTTTCATCAAGTTGTATTAGTTGTTTAATTAATGTCGTTGACTTCGCTTGGTATAAACTTTATGGTTAAAATAAATTAGATTCGATATTAAATGCTATAACATTTTCGTAACTGTTCATAGCTTCTTAATATTTAGAATTTAAGAATAACAAAGAACAATATGTTATAAAATAATGATTTAAAATTGTTTACTTACTACCATGATTCAAGTGTTGTTGAATTCGAATTTAATGTGATGCAACATCATTTTAATTAATTAACTAAACATTATATTTAAGTAAAATTGTAATTTTACCACAATAATCCATTTTTTAAAATGAAAACTAAATTATTATTTAAACTATGTATTGTACAAAAACTAAGAAAATATATGGAATAAATAAATGTAGAAATTGAAGGTTTCTCATATCCGTAGGTTAAACTTATATCCGTACGTAATACTTATAACTTTTTTTATTAGGGAAAATAATTTCCACATGGATTGCATTTGAAGATAAGTACACGTATCTATATTTACAAAGAGCAATTAATAAGAGAGCGAATAAAATAATTAGCAATTGTAAAATTTCAACGCGAATGATTAATTATGATTAGGCTTCGTAGTTCTATTATGATCCATTGCAACTTCTAGCAGTTGTACGTCTTCTGCTGGACAGCGACAAATTCTATGAACCAATAGTATTGCAGTTAGTGTACTCTAATATTACATAGCTTTTTCACGTATTGAAATGCTGCTGTTTTACGTACTAAAAAAATAGAAAATGCACGTGACCCTTTGCAAATTGACCCAAACGGTCAAAGCAACAGTCTGAAGTAGTTGCACGTTTCCTTTCCATATCAATAATTAATCTGGAGAAGAGTCTCGGGTTCGCTTTTGAAGTAATAAAAATATCTCAGTACATGTTCTTGGTGTTTTATAATGCTCTTGGGGACTCATGCACTATTATATACGTGGTCATTATCTTACACGAATGTGTATATCGATTTATACAATACTGTCAATTTTTCAAAAAAATGCTTTTTTTGCTTTGTTGATTTTTAAAAGTAAACGGTATGTAAAAATTGTTTCTTCAACGAATTTTAAAAGCTAAACACTTATCATAGTGCTGGGATTATATCAAAACTTATAATCAATTATATAAATCTTAATTAAAAATTATATTTTAATTGAAAAATATACTTTAAAAAGTTAAAGTATCCATAATGTATAATATTTAATATTCTAGAACATATTTTAATTGTAATCAAGACTTTTTAAAGTATCTTAAAACACTTTAAGATTATTCCTTGTTTATAATAGTAGTAGAGTAAAAATTCATACTTAAAATTCCTATAAAATATGCATAAACACGAATCACTATTTATTATAAAACCATTGTATACGATTTAAAAGAAAAATATGACTAATATGAATTCATGATGTTTAAAGATGTATTTTAATATTTATATTCAGACATCCAGAGTTATGTATCTAATATCAATTCGTAATATATATAGTACCTGTATTAGGTATTAGGTGGTAAATATAATTAGACATTATCCAATATTATAGACCATTAAAGTGAAACAATATTTTTCTATTAAATTCCTGTAGATTTTTAATAAAATTGAATATAAAGATCTGTTATTATTATTGAAAAATTCTTCACCTCTACAAAGAAAGTCATTAAAATAACTTAATTTTCTAATTTTATGGAGAGGTAATAAAATCACAAATATTTATGCATTATAAAAAAGAAAGTTTTAATCTTATTTATAATTGAGGTGAATTATAAAGAATGTTATCAATTTTTCCATATGTTTCCATTACATTAAATTTTAACATTCAATAATTATGAATACAAGTAAAGAATTTAGATGTAAAATTTAATTGTGCGCAGAAAATTAAAATAAGCGTGATAAAAAATGTGTAGTAGAACCATAAATTTTAGATAAATAAATTTCACCAATTTAAGATAAAAATAAAATAATTATGAAATAAAATAAAATTTTGATCATACATTAATTTAGTATTGTAATAATATATCTTTGGTTTTTACTTGGAGTATTATTCTGGCTTTTATATGTGTTCCCATCCTTTGTAATTTTCATTTGACGTTCTCTCACATTTTCCTGTATCTTTCATCTTTTGTTATTTCACCTTTTTTCGAATCTACTTTTCTTCTTGGTACGTAATCGTCCCTTGTTTTATAACCCAACGAGTTTAATGTTCGCATCAAACTTTTAATTGCTCGACTTGCCTTACAAATTACTAACAGATGGGTCCTGCTTATACGGTGCGTTTTCGCCATAAAAATCGTCCGCGGCTTTGCTCGCGGGAAAGCTGTTGCTGACTCCTCTACTGCTTCTTCCCCTCGATTCCTCAGCGTTGCTATACCACGTGTGAAGGCGTACAAAGCTTTTCTGTACCCTTGATACCTGGGTTAAAAGTTTTGTTCATCCGACGAGAAAACTGTGAAGGATAAAAATTTTGTGTTTTTTCGAGAGAAATATGTGATAATGTCACCACACCTAGTTTTTAATTTTGATTTATAATTTTCTTTAGTGTTTGTAGTTCTTTAGTTTGTAGTTGTAGTATTTTTGTAGTCTTTAGTTCCTAAGAAGGTAATAAAAAAGAAAAAAGACCAAAATTACATTTAAAATGCTTTTTCTAAGTATTGTATTTTAAACTATGCGATATGAATAGAAAATAATAATAGTAGTGTACTTTAAAATACATTTTGAGAATAATTAAAGTTTTATATTGTACATCAATTACCAGTTGGGTTCTTAATAATAAGGAATTTTAAATATAGAACATATCATTGAGAAAATTTCTTTTTTCATTATTTCTTTATAAATTGAAGAGTGTTTGTTTAATGGCATTTACATATTTATATATATACATTTGCAATAAATAATAATTTTAGATTTATTTCAAAATTGGAAGTATAGATCTTATAACTATAACTTATTTGGATTTCAATTTCTAATTTTTCAAAGGTATGCTAGTAATACAAATAACTATTTTATCGAAAGTAACTAATTTTTTATATTTAATTGCTTTGGAAGATTATAAAAGTTTCGTAATATATTTTGTATGTATTATAAATGTATATATAAATTTTTTGTATTTTTAAATTTCACGCGATTGTCTGCATTAAGTTTTTCAGATTGTATTCCACGCGCTAATCAAGTTGTTGGATGAATTCGTGACTATAGTAAGGTACTATAATTACTGAAACTCTATTTATTTTCTTTATTAGAGATTAGGAAATTCGTTATTTAACTGTAATCTCTGCGTATATTTTCTTTATTTCATTCAATGCATTCAAGATCATGAAATTAGAATTTAGTATAACCTTTCTTTAATTAATTAAATATAAAATTAGTTAGTATATAATTATTTTGTTTCTTAATTTTACAACAACACTAAAGTCATGATTATTTGTATCATGTTATATATAGGTTTCAGTGATACACGTTTGATTAGGTTTAAAAATTTTGTAATTCAATTTCGTCTGTAAGTAGAAAATATTATTAAATATGCAAAAAATATATTTTTTCATATTTCAATTTATTTATTTTTGAAATTAATTTATCATGTAACTTTGTAAAGTTTTTCTTGTTAATGGTTTTAAATTCCTTTTCCTTTAAAAATCATATTTTTTTTATATTGTAGGTCATCTTTGCAAATCTTATTTTACAAATTTTTCATTTTCATTGTTATTTCTATTATCAATTTTTTATTTTTTATACAAACATTTATATTCTTTTCTAGCTATTTTGATATACTGATTTGTAGTTTCTGTTACAGTTTGGTGTTATATGTACTGATATTTAAATTGTTACATATAAATATGTACTTATATGTACTGATGTTTAAATTTTAGTTTTAATATATATATACATATATATATATATATTAAATACGAATATTTAATAAAATAATTTTTATACGAAACAAAGATTACTATTTTTTAACAATTTCATTATCGGTATCTTATAAATTTTATTTTTCTATTTCTAATTTTATAAATATATTTTTGTTAATTTTATTAATTAAATTTTTGCAAAATTGTTTTCATATTATATAAGATTAAGTTATCGTAAGATTGTTCAAGCTATAGATAGAAACTGTATTTTCTTCTTTATTCATAGACTATCACAAGGAATTAAATAGATACGAATACAGTTTTGTATGACTAGATAATAATAATAAGTGTTTATTAATAATGAAATTTAGCTCATTTTTCACTGATTAAATTTTTCAATTTATTGATGTTTTTCCTTATACTTGATTGATTTATTTCATCCTAACATTAGTACATTTATCTAAATTATTTATAGGTCTTTTGATTATTTCTATTTTAAAATATTAAAATACTAAAATATTAGCACGTTACTATTTTACTCATTAATCAAATTCAATTGGTTCATTTTTTATTAAAATGTATCAGTTTTAAAAAATTAATGAAAAGTTATAAGATTAAATATTTTTATTTTTATTTAAACCACTTTCTTTTTAAAATACTTTATTCAGAAGGAATCCTGTAGTAATAAGTAGTTAGTTGTTGGTAGCTAGTAGTTTATAGTTATACAAAAATACGAAGATATCGTACGAGATACAAGATTCTATTCGCATTATTAAAGGCTTATTCAGTAACGTATTTTTTTTAATTAATCAGATGTTTGCAAAACTGTATATATAAATAGAGACAAGCTTTGTGTTATGATAAAAAGGACGAGTTGATGATTAATAAATCTATGTGACAATAGAATTTTGCTAAGTCTTCATTTTTAAATAACCTCTAAGAGAAACGGGAAACGTCACTTGTAACATTGCATTGAATATGTGAACCTTCATAAATTTCACCTCTTGTATATATAATATAGGAAGAAACCCAGGGGATTTCGAAGATACGATTGACGCTTCTAGCACGTTCGAGTGATGGATCGGGGTCGTCGCATTTCGTACATTAGGTTAATTTCATGACGAAAACATGGTACGGTAATTTTTCAAAAATTTTTCTCACCATTGAAAATTATTTTAAGTTATATATTTTTTCTTAAATCGATTGTCGTTCGTTTTATAATTGGTATGTTTATTAGTAATAAGCTAAATTGATTCCGAAGTGGAAGCATGATTGTAGATTATAGTTTCTAATCTAAAGAAAAGTCGATTGAACAATTACTAAGCGTAGTTTATTTTTAATATAGTGATGTAGATACTAATCGAATTTAATCAACTGTACGAATTTATTGACAACATTAAGAATTGTATATTTGTGAAATGTTCAAAATTTAGTTTTCTTTACATTTTCTTTACATTTCTCTAATCGTCTTTTGAATTAACCTGTTACATATTTTGGCAAATCGAATTTAATGCTAATGTTGTCTACTCTTAATAATAATTATCATTTTATCAACTTGTAATATAATAAATAATTGAGATATATAAACAATTAGTTTCGATTAGTTGGCTTAGACATACGATTTAATAACTTAAAAAGTTATTTCCAAATAATCGTTTTGTATCATTTTCTAAAAGTATGATATTTTAAGAAGCACGAATATTATTCTGAACATTACATTATAAAAACAGGTGTTAATTAATTTAATGATGCCGTATGTTTTTGTACTCTAATAAATATTCGATTACACTGAAAAATGACAAACGCCGCGGGACAAATTTATAATTAGCATTTCGTACATAATTATTCGTTCTACGTTGACATTCAGTGTTCGTACCTACTCATCGGATCGTTGGGTACCTTCACTCGATATTGCGAACATAGGCCTCGCAGCCTACGCGAAATGATGCGAAATCCAGAAAATAATTCTCCAGGCACGCGATGTATCTGCTTTTACCCTCGTCTCTCACGAAACAATGCGAGACACACTAAGCGGAGCCGTTTGTTGAGCACTCGCCCAGTGCACCACGGCACGCGAAACAATAAATTCTTGGGCACATAAGTTACCTGGCCTCGACACAAGCGCACTTGCACGTATACGCTTTAGCATACCTGTAGTTTTATAAGAGTACACAATTAGCTATTCAAACTTTACTCTCTCTCTCAGTCGCATTATGTGTGCTTAGTCGTGATAGTCGACCTCTGTGGACATCACTACAAGCACTACGCATACTCGGATATATTTCTACATCCATGTTTTTCAGTTGAAATTATTTTCGTTACATTTCTGTATTAAAGAATATCTATCACAAGTGTACACTGCTTAATAATACTCGTTTAATTTTCATGAAACAAGAACCAGAGTCAGCACTATTTTTTATTCAAATTCTTCGAGGTTACTATCTTGTAGGTGGACATTTTCAGAAGTAATCTTTTTGTTATATTACAGCCTTCACTTCTACCTAGGTTGTGCATATAATAAATGATACATAAAAACGTTATAACTTCAGAAATAATGTACTTCGGGATCATTCATTTAAAACGTAACCCTTAAAATATCATCTGCAAAGTAAATTGTGAACTTAAATGTAAGTACACGCACACGAATTTCATCGATTTATATTCTTGAAAACAAACCAACTTCTTTGATTTTGTATAGCGGAATATGAAGAACATCGAATAACTACGTACTTAAGTATTATTAGTATATTAGCGCGGGATAATTATAAAGAAAGTGTAATTTTAAATAGTAGGTGCATATTTATCAACAAGTAAAAAGCAGCTGATTATTCAAGACTGGCTTTAGATGACGCACTTGTGTCATGCAGCGTGTTACGATCCAAGGATATCGCCTTCTTACGTAGATGTGTGAACCACGTGGGCTCGTCCTCCTACGTAAGCAGAGCCGCGTGCACAATGCGTTCCATCTTTGCGAGCCCAGTCACGATGGTCCCCGCGGCGTGTCGACATCGGAGACATTTGACACGCGACACTACGATGACAGAGCAAACTATGCCGAGAGAAAGAGAGAGAGGGCGATTTACGATGCGATGTGAGGGAGGGATAATGCCCGCGGGAGGTCGTCTCTTTGCGAGCCTTCGAGGGATTCTTGAATGCGTTCACGTGGCTTGGCGAGGTTGGCGGTCCCGCAGGGGAAGATAGCAAGATGTCTTGGAGTTGAACGTAATCCGTGGGGGCAACTAAACCACACTCGACATTGCAAAGGAATAGAAGAGGGAGGAGAGTTTTTTTGCAAGATGTAATTTAAATCGAACTACGTGCGTTGTTATTGGTATAGAAAATGATACATGAGAATGAACCGATCGGGAAGGTGAGATCAGTAATAACTTAACAAGGAAAGAGAGAGAAATAGAGAGTGAAAGAAATTTTCCAATTTTTCATGATATAAATACATGATAAATAATTACATTTTGGGTCCATCATTTAAAGCTTAATGAGTTATTATAAAGTACAAAATGTACTGCTGCTAGCATTATGTGGTTAATTAAATTATGTAAATTAAGAAAATGTGAATATGTGACTGATATAGGAAATGGAATTATAGCGTGATGCAGCAGACCAATATATATTTTCTTATTTTTAGAGTAAAATTGTGAATTATTTCTTTATTAGAAATATACTTGTTATAAAATGTTAAAATATAAAATATGGAAAACATAAAATATAAATGTATATATTATTAGAAGTTCAAAATTGTACGATTTAAAACTACTTATGTGATGAAATAAGACTTGTATGATTTTTGCATTTTGAATTGTTTGGAATTTATCATCTGCTATTTAAAAAATACGTTAATAGATAAACATATAATTAATATGAATATTAATCTACACGGCAATATATGAATATTAGTATGAAATAAATGAACTTTTCACGATAGAATCAATAAGAGACAAAATTCTTTTTCCTTAAATGTCACGTTTCAAGTTTGATAATTACAATATCGCGCTGCAAAAATAAAAAGAGAAACATGAATTTTGAAACGATTCCGTTCAGGTTCACCAACTAAAGCAATACAACTGGTCACATTTTTCACAATTTAATTTTAATCAATCTTGAATAAAATACAACAACTATTACATCCGGCGTTGGAAGACATGAAATGGATTACCATTAATTCAAATTGCCTCGCAGTACAGTTCAACTCCTCGAGAATGGAAGAGAGGTGGAAAAAATACCACGAGATTTTGGTTGCGTTCCCCTTGAAAAGTCTTTTTAAGAGTTCAGCACCCCATGCTTCACTATGGACTTTTCTACAGAAGCAAGAAAACGCAGAGGACGGCCTACTCTTTCTCTCCTACCTTATTTAAGATCCTGGCCGAGCATCGGTCTGCTGAAGTAAATTGCATCCTCCATTTTTAATAAAGCCCTTCCCAGAAGGTTCTCGAGAGCTTCGTCGAATGCTCTTGTGTATATATTTATACGCAGACTTAAGTTTGACTGAATATACCTTACGAAAGGAGCTTGACTATACCAAGCAGTTTTAAAGATGGCGCATAGCAAAGAAAGGGATGGAATAATGTATACAAGAGAAGAAAAGTCTTTCGGTGATCTGAGTATTTACTTTTATAAGCGTATTAAAAGCGCAGTACTTGCAATAAATTATTGTAAATTATTCAGGTTAAATTTTGTAAGTAATATTGCTTATGAGTATTTATTGAATTACTAGTGTCGATTAATTTGAGTTTTTGAAAATAATTATAATTTCAAGTGAATCATATTGAAATAGATTTTAATGCATTTAAGATTAGTTGCTCTAAAAATAGAATTCTAAGGATGGTTGAAAATAAAAATAATAAATTATATTCGTTGTGTGATTGTTTATAAATATTTATATTCTTCTTAATTTATATTATACATTCTTATAAATATGAAATGATTTTTTATAAAGATATATTGTACGTTAATATATGATATATAGAAAATAGATTTCAATTACGTTTGAATATAAATGTATAAATCTACATAGTTTGTTAGTATTTTTTCAAATTAATTAACAGTAACGCGTAAGAATATCATTTAAAAAAATGTTAACATAATAAGAAATTTTAATCTTGAATTCTGATCATATCATTAGGACTATTTTAATTTATGTTAGTTTTGACATTAATTCGGGTAATTCATACAAATAAACATTATATGTGTTTTAATATATATTTTAAACGGCAGTGTAATTTCATTTATTTTTCATTAGAAATGTTATATCAATGAAAACTCTAAAATTGCTTCTTCGGCAGTACTATCTGCATTTGAAGGTACATTAATCTAACTTTTTAATGAATTTTCTATTTGTTCATCAATATCAGAAACGATAATTATTTTACAACTATTCATCAGAATGTAAGAATTAGCTGATTAAGTATTTGTCAATACCATTCTTTTTGTTAAATTAGTGTATTACATATTTTGTGTAGTTTTATATAAACTATAATTATGTTCAGCTTACTAAACTATGTATTGCGTTGCATATATATCATGTATTGTGAATTACATTTTCAAAATTAAATCTACTTGATTATATTAGGCTATATAATCAAATGTACATTGTTATTTTGTCATTACAGAAATTGAACTGAATAGTGCATGCAATCCTGAAATTTGCATGGCCTTTTTTCAAAATGTTTCCGTGTTCTGGCATAACGATTACAAAATTCTTGTCATCCTGGTGCCTTTGCATTATTGATTTCCAAGGTTGGACAGTTACACAATGATAAACTTGTTTACGACTGGAAATAACACAAGTTCTTTCCTTTTTTGCCTATTTCTTACCTTTTGTTTTATTCGACGTTCTCTTTTTCGTCACGTGAGTATCGCAAAGAGCTAAACCACCTTCTGTAAATTATTCATTTGATCACTCGATTGTAGACTCACAGTTACAGAAATAACAACTGCTTTATAAATGCACCATAAGTCTGGTTAATGCACGTCTAGGAGTCGAAAAATATAAGGAAACGATGTATGAGTAAAAAGGTAAGAGAAAGTTTCGACTACTGGATATGTAGATTTGAATTTTTATCTCTCTATATTGCTCCGGTATGTTCAAATTGAAACTTCCAAACTCCTTCCCACATTTTCAATATGTTTATATGCTGAGAATAATGTAACTAGCGTTTTAAAATGACAAGATGTAGTAGTTGTGAAGAAAAGTTAGAAGATAGATAAACGAGTACTTTATATTTCTTAAAAATCTTCTTGGGGAGATATATAAAACAATCTATGGTTATTATTAAAACTGTCCCCTGTAATGATACTTTTATCTAATTAATTTAGTAACTTATCGAATTATTCATTTACAAGACTTGATATAGTTTAGTAAATTTGATATATAATTTACTAAACAGACAATGATTAATTTACACAAAAATTTAGATATTTACTATACTTGATTAATAATGAGCTAGGCACATATTTTAAAATGCAGCTCAAAAGACAACTTTATTAAAATACATAATTTGAAAGGTAAGGAATTATCAACTAAATTATAAGAATACTTGCAAGTTATTATTTCAAATAATGAGAAAAGAATTTTATTTTTATTATATATTAATTCTAAAGAGATAAGCTAAGATTTATTACTTTGGTAAAATAATTAGATATTGTAAATCGATCGTAAGTTCAACTACTTAATATCATATTATAGATATTTAATTGATTAATATTATTAATTAAATACTATATAAAATAAATATTATAGATTAATATTTAATACAATAGCAATATTTAACGAAAATCGAAAAATATTATTTTGATGGTAGTTTAGAATAACGTTAGAAAATCGAACTAAGAATAAAGTTAAATTTATAAAAATATCAGTCATATTAAAACTAATGAGAGTTAATTATCGAAGCGTCTTTCTTTAAACTGGTTTGTGCAATTCAAACGATAAAAATGTACTGAATTTTAGGTAATTATTTATTTATTTATTTATTTATTAATAAATATAAAGTTCAGAACTATTGCTTTCTATTGATATCGAATCATTAGCAAATGTTGAATGAAAACGTATATTAATGAAATTATTTTTGTCGTTAATAAGCGTGACGACGTAATATATTTATACCATTTCTTAACAAGGTAATTAAAAAAATCTGACACTGGAAAGTCATCGTAGTCGTATCGGAAATATCGAGTTTATTATATACACAGTTCATAAGCTGGTTTATAATAAGCTTGACATTTCCATATAGTACGCATTAGTATAAATTCGAATTTTTATGATAAAATTATTAATTTTAAGTTTTCTGTGGCGCGAGATCGTACTCACGATTGTAAATAGAAAACAAATCATATTACTCTGTGTAATTTTTTTATGAGTATATTCATAATTTTTCAAAGTTGATGAGTATAAATAACGTTATTTTACTATCGTGAAATTATTAGCATGAAATTATTAGTCATTTCGATTATCATTCTTAATAAAAGTTTTTAACCTCAATTTACCTGCTCATTAGAGTAATGAGTTATCAGATAAGTTAATTAGATGACAAGTTATATGTCATAGTCACAAGCACATTATGCAGTAAAGAAATAAAATTTCTGTAACGTAATCTTTTTTAAAGTATAATAATATGTATTTTACAGAATCATCATTTTTATTATACGAGCACTTAAAATAATAATAACATTTTAGAATATTTATATATTTAATATTGAGAAAAAAGAAACTGTTATATTTAATACATAAATAATAATTTAGAGATAGGACGCATTTGTTTAGATGAAAAAAACACGGATCATTGTTATGACTTTAATGGTCCTTAATCCAATTGACCAATTTGTTTGACAACTATGTTGATGTAATTCTTTTCTATAAATATATGAATGATATACCTATATTTTCTTGTTATATACAAACACGCATGTGCGATAATTTAGGTAAATAAAATGAATACGTGTGCATTTTCCAACTGTGTTTGCACATATTAAAATGAAAACATAAAAATTTATTAAGGTAATATGACATAATGCAAAAATTATGCAACAATAGCAATTTTCCCCTCTTTTTGCACCTAAAATGAACCGATGTTTTAAAAGTGTTTTTTTCAATAAGTTATATCTTTACCTGATAAGTTTCATAAGCAAAAAGAAATCAATCCATTTAAAATTATTATAAAAATTTCTAATACCTTATTAGAACATTTTATTTGTTTTCATTAATACATTTTTGATTTTTTATCTAGATTAATTGCATAATTCTTTTCATGATTAATTGCATAATTCTTTTCTTTATTCAGTTAAGGCAACAAACTTTAAGAAATCCTGAAAAAACTTGTTGATATTCAAGGAAAGTTGTATGAAGATGACGGCGTTATAAACTAATTTGAAAAATGGCTCGATTCATACTATGTAAGGTTACTAAAGATATAGAATTTTTTTTAAATTGACCGTTTGAATCCGTAGCAGATATCTAGTACTGTTTTCGCTGCTTCGAGTGATACAAGTTGATTTAATATTCCAACTTAAATAAAATTGTTGGTAAGAAAAGAAACTTCATCTAATGAAATAAAAATTCATTATATGACTTTATAACACCTGTTTCAGCCCGTTCGAGAGTTTAAGTAAAAGAAATATTTTTATGTTTCGCATAATTTTTACGTATGTAAATGTGACTTTAATAGTGTATAAGAGCGAAATGATAGTCTTATATGATTTTATATTACAGTAACACTTTCTTCAAAAAACTGAATAACTAATTCCGATTTCTGTTTTATCAATTATAATGAAGCTTATGAGAATAATAAAATCAATGAAGAAATTAATAAAATTGTACGATAATTCAAAATAATAAATCTGTAGATTAATGAATGCAATAAAAGAAATAATATTATGTGAAATTGTTTCGGCATTAAAATTTTTTTTTTTGAAACTGAAGTACCTACTAAATCGGTAATTTTACTTAATCTGTTACAAACATTTATACGTATGATATGATCATTTTAATAATGTAATTATACAGATTTTGGTCACTGTATAACATGACTTTTTAAATATAATTAAAAAAAACAGAAAAAATATTTTACTGATAAATTTTTTTTCTTTAAATGATTGCATTACCTTTAAAAAATTTAGAAGACAGATATATTTTAGAATAAAATGATCTCACGACTAATAGATTACAAACATTTTTTAATTATCTTATAATCTATTCACTGATAATAGATAAATAAATTATTGAATTTTAATATACCATATTTACGTATGGTATTCATAACAATTTATAAAGTTGAAATTTAAAATATTTTTAAAATATTTAATGTAATAAAATAAAAATTTGTAGAAATTTGGTCTAATAGTTATATACTAAGTCATTTAATAATACATTAATAGATTACATAATTCTACATTCTATATACAATAGATACATAATTTAATTATACAATAATAAAAAATTATTGGAATTCCTATGGAATATTAAGATATTAATGCTATATAAATAATTTTAACGCATTATTTTCGAATTTAATTTTGGTATAGATAATATATCTAGTTTGATAGATAACTGAATCTATTATGTGTATTGAACAATATTTGCTGTTGTAATATTTGTTTTAACTTCAAAATTACTATTTATTCACTGTGTTTCTCCCAAAGTAAAATGCTCTTCTTTGACTTGAACCAGACAAGGAAACCTTACTATGTAAATTGCATAATAACATTCAGAGGATTGAATTTGATGTACTGGAGTCTTTTCACCACCATAACGATGCTATAAAGCTAATAAAAGTAGGGGGTTGTATATGCTTTGACGCCCGTAAATCCCTCAATCTCCCCTGTATTGCGGTTTACTGTCTCTTCCATTTTGTGCAAATTTCAAAAGTATGAAATTTCGTTTAGTAACATATTTCAGACATTTTCTTAATAATTATTAAAATAATAAAACTGGTGAAGCTGTAAAAGTTGATAATCATATAGATACTGAGAAATATTTAAAGTTAAAAATTCTGTTGCACTTCAGAAAAAATATGAATACACACTCTCTTAGAACGTATAAAAGTATTTACTAATATTAGATACGAAAAAATTTAATAATGTATATCTTATACTGTGTGATGTTTAGTGCAGAGTAATATATATATATATATATATATTCAAGACTTGATCTTTAAATTGAAAATTTTCAAAATTATAAAAGTGAATATTTCTATAACTACAAAATTACTAACTGCCGTAAAAGAAGAGCACAAATTTTTCATCAAATGTTGACACAAAGAATATTGCATAATCTGATTTAGACAATATGGTCACATAGTATAGTACAATGTATTAGGACATTTTACAATTTCTAGAAAAATACAATATATTTTTAAACACAAACGAATTTTTTTATCCTAAAGTTGGAATAATAAGAAATTTTATGGTTTATGAAAGGTTCAACAATCCTTATTTTTTTCGAATAAGAGTGATAGTTAATTTTTTACAACATAATTCAATACTTATGTATTAGAAACTGTTACTCATTAGAATTATATAATTTCTAATACTTTTACATGATTCTCATAAGATACGTTTTGACATTGAACGGCAACTTATGTATAAATACTGAAATTTTTTAGGTATATGAAAAAATGTTAATAAAAATCATTAAAAGTGTATAAAACTAAGAAATGAGAGTTATTTGATTACATTAATTGGTATAAATGATGGTTTTACCATTATGAAATTTTTGAATCCTATATATTTCTCATAATAATTGATAAATCTCTCTTAGTGAAAATATTAATATATCATTTAGAAACGCGAAATATAAATAAAAATACAAAGAATGTAGCCTAATAACTTATAAATTCAACCAAATCTGTCAGACGATATAATTTTCAGCTTTGCTGATTAAATAAAACTGAATTATTCACTATTAGTGTAATAAAAGATCAATTTTAGTGGATATCAATATAAGTGATTTTGTTACATATATGTAATCAGTTACGATATATTGAAGAAGAATCGATTCCTGTACATAAATTTTGACACGTATTTGTATTAACACCGAAAGTAAATATTATTGAATTTTGCACAGTTGTAACTTTCCAATTATATATCTTAGATGATAAGTACTTATTTGAAAATAAACATTACCAAAATTCAAAATATTTTTTGAAATACAAATATATGACTTTATAAAAATGAAACATTTGTAAGGAAAATTCAAAATTTTTTTTAAATCAAGAATTTAGTTAATACAAAGATATTTTCCAATTGTAAATCAGTTGCTGTAAATAATTTTTTGTTTTGACGTAGAAAATATAATATTGGCAAATAATTATTGTCAAATAAGTATAAAAGAATAAAAGAATAATTTTTGAAACTACTTTAAAATCCTTAGTAATTTTGGCTTAGAAATTGATTAAAACAAATCGTTAAACAACGGTTGCCTAAATTTACTACGTAACATGCTCTTTTCTTTCGACATTATTTTCTTTGAAAAAAAAATAAAATAACCATGCAACTAATTCCAAACTGCAATTTCTCAGATATTCAATTTTTAGAATTCAGTCTCAAATAATATTCATCAATATACTAGAAATATGTATGCCGTCCAACTCTTGGAACTTCTGTCCGTAATTCAGGCGCCCTCACTTTCGTTGATTTACGCATATCCTCACCACCTTTATCGCAATCTCTTCTTCTATTTTCCTATAGACGTGCAAAGACACAAAACTCATTAGTAGGCAATGAAATATGAATATTAGTCAGATTCTGGAGCTCGAAAATGCAGGATCGCTAGCCAGTTGCTACTGTTGCTGCCATTTCTGCTGTTGCGGCATATACCACGTTACGTGTGTTAACGACAGGTGAGTACACGCATGCCAGTGCATACATGCAGACTGACAGAGGCAGACACAGAGTTTGTAACCTAAGTTTTGGATATCTTGCCAATCTTCTAGTTCATCTACAGATTACTACGCATTATACACATCTGCCTACTGTAGTGATTGATTCGATCTCTATTTGTTAAGCTGTTGTTTTTTATGTAAATAGAAATATAATGAATGGTTCTCCACAATTTACTTGAATCTCATTTATTTTTCCTTGTTTTGTTGGCTATGATATTATCGCTTATCGATGTTTCCGCTATTTCATAGAGAATGTATTTATTTTCAAAACTGTTGATTAATATTTGTCGTATTGGTTTTCAATATATGAATATTTAACTTTAATTTATTTTGAACTTTATATTAGTTGTGCAGTAAATATTTATGAGACTTTTTTGTACCCTTTAAAATTTTGTTGAGTATTTAAGAACATATGACTTTCATAACATTTTTTAATGAGCTTTAATATAAAACTTTTCAGAAATTGATGTAAAAAAGATTCTCATGTATCTTACTTTAGTCACTTTTATTTATTTATTCATAAAATCTAAATATTGGTAAGTTAACAATAACTTTCGTATTCTCTTCATGAATCAGAAGAATTTTTTGCAATTTTCAAATAAATATTTGTTTAATTACAAATTTCTTAAGTAAATGAAACAACAAGAATTCAGTTATGTAATAAGGCGTTAGATTGTTATATATATATATATATATATAAATTTCTTTTATTTACTCTGAATTAATAATTAATTTTGCTCATCCAGATTAATAATTTGGTTTTGTGATCGGTGATTTTAAATTATTTCAATTACTTTGGGGCATTTCTTTTACTATGTTAATATGATTGAATGTAAACGGAAAATGTTTAGCTAAGGTTAAAATTTATTACTGTGAAAATGAGTATCATAAATTGAACACCGAATTAATTTGCAGTGATTAATTCAACAACACTTACACATTATAACTTATCTACCATTATTTTTTCATTTTATTACTCTTTATTATGATTAACCGAAATCATAATGTTACAAAACGAATAAGTAAATTAAAAGAACTAAAAATAAATGCAGACGGAAAAAATAGAACGAGAGTAGAGTTGTGGCCGGAAAGTATAGGACGAAAGGAAACGATTTCGAGTCTTGTTTACTGGTCGCGCATCATTGCTCAGCACCCGCCGAAGAATAAAATTCCTATAAAACTGCCATTACGTCAATGTTTATTTCGCGAGTTCTCTTCCCTCAATACCCTTACGTACACGCACACTGATATGCCATTTCATAGGCATGCGCATATAAGCACGCACCTTTGCGCGTGGGTACAGAACCGCACTAAGCTCCGGCAATTTTAAAATATATAGAAGTCGGCCCTGCGTTCCCCAGATGTAGCTCTACTACTTTTTACTTTTTCGCGCACGGACACATATATATTGTTCTTTGGTTGGTTCCGTCCATGCGCCGTAAATATCAGCCTTGACTATCTTTTATCGCGAAGTATAGTGAAAGAGAGAGAGAAAGAGGAGATATTAAGAAAAGTCCACCCAGGTCTGCTCGTTTCTTTCCTCGTTGCTCGCATGCGACGCAAATATATACACAGACTTCTTTACCCCAACCCGAGATTTTATCCAGTGGCTCAGTCGACTTCGTGTACTCGATAACTTTGCGCGCGTGTGCGTGCCCGTTCGTGGTTGGTAGCTCGAGCTCGCATAAAATAAAATCCTTCTGCCTTTCTTCATGCACTGCCTCGATTTTTATATACGCTCGCTTTCTTGTGCGCAGGAGAGGAATGTACGAGCCCGCGGCGTCTTGATATCACGAATACGAAAGCTCCTTGTATAAGCTGTTTTTCTCCCTCGTTTTTTGCGCTTACGTCTTTTGACACTGAATCAATCTGGCTGTTGCAGGTTACATTTTCGAGGGCAGAGTGCATTGGCTTCTACTCTGAAAAGATGAATTTCTATTAAAAAAAGTGTATTCCTAAATGGTTTGGATCAGTTTTGGATATCATATTTTGTTAAGCAGTTTTTTTCTTCAAGATATATTATAATTATTTCGTTTTCTTTTTATTTATTATTAGATTTAGCGCTTAAAGTATTATCTTAATGAAATTCATCATCCTATGGACAAAAAAACTGAATCTCTATTTGTAAAATCCTTTCAATTGCAGACATTACAATATATTTATTAAATATAATTTTACGTTGTCAATACTACATATACATTTTCACATTCGTAACTTGTTATATATTTGCGCATAAGATAATTACTTTAGTTTAACATATGTATAACTAACAATTCATTTTCTGTACTTACAACTGCTTAATCAGACATAACTAAATAATTTTAACGAAATAATTTTATTATATTATATTATATTATATTTTATTTTATTATATATTTATTAATACCACATTTTATGATGCACGAAAATATGTATATTTTCAACATACTTGAATTAAACCCGCAAAAGTACATTATATATTTGTGACTTATAATGAATCATTTTGAAATTTACTTTCGTAACTTTTAAACTCTACCCTAACTCGTAATTAAAACTGATTAACTTCCGATCAATTGCAGACAATTTGAATATTTAACTGTTTATATTTTTTAGGAAATTGTAAATCTTTCATATTTAACGATATAATTATAATATTTACATTCAAGATTGTTTCTATGATTACGCAAGTGGAATATCAAAACAGCAAAGTTTGTTCGTATTTACTCAATTTGTAAAAAGCATATTTTGTAACAAAATCAAATTCATTTATTTAGATCTCAATTCATTATAAATATAATCGTATATTGAACGAATTTGTAAGATTTATTTCAAAATCAGTATGAACATTTATGAGCTACTACTCAGGATGTGTTCAGGATTAGTACGTTAGTTAAGGCTAGCTATAAACTAAAAACTTACTCATAGTTATACACTTTATCTCGAAATAATTTATCCTTTCACCTAATAAGAATAACAAATTTCTAGAGGATTGTATATTTGAAAATAGACATTTACTTATTTATTAGTACATTTAATGTAAGAACAATAAAAAATTATGGTATACGTATTGTCGATCGAAAATAGAGAATATTTAAAAATAATGAATCGTCGAACGAATTCAGCTACGTATTATATATTATGACTATTAATTTCGATTATATTTTATTTGTCTCGTTATTATTAAAAAAGTTTTTTAAATAAGTTTTCGTTATTGCTGAGTCGAAAATATAAAAAATGAGATACCGTACAAAAATTATGTAGGAACTTATCTTAAAAATTACTATTCAATTATTATCGAGATATTCTAAAATATAGAGTACTTTTAAAATAAAATTAACTCTAGTATTTAATATTGATTGTTTATAAATAGAATTATTTAGAAATTTCATGTAATTTTAATTAAAAATAATAAATTATTCATCTAATAAAAATAAAAATTCAAATATCATGTCTTCTTAGGTTTTAAAGCTCATATAAGAAATAAATTAATATTCTTAGCTTATTCTCAAAATAAAGAAAAATTCCAACCTACTGATTTCACTACAATCTGTATTTTTTATATTCCGGCGCTATATAATCAGTTATTTAATTTTTTAATTATTTAATTTCTTAGATAACGTGACATATTTTCCACTAGTAGAATGATTTGAAAGGTAGACAATGAAAGGTACAACGTCTTTCGATTATTGAAAGAAAACGATCATTAATGAACTGTATTCTTTACTAATATCAATTTTGACCTTTTATTTAAGAAGAAATGATATATTTGATGCCAATTTAATGAAATTCTTAATCATAAAACGAAATAAATGCACAATGTAACTTTGAATTATTTGATATCATTATTGTAATTTTTAAGATAATTTTCTTATTTATTATTTATACATTTGTTAAACAATTAAAAACATGAATTCTTATTTAATGATATTAATGTTCCGCGAATAAATTTTTTTGAATATTTCAATATATGAATAGTATTGATTTTTTGTGATGCATAAAAAAATGAATCGCGTTACAGAAACCTGTGGAATAATAATTAAGAACTAAAAAATGTTTTCAGTTACATATTAAAAAAGTGTATTAAACGTTTTGTGAAAACTTTTTAGAAGAATCTAATAAATAACTATCAAATGAGAAAATAGTTTATTTTGTAATATAAAACTTCATTTAATTTATCAATAAAGTAGTTTAATTAAATGTTTCGATATATTTGAATTGTAAAGGACATTTATAGCAAACTCAATTATAAATAATATATTTTAAATTAAAAAGGATTATATCGTATTATATTGCAAAGAATCTCTCAAATGAACACCTGAATATTTATAAATTACTTACTTATTATAAACTATAGATTAATACATTGTATAAGAAATATGAAAATAAAAATTTATTTTTTCCTTTAATATTTTTCTGTATTTTTCTTTATAATATCCTGAATCAAAATTACTTTAAAATTCTTGCTTTTAGTAAAAGAAAAGAAGCTATTAGTATAACAACAGAGAGATGAAAAGTAAATCTCTGATTCATGAATGAATATCAAAAGAATGAAATAATAATGATAAGTGCAACAAGATTTTATGGCATATTGGTCGAATAATCAAAACTTATTGAATCTCTTTCTTATCGGTAGTTATTCAAGAAACATCTTGTGGTTTTTATTAATTGACCTAAAATATTTATAATGAAGGAATGAAATCTTCTGATATTTCCAGATGGTTCTATGCTTCGTTGGCATAATTTTTGAATAATGAAAAGTTATTTAAACCTAAGTAGTATTTCTAATTTATTAGTAACTGTGTTTAAAATAGATAAAAGAACTTATATAAAAAAAAGATACCTTAATTTGTCCTAAATATTCAAGTATTTACAATAGTAATAATTAACGTTTAATTTTCTTTAAATAATAAAGTTTTCGTTTA
The DNA here is from genome assembly GCA_018907045.1 of Wiebesia pumilae. Taxonomy (NCBI): domain Eukaryota; kingdom Metazoa; phylum Arthropoda; class Insecta; order Hymenoptera; family Agaonidae; genus Wiebesia; species Wiebesia pumilae. The sequence continues at coordinate 536,668 of JACCHZ010000149.1, read as the reverse complement.
TAAATTTTTATTGCTTATATATTATTGCCATTATATATTATTGTATCATTATTGACTTTTTATAATTAAGACCTATATAAAAAATAAAAATTAATGTGGAGAAACTAATGAAAATAATAGTGTATAATTATTTACTGACAAATGTCAAAAATTTTAAATGAAAAGTTTAATACGAAAAGAAGAATATTTACATGAAAACTTTATGCCTTTGCCAGACTAACACATTCTTCAAATAATTCTAGTAAGAAATGCAAGATTGTTTTAGGTTAAACAATGTTTTTATTCCAGCATTCATTTGATTCTTCACTTTGTACATTTTACAGAAGCGTGTGAGATGAAACAAACGTATAAGAAATAGAAATTAGGAGAAAAGCAAGTGACAAATTAATTACGTAACTTATTTTTATATACAATTATATTATATATTAAAATTGAAATTATTAAAATACAAATCAATAAGTCGGTCGTGATTTTACTTCTGTTCTAATTTTGATTTCGAAGCTGTAAATTGAAATTATTGCAGAATCTAATGAAATTCCACATCTTCTGAAAGATGAACTACTTAATGCTCTATAATAAGATGTAGGTGATCGTGAACGAGATTAAAAATAAGCTTTAAAGAAAGAATTCTTCAAGTTATTGAACTATTGGACTAGTGTTATTCAATCATTAGAACATTCATAATATTTTTATATTCATAGCGAACCTCGAACTGCTACGAAGCACTTGAATGATAAATTTAATTCTTATTTCGTCGGCAGGCCACGAAGTTCAAAAGTCAAGTTGCATTGGCGTTTGCATCCATACATTGTGGTCGAGGACCACCGTTAGTCGAACAGTCGACGCAGCGTTCGACGTGCAAAAATTAGAAATTTCTTTAGAAATCCAAAAAATGAAGCATCGAGAGCGGAAATGGTCTCGTTAAAGGATTTTCACTTTGCGAAAGAGTTGCCAACAAGCAGGTGGTCAGGTCCCCTTCGACGCTACGCACAGCCTTCACGCCAAAGTAGCGCGTTAACTGAATTCAAATTGCTCGGCGCTCACCCGAGCGGACATTACCATAATTTATGCGCTCTTGTGCCTCGTGCACGCTTTATTATAAATCCAAATTGGGTGCATAATTCCGAGATATAAATATCAGGATGCCGGTCGCCGGCATTACAGGAATGCGCGGCGGCGTATGCGTTTACGTTTGCGTTTGCGTTTGTTGGAGCGCCATCTCCAGCGATGATTGGATCAGATAAAAGGGCGAAGCAGGAGAAAATGGGAGATCTTGAATTCATTTCGTCGGATGCCAAACCTTTTTAGGAATCTGCACGATGGCTTTTACGAGATATCTTTTTCTTCGTAATGCCGCGCATCTCTGTAATGCTTCGTTAGGTTTTTTCTTTATTTATTCCGAGCATAATCTATAACTGCCTCTTGTACAGGGCATATGTAAGGCCTATTAAAATTGGTTTTACAGACAAAATTTTTATTATTATGCGAAATTATGTATAAAGCAAGGTCGTTAAAACTAAATTAATGCTGGTAAATAATGATCATTGGCACCGAGGAGGTTATTATGTATGTTGATCCCTTAAAAAAGCTTTTTATCTTTTTCGGTAGCAATGTTCGGGACTGTTTTCAATTATGACACCGCAATGAAAAAATGATGCATACTTAAGATAAAAATATAAAAAATATATTTTCATAGAAAAAATATAAAATTTGTTGATCCTTAAAACATCGTTGTTATTTTCAATTATATTCAACAGATATTTACAATAGTTAATTGCTAATATATGATAAGGGACTTTAATTTTTTAATTTTATTTACTCAAGCTTTAATAATATATCGTATTTTTTAGAACTTTCTTCCTACAATCACAAATTTATTCATAAGTAATTTCTTCAAATGTATATAAATTTATGATATATAAATTTATATGCATATATGTACATTATAATTTGACCTAAGAATTACAAATTATATTTGACTTTGATAATAATACAGGAATTCATTATAAATTGAATTCATTGATTAGGATTTATTCTTGGTTAAGTTTTACAACATCAAAGTACTCATGAGTGAGATTTTAATTATGATAAGTGTAATGAAATGTCGCTGTGAGAATGATAAAAAAGAAAACGATCTACATTTGTTCTTGCAGTTGATCGAATGATGCTCTCTGAGGTAGTTGGATCGATGCACCTGTGTACTAATAGCCTAGTACAGAGCACGTATTAATACATTTAATTAATGTATATCGAGTCTTGAATTATTCTCGAAGTACGTAAGTGAATATGTTGGGGTCCTGGAGGTCGCCACACGAGGCGAAACTCGACGACTGGACCAATTATTCAGATCTCTCATCACCCCTACTCTCAGTTCTCTGGCCTATAATTATCGTTATTATCTTGCGACAGCATCGAGTATGGACACCGTTACGGCGGTCGTTCCGCAGTTATGACTAAGATGGATGTGAAACCCCTAGATGATGCTTTTTGAACGTTTTTATTCATTTTCCGATCACTTACGTCTTGGGGGATATAATTTTTCATGATAGTTTAATAATAGATTCATTTTAGATACTAAATGTATTATATTTTTTCTTTCAGAATTAAAAATAACTTACAAAAATCTTAAATGAAAGATCATAAAAGTAGCTGCCTGGAAAAAATAATAAACTCGAAGTTATGCACGTAATTTTCTAAAAAGTTATATTAGTTAAATGAATCTGCGGACAGTTTTATTATTGAATTATGTAGATAATCTACTCCTTAAAAAATTTTAAATAGTAGTCGCTTATGAAAAGTGCCAGGAATATTTAGAATGTTCATGAGTACGTATAAAACAAAATTATACTGCAATAATTTTCTATTTTTACTAGTTAAATAATTCCCTATTTCTATTAATATCTCATAATTCTATTCTATTAATATACAATCTATTAATTCTACTTTAAAATATATGTTACATGAATTACATCTTCAAGTTAACGAATTTTCATTGAACACTGGTAAGTTTTTACAACTTTAACTTCAAAGTGTACAAAGTTCTAATTTAATGAACATATTATAAAGTTAGGTTACATACATATGTTATAAAAATTTGTGCTTAGAACAAAACTTTATATTTAACTTTGTACTACAAAAACTTATTTTTTAAATTATGATTTACAATCTGTGTTAAACTTCAAGTTGGTTTTAACATGTATTCATTTTTCCGAATTAAAATTTTTACTTTAAGATAATGTAAATATTAGAAATTATACGATCTTTATATTTCAAATGAAACTTATTAGAGTTCGTATTTAAAAGTTAATAATGTGAATAAACTCTATTAATGTTTAATAATACAGGCATTAATGTGATATTTATTAAGCTAAATATAATTGATTAAAGCAAGTTTTGATACACCTAAATTCTTAAACGACTTATAATTATTGTAATAACATTTATTATTGAACTAAATTCTTTTAATAATAGATATTAGGTTTTTACGAGAAATTAAGAAAAGTATTATTGTTATAGAAAATTATTTTTTAATATTTTTTATAAATATATTATTATATTATTTATATATATTTATTTATATTTATTTTATTTATATTTATTTATATTTATTTTATTTATATTTATTTATATTTATTTTATTTATATTTATTTATATATATATTTATTATATAAATATTTATATTATTTACTAGTTTCATTGTATATGTAAGAGTTTTTACCTATACATTGTTGGTATTATTACAGTAGTAAACTTACAATAAGAGATCTTTTTTTTTATTATTCAAAATGCACTCCATTAAATCTATAATATAATAATATAATATTTATCAAAGAATTTCTGCAATTTTTCGTACGTATTAAAAAAGGGAGATTGAATTGGTATTTTAAATATTTAATAGAAAATTTCAATATTTATAATCTTCTTTTACATGCCCGGAACCAATGTTCAATTCTAGTTCATGTAGCTTTCGAAAACATTTTATCAGCCAATTACGTTGTATTAATAAACGATCGTTAATCTTTCATTAATCCTTTATTACTAGTTCGATTAACGATTTCACAAAATTAATATTGTATCCAATATTAATTTTATAATCAATATTAAGTACAAATCAAATGGAGGTATAGAATTATGTAGAATTCTATTTTATTACATTTACACAACAATCATTTTATTTATAGAAATTATTGAAAGGCCAACTTAGCGAACGATGAGTCAAAAGAGGAAAGGGATTGAAAAAAGAGGCGACGATCTTGGATAAGGGGTTGGTGAGATTACATGTATCAGCTTGGAAGCTCGTTCGCGGTAAATACCCAAACAACAACGAGAATGTGTTCACTCGCGCCACTTGATTTAATTAACGGATTTGCTTACAGTGAGTTGCGGGACCTTTCACGCACTCCTACTCTCTATCTCTGTCTCTCTTACTCCGCATAGTTACGCTGAAAGGAGTTCGCGTACTAAGAATGGCTATTTTGATGTTGGTTTAATTGCGCGATCGTTAGGAGAAACTCGGTTATTGTTGATTCGAGCTGCATACGAGGTAGATTGCTTAGCTACCACTAAAATAAATGGAAACTTCATGAGGCTTTGACTGAAAAATTTCCAATAGCACGGAAACTCTTTATCACGTTTTATGGAAAAGTGATCGATCGTTGACTAATTATCCAGTTGAAGGCAGGTCTTTCACTGGAGGAAAATTTCTAATAAAATTAGAGTTTCATGCTATTACGTATATAAATAATTGAGAATAATTATATAATTTATACATAGTTTGTTTGATTTCCATCATTATTTACTTCTCTGTTATCATCGTAGTATCATTTGTAATGTCACTTTAAATACTAAAGTCTGCATAAATTATGATGACATAATCGTATGAATACATTATAACCGATCAAATATTCACATTCGCACAATTACGTACACCCGCATGTTCATATCTTTGTCTTTACTCAGAGAAATATGTTTCGATCACTTTATCAGATGAAAATCGATTGAAACATCCCAACCCACCTCAAATAGATAATTTTAAAGGATTCAACACAATGTATCTCTACCAGACAGTAATAATATCTTATACGTTTTGCATAAATTAAGTGACAAGAATATACAGCTTTCAATTTATGTTGTAACGTCTTAGGGCTCTTTGCAGTAAATGTAAGAAAATGTAAGTAAAACCTTAAAATATCGAGAAATTTCTTATATGCTTTAATTTCACATTTTAGTTATTAGGATCAGTTGTATGTTTGAAATTAAAACAAATGCTGATTATTGAAAAGTGGCAATATTAATTTAAAATACTCCGTACATTATTGTTTTTTAATGACATTTAATATAAGCTTCTCGTGATTACATCCTACTTATTTATAATTATTGTTCATGCTTTAGCGATGGCAATGGTAGCTTAAATTTTTTTTATAATATTAATTTCAGCTTAAAAATATCTCTTTATAAAAGAATTACAGAAATTTTTATATTACTATTAAAGATATTTTTATATTACTGTCTTTCTATGCAAAATATTTTTCATTTTTATGCTTTTAGATAATTTATAATATAACAAAATTAATTTAAAGAAAATATAAAGTTTTGAATGATTTTAGGAATTTCAGTCTTCTTTTCTATAATACTACAGTTACTGACCGTTCGTATTGAAATGTATAAACGTTCTGACACGTAATGAAGCAGTGAATGCTCGGTCCAAGTAGTCATATAATTTATGGCTGATAATAATCTCCCAAATGGTCGAAATCAGTTTTTAACATTTTAATTATGAGGAAGCTTTTTTAATTTCTCAGTCATTTTCTTTGGATTACTTTATTTTTCAGTGTACCGGTACATACTCTTACCAGTTTTTCTTCGTAATTGCTAAGAATTGCTTGAAAATATTAATTTTAAAAAGACAAAATCATTTAAAAATCAACATAATAGAACAAAAAAGTGTTAATATAACAACTGCAAATCACCCGCCAATTACAATAAATTGACCGTTAATGAATTTCACATTCTCGTTCGAATGAGAAGATGCGTGCACCTTTACAGTGAGAACGTGAAATCTGACGGGAATGAAAGGGTATTTAAGCATTCCATTTTGATGCAACGTTAATGTCGCTTATTTATATCAGTTAAATTTTTTCGGTCGTCAGCGGGCCGTGTAATAATCCTGGGAATGTCTCTCATGTGGCGCGCGCAGCCGGGGGTTTTCATCGATGAATCGCCGCATCATCATTATCGTTCACTTTGCATATAACAGAAATCGAGAAAGAGAGAGAGAGAGAGAGAGCATGAGAGAGAAGGAAAGAGAACGTATAGGTAGGACAAGAAAATAAAGAAAACGACACAGTGAATAAAACTGATCGTTAGCTTAACGAACTAAGTAATTCTATCAATTTTAGTTGCGGTTACGAATTATTATTGATAAAACACTAATCTTTGATGTTTGCTATAAGGGAGTGATGTATTTAGATTATATTATGTAATAATGATTGGTTTTACTACAACTAAGATATAAAAACCCCCAGTTTGTATTAACGATAATTTTTTAACATTAATGAAAATTGATACGTACAAACGTGTCCATAAATAAATCTTTTTAATTTCGTGATCGCGTACATTGAATAAATATTTGAATTACAAAATAGAAATAAATAAATATGAATAAATAACTGTAAAAGTCTACAATTTGAGCTTATATATATACTGTTTGATTTTACATTGATTATGATAATTTTCGAAATTCCTTAATAACGATTTCAATCACATTAGACTAAATTTCTTTTAGTATGTAAAAAGTAATCGATCAAATTAGGAAATTATGATCGACGGTACAAACGAATAATAAGTTATATTTTTGCTGAAAGTCACAATGTGTTAAATACTAAATTCAGAGCTTCATTCGAAAAAATTAATTTCTCAGGACAATATGTGGTAAGAGTCATTCTAACTTATTTAGTGGTGTCATTAATATAGGAGAAATCTAGGACGTTTTTAATTCTACAGAGCGAATATAGAACTGGTATTTAATTATTTTACGAAGGTTTTAACTTTCCGTTAAGAAATAAATTAAACTAATCAAAGCTAAAGACATCGGACATCATACAGCATAAGCCAAATTTTATTAATCTTTTTAAAGGAAACCTAGTCTGCTTGATTGCAAACCTCAAGAGTTATTTATTCGCTAACGTTAACGAGCTCGAGTGCAAGTCTACAAATTTAATCAGATTGTAATCGCTTGATATCCTTCAATATTTGCTTCCGGGACAACATACTTGGAAACTAGCTTATACAGTGCAATAATAGTTCGGCTAATGGAAAGCGAAAGACAAGGATCGAATGTGGCTGGGGCAAACTTGTGGCTGACCGTCGACATAGGGCTTTACTCCCGTTGCCTTGCGCAATTATCAGCCCACGCAATATCAGTGCTCTCGTCCTCCTTATTCTTATTTTCGACCGCGATGACACCCCTCCCGCCTTTCGCCCAGGGGGGCCATTCCCACTTGTCCTCCTGAGAGCGGAATCGTGTTGCTACGCCTCCTGGAAGAGCAAGGAGAGCGCCGGAGGACGTTGCGAACGAAAGAGATATATGTCGGGATTTCTAATGAGAGAACATTTCAAAATTTCTTTTCCAGGCGAACTCTCGCGTGTCCAAAAATGGGAGTTATGGGGAAGTCCGAGGAGGTACGGAGCTTAACGTTTTATCGCTATTCCCTACCACTTTCATCACAAGATTTTAAAAAGATTTTCTTGTGGTTTGCCATTAATACTAATTATTAGAAAACACGTTTATTCAGACGATCAGAACCTGCCTTTATGTCCAACTTTTAAGCGATATCAATTCCGAATTTGGGGTAAATATATGTACGTGATTTAAGTAAAGCGAAACTATAAATTGTTTTTGCATATTGATTGTAAATTTCAGTTCGACTTTTCAAACAGCTAAAAGTAAATATAACGTAGTTCGTTGAATAATAATTAACGCTACAGTTTTCGGCATTAAACAATTTTGAAATACGCTATTTTATTCTCCCTGACTTCGCTATTGTATTTACGACTGAAATTTAATTTCAAGTTCCTAACAAAAGCCACAAAAAATAATACTAAACTTCTTTTTTTCAATCCATAAAATGAATCTAGTTCCATTTTTCTTCTAGCCAAAGACAGACAAAAAGACAAGTGTAAACACAGAGTGAGAAACAAAACGACAGGCATCCTCGCATAGTCGCGGACGTCGTCAGTTTGTTTTACGGGTGTCGCAACAATTTCGACGTTGGCATTGTGAGTTCGCATCTCACCAAAGGCTTTTCACATGTATAACGCTTCTCGGGCTTTTAGAGCTTTCTCCTTTTCAGACAAAATCAGAAACTCTTTTATTACTTTTGGACTTTTAAATCTTGTTGGTGCACGAGCAAAATTTTTATGGCGATTTAATGGCATGTGGCGCTTTTATTAATTCTTCGGATTTTTCGAAGCGAAACTTTTTCTTTTTTCCCGATTGATTTCCATTCAAGTTGAGTTCACTTTGCTCTATTTTTGGCAAAAGAAGCTACTCAAAGTAGTTGGCAGTACTTTTTCGATAATCTAAGAACGTGAGGTAACGGCTTGTCCAATTATGTCAAGGAAATTTGGCTAATGGTCGCCTGAAGCTCATCTGTTTGTTTAGAGCTTGTCGTAAAAAATTATGTTTTAAATTAACATAATTTTCAATGATTTTTATTTTACTTTTTTAATAGTCTTTAAAATAATATTATTACATAGATAAAAATAAATACAAAAAATAAAATTATTAAATTCTTAATTATTATAAGCTTATTATTGGACAAATAAATAGAAATTTAATAAAATAATGTTTATAAATTATAATAATTTTTTTATATATATAATATATATAATTATATAATATAATAAAATATTAAAATGTAATATTATAAATTATAACTAAAACAAATTATTAAACATTCGAAGAAACTGTAGTTTCACGCATTATATTTTACTTTCAACAAAGAAAAGCAAAATGGAAACCTGTAACAACGAATACCTACCAATGTCTGGAGCGACTAAGAGCAGAAGAGAGATAGATGTCATTAAAACGTGAGATAGAAATAATAAAATCTAAACAAAGTGAAGAACGTGTTTAACCAGCATTTTACAATATGATCAAACCGTCGCCGTAAATCAAACGATACTTACATAACGCTCACACTCTGAAAAATCTACCTAAAACGCATTCAGGCTTATGCGCGTAGAAGCCGATAAATTAATACGTTTTTTATGAGCTCGCTCTGCGTTTCTGTGGCTTTCAATTAAATGTCTCATGCCCGTCTGTAGCTTGGCCGTAGCTTGGCCCGTAATAAATTTTCGTGGTCTGTGAATCTGTTCGTGGCTCTTTCCTTTTATTATAATTTTTTTCTCTTTTTGAAGAAGAATACACATTCAATGAATTAAGCCGCTTGGAGGCAGCAAATGTCAAAAACCAGAAAGTGGTAAAGAGAAAAAGGACGAGGAGTTGCTTGACGAGACGAGGATTACTCGCTCCTTCCAACTTTGCCGTGCAGACCAATTCGCAATCGCGACACGGGCGGAATTAGTCAATTGAATAATTCATTGTCGTCGGCCTTGTCAAAGAACGTACTGATAGTATATATACCCAAGTATGCTTTGCGTTTCTTTTTTACGGTCCTTACTTTCTCTTCTCTCTTTCTTTCATGTTTCTCGCTTCCTCTTTTACTCTCTTTTTAACTCATTCTTTTATTTAAAGCGTTACTTACTAATGGATTATTTCATTACAAGAGAACAAGTTGATGTTTCAAAGTAGAGTTGCATTTTTGACTAAAATTCTCTACTTGTTTGATATTTCAAAATTTTCAGTTGAGATTTCAGAGCACTGATAAAATTATTTTGTACGTGTTATATTTTTAGATATGCAGTTCATTACTTTAATTGCCTATTGATATTGATATATTAATTGGGAATCTGTTCTACTTTGTTACTGCCGACAACAAACTTCTTCTGATATTATAAAAGAGATCTTCACTGTATAAAATAATTCTTTAAGACATGTAACAATTTTTAATAATTGTTATTACCAAGATTAAATTCAGAATTTTGTCTTTAAAATATATTTAAAATATATTGTAAGACAACGTTCTTGTTGTTATTGTATTTATTAGTATTTAAAATATTACCGTGAATATATTTAGAAAATTAAATATCAGAGACAACTGTACATAAATTATTGATTATTTATTTAAATGTGTCATTGATAAACTTGATATTCTACAATTTAATTAATTCATTGAAAATATATAAAGTTGATTGAAAAAGTTTTACAAATTCACAAATTCCTTTTACATCTATTACTATATAATATTAAATTCTGTTTCAATCATTCATGTAATAGTGAAAATAATTGATATTTAGTATTAGTATAACTATATTCATTTACTATCATGAAGTATCAAGTGAGTATTTTCTAAAATTTTTGTAATTATAAAAGTATGTATAAATAACATTTCATTTAATAATAGAGACTTTTGTTCTAATAAATACTATAAATTAAATTTAAACAGGCTTAATTTGGTTTGTGCAATTACTAAATTTTAAATGATTTAATTTTCATTATTTAAAACACTTACTAACCAAATGTCATAGATATCGTAAAAATAAAAGAATGGATTAAAAAGCCATCATAAAAATACAATAATATTTTATAGAATGCATTACTTTTAATTGTTAAATTAAAAATTCAAGGAAAAGATACTCACTTTAAGTATGTAAACAACTTTTTCATTTATACATACTTGTGTTTGAAATTATATATAAAAGATTTATATTCTTAATTAGAATAACGCTTGTCCCCTTTTGATAAAAAAAAATGGGAAAAAGAAAAAAGAAAAAAAATAACAATTAAAGAATCTTATAAAAAATTGAAAATATTATCAAACTAGTCTTTTAATATTCCTGTGGAAATTTTGTTGAAACTAAACGTTACTGTTATTTTTTTGCAAATTAAAAGTTATAAATAGAATTAACATATAAATCATTAGTGAGATTTGCCTTTATTAGTTATAAAATTTAAATGAAAGAAGTACTGCTTGATAAAGATAATATACTATCTCAAGCATTTATTTGTACATTAACGAATAGGAAAAATTAGATCACAGTAAAATCTAGTTCGAAGCATTTTCAATTGTTTACAAATTTAATATTTGACTATAGAAAAAAGATTTTCAAATAGTTATGTAAGCGTTTGATGCAATAAACTGCTATTTCAAGAACTTTCATCAATTATTACACTAAATCGATGCAGCAGCCCTTAAACGTAGTTCGATAATTGCATCTAATTAAATGAAAACGATTTTGAGAACCAAATTAATTATTCCAATAAAATGTTATTTTATCATTTGTTCTTATGGCTTGTTAATCAAGTATATGAAATGTATGTTTAAAAACAGCTAAATGATACATAATAATATATAAATTGAATATATTATAATTGTAATATCTATTCTAAAATATTATATATACGCACATATTTTGTATTCCTTAATTATTTATTCAGTAGTATGTCGTAGATTTAGCAGCTTATTCCACTCTCCGTGACAACGGTTATTACTCTAATTTTAAAACAAAAATCATTCAAAGAATTCTTTTTCGTTTCCTTGTCGTTGCGTGCTCTTTCAGTCGATGTTTTTTTTTCTCAACTTTTACCCGCCGTTCGATATTTTGCCTTCCATTGCTTTTTTTTCTTTGAGCGCCGCCAGAAACTACAAACACGCAAGATCCCGATGGGCCTGACTGCACCGAATCACTCATAATTCGCCGCGCCGCGCCACACCACACCGAACATGTATTCTTTTCCTTCTCGTATCGCTCAGGCGTTACTTCTATATAATACACACACACACAGTTTGATTTTTTTTTAAATTTGTTCACCTCTGCCGTATTACATGCGTAAATCTCATTCGGCCTTCAGTGTCCGTTGTAACGACGTCGACGTCGACGACGACTCGACGGTAATAAAGTCAATCGATAATTTATTCTCGCGATTTAAGGCCCTCGTAAAAAAAGTGCGAGCATATGCCTCGCCTGCATTATTATCGTTTTCTTTTGCGCCTGCTCACTTTGTCGAATCGAATGGAACGATTTCTTCTTTCGTATGAATTGTGATTTATACGCGACTTTGTTGTACACGTATATTCTCGGATGGCCGCATTTGAATAATCAAGGCACTTTAGTCGATACGCAACGTCGTGAGCTGTTATCTTCTCGAGAACACTTGTACGAGGTTGAATTTAAAACGCCATAAAAGTTATGCGATGTATGGATCGGTCGGATATGTGTATCGGTGTTCACTTGATTAAATAAACGCTGTGTAATACAACGTTCGAAGAATAAATTTGTAGCTTTATGTGAAGTTAACGAGTATTTATATGTATGATAATCTGTTAAACCATTATAGATTTTTATTTTATGAACAAATATAAAATATATATGTTTTCAGATGGAACAAGTATTTTATTACAAGTTGCATCTCTTCATCCAATTTATATATAATCTTGATCATTTTAGATAAGAAAACGTAATAAGCAGTGGCACACTGCACAATATTATGTACGATAAATACAAATATCAGGAATAACAGATGGAAACACCAGAAATTGCTAATACTTATGGAACTGCAAAACATTACTCTTTTCATTACTTGGTAAATATTTAATACAAGTACAATTACTAATGTCTAGCATATCATATCACAAAGTTGCAGTATCAAATGCCAATATTTATAAATTTTATATTTATTTAATCCAAAAGAGGATTTAAATTTGAAAGAATTCGAAATAAAACAATAAATTCAAGAACTTTCAAATATTATACAAAGTTAATTTATCATTATGAAACAAATAAATAAATATTATTTTAAGAATTAAATTACTCTTCTGTTTTTAAATAAACAAATTCAACTCGTAAAAATTTGTTTGGTTCACCCATTTTACTAGTAACATTTGTATTGCAGATTTGCATATACAATATTTTATCATTTCGTCAATAACATTTACAATACATACTTATTGGTCATATTATCCTGAATAATATTGACTATGTAATAAAAACTTTTGTTATAGAAATTTGTATTTAACTGGCTGCAAAATTGATAGTAATAGAGCCAAACTATATAAAAAAATTTCGTAACCTGATCTTGAAAAAAATTGAAAATATGACATATCATAAAGCTAAGTATTATTTCTAAATTTAGTTACTTCTTAAATTAAAAAATTATTAATATTTTTGTAAAATCTATAAGTATACGTATATTGGTAAGAGTATGTTAATAATATTGTTTGCATATTCACATGTATCTCATTGCCAACAGAATAATATATAAAAATTGTTTATCAATTTTAATCTATTATTCTCTAATGTATAGGTACACATATGTGTATATTATTAAATATAAAATTAACATTTGTAGTTATATTAAATTTCTAGACAATTACGTAATTGTACTTTCTAAGCATAGTAACAGAATATCTATCCGAATGAGGAAATATTTATGTATCCTTTAGTCTTAATTCATCATGTAATCAATCAGTTGGTAATATCTTTATGTACAAAGTTTCATTATATTTAAATAGTTAAACACTGATAATAAATTGCTATGACTTGAACAAGATTTTCTGTATCCTTGGAATACATCTTTAAGAAATTTATCAAATTTATAAAGAAAATTTATAGGAATTTAAAACTCAATAATCAATTAACAATATTTTTATTCATTATACAAATATTGAATCATAAATAATACATTTTCTATTATATAATTACATAATTTATAATTTAATACATATTAAATTATTAGAATTATTTTATTAGAATTGTCAATGATTAATTAAAAAAATATACTTTCAGAAGAAGTTTTTAAGAAATTAGAAAAATGTAATAGAAAACGCGGATTAAAATTTTCAATTTATTTCTTTATGTACTTTTCATAAATTGAATTTTATGCAATGTTTTTTTCATTTATCTTTTATTACATAATGAAATTTTGTTCGAAAAATGTTAATTCTTTCTAGAGTTTTTCATCTTTATTTTATAGCGTCCGTATACAACTAATCAACAATCCAATAATGAAACTTTTAATAAAGTTTGAGTATTTTCAAGTTAAAAAAGGTAGAACGAAAAGAAATAAAATGAAATTACAAACATTGGATGGAGCTTTAATTCAAAAATAGTAAGAGAGAATGAGCGAATGAGAGAATGAGAGAGAGAGAGAGAGAGTAAGTGAGTGTGAGGGGGAGAGAGGAGGTAAATACGCAAAGGAATGATTAACGAATAGAGCAAGTGAGCAATTACACCTCACGTTAATCTTTATAAATGCCTGTATGCGATCCAAATTTACAAAAGAGGTGTCTACGTGCCTCCTCCACATTTTTCCTCTCTCGTTCTCACGCTCTCTCGTGAACTCGCCTAATCCAAGCCCCATAGGTAGAAAATAAAAGGGAATCCAGAAAAATATCCGTCAGAAGTTTATCTCTTCAAAGCCTCGCCAGCGTATCTGCAATATTGGCCGGATAATGGGAGAAACAGGAGAGTCTCCAGCGCGACCAGCTGAGGCCAGATCGCTACATCGTATACACGCGCGTACACGAATGCACACGTATCTGCACTTGGAAAGCGGGAGATGAGTCATTGGTCGCAATGGGAGCATTACTGGGGCGGGTGACTGCAACTGGGCCCTCGATCGCTACCGTCAGCGTGAATTCCGGTAGCGATAATAATAAATAGCCAGCAACGTTCCAGGATTAGCTCGATATTCGAGCTGGTGCATCGAGCGCGCCTTCATTAATTCCCCGGGAGCTGAATAACCCAAGACTCGATATTTCAAGAAATTCTCCGATACATTGGTCTACGGTTCTCTTTATCCCTTTCGTTCGATATCCCGCTCATATAGCTATATTATTCCTTTCTCTATTCTTGGTCGGCTGATATAAAGTGAAACGTATACGGCGGAATTTCGCGCGCCCTGGAAGGAGGATTAATGGTTTTCCGTAACGGGTTTTTGTTGAAGGGAGGAAGGGATAGTCATAATCAATGTGAATTATTGTGCGATTAGTGGGATGCGTTGATTTTAATAAATCGATCGAGGATGTGGCGGGGGGATTGTGTGCGGACTTTCATGAAAACTGATTAGAACACGTGAATGGAAAGTCTCTGCCTGCGGGTTTTGTGTGGGAGAGTGCATATTCCTGGATAATTATGGTAGGTGTTATAATTGTGATATATTATAGGCACGTTATTATTTTTTAGGCTTTGTGTGGAGGTATCTGTCACGAATGAATTAATGGAGGAAGGCTAATTAACTTTATACTTAATAATGGCAAATGTTTCCGATCTGAGGAGAATACATGCCATATTTAAACGAGCCGATAAATTTTATTACGAATGAAAGATTATTTTATTATCTTGTTATTCGTAACCTCTGCAAAGTACAATCAGGAACGCACGATAATTTTGTTCATTATTTCCCTTATATCATAGTTTCATAGAGATTTCTGAATTATCATCGTTCATAAAGTTAAACGAAATTTTATGGGTGATTTCTACGATACAAACGTACTTTGGAAGAAAAAATAAAAAATAATGGTCACGTAAATAATACTTTACTCTTTCATCTTTAGATATTTGACATACTAGATTAATATAAAGCAATATAGTGGCCCTAGTGTGCAAACATCATTGCAACTTAGACAGTATATCATGTTTCGCAAAAATACAATGGCATGCCTGTAAAGTTGTAAAATGACGCAGTCATTGACAGAGCCCTTGGAAGTCACAAATTGCTACCTATGAAACACAATACCGAAAGACAGGTGATTTAGGGATAGAAGCTGCTGTTGCCTCACGCACAGATAAAAAGTACTGTGATGACACGATAAAATGATTGAATTTCAATGTTCACACGCTCCTATCTTATATAGATAAAACGACGCATGCGCTATGCCCCATCGTCGTGTCACCCGCATACATAAAATGCAATCACATCAACGGACCATCAGCCAGGGAATGATGTAGCAAGTCGATAACTTCTCCCGGCTCATAAACCTAAAACGATCGAGTTCTCAGACATATTTAGCATAATATTGAGACACATTTGAGATCATTAATATTCTCGTCGATCTATATATTCCATTTATTTAGATGAAAATAAAGTATTTCGAATTTTTTAATTGGATGAAAAATAAAAAAGGCCTCTTCTTTAATTTAGTGCTCGTGAAAATAGAAGATAATGATAGTGTTGGTGTTGAAGCATTATTTCGTTCAAACTAAATGAGATACATATGTTCTTGAGCTTTTAGACGATTTCCACAACAATGGCAAAACTTTTAAAAGTTTTTAAATTTCCGAAAGAAATTTGGATTTTGTAGGAAATATGTGTTATATATGACCGTTTACATTTAGTGAATTGAATAAAGCTAAATAATGTTAAAACCTATTTATTGAAATATATTATATTTTAGGTCATTAAATTTTAATCAGTCGATATATTTCTCGAACGCATTTACAAATAGCAAACTGATAGACTTAATGAAGCGATCTCAATTCAAATAAGAAATGCCTTTAGGCATTGACTGCTTAAGAAAAAAGTAAAGTCATTTGCATATAAATTTACGAATAAATATAAACATAGATAAGATTTCACCATTTATACTTATTAATTATGATATATTAGTATGATTGTATGATCTCAGTGCTTTTAAGTGAATATACCTTATTTTGGAATGCATAATCAGAATCTGATATGTTAATTAATTAACTGTTTTAAAGAGAATTACAGTCATTTTTATTTAGATAAATGCAAGAGCCAGGGTTGCTTTATTTCAAACAAGTATATATGAAATGCAGGCGATAAATAAAAAGAGGACAAAAACTCGTCTTATATTTAAATGCTTGTATTTAGTGTTGGTAGTAAACTATACGTGATTTTTAAGAAGAACGATTGCGCGTTATCGTCCAGTATATAAACAAATGGTAAATAATCTTAACACCATATCGTAATCAAGAGTTCTTTTATTTTTCAGCTTATCTCATTAGCGTATGCTGTTTGTGCTTCTTATAATCAACGTCAACTAAATAAATGATAGTACATTAGAATTTGCACTCATGAAACGATAGTTTTCATTACCATTTTTAGGTGTGTGTTATATGTAGATAATTGTGAAAAGAATGCTGACGATAATTTTCTTTTTAATTTTACATTTGTTTCGACCAAAAAAACGAATTCTTTTAAAATGCTCTTAAAGATTGACAAATTGAACGGAAACTTTTGAAAATCAAAATTATGAATAAATAGTAACATTTAATATTAGTCTTTTATTCTAATAGAAAAATTGATAATTCTTGTTCTGCGCTCTTATTTACAAGACTATAAAACGTGTCTTGTACCTTATTTCGTTAAAGTTATTTCATTGATTATTTTAAAACAATTTGTTTAAGAAGAATAAATAAAACATAAGTTACTCGAAAAGTGATGAGTTAAAATGTGTTGACTAGAGAAGAAAAAAATTGTAAAATCAGTAGAAATAATTTAAATATAAATATAATGCAAATTGTTGATCAAACGATTAATCAAAATCTTTCTGTCAGAGCACGTCTCTGAAAAAATATAAATTAAGAAAAAATGTTCACACAAAGTTAGAGTAATATTTCCCTCCAATAATCGAAAATAATTAATCGTTTTATATGTATACATATCATGTCTCTCCCTAATTTGTCCAACTTAAAGACTCATCACTGAAACAGCATCTATTATTGGACGATTCTCGTAATAGTAAAAGTAAGTGTGCACATCTGCATCGTCATAAAAAAATCTTTTCAATGAGATAAATATTTTACAAAGACGCCTGTTCAAATACTAAAACCAGAGCCAGATAAAAAGGCAAATAATTAAGATCCCCAGCTTCGAATAATATTCACTCTCAATATACATAAGAGGTATGAATCCATCGATCTAAACTTTGTTATTTCAATGTCCCGTCGCAACAGTCACAAAAACCTCCCCAAACCTCTCGATCGCAGTCCGCCATTGAAGACACATCGGGAATTTGTAAGGAATTTCGTTAGAGGATATAAACAATATCCCAACGTCTCCATAATCGATGTTATTGGGATTAGGGTACATATACCAGCGACAGCTCGGAGTCGCTGGCGTACAAGAGAGAAGGGAGGCATCTGTTGCGCTTCTATAAGCAACATTTACATAATCGTCAAGGCTCACGGAATTTCTACGTCTCCTTTCTACGTCATACATGCGCAACTCTGTACGTGGGTTGGATGAGTGACAGTTTTCTGTTTCCATGGGTATTCCTTGCTTTCGAGTTTCGTCTTTGCAACTACTGCAGTGGCATTTTTTTTTTCATATTTTAGATATATCCAGAAAACGCGCCTCACTTTTATCTTCTTCTATAGTCAAGTATTCAGCTTTCGTATCAAAAAGTCATTACAGTATTTCCTTGTAGATTGCAGAACAAATAACTACATAAGCAATTGTATTTTGTGAAATATAAGTCGTATATTAAGAGCTTTAAATTTTTTTTCTGTATTGTAATAAAGCTGATGTTTTTTATAATTTCAGATTATGGCAGCCGCTTTTAAATTATATTTAAGAGAAACATATGAACGAAATGTTATACATTTATTTAAATGGAGTTAGATATAAATTATATAAATGTTAAATTATTAGTAATTTTTAAAGCTTTTCTTTCAAATTAATAATCTTTGAATTTATTGCTTCTTAATTTTTCAGAGTAAATTATATGTATATTTTTAATTATTATTTATATACTTATAATTATATTATAAGTAAATTATATATAAATTATAAAAAGTAAATTATAAGTAAATTATATATCTGAAATTTGTTTTACATAAACTGTAATCGATGTATCTTTTATAATAATTTTATTCGTTATAATAAAATAGATTAGATATTTAAATTATTTTATTTTTAAGAGGCGTAGACAGTCATTCTTTGGCTTAAAAATGTGCGATTTATAAATTGTTCATGAAAGAACTGAAACTTTCACAGGTTTCTCGATACTTTATTAAACAAAGACATACGTATTAATTAATATTCAATTTCTTTCAAGAATAGTTCAATTTTTGTTCAAACGTCAACTTACCGACAAAAATAAAAAAGTTTTCGAAATTAATGTGTAAATTAAATAAAATTAGTTTTTTGGTTCTATACATTTGTTGATAGAACATTTGTATTTGATTTAAGGTTTAAAGTTGTTTTAAATTGTGGTATTTCGAATAAAATTTTTTTATATTGATATGCTAGACAAAAATGATAGATGATGAATGGAACGTGGAAAAGGAATGTTATCTTACTAAAAGGATGAAATCACATTTAACGTTTTCATCATTGATCCCGAGTCAGAAATTCCTAATTGAGAAATGATTTGTCATAATTTCAAGAACGCATTCGTACATTGATCAATCACTTTTATTGATTGTTGCGTAAGTCTTAATATTTAACAAAAATTCACCTTATAGATGACTCAATTGATTACCTGAGGCATTAATTAGATTGACATCTTTTATCGTTCTACATAATGAATAAGGTAAGATAATTTATAAGTGGTTCAATATATGATCAAGAAATGTTATATTAAAAATACAAATATAATCGTTTTTACTTGAAATTATAAAATCTTAGTAAAATTAAGATTTTACTAAGGACGAATAATAGACGAATAACATCTTATAATTCAAGATAAAAATGGAACATGTTATAATTATTTCATTTATAATTATTTATCTAATGACATGTATGACATACGAAAATTTTATTTATATAGATTCAAGTAAATATCAACTACTTTTAACATATTTTAATAGAAAAATTATAATTTCGAAAAACTAAAATTTTTAATTATTATAAATTTCATACAAGATTGATCTTAACTTTTTAATCAAAGTTTTATTTTATAACAAATTGAAACTACTTAACTAAGAAAACCCTTTCGATCAATTTTTAAATGCAGTTTGAACATGGAAAACAGAATTTAATCTAAATGTAATCGCATTTTCAGACGACTAACGCATTCATTTTCAGAATGTCTGGAACAATTATTCTAAATGGAGTTCCTTATTTTTTTTATCTTATTGCGCACAGCGAGTAACAAGCAATAAAACTAGCTCGTCTATACTCCAATCGTTGTTTTTCCGAGTAATGCTATAGAGGTACTTTGCATAGCCAGAGAGAAAGTGCTGCTGTTAAAAAAGAGAAAACGAAGAAAAAGAAAAAATACAATAAAATTGAATCTTATGCATATCTAAAATACGTAAGACAAGTCTAGGATTATTAAAAGACAAGGAGAGAAAGAAAATCTAAGTGAAATTGAGCCAAGGCATGAGAAGAGTAACATCGTAGTGATGCCTTGTGATGGGTGAATGAGAAAGAGGGGAAGAGATTTAGATATGGTGAAAGAGAGAGAGAGAGAGAGAGAGAGAGAGAGAAAGGTTCAGATGTTCTACGTGTGTGTATATGGATAAACATTGCTCTTCGAGGAACTCTGTATGCATAACAATGAATCCTCGATGCGATTTCACCCGCGTACACCAAGAGCGCGTTATAAGCATCCGACGCCATTCTCTTTGTCATTCTCTCTCTCTCTCTCTCTCTCTCTCTCTCCCTTCTTACTACATCCGGCACACTCATTCGATGGAATAAGAGGGGGGAAAGCAGCGAAATCGTAGAAGCAAGAAGGAAGGACAGAATCGCGGAGTTGAAGCGTACGAAATGAAAGAGGATGGGCAACTATATGCGTTGAGAGACGAGGAGAGTAAGAGTGCTATAATTTGCATGTAGCGCCACCATCACCCTCCTACGAGCCTGTTTCACAAGCATGCAAGCTTCACCTGCTCGTCGTCACTGTCGCTTCGCCAAAGCTATATATCTCTACGCGCCTACAACACATTCGCTTTTTTTATAAATTTTATGCCTTGCTTAATTCGTACAATAGATATATTATTATATCATATTTTATTCTTACTCATATAAGTTAATACGGTATCAACTTGTATTCTTACTTAGATTTGAAGTTCTTTCTTAAAATTTAATTTCCGAATATTCGGTTTTCTATGTTGATAGACTTTTAATTTGAGTATGAAATTGAAAAATGAAATATTCCTTCCCTTAAATAATACATCACTTATACATCTTTCAAACGTACTTGCAAATTGATCAAAGTAATTTAGTTGGGAAGTAGAATATTCAAGATTGATATATTGAATTTACTTCATTAGGACTTTTATGATACTTTTTTTCTTCAAACTGTCGGTCATAGATTAAAAACTTACATATAGCGCATATATAACTTATTCCAACCTATAAAATATTCCTTCTTTTACACAATGTTAGTATAATCAACTTCAATCTCAAATGTTTATGATATAGCTTTTTAAGACAGCCATAAATTTTAACAAATTATTCATTTAATTTTCGAAGAAAGTTGGTAATTATAATCGCATTGAGCTCGCAGGACTTTTCAACAATACTTAAATTTAAACACGCGAGACAATAATATTTTATTTCTTTGATCATTATCCTTCTATAATACTCAATTGTATATTATCTTAGCGTTAATGACGCCGAAATATTCGAAATATATTAAAGGATAGTAAATAAAGTTATCGATCACAATATACAAGAACTAGTATTATTTGAGTGATTTTTATGAATTCATACATATTTTTTATAAAAGTATAATATACACGTATAAATGCTGAAAAAATTAAAATTAATATGCAATAGTGTTATGATTGTTGTGTTTTTTCAGAAAATAATTTTATTATAAGGATGTATACGCATAAACCATAAATCTACCATAGGCGATGCGTATTTAATTAATAGTTCGGTTTGTTTTTGAGCATTTTCAAATTATGACTTCCTAACTGTCTTACTCCATCTTTCGCTTCCTTTCATTTTATCTCTCTACTTTTGCAGACTTACCTCTTGTACTCGGCGTATTGAGTAGAACACGTCGCCTCAACCCTCAGACCCTACATCCTATACATCCAATCCATACGGCGGACGAAGTGACGTGCGACCGACATCGTATACATAACGATTCAACGGGGCGTGCGACGCCTTTTGCCTATCGCTTGTTGCTACTGTGCGTTACAGCGAGCGCGGGGGCGTTCTTGCATTGTTCTGCTGAAGGACCCCTCGAAAAGAATTTCTAGTCTTGTTCTGTGCTGCAGAATGTCGAAGGTACATGTATAATACTTTCAAAAGAATAATTTAGGATTTTTTCGCTCGAATGATAGATCTCGTTTTACAAGTTATTTTACATTGGTCTTCAACACATTTGCCGGTGCATTGTTTCGTCCATCATGAAAAGTATTTTAGTAATGGAAGTACCGCTTAATTTGCACGAATCATTTTTGTTACGACTAACATAATGTTAACGAGCTTAAAGATACATTGATATGAAAAGTACAACGATAAATTTGCTAATTGGAATTCTATTTTTATGTGTTTTAATAGAACTTACAAATTCTGATTTATTTTAAATAGTTCTGTTACGTTGATTGTTTTATTGAAAAATTAATCACATTGTAAAGTTAATTCCGAGTGTTTCCATCAACATGTCAATATTTTATATATAATTGAAATTGATATAATAATATTTCGTATTAATCAAATACAATTTCGACTTCCCTTTATTTTTTAAGCTAATATAATATAATTTTATGTATTACTTTAGAATTAAGAAATAACTTTTATAATGTATTGTTTATTTTTTTTACATTGTTGTCTACTTATTATTTTCTATTACTCGGATTAAAATATGAATTTTTTAATATAAAATTTAAGAGAATAGAAATTAATATTTATTATTATTTCTATATAATAATATAGATTCTATATTCTATATTCTATATTTATTATTTTTCATACAGTTCTTTAATTTAGTAAATAGTGGACTCTTATTAAACATATTAATATATAGATGAAATTTCTATAGAGTTCGAGGTTAGAGTTTCTGAGGTTAGAGTTTCTCTTTATACAAAGCATACTTGAATTGCCTTTAAGCAATTTTTTACCTTTTCCCTATTGAATTATTTCAACACTTTATATACTTTTCGAATAAGTTCAGTAATGAAAATCTTAATATATTGCTGTATAATTCATATATATTATATCACGTACTAAGGTGCAGCAAAGTATATATCTATATAACAAGTTTGATTTACTTAAGATACTCATTTAGATTAGACTTTTAAAACTTGAACACTTATTATATTCATATGTTTGCTTGATACTTTTAATATGTTTTCAGATTTCAAAGTACCCTAATACCGCAATACAAATTGGACAGTCGACGAGTATCCAATAAGCCACAAATCTTCGGATCACCCGAATCATTTAGTCAATTTACTAATGCATAAAACACGCAAGCCATCGACCTTAATTAATTAGTCGATTGACGAGCGCGCGCGTGCGGCCTAAAGAGCGACAACAGACGGTTTCATCGTGTTATCGTGCTTCTGCACAAACAATAAGCGTTCTCGAAAACTCATTCAACTGATGATAAAGAGACAATGATGTCTATATCTACAAAATGGGTCCTAAAGAAACCTCTTTAAATGTTATCGCAACTCGTAAATTTGAGAAGTCATTTGTATTTCGGTTTACATGTGTAGGAATTGTATGGTGTAAATTACTTTAAACATTCTGTTTAATTACGTATAATGCTACTATTTTAGAAATTAAATATATAGAATGCTAGCTTTATTACCAATTTTTTGTTTTAATTCCGAATTGAAGCGACTCTTATATTAAATGTATGCGTACCTCTGATAAGACCTTTTCGTCAATGAGTCTATAGAGCTTTTGAAAATTTCTTTCCATTAGGTTAAAATAAATCATTTCAACTGTTGTAAAAAATATTCAATAAGAGTTAGATAATAAGTAGTTTTAACGAGTTTCAACAAAGATACTTTTCAAAATTTTTATCTTTGTTTTAGAGATGAATAAATTAATTATAAGTAAATAGTTTTCTTACTTTTGTTTTCAATTAGTTTTACGATATTAATTGTTTTAATAGTAAATTGATAAGAACTTTACATATTTTTAATAATTTTAATCGTCATAAAAGTCATATAAATTATTCATTTCATTAATTAATTTCATATTATAGAAATTCAATATGATTGAATTTTATTTTATACTCTGTTCTCATAAATTGTCAATTATTTGTTACAAAGTACTACAAATTTATAGCGTCCAATATGTTCAAAGTACTTAATTAATTAAATTTTCATCAATTATTTAATAATTAACGATAATATTTTCACATACGAACATAATTTAATCAAGTAATTAATTGGGTACTTAGTATTATTGTTTATAAAACAGTATTCTTTTTATATCAGAAAATAAATCTAAATAATAAAAGAGTTAATGCATTACATATGCATTTTTTAAAGTAGTGTTTCTGTTTCGTAAATGCTATATTTTAGACTTCTATTGTCAAGAAGTTATCTAATATGAAAAAGTTTTTTAATAATATTTGTATTATTTGAGATAATCAATATTATTTATTATTAATATTATTCAACCAGAAATTACTGAATCTAATTAAAGCGAATAATATTATAGTAGTAACAAAAGAGACAAAGATTATAGAGCGACAATAAAAAACCATTTATTTTAGAGTATGATTGATAATTTATGATAAAACAGTTGATGATTATTTTATTTATACATAAACAACTATTGTACTATATGTCGTTTTTATTCTTTAAATAGCATATGTTCTTAAGTTTTTTACAGTTAACAATAATTACAATGAAAAATCCCGCATTATTAATTACATTATTAATGTAAATATTAACCTAAATGTAAAATATAATATGAAGTCAATATAAACTAGTAGAAAAATAAGTTATCCGAAGAATGCATTTTTGCGTTTTTCAAAATATTGATAACCTTGTAAAATAAAATCCATTCTAATTTTTTTACATTAAAATTATTATAATAATAACAGTTATAATCAAATTATAATTAATTATAATTGAAGACACAATTTTACATTCACATTGTGATGATTAAAAACTTTATAAGATTCTGAGATAACATATTCAAAGTAATTTTTGTTCGATTCTATGATTTTTTATATAGATATGTATATTAATACTGACAAACGTAATTGAAATATTAATAAATAATAAATGTTAATATTAATTAACTTCAATTTCTAAAATGCAGCAATTTTTTAGTTTCACTAGATAAATTCATTCAGATACTAAAAATATAATATGAAATAATTTTACAATGCTATTTTTGTTTATTTATGTTACTAAAATCCAAAAAATATGCTTCAGTAACCTTTATAATGTGTATTAAGTTTTTATTCTACATAATGAGTTACTATGATCTTTTATAGTCGAAATTCTTTTCTACCATCCACTATTTTACGATTTTCACCCTAATCTGTCGTCTGAGAAATACATCACGCTTTACTTTAATTGATTACTTTACATAAATACAAGTATAATTTGATGTTTGTTAAATGACAATACTCGTCATATTCATTAAACCAATTAAGATGTAAGAGTTACGGTCCTCGTAATTCGTGTAATTCAACATTCTCGACAATTGCATAAATTGGTACTTTAATGCTTTTTAAAATATGTAAATCCATGTTTACCAAATTAAAGTCACCTTTCTTTAACAGAATGCCGTTGTATCAAAGTCGTATTGTTAAATTAATTGCTCCGTATTTTTAGTAACGTTATAAAACATTTTTTTATGACGAGAGCATTCTCAAATAGATTTAAACAGAACTGAATATGCAATACAAATGTTTATAGTTTATATTATATAGTTTAAAAAAATAATTTATTTAATCTATATTAAATAAATTTAGATATTGAAGAATATTTTATAACAACTAGATATTTGAAAGATTAAAATACTTCATAATTTTCACAAAAGTATCTTATTTATTAAAATTTATTTTTTATTATAATTTATGCTGTAAACTTTTAAAACTACTAAAGCACGTACTTATTTCTTATCCCATTATGTTAGAGTTATTATTTAATATTATTTCATAATCGTATTATAGATTAGTAAGTAGGAACCGAAATATCTTAAAGTAACTTTAAATAAGCGTATAAAAAAATAAAATATACTTTTTTTACAACGTTTATGTGAAATAACATAGAAACTATTATTAAAAAGTGTAAGATGTTTGTCCAGAAAATTTGATAAAAGAAATTCAGAAATATGTGCGAAAGCGATAAATCTTTTATATTATAACGGTTAAAGGATTAAAATAATAAGGAATAATAAGTTTTCGAATCTTCGAATCTCTTTGAGCTTTGAAGATAGATAGACAAAATAAGATAGATATATAGATGAGGGGGGAGGAATTGAGAACGAACGAGCATAATAGCGCGTACCCATTTGCCTAATGATCGCAAGCTCTACGACTACGACCTTATCGCGCTTCCCCTTGGCTTCACACGGGCATCTAGTTTCTCGTTCGTTCTGCTGTTGTCCCGCAAAACCGGAAAGTGCTGGGGCCTTCATTTTCTATCCTTCTTCACCTTCTCTTTGTTTGCGTGTGTACGCTTCGTCCTTTCGGTGAAGGTGCGCGTTTCTGCAAGGAAGCTATTTGGCAAATAAGATTATTACCGCGTAAACAACTTTCTTACGTTGCACGGCGAACCAGAGACCGTGAATATACTCTTTATCACAAGAAAGAGACAACGAGAGAATTAAAAGAGAAAGAGGAAGAGAGATAGAATTAGGAGAAGATAAATGGCGTATAAAAAAGTTACGCCAAAGTATCTGTGCAAATAACGAATAGTAATTTTCTAGCGAATACAAACTGGCTTGACGTTGAAGTACTTGTAAAATATTCATTGGAGAGAAAATTGAGCTGCACATAAATGTGAAATTTATTTCTAACTGTATAAATAATACGTAGTTTTATCAAATTAATTCTTAATGAAAAATCGTCACAGAAAAGTACGTTAAATTTAATTAAAGACATTTCATTTTTCTCGTTATTAAGTTTCAGAAATAGAAAGCGTAAATTTACTATGAACAGTAGGTAATTTTAATATTTAATAAAAAATTAGCTTTTTCTCCTATGGCCTATGTTAAGAATGATACAAATAAAGTTTATCTGATAAAAATATGCAGATACGCACATACATGTATATCAATGCTCTTGGGATAATCAGAAATGATTACTTATCAAACTGAACGCCGATTTCCAAATACAAGATTAATATTATCGCGTAAATTTTAATCGGACTTTACATGGCTTTCTCTTATTTGATAAAAGTTAGTAATCATGTCCGCTTTCAAAGTACGCTTTCTTAACCAATATATGTAAAATTTACAACAGAATACGATAAATTAATTTTTGTTAGCAATTACCTCATTGTGTATATAAATTCAATTATTTATTTTAATATCAAAATAAATTATTTATTTTAATATTTGTGATTTAATACGTAGGAGTTTTCATTTTGATCGGAGTAAATGTAATTTTGTAATTGTATGTATTTTGTTAACATTTTTTGTCATGTACATATGTTTTATCAACGCTTTAATTATGTTAAGTCTTATTATCTTTTGAATAACTTAATGTTATATTTACTATATATTTATTATATATATATATAAAATAACACATATATACATGATTATATCCGACATTTCTGATTCTTTCCGATTCTTAATAATATTCGTAAGTGTATTTTCTTTCAGCTCATTCCAAATACAATTCTATATTTTTATATGTTTTAGAATATGGTATGTACTTATTGTCCCCGCGGTCAGATTAGATGCGAGTATAACTAACAAGTCACATGGATTTCGTGTATTCGCTTATAAGGCAAGAAGATCGGAAGGAAAGTATCTACTTTAGACGGATATTTGTTTAGTTGTGTGCGATCCTTGTGGCTATTTGGATTTTGCACGATGAGGCGCGCAGGGCTTTGTGCTTCTTGATCAGCAGTCACGAGTAACACGACATCATTGAAGGAGATAAAAGGAGAAATAACCTGAGAGAGAGAGAGAGAGAGAGAGAGAAACAGTCACAGAATCGTGCAGCCTTGCAGAGGCATTTTATGCGATAGTGATTATAAATTAAAGCAGCTTCTCTCGGAATAATGTAGTACGAAGTGTAAATAAATATGGCCTATGTATCCATCATATCGATTTGTTTTATCTTGATAATATGTTTGTTAGTTTATCAGGAATATAAGATCACAGTTTTAAGTCCTAATGGATTAAATGAAACATAACACATAATATATATATAAGCACATATTTATATACATTACCATATAGACTGTACATTATTATTATTCATCAATTTGTGTATTTCTATTAATCAGTTTCTTTTACTTTAAAAAATTCGATTTATATTTAACGTAAATAATTTTATGTACAAATTAACGTATGATCATTAAGAGAAATACAGATACTAAATTTTCTAAACATATCAATCAAAGCGTAAGGAAGTAATTTCAAGAAAATGTATTAAATTTCTATATTATGTGGCAATTAGATCAATTGGAATCTGAAAATTAAATTATTTTCTTTCGTTTATGAATATACATTATTGCTGAAATGTATTTGATACTTCCTTTTAATTTCAGTAGTTCATTATTACGATCGTAATTTGAAATATTTAAAGAATTAAGTTTAAATTTTCGTATTTAAATGTATATGCTGAGCATTACATATTTTTATTTCATATAAAAATAGTGCTTTCTACTTTTTATTAAACTTGTTATCATTACCTTCACTTACCACCTATTAAAAAATAATCTCCCTTTCTTTCCTTTTCTTTGGTTCTTCTATTTCGTCGGTACCTGAAAACCATCAAAGAATTCTTTGACGACAAAGCCGCCTCGTAAGTTTTGGCATCAAGGTGCATAACTCGTCTCTTTTTTCCTTGAACTCTCTCTTTCTCTCTCCTCTCTCTCTAACTTTTTAAAAATAGCTCGTCTTTATTGTTCTTATCGAATTTGAAAGCAGTCAGTTATTAGTGCAATGTGCAGAATCTATTAATGACAAAAAATTTTATGTATCTTACACAATGTACATTGAATCTTAGGTTTCTGGATGACTTGTTATTATGAAATAAGGAGTCTAGGTAACAATAATAAACGTGTATAAAATGGGAATAAAATAATGGGATATAATAACAAAATATTACCAAAATCCAAATGAATAGAATGAATAGAAATAACACAGCATGCTCAAGTCCAACGATACAAATAGCATTCTATTCCTGTATCTATAATAACAGATATTCAAAAAAGATGCATCAAAGAATTATTAATTATTATTAATCCAGCAATTTCTTATAATAGTGCGAAGTTTATCTTTAAAACTTTCTAGGAAGAATATCTATACTTGAGAAATTACTTTATGTGTTTTTTATCTTTTGGTAGTAGTCTCGAGTAAAAGTTCGTTTAAATATAAGTTTCAAGACGCATGTGCTGGTTCAATTCAAGATACAAAGTTATGATTTATTATGCTTTTCAATGCATATGATACAATACTAATTTTCTTTATTGTCTAATTTTATTGATCAGTTTATTATAAAAAATGTTATTATTTTATCTTCTGTACAGATCCATTCTTGTAAGTATTAAAAGTGTTAATTGAATATTCTTTTAAGTATTAATTGAATACTGTTTGAATACAAACAGTATTAAAAGAATGCTGTTTGCAGACCAATAAATCTATATAATGGAAAGATATCTGTGCAGTTAAAACTTTAACAACACTACATGTAAAAATAAATTAATAAAACTTATATACGTTTTCAGCCATTATTTAATATTTTGATTGCTTAATAAAAAATTTTTCTTATGCGCATTGTAATACAATTGTTGTAATTTTTTAAATAGTAACTAAAAATCATAATTTGAAGGCTTTAAAGATAACCTATTATATTATTATAGAAATGCAAATAAATATAATAAATAAAATACGTGCTACCACATATAACTTACTATTTAATTATAAGAAATATTTTACTCATACCTATACGCATATGGCAAAATAAGTTGCGTCTTCATTAATCGAAGGAAATACTTAATTAAAATTATTCGGAGGTATTAAATATTGAAGCAGCTACATATAATTTCATTTCAACCTTTTAAATGTTTGAAATGTTTAAAATGTTACCGAAATGAAACAATATTAAATTTCAAATACGAAAATTCTCGGCTCTGTCTAATTCAATTAAAAATTAATGCAATCTTTCTACGTATTTTTGCGTAGAGTGTCAATCTGTCCTTTACAATATTATTTGCATCGTACCCAATCGAACACATGGGCGCTAATACAACGTGGCATAACTGAACGTCCACCGCAGTAAACCGATAAAAGAAGAATAAAATTACCAGATGAAAAGGAAAAAAGGATAAAGAAGTGGAGAGAGTAAGGTTGGTGGTTTGAGGAAAGGAATAAAGAGGGGCATTATGCTCGTTGACAAGATAACATCTCGCGGCAATTCGTCGTCGCTCGTTATCGTTCGGGGCTCGCGTACCCAGTCACATGCACGTGTACATGTACATACAGCGCGCATAGGCAGCACTAGATGCGCCCGGAAGTCGATGCTCTCGCCACCGCGAGAAAAGAAAGAAAGAGCGCACCGTGCCGTGGGTCATTGTCCCCGCCCTTAATCGCCTCATTGTCCCGCGTGCTTCCGCCGCTCACATCGTTGTGCACATTGTGCATATCAGCTGACTAATATCGCTCGTTTCTCGCTCCTTTTCCTCTTCTTTTTCTTTTGCCATTGTTCTTCTATTTTCATTTCCTTCATCTAACTTCGCAGATTTCTTCCACACACTCACCGGACATAAATATTCGCACTACGAGATTCATAATAATCTGACTCTCTGATCTTTATGAATTATTTTACGAATTAAAACTTTTAAGTGAAACATTGATTCAGATGTGTTAAAGAATTATAGCTGAACTTGTAAAATTATTTATTTATTATAATAGCTGATACTTTTAATTTAAAATATAAGTTTCCGTTGTCTAAAGAATGAAATAATATTGCAATTTATTAATGTAATGACATTATTTTGACATTATTTATAAAAACGGATACAATTTAAGCTGTTTAAATGAGCCGAAGTTAGTTCCATTCATGACACACACACAATTTTTACAAATAAAGAACCATATAGTAAAATAGTATACTTCTTATGATAACAAATATTTAAAATCTAAAAGTACTCTTAGGCATTCAGTAAAAAGTAGGTAATTTTTATAGAATCTGTAGAATACTTTTATTTCTGAAATTCAGATAAGCATTGGTCGTAGTAATTTTCTTTAGTATAAGCCAATAGTATTTTATAAATTTAACAATTTAATATTTCTAAAATGTTTAAATAAAAATATGTTCTACAAGCCATAATATATAATATAATTATAATTTATATTAAACATTTTTAATTAGTGTACAGAATAGCACAATATTCTTTATCTATTTTATTGTCACTTATACTAGGGAGAAACTAAGTAGATTATATATTAGTAAATATAATAATTAGTAACAGCTAGTTTTAATAAAAATTAGTTGTATTTATTTGTCCAAATAAACTTGGAAAATAATTGATAATTTATATTGGAAATATTAGAGAACCAAAATTTGGAAAAACTACCCTATTATAATTATTACAATTGAATAAATATACATTTTATTTGAATGTACTATTCAAATCTAAATTTTGTTAAATAATAATAGTAATAATAATAATAATCTTTAAACAGCAATATAATGAGACCTCTTAATCTGTACAAATTTTATATGTATAAATTAACTTCCATATTAATAGATTAAATAAATAAAGATAATAAAAATAAATTTTTAAAAAGTCATGTTTCTTATTGCAGAATTATAGATTCTAGGTTCTTGCAAATTATAGAAAGTAGAATTCACAAACATCCGAACGATTTGAAAATATTTGTTTGTATGGATGTTTATGGACAAAGAAATAACATAAATTTTATATATACAAAATGTTTTAATACTTTTTAAATGTTTTAAAATAAGTATATGTATGATAACTAGATTTGTACGTATACTAAAATATATTTAGTTTCATAGATAAAATGTGGAAATGGTTGTATCTATCCGTTTATACTAAATATTAAAAATTGATTTTAATGGATGTAAAATCTTATGACTTTTTCAAATAATACTCAATAGACTACTGAATTTGTAATATGAACATTATTTTTATACGGAGATCACGGTAGATCAGAATGGGTTATAAGGAAACAGTGAAAACGCTTAGAGTTTAAATCGGTTTTTAAATCACGTTCATTCGTATAAGATTATTATATCTTTGTCAGTATAATAATTAAAAATTTGTACGTATTCATAAGTCATATATAACTGTTCATTGCATGTTATTCTCGGTTTTATAATTCATGCTTTACAGTTATTCTTCTATTAAAAAATTGTTTATTATAATCAGACTTTTCATTCATGAATAATTTATAGCACTTTTTTATTTTAAAACATTCAATAACTTTAATAGATACATAGAAAAATTTTCCTTTATAATTAAATATGAAAATATAAGTTGAAAACTAAAAGTTTTATGAATACCCCTGTATACCTGCAGGGCATAGACATACAAAAACTTGGTTTTCCTGCTTCTAGCTTTCAAATTCTGGGCTCTCAAGTATTTTTCGTCACAGTCTGTGACACAGGTAACACAGGAGAGGAAAATCAACTTTACTATGCATAACGCTTTTAAGATTAAAGAGATGAGTACTTGGGTAAAATTAATACAAACTTGACAGAAGCACCAATAAGATAATTGAAAACAAGCTTTTATTAATTTTAATCTTATTTGAGCAATGAAGCCTAGAATTCCAACGTTATAACTATATGAAGAGATCAATTTATAGTAATTTTATTATTCAAACAAATGGATTATCTATAATAAAATATATATTACAATTATTTGTTATTTAATTATTATATAAAATTTTATTTTACATTTGATATTTTTGAATAAAAAATTCATTATTGTTTGTTAATTATGTTTAATTACATGGAAAAATTAAAAATGTCTCTAGAGTTTGCAAAATAACACTGGTAAAACACATACATACGTACACATATTTTCTCTTATTTGTGTTTAAGAAACATTTTTACCAATGTACTTACCTGTGAATCGCGCGCGCATGTATGT
The DNA here is from genome assembly GCA_018907045.1 of Wiebesia pumilae. Classification (NCBI taxonomy): domain Eukaryota; kingdom Metazoa; phylum Arthropoda; class Insecta; order Hymenoptera; family Agaonidae; genus Wiebesia; species Wiebesia pumilae. Next base: position 503,394 of record JACCHZ010000149.1, on the reverse strand, counting down.
GTGTATGTGTGTACATAAATTTTTATTAAAGAAACTAGATATATAAAATAATTAAATAGGTATCACATAAATTAATAAATTAGTATTTCTTTTAATAATAAATGATGTAGTATTTAAAAAAAGAAGAAAGTAATATAATTAGAATAATTTTTGCTACTACATTGATCATTACTTTATTAATTTTAAATACCATAGGTAGAAATTACTTGTTCGACTTATTTTTGTATTAATTTGGACTTTTTAATATAAAATTGATATTTGTATTTATATTGTATAATGAAATATGCTTTATCAACACAATGTAAATAAGTTGTAAGACTAAATATAATAAAGCATAAATTAAATTGATCTAACAGTTATTATGAATCTATCGTTTCTTTCCTGTTCTTTTGTTCTTACTTTATTTTTCTTGGATCAACAGAAAGTAATCAAAAGAGTAAATAAGAATTTCTTAACGTTTTCATCTGTTTATATACGCTTTTATACATTTTTTTTCCATCTAATTTAGAATAAAAAACTGGTTTTTTATAAATACGTTATTTACTCTTTGTATTTAATTTAAAAAATTGATCGTATCATCTCAAATTATCCATGAAATATTCAATTCGTATTATATTAATTCTTCTCTACATATACATACATTAGAATATGTGAAATGCTCTTATCTAAATTATAAAATTATCAAACAACAACTTTACCATATGTACGAAGTATTAAATAGAAAGAATATTTTACGTAGAACTCAAACTTCGGCATAGACGCTTAGAAGTTGTAAAGTGTACAAGATGAATATTTCTGCGTAATTGGAGGGTTGTGCATAGATCGAGACTTAATTCATCTGTTTTTGACACTTAAACTCTGAGCACTTGAAGAATTCTTCGACGCAAGCCTCTCATTCACTGTCACTGGTGAAATTAATGTAAAGGAAGATGCGTAACAATGACATGTACATAATACTTTTTGAAATATTAACAGGAATATGTTTTTTACTTGGCAATTGATTAAAAAATTGAGTTCCATTATAACAGGTATTTAAGAGAAAGTTTCATACGCGTAACTGTACATGCTTTGGTACTCATTCGAAGTATAACTTATATTTTTGTCAATAGAGTTCGTATATATATATGAGAAAGTATACGCGTTTGTAACTCGTTTTGATTGATAGGTAGCGATTGTCGTTGGATTTCTGATAATGCCTTGTTATCATATAAAATAATGTATACTCTCACAATATGAATTGAGTACGTTGAAATTCGATAACTATGAAATCAATACGGAACGTTAGATTCCAACAATATAATATTATGAGAAGACGCATTATTGTAACGTATTAAAATCAGAAATATAATTATATAATATATTACAGGAATGAGGTTCAAAGTAGCTTGAGTCAAAATATTAATCGCATAAAATTAGGTCTTCCAAGTACAGTAGATTCAACAGAGCATACGATAAACATGAATTAAGATTAAAAATAAAGTGATCGAGATATTTTCGATAACAGAGAGTGAAAAGAATCACGAACAAATGGAACAGAATAGATATAAAATTGTGGAATTATTTAAAGTTTTTCTTGTTCCTTTTTACAAAAGTTTTCCGCAACAATGGGTCGATAATGAAGTAATAAAGTTTCCTCACTTGTTATCAGGCTCAATATCCTCTGAAAACATATACATTATGAAGATATAAGTTACATTTGAGCAACTCCATAATTCATGGAAACATCTCCTAATGCGATCAGCTATATTATTCCTTATTTCTCCGATTGTCGATTCATCAACAAATCAGGAAAAATAAAAATCAGTATCATTAACGGAGACGAGCATTTGTCCGGCTGAAATTGGAAGCCCTGCTTACTCTCGCTCGTACCGTTTTGATGGGAAAACGAAATCATTAGAAGGATTATTCGTATAATAGTGTTCGAATTAACAGGCTTTTATGGTCTGATTTCGACAATGCGACTGGGACCAGAGTATTCCATTAGCGATTCGCGATGCGCGACTACGCCTCAGTACTCGGTTACTCAACGGCCCGATGTCTCTGCGTTCATTCGCTGGCTGCACTGGACTATCATACACACACGTACCTATACGAACATACCCTTGCATTTTAATAGAGAACTTGTATCGCGCGTTGGAAGGCTCCTTCATGTACGGGAGCTGAAGTTGCAAATCCGTTCGATGCTTGGCAATAAAAACAGTATGAGAGAGCAGACGGAGAGGAAGAGAACGGGCCTAAGAGTAATAGCGGGAGAAAAAGAGAGGTGTTAGAGAGGTAGACACGGCGAAGGGAAGTATCATTATCTTCCATACCGATACTAATGCCAGGGTGAGATTTATAACTAATCGGCAAAAAAAACTGACTAGTTGTTGTAAATGATAGTTATTCTTTAGAAAATTAACCAATAGAAGTATAATGGTCCAGCTAGATTTTAACCATACTAATATTTTTCAAGTTAATAAAAAATATTTTGTTATGCTAATAAGGTCATAATAAAAATATATTGTTTGCTTGTTATTTAGGATAAAAGTATACGGAAATTGTAAAAGTTCGATGTAGTTGAACGTTTTCAGTAAACAATATTACAACTAATTGAGTGAAAGTTAATTTATTTTCATTATAAGTAATTAAATGAATATTAAAGTATAGTATAATTGAATTCGATTGGAGATATATTTTTAAGTGTATTAATTTAATTATCTTTTATAATAATTCTTGATGTGTCTGTCGTTTTAACTTTCTTATTGTTTTATATTAATTAATATAGAATTTTGTTTCAAATTTTCAAATGCAAGAATTACAACATTATTGTTTCGAAATAATTAATTATAATTTTAATAATTCCCGACTACAAACTGAATTATGCATGATACGCAAAGGCAAGACAGGTATAATTATTTTATTTTTGACTTAATTTCATTTATATTCAAATTTATCTTCAATTTCATTTACTCCATTTTATAATATAAAAAGGTTTAAAATTTAATTTTAATTTAATTTAAATTCATTTATTATTTTTAATTAAGTGCAATTAACGTTAATTTATTCATGAGAAACAGTAATATATATGGTGCACTTAAAATAAATAAATCATAAACGTCATTTTCAAAACTTTCAGATACACATATGTACATACATTACATATAAGGATTAGAATTTGTACAATAGTTGATATACGTAATAAAATGTTAATTGTTAATATATAATTAATAACTATTTAATAGATAATTGCGATTTATGATATGATATCTATAGGATATGTATGATTAACATTTCATATAATTCTTAAAATGATATTCGTATTTTATTTAGTAGTTAGTATGTCAGAGTAGATAACTCATGATATCTTAGATAAGTCAATTAAGTTTATTGTAATTATAAATAAAAAACTTGTAATTATTAAATACCATTGAAAATTTAGTTTAATTATTAGCATCAAACTATATATTTCAAAATCTAATATGAATATATATGTAAGTAATATGCATTTACTTTAATTAAATAATTGTCTTTATATAGGATACATTAATAGGCCATATTTTTCATGTAGCTAACTATATTTTATATTCATCCTTTAAAATAACCGTCTATTTATAAGATACATTTTTTTATTAAGATTAATTTATGTTTGAAAAGGTTAACAAAATTAACAATAACAGAGTTCGGCTCATATGGAGTAGCTACTGATTACGGATCATCTTCTATTTTTTAAAGTTCATCTTAATTTGGTTTCTAATGACTCACGAATATTAGAGGAGTTAATATCTCACCTTTTCCGTGACTTCTAATTGGACATCGCATAGGTCTAGCTCACAGAAATTTCGTTATTCGCCAAGTTAATCCATACGCTAAAGCGATTTGCCGTGCACGATAGCCCGCGAGTTCAAAGTTAATTCTATTCAACCTAGAGGCATGCGAGAGAAACACTGGAAAGTGGAACAAAGAAGCGGACAGACGGAGAAAGGATATAGGTTCTACCATAAGCGAGCGTTCTTTAACCCTTTCCTAAACAAACAGCCGTAAACCTCTTCAAAAGTCCATGCTTCTCAACCTCCGATAATGGCCAGAAGAACTTGAGCACATATATCTGCAAGAACAATTAGGAATAAGTAATCGATGGACCATTCCAGGTTCGACTTGAGTATAATTGTAACACGGCGGTGTGAAAGATGTAATGGGATGGGTACGCATTCACACTTAGGGTGTTTGTTCTTCTGTTGAATTGCTCGCGAGTGAGGGAGGCAGCGAAGCACCAAAGGCCACGAATTGGCAACTCGGGACAGCGTTAATATCACTTGCTCGTTGAATTCCTTTGAAAGTCTCTGAATCGTACCACGTAAGTTCTTAGGTGCGGCTAGAGGGGATGAGCTTCGGTCATTATGTTAACATCCGGAAGTACGCCGTTGTCATTGCTGATACTAGTACTACTACTTGCACTCGACTGCTTCATTTTGGCGAAGATAACATGAGATGTGGTTGAGGGATAGAAGTTTTCGTTCTCTAATCAAAGAATGAGTAATAGTCATTCGCTAATATAATTCAGCAAGATATATACATTCAGCGTTAAAGTATGTGTCTACGTCATTCAATAATTCAAATTATATACGATAGTTTCTTTTCGTAACAACATAATTTCTAGAGATAAAAGAGATTCTTACGGTCGTTAGTATTAAATTACGTGATAAAATATTTGCCTGATTCAATATGAAATATTAATTTCGGCTGATTATGTAAGAATAAAGAACATAATTCATCATGTTTAAAATAATCGATCCAATATACATAATTTAAAGAGTTTAAAACTTAATTGTCCATTCACAATTGATGTATATAAAAATTAAGTGATAATCTTAATTCCATTTCAATATTAGTCAATTTTAATATTGAAATGTTAATATAAGAATTTTCTAATAAATAAGGTTTATTTAAACAAAATAATATCTTTGATAAGTAACGGTTACAGTATAGTGATTTAAAGTATATTATATTATAACTAACTATTAATGCTTCTTTATAATGTCTTTTGTAATATTTAAAAACAAATACTGATTTTGTTTCTTACCTTTACGCAAGATATTTAGAATCCAGTCTAAGCAAATCAAGATCATTATATTATGCAACTTGTAAAATTAAATATTTATCAATGTTCTGTTTTACTTTAACGGCTTTTTATAATAAAGACTTTTTAAAATAATTTTAAAGTCTAATTATAATAATATAGCATCTGTTAAATTAATTATGTATTAATTTTAGTAAGTTAATTAGTAATTTAATTATTAGACTAACAAACTAATTATTTCTATTGGAAATATTTCCAGAAACTCATACTGAAAGTTTGCATGGGAAAAAAGTATTAAAAATTTTATTGAAAAACGATTATTGAGGTATTCGCTAGCAAAGAATAAAATATTCTGAACACACGTGTTACAGAAATGAAGAATTTGTGCATAGAGAAGTGTACAAACAATAAGTTTTCTTGGTCTATAATTAAAAATGAAAATAAAGAAATTAAAATCTATATATAGTAATATTGGCAGTAAAAATTTCAATTTAGTAACGTAGTAATTAATTTATATTTTTAGATAGACAGTATTAAAAATATTTTTTGAAAATAATAAATATGACTACGTATAAAAATGCAAAATTATGCTATGAAAATATTATATAAGAAAAAGCAATATGCAAGATGTGTCTCATTATACTCAGATATACAGATATAATAGAACGTACTAATTTAAGAATAAATTTTAAATTTAAAAACTGTTCTTAGATGCCTTACTATTTCTATATATACGCCATACACATGCGATCTCTTGCATTCGAAGAACATTGAAGAAGTATTGTCTTGTGAAATATTGAAATTCACACTAGTTGTATATACAAGAAAATTGAATCGCTCGCTTACTATAAAATTTAAATTCTGGAGAAGACGGACAATTTCATATCTGCAATCACTTATAGAATACATATTTGGAACTCGCTCTAGTAGCATGGAAATCGACTATTTTTGTACATGTACTTGAATAAAAGTGATATGAACATGATCAGTCATATATCTAATAGTAAAATAGTAAAAATATTTAACGTCTTAGAATCCATTATATATTATACTATTGGTGTTACATAAATAATTCACCAAAGATTAAAGAAAAATTCAAGAAATCTAGACAGAAAAGTGGTCATCACAATACGATTTTAAGTATTAATGTAAATCATAATGTATTTTTTTATTTATAATATCATAATATACTTTTTTATTTATAATATACTTTTGATAATTATATCCTCGATTAATTAACGTGGGTATCCATTCGTTATATCTTGAGGAGATATAAATTGCATGTATGACTACATGAATGCAATTATTGATTTTATCCAGTGAACATTACTAGGTATAAAAATAGCGCGATACTGATGTCGACGTAAATAAACGATGAGTTCGCAAAATTCACGAGTCCGTCTCGCGCTTGAAATGCATCGTAATGCTCTTTACGAGTTATTTTCGTGAATTCATCCATGTACAATTCCAATATCATACAACGCTGGCGCTAAAAATTTTACGAGACTTCGTAATCAATTATATCACCGTATGAATTATTGAAAATTCGAACTCTATACAAACATCTAAAAACATCGAAATTTATTCAATTATCTAAAAAGTTGATTTATAATGAAAATGTTTCCAGAAATTATACAAACGTAAGCATGTGTCTGTCAGTGGTTCATTGGAAGAAGGATTTGAAAAACGACAGATTTGTAAAATATTTAATATCATGTCACGTAATTTTGCTAATTCAAATATAACATTTTTTTCATTCATTATATTTTTATTAAATAAGAATATAAACAAAATTATTATTAAATGACCTATAATTCAAGAATAATTTCTAATCGTAATTGAAAATATATTAAATTTTTAATAATACGTTTAATAATACATTTGATTAATTACCTAGTTTAAATGCCAAAATTTACAGAAAAAATTAAATTCATTAGTTCAATTGAATATCGTTATCTCTTATCTTAACCAAATTAACACGATCTGTCAAATCCATTGATATATTCATAAAATCATTGATATTTTTAGAAGTAAAACTCAATTACTATAACAGATCGGTTAAATAAATTTATCAAAGATACTAAATTAACTTTAATGTCTTACTTTGCTTCTGATTATATAATAAGCATATCATATATAATACGTCCAATTTTATTGATTGTTTTATTGCTCAGAATCTGAAGTATAACAATAAGTTGTTTAACATCAATAAAACAGTCAAATTGAATGATTATTCTTACTTATTTTATTTTCTTTGAAATTTTATATGATAATTATTAAAACAGTTCAATGTTACATTTTAATTTAAAAAAATTATTATAGTTATATATTTTATTATTTTTATGGTATATCAGTGTTCCAGAAATCAAGATGTTACTCTCGTGATTTTACTTTATTTACGTTAGTGAAATGAAAAAGACCAATATTGGTAATCTAGAAATAATAATTAGAATAAGGATATTAAATTTTATTTTGATATTCTTATAATTATTGGTTATTATTTTCAAACTATTTTGAAATCATACGATAATTAATTTATCCGATTGAAATAACTTAAGCAAAAATGAAACAACATGTATTACTTTATTCGTGATAGATAGTATTGGGATGTTTGAAAAACTAAAAGAAATTCTTTATGAAAGAAAATTACACGCGCTAAGAGATTTAATTAAGTTTTGTCAGAATTTTAATACATTATTGTTGATACATTATATTGATTATATTAATTATATTATATTTTATTAAAATTAATGATATTTAAAATTTTTTAAAACGTGTGATTAATTTTCTGATTATTAAAATTTCATAAGGTTAAATGAATAAATAATTTAAATAAAATAATGGTACTGTATGTTAAATACTAATTTATTTCTAATAGAAAATTTCCGATAATAATTATCTAATATTGAGATAATATTACAAATGACATAACATTTTAATTTCTTAAATGTATAATAATGGTATTTGAATAAAAGCTAAGTACTATCAATTTTAAGGTATGTTAAAGATAAGAGATTCGTATTCTTAAAATAATTGTATTGATCACGCAATTTAATCTTAGAAAAATGGGTTACATAAAAAAGTATTCAGCTATTTAAAAAATACGATTACTAGTTAATGCTGTAATGTTTCAAATATACTGATCATTACACTTAAAATAACTTTTCAATTAATAAATAATATATGTTTAAAATTTAAAATATATGTAGGAGAGCAAAGAAAATCTTTGCTAATTTTTCGTATGCAATCAACTATGTCTCTATCACATTTAAAAGTAGGTTAAGAACCTTATTACAAGGAAAATTTGTGCTTTATTTTTGAAACTATAAGTTTGTCATTAGCGAAACTCATCAAAAAATCGAAGCTCAGTATTCAGTCACTCATAGGCGTTACATAAGTGCGATGTGAAAATCAAAGAAATATGTAATTCTACAGCAACGCGATCTCATAATTTCGTAGAACAAGGGTGAAATCGACGTTCGGACCTCACGTGGACTTAGGTTTCACTACTCCGTCACATCCCGTTATTACTCTCTCACGCGTGTGCACAACGATAAGCAATACGCTTCGATACTTAGAACGGAATACACCTATGTAATTTCGATGAAACGGCGCAGATAAGCATTCGAAGCCGATGTCCTTGCGTGCATAGACGCTTTTTTCAAAGAAACGTCGCTCTACGAGAAAAAACAGCAACAAAAAATGAGATAGTGGAAGAGAGAGTTAGACAAACTATACCACACGAGTCCTGTCCATCTCTTGCTACAGTCATGTAGACGGAGAGTCAGCGCTGTATCCACGACGTATCTAGCAAGTCCGTTGTAGAAATGTCCTGGCCCAGCGCCAACTCAGCCACAGTCCAACCCCAACCCAACGATACCACTGGTGCTTTTCATAGGCATGTGTCCTTTATATGATCGCAGTGCTGTCGGTATTATAGAAATATACGCGACCATTATCCGCGAGAGAAGCATCTCTCGTCGTTCGGCTTTACTGTCGTTGAATTCGGGACCGCGGAAATAATGGTTTCCTTTCCCTAGGCTGTGGCCCTGCTGTATTCGCGATTCAGGGCAAGCGAGACGCCCCCACTGACGAGACAAAGCCACGCGATCCATTGAGGGACGAGGCTGCGTGCGAATGTGCCGAAGCGTTTTTTCCAAATTTTTTCTTTTTCTTTTGTTGCCTTTGTGTGTTTACGGTATGCGCTGTAAGTTGCGTAATAACGTCAAGGTCATAGTTTCTTTAGTCTTTGGTTGGTGCTTATGTTACAAGGGTATTCGGGGTATAGATACCGTTTCACTAGTAACGCCGGGGAATTCGTTAAATTTAAAATGGCAGTGTACAGAACAGAGGGAAGTACAATTGAACCTGCCTTTATTATTGGGCGCATGTAAAATCGACATTCTTAGCTGCCACGTACGGTAAACTTGTTGATACGTGAGCAAAAAGAAGCAATTTTTTTCCTACACCAAAAGATAACGAGACAAATTTTATATTAAATTACAAATACTCGGGACTATCATAAATACTAGGATGTTTGTAGAATTGACAATTTTCTCATGAAAGATAGATATGCGAAATTTATGTTATTCTAATCAGCATAGAACTTCATGATTATAAAAGGGAAAATTCACAATCTTCAATTGATATTTGCGGTGAAAATTCACAAGATAATGAAAAATCGAACACTTGTACATGTACAGAGATGCAACTTGTACAATACTGCATTAACATGCGCGTATGTGAATGCACCTTTTAGATGGTATTTTCAGTTTTTCTTCGAAATTTATTATTTTTTTACTTATATAAAAGTTAATTTAAATTTTATTTTATTTTACGAAACTTATGACAACGTACATCTGAAATATTTTTTCTTTAGGATAATGCTGTAATATTTTTTATGAAACTAAAATAATTAAAAAAAATACACATATATTTATATATTACATAGGTTGCAATAGAAAATTCTTATGCCAAAAGATTTCTCTTGTGAAATCATAAAATATATCTGTATTTGTATGGAGTTTTCTATTTGTATAAAAATACTGAGTATTAGTTGTAAATCTTTGATAAGTTTAAATTTCATGTTATTCATGGATTCGATTTTTTGTTTAAATTAATAAAGTTGTTATATTCCATCAGACCAAACAAAAATATACATTACCTCAGTATATGTATAGTCGCTACAAGTTTGTATTATCGTTATTTTACTTGTTTACTACCTTCAAAATGTACCACGAAAATCCTCAAACCTTTTAAGCACTTACCTAAATAAATGTTGTTACTTATAACGCATTTGTTTTGATTCAATCTTCTAGATTACGGACACCTTCTACTATGAAATAATTTTTAAATGCATATATTCGTAAGAGCTTATAAGGTATAGATATTAAATATATTTAAATTAAAGTAACTCTTTTGTCAAAATTTTATTTTACTCTTTATTACATGTGATATTTTTAAAAATAAAAATTGTTGGAATAATAATTTTTAATAGAACTAATTACGGAAACTCTAAGAATCTACTTTGAAACAATCCTTCTGAAACTCTATTATTGTTATGAATATTTCTATAAACGGAATAGTATAATATGTACTTTAACGGGTACATTTTAACATATATATATATATATATATACATGCTTATAATTAAATGTAGATATATTACTTTTAAAGAAAGAATTTCAATATATTTTTTTGTTGAAGTTTCAAAAGTCGGTCACTATATTTTTATCATAATCTGTTGTGAATAATTTTATAAACACATTGAAATTATTTTAGTACGTTAAAAAGTGATTGGTGGTAATAAAAAAATAATATGTATTTTATTAAGAAAAATGTTAGTACTGCTCTTAAATTAAATGTAGTAAATATTTATTATGTATTATTTATTAATACGTGAGAAAGTTTAATGATATTTTAGAAATAAATGAATATTTTAGAAAATAGAAGAATCAATCTCTGTAAATAGATAGTTATTTGTAGGAAATTTTAAATATAAATTATAAAAAATTATTGATTTTAGTAAAGAATAATTGTTAAAACAATAATTAGAATGACAGTTCATTATTATAGTATATGAGAGCTAATGTAAAAATTTAAAACGGTATATTAAAAGAGGTAGAAGGAAGAATTTTTAAAGGTTACAACTGCTCTCATACGATTCATTCCACACTTTCTACTTTTCATGTTCCTCCATTCTGTTCCTCTAGGGACTCTTTTATTCCGACTTTCTCAGGTCGTGTATATATCTGAATTCCTTTTGGGGAAAATGTGAAATTTTCAAATGTGAATATATGATAATGACTGCTTTAGATGCGACAATTTCTAAAAGTAAGTCCATATTAAAGACTGTATTTATGAAATTAATTATTCCGATTTATTTAGAATTTCTAACATAATAATACTGGATAATGTTTATATGAGAAATGAATATGATACGTGAAAAAATACTTGCTTATTCAAGTGTATCTGCATATATAATTAATGTAGTAATTTGTATGTTAATCTGTATACTATTTTATAGTTGAAAAAATAATTGATTTATAATTTCATTCTTTGATTTTATAAAAAGCTTAAAAATTCCAGAGTTAAAAGAGTTTAATTGAAATTCCTGGATATGGTTTGAAACGTGAATATTAAATGAATTAACTTAATATTCAGTGTGAGTAAAAAATTCAATATAATATTGCAATTTAACCTAAAAGTGAATCTGGTAAATATTTTCGTAGGTGTTGTATGAAATTAGAAGATATTTTATTCGAAAAGGTATTATTAAAAGAAATTGAAGAAACTCAGATTGATCGATAATTTCTTCTTTCGAATAAGTAAAAATACAAGAATAAATTAAGGAGTTATTAGGTTAATAACATATTGTAGAACAAATAGATGATATAATTTATTTAGTTGAAATAAGTAGATGATCTGGGTAGGTCATATTCTGTGACCTTTCTATGCGCAAAGTCAACAGTAATCCATATAAAGGTAAGGCAGCGGCGCAAAATTGAACTGTCTTTTCTCGCAGCTAATTTTATCTTACGCGTATCTTTCTAGAGAACAACGGGCGCTAACAAAAAAAGTTTTATTTGCCGCTACGTTGGTGTCAACTCACATATTGACTACTGTTCTAGATATTAAGCATATCAATCCATCACGCCTCACGTATCCGTAACTATAATATTGGCTAAGAAGACATCTGGTGGGATTTGGCGTACAGAATAAGACGCTTGCTAAAGCCTTATTAATTCGCGCACAGCATATTTAGTGACTTCCTTGATCTCATATCATGTTATTTTCATTCTTTTTGAACTTTCAATAAAGGAACAGATTTCAAACTCGTATGGAGTTGAAATAAATGTAATACTTAATGTATTCTTCTTTTATCGATCTTTTATTTTGCTACATAATTTTGTAAATAAAACAACTCAGAAAAGCCAATAAATTAATTTTTCTTCGGTTAATCACTCATACTTTAGTGATACATTTGTATTAATTTTATAATATGATTCTTTAGAAAATATATTACTGAGTTCTTTTATATCCTAAATATACTTTGTTGTTATTTCTTTAATATAATTTTCATTATATAAAAAGTTTTAATATTTGGATATATTTATATGTACAACATTACAATATAATAATTGCATCAAATACCATACTATTTTCCTTGAATTTATTATTCTTATTTAAAACAATTAAAAATTCATGTTTTATAATTTAAATAATTAGGTTTGTTTATAATAATGACTTTATGCTTTTGTTAAATCGTATTGAAAAACTAAATGTGATATCAATAAGAAAATAGTTTTAATAATCAGTTTAGTCATTTCTGTCTTCCTTTGTACAGTGAATATTTACCTTTTATTAGCAAAATATATTGTTTATTAAAAATTAATCAATAAAGGTAATTATAGTCATATATTTGAGTTGAAAATGGAGCACATAATTAAAATAACTGCTAAATTTGAGGTTAGTTTGTAATTTTAAAAATTGTTATTTTTATAGAAATATATGTGTGTTATTCCACTTTAAGGGCTATAACTTCTATACTAATTACTTATTATTTGGCTAAATTTCTTTGAAATTATGCTTCGAAAATGATTATCTGGCAGAATTACAGACGAACCGTATCGAAAACTAAACTTAGTCAAGCGATTCCAAAACTTTTTGTTAATAATTATTTTGCGCATTTGAAACTTAAGATATTCCATCTACATTGAACAAGTGTAAGCGCAAATCATTTAATGCACTATGCGAGCTCTTGACAAAAATGTGATACAAAATTATATCAGCTATTAAATTTTTCCCGTTGCTATCATCTTCGTTTCCTACTTTATGCCAAATTCTGCTCTGAAGATATTTTCACCTATCGTCTCGCCTTTCTACGCAGCTTTTTATCCTTGCTTAGTTGTTCGTCCGTTTCTCCCCAACTCTCATCTTTCTCATCCTCGTTGTATAAAGCCACAGTTCTTCTGCCACCCTTGTCCTGCCGCTCCTCATCACAGTGTTGGCGCCGCTGAGCATAATCCAATTTGAGTCCCCGAGGCGACGAAATACAGCGAGGAATGAGTCGAAAGGAAGGAACGATAGGAGTCAAACGAAGAGGCTCCACCGCGCGCGTCACATCCAGCAACGTGCCAGGACTTACCGATGAAACAACAATATTGTTTTTCTATTTTAGATGAACAAAGCAGCGCGTCACCGACGACACCCCAGCGACCTCCTGTCCCTTTTCCTATTCGACTCTTCCCTTTCCGCGAACGTCGCGCGCCATTGTGTGTCCACATATCTCAACGTCGCTCTGCGTTTCTTGGACCATCTATACAACTGTGGTTATACCTATGAATTTTTCGCGATTCATTTTGGGAAGGTTTATGAAATTATATCGACCAAATTGTTAACTAGAGAAAGAGATACAGAGTGAGAGATAAGAATGACAGTAGTGGAGCAAAGCTAGATTTAATTGCGGGAATAACTATAGAAATCTTTTGTTTTTTTTTTCACGCGGATATATATTCTCAATAAATCACAAATGTCTTTTCAAATGACAGAATAAGCTAATATCCATCAGATTAAATATTTTCTCGATTGTCCATAATATTCTTTGTGAACATATGGTACAGAATGATTAATTGTCTGATTTTTTTAGATTATTTGGTAAATAAACAGTATTACTCATACTGGTAATACACTTCATTTTATATGTAATGGAAAAAATTTAAATTAACATTCAGATTTCATTTTAAAATTAATCTTAAAAATCATTAAAACATTTTATTTTTTTAATAATCTGTGAATATTTTATAATACATTATTTTATAAAAATTTATATTTTAGTTCATTAATTAAATACAAATTATTGTGTAAAAAGTTCAGTATGACGAACTTGGAAAAGTTGAAATTTAATCTACCACTTTCAATAAGCTTATCATCAAAGTTACATAAAATTATTAATATTCCATTAAATTTAACGTATTTCAACCGTATTTTTATATTGTATTATTGATTTAACCATAATTTTACAGTTTGTTTTAAATTTCTTTTGTTAATTAATATTGTATTTTCTATTTTACATAACACATTTATATAGTATATTAAATTTTGATAATTCTACAGTAAAAAGAATAAAAGTTACAAAGAGAATATACAGGTAAGGAGATTATACAGTATCAATGTTCCGAAATAGTATTGATTACCGAATAAGAACGACATAATTGTAAAATTATTCTATTCGGAAGATCATCAAGTATAGTACTATATAGTTAATGTTCCATTGCTTTGCGCATAATTTAATGAATTTTGGATGCATCCTCGCATTAAAACAAATACTTGGCATCTTTATTATGAGTCATGCCTTATTTCGCTATAAAGTGGGGCGAGATACAAGAAATTCGCTAATTTTCTCGTTCTGTCATACCGAAGATTAAGTTCCAACATAGACCAATTAATTGACGATTCTACGCATGATGTAAGTACTAGAAGATATAAAGAATTTACGGACGAGGTCTTCTGCAATAAAGGAGGTCTATGTGAATTTATTGTCAGCTACGATAGACAACATATATAAGCCCAAGTAATCTTCTAACTTTCACATAAAATACCCTTCCATTACAACCTTCTACTGAAAATGTTTTATATGTGTACTTTTCCTTTAATAATTCATTTGAAATTTTATGCATTGTGTTTACTAAAAATGCTTATTAAAATAAAATTTTTCTTCTTGAGTTTGTTGTTAATTAGAATAAAATCATTGTTAAAAGTTCTTTTAGTATTGATATTGTTTGGTTAAAGGCCTTTATCTATTTACTTAGATAATGTGAAAGCGTTAATTATGTAACATTCATGAAAGATTAAATAATAAAATGTTATAAGAGTATGAGTAAGCGAAACTTGCATGACTCCAATTGATGCGATACTCTCTCTTAGAAACTTATCAATTTGTAAATAACGCAAGAAACTGATATATTAGCGTAGGCGTTGACGATCACCTCACAAAACAAATAGAAGAGGCTAAACGAGAGTGCGTTTATTTTTTCGTTATTTTTTTCACTTCTTCGTTCTTCAAGATAACGTTAAAGCAATATCTTGACTCGGAGTACGAAAGTATTACAAAAGGATAAAAGAATTGCATAACTACACATGGAATTGTCGAAAGGAGTGAAGACTCTTTTTTAAGAACAGATATAATCAAAGGAGCTATTGATAACGGGAATATATTCGATATAAATCAAATGATTATTTAATACAAATTTTTTTATTAACAATATAATAGGAAATCTTAATCTCATGTACGCATTTTTCAACTAATCTTTCATGTAATCTTTTGATAGCGAGTATATCGAATTTATATTTTTTACTGTGCTATCGATAATCTCAGTTACGAATTATAAACTGACGATGACGTATTAATTTAACTTTGATAAAAATCTACTGAATTAAGTTTCAATACCAAAGAACTTAATATAACTATCTGTAGACAATAACGAAAAAACTAATGTTTGGAAAGGGAAAACTACGCATTACATCATTAATTTATTAATCATTCGATAATTCCTTTTCTTTCAGAATTTCTAATATTTAATTATTTCAAATGTGTATAACTGAATTAAAAGAAATATCTCTTAAAATAATATTTTGTTAAATCGTATTTTTAAAAATATCAACAGAGAATAGTAACAAAGAGTAATTTCCTTCATAAAGATAAATATTATTTTAAAATGTTTTAAGATTCACATAACTTATCAATTATAAATATTTATGTAATATGAAATAGTTGAAAAGCTAGCTTGGATCTAAATGCACATGACTAAGTAATGGATAGGAAAAGTCACGGTAGCGTAACGTATGTCCTACCTTTTTCGGTTATGCACGCGGCTGGAAAAGCAGACGTTGAACCGTCACTGCTGTCGATAAGAATCTACAATCCGCTTGTATATAGTACCTGGGACCATGACAGTTCGAGAATCATCGACACCGCAAGTTGAGGTCTTAAGACAGTGATCGTTTGGACACATTCACAAGACGTTAGTTGACATGCGCATATAATACTGTCTACTAAACCAGTGAGTAATGTTCTAATTAAATTTTGTGATTCATTCCGTCAATCTTGTTCTATTAGTATTTATCATAAAATAACAATATTAGAACAAAAATTCTAAGCTAAAATTATCTAATTTTGAGGTCCAACGATTTTTTGTAGTTCAAAAATCAGTCATTGATTGATAAGTCGTACGTGCCAAATTTTTCTTTTTGTATTCTAATTCATCATTTATTATTATGGGACATAGAAAATAATTTTGAGTTGTATTTTCAATAAGAATCTAAAATATTATTATTATTATTATAAATAAAAATACTAGATAAAGAAATATCGATTTTTAAGTTTAAAGTTATTTTACTACAATTGTACTTGAGTATATTATATTCAAGGAACAGGATAATTTAATATGATTAATAACGTAATGATTTTTAAATATATTTAAAAACATTTTTATTTTTTTGAGGAATATTATCTTTTTGTATAGACGATTGAAGCTGTAACTTGTTGTCTATATTGAAATAAAAAATTGCAAAAGCAGGAAGAAAATTCAGTTGCAATCACTTTTCAATTAATTTTATTCTCAATAACATCCATGTGTGTCAATTAAGGTAGTTTCAAAGGAAGCTTTTAACATAGTTATCAATTTTTCCGGACCACAAACGAGAATGGTTTTCTTTGGGTAGCTAACTGGTGTAAATCCACAAATGCTCAATAGTACTCAATCAAATAAGCGCGCATTAACGAAAGGCACACCGTGCTTGTTTGTCATTCGTTCCTAGCCGATTATCCACTTTCGCAATAAAATAGCGCTCGAAAGAAAGCAGAGACAGATAGAATCAGCACTGAAATCCTGGAATTAGCAAGTGATTGATCCCGTAATTAGAGAATCTGTACGTCATCCTTCTCTCATTCTCTCTGTTTTCTGTCCTTCTTGTACGCTCTTGTACATCGATCCATTTCAAATTTGCCATCGAAGCGTTATACATAAGACATTTAGGGCGTCCCATCGACATCAGTCAAGAAGGGAGAAAAATCTTTTGCGTGAGATTGTCCGGAAGGGCTCATAAAATAAAGTCGTAGGCGGTAACAAAAAGTCGCCTCAAGCCCGTAATGGCCCGTCAATGGTTAGTCTATCAAGAAGAGCACGTACGCATGCGCGATTGAAATTTTTTGTAACCACGAGTAACGTGTAATGTAGGATAAAGACGAGAGAAAAATAGCTGGGAAAGTCTTGAGGAGAACAAACCGACGATTTTTACTTTAAATGATACGTTCGTCAGAAATTGTGAAATTTTTCGAGTGTTCAGGAGGATTCAGAAGAAAATGATGAAGAGAACTTGTCATAAGTGATTTATATTAATCACTTATAAATATTAATTTTTTTCTCTTTCTAAATCGAAGTATGTCATTTATTTTTATTTTCTATCGTAATAGAATTTATATATCAAATAAGAAGTAGAAAATAGGTTTACAAAAATTTATTACACTATATGTAGGTCAGTTATCCTTAGATATTATTTACAAATTATTCTTTTTCATATCCATTTAATAATTTCGAAACTTTAATTACTAATGCTCTACGAAACATTAAAATAATATCGGTATTTATAATAGAATATTAATATATAATGACTAGAAAAATTATCAATTAGCTGATATTCAAGTTCAAATTCAAATAAAAAAAATCAAATTAAAGATATTCAAAAATCAAAATTCAAGAAAACGTGGAATGAATATTTTATCCAATGAAAATATTTATTCAATTGCAATGAATTAAATATGTAAATAAAATATGCTAATCTCGTCATTTATAGCTTTACTCAACATATTTTAGAGATTGATACTTCATTACCTGAAAAGCGTGAATTTGTCAAAAATATTAAAAAATAACTTTGTTTAAGAGCTGATTGTAGAGAATATTGATTTTATAATGTTACACATTTTTTCTATTAAAATTTTATATTGATATCAAAACAATTATAATTGAAACTCATATTAAAATCATTCACCAGCATTTTCGAAAACCTGTTTTCTACGTAAGATGACTATATACATATAAAACATTAATCTAATCATCAGGATATGAAAAATTGAATATATTACATAATTTTCAATAAATAAAATACAAATATTTATTTAGTTATGTATAGATTTCACATGTCATTGCTATCATATCTTTATGAAATTATTTTCTAAGAGATTAGAAAGACGTTAAAAATCTTTATTAATCTAAAAAATTGTATAAAATTCTATTATACAACCTGCATGAGTTCGTGATATCGTTAAAATGTCAGTTACGTGTACTATATGAATAGTGTAGTAAAATAAGATTAAATGAAAATCGAAATTTCAAGGAGGAAGAAAAGGAAGCTGAAACAGTTTTATCGGGAGAACTCATCGAATGAAGGAACACGATTACCACTATGTTTCATCCTTTCTCACATTCATTTGGCACGTACTTTCACCTTTTTCTTCACTTTCTTTCACTTCTTTTTTATTCTTGTGTTTATGGTCTTTCTTCATCCTACCTCTCCTATCGAACAGAGTAACGTCGCAATTCGTCAGTTTCCTTTCCGATCTGCAGGGAGGGATAAAAGTGCGTGCACTTTTCCGCGGAGGAATAGTCTATTAACAGTTTCTTAGAGCACCTTTAAATGGCTTTCCTATTGACGGCCGTCCGAGAGAAGTAGAGGGGAAACGAGTGACTGCAACTTAATGCTAAGAGACGAAGAAAGAGGAAATAGGAGAGGTTCTAAGGGAAAAAGTAATTCGGAGGCTAACAAGAGAGTGAGACTGAATTCATATGGACTAGGCGCAAAGGCTACTACTACTGTTCGAGAATAAAACCCCTGTGAGCAATGTAAAGCTCAAAAGGAAGGAAGGTTACATTGAGCGAAAGAATTGAGTAAATGCCTTTCCCTTTTCTGCTTTCTTCTAAATAAGTTTTTCCTTCTATGATTCAGATTTTTTTTATTATTATTATTTCAATTCAATTCAATTCAATTCAATAATTATTCAGAATATTTTGAGATTGAATAAACAAAACATCAGTTTTATTAGATGCACGCTATTTTTAGTAATATTCTATTTATTATACTTTCGTTTTTATGACTTTGTTATCACTTTGTTATAAATAAGAAAAATACGTGGATTTATTAATACTTGATTCACTTGTTTTAATTGATCATTTAAAGAAATACTATCGAAATTGAATAAAAAATAGTATGAATAACATAAGCCTAAAGCGATGAAAATGAGAATATATCTATACATTAATTATTTTCGATAATATATGTAATTTATAGAGAGGAGAGGTATAAACGAAGAAAAATATTCTATTTTAGAAAAAGTTCAAACTATTTTAACTACGAGTATTGTATTTAATAAATTTTAATTGCTTGTCTTTTTTCTTAAAACATGAATTAAAATTCATTTTAGATCACAATTTGTTATTTTCTTTCAAAATTCAACCGTAAAATAACTTATTAAGAAAGTTTCATTCGCTGTTTAGTAAATAAGATAAATAAATAAATAAATAAATAAAAGATAATTTTTATCATTACTTATAAAATTAATTAAAATTAATATATCAAAATTTCTATTATAACTGTCTGTACAAACATGATATCTACTACTAAAGTTAAATAATAACACTTTATTTTTGAAATTTTTAAATTGCGTATACTGTGAATCAGATTCCTTAGAGATATTCTTCAAATGTGAAAAAAATATTTAATATTTACAGTAAAAAACATATTTTATTCTATTATTCAAGTAATAAATTTTCGACTTATATTAACGTATTCAAAAATTAGAAATTATTTACTTGACAGATTTATAAAAAATTGAAATAGAAAATTATTTTATCAAAAGAATCTCTAACTCTATAATTCTTATATTTCTATAACGTATTTAAATATATATAAACTATGTAGAATGCAGTCTAAATAGAACTAGAATTCATTACAGAATTGTAAATGAAGTTAAATTCTGTATATTTCCTGTTGGTTTATTTAATCATAAAAATTAAATTTTGTTATTTTTACTTCATTGAAATTTTTAGAAAAATGCAGTCTATCTAATAGATTGCCTTCAATATTTTTAGACTTTAATTAGTCCCATCTAATTAAACGATATGGTTTATGTATAAACTATTTAAGTACAAGATTAATAAGTACATAAACTAACAAAATAGTTAAATATTTAAATATTGTTATTATTAAACAATTTTTTATATTTTATTTGACAAATATTTAAAGTATTGTTATAGTATATTGATTTAAGATTGAAAAGCCTGGATTTCGAAGAAACTAGATTAACATGAAACATTGAAAAGAGTAACATTTTTACCTGTACATGAATTTTCAAATTCTGTAAATAAATTTTACCTTACGTTTTCAGTGTCAATATTTTTTATTGCCACAGGAAAACGCAAATACGTCATACTTTGTAAATCTTAAAGGAACGGATTCTAGAAAAAAATTGAAAGTGCACAAGTGCAAACTGAAACTCGACCTTTGTAGTTGATTGAACCTTTTGGCGCCATCTGCGAGGGGGTGTACGAACTCGATAGCTAGTTTCAAGGGTATGTGACGTTTGTAGTAGATTCTTCCTCCAGCGGCTACTGACTACAGCGTGGCATGTACCTGTGATCGACTGGGGAACGTCGTGCAACTTCGAAAAGCTCCGTATGCTGAATGGTGCGATGTCGAGCTCCAATCGTTCAGGTTTGCAATTTTATAAAAGGAATTGAAGAATTGCATTTGACGTATCGACTCAATTTTTACCAAGTATTGATCAAAATTAAACACTGCCAATAAACTAAAATAGGAATTAACTTCATAAGAATATAACTAGTTTATCGAAAGATTACGTGGGTCTCAAATATACTCCATTGTTTTATTTGTGATTTTAGTCGAATTATGGCACACGATTGTGGAAAATATAAAACATATTATTACTTTAATATTAATATTTTGAAAATGAAGTTTCTTACAATAAGAAATATCAATAATTCCTTTATAATATTAATTTATATTAATGAAAACAAACAGTAAATGAAATATTATTTAAAATAAATTAAAATTTATTTTTTGAAATGCTATTCCGATCATTTGCATGTAAATAAATTATAAATAAATTCTAATTATACATGTTACATTATAAATATAAATATTATTATTAATAAAAGACGTCCACGTAAATGTTTAATTTGATTTCTCATCAGTTACTAAATTATTAATATGTCATACGTGCATTTAAATGTTCAAAAAATAAGTTACTTTTTAAGTAATTACAATATCAATCACTATTTATTTGAATATTCAATCATTGAAAATAAATATGTCATGAAATTCTAATTCTTATTTATAAATTCTGGTTGTACATTTATATGCCAAAATAATGAATATTTAAAGTAAGTATTCAACTAAATCTATATTCTCGTTGGTAGATGAAAGTATGAAACAAATTTTGATAATTTTCTCATTCAAATCAAGCAAAGAAAACAAATAATAAAAGTCAATAAGATTTGACTACTACGGATTCTTGATGAAAGTAAATTTTTATGATAATATAAAACAACTATTAACCTACGTTTTATAATTTGATTTGTACTATGAAAAGTTAGAATATAATTTCAATTTATCTTATAGAGAGAATATGATTTTAGTGTATATTTTTATAAAATATATATTTAGTAAATAGAAGTTGAAAAATTTTTTTAATTTATAATTGAATGATTTTCTTTAATTAAATGAAGAATATGTATGTTATATTAATAATATAATCAATGTAACCTATATATAGTAATAATTATATTCTAAAAGATTACTCTTAAGAAGAATAAAATAGTTTTATTGGGTTTTAACATATTTTCTAAGTCGTTTTGAAATTTTACAATATAGAATATAGATTTTTAATAGAATAATATAAATATTAATGGTAACTAATATTTACACTAACCTTAACTTATTATTATAAATTTCACTTCAAAGAATTTAAGAAAGTTATCATATGAGTTTGTATAAAGTTATGCGAAATAATTATTTCCAAAAATTAGTTCAACAATAAGATAATTATAATTAAATTATGCATTCTACCAAATTTTGTATATTAGAAACTAATTGGATGCGCTATTAAAATTGTTCGATAGGTGTTATAATTACTCATAATAGATTGAATTGTATTTTTATGAAATCCAGTAGATTTTTTTATCCATTTCTTACTGTAAATGATACTCTCTTTAAGAATTAGACATAGAAAATTCAACGAAAAATGAAAGAATAAATAGAGAAAAGCAAACAATATGGAATAAGTAAAATTATTAAATGATTTAAATAAATCAATATAATAGCATTTTTAAATACAAACCTAACTGTTTAAGTCGATGGTCTTGAATAAATTAAGCTCCATGTTAAATTATTCGATTAATATAAAAAAAAATGCATTAAAAACTATCTGACGTGGCAAAAATGATCATAATTTTATTAAAATCTAAACGTGAAAACGGAAACTGTTTTAAAGTGCTATTAACTGAAATTATATAAAACTCGCAAAATCTATTATTTAACTCTTAATTTAACAATTACTCATTAAAAATAATAATATTAAAATTTCATTTTTTAATTTTATTTATTAAGTTTCAAGTAATAAAATTTAAATATTCTAAGTTATTTTAGGAATTAACAGGTTTAGATAGAAACAGTAATGACATCGGTACCATATAAGATTAGAAAAAGCAGTTTAATCTGCTCTATAGCA
Source organism: Wiebesia pumilae (assembly GCA_018907045.1). Taxonomy (NCBI): domain Eukaryota; kingdom Metazoa; phylum Arthropoda; class Insecta; order Hymenoptera; family Agaonidae; genus Wiebesia; species Wiebesia pumilae. Next base: position 480,034 of record JACCHZ010000149.1, on the reverse strand, counting down.
ATACACAAGGTTTGTTAATATTAAGTTCTATGTTTTCTATAAAAATAACGACGATTACGACTTTAAGGGAAATTTTTATAACATATAACTAATGATTCTAACTTAAATTTTTATAAATGTATTGTATACGTTTCTCTATATTCTATCAATAAGTATTTGACTATCAATATTTTACATTCGTGATATCAGCAGAAAATACACGACTCATTTATTCCATAGGTTTATACAATTTACGATTTAAGGTTAAATTCATGCAAGAATTATTCGGTATATAATTTGTGCTTTAATTATGAAGAAAGATGCAATCTTATTAGTTTATCTTCGCATAGTATTTTCCCTGGTATAAGAAAATGCTTTCGAAAAATTTAAGAATACAACTGCACGAATATAAGCGTCGCATGTGCGAAGTTCCAAGATCATCCAGGCAAATGAAATGTACAACTGAGAAAGGACTCGCAAAGTATATAGATAGGAGTATGTTCAAGTAATATGCGAAGGAAGCATCATGGAAAGAGAGAGGTAGGAGTTACGGTCGTTGAGCCAAGAGTTGTATCCTTTTTAAAGAGCAGCGGATCGTGCATAATTCAATCCTGCGCCAGAAATATTCGTAGAGCCGAATGATACACATCAAGTGGCAACGTCACCAGCCAATGAGTAATCGGAAGAACCTCACACCGTGTATACACGCATACCAATACCAAAGGCAACACTGCTAAATATCGGGGGTAGGACTGAAAGTTCAAGTTTTGCGAAGCGAAAGATCGAGGAGGCGGTGGTAGTCGACCCATGAAAACTTAAAGATAGAGCGAGAGATGAGTTAACTCTCTGTTTCGGATCTTCTAAATACCAATTAGGGACGGAAACTTCCCCTTTCATGTTGACTCCAGCGCTAGAGCGTCGGAGTTATCTTTGAGTTCGCATTGTTTCGCGTCTCTCCGCTTCTGATCCGAGTTACTTCTCTTTTGGTTCCTCGTCTTCTTGAAGGTTCAGGGGATAGATGCGAGGATTCGTGCTATGCGCCAGACTGACAAGTGAGACACTACCGCCGTGATACGTCGGTCTAGGCAATGACTTTTAGAGGTCGGGGGTTGGGAGTGGCACGAAAGGCGAATGTCGAGACTTGGTAACCGTTATACCGGGGTGCAGTTTAGCGTAAGTGGGACTCAACGTCTGTCGGCGCTGGGATATCGCCCAAGGACTTCGCTCAGCCGGATTCTCGAGGGGGATTAAAAATTATATCATCCAGCCAATTATTTCTCGCTGCTCGAGATGTATTAAGGCTATTGTGGGATAGTGGGATAGGAAGTGCGCAGGAGGAAGAAAGCTTACGCAGGGCCTCTGTCCAATGAATATTAATGCTCTGTGGGCGTGCAAGTTTGTTTTGCATTAGTCGCTAGAGAAAGGGCTATGAGGACATTTCAAGTTATTATTGACAGATCCAATCTGTTAACATCTCTTATTTATCGTTTGCCTAAATTCTTACTTGCAAGACTGTTGAGTAATGTATTTTTGCAGAACTTTATAAGTGCAAAAAATGCTTATTAATTACAAATAAAAATAATAGATTAGTTTTTCAATATTTCGCTGCAGCTGAATCGAAGAGAATTTATTTTACTTAAAATGATTTTAATTGTGTGATTCTTCATTGCACAATGGTCGCATTTAGCCGAAACAAATTTTTTATTGTCTTATATAGATATGAAGATTTATTATAAATATTATTATATGAAATATCATATATTTTACACCAAACGTATTTTTATAACAATGAAGTTTAGATGAATAATAATAACAAATTATTAAAAATAATATTTAAAAAGACAACATAAACTATTTACAATATTCAATGTATGAGATGGAATTTAATTTATATATAGTAAACATTTATATGACTATTATTTGAGCAAACATATGAAATGAAAAATAAGTTATTGATTATTTATAAAGCATTTTATAATTTAAAAATGTAATTTATGCAAATTTTGTATTGAATTAATTTACATCCATGTGAAAATTAATTTTTTTAACTACTTATAATAACCTATAGTAAATGAAAAAAAGTAACTTATTTTTGAACTTAATATTCTATTTCGTAATTCGTAATTCGTAATACTTAATATTTCTAAATTTAACAGATATTAAATTAGGAAGCAAAAGATTTTTCCCCTGTAACTATATATTTAAAAATACTACGTATCACAAGATTTTATTTTAAAAACATTTCCTTTCGTACAATACTAACTTTCTTTTATTATTAAACATAATATTTAAATAAATAAATATTTAAAGATCAATTTTGGATTGTACGAAATACAAGTGAAAAATTTGAACAATATGTACTTCGCGTTTCATGCTTTTTCATCATAATGAGACACAAGGTACTTCTCACATTATAACTCATTTTCTTTAATATGATAATATAAATTTTAATATTAATTTTCAGATTTAAATTTGTGTCGATTCTTTTTATAAGCATATTACTATAAATTGAAATTTATTTTATTGAAAATCGAAAATTATTTTCGTTTCAAATATATTTGTAATTATTTAGAAATATTTTAAAAGTTAGTATTTTATTCAATCAAAGAACTACGGCACACATCATTAATTTACCACTGTTGAAACAAGCAACAAGAAATTCCTTCTTAAAAATTAATCAAATGTAACCTATTAATAACTCTGACAGATATATTTTGTCATGCATCAAACATTTGACTTCTTCCAATTTTGTGACATTTTATGGTGACTCGAAGCAATGAACAAATTACTCCATAAAATGCAGAAATGTAGCAAAATAAAGAGTACATTTATATTAGAATGTGATATTTGATTTAACAGGGATACAATAACTACCTTACATAATAAAACATATTTTATGGTAGTAATTAGTGGTATTGATTATATGTTTATGTAATTATTTTAAGTATTTTTCCTGAAATATAAAATACAATATTTTTAATGTTATTACATACAGATTTTTATGAGATCGTTTAATATATTATTAATTTAATTTTTGAAATCTAACTAATTTAAATAGAGCTTATTAAAAAATTAATTATATACATTCCAGTTGAATTATTGTTAAAAGTAATATCGTTTAAAGTGAAATCATTTAATTTCAATATTCTCTGAATATTAAATCACATTAATCATAAAAACGAATTTATCAGAAAAAGTAATGTACTTTAAATAAATAAAAATTAAATTTTGTTATATAAGTAGGTTTCATAAATGTAACGATTATATATTGTGCTAGAACTTAGCAATCGTGTATCTTTCTATATAAAGTGAACAAAATGTATCACAAATCTAAACACCATATGAACAATAATGAATTTATAGTGCTTAGGTAATTTACTGAACCACCTACATAACAATTATTTTTCTGTATGTAAATAAACATTAACATAATACAATATCACTTACGAAAAAAGACTAACTTCCTCTAGCCTGCTTGTGAACAGAAATAGGTCGAAGTAATTTAAAATTTCACTTAAGCTAAACTCTTCCATACGCAAGGACATTTTTCAGATGTGTGTCTCATTAAATTTGCGTGTCCCATTTCTCCGACGTACGGGATAATTTTTCATTGTTTTCTCGTCAAACGCGCGTGACGAGAATAAGAAGCGAGCCTCTTTCGTTTTTGTGGAGGCGTTTTTAGTTCGATCGATCTTAAAATTACGAAAATTCTTCACAAGCGTCCTTTCAGTCCTTATAATTGAAATTCTTAAATAGAAATTTTGAGGGACAGGTCAAATGGATAAGATGGTCGCTGAACGTACGCGCGGCGTGGCCTCCATTAAATTTTGCACCGCGGTGTCCAAAAGGGTTCGTCCCCTTCCGATGGCATAGGTCTTTTAAACGATTTAATTCAATTCCCTGGTAGCGATGCAACGTGTGCACGGGAACACGTCTGGTATCGTGCGAATTTAACGCCACCGTCTCGTTCTGTGTCCGTGACCTCGTGAAGCCTACTATTATGGGATTCCCGGTAGAACAAGAGGGGAGGAATATATTGAGGAAAACATGGATCATTTAACGATGAGAATTAGATAGATATTAGTGAACAGTTAAGAAATATTGCTATTATTTCTAATTACGTAGATTGATGTGGAATTCACGAGACGTCGTGGGTTAATAAATTTAATTAAGTTAGACTAAAATTATTTTTTTAAGAGACATTTATTGTATGACTTTTAATTTTTTAGTTTTTAAAACATATTATTAAAAAACTACCGAATCTTCGTAATTCATATTTAAATAATTCATATTTAAATAGTTATAATAGTTGCACTTTATCTTTAAAATATTATGAAATTGTTGTTAGTTTTCAATTTTTCTCTTTAAATACTCTCAAATAATGAAAGGTATAATTTTATGCTTTACTTTTATTATATAATTTTCGGGTTTATCGCAAAGAAATCCGATCAAATTAAAGTAAAATTTAAAAAAGAATATAAAGTTTTCATGAATATATTTTTTTCTGGTAAATACCAAAAACAATCTTCAAGTAAATTTTTATACGAATACGCGTATTATTTATTTTTGTTAATTCGTAATATTTAATTGAAGTATTATTGCTATTGATTATTTAATTTTTTACTTTTTCAAATTTTATATGAGAATATAATTATTAAGTGCGTTGTTGAAAAATTTTGACTATATATAAATATTTTTCATTATTAAAAATAAAATATGTATCTGATAAAATTTTATCAGAAAAAAAATCATAAACTAATTTACTGCGTGAATTATAAATCATATAAATTACATTAAATCATAAATTACGCAAATAGAATACTCTTCTCCAAACTGTGCCCGACAGAATTCGACGCGACTATAAAGAAAAAGTACAAACTCAAAACACGGAAAATGAATCTTCCTTTATCAAGGACAACGACGCATACAGAAGATGAAAATTATTTACGCGCACATATCCGTCGGGGGGTTAGAGGAATTGCAATTTTTTTTCTTCTGTTAGGTAACGCGTAGACGCGCACGCGCACATACACATGCTTGCATAGGTATGTGCATATCGGTTTCTCTCTGCGGGCGCGAGGATAGATACGGCAAGCCGATAATAAAAATTCATGCGAAAATCAATAGCGCACATTCTGGTGAAGCGTATGTGTCGTAATGCGTAGGCGCATGCGAAGCCGTAAGCCTCCTCGTAGCCGAAAAGCGATAAGCCCTTTATGGCTGATCTCTTTGTAGAGGTGGGCCGAAAAAAAAGGACGAGAGGAAGGGGTAAGACCATCGAAAAAAGTGTTATTATTGAAAAATAAAAATAGACTTGGCCGAGTGTGTGTCTATGCCGGAGACATGCCATTTTTCCGAAAATAGAAATTACTCTTTCTTTTCGCGAAATACTGCACCGGCGGACTTCGTGACGTTAAGACATATTTTACGAGTCCTGTAGTCGTCAAAGTTATAGAAATATAGGTCTTTTGTTTTTATTGGCGAACGAAAGATATGTTTGTAAGTGGTTCTTTTCAATTTGAAAAGAAAGAACGTTGTTCCTGTACATGTATTTTAATAATAGAGCATGCAAATTAATATAATTTCTACATTCAATTTATGTTCTCTATCTTACTTATACGAAAGTTGAGTAATTATAATGAACTTCAATAATCTATCACAGTATTTATCGAATTAAAATAAAAAATTATTAATTTCGATATTAATTTAGACTTCGATTTCTTCTATACTCTACGTATAAATAATTCAATACTCTATCTATTATTAATTTTTATAATTAAGAACTTCGTAGCTTAAAATGTAATTAATTTGATATAATAGATTTACCACAACAGTCAATATTAAATTTTTCCTGAACCTATTCTATTATCCTATACGATTTCTATTAGTATATCGAGAAAAATATGCTTGTGAATTATAATTTTATATAATTAATAGTTATTCGAATACTGAATGAAGTTGTTCCTAGATTAAATATGAAATAATGGCCATACAACTTTGAATTTAAAATTTTCTTCAATTAGATATTCCTTTTATTATTTCTTACCATTTAATACAAAAATAAATAAATAACCAAAGAAATTAAGTAAGATATCATAAAATATATCATAAACTACAAATTTTTAGAGTCTCCTAAAAATCTTTTCACCTAATTCTACTTTGCAAAAGTGCAGTATCATGCTATTACCGATCTACAGATATGTATTAATAATCAATAACTTACATGCTACTCAATTTTTTTTCAAGTCAGCTTGAAAATCCCTGTTCCACCGTCGATACGAGGGATGGATGACCTCCAACGGCTTCACTCGTTCCCAGCATTAAAAGCGTGAGAGGCGTCACGTGCGTCGTTCCCTGCACTTATTCACGCAACGACGAGCTCTTGCTTTGCTCCTCCGGTTTTCGAATCTTGAACTGCTGATGCTGTTGCTGTCCTGTAACTCATGCTCCAACAATAAGCTGATTCTCTTCTTTTCTCCGTTTCCCTTTAGAATTGTAGATTTTTTCTTTTCTTCAATTCTAGTAGTAGGACTTTAAATTTACTGTCTTGTTAATACACATTTTACCTTTATTGCTTGTTATAAGTTTTACTTCACGCAAATATATAAATACAAAATAATTTTTACGACATGTCAGAAATGAAGCACGTTTAGATATGAAATTATGTTTCTCATAATTTTATAATTCACGTGGTGATTACATTTGAGGTAACACATTTTTAATAAATAGATATTAAGATACTTTTTATACATATTGAACAGCATATACTATTTTAACATCTAAGAAATCTATTTACTTATGTTATATTTTTTTGTATCGATGGAACAGTCGAAGTTTACATTTTTAACGTTAGTAACGAGAATAAGAAAATATATCTTAAAACAAAATTAAGAAATTCGAAAATATACTCGATGAAAGTATCTCCTAATTCGGTGATTTAATATTTATATTTATAGTTTTACTACGTAATTTTGAATAATTACTAATTAATGGGGCTTTTAATAGTAACTTTATTACAAGAAATAGTTCAATATGATGTAATATAATGACAAACAAATAGCATCTTGTAATATCAATTCGAATATTTATTACAATATCTTACTATGCATAAATAAAATACATAAAATATTAAATTAAATTTCGTAATTTTAGTAATTATTTTATCTAGTTTTGTATTAGTTGTTGGATATTTCTTCTTCTTTATTGTTTTCTGTAATCAAAGTTCGTTTCTCAGTTTTATTATTTCTAATATTTTGAAGTTGTTACGGTGACGGTACAAAAATTTAATTTGTTCCAACATTTTTATTATAGCTACAGTTTTGAAGAAATAATTGTAATAAAAAATCTTTTATATTATTTGTACGAATAAGTCACTTATGTTATTATTGTAATGTTATGTTAAAAATATTTCTGTCAAATTCCGTTATATTACCTGAATATATTAGTATTCATAGATAATAATAAGTTGTTAAATTAGTGTTTAATTAAAAGCACTTTGGCTATAAATAAATCGAACGTTTTAGAATTTTAGAACGAAATTTGCTATGTATTAAAATTATTAATTTCTGTTGGTATGAATTCTATATTTCTTACTTTAAAAAAAATTAATTTTATTTTATTTCTAATATTCAGTACAGAATTTATTATTACCAAATAACATATATTCTTGTATCATTGGTATTCTTTATTGTTTCTTGTACATGTACGTATACATTTTTAAAAAGGCAGTTTTAATGATAATTTTTAAAATAAGTTTACTTAATTGTAAAGTAGATCAATTGCTTTTGTTAATAAACTATTCATATCTAAATAGTGTTTCTCAGTTATTAAAATAACATTTCTGTAAAATAATAATTATTTTGAGAAAAAACAAGTAATAATGCAATAATCAGAACAAAAGAATTTTAGATATTTGAAATATACGGACATAGTTGATTAATAAATTTCGATTACATAATTTCCAATTTATGGTATAAAAGTAGACAATCGCATGTGATTATTAAAGAATTAATTTTTTCATAAGCAGGTGGAATTAACAATATTTGTAATCGATTAGCTTTAAACTTTAAAATATCCATAATTATTTTTAACAGCTAGTTGGGTATCTCTTATTAGGATATCAATTAAATTTATTTCTTCCACCATTATGGCGAATATATTTTCATTATTTAATTTGAACATCGAACTTTTCGATAGTTAGTCACTGGATATTACCATTAATTCAAACAAATTTTATTCACGGAGAAAATAAATTGGTAATATTAAATATATTTGTTTGAGAAGCATAAATAGTATATTCTATGCATTGATTGAGAGTATTACGTAAAAAAACAAATGATTGTTTACAGAAAAATAAATTTCAATGAATCTATGATAATATATAATATTTTGAATATATTACAATTATGAGATAGAAATTTGATCAAAAACTCTTTTAATTCATTTAAATATATTAAAAAATATTGATTTTTTGTAATAGTAAATTGTTTAAGAAACTAATATTCTTCGTTCGTTATCAGCAAAAGAAGTCATGTAAAGTATCTAAATAGTTAATTTAGTTACTGTAGTAAAGTTATTTTATAGGATTATTCCATTGAAATGAGAATTGTATGAGAACCTTGCAATATTACCTTGGTAGCGGAACACATTTTACGATTATATTATTCAACTCAAGCTACCCTAGGCCTTTATTCTACTCTCTTCATCAACTTTTTACAAAAACACTGACAGTTATGACATTCCATACCCCAGTGTTGGCTTCTCTGCATCTTCTTTGCGCTCTTTCAGTGTTATTCGCCAGCTGCTTTTTTCCTCGGTTGATCCTGTGCTCTCGCAACGTAAGAAAATTCACCCCCGAACCGCATATTTCATTCGATGCGCGGAGCTTTCTTTAATAGCTACCTCTTAATAATATATCAATCTCGTTTACATAGAACCGAGGCTTGCTTATGGAATGTTATTGAATTCCCTTCTCTTCCGCTTGGATTCACGGCCGAGAGGTAATGATATATTCCACGGCGCGAGTACGAGCTTACTGGAGTAGGAAAGCAACCGAGCGAACGATGCGCGGCATTTTTCTTTCTATAACTGGTCGACACTCACCGCCGAGATTAAAAGTAAAATTTCTTAATTTTCGATTTTTCGATAAGGCAGACTTTCTATTGCGATGGACCGACCGAAACAGGTGGCGTACGCCTGTTTCCATACGTAATTCCTACTGCTTGATCATCATGACGCATTACGTTACCATTTTAGGAACCTTTGTAATTGATTGCAATTGAATCAATATGCAGTTATGCTGTAGGAGAAAGCGAAGAACTGGATGTATTATTAAAGTCCCGTCAACATTTGCTTTGAAATTGGTTTTGAATTTGAAATTTGCATAGTCGATTACGTAACCGTCAAATAATTATAATTTTATAGTAAAATACAAGTGTAACAATGAAAAATTCTCTTAGGTACATAAATTTTTATTTAAATATCATCATTGTAAATATTTCAGAATATGAAAATTTATTTTTATTAGAGAAAAGAGAACTCGTCCTTTTTAATTGTATATATGCAAGATTTTTTGCAATAAATATCTTCTAGTCCTTAAATCTTTTAAACACTTTATTTCCTAAAAAGAATATAGAATAACATTATACTTAAAGTATATTAAATATTTTTGCAGAAAAATTCATGTTTTATGAAAGTACATATGATAAAGGTTAATTTTATTTTCAATACAAAGTATAATTCAGGAAGATTTTAAATTCTTCAAGCGAATTCTATAATGTATAAATCTTCGTAAAATTTAGAATACCGAGCAATAGTATAAACTTATCATTATGAATAATTTATAAGTGTAAAGAATTTAAAATACTTATTTAAAATATTATATTATTAGTTGTGACTTAAAAACTGAGACTTTACCAGGTATGCAAAGCTTAAATCAATTTTAAAGTTTGGTTTTAAACTAAAAAATGAATACTAACTTAAAATACTTGGTTCAGATTACTTATATATATAGCTATAAAGCTATAATAATTATTCAATAAGAAATTGTTTATTATGATTAATTATCAAAAAGTATCACGTTAGAGTTATTTATTAAAATAAAGTTATAGAATTCTACATATGAAATTAAGAAATAATAAATTCGATTTATTTAATGTAAGGTGCATTTATGAACGTACAAAAATTAATAGCAAATTAATTTTTTCTAGGTAAAATTAATCGTCCTATAAATTTTAATAAATATACAATCAGACTTAATTAATAATAATAATTCTACATCTATTTCATTTCACTCTAGTCGGGCATTTATCTTTACTATCTACGTTCGGTATCTTAATTAATATGAAGATCCTAATTAATATACACAAGACGTCCCAACGACAAAATCTACCTCAAAATATTCTCGTGTGTTTCGTGAATTTTTGTTCCAACAGCAAGAAAAATTAAAAGAATAAAGTGAGCGGATTTAATGAGAGAATTGCAGGCAAAAGAATTACATGCGAACCAAAAGATAAAAAGAAGATAAGCTATCTTGTTGGGAATGAATTAAAGGAATTAGGTGCCATTAGGTATTTGCTGGATATTGATTTTTTGCACCTCGTACGTACATCTCTTTCTTTCGTTGCATAGCGTTGTTCACGATTTATCACATTATTAGGAATACACGACATGTAGATACTCACGTGACCTCCTAGATAATGGGACGCGCGAATACGTGCTTCAGGATCCGACAAGATAACGCTAAAAGCAACAACTGGATGAAGTCTGATAAGTGGCTGTAATCTTTTTTTTCTGTGAATGTTGAGACAAATTCTTGATAACGTAGGTTTGTCATGAATCATTCTAATCAGAATTCTATTATTCCTTTTATAACAAGAGAACGAATGATTCTTATCAAGGATTGAATACTTTCCACCAATTATAATGATTCAAGTAATAAATTATATGACGGTATAAACTAGTTTATTACTACGGAATAAGTAATAAACTAATATGACGGCTTTATCCATTGGTCAATAATATTCTAGTAACGTGTATTTATAACATGAAAATTTTTGAAATCTTATTAATATTTACTATTTCAAAGTTCATTATTAGGATCTTGTGAGGAAAATTATGTAAACAGGAAGGATTCAAATTTATGCAAAAATATTATATTTTATGATTAATTAAAGATGTAATATAATCTGCAATTAAATATTGTTTCATAAAGTCCATAGTTAAATTTGATTATGTCATGTATTAAGTTATATCATGTAATATTATAAAAATGTTAATATTATCTTTGAATATAAATTAAAAGAGCAATTTTAAGTTAAACACGTTTTATATTTTATCATAAAAGGGAAGAATTAAATGAAAGAATAATTTTCACTCAAATTAAACTTATGGAAAGCCAATAAAAACATTTTATCTAGGCAGTGAATTTACGGATAAAACTTTTCGACGTCAGCGATTGCAAGGGAAAAAAGAAGCATTCATCGGATGAACTCGCAGCGGATGAAGACTCTTCGGCGCATTCGTATTACCATTTCAAGTATTTGAATATTAAATTACCATACTTACGTAAGGATATAATAAAGTTGATTTTCTGTGTGTGCGAGTAGCAAAGCAGTCCCCAATTCTTCAAGAGGGGTCTATACCACTAACTAATTTGTCAAAGTAAAGCAGAAAGAAAGAAAATACTGTAGAAAAAGTGTGAGTCTTGCGAAAGAGAATAAGAAAGTGGAGATGTACGTAGTTATTTTTTTTTTTTAAGGAAACTATTTCTGGACGTCGGTCAAATCGTTGCGAAGCGTTAATCCTGTGATCATAAACAAGACGAAGGAAAATAACTCGACATGTGACCGTGATATTTGATTCGTAGACGTTTCTATATTAACGTTCGACATATAGGTTTGACATGCAAGTGTTTAAAAGGATATATTCGTTTTGAGGTTAGAATATTGAAATTTATGTTTCGGAAAAGTGAATATGAAAAGCAAATTTCTTATTTTACTATTAGTAAACAGTTTAATATTAATAAATGTTTTTTATTGATTTGTGTTTTTAAATAGATTGTTGATTGAAAAATTAATGTAGATGTACAAGTTTATAATGGTGTAAATTTTAACTTTGCGAAACTATGATTAATTATATTTGAATCCAGATAACAATATTCGGGTAATTAAAGAATATTTATTTCTTAAAATATATAAATGAAAAAATATACTAACTGTCATTTTACTTAGATAGTACCATAGTTTCATGTAAGATCAGTTAGTAACTGACAATCTGTATATTAGAATTTTCAAAATTCTATATATACATTTTTATTTTTATTATATGAATTATATTTCATTTTTATTATATACATTTTTATACAATAAAAGATAATTACAATAAAAAAGACAACTTCTCATTTTAATTTTAAAATTATTAATTATAATTTTAGCTTTTATTTATTTTTTGCAAAGAACTACTTTCTATTTAAAAAAGATGTATGATTTTTCTTAATTGATAATATCAAATTTTTGTGAATTTTGTAACTCTTAATATGAATTTTTAATATATAAAGAACTATGAGCATAAAATTATATTAATACTTATTCATATTTTCTTAAATTGTAAACTGCATATACATATAAATTCGTATATTATTGGATCTATTATTAAAAAATATTATAACATTAAATAAATTTTCTTAATTTATTATAGGGTTGCATATATTTTGAAATTATCAATTATCATATAATTCAATATGTCAAATAATACGTTTAATCATTTCATCTTACGAACGAAGTTTTAATATTTTATTATACAATATTGATTATAATTTTCGAAAAAATATCTAAGTTTTAGGTTTTCATGTTTCATAAAAAAAATATTACCTTAGGATATGTCAAATGAATAAGATTGAAATTAATACAGTGCTTTAAACGCATAAAGTATTTAAAGTAGACTGAGACATTATAATGGTTTCTCTCAAAATTATATTTTCGAAACGAGTCATTAAAATGATGTACTTACAAATCTTCTTTAGTTTTATAGATATGCTGTTTTGTTCAAAGATCAAATAATTTATTCATTTATATTGTTTTTTATTAAGTCTTTATTTGAAGTAAAGATTTATTCATGTTTGAGATAATTTAAAATAAATATATTTAATGCAAGATAGTTTTATTCTTCAAAGTACTGAGTTATTGATTACTATATTCATAGAAATATGAATTTTAGTACATAATAATTATTTTACATAAATTATTTTTTATTTTTAAGGATAATTCTGAAAATACATTTCATTAATAACCTTTCATCTTCCTACAGAACATCAATAAAAAATTATTTCTTTATAAATTATATACTCTTTAGATCAACAAAATTTTAGACAAATTGCATATGCAATAATGCAACATTTTATAAAATTCTAAAAGTAATTGAAATTTTCTTAAATAATATTATCAATTAAAAAGTTTTTATCAGTAAGACATTTTTAGATTCTTTTATTTGGTTACTCTACTTCATGAAAAATATATATATATGTATATATTTCAAATTATATATATTCATGTATCTAGAATATCTTGATATGTGCTTTTATAATTACATTAAGTAAATAACGCAATAAATCCGTCATCGCGTATTAGATTCTATAATTAAATGTATTAATACGATTGTTATGTGTACTATGACGTTGTGTGAGTAATAGTAATACAATTACATACTTATATACCTTCAGTTAGATACAAATATAAACGAGATAGATATAAATAGAAATTATGTATGTAATACTTATAAAAATGTGAAAATTAGTACCAATCAATTACATTTTTCTATGTATGAACATATATTATAAAAGAAGTTTATATAAAATTATTTTCTTCTTGATATGTAAACGTTATTCATGACACTCTTTTCAATTGATTTTACGATAAATTTTTAATAGGAATAATTTAGAAAATAACATTATTCATGATTATCATAAACATGTATTTATGAAAACTAATATAGTCACGAGTAAAATATTTCATTGTGAAATGCTGTATTTTTCTCTAAAGAGAGCGTAATAGGGGAAACAATGGAATTATAAGTTAGAAATTACAAATGAATTTTGTTTAAATAACAAAATTAAATAACTAATATACATATAAATTTTATTTCCATTTAAATAACTTGTACGATTCCTACTTAAATGATTGTTCAATATTTTGTTGAATGTTTTCTTCTACCCTTGAAACTTTATTTATTAGATCTTGCATACATTTAAAAAAAATAATTTTATTTTAAAGAAACTATAAAATATTATGTATAAAGAATTCAATTATAAGTAGCTTAAAAGTGTTATGGAAACGATTGAATATTTATGTAATCCTATAATAAATACACACGGGCATGCACGGACGAACACATGCACACATATAATTTGGCAATATTCTCTTTTAAAAAGTGAAGATATTCAAAGATTATTAACTTAAGGTTTAGATTTTCATTCATGTACAGATTTAATAAGTAATCATTGATCTTATAATCTATCTAAAACACTTCAGTTATCTATGGATTACTTTTAATTATAAAAAGTATATAGACAGAAACTGATTACAAATAAAATTTAAATTTTCTAAATTCAAAAAATTATATATTTTTATTTTTTATAAAATAATAATGACAATTAGTTCCTGGTTTAATGTAATAAAAGAAAATATTATATGTTTCGATCAGATTATCTTCAGAGACTAGTTGATTATAATTATGGTTCTAATTAGTTGAAAACAGAATTGATTGAAAAAAAAAAGATTTCTAATGATTATGTTAAAAGTATATTGGAAACAATCAGAATACAAAATTATTTTTACAGTTGTATCGAATTAACGCCAACGGAAAGTTTCACCAACACCAATACGTTTATCGGATTTGCTATAATCACGCATGTTAGAGACTTGAACATCGCCATTATCATTGTCTAAAATTGAAGATTCAATTTCTAAATTTCAGCTATTTTGGCGTTCTATTTTTTGATATTCTCTTTAACATATTCTATATCATCGGGTAATCTAAAATAGCGTTTCGGAAAAAAGAAAATCGTGTTTATAATTGAGTACAAAAAAATTCTTATGCCTTTTTATTTGTAGTATTTAACTTACTTCGTATTTTGGGGTTGAATGGGCCTTGACCAGGAAAAAAGGGAAAATGAGGCTGGTTTGGATGTCGAGGCGGTACCTGTGCCTTAAATGCATTTACCACCATTACTACCATTACGACGAGAAGAACGAAAGTTGATAAGAACTTCATATTTCACCTAAATTTTGAATATTAAATAATACAATTATTAATACCTTTAACTACTTAACAGAAAAAAATAATTGTTTATATATTTTTAATAAATAATGCAGGTAAAAATTAAAAAATTATTCCTAAATATTCACATAACATTATTTAAATAGACGATGAATCGATTGAACGATAATTTTTTTATCTATCAAGTTATTTTTTCTTAAATTTGTTGGTAATTAATTTCATAATTCAAAAATAACTGTTATAGGTGAATGGAGACTTTTCAAGACAATATTATAGAAACATTGTAATATATTTAATCAATATTATCTGCAAGTTAAATATAATATTATGTATAAGAGATTATTATTATTTATTGTACAATCCACAAACTACAAAAAAATTAAGAATAATAATAATTGCTCTAAAATATTATTTATTTTTATTTACATACTTTATCAATTGCAGAAACACTGTAATGTATTAATATTTATTATTATAATTTATTAAAATATTCCACCATTCTTTATATATAGAAATAATAAAGATATATTGTCTAAATAAAGATTATAAAGAATTAGAGATATAATTAGAATTTCTAATATGAAATGGATCATATACTTAAATATATATTGAGATAAATTAAAGTCTATGTAGAGAAGATGTGCTTCTTATGAATCTGGATTTCAATAATATATTAATTAATAGTTTTTATAATATAAGGATAATATAAGGATAATATAAAAGTAAAACTGCATTTTAAATATTTATCATATATTAAAAGTTCATACTTCTTATACCAATCATGATAATCTTACGTAATAATATTAATGTTTACACCAGTCTTGTTTCTTGAATATAATAATACGATTTATTATAAATTATAATTTATTTAAATTAAAATTGTATAATAAAAAATAAAAATCAATGTACACATGTATATAAATACGAATACTTAAACTTACTCTCAGATAATGCCACTAGTGACAAAGTTCGACTAGATATGGAAGAAATACTTAAGCTACAAATTCTTTTATATGCCGGCTAATGTATGCAATATTTATTAGTGACGTGTATTCTTCAAATCGGAAATTTATCATGTTGTTTTTTAGTACTTAATTACATATTGTCAATATTACTTAGAGATATATTATTGGCCTACGTAAGCAAATGGAGCTGATTTAAATATAAATTACAGAAACAATTTTATAAGGAAATGAACCTAACTTTTACGTAATAATCAAGTTTTACGTGTAGAAAATTAAGGGATTCTCAATGCAGAATAGAAATAATTATTGTAAATTGTCTCTTTGTTACCTTATGTTGTATCTGCACTATTTTATCATGCATTTTCAGAAAAAAATTATACATATGTAAATGATAATTATTAACATTATAATAGTAAAAAATGTTCTTGTTTTAAAATAAATAGTCGTAGTTTATTGAAATAAATAAATAACCTTAAAAAGAGAGCGATCCGATTGATTCTTGAATTATTGTACTATATACGTGTACTAATTAAATGATCTCAATCAATCTGTTCGGTTATCATTCAAATTATTAATACAAAAAAAATTAGCTATTAGAATAATAAAAAGTTCCTTCAAATTCATAATAATATCTTGATGAATATAATTAATGAAAAATTCTGAGAAACATTTAATTTTTCAGTTTTTCATTTTCAATAATAACTAATTAATATTTGTAATCAATTAATCATAGTTAGAATATGCAGTAGTAGGGTGATATTTTAATCAGTTTGTAATACAATATCAGGTTCGTAGATAATTTTTTCCAGATGAAGTAAAAGTTTCTATTTTTTGCAAATGATTATTTATATTCCTTTTTCATAAAAATAAGATTATGTATATTATTTTAATGTGCTTTTTAAGGATGTACCTTTTATAATTTTATAGAATTTATATATACTTTTAACTGTTTCTTTATACCTCCTTAATTACACTTGAATATGGAATTACAACTATGCATTACTTATTATTTTCATTATGAAAAAGCCGTCAACAGCATGATAAAATTAAATTTCAAATACCTGTCCTAAACTTATACAGTAAATAATTAATTATAAAAAAATAATTCACTGTAGTATTATGGATTAAAAAAGCAAAGTATAAAGTAAATTATCAATGAACATGTATATATTATAAATATGTATTATAAAGTAAGAATTTATCAACGCAGTCAATGATTCCGTATAATAAAAATGTGAAATTTAGTCAAATACAACAGTATTCACAAGTAATAACGTAAGCATTCCAGAATATAGAATTGTCCCAGTAACTCCATTTCTGTAATTTGAGTAACGACTATATTACCTGTGGAAGATAGTGCAGTCAGTTAACTTCAACTGCACAGAACTTTTGCACTTGTTACTACTTTTTTTTGGACGACAGTCACAGCTGCCGTTATTTTTTTCATGAAAAGCGATATATTGCAGATTTGTCTTCATGCAATGCCATTTTTTGATCAAATTTTCCTTGTTCATGTTTTAAAATATATAATTTTACAAGCTCATCTTTATATAACTAGTATTGTCTGAAGATAATTACTTATATCTATATATATTTGATTTCTATAACGTATCTCTATTAGCTAAAGTAATATGCTTTATTATTTCATGAAATATTAGGTATTAAAATGTTAATTGGACAAGATGGTTAAAAAATATTTTATTTAATTTTTTTTATGAAAACTTTTATGATTTAGACTTGATTCAAGATTGTTTTTATAGTTATATTAAAACATCACAAATAAGTTTTAACTTTCAATGCATAATATTAAACTAATAATCGGTTATTAAATTAGCATTGATATGCTTTAATGTTCTTCAGAATTTTTCTTATATATTTTCAATTAATTCTAAAAATTTGCAATTAATGATTATACAAAATGACTATTAATATTCATGGAATTGAAGTCTGTGAAAGTATTAAACTAAATAATTAAATGTTTCACCGTATGTACGATGAAATTTATGAAAATATAAAAAATATCAGAGCAATCCGTTACTATTCTATACTTATTTACTTAAATAATGTGTACTATATTAGTAAAAATATTAAAGTTAAGAATAAATTGAATTTTGATAATTAAATAAATTACGTTTATAATTACCATTACCTAACAAAATATATTTATTTCTTAATTAATAGATACATTTCTGCAGATTAAATAAGTTATAAACTATATTTTACAAAAGAAAATGTACGGGAACAAATTAAATATATCTTACCAATTAAAATTAATAAACTCGTAAATAAAAGAAGAAAGTATAAATTAAATTCATTTTGAATAAATACATTTATATGTCGCATTAATTGGAAATGAAATTGATAATATAATGATACATCCTATTAAATATCATATATAAGTAATTATTAGTATTAATAGAATACAATAGCTAGAAACGCACATGCGCTCGCACTCATATATATAGTATAAATTTAGATAATGTAATATTAATTAATTGTATTTTTGAAAAAAAGTTATTTCAGTTTATATCTATTTGTGTATTTAGTAAATTGAAATGAAATACTGTATTTTTAAATTAAGGACAAAATATATAATAGACTTTCATAAAGTCTTCTCTAAGAAACTTTGATTTTACAATTCTAGCAACATAGAATACATAATTGAAATTATGCGAAACAGTTTAATCTCTATAAAAGATATTTCATTGGTTCGAGTAGAAAAAAAAGTTTCACGTGATTCAATTAACGATAAAAATTTCATTACACATGTTTCACGCTATTTAATAAATCTAATTATTAAACTTGGAGGCATTATTAGGTTTATGTAAGAAAAGAGTATTTTATTTATCTGTGATTATGATAAGTAGTATATGCAATTCATATGCTTTCGAAATAAAAAATATAAAAAGTATTGGCCTTTACATGTATAAAACTTTGCTTCTACGTGTATAAAAAATTATTTAGGCTTTAGATCCAAAATTATTTCTTACATTAATTTCTATTACGTTTGCAAATAAAAGTAGTTTACCTTAAATTTGAAAATGTTGTTATAGTATTGTATATAATAGGTTAATAATTATATCTAAAAATTTTATTTCAATAAACGAAATAATTGTAATGTAGAATCTAGATACAGTTAATCGTAATCAGATTTTCATTGTAAAGGATCTGCTTAGTTTGAAAGTTCGATTAAAAATTTGCTTTTGACCGCTAATCAATCGTTTCACGACTATTGATATGTATATTTTATCATTTGATTTAACATTTTTGTTGAACCAAAAATATATCAAATGTAATCCTTAAGAAGTATTCTATTCTGACCTTCAAAAAGTTTTCGTCACGGATTATATAATCGCCTGAATTTGTTTCTCTTCTTTAACTTTTTTAGAAGTAATTAGTTTAGTGGATCGAAGTAACGTCCGTCCTCTGGTGAGAAACAAGACTCTTGGATCGTTGGCTCCAAAAGGTTTCCATACTTATGCACGTGCGTCATTCGTGTCAAGCTTGAAAGGAGTTAGCCATTAAGTCACGTAGCATTGGCATACACAGATCATCATTTATCAAGTAATCAATTTAACTGGGTGTAAATAATAAATTGGCTAACGATGCAGGAGCTACTTTAACTATAAGGCTCTTGATCAAATTGTCGATCTCGTATGCTGACTAGCTTTCACCATCCATGATTGGAAAATCTGATTTTTAGAGAAACGACATCTTGTTTTTAAGGTGGATCCATAAGAATTTTCATTTCTATCGATCGCACAGTTTTGCATAATGCGTATTTATTCATTCTAGCATATGTATGGTGGTTTCTAAAATGAGCGAGATATTTACATTGATGTAATCTCAGTGTTTTACTTCCTTAAAATATTCATGATTCATTTAGGTTATTTTCTCTTGTTCTAATTTTTACATAAATTATAACATACTTAAAGAGAACAAATATAAACATGTCCTTTAATTTCATTTCAATGAATTATGTATTCCTAAATTAAAAAAATACAGTACAAGATTTCGATACGCAGATAAATTTTTTTAGTCAAAAAAGAAAATTAATTTCTTTCAGTTACCAAATTTATTATTGATTCTGTAAATATATTAGACGCTCACGATTGTACAAAATTGAATATCTAAACTCATTTATAGATTAAATACTATTTAAAATTTATTTTCGAAAAAATAATATCTTGAGTAGAGTTGTTTAAATATTAATTGAAATACTAATCAGCCAAATATCTAATTCTAACAATTAAACCGTAAATTTATGTTTTCATGAAAAGGTATCAAAACTCACAACTTTTCTAGATCTGACCTTGTGACACTGAATTTTGTACCAATGTATACAACATGTGATACGTTGAATAACTGACAATTAGCTTTTTATTCAAGAAAAATACGATTAATTTTTCAATTACATCTTCATTAAAATGCTAAATGTGAATTCTCAAAAGAACGTTTCTATGAACGATCGATCGCTGCTCATAAACATTATTTTAATTAATCAGGTATGCCAATTGACGGACGTCTCAGCATACAAAACATCATCATATCTAAAAAGAGAAACATATCACGTCATATATCAGGCAACTAATGATGTATAAAAGTGCATAAAATCAACATATTAATTCAAATAATAAATTCTCAACGGAAGTTTCAGGGGTGCGGGGGTCACGGCATTTACGTCGATGGGGCATTTTCACTATGCTAATATTATGTACCGAAGAGTGTACGTAAGACCGAGACAGCGCTAACTTTGCCGAGGTTATTCAGATTTCTATTGAGATACCCTAATACGGGGAAGCTGATCGTTCGAGTTTTAAGTCTGATTTTCTCTTGCTTTTCGTGAAAATACGCATAGTCGAGAACGAAGACAAAATCAAGAGAAATATAGGAAGGGTTAAGTGCGTCAAAAACGCGCTGAGCTGTGTAGATGAAAAACGAAGCATATCGATGAGGAGTATAAGAATAAGCATAATGTAAGAGAGGAAAATGTAAAGAATATCGTTCTTAATTAAAGATCGAATTCCATTTTTTGATTATTAACTACTTCAGTTACAGATATGAAAACATGAACGTTGAAAAATATATTATTTCCGCTCAAATTTTAGAATTAAGTAAATTCCTTGTTACAAATACTGTTTGTTGATATTCTATTTTATGCAGTAGTTTATTAAAAAGCAATCAAAATTAAAAAGCATAAATTAAAAAAACCATCACGTTTGAATAATTATTAGGTGTTCTATATTATGTGTAATAAAAATGTTTCTTTTAGACTTATCATGTAATTGTAGTGAGTATATGTGATCATTTAATATTAAAAGAAAAATATTCAGCTTCGACTTTGTTCACGATCATGAACAAAGATTTATTAATACGAACAAAGAATTACGAACGTGATTCAGATTATTCAAGGAATTTGAAATATATACAATTAAGTAACTAAATAATACGAAACGGATCAAATTTTTATCAGAATCTTATTCAATTTAAAAACTTACGAAGTTATATAAAAATAGAATTTTTAAGTAAAATTTTTACTTTATGCATAAATATATAAATGTGATATTTTATATTTATAATGGTTTATAGCTCTTTTGATAGACTTAAATCATTTATTAATAATACTAATATTTTCTACTGTTCTTTGTTTTTATTTATTTCAAGTGATGTTAACTGTTTGGATTATTAGTAACGATCTATTTGAATATTTTTTATTTATATTGGAGTAATTTTCCAAAATTTAATATTGGAATAGTATATACTCTGTGTATAAAATACTAGAAATCGAAGGTAAAGGAATTTCTGTTAGTGGTACTTAAACTAAGGTGTATATACGAAATGTATTCCAAATACTTTGTACCAAGTTATTAAATCTAACTTCAAGTCAATTCTCTTAACGGAATTAATAAGAATACTTAAACACAGATATAACGATATTCTGTCTGTATAATGCGTACGTATGTAAATATAAAATCTATACATCGATGTATAATTATTTTAACCACACTAAAAGCTATATATATAACCACAATAATATATATATATATATATATATTAACTATAAAGAAATGTTATCTACCATATTTAAGTATCGAAGTTATTTTATTAAACAGAAAATTTATATTCAAGGTCGACGCGTTTACTTTAATCCCTCAAGTAGGAGTTTTATTTCGTGTTATTAAACTATAATTACATTCGAATACTTTTAACAAGTATTTTGATAAAATAATGTAATAATATTTATCTATCACAATACATAAGAAAATATCACTCAAGAAGTAAAAGAATTTTTAAGATCAGAAAGAAATTTTTGAAAACAAAAATTAGAAGCTCGATTTTTTTTCACGTTTTCTAAACCACATTTCCGTAAACTGTTTTCTGATTACTTGTTCTTTTTTTACAGAAATCCTTTAATTACTTGTTTCTTCTTTGTCTATTTATCATGAAAGTATCAAGCAATTATCCTCATTCATTAGTGCAGTAATGTACTTGGGTGATAACTTTCTGAATTCGTCTTTTCCGTTAATGCCCTTCGGCAAAGACATTCTCGCAAAAGGTCGAAACGGGGTTGAATAATCGTTCTCATTCGCATTATCGAACGCAAGCACCATCGCTGGATTACAAGTGAAGTGGCTTTTCCCGAAGTCAAGTGCACACATACGCGGACACATTGGAACGAATACCATTGGCGCCGGGTAGATAAACCGGTTATTGATGCAGCTGATATTTTAGAGTCCTGCGTAAAATGAACGACCACTCACCATTCCTTCGGGAGCCACTTTCATTCCAGTTGAAAACTGCGGGATGGAATGCATGCGGATGCATATATCTGGTCGTTGAAGAATGTGTAACGGGAATCATTGTTTTTCTAAATAAGTAAAAGTCCACCTCTGTTTTTGTTTATGACATAAAGCGATGTTAAGTCATATCATTACTAATTTTATCTATTATCGCGTGTTAGTTTCAAACTCAGTTAACATAAGGTAAATATTGAATTAGAAAATATAGTTTTTATTATTCAAACGATATAAATGTTTTTTCTACATATTAAAACTAAGATATTTGAGAAACGTTAGACTAAACTGAATAGCTCATATAAAATCAAAGACTATTGGAGGTGTTTATTGCACTAATAGAATAGATATATAAAATAATTGAAAATCTTATTCAGAAAATTATGCTTTTTTATTGCAGTTTTATTATCTACTTCGAAATAATAGTCGTATTATTTCTCATTTTTATATGAAATGATGCATAAAATTTTTAAAAGTAAAAAATGACTATTCTCAGTATAATTTTAGAATATTACATCGGTGTAAAGCGAATAGAATATGTGCAAATATTTAAAATAGATTTTGTACATATTTGACAAGAATGGTCATTTATTATTAAATGAAAGTAAACAGCATAAATCTTGTTATTTTATTCGAAAGAAATATTGTTTATTATAAAAGCATTTTTATTAATTTTCGAATGTTACAAAAAGTTAAAAAATATTGTTACCTATTAAAATTTGTAAGTTAAATATTGTATACAATTACAATATTTTATAAATTTTTATTTATCGAAGCAAAAATTTCTATCATGTCTTTATAGTAACGAATTTTTAAAACAGATTAAAAATAAGACTTAATTAACTATGTGTAACAATTTTTATCAAAAAATTTAAAAATAGCAATAATTCCTCTATATTAACTTAGCAAATACTTTGTTTTTTACAAAAATTATACGTTCTAAAATATTGTTCAAAATAATCATTCTAATGTTTGAATTCTTTTATTTTTGAAGTACTTACATTAATTTGAATATAATTTGAAGAGTTAAAAAAACGAAATTTGTGAATTAGGATTTTCGATATATTATTAAATAATTTAAAAAATATTTTATTTCCGATAGATGAAAATTTTCAATACTTTTGCATGCTTTTCCATTAAGACTAAATACTTTTGAAAGTTTGCATGAAAAGGAAACATTTTAATTATAAAGTTTTGTATTACAAGATTTTATGTTGCTGAAAGTTAGAAAATTTAATAAAACAATAGTATTCAGAACATACTTCGAAAATGATGAAATATTATTATATTGCATATGACTATCTCTAGAAGCTCATTACGTATATCTAGAATACGTTTTATATCAAGGACACTCAATTAGTTTCTTATTTGTAATTATGTAGGTAATCACCAAATATATTTTTATTATTTTAAGTATGAGAAAAGTTTGCGAACTTTACATCTTGAAGATATCAATTAAACCTTTACAAATGTGAAGATTGTATGATTCGTATTGTGTAAAGAGTAGGTAGTATTACCTCAGAAGAAAAAAGAAATTCCGCTCTTTTCGAAGTATGCGCATAAATCTCCTCTCGAAGATTCTATTACACTGTCCAAGTTTCGCTTTAAAACTCCGTATCTCCATTCAGGATGTAACGTGTATAAAGTGAAGAGTCATCTTTTATAGATTTTGAGTGCACGCCGCGCATTTCTATTTTGCAGTATGTGATTCTACAATAGTTGAAGGTATAACGTGGAAAAATGCTAGAAAAGAACTTTCGACACGCAGCGACATCAGGATGCGAGGAAACGTAGATGCGCGGGCTTTTTATGTCGTATATGGTAGCAAAGCAAGTGATAATCCGTTTGGTATCAAAATACTTTACTGAGGTTTTGTTTATTGCATTGCAGATACATTGGAAATATTTCTTTCTTCATCTGGATATCGATATCTATTTAACATTGTTTGTGAATTTCATAAACAATCTAGTAACATATAATATTTATTTTTACAGTGATTTAAAAATAATTATTGTGCAAATATTTTTTGTAATCTTTCAAAGAATGACAATTTATTTGTTGATGGTAAGGGAATTTATCCGCTCGAAGAATGGAGTTCTTAAATTTGAAACGAAATTTCATTATCAAATCAATTGTTGATTACTTAAAGCAATTTCAAAATTCTATAATAAAATCTTACACGAGAATGCTTCAATATAAGATAAATTTAAACTGTTCAATTATTTTTAAACTAGGCTGATTTTTGATCGGACATAATATTGAATAATCTATGAAAATAATGGTATTCCTATTGCCTACAATCGTTGATAGTGGGTCGACCTAGAAATCCTAAAAAAGATGTATTATATCAATTTCATAGCTTTAGTTGGGCGGTCATCTAATTCAGGTAGAAAAGTCTGATAAAAATATATACTGTGTATGTATATAATATATATCGAAATATACTGTGTCATATCGAGGAGAATAGAATAATCTTAGGTAAAGCGGGACAGGGAGAGAAAGTGTTTTCTGTTTACTTAATGGCAGTGGTCTTTCTGATAGGAGATACTGCGATCAAGATCTTGGTGCTGACGTTCAGCAGCATCAAACTATTCTTTGTTGATTTCGTCCACGATTATAGGGTTGACGCTCCGAGTAACTCCACAGTGGCGTTTATGGTTTCTTGGGTGACTTCCCTCTTAAAGCCACCGTGAGACTTTTCATCAGGATTTCATTCACTGCTTTTCGTACCTACGTGCGAATAGGAGTACACCAATCAGGTTTTATGATTCTGAACTCTCTCTTTCCCTCTCTATCTCTCTCATTCTCTTCATCTCTCAGTATCCTCTCTCATAAGAAGAAAACTTTTTGGATAACGGATTCACCGGACAAATCGCAAATATAGGCGGTCAAAGAAAAAATAAACATGGATCCGTATGAAATATGCCAGAGACACACAAGCATAATAATCTATGGAAAATAATTTAATTTAATTTAAAGCAAACAATACGTCTATCAATAAATTTATTTTTAACAATCACATCTAATGATGGAATAGCTAATATTTTTGATTTTAGAAACGTTTTCAAAAAAATATATACATATATTAAATTTAAAGTTTTTATTTTACGAATCGACTATGTACGTACATGTATATACTTGCGCATGTGTGTGTGTGTTCATATTCTGAAGCATATGTGTGGCTATATGTATATATTTCAGTATATAATTATAAATTTATGCATGGTTTATATCTACAGTTACGTGTGTATATCATAAAAGGATATAAGATCTCTGAATACAAATTCTTTTCTATCTAAATTCACATCTTTTAAAACTGAATTATAATAAATCAAGATACGAATCTTGATACTGATAAAAAATGATTGGCTACAGAAATAACTATATTTCTAGGAATTAAGTAAATTTTAAGATTTGAATGTAACATAATTTTTGTATATTTAAAACAATGCTGACCTGAGCTGTAAATTTAGCATTAAGTATTGATTGTTAATCACACATCGATTATTTGTCTTACATAATTTTGTATTTAATATTTTGTTTATCCATTTAAAAATTGTAGAGTCCATTTTTGCAGTTAGAAACAATATTAATACCAATTAATTTAAATTTCTACAGTTGATTCAATCATTTTCATAAAAATTATTGGGTGAAAAATGAAGCTGCTAATACCCATTTAAAAAGATGTTCAGCTTTATTGATTTTTCACTTTTAGCATTATTATAGTGTATAACTATAGATCATATTTGTAGAAGATTTTCTTTTCAGAACACATTTAATAACTTTTATTGGCCTTATTAATGAAAATATATCAGTATTAAAATGAATTAAAAATATTTCCAACGATTTGTTTTAAATTAATTAAATTTTGCTACACAGAAATTCTCTAATGTTATCGTTGACTAGACATAATAGTTTACTTGGTTTATTTTCTGAATGCTTTATAATTCATATCAAAAACGCTTTCTTGGCCCACGGTTTTTGCTTTGAATATGCAAACTTCTTTTGAGGTTCAGTAACAAAAGTTTCCTTTTCATGAAAATAATTATTATCTTGTTAGTGACTAAAGAATTGTCAACTTTTTCATGCTATTAAAAATATTTGAAACGCTATACATAGAAGTCACAGGAATCCATAATTTTTCCAATATTTTATGATCTAATGTCTGGTAAAATTTCTCGCAAACTCATTTAATTCCTATCCAAACTTTCAATTTTCCTTGCAATCTTAAAAGTGCTTTTGATAATATTCAACTATTTGCTTTTCTTCTATCTTAATTATAAGTTCCTATAATAAAGACTTAATTTATTTCTGTCCGATTTCTCCTTAGTATCATTAATGAAATTTTTGTGATTGTCTTTAAATTATCATTCTCATTACTTTAGAAATCATCTTCGAATGTAATAATCTGATAATATAATGATGAGGTATACATATCTGCAGCTATTGTAATTGATATACATGTTTTTCGTTGAGGAACGAGAATTCATAATCCATTTAAGTTGTATGTCTTAATCCTCTACAAATATTTATCAGTTATGCAAAAGTAATATATTGGTGTCGGAAATGTCATGGAAATATGCATTATAGATATCATTTCACATATATAAGTGTTCAGTATCACTAAATTTGCTATGTTCCTTATCCTAAGTATTGAATGATTCTAGACTAGGTATCTATACTCTATCTACAAAACCTTAATATAGGATCAAGTTTACAATGCATAATAGCTTTGTTCTCAAAAAGTACGGAAAAGAAATATTGGAACATTTAATTCCCGAGCGATATAATCTGTTTTCAATATGATTTTTTATACCATTCATATTAATAATGATATTGATTATATAAGCTTAGATAATATCGTATATCATTATGAAATTCACTTAAAGTTGCTGCCGAAGCAAGTATTATACATATGAACATAATAATGAAAATCATGATTCATTATTTTAGATACATAAATTTTCATAAATTCATAGAATTCATACTTAGTTTCAAACTTAAGTCCGGTAATATTCAGACTGAATATAAAAAGTATAGATTTCACTATAATATCATGTAAATAAATTATCAACATAACATGATCTTAAGTAATATCAATAGAAATAATTCAAGATGTAAATATCGCAAAAGGTTAATTGTTCTCTAAAAGTATCTAATTATGCACATAACTATGTTTATAATAGTTTTAATAATAGTTTTAGTAAACTATTACTTTAAATATAAATATAAATTATTCATATATTTGAAATTTTATTTTATAAATTTATTTTTATATTATTTACAAATAATTTATATTTTTGTTCAATAAAGTAGTGCTGATCATTTTGTATATATCTGGCGAATATTAGATTTATCTAAGTTACAATCTTTAAAATTGCTAATTTAAAATAAAGTAATAATTTCCGCATTGTAATTTTCATATTATAAATCAATTCTACGTCTTAGTTTAGTAGGTTTTATTAACTTAAAATGAATTTTCACAAAGTTCTATTTTAATTCACATAACTCTAATAAGATAATACAAATATATTCGAGTAAGGTAAAACTATTGAACAAAGTAGAAAGAAATAAAATAGAAACAAAGAAACTTTTTATCCTAAACCTCGTTTATACTAGTATCAGATATTCGTTAACGTCTATTCTCTCAAACATAAATTTTACCTTGAAAAAGATTAAAACATACTTTTGAAAACCTGTTCTACCTAGAAGCTGTTGGTGTATTCCATATGCGATATCGAATTGGATCGGCATAAAGGTTAGCTTCACTTGTCTATAATAGCAACTACTCGACTCGTCGGTAATTATATAAACGCCTTAGCCTGAAATGAACTGCATGCACAGTTCAGAATTTTCATTGTCGTTGCAGCAGGTGCATGAGGTGGCAGCACTCACTCGCAACCCTCGTTTAGCGAAATTTATTACCGCTGCAACCCTTATCTCGCATTAATAAGAAAACGCATAAATTAAGTATAAAGAAACTTCTTTGTATGATTGACAAACATAGTATTAATTCATATTTCATGGTTATGAGTTATTTCTGAAAAAAGTGAAAGTGACCGGTATTCATAACAACAGTAGTTTGAACGAAATATGAACAAGATTGTTCTACATATCTTAATGCAACTAAATAAAATGCCTCTTAATTCTAAAATAGATAAAAATGAATACTTATTTGATAAGCGGCTGACGATTTGAAAATTGATAAGCAAACCTTTACAGATATAGATCGAAAAAGAATCATAGAATGAAGTAAAAACCGGATTGAGCTTATAATATTCTGTAAAATTGAAAAATAAAGAAACCGTATTGAAAAATAAAGAAAGATTGAAAAATAATCAATAAATATTTCTTCATATTCTCATGCAACGATATATTTATTTAAGTTATCTTAAAATAAGTTACAGGTATGAAAATAGGTATTACGGGATAATGCTAAGATAATCAGTAGAAATCCGGAAATACTAATTTAAAAATAAATTTAAATTCATGTACGACTGTTAAAATCAGATGATTAATTATCCAATATATTTTCGAGGTAATACAATTTATAATGAGATGATGATTATCAATTATAAATAATCATAATTCATTCATAACTCCAACCTTAACTTTGGATATTACATATTTTGATGTAAACTTCGTAATGAAGCGAACAGCTTTATAGTAATAAAATTTATTTTAATGTATGATATATTTAATATTGAATAAAACTTAATTTTTATTGCATCAAATTTTATTAAAGTACACAATAAATTTATCATATAATCTTTAAAATAATCATTTTCATCAAATTCAAAAATTGTAATTTTTATAGAAAAAGTTATTGATGTTTTCTGTTACACTTAAATACTATAAAATTACTTGTATTTTTAAGTTTATAATTTAAAATAATAAAATAATAATAAATTCTTCATTAATTTCAGTAACAAATTCTATAAGTCTAAGGGTATATATGTACAAAAATGTTTGATTTGAAAGTAAATGTAGATAAGATTAGTTTGAATTCCATATAAAACTAATGAATAAAAAATGCATCGGAAAAATAGGATTATATAGATGGAAAACTCTCTGTTTAATATTTATGCAATTAAATTTTTCTAACGAATATAATAAAGTGAAAATCACTTTTTGTTTTATCACAACAGCAATACCAAAGGGATAACTGGTTTGCGTTGTCCTGGTAAATGGAGTGCCTCGTCAGTTTGGCCCGAGCATACACTTGAAGTATGATTTCGCTTTTATCGTCATCATGCGAATACAACTTAATGCAAGTAAAATAAATGTTTCAAAGTGAGTACCCTAATTCATGTTGAGAGATGCATTATTTGTTTAACTATAAACTGATTACAATAAAAGAATGTATGGGGTAGATTGTTCGATCTGCGAAAAAGGGCGCGTGCAATTGTGGTGTGAAGTGCCGCTCAGCAAACCTTCAATTTGTGTAGTATCGTCTTACGATAGAATTTTAAGGTCGAAATAAAAATAACTACGTACTTTCAAGAGGCTGAGGATAAACGTCGTGGGAGACGTACATTTTATAAAGTGAAATGTAACACCCAGGCAAGAACATTAGCGCGTTGACTCGTCCTTAATCTTCTCGTTCTCTCACTAGGTTTATCCCCATGAAAGATGGTAGAACATCGGATTTTACAACGATAATAAAGCACCTTATAGAATGTTTGTATAGTTTTAGATATTATTGCCTTTTTATCACATATAATACTTTTTAATTTTATTTGGGAAATCAATAAACTTACCAAATCAATAAGTATGTTAGCTTCAGTTTTTGTATTTTCATCTTATCATTTCATGGATTAATTACTAAGTAATTAATTATAGTAAAAAATATAAAAATTTAATCAACATATTATTTTTGCTTTATAAAAATAAAGTTTTTAATATTTATAGTTAGTATGTGTATCAATACATAATAAAAAATAATACAAATATTCTTTAAAGTGTTATGATTAAGAACCTACGATGGAAATATAAATATCAATACAGAGGTATTATAAAAATAATACTAGATTTATTAATTAAAAAATATAATTAAAGTTATTAAAAAATCTTTCTTTATTCTTGATGAATTAAGAAAATATGCTAATATTCATCTAATAAATCTACCAACGTGAAACTTAAGCAATTTAAGTAATTCATTCATTACTAATGATTTAATAACTGTTATTGCGATATTTAAACTAATAAGAAAATAAACATTGATACGTTCATAACCATTAAATAGCATGAGATAAAAATATGTTTAGCCTAACAAGCAATTGGCTTGACATACGAGAAGTGATATGATGTTATACAACCTTGAATTAAAAAATACAAGAACTTTTCAAGACACATGTACTTACATTAATTTGAATACATCAGGATGAAGTGAATGATTGACAAAGTAAAGGAAATTATAAGCCGAAAAAGTGACTATAATTGTGTTAATAAAATGAATATCGGTACGGAGCATGCAATAGCCAAACAGTAAAGTAAAATCACAGGGTGACTACGAGTTGAAAGACGTTGAGTGAGCGAAGCCCAAAGTGGTTGTATTAGCTGGGGTGACCTTGAAGTTGCGTTGACTTCAAATTGCATTTATGAGATCTTAGTATTGAATACATGCAGGGGCGAATCAATGGCTGAAATATACGAAATTTATTCGTAATTGATAAATCCAGCTATTTATTTCAAGATAATGACCTACAGTACGTTTATGAAAATCTCAAAAGTTGTAAATCGTTGGATGGCTTCGACGTGATATAAAAAAAGTACGTGAATAATTAATTTATAGATATAAAAATTATAAATATAAAAAGTTTTCTTTTATCAAAATATCCTTTTATTATTAACTGAAAAATTATAAAATATTTTTGAGATATTAAGATTTTATATCACAATAAATAAATGGTTATGGTAATAAATATATCTTTAATTCATATGAAAGATCTGATTCTATTTTTCAAAGACAAGTTTTTCATATTTTAATTTAAGTTTACGTTCATAAACTTCATAAAACAATATTAAAATTTTTATCCGATTACCTAATGTAATTTATAAAGTTTATAAAAAAACAATTACTTGGCTGGTAATTTCATTTTAAGATGTAAACGAATCTCTTTTTTGCAAGTTACACACTTGAACAAGTACATAACAGTTATAAAATTTATAGGAAGATTTCTGAAAAACTTTACCACATGGTAAAAATAACTTTGTAGTCACAGTAGAAAAATGTTTTGGGTGAAAAAGAATATTTTTTTCATAAAAATATGGACGTTATTTCTTGACTCTACTGTATAAATGAATCATTATAGAAATATATTATTAACTGAGAATCATATTATTATTTTAAGATTTTTTGGAGCAATGTTGCTATTGCAACTATGTCCTCGAATTGATAGTTATTCATAAAAAAGTTCATACTCTCGCATAATATCAAACATTTCAAAATTAGTTTGAAATCATAATTTCAAACAATAGTCGATTACATGTTGCTGAAATTGAATTACTATAATTTTAATAAATAATATAAATTTTAAATCTTTACCAGAGATACTAAAAATGATGAAATATATTCGTAAGATAAAACATTATATTAAGCTTAAATCGATTTATTTTATATATTTATATTCATATTTTATATTTAAAATACGATATTAATATATTGAAGAATAACATTATTCTATTTATATATTATCTAAAAGTTTTATAAAATACATGATTTCTATATTTATAAATTCATATTCTAATAAGAATTGTACTGTAATCTTTTTTATTAATAAGCATTTACTAAAAAAACATGTATTAATATCACGAATAATTCTTCTAGAAATATTTTTTATATTTTCTCTTTAGTAAGTTGCTAAAAATATACCACATTTAAAAAATATAATTCTATATTTTTTATGAAATCTCATTAAAAATACCGATTTGGTTTGATCAATTATTGAAAGTTAATTTGTCAATAGCAAATCATAATAAAGTTTCTAATGTACTACGCATTATATTTTAATATACTAAAATATACCTACAGAAGTATCCGGAGTTGTTTAAAAATTATCACTCAAAATCTTCTAAGTGTTATATTTAATCTAACTAGTAAATTGAATTGTAAAATATCGCTAAATAAATTTCTAAGCAAATGTAAAATTAGAAAATATAGAATATCTAAATTACTAACTTAACCTGAAAGAAAATTAAAGTAAATGAAGAAATCATATTAGAGTTAATGCTTCGTGAATAAAATATGATACATAATGTATATCATTTTATTTAACTTTAATAGAACATGAAATGTACTATATGCTAATACTTAAGTAAATACATAAAAGAATTTAATGTATTTATTTACTCAGGGTCATATTAAAGTATAAATTATATGAAAGAAATTTATGTTAAGGATTTTCTGGATTACAGCTCAATTAAGGTTACTAATAGATCAAGAATATTTGAAAATTTTAACTTGTTAAAACATGTACTCAATTTATAGGTCAAAACATTCCTGCTTACAGAACGCTCCCCGCATTATAAGTCTATCAGAACATATTTGTGCCAATAAAAGCTTTGGGCATAAAAACGAAAAGAGTTCGCAACCGTGAGTTGCGTGCGTGCTTTTCTATAATTTCCCAGGATCTGTCTTGGGGTAAAAAGGTAAAACACTCGATAAAAGAGGAAATATTTTGGTTGATTCTCCTAAAGGGATTGAAAAAATATTATTAATTGTGGAATAAATGAAAGGAACATTAGTCGTTTTGGCCCCTCCGCCATACGTACGTATTTCGGTATAAGCATAAAATATGTGAAAGCCGGGTATGACATTGTGGAAACATTAATCTCTAACTTTAAGTCATTAATAAAAGTATTTCTTTACGCTTTACTTCAGTTAATGAAAGTATTGTTCATATTGTTCACATATTATTAAGATATTTGTTCCTTTATCTTTATATAAAAAATGAGCTTCATAAAAATGTAGCACAGATTTATTAATATTTATTCAATGCTTAGGAAAGATCGAGATACAAGAAATCGTTGATAAATTATCAATATTTTATTTCAGTTCTACACTTACTACATCCTAAATATTTTTTTAGATTCGGCCATAATCATTTACCATTTAATCAAATATGTTACAACTTCATTCACAGGTATTATGGATAAGCGATTATCTGATCTGTTTTGTGTACGCGCTAGTAGATATAATGTATAGTTGGAAATTAGTTAGTTGAGATCATTTTTCTTCAACAACAAAATGTAATTACATGTAGCATTTAATTCAAACAAAATCTTAGTTTTAGAGAAGCATTAAGATGTAAAATTAAAAATTTTGATAAAATGTTATTATTCCACAAAGGATAAGTTTTATTTTTAAATATTGTGAGTTAAATAAATTTTTTTGCTACCGTACAAGTTATTCATAACAATATTTAGAATTATTAAACTTTTATAAAACTGATATCTCTTCCATATCTTTCAATTTATTACATAATATATTGAATAAAATTCGTAGTAAATGAATTGTTTTAACATTTTCTATTTAATTTGAAAAAATATCGGAGACAGAATCGAATCTTGGAAAAAGAATTTAAATAAACAGTCTCTTGCACATGAACTTGGTAGATGAGCAATGTGTGTTACGTGTAACATACAATTGTTGTATGTTTGTTCTATAATATGTTCTATAACAGATAAAAAAAGCAGATGTTTTTTCTTTTAAAAATAGAAAAAAACAGTACATTAACAAATCGTACTATTTTCATCATGAAAAAATATTTATTACTTCTGTTTTTTTCGATCTTTTTCAATTTTAACAAATTTTTCAACAAATTTTTAGTTAAAAATATGTAATTTATGTAATAAATAAAAAATAATAATATCGCATAATTGCTAGTTAATAATAAAGTAGAATATACGTATCAAAAGTGTATTAAACATGATATACTTTACGCTACCAGTCTGTTGAATATTACGACAATATTTAAAGAGCAAGTAACAGAATGAAGACATCAAGCATGATTGAAACAGCGAGAGTATAACATTATACTTTTAGGCATCGGACAAATACGAGAAAGGAGATATTGCATTGTAATGAGGTCGGAATACGTTAAATTGGTAATGAACAATACCTCTGTTCATTAAACGAACTGTTGTTCATGTGAAGACCTTGTGGAAGAGCTGTAGACGGCCAAATCCGAAGCAGTATCCATGATAGCATAATAAAAGCTACTGAGCTTGATTGGCAATATAATGCCTGCTTGAAACAATTAAGTGTTGCACATTTCTCATATTACTGCTGCTTCTGAAGCAATGCAAAACAAGTTACAACTGTTTGCAGAGTTGAGGAGAATTGAGTTGCAAAGGATGTATGCTAAACAATAAGAGAAGCTTGACGTGAACGTGAGGAGGAGGGGATGGTGAACGATAGGACGAAAAGAGAATACAGTATGAAAATTGATATTTTACTTTTTGTTGAGCTTAACTTTCATTTAATTACATCTACTTTCCGATACTTATTTCATTATAGATTACTACTTATTTTAATAAAGCTCTCATCTTCTATTACTGGCATTGGTATTTTTAACAATACTATAATGGCATGACTGTTATGTTATTATTTTTAGATAAGGCCTGAAACTTAATTATTAAGCTAAACTTAATCTGAAGTTTGATCAGCTTGAAAGCTATAAGTTCAGATTCGCACAATTTTACATACACATTCTAATAATTGGAACGCAAAGAAATTATTACTTCTTAAATGTACATTGTAGTCCACACATTAATTTCAATAATTAGTCTTTGAAGACTCCAAAATTACATTAACCATGACAAGTTACCTGAAATTAAATAAGTAAATATTAACGGAGTACGGTAATATAAAAATACATTCAACACCGAGAAACTATAAGGAAATACTAATCTTTCAGTGCTTGTACTATTTTTTCTATAATAAGTATTTAGTTATTCCTACTCAAATGATATGATACTGAATATAATAAAATACGATAAGCACCGTATTATTTGCATGTAATATAAATTATTTGTTATTCTATAAATCTTTCATACAATAAATTTTTGTGTTGGAGAAAATACTGATAATATAAATATATATAGTTTCCTACATTAATTTTGCTCTTAAGAATTTAATTCTTCTTATTATATCAATATTTTTAATGCAATTAGGTTGTATGCAAAGAAAATTATGTAATTGAAAAAATTTCATCAAAATTTAAGCTTTTTGGCAACATAACGGAAATTATCAATCAAAACTTGTACCTAATTTGGTATTTTACATTAAACTTTCTGGCTATGTTTGTGTTCAGAGACGTTATAATATCAGTAACTATCTTATTTTTCAAATAACTACTTAATCGTTATTTGAATAGGTTGATTTAATTAATAATCTTGTTAGTTCGTCAGTATAAAATGGTTGATTACATCAAGTGGCTTGAATCACTAAATTATCAAAGAGACTTTCTTTGATGCCTAGCGTTAATACAGAGATCATTGATTAATTTTCATCTATTGCTATGGAAGTGGTCTAATTAAAATAATTATTCTACAATAAATTTCTATAAAGTTACAACTGAAAAAGAGAAAACCATTTAGAATATCCATGAACACTTGTTGTTGATGTTGTGACGTTGATTCATAACAAAACTAAATCAAGTATAAACCCATTAGATCAAAATCTTTCTGCTAAAGGAAAAAATGATCAACCTTTAATAATTTTCAATCTACGTATATATATTATAAAAATATCAAATATACTTAAATTTCTTAATCTAATTGGAACTAAACTTATTAACCAACATTTAATTTATAATATTAATATTATCACTTTTCAGTAATGTATTTAGTGTAGTAATATATATAGTGATTAAGTTTTAATTAATAAATATGTTTTCACAGAGATATTAAAATTCATATTATGTATGTTATGTTTAAATATATGTTCAAAAATACAAGTGAAATTATGATGTATTGCTAACATAAAGTAAATAGATTGGTAAGACGTATCTAAAACACTTCCTTTCTTGCATTTCTTTTATACTTCAGTTTTATATGTTTTATATGCTTATAAAACTGAATTTGCATTTTATTATAGTTTTCTTGTTTTGCAGGAAATTAAATTTTTTAATTCAAATTTGCAATTCTTTTACAAGAAACAAATTATAATTTAGTGTGTCCGCATTAAAAACTTTTTGCACTTCTTTTATTTATTTTCAAAAAAAAATTTATAATTACTAACTGTCAATTATACATTTTATTAAGAATTTTCATTATTTATTTATATAATTCAAACTGCTTAAAAGAGGCTAAGTTTAATAGATTTAGAGCAGTCACATAAGAACAGTATAATTGCTAATAACAATTGGTAGACTTCGTAATATCCCATCAGTGCACGTAACCTGATTCCTCAGCACTGGGTTGAACATTAAGTAAATAAATTTATATTCATTTTCAAATTGATACTTCGTATAACATATTTTACATTTGTGTTCTTTATAAATAGACGAAATATATTGTTTAATTAATACAAGACACATAGAAGAATAAAAATATAAATATCACGTATATAATGATAGAAAGATCAATATGCATGGTCTGTAAGCATGATAAGCAACATTTGAGTAAATTTTCATTAAATTTAAAACAAATGTCATATTATCAAATATTTTAAATAAAACAATAACAAAAAGAAAATATGTGTTCCTTTGGTTGTAAATTTTTTATTTTCGAGTTCACTTGTGACAAAGAATAGTTTTATTCTGAACAAATATAATATTAAATATTATGTTCATTTTCGTAATAAATTTCAGTAACTCGATATTGTAATAAGTATTATGTTTCTCAGTTAGTTTTAATGCTCGTAAATTAATCGTTAGTTTTAATACATCATGCATACTCAGATAAGAATGTATAAAAAGGCATTTATTTCGATAATCTTTCATATTCTATAATCTTTCCATAACATATTTGATGCTTCAATTATAAATTGTGACAATTAAGAAAATTATAAGAGTAATTCATTTGTATGAGATCTCGATTTTGTAAATGATTGATAAAAAATTTAGAAGTAAATTAAATTAAATTTTAATTTATGAAATCCTAATTAATAAATTAATTCGGATTATGAATTAATTCTAAATTTTATTCGCGCAATATAAGTGTTCATGCTACAAAATTAATTAATAATTATTACTGTGATACAGAGGAATATAAATATTTTCTAATTTCAATCGTAATCAATTTCGTTAAACCTTTTATAAATAATAGAATTATTAACATTATTGATAAATATGTAGAAAGTTAATAATATATAATGCACCTTTCATATATATTATTTTATGCAGATTCTTTATTTAGAAATTAAAAGTTCTTTTAAAAATAATGCCGAAAGAAATTTTTTCATACTTTTACTCAGTTTTTCATTATGTAAGTAATATTTTATTTTGATTCAGAAGAATAAAAAAAATAACAGCTATGAAAAATTAAAAATTTTTCTAATATGATTTATATTAGTATTTTTCTAATATAAGTTTTTCTAATATGATTTGTCAGATATACAGTTTATACATTTTGTTGTCTGATTAAGTTTTGTATATTTGTATAGTTGCATCTGTAATTAAAACTTGATTTTTCAATATAATTACTTAAATAATACGATATAAAGTATATAAACGTTAAAAAATATTTTATATGAATTTCATATCGTTATTATTCATTACAAAATACATACAAAAATGATTCGAGTGAAAAAGTACTGAATAATTTTATGTGTAAAGTTATCGTCATCTGTCATTAGAGTTATTATAATCGATCAAACATTTACGACATTAAAAGTCTAAATTTAAGAGCTAGATTAATGAAATAATTATCGTAAACTCTTATGGAAAAACTCAGAAAATTGTGAAAAGTAGATGCTAAGGCAGAGAATCCACAGATTTAGATTCGGATGAGCTGCACAAGGGTTAAACTCAGCACTAAGTATTAATTCAAAAAAGCAAATGTGGTGAGTTCTCATCGCGAATGCCGAGGTCCAGATCCAGGCCATCCGCTATTCGACTTTGTTCCTGATTTGTGTATACTTGCATGCAAAATCAAGAAGGAAGCGAATAAAAATCTTGAGGATCCGAGTTTCCGCAAGGCTGAAAACTCATGTGTCAGGCAATGCACTTAGGGGAGAACCGGCTTTCCGTCTTATTCCTTTTGAAGCCTCGAGGGATTGCTCCTTTCC
Source organism: Wiebesia pumilae (assembly GCA_018907045.1). NCBI lineage: Eukaryota > Metazoa > Arthropoda > Insecta > Hymenoptera > Agaonidae > Wiebesia > Wiebesia pumilae. The sequence continues at coordinate 440,789 of JACCHZ010000149.1, read as the reverse complement.
TATGAATCTCGGATTTAATTAACCCCCGGTGCGGCGGACGGACATAAATTATCATCACAGTCGTTGTGAAGAGAAGGGACTTTTCGCAGGAGAGTAAATATATATATCTTATGGTCGAAATGTCAGTGAAAGAGCTGAAAATTTAAGGAAGCAACTATTTTTAATCAGAAGGTTTAAAGTGTTTTTTAAGCATATATTTATCATTTTTACAAAACGTTTTTTGTCGTTTTGAAACCAGATATTTATAATAAAGCGTAACAGATAAAAATGCAATTGTAATTCGAAACATTTTATATAAAAGCTTGAAAGTGTTTAATTACATCACATTAAATTTCTAACACAGTTTATAGTAAATATAACTTGTACTAATATTTTATATTCCTATAAAATTTTAATTATTGAAATATTAAATTAACTTTCAAATATTTTATTTGTAGCTAAAATTTATTGTATTGAATATTTCAGAATTTTGCTTTTTAAAAATTTCTAGTGAATAAGAAATTTGTAAAACTCAATTCCTTTGCATGTTTTCATTTTGATAGAAGATCACAGTAATCGGTAATAATACATCATTAAAATCAACGATAATACTAAGGATTTATGTATTAATATTAGTTTTATAGATAGTAATATCCAGTACTAGTACTAGATATAAATTGTATGATTATAAAATGACATAAAACAAAAAAGAAAAAAAGTGAAGACGAAATGTGAAAGGTTGGTGCATTGATTAAGACTGACTAGGAAAGCATAGATTGCCAGTGTGATCATTTTGAAAAATTAAGCATATTTTATACTAAATGCTTAAGTAAAAGAATATTGCTCCATTTTCTCGTATCACTCGTTCTCATTAGATAGAGTCGAAGGCGGAAATATGAAAATTCTATTTACGTTTTCTCGTGCATTGTTTTTTCTTTTTTCTAGGCTTATCTTGCAATTTCATGCTTTTTATCAGGACATGTATCTTTTTCAATTTATAATCTTTAGTTATTTAAATTCTGAATTTTAATGAATACAATAATAAAGAAGTCATAATATTTAAAAATAAAAATGCTTGAATCTGTAAAATAAAACTTATAATAGGAAACAACTTTAGAAAGTATTAATTTTAAAAAGATATTACAGTAATGTTCTTAAAAATACAGTAATATATACAATTACAGTATTAATGCATATATTTAAATACTAATTATGATTAAAAACTTGAATTAAAATTAAAAACAAATTAAATTTTAATAAAAATTAAAAACAAGTAAGATATTGGTATTTTATGTTTGATACATATTTTGTTTTATTTTCATTTTTTACGTTATTTGTTCTTCCGACTAACATGTATACATATACATATGAGTTTAATTTAATCAATACATTGAAATCCAATCACATAGACTGTGGATAATGTATTCAAGTAGTCATTTTTGTAATCAGTATTTTTCCATTTGACAATCTTGTCGATTATATATTCTAATTTTACAGTTATGTCGTAGTCTGAAAAGCTTTTGATTTATGTCCGTATTCAAAATATTTCCGTTTAATGTTTTATTACCAACCATCTTTAGTTGGCATACAATTCAGAAATTTATTAAATTCCTTTTTTTACAAATCTGATAAGGTACAAATGTATTAAATTAATAAGTTACGCGGATAGTTATGGTAATGATTTTAAAAGAGATGCGTTGTCGCCGCGTAATAATGAATAATATCTATCTGTTCACAACATAATAGAGCTGTATATATATATATATATATATATAATCATCTTCTAGTTCTATTATAAACATTAGAAGCTATAAGTATATCTGAGAAAAATAACTGACAGGGATTTTTCTCATGTACCTCAAAAAAGAGGTACTTACGTTTACAAGGACATGAGCATCAAACGTTCAAGAAATACTCTATTGAGTTTCTTTAACATAATTTTTCTATTATCTTACTATTATATTCTTATACAAAACTGTTTATGTGCATTACTATTTTTCTAAATTTTTCTACGTGAGTGTAAACTTGCATGGATGTTTAATTGAACCCATGACTAATATTTATCTTCTCTATTTTAAATCTCAATAATTTCTACATATAATATATAATTCTTTTAATTGGAGTTTCTAATATTCACTAGAAGATTAAATAATTATTGAAATTAAATGAAATAAAATTGAAAAAATATATAAATATATAACTAGCATTATTTCGAATAATGAATTAATGAATTATATTTAATTGTATCTCCTACTATTTTATATTATTTATATGCATTGTAACGTAATAAGTGTTCTATAGAAAGTTTACAAATTTATGATATTCAGGATAGTCTTTTATATAAAATAAATAAATACAAAAAAATATTTAGTTATTTATTTAATAATAATTTCTATCTAAGTAGAGCTATTTTCTTTCCGCTGTACCTTTGCCTTAATAAAAAAATCGATAATTGTGATAAGTAAAATTGTTACAAACATATTTGTAAATAATATTTCTATTCTTATATGCAATAAATTTAATAAAAAAATTCGAAATATTAGTGAGTAAATTTAAAGATCCATTGTATTTAAATGTATACTGAAATGTTGACTTAGAATAAGAAAATTTTGTAAATAACATTTTTGCAAGTAAGTCATATGAAACTTATATTAACAGGTTCTTAATTCATTTAGTATAGAAATTAGTAATAAAGTAAAAATTTAGCCTTAACTTTAAATTTTAAATTAAGCTATAAACTTTTAATTCTACTCATTAGTCAGTTTCTATTCATAATAAGTCAGTTTTCAATTATAGTCTATTTTTAATTATCAATATTAAAATAAACATTTGATATAGCCTAATAAATTTTGTCAATCTAGAAGAAGTCGAAATGAATTTCATCTACTGTTCAATAGTAGACTTCCTCCTAGAAACTCTTGAATTTTACTTTTTAATATTAGAATGATAAATCACTTTGAGGGAGTAATTATGTATAAGATAGTACCAAAAGTTCAAAATATTTTATCGTTACAAACTGACGTACACATGATAAAAAATAACAAAACCATAAAAGCGCTTTTCAATTGAAATCGTTCTGTGCAGTATTACGATTGGCGATGAAAAAAAAAACAGGTAGAAATTGCAGAGAAAATACAGGCGCATGTGGCTGTTCACCGCAGAGCGGAAAGGCGTGCACATGTCTCACCACCATCGTATTAAGTATTCATTTATGCCCAGTAGAGATCGAAAGTTTATAAAGTTGACATTTGTCGCCGACAGTGCGGATGACTGTGCAACGTATGTCCGGCTAAAAAGAATTGCTTGTGTTTCATGAACTACATATGACAGCGCATATCAGCAAACTTCGTTTTATATACGATTATATAAGCTAAGCTTATTCAAAATTATTTGACGTATAGATCCCTGTTTATGCCACATGCGATAGCCTAAACGGCTCTGAATGGTATTAAATGATTTTAAAAAATTATAAACAATATTAGAGTCAGTAATAGTAATTTAGTAATAGTCTATTAATAGTCTATTTAGTAAATGAAGGAACAATTGTGATCATATATTAAATAATTTTTAGCATCGGACTAAGTATATAATGAGAATATAACCAAATATTCATAGATATATTTTATTTGAAAGTGTTTTATAAACTAATTATTATTATTTATTACATATAAAAATTACATATTTTAAAGAATTAATGATTGAATTGCTGACAATTAAAATACGTAATATAAATATTAATTTTTCAATTTATAAACTTTTTCTGCAATACCCGTAAGGACAAAGTTAAAGCAGAGTATGGAGAAGTTAATTGTTATTTTAAACTATAAAAATATAAATATAACTGTTTGAAACGATTATTTATAACATTCTATTCTGAGTATAGTTTCATAAATTTTAAGAAATATATAAAGGTTTTTTCTGAAAATGAAAATATTGGAATATGACGATTATATTTATTTTTCAATAAGCATATTCGTAGACCAATATGTATTAGACTTCATAGAAATTTTATTTAATCGAAAATTTAAAAAATATACTATTTATTCAGTTATAATTTATACATAAATAACAAAGAATTTTCTCATTATAAGAATCTATGTATTTAATTCCTAAAAATTTATAACATAATCACAATAAATAACATTTAAGAGGTGTAATGTCATTTTAAACAGTGTTTCAAATTATAGTTTGAATATTTATTAATTATTAAGTAACAATTAATTTACAGATAAAATATGAACACAAAAATATCTACGTAGTGAATTATTTTGAATTTCCCGTAATTTTTCAATTAGTTATAATAATAATATATAAAATTACAATACTGATATTTAAATTAAAAACGAAAAAGAAAGTGATAAGTCTTACAATATATGTAATATCCATATTTGATTACGTATAAAGTTATTCTCTGTTTATTCAAGAGCGTCATCATTACTTCAACTTATGAGTCAATCTATATATCAATTTATTCTTTAAAATATAGAAATTTATTTGAAACAAACATAATGGTGGCTAAAGAAAGATTAACACTTAATTGCTTCAATTTTTTGGTATATTAAAAAAGATTAAAAACACTAGTTATAAAATATTTTTTAATATATATATATTTAAAAATCATATATTTCTAAAAATATTTTAAAAATATAAGTTTAAAATATTTATATAAATATAAATATTTATAGTTATTGCATATTTATATTTACAAAGAACTAATTATATAGAAGAAATATTCTGTAAGAAAGAATTACGTAAGATTTAAGAAAATTTAATAGATGATTTAAGCAAAGTACTGTAAAATAGATAAAAATTGATAAATTTATTTCAAAATGATTGTATAATATGTATATAAACAGACAAATTTCTCAATTATTATTAACTTTTCTTTTAATAAAGAAATAAAAATATGTTCAGACATTATTACCATAAATATATAAATATGTGTGCACACGCATTTATATAAAATTTGAGCAATAGTAGTTGAATGTATAATAAGTGATACATATTTGAATAATAATATAAAATTCGATTACATTTCAGATACTTTTACTTTCAGTTAATCTTTATTCATGACTAAAACTCATATATTTTTATAACTTACATTTGTCATTCAGCTTAATTGAAAATTGTATATACATATACTTCTTTTTAATTAAAAAACTGAAATAATTAGATGTATTTATATAGTAATATTTAAAACCATGTCATTAATTTAAATAAAGTTTGAGTTTCACATTACCGGTTCACCCAGGTATTACAATGCTAATGATGTCTATGGTTTAGGTAAACTGAAACGTTCAATTATGAGGCAATTATTTAAATAGTACAATTATTGTTGGTTAAAAACTTTAAAGGTATTGAAAATACCAATAAATTGTAGTCTTCAAAGATATTTTTTGTGGAAATATATGTATATTAACTAATTCAATAATACATTTGATACACTTAATGGTTTAGCTATTTTTAGAATTTCAATATAAATATATATAATACCAATATATAAATAGAAATATCAATCATTCAACATTAATTTCAGATTTACAATGAAACAAAGTAATAATAGAAGCAGCGCATTAAATTAAATGAAGACAAAAGGTAGATAAAATAACTTTTGCTCAATAAATTCTTAATGACCTTTTTTGAAATGTTTAAGCTGCTCTTTTTAATTGCAATTTAAAAAATGTAAATAAAAATATTTTAAAAAATTAGTATATATACTTTGTTGTTAACATCAGGATGTTCATTTCAAGAAATATTGTAATAGTTAATATACTCCAAATGACGTGAGAGTAGACACTGATTAAAATGCAAAAGAGTAAATTATAGAGATTATTCAATACTGACAGGATATTCCCATAAAATTTTTATGAAATATAAATTGTTCTTTAAAATAAAATATTATATTTGCAATAAATAAATTAAAAATGAAATAGATGATAAAATTGAAAAATGCAAACATAATTACACGATGAAATAAGCATTTGATTATAATAATTTTGAAGCTCATTTATCCTAATTCTAATCATAATTTAACGAATAAAAGTATATTTAATAATCTAGAGAAATTAAAAATGATGTTTATTATTAATCAATTATAAAAGACATTGTTAAAATGATGAGAGGAAGATGAAAGATAGCAATTATTACTTAACTAGATAAGTTACTGTATACAAGGGATTTTCTTCATGTGTCTTTCAATTATACTTCAATTTGGATTTAAAATAACTAGATAAAAATTAATTCTATTAAGCATTCAAACTACTAATGGAATTGAAATGTCAGTTGGTATCCAACAGTTAATATTATCTATTTAATTGCAATTATTATTACAAATGTATTATTAAATTTTCATATTGATTGTACAATATTTTTTCTACTAAAACTATAGGATTTCAATGTTTGAGTTTACAAACAAGAGCAATTAGTACTCTTTTACATTATAATATTGAGGACCTCACATATATTATAAATATTGTTATTAATATAGCTTTAATTAATTAAATTCATATATCAGAAAATGAAACTTTTAGCAACAAATTCTAATTATTCTTCTAAATGTTAATGCTTAAAATGAATTAGAATATTCATTCTTTTTATAATTGAGAAAATATATGTTGTCTAATTAATTATGAAATATAAATAATAAATATATTAAGAAAACCATTATTGGAGTTATAGTAATAATTTACGAGAAAAAACAATGTAAATAATTTGGTTATTGAAAATAGTTACATACCAAGGTGAAGAATTATCGTTTAAATAAAGGAATTATTGTCAAAGGTCAGGTCGAATTAAATACTTACTAATTCACTTGAATAAAATATATTTGCTCTTGTCGCGTAAATATTCGCGTAAAAATTGCGACTATTAAATTAAAAATATAATTTAAATATGTGACGTTCCATATAATAGAAAATACTCTATTAATGAACATTAATTAATTATATTTATTCGATTAAATTGTTTTCAGTCATTGGATTAAAAGCGGACAATTATATTCTGAGTAAGGTCTATGTTGAATTTATTAAAATTAAAAAAATTTTTTAATGCATGTATTTTTTTCTTCAATGTACTGAAAAATACTTGAAAAGTATTCTTTATTTATCATTTGAAATTTTAAAGCTTAGAAAAAAAAATTTTTTATTAGAAAATTTTGTTTAAAATTGATTCTCAAAAAATTATTTTTGTAAATAATATTTATACCACTGTTGTATTCTAAATAGAGTAAAAATAATATTTACTTTAACGATTTTAATTAAAAATTATTAAAATACGATTTCCAAAAATGTTAATGTATCTAATTTTATTAAGTATAGTACAATTTATTAAAAATTAGTAGATGAATTTGATTATAAATTCTTAACTACTTATTCAAACGAATTTTATCTGTATGATAATGTGTTTCATAAAATCATAAATATTTTATTTTTATGTCCTAATGTACTCCAATTAATTTATTATTTTATTTCAATATTAATTGTTCCAAACGGCCCTAGATAATCGATTTAATGTAATTGATGTAATTCGATGTAATTGATTTTTTTTATGTAGACGTATCTTTTAAATTGAATAAAGTCAATGGGTATTATTAAGTTTGATAAATAATAATAGTCGATTAAAAATTTTTCACTTAAAGAAATAATTGTAAAGCGCGATTAATTAATAAAATAATTATTATGATTTTATAATAAATTTAATAAAAAGAGGAAACATTTTTTTATAATCTACATTGAATGTACAAGTTATTATTTTTTTGTTTGATCAGTATTTGAAGAAAGTAATTGTTATACGGAAATAAGTGTACATATATTTAGAGTAAAATAGGTAATGCAGCATAGTTCTAAAACTTTTTCTGCTGGATACCAGTGGATTTGAAAAAAAATTTTGCTGATTTTCGACAATTCCACCAGTCGAACGCAGTACATGCATGTAGACTAGGAGTTCGCGTATAACAATCATTCGTCAATGAAACTGCACTGCACGCGTTGACGTGTGCAATTGAGGGGTTGATCCGTCCATCGTCCTCGTGCTGTCGCTTACAGCCTTTTTCATTCTCGAATGTATAAACTGTCAGACGTGACAGTGAGCTTTAAATAGACTATCCAGGCCTCGTTGAATCGTCGTATGCTCTTGCTGCGTTTGTAACAAAAAAAGAGAGAAAGAGAGTTAGAGAATGGAAAGAAAGAATGCTCGAGTTAAGAGTGAGACGGAGATAGAAACATGTATGAATTCTTTGATTCGCCTTAGTCTGAGACTTTTATTAAATTACATAATGGAATTACAAGGTTTCAGCGACGTCGTCGAGGGAAAAATGAAGGCTAAATTTTGTTGTCGGGTTTCGTTAGTATCAGGACCGGGGCGACTCATCGACATTAATTACTGTTTACGAACTTGATGTACGACAGTTACAAACGTGATTCTTACATGTCTTTGACTTTATTCATATATTTTATCCTATTCATTTATTATATAAGAAAAGTATTATATGACCTTTCTGTAACGACAAACTAATTTCCAGGGAGATTTTCACATCTTGCAGTTTCTCAATGTTCAAAAGAAATACGTTGTAATTGACTAAGTTGTAATATTTTTGCTGAAATGCCAATATTTATTTATTTTTATATTTATTTTTATACATATTTATATTTTTATTCAAGATATAAAAATTCAAATTTTCATCACTGATATCAAGCAAAATCTTTATTTTTATTTGTAAGATAGCTGGAAATCACAATTTTAGAATATTTTCATTAAAATTATTAAACTTAATGTGATAATGTGATACAACTTAAAAATATTTTATAATTTAAAATGTATAAACGTATATTAATTTAAAGTGTAGGCATACTTTGTTTACTAAGGCATATTCTGCATACAAACTTATAACAAATTCATATTCAAAACTATTATTACTCAAACTACTTCAAAACTATATCACAAAAGATAGTATTTATATAAAAATCTACTGTAAGTAGATGAAAAATAAATTTAATTAGTCAACAGTATAAAATAAATTATGTCTAATGATCACATTCTATTTTTCGACATAATATTCATGTATAGTTTGGAACGTTATTTCATTTTTCGATATCCTTAACTCAGTAATCCCACGAAAGAATATAAATAAGGAAACGCGTCATTATATATTCAAATATTTTTATGAACAATCAATATAATCAATTAATAATCTTGGAACCACCAATTAGTTACAAAGTACGTTATAATATAAATTCACTGAATTTGTTATCTCAAAATTCCTACACGAGTATTTCATAATGACATATATATGAAAGTAATAACTATTATATGATCTTGTATTTTTAGCTTCTAACTTAAAAGTTCACTTAAAGCTGCAACTTTAATCCTATAACAAATAATGAAAATCCATAGGTTATAATATCCATATAAGTAGCATAATGGCTCTGAGAGAATAAAGTGATTTCATAATAAGTATGTAATCCCACAACGTTATATCGAGCTATCAAGTATTATAAAGTAAACTATAACGTTTCAGAAGTTCACATCACTCATAATTATTCATTACATTTCGCGCTTGGGATGAAAACTCAATACCAGCCCGTCGAAGCAATTGACAAGGAGCCATGGGACCAAATTATCGCTGCAAACATGGAATAATATATCAAGTAGCAAAACATAGGAAACGAGCCACGCGTGACGGAGTCTGCCAAAAATAACATTACGTGTTGGAATCTTGCGTGCATCCCCTCATAGATAAGCTCCAGTATACACTGTGTGCACATAGTTCAAATCATTAAGCATTCCCATTCGCGATAAGAAATATCTTTGATATTTGTTGAGCGGAAAGTTTTGGATTATTAATTCAGTTACTTCTTTATTTTTGGTCATTATTATCTATTTATTAAAATACTTTATCTTTTCACGGATGACTTTTTCCCTTTGATCTTACCTGGCTACATAGTTTCGTTTTACATTCATGATTTTTGTTTCAGATTTTAATTTTTCAATTTTCTTGTCATTTGCAAAGCTCAAATTTTAATGTTACTTCGTTCATAGAATGAACCTATTTTATAAAAAAATTTCACGAAGGCTCAAGCAATTGAGTACCTCAGATTATCAATTTCATATTTTTTAATTAAAAATATTTTCGTAAACTATTAAATAATTTCAATTAAAAAATCTTTTAATATTACTAAGTTTATAATAATTCTATTTAATATTACATTACAAGTAAAATATAAATTATGACAGCGTATATTATCTGAATAGTAAAATTTTACAGTTTCATCTTCTAATTTATTATAATGTTAGCATTGATCTCATATAAAAAATTAAGTAATTATTTTAGTAAATATATTAAGTAATTATTAAGTAATTAAGTAATTAATGAATCAATTATAAGTAAGTGATTCCACTCATAAAAATGCATATTTAAATTAGTTTTAAATTCTTACATTATTTTTCAGAATTTATTTATCTTGTAATTCTATAATATATTCTCTTATTATTATTATTATTTTAATTATTTAAAATTAGAATACAATATCATCCGTTTTTAATTTGTTTCCGTTTTATTTGATTAAATAGTTACTATCTTCTTATTTTTCAGATACTAAACATTAGTACTGTATTTTGAAAAAATTTTAATTGTCTTTTCATCGTACTTATAAAATCTCAACTTTTTCATGAGTTTAATATTGTCTGATATTTTATTTTTTTAAAACGAAATAGCGTATTACATAACAGGATTATTTTCTATTAATATAATAATAAAAGTTTATTTTTCGCGTAGAAATATAAATTTTAACATTTAAAAAAAATTTGTTGTGCAATTTATTATTGTATTCAGATATTTAAATTTATTTACCTCTTTACATTTCGTATTAAATATTAAGAGATTACTTTTCTCTGACTGAAAGCGCGAACTATGAGTTGGCGTATATTATTTTACCCTGCATTAACCCTACTTATTCTTATCTTACTTACGTAAATTATATGATATACAACTTTTGCTGAGTAATTTCTTTTCAGTAATGTAAACGAAAGACTATTTTATATTTGACTACATTCGAAAAAGAGTATGTAATATATATATAAATATATATATCGTATATATAAATATCAGATATTTTTGAAATAAAAATTCTATTTATTTTTAATCTTTTTTATAATGAATGGATGGTAAAATAGAAAATAATGACTTATGCGAACAAAACAAAAAAGTAACTGATTAATATTAGTAAATTTTAAGTAAATTTATAAAAAAATGTATTGTAAATTTATTGTATGTTATATAAAATATCAATTATATAAAAGATTCATTTAACATTTTTAATCAACAATTATAATACGTATCAATAGAAATAGTACTAATCCATTAAACTTCTGTCTATTATTATTCTGTTAATAATTATCTAATCCTAATAGATTGCGAATCACATGCAGAGTTAAATTTTTATTATATTTTTGAAGTGGATCACGGTGTCACATAGGTTCAGCTTAAAAAAATTATTGTTTCGCTTAGTAATAGTTTTTTTATGTATTGAATGCAAGTTAATCCAGCATAGGGAGGAAAAATAGGTTCAGCTATATTTATTAATGCAACACTCATTTAAAATTCTACGAATAGTAACTATGAATCATGTGATTGACAGACGTTGAATTCACTTTTAGACAGACATCAGAAGGACGAGTGAAAATTAGTGAGTGAAAGAAAGAGAGTCGTATATAGTATCTAAAATACGCCGTAATCACTTTAAAGTCGACATTATTTTTTCGATAGACTATGAGCGTTGTCAAATAAAATCAGAACTAAAAATTTTAAGACTAGTAATCGAGATAATTTAAATACTATTTGTAGGATAAATTAAGTTAGGTAAAATTCATTAAAAGAGAACGAGAAAATTTATTTACTCTCGATACACGTTTGCTATTTGTATGTTTTAAATAAAGAATTAACTAATATTGTAAAGTTTATAGCAAACAAATACAGCTTTCTATTAAGAAAATGATAATTAAAGAATTTTTCGAACTGTTGGAAATGTGAAAAATTTAGTTATTACAGCTCGAAATAAGTCATGCAAACTTGTTATCGTACGTATCATATTTTCTCAACATCCATATTAAGAGACATGAACTATTGCTATAAAAGCAAGAGACCCATAACAAAAGATTAAAATTTTTGAGAAAATTCTAAATGGTAGTGGGGATGCTGTTTTGGCTCACGTACTAAAATAGCAAGAATTTATACGGTTCACATACTGAAATCGAACTTATGGTACTACAGGAGGATATTATAATAGTTATAAAGACTGATATTTTAATGAATTTTGCAATAGAAATAAAAAAATCCTTCAATAAATACTACTTTAGTATTAAAGTATATAATTACTTTGTATAAGTTACATTAATTTCAAAAGTTCAATTTTGAAAATATTAACATGAAAATGTACATATAGATGTTAGATCAATACGATAACAGGTTTTATGATTTTGTTAATATTTGTAAGTAATGAATGTCATTCTGTATAGTATTCTAAATATAAATTACTAATATGGACATAAAAATTTTTTTAGAAATGCATCAAAAAATATATAAAATATTTATAAAAGGTGACTAAGTAACGTAAAGGCCTTCTTAAAATCAATTAGTCTTACTTTAGGTATACACGACTGTATTAGTAAATGTTCACCGCGGCTTTGAAATAAGCCCCTGTGCTACAATTCGGCCCCGAATATTTTCTACTTGCTTAAAGCACATTTTATGGAAATAAAGCTAATTTTCCATATGGATATTTCGCATCATAATTTCCATATGCCTCAAGTATAAACACTCGTTCTAGTTCTCAGTTGAGAAATGTCGATTAAATGACCCCTATTCAAGATCATATACTTATGATTATGGTGTCGCTTACATTATAAAATTATGATTTTTCTGACAAATCAGCAAATATTATATACTCAAAAAATTATTCCTTTTCAATATTCAAAGAAATACTTTTAACATGTTTGAATAATTAACATTTCACAAAATTCAGAAAGAAGTTGAAGATCTGATATTTACGAATTTCTAATTCCTAAATATGAAAACAGTTATCGAAAATAATATAATGGGGTTTTATAATAATATAGGGTACTAATATTGTACCTTAGTATTATTCACTAATACAATATTAACTATATTGTTTTTTTTATTGCATTAATACAAAGTTTTGTTGTTTAAGATTGATTTTAAATACTATGTATAATTATTTAAATTTAAGCTAAACATAATTTTATAACTTCAATAATATTTATAATATTATTTAAAATAATTAAATTTAATATAAAATAAAGATTTTAAGTTTTAACCGAAAAACTTTTAAAAAATCTTATACTATGGGAGCGGTGAAATCCAGAAGTTGCATGATAAAGTTTTGTAATAATGTTGTATTCATTATTAACATGCCAGAAATATAAAAATTTAACACAACATAATTATGTTAATACCAATAATATTTCAACACTTACAAGAATAAATAGTTTAAAGAAAATTGCTTTAAAAAAAAGACAATGAATTATTTCAAATGTTTATTTTAACTATTCGTTTTTTAACGTAAAAAAAGATTGAATTTATTATTATTATTATTGTTGTTGTTGTTGTTACTATTATTCAAATGATCATAAATTATAATAGAAAAAGCATTATTTTTATACAATTTTTAAAAAATATGTAGCAATGCAAAATAATAAATTTATAAAATAATCAATTGAATATATATTATTTTATTATTAGGTATTTTAGATTTTAATATGTATCTAATTTTAACTTTATATACTTAATTCCTGAGTTCATTATTGTTTAATATTTGTGGATAATATTTCTAAATATTTTAATACGATAACGAAAGAAATAAATAGAAGACAATGTGAAATGTGTATTGAAATTAATTGTACTTTTTTTTGAAAAATCGATTATGTACCCTTGAACGTTTTTTTTTCGTAACAAAAGAATGTTGCAAGCCCAAGATATCAATATCTACATTTTCTGCAATACAATAGGGGTAAAAATGATGGTACATAACCGTAAATTCAATGAATGGTTTCGAAATTACCCGCGATTCGCCATTTGCCCGTTCATCAATCCTGACTCGCATCGCTTCTCCAAATGAGATTCTTCACCCCGATTACACCCTCGTGTTACATTATGTAAAATTTCAATTACACGAGCTTTTATTTATTTAAGTAAGAATTCCATCTTTCAATCCACAGGACTCTGATTGTTAGTGCACGTATACAAATGCATACGAACACCCCAATTGTGCGTTAGGGTGGAGATCCTTCGTCAAAATTATTCACGCTCACGGTGTGCAATATACGTATACATACATTTTCTGCATTTACATCGATCTTTTATGCAATGACCTGTGTAACTATTGTGGGGGAGATGAGAACAATATTGTGCCGATCGAATACTTTCTTGCAGAGATATTTTTCTGAGTTCTATTTATCTATTTATGAACGAAATAAATAATAGATTTTGAACAAGAAATTTTATTACTGTAACAATTTAAAGGTTACTAAAATTCATTAAATTCTTCATTTAATTAAATTTAATAAGAATTTTTATGGTATTTTGCAGATTTCTATAATATTAAATAAAATATTATACAATTTTTATCAAAAAATGAAATACAACGATGTAAAAAATTCAATAAATGAGAAGAATAAATAAATTAGAAAATGTATCTGAAAAGCGAGATTATCTATTAAAATTTTGAATAGAATAACAAGTCGAATTTTGAACTTAATTATAAAAAATTAAGAATATAAAAGATGAAATATTACCAAACTTAACTTAATAATAACCTAACCTAAATAATAACCAAGAAGAAAATTTATATTTATATGTAGTAATGTGATGTAATAACTAAATATAATTGAAAATATAATTTTTGAAACTTCTACTATACAATAATTATGTTGATACATCTCCTACTGCACATGACGCATATTCAGTACAAAGTGAAAAGTTGACGTGACAATTTCGTGACCTCTTAAAGTAAAAGACCCTATGGCCGTTATCGTTATATGGTCGATGACGTAAAAATCTCTAATATTTCGAAATCAAACAGAATATTTATGTTAATCAAGAGTATTCATTGAAAAGATGCTCTTCCTATTTCATTTTCCCTTCCACATTTGAACTTGTCCTTTGCGCTAATACAATGACAAGGGCGAAGGAGCCAATGGATTGTATGTTTAAACTGTTTTTACTACCCAACACGCATCGCACGTCTGCGTGAGGAAGCGATTGAATTTCCCCTTGTGGTGGGGCTGCAAGTGTCGGCAGAAAGGGTCAGCTGTTGCCGTATGTATTTTCACGCGACTCGTTCACCTATCGCGAAGATCAGGGGTCGATGGGGTGCTTTGCTCACTGATCCCTTTTTCCGTTTTTGCTTCTCTTCTCGTTTTTCCATCCCTCTGTAGAAGCCGTGGGTTCAATGCTTCACCGGCTGTGCGTCAAGCTATCCAGCGCATATTTTTAGCTGTATACAGGGTCAGAGGGTACACGAACTTCGTCAATTACTCGTCAAGCGAACCTCGCCGATGTGCAACCCTTTTGCACGCACAACATGTTTATACACGTACGGCATGTGACAACGCATATCTCGCTTATATTCTGATAAATTGATATAAGCGATTAATCATCTGGCATTAAAAATGAATAATTCGTCCGTCGAAATGTATGTATTTAGATGATTGTTTAGTGATAAATGACATTCAACTTTTTAATCTATAATGAAAGTTAGTTATAGTCGGCAATTTTCGATGGTAAAATGTTGTATTATACTTGTTTTTAATAATATTACGTTTATATTAATAACTATTGTTCATTATATACTAATAAACAGGAAGGAATTTTTTGGTGTTTGTATAGCAGGTTGTATAGCAAGAATATATTCCTATTACAGATATAAATTTTTACTTTATAAAAACAGGCTTACATAAGAAAAATTGGTCAACCAAATATTAATGAAATCTGTTAATATTTTCTAAAAGTGAAATTTTCTTAAATATTTACTAGAAAGTAATTGACTTTCAATGTACGTGTCAAAATAAATTAATGTAATGATAATCTTGTTCGAACATTCACGAATTTCTTTAATTTTTATCGAAACATGACGTCGAGATTATTCTACTGCTAAAGTCAACTGTATTATATAGTTAACCGTCAGTATACATCTAGGCGATATTTATACAATGAACGAAAATTTCTTGTTTGAAATTCGCAACGTTTAGTAAAATACAAGAGATATGCGAGAAATGCATACAGAACGTGAATGAATTCATTTTACTACATAATAGCTATTGTGTAAAAGAGTAATATCAATCTATGGTACGTTCACATCAAACGAAACTTCAGTTTTATTACTTTCTTCTCGAAAAATTAAATAGTTTTTGTATGTAAAATGTTTTAATCTCGGATCAAAACTTATAATGATTTATTATCTCTACATATTTTATTTTTAATAAGTATTTATTTAGTTTATTTCAATAAAGCAATGAAAAATTTTCTATTTTATTTTATAAAATTTTTATTAATTATGCCTATGTCCAGGTATTATTTTTAAAAAAGTTACTTTTTATTTCATAATTTTATCCAAAGCTTTGTGTAGAAAATATTTTATTTTCCGTAATTATTGAATATTACTGATTTCTAATTGATTATTTATTTCCAAATTCATTTTCAGATTTAAATTAAAATAGATATATATTTTCTATAAAATAATCCAAAATCAATTTGAAATATTATACAAATGGGACTAATTAAATTATATTGGTAATAAAATCAAGAATATCGCTATTAGTAAAATAGAAAGTTTAGTAAAGTTGTAGAAATAGTTTCAATTAATGCTTAGTCTCAATTATATCATGTTATTACTAAGCGATTATGTCACAAGAAGAAAAATTATAAAGTCGACGTAACTAAAGAAATCCATATCAAAAGTAGACTTTTCATTGGCAGCGATATTTTAGCACATCATAAATGGTAGATTTAAACTTTTATTATTTGTTAAATTAAATTTAAAATTTACGACTAATATGTGTTTAATTAAATTCATAAATAGTATTATTTGTGAAATAATAAATATAGTATATTAAATAATAATAATAATAAATATAGTATAGTTAGCCATAGTCAAAAACTCGTAAAAATTTGTTTCAGCTGCATTTTTAATTACTAAACAAAACTCTGATTTTCTGATACCTCATAGAAAGATTTTATTAGTCATTATACATGATTTTTTTATAAATATTCTAGCTACAATTTCTAAAAAATTTTATGATGAATAATAATACTAACAATATAATTTACGGGGTATAAATATATTCAAATCAAATCTACTTGCTTACTATTTCTGAACTTTTGTATTTAGTTAAATACATCTTATAAACTGTTTCTCTATATACACATAATATGTTAGTTAAGTTAAATATTATTTCAAATTTTACTTACTCGGTAAATATTTATTACATTTTTAATGACTGCAAAATATAATTTTATTAATTATTAATATAAATTAAAATAATTAAACTGAATGTCATAATGATTTATATAATACAATAATCTATGATGTTGAAATCTTATTTATGAAGTCAACAAAATTCTTAAAAATCTATCATTGTACTATGTTTTCTGCAGATATTGAAGGAGAAGCTTTTTATATCTATCTTATTTACGGTTTCAAGTTTTTAAAATTTTTAAAAAGATATGGCAAGTTCAGTTCAAATAAAGAAGTTCAATGAATTCAATGATTAATCATTGCAAAATGAAAATGCAGATTACTGTCAACTTTTTGGCTTAAGTTCTATTACATATTTTATATAATATTCGTAGACCGATTTCTGGCAGGGAACTAGCATACTAAATGTTTTGCATAGAACTGTATTCTTTGAATAATAAGTATTTCTATCAGTTTAGTCGTATCTTTTGTTTCAAATATAAAATTGCGCAAAGAATATTCCCTGTTATAGAATTTAATATTAGATAAATCAAAATAATTTCTCTTTCATTTTGAAGTATAAATGATACACTAGTTAAAATCTGCATATTCCCGATTCTTCAATGGACCTGCATTTTAATCGATGATTCCTTTTTATTATAATATGCAAATTTCATACTTCTTATAAGAACTCTAAATTTGAAATTTATTCGAGGTATACTTTTTCGTACATCTTTTGGATACGTACTGATGTTAAAAATTTGTCACATAAAATATATATTTAATATAATCCACAGTTAAATATACGTAATTTGTAAACGAAGACGTAATTTATACTTTATGATTTCCTATCTTTCCATTAAAAATTTTATTAAATGAGAAATTATGATATGTCATATAAATAGTTACTATTATTATATACTTTCGTATTTATATCAAGTTATATATATTTATAGTGCAAAGCAATTTTAAGTATTAGTCTTAGATGTTCATCGTTCTAAAATACAGTTCTTATTTCTGACGATAGCGTTAAAATTCTAAAAGAAGAATGATTCTTATTAAAATATAAAGTAAGCGTTTTACATTAGTTAGTATTTAAATATTCATATTCTAATTTATTTATGAAAAATCAACATTTATTATGATTGTAATTACATATCAGATAAAGTTATTTCGTATGTAACAGCTATTGAAAGTGATGTTTGATCTTTTTGTACGTATTATTCGTTTACAATGTATGCATTTGTCAGATCCGTTATTTGAATTTGAATCTCAACGTCTAAGAGTTCAGAATAAAAGAAAAAGACTCGAACTATTTAGCACTATTTAGTGAGCAACTGCAAATTGAGACAAAAGTGCAAAAGAATGTATACAAAAGATCGATTGTTGTGTAAAACTAAAAATGGTATGTATATATATGAAAAAATATGTGTAAAGTATATTGAGATGAAGAGCATAATGTTGTAAAAAAGAATATTGCAAATAAATATAGTATCTATAAAGAGTATATAAGAAAGACCAATGATGCATTATAATATTAATTTTTATCAGTTAAACGAACATTATATTTATAGATCAGAAATGTTTTATAAATGTTAAAGATTTAAAAAAATACTCTATAAATATGAAAATGATTAAATATATTCTATAAGTAAATTTTTTAATATAATTAAGCTAATTTGATATAAAATATTTTCTAAATCATCAATTTTAAACAAATTCATTATTCATTAAATATTTTAATAATATAATAATTATGATTATGCATAGAATAATAACAATTCACGTCTTAACATTAAAATTAGTTAGATTGAAAGATAACATATTTCCTTTTTTACTTTCAAAAGTTGATTTTAAATTAAATTAAGATATAAAGTCAGTTACATGAAACCATATATTAAAATATATGTAATATTGTTGAATGCTCTTACATGTTGAAATATTACAGAATACAGAAAGCATTGCATTATTTCGTTTATCGAAACTTTTGATTAACGATGCTTATAAGCATGGGTACACTGAAAAGCTTAGTGATTCTACTTTTATTAAAAGCAAACAAAATATTTTTTTTCTATAAATAGTATGAAATTATACTGCAGAGTATTTTTAATAAAGTTTTATTTTTTTAATAAAGTTCAATATCAAACGAGATTTATTGTAGAAGCTACATATGAAACTTTTTAAATTTTGAAAAAAAAAAGCTCGTTTTATTATTGAAACAGCTATTTCAAATCATGAATACATGCAGTTCTTATTTACACTTCATTACACTAATGATATTAAGTGCTAATAAAACAAGCTGTATATATAAATAGAGTAATATTTTAAATGCATATTATAATATACTATATAAATTGTGTATACATATATTTTATATTTATTTTATTTTCTTTAATCTGGTAGAAATTGATTAAATTAGAAAATGTAAGAAAGATTTTTTGATATAATGTTACACGAAGTAAGAAATATTTTTCATACTACTCAGAAAATTTATCTTCTGCAAGAATTTCAATAAAACTCTGATACTTATTTCGAATTTTATTATCATGCAAAGTATACAATCTAGTAACTCTTGTAACTCGTATGTAATTTTATTATCATTTAAGTCAAATTTAGATATGAGAATAAATATTTTACTTAAAATATAAAATTATTTTTAAATTAATCAAAGTTAACTATTTATCTTTATATATATATATATATATATATATTTTAATAAATTTTCAAAACTTCAAATAAATCACTAAACTAAATATTGGCTGATAATTTGTAATTTTATAGATTTTAATTGAAATATTCTATATATAATGTAACTTATAAAATATAACAAAATGCAATTTATCGAATAAATCTTAACATCATATTTACAGACTTAATATATTTATATATTTTATATATTTTATACAGACTTAATATATTTAACCTAGATTAACTGTACGAAACTCTGTAACATCGAAAACTATTGCTGAACTGAATATAAAATTCAGTGGCAAATACATATCCACTTGTTTGTTACCATGTTTTAATTTTTCTAATATATTATTTAATTAAGTATATTTAAGTTTTTGTAATTATTTTACTAAATCTATGAAATAACTAAAATAATAAATACCTCATTTTCCAAGAGATAGATTGCATATTAAAATACAATTGTTAATTATAAATCACTATAAGTGAACTGAATTAGTTTATGTACGTGTTAATTTTCTTATGTAACAGTGAAGAGTATGTAAGAGGGAAATTATATAAACAAACAGAAAAAGAGACAGATAGGAAGAAAGAGAAAGTGAGATAGTAGACTTGGAGGTGTATTCGAAAAGAAGATCTATGTCATAACTACGACATATATCTCGAGTTTTAAATAATTCACAGATGAGAGCAAACACTAATTGTATTCATGCAATTATCTCTAAGAAAGAGTTTTTATGGATCTACAAGCGTGATTTCTGAAGAATGGACGATTAGAATATAGCACGATACAAAGCAAAAATAGAATTCATTTCGCGTCCCTGTCACACGTGTTCAAGCACATCATCTTAAGATATATATTGTTTTTTAAGTTTTTGCTTGATACATGAATGTATTTTTTGAATAGCATTTTTAATAGTTTTGAATAATTAGAGATATGTTTTTGATAGATTGATCTATAGATTAGTATAATTATTCTCACAGAAGCTCCATCATTTTTTGCAATGGTTTCTTTAGAACAAACTCAAATTTGCAAACCAAATATATATTGCAACTAAGTCTTTTAAAAAATATTTGGAAGAATAAATATATGAACTAATAAATATTACGTAGATCGACAAAATTCAATATTTACTAAACAAATATTATTAATATAAAGGGTACACAGGCATTTATACGCACGCGTGCGCGTGTGCGCGCAAATGCAGAAGCATACACCCATATATAAAGATATAATTATTAACAGCACTTAAGAAATAATAATTGAGTTATATTGTTTTCATGTAAAAAATTAATAAAAAATTAATAAAATTAATCTATCTATGTATAAATGTAAATGGATGTGTTTATTTAAAGGTAAGAATCTTCACTTAAAAATATAATTTTTGACGTACATTTAATAGTTTTAAAAGACCTAATTGTTAATGTTAATTTAACTTCGTGCATTGAAAATTAACTTTTATCACATGTTTGTAGTTTCAAAAAATATTGAATATGTGTAATACATGAAAATGTTGACTATAGTATCAAATTCAAGATTGCAATAATAAAGAATGGATGTCGAATATCTTTTTATTAGTACTAATGATTAGATCCAACTAATTTTAAGTCATCCTTTTGTAAAACCCGATATTCCTATACAAAACCATAATTTTAATATCTTATAAATAAGAATATTTATTCATAAAAAGTCACTGATTGCTCATATAACGTTAGAAATTGTTTGAATAGTAAATTGCTTATAAGAAAATTTTTATCCTATTAAAGTAAGTTTTAAGTTCTTCAACATGAAGAATGTTGTAATTATATATATTTTTATCTCTTTTACTCGTGTAATTCTTTTTTCTTTTTATTTAAATGCTGTATTGTTTATTTTACTTTTTAATATATTTAATTAAAAAACCGTATATTTTATTAAATGTTTTTAATTTTTCATTTCACAAAGTATACGTGATTAAAGTTCATAGTGACAAGAAGCAGACATTTTATATAAATAAGGAGTGTAAGTAAAGAAGACTTAAATGTATGCATGTAAAATACTTATTACGGCATATTATTTAAATATGGCTTAAATTCAGATTGGGGAACAATAATTTTATAAAATTATTACAATCTTTGATAAGTTTATATAAACGAGTATGGAAAGATTGTTTGAAATGTTACACATTTTTATCTAAAATGTATACAGGATGAATATAAAATGAATGTGTAATTACACTTTTAATTTAAAATATAGATTTACCTATTTAAAACCTTAATTAATTATATATACGTTTAATGTCTGAAATATAATTCTAATGTCTAATTGATTCCATGTGAATAATGTTAAAGATATTAATCGGACAATCTAATAAGTAAAGTTAGCATGTATGTTTAAACTTTACGTATTATTAAAATGCTTGAGTAATGAATTAATCAATTTCTAATTGCAGTATGCATTTTGTTGAAAATGTGAGTACTTATAATTTCTTTTATAATATAAATATTCAGTTACATTAAATATATATTTTACATCAATCAATTATTGTAAACCTATTTGTTTAGAAAAATGTATTTTCTTAGATAAGTTGGATTACAAAAAGTTGTAATCCGAGTAAAATATCTGAAAAGTCACGTTCATATATATATTTCGCAGATATAATTAAACTTCTGAGATTATTTAGGAAACATCTGATCTATTAAAATGTAAAATAATCGATTAGAAAGTATAGTAAAAAATAAAAGAATAATTTTACAATTAAAATTTGAA
This sequence comes from Wiebesia pumilae, assembly GCA_018907045.1. NCBI lineage: Eukaryota > Metazoa > Arthropoda > Insecta > Hymenoptera > Agaonidae > Wiebesia > Wiebesia pumilae. Next base: position 417,908 of record JACCHZ010000149.1, on the reverse strand, counting down.
TGCCTATAAGTACATTAAGAATAAAAATATACTACTGATTATTATATCCTTGTACAGTACAAAAGCATAAATATAATGTCTAGCGAATATGAAATATTTCACTTTAATTACTTCTCGGATAATTTAAATTATTATTTGTACCATAACCTACACATAAGATACATAAATTATCCCTTGAACTTAACAAAACCATCGTAATTACCTCACTTTTCTATGAGACGTACAAGCGGAATTCATCGATCATCAATTATATTACCTAATCTCTGAAGAATTAACCTTTTCTGCAAGCATTGAGGTACCCGTATATGCAAAGCATTACGTCGGGGAACATATGCACTTCCTTGTGTTTTCTATCCGGAGTTTAGAGTCGTGAAAGAGGGAGAAAGAGAGAACGAAAGAGTGAGAGAGATTCCCTTTCGATTAAATCCAAACATAACCTTCAAGAGATTATCTAAATTGCTTCGCGAAATGAATAAACGCTATTTATCGGCTATATACTATTCTATTCTCTCGTACAGACCAAACGAAGACAAGACAGACAGAGTATCCCTGTTCTTATATGGTAGCATTGCTTATGCTTATGTAATATACATAAATATATAACGAAATGCATACAGGCTCCTTAATTCATATCTGTAGCAAGTACTTGTATCAGAAATTTTAGCTTCAGGGTCATTTAGGAGGGAAACGTCGATAAATTTTTCAATTAAAATTGTTTGTTCAAACATTTGTATAATCTATATATATTATAATTCAGCAGTTTTTATGGTTTTCTGGACCGACGTTATGTCTCTGTTCAATAATTTTTGTTGCACGTAAATGAAATTTACGTTGAATAAAATGTGAGTTATATGTTTCAGTTATCTTTCATAAACTATAAATTTACATTATATTTACGTTATAATAACAAATTTATGTAAATTTATTGCTGAAATAATTTATTCTGTACATAATCACAATTCATAAACTAATTTAAATTAATTGTATTAGTACAAAAAATATTTACTTACAAATATTATATACGTATTATCAATTACTTTAGTTATCGCTTGATTTTTAAAATTGGTACAATTTAAAATTATTTAATATTCATTATCGCACCCTGAAGTACGTAAAATAATTAAATGTTAATCAAAACGTTACATAAAAGTTAATTAAAAATTATTAAATGTAGTTGTAATCAAGACTGATACGTAATAAATCAACAGTTTATTATATGAATGAAATAAAAATATATAATACTCTTTTAAACAAATGATAATTTTATTCTGGTAATTTCTATAATTGAATATATTATGAAAAAATTTTTATTCAAGCTTTCATACTTATAATAATAGTTGTACTTTAATACTTTAATACAGTATTATACATTACATTATTTACAATATGAAAAGTCATATTATATATAAACTTCTGCTTATTACTGTTCTGTTACAATTTCTCATAAACAATTATATCTAAAACACATCACAATAGAATTTATAAATATGAATATTTTCTATTTATATAAATATCAAATTATATGGAATAAAATTATTAGAAATAATTAATTAATATATAATAATAATAAAACGAAATCTAAAATAAAACTTCTCGGGATTCTGCTTCATAACATAACATAATATAATTTTTTAATAAAACATGTTTTATTTTTATAAAATAACTATCATATTTACAATTTTCATTACAATAAATAGTTCAACTCTCATAATGTATTTCTATTTTAAATGTAAAAATTATTGGAATTCTATAAAAGTATTTGAATACATTTATTTTATGAGAAATCGAATTTATTTGAATAAAGTGAAAACCGTATTTATAAATTTTGGAAAATATTAAGCTTAATTAATAAAATGAATTAATTAATAAAAAAATGAATGAGATAAATTATAGACTCTATTGAACTACATTTTTATTACGATATAAATTTTTAGTCAAGGAGTTAATACTTATTACTAAACGAATACTAAATATAGACCATATGGATCGTCTAGAATTAAATTAACGCTATTCTAATATTATGAAACTAAACTATTTTAACTACGCTGAAAAGGTTACTAAAATAAAAAAATGATAATATAACAACATTATATTGGTTTTAAAATAAGTTGGTTTTAAATTATTTTAAAACCTTATTTTAACTTATTTTAAAATTATTAATTGGTTTTAACATATGTTTGCATTTTTTGATAATCTAAATGATTTATTTTGATTTATTGTAAAATCATAAGATTAATTATAAATCGCACAGGAATTTGATAAAAAGTATACTTTAATATGAACTACTAGGAAATCGAATTCTTACTTGATTTAAATAGAGTTAAATGAAAATCTATGATGAAAGTTTTTTCAAATGAGAGTCATTAACTCAGATGAAAAAGGACGCAGTAAAATAATTTGAATCCAATTATTATTTTGCAATTCTACAAGTTTCGACTGAAATTATAACGAATAAAATATTCTTCATATTCTCTTCTATAACCATGTAACTTACGATAATATTAGGCAATATTAGAAAATATAAGGCAAGAATACGACTTCCTAGATACTCAATATCATAATTGTAACATAATGAAATTTTTTCGTTTACAAAATAGAATTTAACGCACAGAAACTTATGATTATTCGAAACTGCGAAAAACTTGAATAACCCACATCGATTTAACGTCGTCAATTAAATGCACCTTTTCGATTGACGAACGAATTCAGCTACTTGTAATATGACGTATGAAGATTTTGAATAATTTACACTGAAGGGTCATCTGTCAGTTTAATCCATGCACCTGCGGCTGCGTCGAAACGCTATCTCGACTTATCGGCATGAATTATTCTGCTAATGAAATTTTTACGTGGAAGCAAGTTCGAGATGCTTTGCATCCTTACGTAAAAATCTTCTTCTATGCTTTTAATTTGGTATTAAATTTTTTATTCAAGGTAGAATAGTTTGTAATAATTTCGCTTTTGTCTTTTGGCATTGGATGAATGTGCGCGAATTCGTGAAAGGTCGTATATGCAACGAACAAACAGAAGGGACGCGATATAATGAGGAGGGAGGTCTCATCGAAAATTAATTACGATCAAGGCATGATGGGCTACTTTATGAAATATGACGCGTATTTGCTACAAATATAACGTCTATATTATGGAAAGTGGTTTATCTTGATCTTATTCTCTCGATGGATTGATAAAATTTGGCCAGTGTTGTATGTTATTTCGAATAGTTAAGTTATTTTTAATTATCGGGAAAATTCACCGATGAATATTTTATTTTATCGATATTCTACGTTATGGATAGTCCATTCAGCAATTTTCTTCATCAATTTTCTTCTTTAAATAAGATTTTTTAGTTTCATAAAATATTTAGTTTTTGATTTATTCTTTTATAATAAAAAAATATATTTTCATTATATATAATAAATTTATTTGCTATATATTACTGAACAAATAATTAATATTTTCATCAAATTTGACAGGGTATATTCGAAGAAAAATATTTGCACAGTACGTTAAATTAATTATCAGCAGTACTTAATGTGATTTGAAGTATTGAATTAACTTTGACTCGAAGAAAAATATATCCCAATATTTCTAGTGACAATAAATGTGCTAATGTTATATTTCCAAGAATTTTTGTTTTATTATAATGAATTTCATCTATCATCGACTTAACAATTAAAGCGCCCAAACCTATATCTTATAATAAACAGAAATTTTCAAAATACTTTCAATTACAAATCTCTTTACAAGAATAATAAGTCAATTAAGTAGTTGAGATCTCTCAAGTTTCTACACATATAATATTAAAAATGGTGTCCAAATTTAATTCAGATAATTTAGAGTATAAGCTCGAGAAATTCATAGAAAAATTCATAAAAAATATTATGGTGAAGGATTTTCAACCACAAGCTCAGCAGGTTTTTAATAAAAAAATCCAGAATATTGTTACTGACCTGCAAGAGATTAATAATTTAAAAGATTCGACACGAGATATCCAGATACCGCTGGAAGTTCTAAAGTACATTGACGTTGCACAAAATCCGCAACTGTACACAAATGGCTGCTTTGACAAGGCAATTATAAAAAATCACGAACTTAAAGGTAAAATTGATTCGTTCAAAAAATTCAAGGCTAATATGTTGATCGAATTCAATCGCTATTTTCCCAACGAAATCGAAAAATACCGAGCTGTCCGTAACACTATAGACGAATACGAAGACGAAAATTAAATTGATAATTTGAGGTTATATATACAGCAAAACAAAGTTTTACAATAATTGACGAATTTTTACAATCTTTTTTTCAAACTCTTATTATTCTCAATTTTCACATAGAAAACATTATGATTTCGAAATGTTACTTAGAAATATTAATTATAGAGTCTCAACCATTACTATATAACAAAATTACAAGATTTATAAATAAAGTATGATTCAATGAAACAAATGCATAATCATTTCCTGATCTCGAAATATTCTTTTTATTGATTTTCTACCATGTTATAAAAATCTATTATTTATTTTTTTAATATTATGCAATAATATTAAACGCATATTAAAATTTTGTAAGTTCACATTATGTAACCTTGTAAACAAGGTTGTATTAAAGTTCAGCATATTCAAATTATATCAATTGCGAAAAAAATAACAATATAAATATATTAATTTTTCGCTACTAATTAAAATATATAATCTATAGTTTTAAAGCATTTATTTATATTATACATAAATTTACAACTTATGCAAATTTAGTTTTGGATTGGAATGGCTTAGTGATATTAGTTTATTATTTTGTATAAATCTGATTCTTTTTCAAACCAATAAAATAAATTTATTAACACTTAGCTTTAATAAATAGACCACAAATTGAAGAATTAATATTATTGAATTGAATTAATTTTCAAAACAGTTTTAAATTAGAGTCTTTTAGAAAATATCAAACAATTCAGGAAGTATCTTATTATATTCGTAAATGTATGCGAAATAAATATTCATGTGTATATTATATTTCATGCAAATATCAATATACATAAAAGCAACATATGCATATTTATAAATAACATCTAAATCAGCTCTGATTGATCATGACATATTAATTAATAACTTTTTATTATATATCATATCGGTTATGTAAGTATATCGATACATAAAAGAACATTTGAATTATACCAATTAAACATAATTACAGAATCCATTACATTTTTAGAAGAACAGTCTAGATGTAAGATTTCAGACAATATCAAATTTAATTTGAATTTACATATTTTAATTTGGAAATAGTAGAGGAGCAAATTGAATTGATGAATAAAAATATAAATATTGTCCGACAATGAAAAATTTATTTTTACAAACGAAGGTAATGTTGTCAAGGTCTAATAACATATCTGTATTCGTTGATGAGAGAATATAAATCAATATCAATTTAATTTACATCTTACTAAAAAATTAATTAATTGTAAGGATATATTCGAGAATTCAACTTTTTCCTTCATGTTTCGTATAAAATACTATTCAATCTCCATATTTATAATTTTGATTTTTATTTCCTATTTGAGTAATTTATGTTTACTAAAATTATTGTTACCATCGATATCAAACAATAAATCCTGCAGTACATAACGTACGCTTGCACTCTTTAACGTACATGTCAGACCAGAGTTTCCATTGGTAACTAAAATCACAGGATACAAATGAATTAATAGTCGATCGTGTCAATCGTTGTTTCCGATCGTTCTATTAAACCACGTCTCACAATTATCGGAAGCTTTAAAACAATAAACGAACGTCCGCGTAATTCACGCTAAATTTTAGTAAGCCGACCACGATATTAGTGCCGGCAATAAACAACTCATACGTCGTTTAAATCATAGTGCATGGAACACAGGGTTACAAAACAAAAATCGGAATAATGTTCCGGGACATAAAGTACGTTGCGTTCTAATATTAGTCGATCTCTCCCGACGCGTATCCAACGCATTTGTGGGCAGTACAGTGGTGGTCTCCTCCCCAGTCTGAGCGTATAAAAGTGATTTGTAAGCGAAAACACTTGCGTGCCGGAGCGAAGTCATATACCAGTTTTGCGGTAAGTTAGTGGCTACGTTAAGGGGAGGAAGTAACTGCGATCACTCACCGTATCTGTAACCATTGTTCTAGATTCCTCAATTATGCAGACGCTAACGATAGCTTCGTGACCCTATTTCTTTTCATTCTTAAGATAATTGCACTGTCCTGGAAGACTTATCTTTTTATGAAACATATTTTTTATTACCAGAGGTTATTGAGGCTTGTAAATGGAAGATTTTAATCGACCTTAGGATTTAGTAATATAATACAAATAAAGTACTACTGGCTTTCCGAAGAATTGATTAACTCATCTATATCTGTGTACTATATAATGACAAATTATTAACAACATTCTTGATTTTTTATATTCTTTTTTATATTTGCAAGAGTACATCCGGTATAATTTGAAACAAATAATTGATAGTTAAATTATATAATAATTTAATATATTTATAGCAATAATAGAAATATTTTGTTTTTGTTTTTTTTTCATGTAGCGTAATTTACCATCTATTTCTTATCTTAAATATAATAGTAACGTAATTTTAAAATGTCTTTCAATTTATTTTTCTAGAATATTTATATTTTGCTAATTTTTTGGCATAATTTTAATTAAAAAGGTAATAGATTTAGTAGATATTCCATAATATTAATACATGTAAATACAGTTGTTCTACTTTCTTAAGATGTAGAAATATATATTTTTCTAAGAATATGTTTACTATACATTCGAAAGTACCTTAAAATATATTTCAAAGTTATTTATTAAATTAATTAACGCTGATTAGGTCGCAAAGCATAGAATTAGTTTTGCATTTCATAAATTCACAGTCACACATAATTTTATAACAATTTTTATATAAAATCGAAAATCTGTTTCTAAATTATCGGACGATTTGATATTATAAATTAAAAAATATAATAAAAAAATTATTTAATGTAAATGATTTAGGATCTTAAAGTAATTGAAGAAAATGTTGCCTTATAGTATAACAATAATGAATGAATATGTATTCTGAAGCTTTCAGAAACAATTCTTCCTACTGATCGAATGAAAAGATTAAAAAGCTTAAAGTTTGTTCTCTAGAAGAGTTGATTTATTTACTTGATTTAAAGTAAATTCTTATTTTCAAGCAAAATTATAAAGGCTATTGACAAAGCGCTTAAATCTAAATTTTTAAGACGAAGTTAATTACTAGTTCAGTGGTTATAAAATTGAAAGTTACGTTAAAATACGTAGGATCGAATGCTGCATTACGTTTCAAAGGCTCGGAAAGATTTGCAGAATAACGCGAACCCTATTAAGAATGGTCTAGCTAAATACGATGCTAGTATCGTTCACCCTAACCGGCAAGAACCATTACACTCACATATGGCGTAAGAGTCGAAAAGAAAGGAATTCGCAATAATTATTATAATAATGCGACCGAAGAATAATAACATCCTCGATAGCCAGATACAAAGAGAGACAGAGAGATAGACAGAGAGAGAGGAAGAGAGAAATAGGGATTGCCTTGCACGATTATTACGTCGGAAGGTGACCCACTTCCCTCAACCTGTGCCTCGTCTTTCCGCCCCTTTCACAGTTTGAAAACAAGTGTCCACAAGACATTCACCGTCCCGATTTTACCTTGCGCAGACATAAGCAAGTTACGAACATGTGTCGAGGCTACGTTTGTCGCTTGGATATTAATCGGGTTCTTGAGCCGACGAAACAACAACGGCGATAACTTGGGACTGAGGCTAATGAGTTGACACAATTTATTTGTTTATCGTGGGATGTGCTACTGGCGAACCTACCGAATTTTCCTTGAGCCAATGCGGTTTGTTGATTGATGGTTTAAGCCGCAAAAAGCTTCGTTCATCCAATGATCTTCATAAATACTTCAGATAATGGTAAACTCTACTTGACTAATAAAATAACATTTGAAATTTTCGATCGAGCCTCAATATATATATGAGTATCGATTGAAAAAATTTATATTACACATTCTTATTCTATCGATTTAAATTTTTAAAAGTTATTTACATTTTTATGGTCTACATTTTAAGTTTTTAATTAATATTTTGAAGAAATTTTAATCAAATTTGTAAAATTAAAATACTAAAAAAATTATTTTCTTTTTAAGCTAAAAATATTTTAAAATGCAATTTTCAAAATATTAAGTATTTGGTTCAATTTACTCAATATAAAATATAAAATTCTTAATAAATATATTGCATATTTTAACATTTTACCCTAATTAAATTCTTAAATAATTATAAGCATTACAAAAGCTAATATATTTTAAAGAAAAAACTAACTGACTATGTAGTTGATTAATGGCAATGTATTCTATTTAATCTGTTATAAACAGTTAATTAATAAAAGTACATAAACATAGGCTGTAAAATTTATAATTTGAAAATAACTTATTTATAAAAATATACCAAATATTATTATCGAAATATTGTGTAGAAACGTTTTTTCTCTTTATTTTTGAAAATTAATTCATATTGTATATATTATATGGAAGTTTCAATATAATATTATATAAAACGTAGTATAATTATGTATAAAGTAAAGCCTTTTCTATTTCATTTTCTTATTAAGTAATATTATTTTAAGAATAAATATTTAACTCTTACAAATTATTAAGCTTTTCTTACTTAAGATTTTATTAATTCAAATAGAAATTATAAAATTTCATTATAATCCACTATTTTATTGCAGAATTTAATTATAGCTATTTGATGCTGCGTGAATATAAATATCATTTTCAATAATAATCTTTAAATTTCATTAGTTTACGATATTTTCGAGACGTATAAAATTTAAATTATGGAACAACTGATTCTGGTAAAATCAAATCTATTTGATGTATATCTGTACATTTATATTACATACATGTATGCTAATTTTCTGCTTCTATCCATATTTGTTTAAAATTTGGAGATTTTAATTATATTAAATGTACCTCTTAAATTATGCATTTATATTGTAAATAGTATTAAACAGTATTAAATTTGACATTTTAAACAAATACAATTTAGCTAAAAGTTAATTAGTTCTTAATGTTTATTTTTTATTTCAACATGTTTACACGTTTTTAGAAATATAAATATTAGATAGAGCAATATAGTATTAATTTATTTTGAAATTTAATATCGGTTTATAGAAGAGTCCGTACTAGTGTATGTGTACAATATATTTTATATGCGTATATAAAATTATGAATTATTATCTTTCGCTTCTTAGGGGAAAAATTAATCATATATTGAATTTATGTAATTATAGAATTGAAGAATTTTTGAGAATGACTTAAGCCGATCGTCTCGTCTTAAGTGAATTAAGTGAGAGTTGTGCCATATCATTAATGCGAAGCGCATGGGGACCGACCCTTGGATTCAGCCATTACCCTCACGTCAAGGATGATCGAACCTCCTCTCGATGTTGCTCTAGTTTCCTCTATGACATGCGTGAATTACATCATCCTTATTCTCTTTATAGACTCAGGTAACCATTCTGCCTTCTCGAATAAAAGTATTATGCAGCGTATTTATTCCGACGTTAAGTTTGTCAATAATATTCGTTTACTATGATATTCTAATGTCTCATACATTTGATCAGATCAAAACTTGTTTATGAATTGCTATAAAAATCGGAAAAGAAGCGGGAATATCGAAGATAAAATAACACAAAAGTTAGTTTTAATTTTAAAACGATTCTCTTCTGTTACATAATTTTAAAAACATAATTACAAAAGTTACTAAGCAAACTGAATAAAATTATGTATTTCAGTAATTTACGTTGCATGCTTATGTATAATTGCAAATATATATAATTTTATGAACATTTATCATTATTCGTCAAACTACTAATATTAATTACTCATTATTACAAACAAAAGTAAACTTTTATATTAAATCGCCAATTTACAATGATGAATTACATAACCAATTTTTAAGCTAGAAAACTTTTGTTTGATTATTACTTTATTTTTCAACGCAGCAGAATTTCGTGTAAATATTAAATAGACCTTTTTCTACTCTTTACAATATTTTCTTTAACAATATAAATCAGTTCCTTTATATTTCATAAAATAATATTGAATTATTATTAAATGTCATCCAGCGATTGATTTTATATGAGAAGAATTGGATAAATAATTCAATGAAATATTTTTATGATTACTTATAAAAATTTCTAAAGATAACAAAGTAGTAAATTAAGCTACATTAATTGCTATTTTTTTACTAGAATGATATTTTAGTAATTTCTTTAGATCATTTTGTCACTTTTCAATAAATATGTCGTAATAACTTATATAATATTACGTTACAGAGATTTTTCCATTTATAATATATTATATATTATATATAATAATCACATGGTTTAGTTGAATAAGATCGTAGTCGATAGCTGAATATATATATATATATATATATATATATATAATTTAAAGGAATTTATATATAACACTAAGTATATATGATTAAAATATTATAAAAATTCTAAAAGTTTTATACTAAAAACATTCATCTTAATGGTATTGGGAAGTTTACAATTATAAGATATTCTTATTCAATATATTATATCGAGATCGATCATTATTTGAAATATTGTAAGCCCATCATATAACAAATGTTTGGAAATTTATCTATTAAATAACTATAGAATTACTAATGAAGAACAGTTTATGAAATAGTAAAAATTTAATTTCTCTGATCTCCATGAAACAGATTTTATATGTCTTCAAATCATTTGAAAACTCAATATTAAATTTTACACTATTATTAAATATTTATATTTTATATATTTTATATTTTATATTATATTTTATATATTTTATATTTATATTTATATTTTATATCATTGGATTATATTTTCGCTAATTAAAAAATTTAGAAAATAGCTTGAAATTAACTACTGTTTGATCTTATAATTGTAAAATGACATGTTTGACACAAATTTAATTTATTGAATAATATATACCTTTTAATCTAGTATTATATTATATTTACAGTTATTACAGCATGTAATAAAAATCATTAATTAATTTCAAATTTGGTTCGATGTTATTATGCATTATATTTATGCATATATTTACATGAATCATTAAAATATTTAAGTCGACATTAACCCTCAAAGTTAATTTACGAATCGAAACATTAAATTGTAAGCTGTTACGAACTATATTTTAAATATATAAATAAATCGTATATATAAATAAATGTAACTAGACCTATAGAATAACACAATCTATGAATGTTTATATCTTTAAATATATATTGTAGGTTTAATTCACTGATAATATTTCTCGAAATGAATAATAGTTCTACTTAATTTTTAAGATTTTATAAATCTCATATTAGGATTTTGAAGTTACATTGAAATCGATGTATAAGCTCCAAAATCTCTGTAATATTCAATACACCTGTCTGTTGTTTTCCGAAATAGAGCAACTATTATTTCCATATTGCTATGAGTTGTCGGATGTTTCTATCGCACACTTCAAAAGACCCCAATGTTCGAAATAATATTTGCACTTAAGTCAATCGTACGTTGACAACCTCCATATATAGATTTTTCATGAGCAAATACAACGATCGACTGTGATGAATGGAAACCTTTTATTATTATGATATAATATATATTTTTGAGATTTACACAATTATCCTAGCTGGACATTGATTCTATATGATGTTGTAGAATAACTTGCCATTAATTGACCAGAAGAAGATACATAGCGACATGTTAATGCAGTACTAAAATTTATCATCCGATAATTATTTAAGCTCGCTAAATGTCAACTACAAACATATTATTTTAATTCTTTTGTATTCGATAATAATTGAACATTAATTTGAAAGAGAATATTTATCTAACACGTAGAATATTACATGTCTGTACTTATGTATTAAAAAATATATAATGACTTTATATTTCGATTTAGTACCATATTTATTTTACACAATTCAGCGATAAATTTTTCTTTAAATGTATTGTGATATTGTGATATAGTAACATGAAGCCGTATGATATTTACGAGTACTTTATAGTTGAATTATGAGTCCAAAAAGGTATTTTGTACTTAAAGAAATAATAAAGAAATTCTATGTCCATTAAATTTTACACCATATTATTTATTTTACTTTACGTATAATGCCGGTAATTTAATTAAAGAAAAATCATATTATGCAGTTGTATAAGTTTTCAGTACTTTTTTTATCATAAATGAGACTTATTATATAATCATTTATAACATATGTATTTTAATAAAAATGTATGCTCCTATTCGTTTAGCTTTCACATTACCTTGCTATTAATTAAACATTATTAATAATCAGATTTTTATTTAGAAGTTTATATTTTCGATTTTACAATAAATACTTTTCCTGATAAACGTTATTTTTTATAATAGCATTGTTTTTACTATTGTCAAATAATTTTCACTGCATATTCATGAATTAGTGAAATTTTTACCTAATAATAGTGATTTCTTCCAGTGTTTTGTTCATGCAATATCTCATTTCAGTCTAAAAAATTAGAAAGCTTAATTTTTGCTCTAAAGTGTAAAAGTGATAGCTTACTTTAATTATCCAACGGGTTTCAGAAATATCTGCAGTGACATTCATTGAAAAAAAGAAAACGGAAGTCGAGCGGCGGCTCTTTTCGCACGGTATTCACTTTTATGCACGTCCAAGTGTTATCACACATGGAACCACGTAAAATTGTATTGCGACTCTTGTAAAATAAACGTCTATTGCTGCTTCCACCAAATGCAGAGCAGTACTGACTTGCTACAGTAATTCCTGTATGCAACGTTTGAGTAACCTTCCTTTGATCTGTTGATCGAGCGTGACAAGAAGTGGCCCCTCGCGTTCTTTCGTTGCAGCCATTGATGATTTGTTAGTGATTTGTTTTTCTGTTTTTTTAACTGTCACCGCTTTTGTGTATTTGAAGAAAATTGACTGTTGAGTAAATAATTCGTTCAGCATGACTCGCTATTCTTTGAAAAGTAAGCTGGAAGGATTATTTTCTCTATGTAACTGCACAGAAACATTATTCAGAGCTCAATTCCTCTCTTAGTCAAAATATTTATTCAAATGGGTTGAACAATATTTTAATATTATATCTTTCATTATTTATAAAATACAATAGAAAAGTATAAGAATACAATGCCTTTCTTTCTATTTTTATAAATGCAAAAGATGTCTAATATTTTGCACTACACCTAGATGTATTACTTGTTAGATAACAGAGTTTATCAGTAAAATAGAATTCTAATTTGTTTATCATCATTGGAGCAGAAGTGATACATAATTTTCTTTCATTTTTAATAGAAATCTCTTCGATTCCTTTATACATTTACCTGAAATTGAGACCGATCGATTTTTCGTTAAATTATAAATTCTACAATAATTAGTTGTAAAAGAGATAAAATTTTTATGCTTACGTTAAACATTGTGTTTTAATTTTCTCACTAATCATTTCCAATATTAAATTTTTCTTACCAAAATTTTCCAAATAATTAAAAAAATGTGCGAAATTATTATACTATTTTTTTATAATATAAAGAGTTATTATACTACAAGAATTTAAAATAAGTATATTTAACTAATATTCATAGAATCTACAATAATCTTCATAAAACTTATAAAAAATGATTTCCTGTTCAAAAAATATAGATGATATTTTATAGTATCGTTTGACATATTTCAATTTAAAATTTTAGTTATTGAAAGCAAAGGTATATTTACAATTTAAGACATCAATAGCTGCGGTTTCGATTTTACACTTTTGTACGGCAAATTTGCTTAAAAATTATTATTAGCTAAATATTTCAAGTATGTTATATTTTTTAATATTACAATCACATTATGTAACAGGAAATTTTATCTATTTAATCAATGAGAAATACTTATTTCAAAATATTATGGAGGAAAGAAAAAGAAAATACTTGAAGTTTTGTGAGTTACAATATAAAATATTTATAGTTTATTTATTCTATTACAGTAAATAGACTTTATTTTATCATGGCTTCATATACAGCATATTTTACAACTCGTTTGATTAATGAAAATTGTGCAGCAGAAAATCCGGTAAATCCTTAATTATTTTCAACCGTAATATTTAATTCTGTAATTGCTCATCTGGGTAATAAGAAAAAAGTAGAATATTCCGTTATACAAGCATTTCCTTGCACTACTATAATAACTAAAACTTTTCTCGAGATTTTCAGCCCAGCAGCAACATACCTATACATCTATAAATAGGTGATTTACAAAAGAGAAAAGACTTTATTAAGGGAACGTCTCTGATAGACAGAATCCAAATAATGTAACTCCATTTGGGTCTCTTCATCATGTGACCCCGCGCTTGCTAACATTACACTGCGTCTCTTCTTGTTTCTTGCTCCATCGCTGTCTCTCTTTCTCTCCATATACGTGCATATACGTTCATATATCTGTCTCTATCGTTGTATCTTAGATGTTTATATTAAATAGTAAACATTTTATTTGAGCATATGCAAAAAGAGGGTTTGTACGTTGCGTATCAAGCAATGAGAAAAGGGGAGTCGGTTTTTAGTATAAAATAATGTAAGGGCATTAAAGATCCCTCTAGGAACACCTTGTGCGTCTCCTTTTCTTGTTTTCTCTCCTTTTTCTGGCTTTGTTTTCTCTCCCAGTCCCTTCCTGGCTAAATTATTGTCGTAATTATGTCGTACATCATAAACGTTTTGCGCTCGCGCGCCAACTCGAGAAATTAGTCGGGCTATGAGATTTTCCTGCTTGCACGCGTGATGGAGTTATTTATTAAGATAACAAAGGAACTTGGCTTTAAAGAGAAAGAGAGAAAAATGGAAGAAAGTATCCTCTAGACGAATGTCTATAATAAATGAGATTGAAAGAAGAATGTTCATTTGTTAGACAAAACGAGGATTGACTAATCGACGTAATATTTCAGAAACATTTCATTAAAAACAAAATGAGCACAAAAACTTGTTGGTAGGAGATCGTATGTTATAAAAAATGAGAGGTGGTATTCAATTATGTGATTGAATTGACGTGCGAGTGCACAACTGGTAACCGAATATCCTCTGACGTTATTATTCTGCAAACAATATTTTAATGATCGATTGAATTTGAATACAGACGTTCTAAGATATACGCACTGTCAATTCGACTCATCTTTGATCAGTAGGAGAGGTGAAAGCTTTCAGACAGAGAGAACCTCATGAAATACAGTTATTAAAATAAATTAGAAATAATTATATAATTAGAATATACTTATATATTTTATTTATTTAGTTTAGAATATGCAACATAATTAAATCATATAGGAATAATAAATAAAATTAGAAAATAAAATCTGAAAATAAAAAATTTGTTTATAATTGAATAGGTATTTATTAAGCAATTATTATTTTCGAACAAAATTTTTGTTCGTTAAGTAGAACGACAATTTATGTTCAACTAGATTTGCAGCTAAGTTTTGATCATAAGATATTATAAATTTAATAATTAGAAGTTGGTTATATTTCTCATTATAATTTAAAAGAAGTATTCTACATTATGAGATTTCCAATTTTCATGTACGTCTTTTATTTTATATATTTAAAATATAGCAACATTAAATACACACGACTAAGATTTTCAAATACTACTTATGTGGTGTTTAATATTATTAGAAGAAGTAGAACATTTTCACTGCTGTTTAATAAAAATTAGGAATATAGTAATGAAACTTTAATGACACTCTATGAAAATATTATGTCGAATTGTATGCTAATAAATATCCTAATTTAAAGTTTAACCTAACTAAGGAAGACTCAAGTAGAATATGTTTCATTAATTCATATAATTTAAATACTATAAGCTCTATAATCAGTTTTGAAAGTATGAATGTAACTATTAAAAGTCATAAATTAAAATTTGAACTTATCAATAAATATTAAGGATTTTGAAGTTTAGAGATGTAATTGTCTTTTTTATTTAAATATGAATACCATGACACTGGAAATAATTATAATAGAATCGTTATCTAAATAGTTTACTCGATGATGGTTGTTGATATGATCGTATTAAAAATAATGAAAAAGTTAAGATGGTGATACTTTTACACTAAACTATTGTTCCTAAACCATTCAAAAATTTAAATTTATATAAATTTAAATTAAAAATTAAACTCCAGAATATTTAGATTATGTCACGTCTTGAAAAGGCGTTGTAATCAGCTGGATGTTAGCTTCGATAATACTGAAACTCGTGGATATTAACACTGAGTAACGACAGATGAATAAAGCTGCGAAACGTTGAGTCATCGATAAAATGATCAAGAAAATTGAGTTCACCAGAAGAAGTAAACAGAGATTAAGGGAACAGTATACAGAATCTTGAACAATCCAAGTTAATCACAAAATATAACACTCAGCGAATGCATATCTATTAGGATATCAATGAAAAGTTATCCTGTAGAAATCAGGAATCCAGATCTGATCTAGAATATTTATGTCAGTCAATCTGAAAGGTCATCAGAGTCCAATATTGGCCGAAAATAATATTAAGAAGATAGATGGAGCGATGCAGAGAATCAAGCAGCGATAAGAAATACATGTCATGTATGTCAAACGAGTAGATAGACTATCTCTCTTTGTCATTCTCACCATAATATACGATTAATTGATTAACAAAGATTTATCCACGATTAAGAACTATATCTTTGTTCGCGATTTTCGAAAACGATAATGAGTAATTAATATTATTACCCATAAATAAAAATACATTGTATTCTATTTTTAACTTAAAATATTTTCAAAATTTTTTAATTATACGTTTAAAACATACATAAGTTATTATAAATATTTATTTATTAATTTCCTTATTAATATATATTTTAATTATATTTTATGGAGCATTTGCAATAATTATTCTTTTTTATTTAGTTTTAAAATTTTATACTGAAAATTCTAGTCTAAATATACGTCTAATATAAGTTAAAATATTATCCGTGTGATATTGTACGGATTAGTAAAAGTCATAAAGTTATTTTGTAGCAATTATTATTCAAGTAAATAAAACGTAAGTATATCAGAAGTAAGTAAGTAAGAAAGTGAGCTAAGGCGGAAGGCCGTCCACAATGCAGGTAGAGCGACTATATGTGTTTGTTAAGAAGAAAAGGTGTTGTTAGAATAAGATCGATAGTGGGCGAAGCGTCAGTCAGCGTGAAAATTCGATTTAGTTTAGTTTTATATAAGCGTTTGTCTGGATATAATAAAAAAGTTAAGTTATGATATAATAATTCCGCAATTATGTTTTATCTTAGAATGCCTATAGTTTATTAATTTACTTGTCACATAAAGAAATTTTTAATTTTAATATTCTAATCATGTATATATTTCTTAGTTTACGATAATTTTATGAACGGTAATAGAATAACTTTGTTATAGAAAGAATTTTCTTATTCATAAAAGAGAAACGATATGTACTGTAAGTTTTGGTCTAATCAATGAAATATTACTATCATTTTAAATATACAAGTAACTTCTACAAAAATATCAATCATTTCATTATTAATTTATCTTAGTTTAATAACTTAATAACAAAATAAAATACTTATAGATTTTTAGATGTAAATGTAAATGTACTAATGGTTGGAGAGGAAAAAGATTAAGAAAAATGTACGTAATTCAGAAATACACTTGTTTACTCACTCCCGCTGAAAAAGACAAAGAATACGAAAGGCGCGCGCACAATGCGCATAATATCACGTGTGCGGTGCGGGATTGCGGGATTTTAGTGGACAGGCGCGAAAGTGGGACTTCAAACAGCGCTACATTATGTACCGCAATATGAATCTCCTTGGTTTTCCGAAGTTGCTGTCTTCGGCTCGACCCTCTAGATATGAACCACCACATAAAAAGTTCCCTTTCTCTACATTTCTCTTTCAACTTTTGTACGAGTAGCAAACTTTTACTTGTAGGTATCGGGCTCGTATTTTCAATGGAGATCTCTCCCTTCTAAGTATCATTGCTCTTCCCCGTCTGGCGGGAGTTCGCTGCTTATGTGTACTTACCGACGTCCATTGTGCACGAGACCAATAGTAAGAGAGAAAGCGGAACATAGAAGCATCGAAGTAAAATGCGTATGTCTCTTGTGTACGTATGGGGATGTGTATATATGTTAGGATATATTTATGGTGGTATGCATATACTGTATGACTCTTTCATACACTTGCTGTTTCTTTACCTCTCTCTCTCTCATTCTCTTTTCTTCTCACTTTCACTTTTTTTGTTTGGTTCCCTAGCACGCTTTTGCGACCAACATCATCTATCTATATTGCATCCCGCGGTTCACTCGGATATGCCACTCTCTGCCTAGGAATAAAGGATATCGAAGAGATCAAAATTCACTGCATTTTCTGACTTCGAAGAATCAAGAAGCTCGATACTGAGTGTGAATTTTCTGGGAGACATCAAATTGCGATCAGCTCATTTTAAGCATGATTAATCATTCATTTATGGACAGATAATTCCAGTTGTAACAGGAATGAAAGACATGTATTCAATATTTCGATAAAAACTTTGAAATTTATTCGAAAGAACATATTTTTGATCTATAAAAACAAACTTATTTGTTTAAAAATATATTTTTCAAAAAGTACTTTTTCAAAAAGAAAATTAATTCCTATACATTTAGTTATAAAAAACAATAAATTGACAATGAATTATATATTTTATAAACTTTATTATAAACCAATTTATCAATTTTTAGATGCTCTTTTCTTTGTAAATATTTTGATTATTTTATGATCTTATTAATAAATTTAATTAGTATTTAATATTAATAATTTAATCAAAATTTTTGAATTGGATTTGAATAGTTCCATTAAAAATCTTGTTAATCACTTAATGTATAGGAAGATATAAATATAAGTAAAACATTTGTATAAAATAATAAAATAATGATGTTTTTAGAAATTTTATATAAAAAATTTTTATACTTATTATAATTGTACATTATACATTTTTATTTAAAATATGAATCGTTTTATGTAACTTCCATATTTATTTTGTTAAATATTTATAATGTTGAAAAAATTAATCAATGCGACATAGCTGACATAAAAATTTATTTGAATAATTGTAGTATTTGAAGCAAGTTATGAATAAATAAAAGCATTTCATCATAGTTCCATTTAGTTAGACATAGAAACTATTTAAAGCGGTTTTAAACTAAAAATTGAAAATGTTTGTCAATTATTGTACATGATTTTAGTGAAATTTTCTTGTCATATATATGTATTACATAAAATGTAGTGAATAAATTAGTCAACTAATAAACATATTATTTTGACAAACTTTTGTAATAATGTTATACATTATTCATAAATTTTTAACAAGCTCTATTTCAAAATTATCCAAAAATAATAAGAAACTTCATAAAGAACAGTTTGAAATAATGAAAGGATAATATAAAATCGAATTCTAAAGAATTTGCAAATGATTTTTATAAAATTATATTTTATTTCAAATATTTTATCTGAGGTGAAAATTAAAATTTATTTAATTTTATATATTATTAAATTAAATTAAATTAAATTAATATAAAATTATATTAAATTAAATCTAAACATGCATTCAATTATTTCAATAATAGACTAAAAGATTTAATTTTAGGTAATTAAAAGATATTTAAAAACATTCTAATAAAGCTTATATAAACACATTAAAGTGAGAAATAAGTATGTTAATAAATAATCTAATCTGGAGAATTGTTCATATTTATGATTCTTTTAATCATTTATTTTGTTGAATTTATGTAATTAATACCTTTGTAACAATATCTTTCAATATTATTTCTCATTCTTCATGAGCTAATTTGACGAAACATTTGTACTGATTTTATCAAGTAAATATTACTATATCTATAAAGTTTATTTCTCATTTTTCTTGAGCTAATTACGCCAACCACTATTATTGAGTGTTTTAGTTTTATTATTGTATTTTTAGTGTTACATTAGAATATTGTTTACATTTTCGAATGCAATGTAATGATTTCAATTAAAATAAAAATGATCTTTTATTCTAATTAATAATCAAATTGAAAAATTCTCTTTAATAACTAAATATTTATTTCTTCTACTTTAACATTGAATTCATAAGAATAATTTATTTGAATTTATAAATGTTATGTATATAAATATATATATATATATATATATATATATATATATATGAAATGTAAGTCTTCTTAAATATTGTACATAAATTGATATTAGGAGATGTATTAAACCTTAATACCAATATTAATAATGAATTGCTATTATAACGACTTTAGTTTGAACTCTTTTTATATCATTAATCAATATCTTGGTTTATAAGAAACCTCAATGGCCATGAATTTACTACACTTCTATGATTTTGAAAAGTAATTGATAAAATATAAACATTTTTGTATAATTAGTGTTTTTCATTAGAAAATTAGGTAAGTTTATAACAATGACATATAAGTTTATAACATTAACATAATGATGATTGAGATGGAGTTTTTCTGGAATAGTAATGTTGATTATTTTTTATTTAATATCTTAACAGAGTTTTTATTTGTATTTTTGTTCGATAAAAATTTTATAATATCTCATGATATTAATTTTTTTCTCATGATAAATTTCTCTTTATGTCGCGATTTACAACAATTTAAGAGGAAGTGTTTTTTTATTTGAATTTAATTTAATTGGTGAAGTTAGTTCCAAGACGTCGATCAAGAATTATAATAACAATTAGAAATATTATTCCATATCAGCATGAGTTGCAATGAGAATGAATTATAAATTGAATGAATAAGGATTTCGAAGGAAGAACGTTACATTTTCAATATTCATTATAGAATTGAAAATAAATGAACTCAAAAAATATCCCGTATAAAAATAAATGTGATGCATAATAAATATGTTTTGAAGAAAGAATATGCCGTTAATTGATTTTAAATAATGTACTTATATAAATGAAAATATTATAAAAAATATTGTCAAAGATAATATACTGAATACAATAACATTTAATAACATGCTGCATCAGTCTCGAGAATTCAAAATTTTACAATTAACTTTTGAATTTCCATTAAAAATATTTTTTGAATGATATATTTTTTATCATATTATTACATTTTTTGAACATTTCTTGCAGTATAATATGCATATATTAGGATAATCTTTATTATTAAATAACTATTATTAAGGTTTAATAATAAAATGCATTGTACGAATATTATTATTTGATGCATGAAAGCTTTCTCCTAAAGCTTTATCAATTTGAGAATCCACATCACTCTCAGCTACTTTTTAGTCTACCTGACAATTTTAGTTTATATTAAGTTTTGCATATACTAGAAAGCTGTGAAAATGTAATAAATTTTATTTAGAAAAATTATATATGTATAATAATTTTTTTATTCATATTATATCATTTTAATAAATTTAATGTATATAATTTCAAAAATTATTACATATAGGAAAAATATAAGCAATTAATACTTAATAATTTCAGAAAATTCTATGTAATTTCTTTTTTGAAGAAATAATCTGAAGGTACCGTCAAAGATAATTCCGAAAAATAGATCCAAAAAAAAAAAAAAAAACTATGGCTCTCCGTTCTCACGGTGACATTACACTTGAACCTAAAGGTTCTTATTCCTTTCTCAACGAATACTTTCACATTCTCCGTACTTTTTGGAATTCAACAGAGCAGTCAGGAGCTGATATTTGGGAACATGTATTCCTATGTGCACTTTCTCGAGAAAGAACGTGCCACGTTCGATCTTCCGAATGTACGAAGAGCAATGCAGCGTCACAAGTGAATTGGCACGGTTTAACATCTAATAGCTTGTGCATCAGACACAGTGCAAACAGAGGACTTCAGTTGAAGTTTGTTGAGCTGTTCTAGCTGAGTATCTTTAACGTTTCGCTGGAATCTTCTGTGCTATAAAGTAATTTAATGTGTTACGTTTATTTGTGGTAGCTATTGATAAAAAAATCACGTAATCGATGCTTGCCAAGTTAATTCAGTTCTATTCTCCAATTTGTACCTCATTTACATTAATAATAAAATTAGGTTACATTAACAGACTAATAAGATAATTATTAGTAATGTAACTTAATCTTATTATTAATACAACATTTTTTATCGAGTTTTTATTTATCAAGTATAACACCTACACATGAACGCGCCATTTAAGTGAACGGAGTCGACAATTATTTTATGTGAATCGTGTAATTGGAAAGGTGTAAGAATATTACTCTTACTTTATCGAAAATGAAGCTAGATGATTGGCATAAAGATAAGAGAAGCGGTAATCGCTATTGAAGTTTAATCGTAAATAGAAGTCTCGCAGCCTCTGAGTTCCTTATACAAGTTTTCAGTCGACCTACAGTTCATATTAATTTAAATCCCTTAGAAGGAATCATTTCAAACATTTAAAAATGAGAAAGGGTAAAATAAAGCTTTGTGAGACAATGTTAAGCGTTCAATTCTTATAAATAAACTTCATAAATTTATAACTGTATTATTAATAAACCTTATTCATGAAGGAAGGCCATTTACAAAATAAAAATTTTTTAGCGACGATTAAAAAATTGGAATAATTAAACCATTACTAGGAGTAGTAATTTTAGAATTAATACAATTGTAACTAATCGAGTAACTTACAAAGATTTACTTTCATCAATGACTTTTAGATGTTCTATACTTGTGAAATATGTATGAAAATCTAAACCATATATTTCGAGTTTTTATGCACTCTACAATTTAAAATACATTTTATATTAAATATGGAAGAATAATTTGCTATTATTGTAAATGTGTCTCTTTTTTATAAAATACTTTCAAATAGATTTAAAATTCAAATTTGATAATTAAAAAATGCTCAGCAAGGTAAATGATTTATCTAAATTATATACAATTTACATGTTTCACAAGTGCAGTTAGAGAAGTAAATTTCTCAATATGCTTATTGATATTAGTGTAAATTCAGTAATGAGTGCACACAATACTATTACACAAGTATATATGCTTACATTATCTTTATTATATTTATTATAAAAAGGAAACTATCACTAGGAATAATAAAAATAATGTGTAAAATACAGTCAGAAATATTAAAACTGCAAGATTTAACAGTAAATGTAAGTAATTTTGTTGTATATTTGTTTATTTATATATTGTACGTTGTAACACTTAAAAGATACCTAGTTTCCGTTTCGATTATAATTAAATTAATGACCGATAACATGATATTCTCAATATTCATTTTCGTTTTCACATAAGATTTAGTATAATAGTTGTTTTAATTTCAATAAATATTCAACGAGGATTTAACAGTATACTTGAAGTATTATTCAAGAATTTATAATGAACAAAATTTTTTATAACTCTTATTATTTACACGTACATTATGAATATTGTTTTTAATACAATAATAATATTGGCAGTAAAACATATAGAGTGAATTAATAAAACGTTCACGCAGTTTTTCTCTAAAACCTACTCTACGATTTTCATTTGAAATTTTCCTCATTTGGTATTCCAACATCGTTCGATAAATACAGCTCTCTATATATTGAAGCTTACAGTTTGCAATTTTCTTTTAGCCATCTCTCTTCTCTCTCATTTCGATCCGCCGTATATGTATATCAAATTACTAATGGTTCTCAAACCGGTGCGCAGGAGCAATATCACAATACATTGATTATGCTTAATGCCCACCTCTCGAGCATTGGCTTGAATCCGATAGGTTTGTAAAGGACTTTCCGCTTATTCTACTCTTGCCAGAAGCTTCTATCAGTCAACGTGAAACAGTGACATTTGACATCACGACTTTTATCTTGTTGCCGCACTGTTACAATAGAGTATTGCCACGCGCTCTTTTGACTTGGCTTTTTAAGAAACTGATATTTCTTGCGTGGGTATACTTGCTGTTCCGGTGGTTTCGAAAGGTACTTGCAGAACTTAAAAAATAAAATCGATAACACATTCCACCCTCTAAGTCCATATCTTTACCATGCGAAGACTAAAGGAGAGAAATTGAATTGGTCATGCGATGACAAAGGGTTCCTCTGAGGAAGCGAAAGGTCGATAAGCAAAGAGAAGCAGAGAAAGTGGTGTGAGAAAAAGAATGTTCGCACAAAGGTTGAAGGGGGTTGCAAGTAAATACATATGTGTCTGGAAAAAGGAAAAATAAAAGCGAGTCCACGATGATGGCATAACCCTGCGTAGCAAAACGCGGCACCACTACACTCCATGGGAGGAAGGGATTTTCGCCCTTTGCGCGAACTCCCAAGGGAGTGCTAGAAACGCGCGGCGTAGAAACCTTCGCCATCGCAAATGTATTGAATATAAAAGCACCAAAGTGGATAGTTTTCGGAATAACGAACTGCATTGCCAAAACATTGAAAGACGAAGGAGGGCGAGTGGAGTGTTAAGAGAGAAGGAGAGCGAGGCTTTCTAAGATCACATACAGCCGTGAGATGTGTATTTTTCCCTTTTTTAGAATATGGAGTATGCTATTCTGAAAATACTCCCTTCTCTCTTTATATTTTGCCTACTTTACCCTCGATATATCTTTCTTCTCTTACATTTGGACTTTAATAATTTGCATTGGAAGGTTTTCCACTTCTGTCATTGAATTTTCGCTACAACATAGTACCTAAAAATGATGCTTTCGAATCAAATAATTTAAGAATCATGTAAATCTTAAAAATATCAACTTAGTTGTTAGAATCTCTTCTTTAAGAAAATAAATCTAATAGATATCCTATCAATTCTTTCATATCTATAATTTTACTTATAGTTACATATTTATGAACTTATATAGAAAAATTAGAATAACAATATATTTATTCGAAAACATTATCTTATGTACCTTTCATTTCACTTCTATTGAATTTAAACATAAAATTGTTTAGTTTTTTAAATCGTTCCAGAAATAGAAGACGAAACGCTATAAAATTGCAAATTGAAATTGTTTTGTTTGTTATTCAAAGTATTGTATATTATCGTTTAGCTATGTGCTATTAAAGCTCTGTATCATATAAGTATATATCCTACTAAAAGGTAGTAATTATTAATTACTATATTAAAATACATTAAAATATACATTTCAATCAAAACTTTCCATTACTTTTGTAAAATATTTCTTATTTTGTAAAATAGAAATTATTTACAGTAATGGACATATAATGTAAGTAAATTTAACAGAAATAGCTTTTTGAAATTGCAATAAAATTTAGCTAGCAAAATTTAAATTATTACACTTGCACATTATTTGCGTAGACCTTAAAACTATTTTAAATAAAATTTGCATTAAATTAGAAATACTTGTGCTATTTCTTATGCCTTAGCTTACTTAAAAACAGCAATTTTTTGAATATAACTTGCTACAATATTTTCGTACAGTATAAAGATTATAGTCTGTAAACTAATCGTTCTAACTTTACAAGAATGTCTATAAAAGAATTTATTTATCATATCACTTCCTTAACCAGATCTGTATTTATGTACTTAGTAAATGGGAACACAAAGTAGCATATAGTTATATCATGGTATGATATAACTACATCTCGTTACGATTATGAGCACAATATTTTCGTTTAGCTTAGTAAAACAAAGTTTAGTGCTCCGGGTTATGAAATTCGTAACCCCTCACTTTCGCATAAATCAACGCTGAACATCGTCAAGAATAGGTTCATTGCGAAATTAAAACCTAGGCCAACATCCTCAATTATTGTCAAGCCTTAAAACTACCTATACAATTGCACGTGCACAGTACGCAAACTCAGGTCCTGCCTTGCAATATATCCGCGAAGTCCGTGTCCTTTTGGATTTCGCTTGGGCGAAACTGCTCTGGTGGTCGCGTTGCGCATCGATAAGTGGCATATCCGCTACATGATGGCATCTCATAGGCTTTACTGCAATTCGAAACATTAATTGCAGATTAAACGTAGAGAGGCTCTCCATCTCTCGGTAATCTCCGAGCGGCCACTCGCATACGCGCTCTACGCAAGTACTCCCGGTTATGACGCGCGCGAGGACCAATAATTCGCCGACTGCGATTGACACCAGCATCTCGGGCTGCGTTTTATGGGCGGTATTACGCGGTACGCGTAATAATCTTTTATGTTTTTCGATGTACGCGCCACGCATGATGGCCGCGCGATCGCCCCGTGCACCGTACCCTACGATTTTACAACTTATCGGTCGTGAGGGATGACCAACCTGACGTGGATCACGAATTTTGTTGCTCGCAAGAACTGCGCGTGAATGAGGGTATTACTGTTTTCGGTTTTAAGCGAAGGGTTAGAACTCGATATAGTCTCAAATACATTTTGGACTCTTTGATAATTTCGTGGTGATTTATCCTCATGACAATTTTTTCGTCTCGAAAATTCGTTTATAACATTGATTAGTTTTTTATACACGTAGCTTTGTATACTGTATTTGCGATCTCCGTATTTGAATATTATTTTAATTATTCATGAATATTTATTATGCACATATATTGCTGCGAAAATTTACATATTTTGTACACTTTTATGTACTGACTTTTTTTTATTGTTTTATATTTTAATAATAAGAAGTTGTATTAATTCCGGCTTGGTGGTTGTAAAATTTTAAAGTACATTGGGACTTTATGGATAATTTTATGTATCGATAATAATTTTCAATCATTTGTCTGTGAATTGACGTTGAATGAAGGAATAATTAGATGTAATTTCAATTTTCTGTATTCTATGTTTTACAAAAGGTTAGTTATATATCAATTCAAAGATAACATTGATAGATATAGAAATACCCAAACTATACAACTTGTTGCAATATATAAATTTTAACGAATTCGAGGGTAGTCAGATAAAAAAAGTATTTCCGTGAAATAAAATTTTCGTTAAACATGGAAAGGTAAAAATTTGTTACAATAATAATAATAATAATAATAATAATAATAATAATAATAATAATAATCAATTTCAAGCAACAGTGAAGTTTACTTATCTAATTCTTTTCATTGTTAATCTAATAAATTATTTTTTATTCAACTATTGATTAACTGAGTAATTTTATACAAAAAAACACAGAATATTGCAGAAATTTGTAGAAACTACACGTACACTTAGATAAAATGTAAGAAATTTCAAATAATTAAAATGAAATACATACGATTCATGAAGATATTATGGTATACAATACATACTCTATATCAACTAATGCGAAACCTTACCTTTTCTTCCTTCCGTATATTTTTTATTTTCATGAAGAACTTGGTAAAAGTTTGTGATTTAAATATACATTTTTGAAACATATGAAAACACAAGTCAATTAAACTTTTTTTTAAGTTTAAATAACTTGAAACTTTAATTGTATTTTTATGAACTGAAATAATTAACTGTATTAAAGATTTTCAATACTGAACATAATAATCGACTTCAAGAGACCATTTCAATTTAGTCAATTAACTTTATTTTAATTTTAATATAGGTTAAGAAACAAATAGGGATTAAATATAATTTTGTTTGAGCTAATCTAGTGATTATTGTATTTAATCTACTCGAAGCAATAACATGAAACATTATTATTTTTTGTTAGATAAGCGTAATTATGGTGAACATTATAAAATAATTAGTACTATTAATTGTTATTCAAATGTTTCAAGATAAATTCAATAAATGCTATTACATAACAATTTAATATTTTATATTTTGTGAAATATAATAAAATCATATTATTAATTGTGTATTATATTGATGTTGATAAAACTATTAATTAGTTTCTTTATTAATTGTGAAAAGCAAAACAAATTTTATATACATTAAAAATTAGTAATTCTTAAAATATTTTCATACATCAATTAATATAAATTTGAAAACCTATAAGACATGCAATAAAAGTTTTGCTCTTATATTCTCTGATTCGACATTATTTAATTATAAAATGCAATTTCATTCAAATTAAAATAATTATTTGTTTATATTATGAGTATTTATGTAACATCTGAGTAATGTAATAGAAGGTGAGTCGTCTCTGTGGTGACTAATTAAAGTAACTTGAAAATTTAAAGTAGACCCATAATTGCATAACAGAATATTAAAATAAAACTTATACAGAAACTATGCAGTTAAAATAATTTAAGACTGCTGTTGTTTTTGAGACTTCGAATATTGACTTTAAACTATGAACTCGTAAAATTTAGTACTTCGTATTAAAAAATATTCAAATATATAAAGCAAGATATTTTGTTCTTCATTTCATTAGATATATAGTATTGTTTAAAGGATTTTTCAGTTGTTTGATGAAACATAATATTAACAATATGACTTGTTATACATATAACAAATTATACTTCAGGATTAATTTCTATATTCATTTAAAATTTACTATTTTATACTTTAAATATAATTGAAAGTTTAATATTTTTCTTAACTTTGTTTCTGAGTTATTATAATTTACAAGTTTTTCTTACTCAGGATAGTTCATTTTATGGAGAAACTGCTTGCAAATTTATTCAGCAATTTTTTCAAGTGAAAATGATTATTTTTAGTTTTTTTTTCTTCTTGGTATACATCTAATTTACTTCTTCACTTTATTTTATTCTATATTCACGAACAAATCTATTTTCTGATAAAATTGTAGAAAATTAATCAAGATTCTTCAATAAGAATGCAAGAAAATTCTTTTTAGGATAATTATTTTTTTTTATTATACAAAATTTGATTTCCTATTTCTTGAATTTTAAATTTTATATTATATTGTAAAATTTTGTTTCTAAAATTATTTCATTAAATGAAATTTAATTTAAAATACTATTTAAGATTTTAAAATTATTCCAAGCACACAAATTAATAGTTACACATATTATTATTCGGATCCATTAAATAATTTTATTTCTATTATGATAGCTTGATTAGAAAATAATGGAATTGGAAATTCTGTTAATTACTAATTAGTTTCATTATCAACTTAAAATATTTTATTTTAAAAAATTGCTTTACATAAATTATTAATTAGATTTTTTTTCAGTAAATTAATATTATAATAGTTTCATATTATAATAACATGAAAATTTGAATTACATAATATTAAAGTATGCTAAATATTTATTATATTTTACACATTTATTACACAATATCGTATTAGAATTTTATTTATATTTAAAATAATCGAATATGTAATTAATGTGTACTTTATAATGTATAAACTGTAAGCACTCTTTGGAGTTTAATCATGGCCGCCATAATGACACTTAAATTATTAAATTCATGTTTTTGAAAGTCACATTTTCGATTGAGAATTAATCTATATTATCCAGATCAAAATAGTCTCAGAATCACGTGTACTTCATTTAGGAACAACATCCATAAAGCATTCATTAATTATCACTCGTGAAATTTACTATTAACCTAAGGATTGGACACCCATTTCCATAAGGGTAAATTTCCGAACGAACAATGTGAGTTCATGAAGATACCCTTGAAACTTTACGATGAGGTGGGCGCAACCTCCATTACTCCAGATGTGTCAATTAACGATCGTCTGACATTTTTAATCCCGTGCACGGAGGAGCTCGAGAAGATCGATTCGCGCATCTTACAGTTTAGTCTTGGTCTAATCTTTAATTTTCCTAGGTATAAATTCTGTACGAAATTACAAGCAGGCATCTTACGGAAATTGCGTCTTGTGTTAACGCACTCCATTATAGGCTGAAAAACGAGGAGGCGCAGTCGTTATCGTTACCGATGAGTTCAGGGAACTAGTGGTCTACCTGGCGACCTTACTTATACGCGGGTATTCATTGCGCTTGTAATCTATTTAACAACGAGTCGGAGGAGAGAGAGAGTGAGAGAGAGATAGTGAGAGAGAGAGAGAGAGGGAGAGAGAGCGAGCAACTAGACTACTGAGACCTGAAAAATTTATCTGGCTTTTAGTGGCGTTGCTGCGGTCGTAGGACTTTGGTCGAGAAAATCTAGTGGGCAATACGTGAAAATTGTTTGCACGAGGGAGAATGGACGGTAGTACTAGATAATGACAGACGAACCATGCGTGACAAGAGAGTTATTACTTTACTTTAAAAGTTCTTTTACGCGGCGATTGTACGACCTTCTCGTTAATGTTTAGTAAGCAGGAGAACAGCAGATGAGCTTTTCGTTAAAAAAAGTTTTTAATATTTCCTTAAATATTTAAAATTTATTTTCTAGATATTTTCTAGAAATTGTGAATGCTAAAGAATCTTATATATAAAGCACTTATTTCACAAAGCGATTATCGCTCGTTGATTCGATTAATAATGACATTTATTCCAAATTCATTGAAATCCGCACCAGTAATTTCTCAAGATTTGTTTTTATTGAATATCAAAAGCAAATTGCATCGAGATAAGCTGTCTGTAGTCTCAAACCTTAATTCGCTGTTTTCATCATTCACTATTTATTGCTATCGATAACAGTATTGATATGTGCATTTTCGGCTAAACTATTGACATTTCATGATGCTCGAAATGTTATCCTGCAACGCATGTGCAACAAATTTATGCACACGTCGCGCCTTCAAAACAACTCTCTAATGTAATTTCTAAGAGGTCTACATACACCTGGTTCTGCACTAGGAAATCCTTGCTTCTGAATAGCCTTAATATACTTAAATATCTGAAGATCATTAATCAAGTTTAAGATAAGAAATTCCGAATTTTCAAGTAATAATTTCCTTCTAATTTTCAATTTGATTGTATTTGATGGTACGAGTCAATGGATTTATATAAAAATTATACTTTGATTATGTTTAATATTTAATATAATTTCATTTTGTATTAAAATGTTAATTATTATTTTTTAAATTTTATTTACTTATGAGGAGTTCAAACTGTAGTGTTACAGCAAAGAAATAGAATCGATTTACTAATATTATTAAATGTATTTTACATAATTACTACAACATTTTGAAAATATTTAATTGTAGTTAAAGTTACTTATTTCATATTTTTATTCAAAATTTAAATTGTTCCTTAGAAAGTGTCAAGTTTGTTAAAATCTACATATTTTTTATTATAATTTAATACAAAATAAGGCTTTGTTTTCTTTCATGTTTTTCAATATTTGAATACACTAATCATTTTACTTATCAACATTTATTATCCATTCCTAAATGTTCTTAATTTTTTGAGAATTTGAAATGTATTTAATAAATTTTTGTGACATATTTTTATGTGTGTCATTTCTTTTAATCTTAGAAGTATCTGTGCTAAATTATTAACATATTATACCAAATGTGGCTAAATTAAGCTTCTTCAAGAGCATACTTCATTTGCAATATTTGTTTTTTTTTCTGAAAATTATTACTGAATCTGAGTAGAGATTATTTAAATAAAATAAAAGGAAAGCACTTTATATATTAATTTTATTTAGTAACAAAAAAATTAATGTGCATTAATCAATTGATATATAATATATTATTTTTAGTACACGTTTTGTATGAAGATATTTATTGTAAAAATTAATTATATTCATTGAAAAATTGGTAATATAAATTTGTATTAGTTAAGTTAAAGATAATACTTTAAATGTGATATCAATACGTGAATGACGTTACTTTTCTTTACATATTTATAAATGTTTTTCATCCTTTATTTAAAAGAAAATTCTTTGTATGCGATAACAAGTTTTTTGCTAAAAAATGGATACCTACATAAATTGAAAAAGGAAAACATCATCTGAAGTATCGCATCCAACAGTGGCATAATGGAAAGCCAACTCATGTGAAAGCCGGAGTGTGCGTGGCATCCTCGGTAAGTCGCTGATTTTTTATTTCTTAACTGAAATTCAGTAGAATTCTTTGGGTGATATATGAAATAACAACATAATGAAATAGTAACAAAATTATTCTTATAACAACAACAAGTAAAAAATAATTAATAATAATTATCAAAAAGTAAAATTTGTTTGGAAAGTTTTTTCTCTCTTGCAGAATGGGATTTAATTTATACTGTGCTCAGAATATATTGCTGGGAGCCTTACTGTTTCAATGAGTGTGCATAGTTAGCAACGTACTTAGTAAAAATATGTAAGCCTGCGAATATACGAGTATAATTTAGTAGAAAAAAAAGCTTCTCGGTATAAGAAATTGTTATTTTTATCCTGATTACTTTTTATTTTTTCCGTATAAAAATATTGCCTTCTACAATTATCGTATTACAAATATTTTCAATTTTATGTTAAATTTTACAGTATTTAACGTAATCGATACGTTGCCGTCTAGTAAAATTAAGAGGTATTGTAATACGGTATTCTAAGCCTTTCTAATGACATAATTTCAAAAATATTTTACTTATTGACATAAAAGTTCCTTTCATCATCAAAGAATAATTTATATATTCAAATGTAGAATATTTAGATATAATATTTAGAATATTTTAGTCCAATTTAGTCCATTTATTCTATGAAGTATTTCATAACAAGCAGATAGTCATTTTACTACTATGGATAAAAAGTTCTATAAATCAATTAAATTACTAATAAATTAGTCATTTATTCAGTTAAAAATTTATGAAAATCTTAAACAAAATAATTTTCTTATTTTTATTATATATATATTTACTTTTTCTTTAAAACTATGGATCAAATGTAAATATTTATTAGAAATCCACTTTAATTAAGACAGACGTTCGGAATAGTAAATAAACAAAAAAACGAATAATAAAATAACTGTTAATCAAAACTAAGATTTTAAAGAAGAATAAAATATACTATATGGAAAACTGATCGATACATGAAGTTAGAAATCTAGTTTTACCTCAATAAATCGACGCATTACAAGAATAAGAGCTTTACCTAAATAACCTAATTCAAAGTCGTCTTTCTCTCTGTTTTACTTTTTCTTCTAAATGCCTCGAGGTCCAATAAGATCGCACCTGTGAAGCTTATTCCTTCAGAAACTAGGCAAAAAGCCATCCATGGAGTTTCCTTGTATCACCAAAGACAGAAGAAAATATCTAGTCGGATTAGCACTGAGTCCTGGCTCTTTCTCAATATTTTTCAATCTTTCTCTGGCTCTCTCTCTCTCTATTCTCACTTGCTCTTTTTCGTTAGATATTTTGGATGTCCTACCAATAGCAAGCAAATCTGTCACACTCACAGTTACACATAAACAAAACTCTAGTATGATCGTCGCAGACGAAAAATTTGCTTCGTCTTTTTATTCTCTGCTACTATTGGTGGTGTTTTGAGATCCTTTCAAAAAAAACAAGAACAATGAAATCTTTGTGAGTAACATGGATTGCGTTTATCAGACGTATGGACGACTGCGGTTCATGATAATACTTACCTCTCAATGTTGTAGCACTCAAGCGTTTATGCCAGAAATTTTAAACCCATTTTCAAATGTCACGAAGCTCGGAAAATAAAGAAACGAAGAAACGATGGAGAAGTCATTTAAATAATAGATTACTGTCAAAGAATTGATAATAAGGACGTAGATGTTGGTAAGCGAAAGTAATTGTAATATAAATAAACATTTACTTTTTTAGATTATATTGAAATCTTATAAAACAATTAAAGAATACTTTTTATAGAAGTAAAATGTAAAATGATGAAAAATGTAATGTGAAGCTGTTGAAAAGATATATAAATAATATCATTATTTCAATGTTTTTGAATTATAAATATAATGTAAAAATGTCATAAAATTATAAATAAACATTAATTACACTATTGTTATGAAATCATAGAATCATAAGTTTAAAATTGAAACTTATTTATATGTAATTATGTAATTATATGTAATTCATAAGTGAAAACTGTGTTCCAAGAAAAATGATGAAAATATTAATAGAGTAATTCAGATATATTAAAATAATATTAGTAGTGTAAATAGAGTAAATAAATATAAAATTAAAAGATATTAACTAGTAAAATAGGATTATACCATAAGTATTATACTTTAAGATACTATACTCGCTTCCTTTTTAAATCGTTAAAAATTAAATAATACATGTATTACTATTTTTATTAATATTCTCTGACTATTAAGATATCTTTCGATAAAATTTGGTGTAATTAGATAATTTATCTTATATTTTTATATATTACTGAGAAGTATTTGAAACAATTAACTTTTTTATTTTTCTTTTGAAAACATATATATGGAGAATATATAGCAAACATAGAAAAAGCAGAATGTACATGAAATATGTTTTTTTCTACGAGGTACTGTCGAAAAGTGGCTGAGAGATATTCAAAAAGTCTCGTGTCGAACGGAAATATTATGCAGATCATTAATAAAATAACTTAGTGTGCAATACGAGGAGAACCTAAAGCATCCTTTGCTTTTATGTATAAGCTATCGTATGAGATCAAACAATTAATATTACGTGCTGTAATACTGTATCATTTATACATTCATTTTCTGGGATTAAAGTCTTGAGCACCTGATACAAGGGGAACATACAATTATGGAATTTATCACTTCCACGAAAGTATCCGGAGGTGCACCTCACCTTGACCTTACACATTTTCTTGATTTTTTTAATATTTGAAAAACGAATTTAAATTTTGGAATAAAACCAACATCAATTTATTTCTTTTGAAAAAACGCTCTTGTGAAAATTGCTTTTACTTCAAATCATTGCATCCCCTATTATTATAAGAGCAAATATGAAGTTTTTTCTTTTTTTTCTAAAGATATTTTTGAATTCAACGAATCTCATAAAAAAGCATTCTATGATAAATAATATACAGATGAAAAGTTGACGTGACTTAAGGTTTTTAAGTTTTTCAGTTCTTAAGTTTTTTTTTGAGAAAAAAAATATATTCAAAGTGGTAAATACCCCTAACAAGAGTTACGTGTCTTAATATGTAACTTAATATAAAAATTTACACCTAAAAATTCATAATTTTAATTTAAAAAAAACGATTTTCGAGGGTAAATTTTAGGGGTGATCTTCACCCCTTGAATCACCGAATTAGCACGTAAAAAAACACCAGTCTAATATTTTTTTTGTATGCTACAATATAGCACAATATCAAGAAAATCAGTGAGGTATACCTCGGAATGTTTTCTTGTTAGTTGTGGCCTAAAAGATAAACAGTACGTGAAAGGCGTATTTTGTAGATAATTTTGGAAATAGTTATAGAAAAAGAAGGCACCATTTGTTATTATGTTATAATTTGTTTGTTATTTTATAATCTCATTCTATTATTTTATGTAGTATAATAGAATAGAATTTTTCAAGAGTATCTATGTAGATTACTTAACATTCTTATTTCATGTATTTACATAATTCAGTATAATAGTCTCATCTATTGCCGATATTTTTATAAATTAATTCAGTTAGTATTATAAAATATATAATTTATATATTATGACATATTTTAAATGATGCATAATTTCTGTTATTATTGAATGAAACCATGTTTTATAGAGAAGTATTTAATATCTAATTATAATATAAAAAATATTTTAAGTTTTATTTTTTATAAAAATCTACGGTAGATTCGGTTGGATAAATTAGTTTCTCAAATTCAATATTATAACAAATATATTCGTATACAAATGTTCTTTATTTAATTTCATCTTTTGATAATTTTTAGTTATCATAATAATATTTCAGTTAAGTACTCAAATGTAATATATAGATATAAAATTTACTATATTTTGCTAAGTAAAGAAACACAATTATTATCATTTATAATATGTAATATCAAAGTCGATCGCTTAAAATTTAAGATTATTTGTTATAATTATTTTATAATTTTTATATTAAGTTGCACATCTTCTAATTTAAAATTAAATTTGTTCTACATCTTAATATAAATTTAGAATTTTTATTGTATTTTGTACTCAGTTGTAAATATTAGTTTGATGGATTTTTATTTTCATTTTTCATTTTTCAACTACCTTCCGTCTTTATTTATCTGTTTACTTATATTCTGTCTTTATTCTAGTTTACTATGTCATTGAAAATTAATTAATTATAAAGATTAACTTTTTAAAATATTTATAAATATTTCAAGATAATATTAAGTAGTTGGATTTGCATAGTTAGTAATAATTAATTCTGAGTTAATATCATAATATTCATTTGAGCTAAAAATTTCATTTGTTATTTAATTTTGGTATGTTTCCTTTCGTTTATTTTGACCGATACGAATATTTACAATACGAAATATAAATAAATCTGATATAGATTTTTTGGTAAGAGGCCTATATTATACAATTTTTTTATATATGTATATATTTATCAAGATAAAATTATTGTTGATTTTAGGATGCAGGAGCCAGAATATGCATTTCTTAAAATACACTATCCTTGAGTATAATTCATGAATAATAATCGATTCTAAATTTTTAATAGCATAGTTAATAACTTTATGTGAAGGAATACGTTGATGCTATATTAATTCTTCTCATTAGTTTATTGAAGTAATTTGGTGCTTCACCATACCATAATATTGAAGGAATAATGAGAATTCAATATGAAAAGTCAGGATGTTTAAATACTTTAGATTCGATTTAAATCAGATCGATACACTTAACTCTATCAGCAGTCAACATTACTTTTGTCAGACTTTTATATAAAGTGTTAATTAATTATTCATTTTCTTATATTGTGAGATAAAATAATAATAACCATTTTTATTAATGTTTTAGAAATTGTCGAATTCTTAAATTAGAAAATTATTATATGTCAATGAAATTAGTTTAAAATTAGTTATTTCATAGAAATTACAGAAAGTATAATAGTCAAATAAAAAATAACGTATCTCTATACAGTAAAATTAATGTTTTTTAGATTATTAGATATATTAGATTTTAATTAATCTCTTTTATGTGAAATTATAATTACATATCCTTTCAGGAAATCTTGAATAGAAAATTATTAATTTTATAAATATTAATTTAAATTATATAAGAATGTGAAATAAATTTTTAAATTCAGTTTGAATTTAATATTAAATAATTATTAACTATTTTTTCAGAACACACTTAGAATTATAGGTAAGAAGAAAATACTTTGAATGATCAGTCTTGTATATCCTTGGCTCGTTAAAAAAAAGATAGATAAGCTGTCGACATTTCAGACTGTCATTCTCTCTGCCTCATTCAGACACACACACTTTCTTTCTCTCTCACTTCTCTCTACTTCTTTTGCCTCTTTCTCCGCACGTCTATAAGAAATAAAATGAAGTACTTATGGTTTTCGTTCGTAATGGACGAGAGATTACTTGTACTAACAACAGTTAAGAACAATAAGAAATTAAGAAGAATAGCAAGAACCGCTGTTTATCATACATAGATCCATCTTTGCACCTTAATTTACGTCATCATCCGTGTTGTCTTTGAGTAAACCATGCAGGTATCTGTGTTGATTTTTTCGCTTGCAATTAAAATAACTGTAAATTTTAAGAACAAAATATCTCTTAGTTGTATCTACTAGCTTTACCGATAGTATTCCCGGTTCTCTTAATAACTAGGCTATATTTCTTTTCCTATATTACTCTTACGACTTAATACAATTTTTAATAATAAACATTTAGTCCTTTCTAGTAGATAAATGTTTCATATATGAAATTTAATGAATTATCAGAGGAAATAGGAAATTAATAGTAAGATTTTTGTTTATGTTATAAATACTTATAAATTTCCAACTTCATTCTTTTTTGTTTAAGGAGAACTGCTGAGAAAACTGCGATGCTTTTTTTTATTTTTTATGTAAAATACTATCTTCGATTTTCACTCAACTTATTATTTAAAATATTATGTGCCTTTTATTGATTATTTCTAATTTACTTTTTAATAACTTAGTACTAGAATTTGTTAATTTAATTATTAAAGAGAAGATATGTGCAATTCATTTTCGAATTTTGTCTATTTTTTCAAGCCATGAATTAAAAATTTTCTAATATTATTTAGTCTGCATCAGTCAAGTAATATATAATTATATGGCCATTATATACATATAATATACCAAAAAAGTATTGATGTTTTTCCGCTTAGTTCCTCGTATTTTAAAAAATCGGTTTCATTCATCTAATAACTTCTTCAAAAACTCTTCTACTTTGTATTTTTTTTACTTTTATTTTAATATGAAAAGAATATTTACTTTTGCTTTTATACACTGATTTTCGAGATACGAAAGAATAAATTATAGAGGTAGACACAATTTATCATACCTTTTAATCATCGATACTTGAAGTGAAACCTTATTCGATTCACTTCTTAACACTTTTTAGTATTTCTGTTTAAGTTTTTCAATTAGAAA
The DNA here is from genome assembly GCA_018907045.1 of Wiebesia pumilae. Classification (NCBI taxonomy): domain Eukaryota; kingdom Metazoa; phylum Arthropoda; class Insecta; order Hymenoptera; family Agaonidae; genus Wiebesia; species Wiebesia pumilae. Next base: position 379,572 of record JACCHZ010000149.1, on the reverse strand, counting down.
AAGTAAATTTATGTATAAATTATATTTGATGAGTAGTTAATAGATCGTAAATTGAATAGAAAATATTATTTTTTATATATATAATGTTATAACTACAATGATAAATAATTGGCAGTAAGCTTCTATTTACGTTTCTTTTCATAAAAAAGTTAATTGAATTAGTATTCATTATAGTAGAGTTCTTGGGAATAGCTATTCGAAAAATTGAAAGTACTGTAGATCATAGAATTTACGTGTTATATATTTTAAGTCTAATTATTTTAATTTTAGTTTTGAATGATGCAATTGAATGACTATAATTACATAAGGATTTTAGATTTATTATTTAAGATTTAAGATTATTAAACAAATTAAATTATTAAATTTAATTTAATAATTTAATTATTAAAATTTATGATTTATTAAACTAAAGTACGCAATTTTTAAAATTTTTACCATAAAATTCCAATGAACTTTTTACAAATTCTTTTAGTAAAAATTCTAAGATATATTTATGCATAGACTTCAGTGTGTCATGTTTTCGTCAATTTAATGATATCTTGTTCAAAGTATTTTCAAATAATTAACAGATAAGCTGAGTAGATTTTAAATCTTGCAAATTTCTCTTTTATAAGTAATACATAGTACGTTTTAACTTTCAAAGAAGAATTCAATATAAAAGCCAATATTTACATTCCAATATATTAATTAAATAGGGATATTAATGAATATTTATTCACCTACAAATACCAAAGCAAAATTTCATAATTGAATTATGTAAATTTTTGGCATAATCAGTTGTTTCTGAGTATTTTAAATACATGCGAAAAATATAATTATTTAGTATAACTTATGTATTTAAATTATATATTTCAAATAATAAAATTTCAGATAAATGAATAATGAAAAATATGATTAAAAAATTACAGACAACAAGTTCTTTTCTATAAAGAATAAAATTTGATAATAAGTTTCATACGAATCTGTACCATGACTTCTGTGTTTTGAATATTATTTGAAAACGATGGTTCGTAATTAATGAAAATTCATCATAACTATACATTCAAAATACTCTGAAATCAATAAAATTTTACAATTGTCAGATGTAATTCACAAAATGACGAATCACCTTAAAAACTATTTCACAAATGGGAATAAAAATATAAAGAAATGTATGTTCGTTTATCTATATTTTTAATGACGTATGCTGATAATTCAGAAACGTTGTCCAACTAATCTCTATAAGCGTTCAAAAGGTTTATGTATTTACAAGCCATATAATAATATAATAAATGATAGAGTATATATTTGAATAAACCGACAAGAAACTTTATTACAAATTTCAAATACTAATTTTCAACGATAGCAAATACTTCTATACCTAGTTACAAACTAGCTGAATTCTTATCTTGTTCGATCTATCACGTTTTGATGGAATCAAAATATCGTTTAGCCAAAATTTCTACAATTTACGTTTTCACTACGGAATAAATATATATTCTGGAACTGTCATAAAGTCACTTAAATTTTTCTCTTTCCTATAGAAATTTTTATTTGATAGTTTCAAATGAAAATTTTTGAATGTGTTATTTAGTATATAATATGATACAATAAATTAAATTCATATATTCTGGCAAATTTAAATAAGCATATAGATCTTATAGCTTTCTCAGAAAAATGGATTCTTTATAATATAAGTATCTTGATAATCAGTACATATAATTACTTATTAAACAACTTGCAGATGTAAATGTTATTATCGAAGCAAAAATCAAATAAAATTAATAATTGTTAGTCATTTCAGTTGTATATGTTGTACTATTAAAACATTGTAAATAAATAGTACGTAGATCTTATTAATGTTTAATGACTTGGTATAATTCGAAAAATCTATGATTCTATTCGCATTGATTACTAACACAAAAGCTTTATCTGAAACTCCTAATAATCTAAGTCTTCTTCTCTATTGTGCTTACGATTACGATTGTGCTTGTACCTTCGCCTACATAAACTACATAATCAAGTAGGAATATCAATGCTCGGAGAAAGACTTTGTCTGATGCATATGATCTCATTATAAATTTGAGACTTTAGATTTGAAAAAGGAGCGAAAAACCAAGTATTAAAGAGAGAATCAGAACAAGAAACAGATATAAAGAAAGAAAAGTTTATCCTGGAAGAATGCAGAACTGTATATAGTTTTTTATGAAAAAGTTCGTTTGGATCTCACCGGAAGTAGGACAGTTGGCGAGAATTCAGTACCTACCGATATCCACGTAAAACAAGATAATAATTGTATGAGAGAGAAAGAGAGAGACAGAGAGAGAGTGTGTGTGTGAGAGAGAGACGGATAGAGAGAGAGGGAGAGACAGAGAGAGAGTATCGGTATAGTTACCTATATCTATAGTTACATACACACGTAATACAATAAAGATTAGTCGTCTAATTATAAAGCAGCTTCGGGAAGTGGTTAAAATGGTAAGTAGCTAGGAAAGCGTTAAGCTTAGGAATCTAAAAGACAAATAGTCACCGAGAGACATTGTTTTAAGTATACAGTACTGTTGGAGACTAGAAAAAAGACAGAATGAGAGAGGGGAGAGATATAAATAGAAACCACCTGAGTCATGAATTTGTAAGACTTCATTGGACAAGTGTGACGGTGGATTTCGATTTCTCTGCTATCTTTGAATCTATATTGCATATTGTTCTTTTCTAGTTAGATCCATTAAAACCTCTTGTTATATTTAAAGATCTACTATAATAATAAGCTCAATTAGTCATAAAAATCAGCGATATTATTTCATTTTCAATATAAATAATTGAAAACATATTTATTCTTCCATAAAATATTTAAAAACGTATTAATGTTACAAAAAACGAGTACCTAAAATTACTTGTTTGTCATTTTAAATCAAGCTCGTATTGATATTTTGCTTGCTAATATTATTTTCATTATATATGTAGAAAGTATAATAGATGATATTTTGATAGAATGGAAATTATTAATATGTAGTAGCAGCAGTTGCCTTAAAACTTTTGTTAATCATAAATTGGCGCAAAAGGCAATGTTCATAGAAATAAAAATCATTATTAAACGCAACATGTAAGTGCTTACTTTACTATATGTCATTTAATGAAAACTCATACCAGAGAGATTTTGGATAGAAATATTGAAGTCTCTTATATACTATAATGTAGTATAAAAGATATAATATGATTATAATTTTTTAATGAAAGCTTTATGAAATGTACTTGAAATATGAAATATTTCAACATTATACTGTTAATAATATTGCATGTTAAAAAATTTTTCCTATAATATAATTTCAATATCTTTGTATATTTGAATACTATACACGAAAAATTTACTACCGCTGATAAATTCATATTATAATATTAAATTTATATTACAATATATTATATTACATTTATATTATATTATAAAATTATATTATATATATTATAAATATTATACATGGCATTTTTTCAAGCATTATTTTCTAAATTTTGTATCTGAATCTAACTTCTACAGCCACACTACTAAATTATATTAACATTAAAATTTTTATAATCAATATTTTCAATAAAACTATCACATATTAAGATCAAATTCATATATCGATGGGAAATTTTAAAATAAGAAAAGTATTGAGATGTAAAATCATGTAGAAATTTGTATTAATATAATAGAATGTCAAATACTGAATAAATGATTGTAGTCATTTTGACAATATCTGATTCATCCAATCAATATTCAAGTTGAACAGAATCCAATATATGTATGAAAAAATATGAAAAAGTATATTTTCTTTTAAATGGAAATATTTTCGTTGTTCCTTTACTTTAATCTAAAAAATTCAGAATGTACCAAAAATTTCCTAAAATGTTACGCGCAATATTTTTCAAATTGTTATTAGTTTATTGATTCAGTTAAATTGTAAAATTCATTATACCAAATGAAAGATAAAGTTAATGTATTTTGAAACGTAAATTATGTTTATTAAAAATATACTGAACTAGGTATATTTTAAATTCTATATATTCATTTTTATTTATTTTCATATTTAATTCATTTTACGAAAGGCAATAAACTTTTGTAATAGTTGTTTATTGCTTGTATTAGACAATAACTTATTTATTGAAATTTTTGAAATTTTTATACTAAATTTAAATGAGACTTCATATATACGTGCAAACTTTTAATTGTTGTTACATGTTTATCATGAATATCAGAAAGAACTATATTGTGTATTCTGACACAAATTAAATATACAAACTACAGATACTAACATTAAAATACGTATATTTACAATTACATAAAATTTACGTATATTGAACGTAAATAATTCCTATATCGTATAAATTAAAAGATCTTTTAATACTTAAACAATAATATGCATTCAATATTTTAAATTATTATTTCAATAAGTTCAAAATGAAATTCTAAATATAACTAATAAAATAAATAATATTTATGTATATTTAAAATAGTCATATAAATAATAGAACTAAATAGAACTACTATTAAACAAAGAATATATTTTTATAATATAGTGTGAGCATATAACCACTGCTTTAATTATTTGGTCAAGAAAATTACTGAATTTCTGTAGGATAACTATTTAAAATTATATGTTATAAAAAAAATCACTTCACTCTCAATATATGTACTTTAATATAAATGTTTAAAAGATCAGAAAGTTCTTTCCGTAAATGCTACTGACAGGTTTCAAACAAAATTTTAATTTTCTCAAGAGTCATTTAAAACTTAACAATTAAATACAGTATTTTACTTTCATAATTACATTTTCATAATAAAATAATAAAGTGTAAAAATTAATATTTGATGTATACATGAATAAACGAGAACAAAAGTATATGTATACTAAATGAACTATTTGTACTGAATCTGCATTAATTGAATCCTATTTTACATATGACAAATGGAAACTTTCTGAAAATCTCAGAACACACCTACATACAAAGAGAAAAGTGAGGGACAGGTAGAAAAAGATGTTGTATCTAAATTCCTTGCAATAGAAATAAAACTTGGTATCTCTGAAAAACATGGTATATTTTATAACGCATGTTTTCATTTAAATAAAACATTCTCCCAAAGTGCTTGGTAAAGTTATTATCCTTTAAATTATGTATCAACACTATACGTAATACAAAACATTCGTTGCAATGTTGAATATCAATTTTATTTATATTGAAAATTAATTCATGTGTGCGTAAGCACATATCTACAGAATATAATAAAAAATTCATTTGTTGAATTTTGCACGTAATATTTACGATTTAAAATGAAAATTATAAAAAAATGATCTTGAAAACAAATAAAAAAAATTGCCTAGAAAATAAATCGAAATATCAATATCAACAAAAGCAAATAACGCGAAGTCTTCAAAACATAATGAGAATTGTCCGTTATATTTACCCCCTGAATTCGCAACCCTCGTTACCACGAGAGTCGTCGTGCCGACAGTGAAATCCCGCCAGGTCTGACATCCCATTCTCGGTCCGGATCTTCTCTTTTATCTACATTGGCACCCGCCAGGTCACTCTTTCAATCTGCTCTGCGCATGTCTTTACAAAACAATCCCATGCAGTGTTATCTGGGTCGTCACGCGTCGCGACAAATCGCGATTTATAACGCAGCATTATATCCTGTATTACAGTATGTATGCTTATGCCCAGCCTGAATTAGTCCAGCTTGTCTCAAATTTATTCATGGAATGTAAATTTATGTATTTACGGGTGTTTTTATGAGCGCGACGAAATCTGAATGAGTAGAAAATTTTGATGCGTGATGCTTCATTTCGTTTCATTGGATCTTAAAATAAAAATATATTTATTTTGTGTATTGTTCTCATTTCTATGTCGAATATATTCTAGCAAATTAAATACAAGATACTTAGGCTATGCACAAGAAAGAGCCTCGAAAATGCATTTACAGTAATTAATATTAAATGTAATATTCGAAGTATATTTAAGAATAACTTAATATAGTCAAGCATTATTAAAAAAATTAAAAGAAAATTCAATAACTGCACAACAAAGAATGAATTGAGATTTATTTAGTTATAACCTCGGATTAACATGCACGGGCTGATCCATACATAGAGACACTTAAATGTTGAAACTAACAGGGCCAAATATGTAAAGCGCATTATATTATGTCTCGAGCTCTTACAGAAGATTACTTCTTATGATTTAGCATACGTTGAATGATTGTAAGAGATACTGAAAGAAACGAGACTTTTCTCTACGGATATATGTAAACCATTATATACACCTCAACAAAAATAATCCTGTTATCAGCGTGAACTCGAGAATTCGAAATAATTAATTTTTGAGTATTAGAAAGGACCATCAAAATAATGTTTTCATCATTTTATCATTATCCAACTCTTTTATACTGTACAATTGTTTCAGCAGAATGCTCAGAGATTATCAATAGATAACTGACGTTGTGTGGTACACGTTATTTGCATTACAAATTGACCTTTTTTAACGCCGAAAGCTTAGGTGATATTCTTGTATGGCTCTTTATCATGCAAATAATATCACAGTGCGTTAGCGAAAAGATGAAGTGTAATTCTGTAAAATCAATAAAATTAGTTGTTGCCAAAGTCATTGATAAAATAAAATAAAATGATGGAACGGAATTGCTTAGTTATCAATGATTTCTTAAAAATTATAAACAGTTTTACAGTTTCGATTCTTTTACATATAGTTAAAAAGAATGCACTCTACATTATGTCGGAAGACACTTTCAAATATTTTATTAAAATCATTTAACATTTTCATGAAGAATATCATGAATCATTTCTAGTCCATTCATTATGAAAGATTAAATTAATTTGCAAAAGCTAAGTTTTTGAAGATTATTACATTTTCAACATTATACGCATATATATATATATATATATATATATATATATAATTATAAATCATAATTATTTTTCTCATTTATGCAAAAATATTTTTCTTATAAATGATTTTGTTTTATCTACAACAATATAACATGACAAAGTATTATAATTAATCTGCAATTATCAGTACATAACTTGAAAGTATATATAGTAAATGTTAACAATCACAGAGAAACTACCTATGTATACTTCCTATTCATTTCTTTGTTAACGCAATTTGGTACATGGATATGAAAATTATAAAAACCTTAGGCGTACTATACTGACATCTCTAAAGCCTATTTCATTTTAATACCTGAAAATTTCGAAATTATCTACAAGAAATAGTACACAATAACGTATTTCTTTTTTATATCCATGTAAGCTGTTATTTAGAATTTAATCTAATGAAACTTGATGATCCAAAGAAAGACTTCGGGAGTATTTTATTAGATTACGTAAAAAGTTCTTTAAAATAACGTGATTTGATATTACGATAGATTGAGTGAATTATTTTCAATTATCTTATCTAAGTACTGGTTGTTCAATAAAATGTACTACATTCAAAATTACTTTTATGTACGCATACTATACGAAATTTTATCAGGGGCGAGATAATTTCATGATCCTGACTTCAGATTATGTCGATTAAAATCGAGTTCGAGCTTTTATTATATTAAGAAACAAGTAAATTGAATTTTTATGAAACATAAAATGTTAATATTAAATGTTAGTATTAACAGTTTATATCAAAATTGTTGATTTTGTTAAAAATATTAATTTGATTTTTCTGAACTTGAATGATCGACAAATTATTCTTAAAATTTCTTTAGATTTAAATTTTCTGATTTATTTTCTATTGTAATTTATTTAAGGAATTACATTTCAATTTTACGGCACAAAAAATATAAACGACTTCAAAGAAATATCTTGATATAATACTGTTCTTCGAAAGCCCTCAATTTCTTAAAACAAAAAGATCAACCTTTTTATATATAATATTAGTGTGAACTAACATGTAAAAAATAAAGAAATTAATAAAAGTATTTATGCGATTTTATTTTTTAAACATACGTTCAAAAGTTCAAAGGCATATTTAAATTAAGATCAATTTTCTTGGCTAATAGAAATGAGATTCGTAAAAATTTTATAAATATTCTAAGAGATAATTTACTATCGATAAGATAACTGGTGATGGATTATAATTATTATATCCTTCTTACGTTATTTAAATACTATGAAATTTTTTTATAAATATAATATTACAAGCATTAAATGAAGATACTGATTCTTAATATCAATTTGCATTATAATAGAACACGAAATGTGGAAATAATATACAAATTTAGTAATGTAATATTTTTACATCTAACATTCAAATTATAATTAATTAAATTGAAACATTGCTATGAATAACAAATGCCTCACGATCTATTTTATTATTTTAATTTCTGCAATAATTAAAAAAAAATATTTTTATTCAAAATGAACCAATTGAATATTACTTCAGGTAACAAAACGAATAAAGCGCATTTTTACATTTAATGTGAAAATTAATTCCATTTAATCAAAGATTGTGAATGTTCAAATATTTAAAGAAGGAACCAAAGTATAAGTAGAGACAGAAATTTGAAGCTTATATATTCGTGTAAGATCTTCATTATGGAACTTGGCTCGAGACCCTTTCAAGTCGTTAATAATAATCATGAATTAACGCGCAAGTACCATTAAAGCCACAAGGGAATTAAAATCACTGCACAAATGCGAAGTTACGACGAGGATTTATTAAGGCCCCCGGTGTATCCTGGACATTCTCCTCCAATCTACTCGTTTTTTTCTCTCACATCTTCACGATATCTAATACTACAGCTTATTTATCCAGATAACAATTTACTCATCTTATACGGAAAATGCGACTTTTGTATATTTGACAATGTCAAAATTTATCTTTTTAAGGTTAATAATATTTAGTAATAATAATAAGGGAGTACATGTTCAAATTACTTATTCGAACTTTTTGATAATTTTACTATAAGTATACAACATATCGTATGTAAGCGGTACTTTTGAGTGATTTGAGTTAATTGGCAAGGGTAGTTTGGATAACTTAGGTCATACGATTTAGATATTAAGAAATCTTAAAAATTCACAGTAGATTAAATAGAAATTTTTAAAGTTTTAATATAATAATAGGAGATTACGTAACTTTCTTAATTTTTGTATCTTCTTAAAAATTTTAAGATTTATACAAGTTTTCCAATAATGAAACTTATCTTTAAATATAGTTTTAGATTTATTTAAGAAACATAATTTAATAACAAAATGATTTTTCTTAGGTTTCTACAAATTATACTGTATGTCATATTAGAATCAATTAATAAATTTAGTAAAAGTACAATTGAAAAATTACTTTGTGTTTGTAAACAAATAGAATGTAAAATATGATAAACGAATATTTTTGTTTGGAAAATTGTATTGTATCTATATTCATGATCAAAAATACTTTTTTTTATATAATCGTAGAAAAATATATATCATTGATGCCTTTCGGTAAACGAAATGTTAATACATATTTTAATTTACATTACAGTATAAGATGTTAGCGAGATTAAAAATAAAATTTAAATGGAATTCGTCTTAAATATTATATTGCATATAGTGTATGTGTGCAAGAAATGCATTGTATAGTTTCTTTGTGACAGTCATTTTATTTAGTAACAGATATTATTAACTATAAATTATACAAAAGAAATTACTCTTGCTCAGCTTTTTATAAATAATAAGAATTAAATTAAATACTATAGTTCTGATATATTCGGTCTCGCTGGAATTGTGCAGTAGATGTTTCAAGATTTTTCAAGAGCAAAAAGGAATAGATCTAATATTATTATTTGATATCGTATTATATAGATCTCTGTGTATGAACTCTTTGAAGGACTCTGAATATTCTGTTCCTAATGAAATTGAAAATGTTAAAAGTAATAGTTGTTTAGAAGGTAGTTAAGTCCCATAGTAAAAATTACATAGCACTTTATGTATACTATGGTTACTTTATATGTTAAAATGTTTTCGTATATTAAAAAATGTACTAAATATAGAAGATTTTAAGGTACCGAATTTTCTTTATTAAATCATCAGCAATATCTTAAAAATTGACACTTTATTTAGGATATGAATCATAGGCTTCAAAGCACAGATTTTATAGAAAGATCAACTCTTGGCACACTGTACTATAAACTGATATACAGAATAATAAGTGGATTCTAAGATTGTCTTTATATTTATGGATTGATTATAGAGATCGAAGTTATAGAAGTTCAGGAAGTCAGATCCCTTTACTCCTTACTTATATGTAAGAGACGGTTGACTAGCACAAATCACCAGAGTGAAAACTTTGCAAACTTGTTAGACTCGGTTTTCATTTATGATGCAAGAAAGATGGATTGTTTTATTCATTAATGTGATGATTAAAACTAAATCAGTCATCTATATGGAGAGATGAATTACGGAGATATAGTTCTGAGTAATTTTATGATCTTCTTTTCATTGCTATCTCTAAAAAATAGAGAAGATGTAGGAGTCTTGATAATTCGATTAATATAGTTTCGGTCAATGTTCTTTTTATTTTTAATATTTGTTTGAAATAAAGAAATACAAGAGATTGTGTTATCTATAATATTGGTCTATCTCAAAATATTGCTCAGTTAATGCTTAAAAGCTCGGAAGCGTTTTAATTATGATACAGCTTGAATTCATATACGACAATAGAGAAAATAAAAAAGCTATAAATGCTAGTGACTGCAGATCAAGATTTATCTTGAAGTGAAGCAAATAATCTACAAGGGTAAAATAGGATAACGAGATGAAATTTTACCAGTAAACAATGTTTGAAGAATCAACTTGAAATCACACTAAAATTTTTATAGAACATTTTCCAATCACTTTTAAAAAATATTTGACAATTATAGCTATTATTACATCAATATATTATTACTTTTATAAGTTTATCCCTAGATAATATTATATTTAATCTGTGGTATAATGGTGATTAGTTATATGTTAAGTATATTATATTTAGAACTATTTTTATAAAAATGAAACGACGTACTGTCAGTCATATAAAATGTAATATTTTGAGCAGTATAAGGAAATATAGGTTATCTTTAATATGAATTATTAAATCTAAAATATTATCAGGTTACATTAAAGGATTTGTAAAAAGAATAATTTTCATCTTCTCGCCATCCTATACTCTAACTTTATATCACACTATCTACATCTATTTCCTGTAAAGTTAAGTTTTATAATATAAAAAATTTGAGATTTGCTCCTGGAGATCGCAAGTAAGTGCAGGAGCAATCCGAGCTACTCTGCGATACCGAAAGTAGGTCCTATTACTTTGGAGTTCTATCTGCCAGAAATGAGAAACCACTGAATGCGCGAACGCAGATACTAAAGAAGTTTACTGTGGATCGCGAGACTTATGAAAGTATGGATGTCATCGCTACTTTTAGATGAAGTTTTGGTTAGTTCTTACCATTTTATCTCGAAGGGAAATCATCTTATCAACGACTGCTGTAGCGGAAATATTCATATACTTGTAAGTGTATAAATATTATGAATTTTTAAAACCTTTTTACATATTCGTAAAAACAATTCGTAAATTTTCAGTGTAATTACAGCACATATTATGAAATATATTGCAAGCAGTTGAAAAATTTTACAATTTAATAGTTTTATTAATTAAATCTGTTCGTTTATAATTAGGATTTTAAATTATTACATTTAGGAAAGTAACATTGTACTTACTAAAAGATTTTCTAATTTTAACGCCTATTCTCCTTCAAAATACCTCTTCTTAAACTTCACTATCTCTAATATATAAACGAAGTGGAAAATAATGAAAAAGAAACAATTGAAAACTATTTAAAATAAACATTTTTTCATAATTTCTGACTGATACTTAATGCTATTTTTACAGCGTCAAAGCTTTAAAGTAGTAAAACTAAATAAACTTAAATATGAAGATATTTTAAATTGAAATGTATAAAATTGAAATATTGTTTCTTAGATTCATCTAATTATTCTTATATATTTAATAATTTTTTCTATTCAAGAGAAAGTATGTCTATACTTTATGGCTAAAAGTAGGATTTTCCAGAGGAAAGAAAAACTATTATATTGTTTTATTTTTATAATATCCAGATAAACGCTTTCACAATATTCAAACTAACTGACTTCTCACGTTAATCATTGTTTCATACACTGTTATTTATTTTATTTAACATCATATTTTTGTTTAAAAATGCATACAGTCCCTATAACTGCATTCGTTGACGTCTTTTCGTTTTGACTTGTTCAATTTCAAGTTCCTCAAATTTCACTCTCTTAATTTTATTATACTTAAGTACGTCCTTATTCAAATCGAAATTCTGATAAATATTTGTTTAATTAATTGTTATTTATATAATTAATTGAACAAATTAAGTTCTTCTTATAGAATTTTTTCTTGGATCTTCATGTATTTTTATACAGTAGTTCAAAACTATTAATTTAATTACTAAAGATTTTCACAAAATCTGATTATAAAAAATATTTACGATTTATAATAAAAATACTATAAAATTATTATGATTTTTTATCTAATCATCATAAATTATTACATATTAAAAATTGTTCAAATATTATAGAAACCCAAAAAACTCTTTAGCCTACTTATGTCTAAAAGAAATAATAAAAGCTTTTATGAATATGTAAATTAATCACATTACTTAAATTTAATTTATTAAATTAAATAAAGTGAATGAAATTAAATAAATAAATAATCAAATATATATACATGTATATGTATGTTTGTGTTATACGTCATGTACGTGATGTTCTTTTAGCTCAAATACAGTAAAAAGTATAAAGGTATAATTTCAGATAGTCAGTCCTAATTGTTGAATTACTTAACGTCAATGAAGATAGAGCAAAAAGGAATGTACATGTTGAAACTTAAACATACTGTATTTTACTGATACATACTTTTAAAACTTTTCAAGTGATTGCTAGTAGCAATATGAATGAAATAATTATTGTTGAAAATCTGTTGATTTTTCACTTAAATCTATTTCCCATTACTTAGCTACGTGATAAACCTCTAGTTATCGTTTTACGTGTCTCCTGGTGTTTTTCAAGCATGTGCATCTACTAGATGACATACCGTACTCTATTATATTTTCGCGACGAGGGTTCTGGATATTCATATGCATGTTCCTCATGTTATTCATATATCCGCTGTTCAATGTGTCGACATCTATTGATATACTAAAATACAAACGTCAAATGGCTATTTTCAACAATGTAGCCATGTATTATATGTCTTTTTTAAATATTAGGAGAAGTAGCGTGAATTTGTTGTATCATGAAATGCTAAGTTACGAATACATTAATTAATTAAAGTTTCATTAGGTAAGGATATTTGTATATTCAAAATTTTGTAAAATAGGTAAGTATGATTGTACATGCTTTTTAAAAGTACATAGGAAAATATATATTTCTGTTCTTACTACCAAAATTCTACACATAATTATTTTTTAACTTCTGCGTAGTTTTTTATTTAAATAGTTTATCGAAACCTTGAATGAGATCCAGAGAATAATTAAATTAAATGAGTTACAAGTTAGAATAACTGCGATTAGTCTGCTTGAAATTCCTTGCAAATAAGATTTCCAGCAAATATTTACTCAGAAAATATCGTTATTAACTATCAATAAGTAAAATTGTAATTCCTTTTTCAAAATAATTATATAATCCTTGAATAAAGTAAATATAACTCTTTAAAGATATCTGTAGAAATATCAGGATCATGTATCCCTTTTAGTTATTGCATCAGGCTCTGAAATTTTAAAACAAGTTTTGACATTTTTATTCATGAGTGTATTTTTTTGACAGATTAAATTTTACTAATCAAGAACTGTTAGAGAATGCTTTCGCTTAAAGTAATACAGCTTGATAAATTTCAGAGTCTATACAAGCGCGTATTTGATTTGCAAGTCTTATTGTACATATGGTTTTGTTGATTTTTATAAATATCCAGGGAAGTAAATCTACTTAGATGTTTAAACTTAAAAGGTTTATTTTGAAGAAAAATTATTACATATATATATTCAAAATTATTTATTTGTAACTTTATGATTATTTCATCTCTGACATGAATTTAGAAAATTGTTGATATACATAAGCTATGAAAATTTATTTTACAATAAGCTTAAAAGCAGTTACTTTAATACTTTATTCTAAAATAAGCGTGGAATTTCTATTTCTAAATTTTATAAAGTAATATAGTTAGGTATCAATAATATGAAATCAAAAGAATATATTGAAAAATGAAAGGTTCAGCTTAAATTTTAATTTAGAACTTTATTCTAATATGTATACACGTATAAACAAAATTTCGATTGTTTTTAACTAACAATGGAAAACTTTTAAGCTGAGAATTTTGGCGTTACTTTCGTATTATTAACCAATTATAAACAAAAATAGATTCTTTATACTTTAGAATACATTATGTATATCAACTGGTGTAGTTTTATTATATAATATTGAAAAATTGTATCAATCCTTTGCTTTGCAGCACAATCATAAGGTTATCAAGTCTACTTTTTTGACAGTATACACCTAAATTCGTTCAGAGCATTCTAATTAAGATAAGCAAAAAGATTCGTAATTAGCTTTGAAAAATATAGCAAATATAAAAGCACAAGTAGCTCGGGAAAGCTCGAAACGGGAACACAGAGTTATCGCGCAAGCGAGACACTGTGCAGTCGTTTGCTTGTAGCGCTTTACCTGGGCATAAGCGCCCTTCGCTTAATTGAATTATTAAATTTACTCGGGTGTGAAGGATAGGTGCCGTACCTCGAGCTAATGGCGAGCCCGTAAATAATGGACTGGTTGGGGGTTTGATGAAGCGTTGGAGGGTTGAGAGGATATTTGGTCTTACTCGCGCACACATACCGCATAGGCAGTGAGAGATATACGTGGAGCGCGAAAACTGGTGGCGAGCGTTGAGTGCTTACTAAATAAACAAATATCCTAGTGCACTCATTATTTACGAGAATCTGAGAGAGAGAGAGAGAAAGAGAGCATAGATGACACAACTCTAAAAGTTACCTATGAATGGGAGTTGGCTAGAACGCAACAGAGTGAGAAATATTTGGGTAAACTGAAACGAGGAGACAGACAGAGCGCAACCTCGAAGCTTCGATTGCTTTGCTATGGCCGTTGCCATATATATATATTAGAGAGATAAAGAGAATTGCCTGCATTAAACACTAGATTGGAGTATTTTTTTTCTATTATTTCCAAAGCATTATTTATTAGATTATTTCAAGTTTACAGAAAATGAAGAATAGTAGTAAACAATATTTGTAAAATATGAGAAAATATTTGATAAATTTTACATTTTCTATGTAGAAACTATAAATATAAATTTTCATAATTACAATTTTGATAATTTTCAAAATTTAACACACAAACGTATATACATATTTAAAAATCTATATGGATCAATAAAATTTGCTTAAAGGCTAATAGTTTTGTTCAATATATATTCGAATGCAATAAATAGAAAATAGTTTAGAAACTCGAAACTGTATGTGATATTTTTAATACAAACTAAACGTAACTTTAAAAATTTACAAATATTTATTGAAAGATGATTGATTTAAATAATTGATTGAATTAGCGATTCTAAAATATTTATGGTAGCAAACCGAAGCACTATTTTAGTTAATTTATACAACTACTATAAACTTTTCTTTAAAATATGTGTGTGTGTGTGTGTGTGTGAGTGAATATGTTCATAAATATATTTTATCAATGATTCCCGTCTTAAAAATATTAATGTAATTTTCGTCTTTATTAAAATTATTTACTAGCATAAGTTCTTTAAAATTTATAAATCAATCAGACTTAATAATATAATTGAATAAATATGCATTCAATTATTTATCAATATACATTTTTTCATTTTAGAAAAATATTATTCTTGCCATGTATAAATGGATTATGTTAGTTATTTAATGTAAATGTAATTCTAGAAAATCCGAAGTGATATCAATAGTTCATATGTATAGTATGTAATTTAAGGATCAACGATTTTATTATTATTTTGAATAAATAATTGTATTTGTATCTTCAAGCATAATTAGTATGTCGTTATTATACATTAGATATTAGTTATTATTATTATAGAGTTATTATATATCTCGTAGTTAATCTTTTAAAAGAATTTTGGATGCTTTTAACGTACTTAAAACTTGATAATAAAGATGACCCTGACAATCGTATTTACACGTATTCACTTTTAGAAACTCATAAAAAAAATGATACATGTTCATATTCGATTTATTAATAAAAATTATAAAATATCCTCTGATTGTACTTTGTAATTCCAATTATTATTTAAATTCCAATAAGCAATTTATTACTATTATTATATATATATATGATTACACTATATTGTGATTACCTAGAAATCTTCTATTTCATTATTTAGATCTATCTATTTCATTATTAGAATTTGATTCATAAAGATTTAATCAAAGAATTTCATAATAAAAGTTATTTGATTATTGTTATTTCAATTTGTAAATTGAAATCATCGTTGACGTGACACGAATAATGTGTTCTACGGTTTCATATTGAGCTATAGAATTTTTTAATTGGCTCATCTCATAAGAGAGATTTCGAATACGATTCAATATCATGCATGTACTCGTAACTTTTAGAGTAGTTTTATTGATTATTGTTCTCGATTATTTTGTATTTTTCATACATAAATGGCGAAACTTGAATAAATGCAAGATATACATGCTTCGAAATTACGAGAAATGAATAGTTATCTATGACGAGTTGAAAAACTGTAGATAATACTGTTATCGATGTTACGCAAAAACTAGTATTTGTTCGATTGACAGTATTCTATCGAACATTTCAGTATTTTTATGAAGGTCTCAATTTCCACAAAAACCTTTTTTATGTCAACTTACTGCTATAGTATCGATTAAATAATACTTTTCAATGTATGCATTATTCAATTTCGATATTTATTATTACATAATTATTGAAAAAATATGAATAAGAAAATTTAAAATTAAATATATTACAAATAAATAAAAGGTGAATAACTTAAATAAAAATTCATCCATATTAAAGGAAAGTGTAAGAAAAATTTGAATAACATAATTAATTATTATATTATTTTGAGAGAATGAGAAAACATCTGGAAGGTGGAGTTTATATACAACTCTCTCCTTGGCTAAAATTTTGAAAACAAGAATCTCGTAGGCTTACAAAATTAAATCGAAATTCCAAAGTTGGAACGTTAAAGGCAATAAGAAACTTATTTATCCCATCATGGGAGTCTAGAAGCGCGATTAAAGAAAACGAATGCAAGAAAAAGATCGTTCTCATTCCGCTATGATGGGAATTTCCAACATAATGTTCGCTCGCTTTCGTTTCATACAAAAGCTCTGGGTCATCTCGAGCCTTAAAAATGCTGCCGTCTGGTAGTAACATTTCGGGGGAAACACGAAAAGACCATTAATAATTTAATACCACAAGTGAGTAGAATTGTTGTAGCTACAACAGCCCCGCGTTGCAGTTTTTGTTCGGAAATGTGAACTACCTTTCTCGCTCTCTCTCTCTTTCTCTTTGCCTACATATGACTCTCCCTTTTTTCTCACTGTCTCGTTTCGCTTTTCAATGTATAATTATATACCCATTTTCCCATTGAATATAAAAAATATCATTTATCGTGTATCTGTGTATGGATTTAATGGCTACTATTGCGAACTTACGAGTAAGTTGCACGAAACGTATCAAGGCAACGAAATCGGACTTTTATTGATAGAATTGTATTTTTTCTACCTTTATAGCTTCGGCTTGTTGTTCCAGCTGCGAAAATACGTATATGATTTGTAATAAAAATGAATGAAATTACGAATAGAATAAAAAATGCTAAAATGGATTGGTTGATTGTATGCTGTATCTTCTTATTGAAGCATTGATATTACATATTATTTCAAAATAAAAAGAGATGCAATTGCAGATAATAATTAGTTACATATCTTTTACGTCTGAAACTTTTGAAAATTATTAATTAATTTTCATAATTATAACTATTCTATAATTATATTATAAGTTTTTACATTATTTTTAAATTATTCAATTGTTTATTGTAAATTATATTTTGAATTGTTTGTGATTAAAAAATTTCTAATTATGAAAATTTAAAAATGAACAATATAAAATAATATAGTTGGAATGAAAAGTCATAAATTTAGATAAATAATTTATTTTTCATAATAAACAAATATTTTACTAATCTTATAAGTATCTTTTACAAAAATTAAGTTTCTTTAGTTTAAACTGAATTTACTTTTGTAAGATTTACATATCATACACTATTGCATCCTTATTCAATTTAATTATTTTTCTTAAGATTGAATATGCAGATCTTTTTAACATTTTTATGTTAGTCTAATATAATTTTATACATATTATGATATTTTCTTTTTTGAAATAGCTACTGTGTGCTAATATTTTAATTTTATAAAGTGTCAATGAACGATTCTTTAATATCTATAAATATTCGTATTAGATGCATTAAAATATTTAAATTATTATAAGTATGAGAAGACATAATAATTTTTTGAAATACTTAAAAAATAATATAGTGTTATTCATATACTTTATCAACTTTTAATAATCATGTTTTAAATAATAATGTTTTTCAATTGACATCATTCGCTTATAATTAATAGAATTACTAAACCAAAATTTTTAAAATAACATTATTTAATCTTATTATACTTTTACTTCAAATATGATATGCAGAAACATATTTAGAAGCGTTTTTATCTTAAGAAAGGAAAACACGAAAGAGAAGAGAAAAAGAAAATATTTATTTAAGTTTAAATTCCATGCTATCTAATATTACATTTATTTTTTGAATTATATGAAAAAATATTCTTTTACTCAGAGATCGTATATGCGTAATATAAATCTATTTAATTCGAATACATTAATTTATAAGTTAATTATAAGCATATTTGATATTATCGTTTTTCAAATATAATTATTACTTTTTCAAAATTAATCTTCGATTAATATTTTACAGTAAATATTAGTAAAATATAATAGAGTGAAAGGGAGTGAGAGAGAGGGAGAAAGTTTGTATTAATTCAGTATTAATTATGATATTCCCGAATTGCTTGTAACAAGTCCCGCCGATCCATGACAAATGAAAGGTATTCGGATAGGTAACACGGTATTATGGTAAAAGGCAACAGACTTGCTGCTATAATATAAACAAAAAGATTAGCAGAACCTTCAGTGTTCAGCATTCTTCGATAGGATTGCCTAATCCTAAGAGTTGAGGGCCAACTTTTAAACGAGACCTACATATTTTATTAATATGCAAATTTCTAACAATTAATATATTTTCTACACTACTAATTTTAATATGTAGAATTTTCTCTTCGAGCTATAAAAATTCACAAAATTTGAATACATATAGAGCCATTTCATCTATTATAATATAAATCAATTTTTGTATTATAATTAATCTGGAAAAGAAAAACTTCTTTCCGTAGAGACTGGAGATATAGATTTTATTTTCTTGAATGAATGTTGAAAAATTGGTCTAGGGAAAAATACCACAAGTATGTAGAATTCGAAACAAAATGAAGAAGATAATATTAAATACCATGAAGGAGAATTTTGTAAGTATAAAGGATAAGTACGTAAACATTAACAATACATTTTCGTACATTATATATCTTAACTATTGAATTTTTTTAAAGGTATTCAAAGAGAATATTATATTTTTATAAGTGATAAAATTTGCAATAGTTAAATTTATTCCTGTATTAAAAAATTTATTTTTTAATATTAGAATGTCTAAAAATGTTTAAAAATAGTATAACAGAGACTTAAAGAAGTAATAGTATATTAATATAACATATTAATATTTCTGTATAAGTATTTGCATAATTAAATAAAATTTGTTTAAAACATTGTATAATTCATATCTTTTAGCAAAACTTGAAATGGTATTTTGTAAATAATGTCTCTTATTACTTATATCGACAAACCGAATAAATTACAATAATAGAATTTAAACCTCCTTCAGTTTTACTCAGAAGAAAGAAAATGGAATACTGATGAAGCTTCACCTTCTAGTATTTGACGATTATATTAAATAAGTTAAAATTTTAAATAAGATCATACGTGAAGGAGTTTCGACTTATATATCAGACACTGTAAACAGAGGTAGACTTTGTTTTTTTCATCCTCTTGTGTGTTATCAATAACTAGAGGTTCCTTAATCTTTAATAAAAAATTGTTTTAATTATGAAATTTAATGTAAAAAATATATTAAAATCATTAATATAGAAAATTATTATAATAATGTACATAAATTGGATTTGAAAACACGCATTTATGAAATAAAATTTGTATTTAATTACATTATAAAATTTATACTAAAATTTAGTAACATTTTCCATTAAATAATATTAAATAATAAATATACGTTGATATAGAAAAAAAATCATGAAAGATTTTTAATACAGCATTATGTCAAACTATGGCCTAATAAACAATTTTTCAGAAGTGGTTATAATACAGTTTTATATAAGCACATTTAAAATACTCATTTAAATTTTCATTTAAAATACTCATGGTCATTCAAACAAACGCAATTAAAAATTTCAACGGTATCAGCATGATAAGTACAATACTACATTAAAAGAGGGAGAGTCCATTTCTCTGCCAAATTGGAACAAAAATTTGTTTATGATAACCTTGGTAATATGACGTCTCACCATCGTCACCACAATTCATATAATGCGTGTGTCTTTACCCTCGCATCATCACCTAGTGATGTAGAGAGAAAATGTCCACATTGTCTATATAAATTCTGACTCAAAGATAATATTTGCCAAAGTCATTCGGAGAACATAATCTTTTGACCTGTTAGTTTCTCTTTTACTCCTTCTTCAAGAGTATCTTTACACAATTTATCGTGCTTTAAATAATATCAAATAAACTTTATAAAAAGTAAAGGAAAACTTAAAATAATCAGAATCTTCAATTACAAAGATAAATTTTCATACAATATAAATAAAGTGTTAAACAATGATATAAAATATTTATCAAGTAAATTTCTGAAACAGAATTCATATAATTACTCTTTTTAAAAAAACAATAATTGCTATTTTTCATATAAAATTTTATTTAATAAACTACAAAATAAATAAAACACTATTAATAGTTTTTAAATTATCAATACTTTTTAAGTGAATTTTATATTATATATTTCATGTTTAAAAATAATTCAAATGTATTCAAGATTCTTTATTTATATGATTCTCTTACATTTTTAGAACTATCTCTCTCTCTGTCTGTCTCTCTCTAGAAACTTCTTTTCTTTATTTACTCTTAAACTTATTTCCTACATTTCATCTTTCTGCATTATTACTTTTACCTTCACGCAACATTTTTTGAAATTTTTTATATTTGTTTTTCAAGTAAGGACTTGTTATATTTAATATTTGGAAATTACTAGCATAAGTTAGCTACAGAAAGATACAGTTAAATCATTAGAAATGCGAATTAACATTAGAATTTTCTTATTATTCAAAAATGTATAAGTTTGTTCTTTTAATGCTAAGACTCTTTTATTCACTTTTATTCACTTTAATATTTGAATTGTAGTTGAAAACCATAAGAAAATATTGTCTGTATTTGAATGCACAGTCATCTCTATACAGTTAACAGTCAGTTGTAACTTTATTTATGATTGAATAAATTTACTAATGAATTAGAATTTACATTAGAAGCATTTGAGTATATAAAAAATTTGATACTGACTATTGAAGTAGAGTATTGAAATTATAAAAGAGTTATAATTAGATATAATTACAATTATATTATAGTTAAAATTTATGCATTATAATTATTTACTACATTGTATATTATATTATAATTAGCATCTAAACAAATATTGAATTTGTTGTCTAAGCTTATGAATTACATAAAACATAGAATGCAGGATCGCAAAAGAGTTACATGCCCTGATTTAACACTAGTATACAATAGTTTATTAAATATAATAAACATAATTATAAGTACAACTAAATTTGTAGCATTTGTTGTGACGATTTACTGGTTTTATGTAGTTTATCAGGAAAGCTGAGAGAAAGATATTCTCTAAATTAGAGTCGACACTTACAAAATTTCCATTTGGAGAGTCCTGGACGAACCCATGCGCATTCCCTGTTTAATTCTCTGCTTTATGCAAGAAGCTCTTTTTGCAGGTGCGTGTAAATCATCAAAAACAATTAGCACCTGTATGGAACTGATAGAAAGGTGCAACCTGTAATTAAAAAATACAGTGCATTACGAATTACTCGCTAACAAAACTAAGGAGACAGTTGTTACGTTCTAGGTTTACGTTGTCTTGACTTGGAATCAAAATCTAATCCCTATTATCGCGCACGTTCGTTGATATTCAGCCCTACATCGAACATCGCCCTCTCTCTTTTCTCTTTATCTCTTCATCACTCTCTCTCTCTCATCCGTCCAGCTTTACAACGATTCTTTCTTACTGTTACACTAGTGACCGTGAATGATATAATATTGATAATGCAATCTTCTAATTGGAAGAGACAGATATCACGAATATAAATTCACGCATTGCTGTATTAATTTATTATTTGATAATCATTATTATTAATAGTTATCGTTAATCATTAATTATCATCATCGATACAATTGTAATATTGTCAAATAATCAATGATTATTCATTTATAGATTTATTAAGTACAGTTATAAATTAATTTTCTTCCCATTGGCTTCAGAAGGAATAAAATAATAATATAATCTAAATTAATAATTCGAATATATAATAATATAAAAGAGTGTAAAATATCAGAGTCTAAAATATTGGACTGTAATTTGAAATTAGCGGAAACTTATGAAAAGTTCTATAAAAGTAATTACTAAATCTAGCTTCAAAAAAACTTAACGTCTATGGAAATATTTCAATAAGTGTTTGGTAGCTTACGATAATACAATTTTACAAAATATTTTATTATAAGATAATATACTATTAACTGTCTTATTTCAGAAAAAAAATTAATAACGGATTATATTTTTTCTTATTTATTTTAATCAATGTGATTAAAACCAAGCATCACAATCAACTGAATTTCACAATTTATATATTGGATCACAGACAACAAACAACATTCTCTTATAATTCTCTATGAAATAAATGGCTAAGTTCGAAATATTTTCTATATTAAACGAGATTACGTACGTACTCATAAAAGTGTATACTCGCGAGGGTGTATACTTATAAATATATGCACGTTCATATAGAAGGTACTATAGAGTTATTTACGTGTAAGAAAAAACAACAGTTTTCTCACTTTTCCTCCTGTAATATATAATGATAAAGTATTATATGAAATGAAAAGACAGAAGGAAACTAAATTAGATGAAATTATGAAAAATAAATCCTAAGAAGGTGACTGGTGTTACATACCGATGCACTGATGTTATGCAATATTTCGTTTAAGTGCTAAAAAGACGTTGAAAGGATGAGGCGACTGAAGGAGGTAGGTACAAACAACGAATTTAATATCCCCAATGGGCTTTATGTACGTTCTTGCTTAGGAAAGTTACAATTCTTTTATATCGCTACATTTTACATTCGCTTGCTTATTTCTTTTTCTTTTATGTAAAATTTAAATATTTGTTGGTATATTTATCTTACTTATATGCATTCTATTCGTATTATTTTCATTTATTCTTAAGATGTTCTTAATAATAAATTTAAATAAGTTTAAATGTTAAAGTTAAAATATTCGAAGGGAATACTAATTAAAATACATTTTTATAAAAAGCTCGTATAATTGTCAAGTATGAAAAAATATGAATAACATATAATAAGAGTTTTTCCTCGAATTGAACTAGGAGTCTTATTTAACAAAATATGTTCTATTAGAAAAAAATTAATATAAGCTTTTTCACGCAACACCTAATGAATATTTACAAATTTATCTTAAAAATAAATTCGAAAGATATGATTCAGGATAATAAGTATAATTTAAGAATCTAGTATAATATAAAAACAAACTTTTAAAAGAAAATGAACATTTCCCATTTTCATTCGCGATTTTCTGTTTCCCAGGAGATGTATAAGATCCCCAGGAGATATGATTTTCAACACGAAAAATACTCAATATCTTGATGATCGACTGTATGTACTTAAGCTTTTCGATTAACTCCAATGAATCATACGGATATTTTGTACGTGACAGGTATCTATATTAAAACAATTTGCAATTAAAATTGGATGTTGTAGGACATAAAATAAAATAGTGCTAAGAACTACTTATACAAAGAAATGAAAAAAATTCTTTAAATCTTTAAATTACTAGTAA
Source organism: Wiebesia pumilae (assembly GCA_018907045.1). Lineage (NCBI taxonomy): Eukaryota > Metazoa > Arthropoda > Insecta > Hymenoptera > Agaonidae > Wiebesia > Wiebesia pumilae. The sequence goes on along the minus strand of JACCHZ010000149.1, from coordinate 355,174 downwards.
ATACATGGTTAAGAACACATATTATGATATTGAAAGTTTTATACACTATGTTGTATTGATTTTTAATATAATCCAGTATTTAACAATTGTAACGGTAACATAAAATATATGTCGGATTTTTATTTAAACGGATGTTATATATACATAATTAAGTAGAATGTAAGAATATGCAAACGTATCTGTATAAGAATCCGAATGTTAATATAGAAGATAAGCAAAACAATGGTCTAGACAGTCATTTCAATAAATCTGATTATTGTATTAACCATAAATTTGTCAATTTGCATAATAATGTTGGTAAGTGTAAGACATACATTAAATATAACTTATACATTTGACTACATGAAATATATAAAATATATTTAATTTTTTATTCACGATAATGATATAAACTAAGTAAAATTGATAAGTAAATTAGATGTTCTATAATTATCATTAAAAAATCTAAAATATATACACTGATGTAAAATATTTATAAAAGAAATATGCAAATTTAAAGTAATACAAATTAGCCTATGCAACTTTACAACGTATAACTTACAAGAATTTAAATTAAGTCGAAATTGATGTATATAAGAAAATTAAACATTTGATACATCTATTACGTTGTTATAGGATTAATGATTGTACATGATCAATGCTTCAAATTCAATCACGCGTAACCGTAGTAAAGGCACATTAAACACTTGAGAAATAATTAGTCCAGTTTGATTAGTAATAAATGTATCTAAATAATAATTCGATAAAATTTGACAAAATTGACAAAACTTGTAAACTTCAAAAAAATTGTAATTTTTTCATATTATCTTCAAATATATTTTGTTGTAAATTTTTACATTTACGTTTATACGTATTGCAATATTTGGTTGTTTCTCTTCTGCTTACAACTCATTATCCTTGTTCCACTTTTCCCGATTCGAGTTTCTTGCATTTTTCACAATTGTAGCTATCCGCGCCAGCCTCTTTCCACTCTCGTTATATATGAGGGTTGTTTGGTTTCGTATTCGCGCAGCGTTAGAAGGCACGTATACGCACGGTATTATTGTTGCATATGAAATCGTTGTTACGGCATACATACAGATAATCTTATGCGGCGATACGAGGGAACCAGACGGTGTTCGTGCCTCGCTGATCCTCTCCTTTCGGCCCCTTATTTCTGTTCGTCTTTACGACCCATTCATACTCACACACATAAATGAATCTATACGTTCATAGCATTAGGATGGAGTGATAAAGGTATCGGTTTTGTGCGCACGTGCTTTATTTATTCGTTGTCTTTAATAACACGGCACCTACGGATGCGACGTTTCAGTTACTGTATCGCCACAGCTTCGAAGTACTGAAATTTTACTCGTTAACGAGATGATGCGTTCATTTACCACGAGCATAAATATGGATTAAGGTGACGATAAAAAGATGAGAGTGAGGCTGATACACGAAAAACTAACTTCTTAGATGAGTAGCCTATAAATATTGGGTAGAAGAAAGGCTTGTCACCGAAAGTAATTATTCTATATTCCAGTTCCTTAGTTTTCTTTAGTGAATCGTATTTTACATGACTAGCATTGGAAATTAATTATACTAGTAAATTGCATAAGATATTTTCATTTGTGATGATATTTAAGATGAAATTGCACTCGCTTAAATGGTTTCTTATTTTAATCCACTACAAAATTTGCATTTTATTTTCAAGTAAATATTAGAAAAAAGTTGCATATATGTTCGTTAAAAAATAAACTAATAAATAAATTATAAATGGTTATTGATATATTTTAATAGTAATTCATGGAGTTCTATAATTATATAAATAAAATGTAACAAAATTTCAAAACCAAATTCAACTCGAATTCTTAGTATTCAATTATAAGTTATCTTTTTGATTTAAATTATCTTTTACGTTACTTTCATATTGATATGAGTTAAATTTTTAAATTTCAATTAAATCATAAAATATCTTCATTCATTTCCAACATTTTTTTTAAAGTAAAAACATTCTAATAATAATGGAGTTAAGTGTTTGTCCTCTTTCATTAAAATAATATTTATTGAATCGTATTATTTAAAGTAATCTATTTAAACTCATAATCAATATATGCTATATTTTATAAAAATTGTATTAAAGTGAATGAAATAAAAATACAAGTAATAATACTTTTAATAATAATAATTTACTATGACATGGAAAAGATTTAAACCGAAAATAGAATGCTCCAAATAGTTTGAATTTCATATTCTCAGATAAATTGAATATAGAAAATTTGAAATCATAATAAAAATATCTGCAGTGTACTATCAAAATAATACAACATGAAATCTGTGTTACGAAAGACATTTTTCACTAATTATTAATAAAAATTTAAATTAGCATTTACTTAAAATTATTGTTATTTCAATCATCATTACTTCTCAATATTTAGTACTACATTTAAATTTTTTAAAATGTCCATTATATTGCAGATCTTCGTTTTAGATAATAATTATAAATAACGAAACCACAATAACTTTTTGTATATTATATAAAAAGTCAAAATATTGAAATACCACATAAATATGATAACATAAATAAAATACAATAAATCATTTTTAAAGCTAATTCTACTGACTATTTTTTTACGTCTACTACATTGCCAGTTTATTCATTATCGGTCTATATACTAAACGCTAGAATCTGTTTATTATGGACATAGTTATTTACCTTATTATCCATAAATAAGATAATCATGCTTGAAATCCCGTCAGAGACATAAAAAGTTAAAAATTCGCGCACTCAGCTCCCACTCGACTTTGTACAAACCAGATGTGAATTTCTAGGAGAGCAAAGAAGGGGCAATACCGCAGGGAGGATTCGTGAACATTTCCAAACTCTGTCCTCTTATGCGAACTTTGGAAAATGATGATAGAGAAAAAAAGTGAGAGGACGAGGGGGTAGTGTTGTATAAAGCTAGTGGTGAGACAATTTACGAGTGCAGAAGTAAGTTCATCCAGTCAAAAGTAGCTCTCAATGCTCTCAATCAATGTTCTGATCCGCAGTGGATCGGGTGACACTGAAAGAGTCGCTGCAGTCGAGATCTATACCACGGCAGCTGACTCATTTACTACTGACGGCACCCGCGGGAAATCACGTGATCGACTCTCGCCTCTGCCTATAGTAATTGCCTCTTGGTGTTTCTCCTTGCAATACGATCGATGTGTGTCCGGCTTGACGGATGAAAGTGGCCGTGTTAGAACGAGCACTAACAATGCTAATCGATCTTTCAAAAGAACATCTACGAGGCAAGACACTTACCCCTACCGCTATTTTAAATGCTTACATTCGACCCTTTTTAAGATACCGGGAACTTAATGTTAAATCACTTTTATTCAAGGATTCTTCAGTTCATACTCATGCTACCTGATTTTATATACAACCTAGAATTTATAAAATAGAAAATTACACAAAAGCTATTATCATACTAATAAATTTATATCTCCATGTGAAATAACAAAATGTTTAACAACAAAAATACGTGTATCATAAAATACTGGCTTTACATTTGATAGTCGTTGTGTATTACTATAAAACTAATAAATACCTATGTATATTAATTATAGTTATCGATTAAATTGAAATTTGTTGTCAAAATTGATTTGGTAAACTAATTTTAATTACATGGGATTGTCACGCATTTAGATATCAAAATATAAAATATAAAGCTTTTAAAACTGACTTTTTGGTTTGGTTTAAACTTGTAATATATTTTATTTGGTATTTTATACATATAAACATATTTATATATTTGATACGATGACTTTATTGGTAAATATTTGTAATTAAATAAAGATATCTAATCGCTAGTCTAAATAAGTTCATTAATGAGATATGATTGTTAATATATTCATCGTTAACCAGATGCAGTGATTTAATATTTTGATTTGATTATCACGTTTATTTATCATCAAAATTTATTTCATTATTTATTAGTATTATGACGTCCAAAATTTAAGATTTACATATAAAGAAAACTAATTAAATTTTTTACTTTATAAGTGTTATTTACTGATATATAAAAGGAATTTAAGTATAATATTTTTAGAAATATGAAATCGAATTTTAGTTTATAAAAGTAAATGCTTGGAAACAGTAACATTAATATGGCTTTAAACATATCATAATATTACAATTGAATATTTTATTAATCTCTTCTGAAGTAAAATAATTCATAAGATTTGTAAAAGAGTCTGAAAGAAAATTTACCTAGACTTGAAACTAAGTCACTGTATGAAATACTAAAGTTATTGTATCATATAATAATAATTTTTTATATCGTTATTTTATATTTTACTGAATTGTATAAAGTAGTTAAACTGATAGAATATTAAGGATAAAATTTGAAGTATAACGGTAACAATAAACATGTATATTCGATATGTAACTGAGCTAAAAATATTTTTAAATAATAAGCTACAAATAGTGGATGTAGAAGAAAATTATAAAAATACATTCTTTATATTCGAAAAGTATATCGATTTTCCTTCATATTTTTTGTAGAGAGTTATTCAATAAGCTTTTGATTAGTACAACTATTATATTTTCTATCGTGCTTTATTTTCTGACAAGAATGAATAAGTTATGTATTTTATGCATGCATGTAGGAATATTTATGATGTTATGTTTCAATTAATTGCAAAAACATTAGGGCATATATATAAATTGAGATTTTCTTTGCACATGTAATATTGATTTCTTGTTCTTATACTAACATGTGATTTGAAGTGTTGAGGAAGTCTAGCAATTCTAGAAAGGTATGACATTATCATATTAGATAAAACATTAAAATATTAAATAGATTCTTAATTAACATTTTTCCAATTAAACTTAATTATTTTGAAAAGAATGAGACAACAATATATGTTATATATACATAGATAAAGTGAAAAATATTCTAAAGCTATATTGTATCAAATACTAATTTTAACAATCAGAAGAAAACGTGCAAATAAAATTAATTTCAAATAAAAGTAATGATAATATTTTCGTTTGAAATATGTTTTGAAATATTATAAAAATGGGAAGATTCAAAATGACATATCTCAAATAGATTGCTGAAATAATACTGTGGGCTTCCAGTAAACTTGAAAGGAACATTTCATTCGTTTTTCTTAATGTTCGCGATCCTATTTGAGTTGGTCGTTGAAAATATTGCCAAAATTTACCTCTGCACACTGGAACAGCTCCAAGAGCTTCATCGGATAGCCCGTCACAAATACTGTTATTCTATGTTCTAGACAGACCTAAATAAGATACAACATGTTTCAGTATGTACATGGATATAAATATTGGATCAATATTTTAAATAGTGGACTATTTGGACATATAACATTAAACTTTAAATATCTCTTATCAGTAAAATAAGTATAAATTGAAAAAAATCATACTTTCCAATGCTTTAGAATAAATTAGATGATAAACTATTATTGACATAAGTTTTTAAAAAATATTGAAGATGATTTACAATTTTAATAATAATACATAAGTGTTTTATAGAAGTCATAAATAATTTATAAATATAAATGAAAAATAGAATACTCTCTTGTACAGTTATATATAAATAGTATTGGCAAATCTTATACTTTTGAAAAATAATTATAATTATAAATAATTCTTATATCTTTATATAATGTTTTACTTTATTTTGAATTTCGTTTTTAGTAGATTATATACTTTAAAAATAATATACGTATTAGAAATATACATTTATCCATAAAAGATATACTCAATTTTATATTTGCCATTTTTTAAAATCTGCGAATAACAAACGTATATTAATTTTAATTACTGATATTTGTAAATGCTTAGAATCTGTTTAATTGCATAATTTTATACTCTTCGTATTATCTACAAAGTTTAAAATGTAATACATATTTAATGAAGCTTGACGATATAATGAAGCTAACGAAATTGATTGTATTCAATGCAACATATTTGAAAAGAGAAACACTTATGTATAAAGATTTTACGAATAAAGTACGTATGCGAGAGAAAAATTTTAATCAAAGATTATATATACATACATTCTGGAGGCTATAACCTTTAATAAGTTCAATTTGCTCGGAACATGAATTTCAGAATTTGTTCCATTAATGTAGCCTCAGCATTACGTTCATTTTAATGTCTACTATGGAACCCCTAACTTGTATGCCATATCTTCATTAATTTCGCTGGTCACTCTTCAGCTGCTTATATGTCTATTACAAAATAATAAATATTAATTAATCTTATGTTTAATTAAGCTTATATTAATTAATAATTATCTTAACTTATATTAAAAATGTAAAATCATAAAATGTAAGTACTTTATAAATTTTATATTTACCGAATTTATGAGCACTTTCCAATCAAAAGCTTAATAACTTTTATTCATGATTATCAAAACTTATATAAAATGTAAATCTAGCGCAAAATTAAGTATTATTGCATATCTTAAATATTTCAATTTAATAGAAATATTCAAAAAATAATTTAAAAAGCATTTGAAGACTTTTATTTACGTATTTACGTATAAGTTTCAATTATCTGCTAATATGTTAAACATAAATGATGCAAAATTGATTGTATAAAGAATCTTTATGATATTTGTTACTGAATGAGAGTTATGATGCATCAAAAGAAATTTCAATCTACCGTAGCAAATATTCAGTTTATTTGATTCAAATACATTATTTATTACAAGATTTATTTATCATAGTAGAAGCGTTTTATTTCTGTAAAATATAATTATAAAAAAGTGATATTTATTATTTATTTAATATATTAAATAATTCAAAAGTTTTTGAACAATATTTCAGGACTTGACACATATTGTTTGAAATAATATTTTTATTATACAAGTACATCCAATTGATTCCATCAGTCTGTGGACTCTCAAAAGTTTACAACTTCTTAGAATCGTAATCATAAAATCGACGTTTAATCGATGTTTCGCTCGCTTGTTTAACCTGTAAACCGCATATATCTACGAGTAGCTTAGACAAGAATACGTGACATGTGAAACAGGCAAAGAGAGATGAAAAACCCTTTACGCGCCTCTGACTATAAAATTACTGTATAGCGAGGTATTTCGAACTACTTAGAGGGAGTGTAGATAGTCGTATAAAGTCGAAAAGGTCTTCTACCCATCCTTCTTAGATCCCAAGCTTACAGTAGATGACTACACGAAGAATTTATCACTTACAGTCGCAAATATATGTATGTGTATATAGTTGGTTGCACAAGGAGTATAGAGAGAAGGAGTGAATGAGAGTGAGAGAGAGAGAGAATATCCTGCAAGTACAGAAAACGTGAGTTTAATAATTCATTTGTATGCCCTCTCGCGTAAGCATTCGCCCAACGAATTGGAACTTTATCGACTTTACTTTCCGACTCTCTAGAAAATGGTACTCGACTTTGGGAGAGAAATTATTACGAGTCTCTCTCCTCCTCACCGCCTTTCTCTCTTTCTTGGTGGTTTTTAATTCAAGAGCTTAGGTTTATTTACAATTCTAACGTAGTTTATGGACCTGACTATTTATTTCAAACCAGCGTTTTCTTTATTTCATTCTTACAGCGAACACTTTATTTAGTTGTCGACACTTACTAAATTAATACCTGTTCTATGGTAATTACGCAGAATCAATTTCTTTTCAAAGAGCATTATAATTTTCTCTTATGGTAGGACTAAATATTCATATTATTACACTTATAATAAGGTAGGTTAGAATAGATATTGGAAGTTTAAATACATAATCATACATTCTACAAGAAAAGATATACATTCATTTATAAATGTCATAACAATTATATTTCTATTATAAATGGTAATAGATTAATTTAGTTTTTTAAATTTGAGATGCATACCTGCTTTCGGAGCAAGTAAAAATCTTCTCGAATTACTTTCATAAGGAATAGGTGTCTTATCGCAAACATCAATTTTATACTTTTTAATTATTGTTATGATTCCAACTTTTGTTTGATAACTACCAAAGCGAGCACCTATTCATATTATCTTTGATTATTAATAAAATTTATATTTTGAGTCAAATTATTTAAGAATATTTTATTTTACCTATACAGTTTCGTGGACCATCTCCAAAAGGTAAATAATAGGATGTATTTCTCTCTTTTACAGTTTCCTCACTGAACCTTTCGGGATCAAAAATTTTTGGATTATCATATATATCTGGATCTTGATGAATAGCATATACTGGAATCCAAATCCTCGTATCTTTCGGAATTGTCACATGACTTTTAGAAAATGTGAATGAGTTTGTGGCTTGCCTAGTCAAAATACTTATTACTGGGTATTTTCGTAAAGTTTCTATAAATAAAAAGAGAATAAAACGACTTAATCAGTGAGAAAAGTCTTATTGCAATTTCTGTAAAAAAATTTACCACTGAATATTTTGTGTAAATATTTCATATTCTCTATATTTGTGAACTCTAATTTTCCATCGTTAGACATTAATACCTCACTAATCTCTGTACGAAGTAAATCCTGAATAGATGGATTAAGAGCTAATTCATAAAGAGCGTGACTGATAGTTATGGAAGAAGTATTAAAACCAACAACAAAGAATGCAAATGCTTGTGCAGTTAAAAGTGTGTTTGTTAAATCTGAAAACATTTTTTTTTATGTTATATATGATAGTATTTTATAACGAACTCTATTTATGAAATATCTCGTCAGTGAAACAAAAATGCAGTGAAAGAATGTTTAGGATAAAATACAAGATATTTTATGTAGATATACAATATTTCAATAAAGAAAAATATATAAAATTTTGGAAAAGATCAGATTTGTCACTTTTTGATATTATTTTCTAAGCTAAGAAAAATTAAGTAAAACCATGTAAAGTTTTTAAATTCTATCAATCACAAACTGTTACACATAATCGTGATTCAACTTATTATGTCGTTAAGTTCCGATATTTTTTAATATATATAAAAATACTGTGTACAAGGGATAAAATGATTTCAGATAATCCCAAATTGAAATAAAAAACGGAAAAGCTCATTTCCATTATATTACGGTTTTAGCCTCTATATTTTGAATATTTATATTAAATTCTTAGGTATATTAAATATCTGTTCTGGAACAAGCCTTGTTCATATAATTCGCTTACAAATACATAGACACTAATGATAAAATATAAAAAAATTTTCAAATAACCAACCCTTTTTGTGTGTAATGAAATATATCATTGGTTCACTGATTTTAGTGATTTAGTTTGTGGTCGTATTCTACGTAATTACACACAATCACATAACAAGAATACAAGTATATACAATAGTAAATGAGGCTGAATTTAATCTAATATTGATGTATATATAACGGCAATTATAGAAAAACAGAATAAGGTAAAATATTCTCTTCTTCTTCTACAGTAAACTACGTCACTACATATTTTATATAATTATATATAATTATAAAGTACATAATTATATATAATCTATATAAAAAACTATAATTTATAAATGTTTATATTATAAATCAATAAGATTAAATTAATGATTATAATATTGGAATTTCCTTAATACTATAATTGGTCTTTAAAAAAAGCTTATTCATGGCGTATTTTCTACTCTCTGTAAAATATGTAAACTTGTTTAAAATACTGGTATATTCTAGTATCTATAATCATCTAAGAAACTTATTAATTGAATTAAAATAGATTATATAAATGACTTATATTTACATGAAAATTCGAAAGACAGCTTATAAATTTAGATTATAAATATTTAAATACTTACTAATATCATTCAACTGTTGAGAGTTAGATTTTAATTCATTCAATAAATCAACAAAGTCACCCCTTTTAATCATGTTTTTTCGCCTGTATTCCATTGTCTTTATCATTGTGTCAATAAAGAAGTCATTGATTTCATGATCGTACATAATAGGACAAAGTAAGTTATATAATAAAGGGAATATTTGCTTAAATCTCATTTTGAAAGTCCTCCATTTATTGATATTAGTAATCTTACTACCAATTCTGCGAAACTGACTGTTTTCGTCTTCTAGAGCTTTCATATCAATTCCGAAAACACAACTGCCAATTATATCTATCGTGAATCTAGCCGTAAGTTCGCAACATTCAATGACGTTATTTTCTTCGATAGATTTATCTATAATTTTCTCAAGGATATTTGCACATTCCAAAATAAGATGAAACATCTCTTTTAGTTTTCCAATACTAAACATACTAGTCTGTTTTGCTCGAAGTGGTCTCCATCTAGTAACCTCGAGGTTAATTAAATTTGCTGAAAGAGGCTCGACCTTCTCGAAAATGCGGTTACCTCTATTGCTAAATGTTGAAAAATGCTTAATCAGAACCTCTTTAATTAAGTCTGGATCATTGACAATTAGAATAGGTGTTCTGCTCAAGAATATTCCAAACATAGGATGACATTTATACTTGTTGTATTCTTCCTTAACGTAGTCACATACCGAAATTTTATTGAAAATTATGTCCTTCACGGTACCAAATAATGGTACAGGCGTTGGACCAGGAATATCTCGACTCCTCCAGAAGTTAAATGTTATTATGAAATAATAATAACATATTAGGTAAAGAATTGTCAAAGCACCTATAATTTCAATAATTCCAAGCTCCATTACGGTTATCTGAAATAAAAATTGAATTGTTTGAAATTATGAAAAGTGCTTATGAGGTAAATATTATGGTACTGAAATGGAGAATATTTTTTAACCTATTATATGTATAACTGTTCCAGAAGTATTAATATGAAATTTACACTATAATTAAAAAGTATTAAAATTAAATCAGCATTTTAACAGATTTATTACAATATGAATTTTTTGAAAAATCATTTAAAAAATTAATTCTATCTAATCATATAAAATAAATATAAAATACGTTTTGAAAAGTTAATTTTAAGTAATAATGATTTACAGAAGAATACAAGTAACATGATATGAGTGTTAAATGAAAACTTTATAATTTATATAAACAGAAGATCCACTGAAAACATTATTTTCCACTAAGTAAATTTTTAATGTTATTAGTTTAATGTACACATTTAAATAATTATCCATTTTCATTATATTTTACACATTACTACTTAATTCTTTAAAGTTTATCTGAATTTTTATTAAAAGTATTTACAAAAATAATAATTATTATTATAAATATGAAGTAAATATCTATTAACCTAACGTAAGCTGCAAATTATTTCTTTACTGGTAGAGAAATTTAAGCGATTAAAATGAATAAATATTGAATATTTATTCAAATATATAAACAATTATATGTAAAATTCAGACATATGCAATAAATAAATTTAATAACATTCTATGAATATAAGTTACTTGAATTTCTGGCTTAATTTGTTGTTCTCTTTTCACAAATGTACTGATTGATTACTACTGATATACTAAACTGATATACGCTTGTATTGAAATCGTTTTATCATATATAAATTTGTTTGATAAGGAGTTTTTAAGAAATTATCAGTGAAATTTTGTAGGAAGGATAGTAAATACGTAACATAAAAGATTAATTTTTATACTGTAGAAAAACTATAATAAGCTGCTCTTTCTAATTAAATGTTCAATTCTCAATCCTGAAACTAATAAAATGATATATTGAAAAAAATTAGTTTGAAAAATTTATATTTTCATTTTTAAATTACACTATTTATAAATGTGTTCGAAAATATAGTATTTTAACTGTAATACGTAATAAATTAGTAATTATAGTTTTGAATATTGATTATGTAAATAAGAATAAACGAATTAAAACTTAACCAGAAATGTTTCTATATTTTTCCAAAACATAAAACAAAGTTAGAAGTGTTCAATGGTCTTCAAAGAACCGTCAACATCTTCCAGATATGCAATCTCAAAGTATTCAGCACATTCTTTCTCTGACATTTCTAAATTTCGATCTCAGTCCTGACACCAGCCCCTACCGAACTTCATAGAACTATTCGTTACTGTCAGCAGTTCGTTACAACATCCAAGAATATGCTCATATAGTAACCCCGCTTCGCGCATACGTAATGCGTAATCGAAAACAAAACTCGGTCGATCGTGATCCCGGTATTAAAGACTTATCTCAGTGAGATAAGGGTACTCACACTATAGGCTTGACGTGATCCGAACAGCCGAACGAAATAATGTATTATCGCTAGCTTCGAATGCATGTACGATATGGAGTCACAGTCAATGGGTGAGAGAAGATCCCCTTTGCGGTATTATAAGCAATATGACGGTGCAAGGATAATCCGCAGAAATAAGGCTTTATGATTCGAGAAAGGCAACAAAGACAGATCCATAATGTAGCGAGTCCACTGCAAGTTATGCACGCGTGTGGTCCAAAAAGGGCGAAACCAAGAGGGGTGAGAGTAGGCGAAAGGACTGCATATGCATGTGACATGCGAGTGTATACATACATGCGTGTCTCTTCGACTGAGAGATTGGAGAAGAAATTGTTTCTTTTCCAAACATCCGAATGTAGTGCATTTTTTCACAGATGTTCACTCCAACTTTTACGACAGTATACAAAATCGAATAAAAAGTTTAATTAATTTAAGTAAAATGTTCATTATTGAACTTGTGTTTTAGTATTTATTAATTAGAAATATTTTATTATTTGGCGAACAATTGAAAGGAGAAAATTATTACATACTTTTGAAAATATCTATGAAATAGCATTTGATATTTATAATTTTTTATGAAATAATATCCAGAAAAGATTATTTTTAAAAGATTATTATTTTTAAAATCACTCGCAATGAAAAAAGAAATTGTTTTAGTTAGCTAAAAAGTTAAAGTTCTTTCACAAGAGTTACTTGGGTTTATGGTATATCGTGAAAACGAAATGAATACGTAAATTCTAATTTATAGGATGACTCTTTGATTTATACATAAACTCTTTATGTATATTCGTTTAAAATATATGTTTATAAAAAAATAATGTAAATAAATTTCTGAAATTCTTTTCAATTGCAAATATTAAGTAATAAAAGTTGAAACACACAAGTAATACAGCTTGAAAAACATCCGCAGTGCATATGACCCTTCCATATTTTTTCAATATTTCTGCTAAAAAGAGGGGGATCGCTATAAACAAGTTTATATCTGGAATACTATATAGCATATCGAAAACATTTGCGTGTGGATTATTCCTGGGCGTTGAGGATCATGCAATTGGGATTTATTAAGTTGCGAGCTGAAGAGTGGGGAGAGTGACTTTTTGACGGGATGACAAGGCGCTTAACTAACTGTCAAAATTGTCTACAGTTAGGGAATTGTTTTTGAGATCCCATATAACAAGTACTATTAGTTTTCTTCGTTAAACAGTAAACGCCATCTATATTGAGCGCAATGTTAATTTTTACTTTAGACTATGAATATTTTTCTATTTCATAATTCCTTTAATTGTTCGAATGAATTTCATAAACTATAATTTTTGATAAAAGTTGTAATTTATAGTCTATGAAAAATTATACCATTTCACAAATAAGTAAGATAATGAATTTTTCTTGATTCTGATTATTTGTAGAAAAATAATGACATATCTTAGATCTTTTTTATTCATAATTAAAAAGCCTATTTTTTACGTGAAATTAAAAATGATTTCTTGTTTTCAAATCAGTATTTTAAAATATGACGATGTATATACGAAATAGAATTGAAATGCGAATTCAATTTTATAAATAAATTCTTATTATTTCTTTCTATAGAAAATAATTTTTTAGTTTTGTATTTTAATATTTTTCGAAAATCGGTTACGTTGTTGTACTCTAGTAAATATATATATTTAATTAAAAAAGTATTCTTAAAAGAAACATATATATTCATCGTGTAAAAGATGAATTATGTATTTATTTAAATATATTAGAGAATAGTAAAATGAAAACTTAATTTTTTCCAGTTCCAATACAATTGAAACTATATTATTGGCTTAAAGATTACATTTTATATGACATTCTAGAATATAAACTTATATATTTTTCTATTATAAATTTTTTGCCAAATTTCACTGCAATAATCACGAAAATATGTGAGATACATTTAGAAATATGACTAAATATATTTAAAATTATAATAAGATAAAGAGTTACAGATAATAGTTTGTATTTTATTTATATATATATATATATATATATATATATATATATATATATATATATATATATATATTTATATATTATTTATATTATTTATATTATATATTTATATTTTATATATATATATTATGAATATTTTATTATTCTGTAAAAATAAAAGTTGATACAAATCAAAGACATTTTCCTTGAATAAACTGAAATATGAAGACAGAAATATAAATTTTAATTTTGTCTTTACTACAAAATTCTAATACTTAATATTTGATAAATCCTTACTTTATTTATTTATTGTATATATTTATTGTATATATAAAAATCCTACATTTATTGATTATGATCATCTTCTCTTGTTCATTTTATGTATATAAAATATATATTTACAATATTTCCTTCAATATTATAATAACTTATCTTAGAAATAAAAAAATTTAATATTTTTAAATTATATTTGTGAATTTTTAGTTTTATTTCACGGCATAAGAATAGTTTTATATTTTTAAAGATTTTTTGTAAATTTTTTTTAATAACAACTCTGAATAAATAATTTTTCGTATGTTTTAAAAAAAATATTAAATCAATTTATATAGAAAATTACATCATATTAAATGTTGGTTTCTTTTAACCATCAATTTAATCCTTATTTGTATTTACAAATAAATATTATATAGATGTATTTTATGCAGGTTAACAGCTTTGTAAATAAAAAAATAATATTAATTAATATAAATTGATACATTAATTTATTAATTTATAATTTATAATTTATAATGAAATATTTTTTCACTAAATAAAAGCAATTATGAAATAGTAATACTAAAGGAAACTCTTATAAAAATGAAATTATATACATAGGTCCATATGCTATGTAAATACGTAAATTCATCTTATAGAGCTGCATATGCCACAAAAGAATCTCAAATACAACGACACAGTCACAAATCCGGGGAGCTTAAACTGCCTTCTCTTCCAATTACATGTATAACTCAGGGGTCAGACCTGCACCCCCTAAAAAAATACGAAGTGCAGCGCCTAGTCCAAAGTGATAGGGTCACTTCGATATCGCCTCTCGTGGATTACCCATAAAGGTCACATGATCGATGTGATCGATGACGACTTTTCCGAGGTCCACTTAATCGCGTGCGTGTGCCAGATATCCGTAGGGCACACCTGCGCCACTTTTCCCTATGACGAATATTACAGTGCGAGAGGATTTTACGGTTTAAGGCGCCCCTCGAAGTCCGAAACTCCAGATGTGACTTTTTCTACTATACGGAACTGGACGCGAACCACTTGCGTGCGCCACTGACTACGACAAGATCGAAAAAGGCAATTTCAGAGATGGGAAGGGATGATTCTTTTCTTCTTTCATACCAGAAAGGCAATTTTTTAGATGAATTTTTTATGAATTCAAGCATGAATTAAAATAATGCAAACAGTGAAATGGAATCGGGTGAACAATTGATTGTTCTCTCTGTACTTTTATGCTTGCATTCAATTCACTTTCGGAAGTTTTATTTGCATATTAATGTTTTTTTATTTACTTTCAAGTACTAATGAGTACAGATAGTAACTAAGTTCTTGCTATTTATTTTCCTAATACCATTCGAATAATATTTGATTATGCATTTATCAAGTTTGAATAAGCTTTAAGTAATGAAATATTCTATCATCAAAACAAAGTTTCGTCTCGGAAAATATATGATGCAAATAAAAAACAAAACATAATTATACTCTTAAATTTTTATAATAATATTGACAAATCAAAAATAAATTAACTAAGATAATGTTCTATCTAATTTTATGTAATTTACCGATAAACAATGTTTTTATACATTATTACAGTATTTTTAATATTGTAACGTTCAATATGTTGAATACGAAAATGAATTTTATATTCTCAAGAAAAACTGTATATTAACGAAGCAATGAATTATTTTATTAAGTTATTAACTATATAAAAAGAAATTTTTTAAAAAATTATTCGTATTATACTCGTTTTCAGTTTAATATCTTAAAAAGCAAAAAATTAATATTCAAGATAGTTATGATAGGAAAAGCTTAGAGCATCAATATACTTTCTCTTATTCGCCATAAAAAATTAAAATTTTACATAATTTCACAAGATCCTTCAGTTCTTAAAAGCAATTTAACAATCTTACCTGAATTTTTTAAGTCATTAGGTTTTTTAGAAAGATTCAAATGTAAAAAATAACTGACAAATACTTTTGCTTTATTGTGAATTAAATAACAGAAAGTAAACAGAGTTATACTAGTTTTTCAGATTTGTCAGTAAAAACATTTCAGCAATCTATTTCTCAGTTGAGAGTATAAATATGTTAGATAAATTTTACGTTTTAATATTATAAGAGTTAGATATTTTAGTAAGGTATCTTGGTCTATTATGTATTAAGTAAAAATTTATATTTTCTGTGATATAAAGTTAAATTTCAAAAAATTCAATATTCGTAAATAATTTTTTGATCGTAAAATTAATAAACTATAGTTAACAAACAATATTGAAAAATTGTAATATTTGATAATACGTAACGAAATATAATATATTTCTTTTGATAATATATTTAGATATGTGTGGTATTGCATATTTATTTAAAAGTTATGCCGATAGTAATTTGCTCATTTTTATAAGATTTTTATTGCACTTTTATATTGTCAATGAAGATGTGAAAACATCATTTGATATATTGCCAAATTTGAATAAAAAATAAAGTTACCTGAAGTTAATATAAAATTAAAATGTGGTTCACATCAGATCACAACCATTTGGCAGTTTTTGTGTCACTGAATGTTAAATTAAATTCTGAGATGCGCTCATCATGAAATTCAAAGTCTACACATTTCTGATCTTGGGCCGAGAGAAAAGTGACGTATGTTCGACTAGCGATCTCATATATTGGAAGTAACCCACAGCAGATCTACCACAGTCACTAAAGGGGCGTATGTGTACACAAGGAAAATGACGTACGACGTTGCACAAGTAAAGTAGAAAGACCTTTCTGCAATTTCTTCCTTTCTCAGATGAGTTAATCGAAAGGGAGAAGACGAGACTTTATGCTTCGATAAGTTGTAGCTTAAGATCGAAAGATTATGCGATAAGTCGAACGGAAACTCTGAAAAATCGTTGAGGCCCAGGAAAAGAGGAGAATAAATCCGCAAAAAATTCCAGGAGAGTTTGACGTTATAGATACACCAAAGCCGATCTGTTATGCAATAATCTTTTAAAATTTCTTTGTTTCGAAGCTCTACTCGGAGTATTGAGTTTATTATATAGTTTATTTTATTGAATGTTTTACTATGCTTTTTTAATGCTTCGTAAGTACTTTTTCACCCGATATTTCGAGTAAATTGAAGGCAAAAACTCAATTTAATATTAAATTAATGTATATGCTACTAGATTAAAAAATTACATCCTTCAATTTTGCATCGAAAAGAGTACTTAAGAGTTTCTCATTATTTATAATTCCTGTTTCTATAAATATTATCATTATGAGAACCTGTTAGGAACATATTAAAAGATTTTTAGTAAATATAAATAAAATTATATTATAAAAAAATGTGAAAAAATAAGAATGATATACGTGTATATACATTTATAAAATAAAAATCTAGAGAAATAATTTCAAATAAAGTATGAAAATAGTATTACAATTGCGCTTGGATTATAATATAATACTTGAGTAGAATTTGTATTTAAACTGGGATTGATTTAGATGCAAATTTACCTAGTTGCATCTTAAACTCAGCTAAATCAAGAGAAGCCTATTAAACTGAAGAATTTGGCGACGCTGCGTCGATAAATCAAGCGATGATCACTGACAGCGCTGACAACGAAACGATGACTAGCAAAAACATGTATAAAACGGAATGTATTAGTATGTCTAGAGTCTCAAATTATTATTAGCATTATCAAAATAAACTATAAGTTAAATTAACCAATTATCATCAATCTTAACTAAATTGATATTTTACTATTTTGATTATTTAATAAATAGTGAGAAAAATAGTGTTCTAGTGCTTAGAGGAATAACACGAATAAATATAATTTTTCCACGAAAAGAATTCTTTTCTTAGAAATTCATCTAATTATATTATCTGTGTGAACTATTTAATTATTTCCTTTTACGTAATTGACAAAACATAGTAATAGTCTGAGTTATTCAAGACTACATATATTCATTTCATTTTGACTGAGCTCTATTTTTATTTATACATATAACTTACATTCAATATTTTCTAAAAATTATATTTAAATCAATTATAAAACTATAAATCTCTACTATCTATTTTTCTTTTATTAGTCGTAACTGTTCATATAAAATATATCATCATTACATTAACAATACTATAAAATTCGAAATATAAATTAAAAGGTAACTTAATATCAATAAACTTAGTTTCTTGTAACTCATAAGAAGAATTCAAAGCAGATATCTAATATAGTGCTAATCATTCAAGAGTATTATTACTTAATTCAAACTTTTGTAAATAATTTTTATGATGTGATAAAATCTTGGAAAGTTTATTTATTGTATAAAAATTAAAAGTAATAAATGTGGTACATATTAAATATAAAGTGTCGTTTACAATCATTTTTTTATTCAAAGTTCTTCTTCTAAATGAGTTATTGTTTACATAATAGTTACTTATTACATGTATTTATTAATATAAAAATCATAAGAAAGACTATTAAATGTTTAATTTTATAACTATTCTGACAACTGTTTTTAATTTATCTATTCTCTACATTTAAGTAATGGTTTCACTTCAGCATATCAATTTATTGTCTTTATATTTTTAAGAATAATAATAGTCATAAATAATATTAATAATATATTTAATTGCTAAAATAAAATATTTTTTCTAAACCTAACATTATAATTATATAAACCGAAAGTAACTTGAAAAAATTGTTTAAATTTATTCATATTGAGGTTTTAGTATAGAAAACCTAACCTTAAAAGTAAACATGAATAAATATAGAAATATAAGCTGTGTGTGTGATTCTATATGGTTCTAACTCCAAACTTGTAATCTCGTTATTGAACAGAGTAGAGCACTTTATATACAAGCAATATATAATATATTTCATTGTAACATAATTCATGAATTCATAAGTGTAACTTCCATAAATATTTTAAATGAAATACTAATATATATATATATTTGCTTGAAATATAACTATAAATAATCACAAACAGCTTATATGAATCAGATTATTAGAGTACACGTACTGTAGATCAGTTACTCACGAAGGCCAACATCAGTACCGTAGGTAGATATAAAAATATAGTCAATCAAATAAGCCGTATACTTGTTGCTAGAATTACAGCTATGAGTTGGTAAGATAGATCGAGCCTCGAATTAGATACTTCTTTTTATGATTAAAATATTCTTTTAACAATAAAAGCACATTATATTCAAATGAAAATTACTGGCTTAATTAATTATATATTCTGAAGTAAAGACAAGGACTTCCTTGTAAATATTTTTTGATATAATTTGTATTAAAATTTTATAGAATTTACAATAAATTTATATTATTTATATATATATAAAATACATCATCAATATATTGATTATTTTAATAAAATTTCTATATCTATTAGATTTGGTGAATTATTAATATAGTTAAACTACCAATTAAAGCAAGTATTGGGATATTCTAGGTATATCATAAAAAATAAGTTTATTGAATTTTTCTTTGTAATGTGAAAGAGATGTATTAAGTATTTAGTGAAACTGAATAATATTCGCCAAACTGAATTTAAATATTCGGGCGTTTTGACTAGTTTAAAACCTTTTTAACGACCGCAATGATTCAAAAACTTATCTTCAGAAGTGGAACTTTTATGAGATATTTAGCAATTTATTTTTTGATCTGACATCTTAGTCTTGACATGATTTAAACAAAAAATTACATCATTGATAATTTAAACGGGAAATTTCCATTAATAGTGACATTCTTAATAAAATCTCAAGACTTTATGATTTGATTTGATTATTTATTCATTGCTTATATCTAGTTAATATATTGACTATTTATGAATGTATTAAAAATTAGATATGCTAAGTAATTTATTAAATATTAAATAGAGATTAAATCAAAAAGAATTAATTTTCTCTCCGCAAATTTTGTTTGTACACTCAAAATTTTTAGCTGGAAGAAATAACACTCATTCGATAATACATACTAAAGTTGTTATTTATTCCTTGATAAGTTTCTTTGATATTTAAAATGTATTGATGAACTTTCTTTCCTTCCTGAAACTATTATAAAGCTGAATATATACGTCTCCATGTAGCAACATAAAATACGTTGTCCACATTGTATCCTGAAATTATTTCGCGCTATTTATAAATGATCCTTAAAGTCTCTTGATACGGTGAGGCACTCGGCGACGGAACACGTCAAAATGCTTTATACTTGACGATGGCCATTTCGTAACTGACAGGGCGATTAAGGTACGACGCACGCGCGGGCTTCAGCGAAACAAGATTCATTTCCCACGGCATAAAACTCGCATTTATGCGTGCGTTCGAACAAACTCGAGAGAGGGATGGACCGATCTCAAAGTACGGCCAGATGTTGATGGATCGACTACAGTCGATCTACTACGCGAACAACGCTGTTGCGTTCTTTCCTTTCCTCCGAGCTCACGATTTTTTCCTTTAGTAGTGATTTCACTATGTTCCTTCTATTCCTTCATCCCCTTCAGAGTTTTACTGCATTCTTACATACATGAAATTATGCGAGTATAAGCGATAAATTGTGTAGCAATTGATGTTAATCTATCTTTTGTCTTGAATCCTTCACTTGATAGAATTTGGTTAACAGTTTCGTTGCTGATTACTACTTTTAGAAAAATTATACTTTCCATACCACATAAGTTGACTATAAAACGTTTGTATAAATCCGAAAATGGTGAAATAAATACATTATTATACTTTGAGTATTTCGAGTAGTATTTTCAAAATCATCATTCTTAGTGACATCTTCATTAGTGAATTAATTAAGGATTAGTACTGTATGTTTTTACGTTTCGCTGTTTGTACATGAAGCTACCGTTTCTAAATCCACAAAAGTCCGAAATGCGGCTAACAAACAAAGAATAAAAGTTTCTCTAATGCTTTTTATTTTTATAAGTAAAATATAAGATTGTTATTTTTCAGAAAATGTTTTCAATAAAACTTATTGATAAAAAATTATGAATATTTGCTAGGATTCATGATTAAATAAAAAATAGATTTGTATGACATAAAATTCATATATCGTATAATTTAAAAACATAATTCCGATAAGACTTACTATAGAATAATAATTTATTTTAGCTTTAAAAATTTTTAGATAACTTCTTTATATAAAAAGTAAGTATATTTTATATCAATATAATTAATCATTTTTCTTATCGCTAGGTATAATTTAATTAATTTAAGAAATTGTTATCTACCAGTCGACAAAGAACAAAATTTATCAAATTATCTTAAAATATAAACATTCTTAATTACAAATGCATCAATTTCATTAAAATAAGGAGAAAATATTTCTGCTCAATTGTAAGTAAATTTTAAGTATTTTATTCAATTTGTTTACAGCGATTTTAATTATTAGTAGATGAAACGTTTTCGAAAATAATACTTTACTCCATCATATTTATCAAAAAGAAAAGAAAATTTGTACAGAATTTTTACGAGAATTAGTGTAATTATCATCAATATCATTCAAACAAAAGCAATGTACTATCTGAATACCAAATTGAACTGTTAATACACTAGATAAAAAGAAAATACAATTATATATATTTTCCTATGCTACGTTGTATTAGAATAAAACTTGTTAAGCTTTAAATATATTTTACACAATTTTCTAGAACTTAAAACTTGAAATTTCTGATATGCAAATATGCAAAGTGAACTTGGTATCATGTTATTAATCAGTATTCATTTTAAACTGTAAGCGAAGGATCTCTATCGTAACAAAGAACAGCATTATTCACTCCAACGAATTAAAAACCACCAGCATTGTGCTTCGGGATAGGCGTATGTTTCGCATAATTCACTCGTTCTCAAAGTTGAAATTCGACTTCATAAAACGTATAGGGTACTCGCGACATCTTTGTTTGAATCTACGCGCGTGCGAGAGAGCTAATTGCCCGTCGCCGTCATGCGTGAGAGATGACTGAACTCGATTATTACATTATATGCACGTGCGCGTGCGTGTAACTTTCTCGTTCGTAATAGCGCGCGTGATATGCGCGCACGTTGCTCGACGTGCAACGATCGCCCTCTTCTCGCAAAATTCTAACGGCGAATATTCGAAAACGCCGATCTAAGATTGCTATCGAGATTTATCGAAATGCCGTTTTTAAATGTAGCAGACATTTACGTGCTAGTACAATTGCAATGGTTATTCGTCGTAGCGGCATTGATCACCAAAGACCTCATTATTTATGAATTTTTCCCGTTTAATCCTTCTACGGGATAACGGATGAACTTCGACGTACGCATCATCAGATAATTATAAAAAAGATTTTTTTATTTTGGTACAAAAAAATATTTTTAATTTTTTGTTAAAATACAATTAAAATTTTAATATTAATTAGTATGTTATATAGAATTTTTGGTATACGAATTTAATATTTTGCATTACATGTTTTCAACGTTATTTAAAATATTTTATATCTGTACTTACATTTGCTAATACGTAACAAAGAAATTTATTATCATATAATAAAAATATTTTTATTTCCTTAATATGTACTTTTATCTAATTATATTTACTAGTATACAACTTATACATCAATATTTATATTTTAAAACGATGAATAACTTTTTTTATAGTGAGTGCAGTATAATTGATATATTTCTTGAACTTCAAAATAATATAATCTAAAATATTCCATTCATATTTTTCATTATATTCGAAATTTTCTAGAAATATACTTTTTCATCACATGGACGAGTGATTCTATTTTGTAGTTGATTCGAAGAATAAAACGAAATATGGCAGTATATTACAAAATTTATTCTGTATTGTTTAAAATATTTCTAAAATTATTATATTTAAATCTACTATCAACATGAATAATATTGAAATATCTTATCAAATATCGTTAGCAATCTGTTACATTTACATATATATAATGTTTATACGATCATACTTAATTATTGAATTTAATTGTCTTTTAAAATATAATGACATTAAATTTTACTTTTGTGCACTTGACTTTATATATTATTTATAGGAAAATAATATTGTAGTAAAGAGTTGTCATTATTGAAGATGTACCTTAGAACTACTATAACTTGTAACAGATGATCATGTCAGAATTAAAAAATAAGAAAGTTACATTTTATTCAAAAATATACAGAATTTTTATGAGTAAAAAATTCAGACAATATTTTTCGCAAAATTTATTGATTTAAATTTACGCTTACAGTTTATAGCTGGTAATGAATCACTAAACATAATGTCATTGTTATTTCATCCACATTCCGTTAAAAAATTACAGCAATATAATGATGCTATTTGCTTTAGAATTTCATATGATAAAGTATTATATAAGTAGTAAGTTAATTTAATACAGAACTACAATATCTCTCCATTGTGTGACTATCTTTTTCAACTAATCTGTAAATTATATTTTCCTTCATCTTGTTTTATCTTTGATATCTATCTATTGTGATAAAATTTAATAAACCAATTAGAATCTTTATTCACAAGTGTAAAGTACTTTAGTAAATTCTGATAACATTTGTTTAAAATAAACAAATATGTTTCATCACTGAATTTATTAATTTGTTAACTTTTACTTAAGTTGAGAGTACTTTATCTGATACTCAGATTTATATACACAGTTTTGTAAAAAAGATTTAATGATACCAACTAATAAGTTATTCTAAAATATATTTTAAAATTAAATGAAATAATTTGGACTGATAAATAATTCAATTTTAACAATATGAAAATATTATTTCGCAATTAATAAAAAATCTAAATAGGAAAAATATTAAATAAATTTTACTTTCATGTTTCTAGTGAGTGTACAATTAACCGATTGTTTTATATTAAAGTATTCCTAAAGTATTTAAATTTGAATAAATTTAATAAGTTTGTATAAAAAAAGAAATGAAAGTTTACATAACATTAAAAGTGAAAGTGAATATTAATAATTTATTAGTTATAAAATTATGAAAATATTACTATTGAATATAAGTATTTGATAATAAAAGCAACTTTAGTTATTATATTATAAATTACTATCTTATTTATTGAAATCCGAATCGTACAATTTATTTTTTAGACATCATATTCGAATGATTTTTTTATGATTATATATAGTATTTGAAGATGCTCTATAGATTAATTGAATATTTGCGATATTATTTTCATTAGGCTGATGCATTAATTCATTTGTATAAAGTGTAGTCAAACATTTTTTTTTAATAATTATATTCATGTATGAAAAATATATATAATAACATGAATATATATAAATTTATATATATATTTTTTGAATAACATAATAAGCAATCTACACAATTAGTAAAATTCATTAATTTATTAAAACTTATTTGTGAAATATGCAAATTTTTATTTATTTGGTAATAAAGACTAATTGGTTTCAAAAATCATATTTTGTATATACTGAAACTACTACCTCATCTGAACGCAAAATTTGTACAAAGAACAATAATAATTAAAACTTTATAACTATTTTTTTATTTTAACGAGAGTTACAAAACATTTTACTATATTACATTATATATATTTGCTATTGTATCCTCAAAATATTAACATGTTTTAATCCATATACCTTATATTAATTAAAAATAAGAATGGAGTATTATTATAATCTATTCAAATTGAAAGTCAGTATTGTTAATTATCATAAATTTTCATTCTATATTTATGTATCAATTTAAATTATATTATTATATACAAGATAATCAATTAAGTCATAACATGAATATAACTTTCTTTATAATTCTTTATAATATAACTTATAGATAATGATTTAAATTTTTAATGAAAATTAATAATTACAATTAGCTTATGATTAAAATAATTATTATTTCGTATAATATTATCTTTTATTTCACGAAGTTCTTAAAAATTGGCAATATGTCGTAATATTTTTTTAAATGTATTTCAAAGGAAGTTTTAGCTGAACTTGAACATAAATTTAATATATAATATATAACAGCTTTATTATAAAATCTAATTATCTTGTATACAAATTCTTTCAATAGTTGTATACATACACTTAACTCATATATATATATATATATATATATATATATATATAGGATATTTCGTATCAATAGTGCTAACAACGTTGCTTACAGAAAGTTAATATAAGAGAAGTTTGAGTATTATTCTTCAGTAGTTTCAGTTTATTTTGAAGATAGCGTGTATAATATCCACTGCTCACAGAAAACAATATAATTTAATCCATAAAAAACAATGTGGAACTGGGATATTTTTATATTAAGAATTTTTATATTTCAAGAAAGCATGGGTCCATTAATTTTTCGTATATATTGAGTTGAACAAATTATATGAATCCTTTGTCAAATCCTCCTTTTAACAATAAATTTTATTTATATACAATAAATAAATTTTTGTATATTTTAATGTCAAATATACTATTAGTCATCAAATTAAACTCACTCTTAGATATGTCAGATCTTGAATTCCGTTAATTCTTCATCTACTATAAATATTTTACAATTTTTTGTAGAAAGTAAAAAAAGTAATTCGATGTATTAAAGACACAAAGTATCTAATATTAATTACTTGAATCATTTTTTTGATATTTTTAAAAGTTCTAATTAAACGCAAAATGAATTATGAAGTTTAATAAAAAATGAATAAAAAATTTTTTCTTACTTTTATATTTTTTTAGAAAATTCTGAAATTTTTAGTAACTTTATATTTTTTATTTATTTTCTTTAGTTGAAAATTTTCTATTTTATAATAAGCATATATTGATTTTATTCATTACTTAAAATAAAGTACATAAAATTTCCAATTTGATTATTTGCCAATGTATACAAAGTATATTTTTATTTATAATATATACAGCCAAATATAATTTTCATAAATATAGTCTGTCTACGACTTTAAGATATGTTTATAAATTTTTTAATTGTGTAAGATTAAATAAATAACCAAGAAATTGAAACTTTTAGTTTCAATAGTTAAATTATAGTTAATTATAGTTAAATCAGATAGTACAGTTTATTTTGCTGTTTTATTTCATTAATGAATACTAATTACCAATTTTGCAGAAACAGCCGAAATTTAATTGAAACTATTATGATACATATCGTTTCTTAAGGTAACTGCGGTTACCTAATATATTTGACCATCCTTACTAACCTAATTATCAACACTACAATGTCACCTGTTAGCTAAATTAATGTTCACTCTCAATACTAAAGCTAATAGCCTACAGAAATATTCTTGTACAGTAGAACAATTTGTTGCTAAAACAAATTCCGATTGAACATCGAGATCTAGCTTCACTGCTTCATATATTATTATATCCGAATAAAGCACAAATGTTTGAATTGTTTCTTTCTATTTCGACTCTCCGCAGACACGTCAATTGAAAATTTTTGATTATCAAATAAACAGAGATATATAAACTAAATCACAAAGTATCATAGGATATTAAAATATTACCTTCCTGGGTGTATTGGTTGGGTCGCCCGTCGATTCTGGTTTTTTACATAAACCATGAAGCGCATGTGTGCCAAAAAATTCATTGAATGTCATTTGCGCATTTCTAATAAAAAGACACGCGATAATTATGTAACTCTGATAAAAAGTGACCAAAGTGGATAACTAGAAAAAAATGAAATCATAGTTTTTCTGTATGCTTTTGCTCTACTATAATTTTGTAACTTTTTATGTGTTTTTAAATGAGATTTTAACTTTCTTCTATTTTCTATTAAATATATTACTCGTAGATGCATTATTTATTACCCATAGATATCAAGCTTTATCTTTCAATATTTTATATTAAAAATTATGTTTACATTTTTAAATTTAATAAAATATTTATAATAAATGTTTTTAATAATTTTATTTTTATTTATTTATTCAAAATTATTATTCTTTTTAGTTTTATTCAGTAGTTATCAAAGAAAATAATTTTCTTTATATATATTTCTACTATAATCGAGTGTAGAATAATTGAACATAATAATCGTGCTGAACCAAATATTTATACAGAAACAATCCATTGAACGCTGAGACAAAAGTAAAGTGTCAGATCGCACGCGACGACTCGATTGCAAGTAAGCGAAGAAGGTTATTGACAGTATTACCGGTCTAGGAAAGAAAAGAAGAGTCACGAATCTGAGTCCCAAGACTCGCTTTCGATTATCTAAGTGGAATGGTCAACGATCCATGAAGTGCTTTTAGACTTATTGAAAAGTAAAGGGATCATAGAGAAAAATGCACAACGTGAGAGAATGAGCACACGTCCATGCCTGTGAGTGACTGTGAGAGAAAGAGAGGAATTATCAGAATCTCGAGTCAGATACATATAATGGATCTTTTTTCAATTCTCACGTACTTTGTCCCATGGTATTAGCAAATTTTTTATGTAATTAGGACTAGTTTGTCCAAATTTAATAACATAATAAATACAGATACTGAATTTATGTATCTAGTAATAAATTCTAGAGAAAAAATTATATTTTTTAAAACCTTAGAAAATAGTAAATATCTTAGTCATAAAATTCTATACGTAAAATATTTTTCATTCAAAACAGATTACTTTAATCATAAAAGTATGCATATTCTCATTTATTATTGTACTTTTCTATAATTTATTATTATTTAATATATTAATTAATATTAAATAATAATATTTAATTCTAATTTATTTCATAATTTTAATAGTTATACTGTTATTGAATTTTCATCGATACAATCTAACATAATATATTTTAATTATTGATAATAATTCAAAGAAATAGTTAAATATTAAATAAAGTTAATACATAATTTTTCGTAAACACAGTTATTGAATTTACTCTATATCTGAAAGTTAATAGTTTTTTAATAGAGAAAATTAATAGAGTTTTTCTCTTAATAAACAAATGATCTATATAAAAACATCATTAACACATAATGAAAATATTTTACTTTGAAATTTCTACACCTAGCAATAAACTTATTAATTCCAATTTCATTAATATTTATTTTTATTTAAGAATGGACTCTACATCAAAATAAGCATGATTTTATAAATTTTACTGAAACTTGGAGTGAAACAGTTATGATACCTTTGAACATGTTTTCTATTAAATAAAACTGAAATTATTTTAAAATACATTATGTCAGAATATTAATTAAAATTATTAAACTACGATTAAAGTGACAGGTTATTTTGAACTCTGAATGTCAATAAATTCTTATTTTGCTTATTATAACATAGTTTTATTAATTTCGTATTCAATATTGTTAATATTTATTTGTAGATAATATAATTTATTCAAATCTTACAGTTTATTTTATATCAGTATAATTATTTTGAAATGACGAAAATCAAAACCATAATTTTTGAAAATCATTTAAATATTATATATGTGTATATATTTTAAAGAATTATAATAATGAAACGAATACAATCTAGAGGAATGTTCTTAAATGCTGTTTTAATTTTACATTAGTTGTCTGGACGATGCTTCGTCTTTCCATAAGTTTAGACATTAGAAACATAAAGACAAAACACATGCTTAAAGAATAATTAAATGTATCCTGTTTCCTTTTATTTTTCATACACGTTCTCCTCCGCTCCCTTCTTCTAATACATGTATCTAATAAACATCAACTTACATCTATATAAATATATATACATCTATATAAATATATATACATCTATATAAATATATATACATCTATATAAATAAATATATAAATGTATATTCTAATATATAAATTTTAGATATATTTCTGAAAGGAGAGAAAGGTATCACAGCTTTTGAGCTTTAAAATGAAAAATCAATTATACGCGTTACTAGTAATTTTTAAGAATCAACACAATAGGCACAGATTTTTTAGTTGTTATGCTTTTATTCACCTAATATGTTAATGATAAAATTTAATTGACGCCGTATCGTAATATTCATTTCTTAAATAAAAAAGAAGAAACACGTTGCCTCATCATCAATATTCATTAGAGATGCGGTAGAAACTGAATAATATATATTAAAAGATCAGAAAATTACCACTATGATAAGCTTTCTATTATTTACCAATTGTTGTTTACTATTATATCTACAATAGTTTCAATGAGTACAATTAATATTTTAAGAATAATTTTCAGCTATCTATTTAATTTCATTTGAATGGTGAATTAATAAAATTATTGTTTATATATATATTTAGTATGCTTTTAAATTTAGACTAAAAAAATATGAAACGTAATTACACTTATGCTATATATAAAGACTGATAGAGCACAAAGTGTTAAAACAATTCATTGAGAGCCCATTGTGTATATCTTTGCTCAATGCAAGAGAATATCCGTGCAATATACATAGCATTATCTGAAAATCTCAACTTTTCACAGCTGAACATTAATTCAATATCGAAGATATAATTCAATCTAGTATGCGGTCTGTCTGGCTGACAGTTAACTTTTGGCGACGTCGGCACTCGAAGGTAATCAGCGTAAGAGAACGTAGAGCAAATGAGAGGAGATTGCTACAAGGACGCAAATTAAATAATTCGATCAGAAACCAAGGAAATTAAGATCGCAGACTGCGTCAATGTATGCGCGACTTCTATAATATCAAAATAAGGCGGTCCATACAGTGACCAAGTACACTCTGGACTGAATTTTAATCGTCGACTTCCGGAAAATTTCCATCCCCTTGCCAGAACAACTTTGTGAGACTGTGCCTTTACCCAACTTTTCGAATTATGTTAATGCATATATATATATATATAAGAACAGAGAGAGAGAGAGAGAGAGAGAAAGAGAGAGAGATGAAAAATTGCGTCCGAAAGTTTTCCCATGGAATAGCTTTCTTTCTTTCGCTACTTTATATAATGCCTTGTCGCCTTTTTTATATGGTTTTATCCCCTTAATTCTTTCTTTTTTTGTAAACTTTATCTAATATAGTCTCCTTCATATATATAAGTACAAAAAGAAAACATACACCTAAAATCGTGAATTTTATGTCTTAGTGAATTTATTAAGCGGTCCACTATATCCGTTATTTAATCAAGTAAATATAAGAAGTTTGTTAAAAATGTAAAAGATGATGTAAAATTAATTTTCTGTTTTTATAACTAAAAAATTAATTTTATATACTTAACTAATTCAATACATATTGTTAACGTTAAATCTATATTCGATACAGATTCTATACTTATATTTTATTATATTTTAATGAGTATTGAAGATAAAATACTACACTATTTCTTTAAATTCAAAAATTATTTTATTACATTTCCAATCTTATGCTCTTTGATATATGAGAAAATATCAAAGAAAGAATCAATACTAAGATTTTTTTTTAATTTTTCAATAAGAAATTTTAATTATGTAATTAGATTCTTAATTCTAAATTTCAAGATATATGATAAATAGTAAAATGAAAGATATATATTATAGTTGATATATAAGAAAAACTTTAAAAGATGGATAATAGTAAAAGAAATATGTTAAATGATTCAAAAAAAAAGACTGTGAATAAGGCACACTGAGACAATATCATTGAAAACATACACCATGAAAGTTAATAACATATGTATTAGACAAGGAAGAAAACAAAATGTACATGAACTTCTTGTTAATAGAAAGATAAAAAATCGTAAAATAAATCGTCAGAAACTCATAGAAGTTCAATCCGTAATATTTGTTCCTGATTAACTGACAAAATAAGAGCTGTATTTATAAAATAATATGACTGAAAATAATAATGGAATTGCGATACCATATATTTCTTAAATAAATCTACATAACAGATAAATAAAATTTATTCAGAAATATTAAAAGGGAATGATTTTTAAATATACGAAACAATTTCATATGAAATGAAATTCTAAGCTTTAAATTAAGATATTTTTTGTACAAGATTGAAATCTTAAAAATTAATTTAAATATTCCGTAACTTTAAATGGAAAGAGAGCTTTGAAAAAAGCTAGTTATGGTGAACACAAGTGAAATTTATAAAGCTTAATTATATCGAAAAATGAATATATTAATGGTTTATCCGAAAAATCAGTAACTCAGAAGAATTCGACAGAATGTTTGTTTTTATTAATTTACTTAACGAAGTGTAGCACTAAAATCATTAGGTAATAAAGTAATTATAATTCTCATAATATTTTTAAAATAATGTAAGCAATAACTAAAATAAATTTCAATAAGAGTTGATTTCGATGATAAGCTATTCAAGTCGAGTAAAACTTTTCTCAATCCACTATTAAGATATATTATTTTTACACGAAGTATGAATTCCTTGAAAAAATGTACTTAAATTACGAAAACTCTAAATACAATATTTACGAAAAAATTGTTAAACCTAATATTACAATATTTGCTCGATATATTATATTCTTTAGGAATTTTATAACGGCGTTCTTTGAGAGTGCTAACACGCGGAAGATTTTACTTTGAATATACCAGAGGCTTGAGTGGACGCGCGCAAAAATATAAATGAAACTTAACGACTACAACATACTTAGTTGTACTCGAGGCGTTGGAAAACGCACCTGAGCTCTCCCTGTGTATTCCACGTAGTCACGATGTTTTCGCTTAAATGTAGAAATCCGATTCAATTCTCTTTCTTTCTTTTAGACCGTTATCATTTTCTAGTGTGCAAAATTATAATATACGCAGGACTACTTAGTGCAGTATCACCTGCTATCATTTCAAAAAAGTAAAATAGTATCAAACAATATTCAAGAGATCGCAGATAAACTATACAATGAATTACGAATTCGAACAAGAAAAATATTTATACTATTATTGGTTAAACTTGTAATACCTTAATTTTTGTAACACCTCTAGTCTGATATTTGTTTAGGTTATCAGACGCTTCATACTTTTTCGTCTCTTTATCTGTAGAGAGGGTGTTGGCACGTTGAAATAATGATTCGCTGACTTACTTTTTAATGAAGCGGACGACGTAAGCCATTCTGCTAAGTCTTGACTTCAAAAACGGAAACTCTTATCTGATAGTGCTGGCGTTTTGTTGAAACAACGTCGAATCGAAGTAAAAAGCAAAATGTGCAAGCTACAAAGTTTGGGAGAATGGAAGTGGTTACTACTTTGTTCTTCGTGCACACTATTATAAATTATTGTGCTAGAACAAAGGAGAAGAGGGTTAAAGTTGTTTTCATCTGGTAACTGAAACATCCTGTTCAAATTATTTTTAAAAATGTTTATTGTAGAAGTTAAACTGCATGAAATAGAGTAAATTATTATTTGTAATTGTTATTAAATTAGAAAACATTTACTAAGTTTCAGTAAATTTCATTTCATCATTATTATTTATATAATATTTTCAGTTAAAATTTAGTATATTTGCTTATAAAATTTGATAATATTTAAACATTTTTTTTATACTAAACAAATATATCTTAAATATCATTATACTGATTTAATACATTTTTTCAGATAGTAAAGAAATTATGCAGCATGTTAATGTGCAAATAATTTGATATCACTTATAATTAAAGTCTAACTAATATATTACAATTTACATCAAGTAGTACATAGAAGTTCAGTCAAATGAGAATTGAAGTATTTACATTTTCACAGTTCAATTTAAAACCAGCCAAGATAATATTATAATTGTCAAATTGTCATAACATTTAAATTACAGTTTTTTCTGACTACTTTTTTGAAAATTATTATTCAATAAAGATTTAAACCTATTCAGTCTAATAAATAGGTATGTCAATATATCTAATTAGAAATGTGAAAACAGTTTGTCAATGTAATAAAACAGATATCACGATGTCTTCTTTCATATTACGTCATAAAATTCATCATGCTACGTAGTGCGTAGAGAAGTTCTGCCTGCATACGAGCTTCGAATATGATTAAATTTATATGAACCTGCATTGAAATGATGTAAAGACATTTTAACGGAACAATTTATTTATTTATAAAATAATTTTAAGGTACAGTGTACCAAAGAAATATACTGTTCATTTTCAAATGTTTGTTGATACATTATAACCATGCTAAAATGTTATACATAAATAAAGAGAAATTAGAAAATTAAATTAAAAGAATTTTTTTCCTCTAATTTATTTTTCATTAATATTTAAATGAACGAATAAATTTTAAAAAATAAAATAATTCTTAAATTAGGATTAAATAAAAACTCATATTCTTCAACAAACCACTCAACAAACTTGATAATCGAAGCTAAATTTCATAAAACACAATACCTCTAAACGAACAAACAAATTTACCTTTTCGCTCTCTTTGAACTCAGTCATAACGCGATCGTAATCTTTCTTCGTAACCCGCTCTGGATAACAAGCAGCATTTTTAATGAAGGTTTTGAGACTGTCCTCCAGCAGCTGATTGATTTCGTCATAATCGTAATCATCATGCTTAATGCCGTATAAACATTGAATATAATTCCAAATAGCAATTCTGAAGCGCGACGTGTCGACTTCACTATGATCGCCCATAGTTTTATATGTAAGATTGTAAGCAACTTTGAATTTATCATCAAGAAGGTTGCCAAAGTCGTTGCATAAGCTGGTTACAAGCGAATATCCGTGATCTGCCCAAGAGTAGTCCTGAACGCGAAATGTGAGAGATTCGCTTAATTGTCCACACTATACATGGGAATACATATATTATTGTAGAGTTAAGATTCTATAATGAATAATAATAAAAAACAGCGTTGGTAAACGAAATTTATTTACACTAATAGATACATGAACGATAGACTAAATTGCTTAAAAAAAGGTGCATTATTTGTAATACCAAAATTTATTCTAAATGTAAAGTAATTTTTTAAATTCATTAAAATCATTAAAATCACTAGAAATCTTTGTAAAAGTAAATGAGATTAAGAAGATTCATACGTATGATTAAATTTTAGAAAAAGTAATTTCAATTTTTTAAGCAGAAACTTTTTAAATTAAAAAGTTAACTACAAACTTATCTTCAAAAAGTTTTTACGAATTTAATCCTTTATGTAACATATTTATTTATGTTTATAACATAAACTCCTGTAGAGCAATGCTTGCAAATTATTTGAAATTAAAAAGTTGCATCAACGAGATAGTAAGATGCATATGTTTACATATTACACATACAACATTTCTAAGTATGCCTTAAAAAATTACTTATACTTTTAATGACTATTTTAAATTGGTGTAAATGAAATAACATGAATAAAATATTTTTAAATTACCGAAATCGGTAAAGTACACTATGAATATGAATATGACGATTATGAATATGAAAGAATTCAGACTTTATCTTTTTAAATTTAAATAAGTAGTACGTTGATATATATTTTACAAACGTTAAATAAATTAATAAATATATGTACATATATACACGTATATATATAGATGCATTTAAGTATTTTGTTCTATGATCTTTCACTTATCATATTTTTTATATATTGAAGTAAATATTTCATATTTATGCAGTGGACGGTTTTGCATTTTTACTGATGAAGGCATGAAATTAAAGAATAAAATTAAAATGACGTACGTAGGATTTTCCAGATTCTAAAACTAAAAATAAAATATTCACAGTATGAAAATCATTCTTTAATATCAAGAAAAATTAATTTACTTTTTTATGTTATTTTGCATTTGATTTTCTTTTCAGGATTATATGCAGCTACAGTTCTACATTAATAAATTCTTTATTTTCATAAAGAAATTCGGTGAAGGAAAAAATTTATGTATGGTTTTCATTTACAATTAAAAAATTTATTTTTCTAGTATTTAGTAATGTTGTAAAGTGAAACCTTTGCTTATATTTTATATAAAATTATAATAGACAAATTAGTAGCTCGTTTCTATAATTAGGAAACTATAGTAGATAAGTAGTTCAAGTAATACATCGAAATTTAATTTTATGTCTGAAATAGCTACAACTTTGCAGTAAATAAATAGCTTGAAGTAAGACTCAAAGAAGAAAAGATATCTTTCGTATACAAAGCATATAGAGAGATATATTTTTGTCTCAAATTGTTCTTATCTAAATTGTAAATCTGAATCATTTACAACACAAGTACGAAAACAATTCATTGTTCACTGACTTTGTTGCATGAATCTTATAAAAATACTGTAAGTTCATAATTGTTCTACGTGTAGATTACGTTGCTGCAGGTTACATTTATTGTACTTGTTTGCATGGAAATCATAAGTTAAAAATCGAAACTAGCAGTTGCGTTAAGTATTTGAGGAACCGTAAGCTGAATATATTGGCAATATTCATTATAAATATGTATATAGATTTCGCAAAGGAAAATCCTAATGAATTTAAATTTTGAATTGATTTTATAGAACAACGCAGGAAGGAATGCAAATAACTTATGAAAAGTAGCTCCATGTACGTTAAGCTATTTTAATGAATACCTTTATATTTTTCTACTTATAAACCTGCGATTATTTAAATTTGTTATTTATGAAAGTATAAAACTATAAATACCTTTTTAAATAATTTAAAATAATAAACATTGAATAGAATAACCTAATTATTATTTATTATATTAGCAATTATATTTATTAAAATCCTTATGGAAGAAGAAAGTTATTAAATTTGAATGCACTTATTAAATAAGTGCATTTGAATATACATCTCTGGGAATAAATAATAATTCATTTTTTACATTATTTGATGTGTAATAGAGAGATTAAAAAGACCTTGAATATTTGAAGTGTTTAATTTACTTTTATAAAAAGATGTATTTATAGAAAAGATTCGATGATAATCGAACCTAGAAATCTAGAAATTTTTTAAAAATAATTTCTTTCATTGTATATTAATTGTTCAGATACATTTTATAATTTATAAAACATATTACACGTATTAAAAATTATTTTCTTGAGCTGTATGAACTCAGTTTCAATCATATTTCTAAAACTTTTTACTCATAATCTGTAATGTAATATATAATATTTTAGTATTTTATTTTTACATGTTTTAATATTATATTTTGTTAAAGGAACGAAAATAAAATATTAAATAGTGATTTTTAATTAAAATTTTTTAGTGGCATAAAACTAACATAGAAATTGTAAGTAAACATATATCAATAGAAAAGTCCCAATTCCAATATTTTTTCTAGTTATTTCTTAACTTTTAAAATATCAAAGTTATAAGCTTATTGTAGGCGCTACTTTGAGTTTCCTTTTGTTTTTTAGTAAATGAAAAAGATAAATTTTTATAAAGAAAAATCGTCATTGTCTAACTCTAGTGTAATGTAATATTTTCTATTTTACGGACATTTACAATGTTTGAAAACTGTTGCAATTATTAATTAGGCTCATTAATATACCGGAGTACTTGAGTGTAAAATTATATTGATGATAAAATTATTATTACGAGTTTTTAAGAAATATTAATTATTTAACTTACCAAAGAAAATTTATAAATTAAAAAATAAGCAAAAGATGAAAACCTTTGCCTAGTTTTGTATTACCTTCGTGAAATCCTGATAAATATAGCTTGGATCCTCGATAAAAAGTCCAATGTCCATTTCAAGCACAGTATTACTTCTTTGTGGTGCAATTACTAATTCCGCAGATTGTTTTTCAATAGTTTCAAATCTTTTTAACAACTCTTCCTTTGTAAATTCAAATGAATCTGATTTTTCAGTCAAACCTTTCATCCTTTCCATTAATGTCCTAACTTTAACTTCTTGTTCTCCCACTATACTCGGTGGTGATGATGATAAAGAGTTTTCTAAAATGTAATATTATTTTATCATTCATTATATTAGTATCTACTTTTCAGCTAAAATACATCTTGTTCAATATTTATCAAACATATACTGCATACAATAAATAATACGAAGAAATATATTTAAACTACCATCTTGACTAGAAGATCTACTGATATTCACTGGATTATTAGCAAGTCTTTCAGTGCTTGTTTCTATACTACTTTCAATGTGTTTAGAGATAATTTCACACGAATGGATCTGAACATTATCTAACTTTCTATTTATGCCACAAGCAAACAAAAAAGTTGACAGTGTATGGAAGTGAACCAATAATATTATAGCGTGTACAAGTTCTGATAACGACCAATTCTCTTCTCCTTTAGTAAGAGTCTGTAAAACAACAATATTTAATATTATGAGTTACAATTTTTTCATTTTAAGCATTCCTATATATTAATATTTAAACAATTTAAATATTTGAAATATTATCACATCCTATATAAAATTTTTATTCAAATGTGAGTTATACCATCTAATATAATATATAAAAATTTTATTTTTTTTGGTTTCTTACTGAAATTTAGCACTAGCTGAAAACAGTAAAAATATTTCAAGTTCAACAAATTATAAAAGTTTCTCAACTGTTTCTAAAATTATAATAATTGAAAAATATTACAAGTTAAAAATTTATGAATTATTGTTGAATGAACGCGAAAATATTTCCCTAGATTAGCAATTGTTTTATTATTTGATACTTCTTGTATTTGTTTAACCATATAAAACACTATACGATATTCAGTTTTGTTATATACATAGACAATTCGTTTGCATATAAAAATCCATTAATTCAATTTTAATCACAAATTCTTCTTTCAATATTCAATTTTAGTATTCGACATAGTATTAATCCTAGAATTTTAATAGATTTATGCAATAGTTTCGTGAATAAATTTTATCATACTTTTCTTTTATAATGATTACCTCTATGTAATATTTATTAAGAAGCCATGGTGTATGTGCGAGAATTTTATTAATACCATATAGATTTTGAAGTTTAGTTGGAATTGTCTTTAAACCATCCAACCAAAATGGATCGCCACCCAGATCAATAAATTCATTTTTTAACATGTTCATTAAACAGCAACATTGATGCCTCCCTGATGCCTAAATAAGATATTTGTCTTTTATTAATAAATATTACTCTAATAAATTTCTTTTGCTCTTTTTAGAAAGAACATAAATATAACTTATTTGGAGTGGAATAAAATAATAATATATAAGTTAAAAGAATTATCAGATAAATATTAAAAGCGTAGCTAAACAATGAATTCGAAATTATAAAATTTGATTTCTGTTAGAATATTATTTTTTATAATTTTATATATTAATATTATACAAATATTATACAATATATATAAATATACATATACAAATACATATAAAAATATTATATAAATATAATTATAAATATATAAGTATAATAGTTATGATAAAATTAGATACAGAATTTTTGAAAAATCTTAATTTTTAGTGAATTAGAGGATTTCAAACGATTCGATATTGTTCATGCTTCACATATATGTGTTTATCTTGCTTTACTGCAATTTGCTGCGTTATAATAAAAAATTTCTTTAATTTCTGTAAAATAAATCAAGCAAAATGTTATAAAATTACAAAATTTAAATAATGATCTTGAAAAAGTATCTTTCATGTATTATAAATTACTTTTTACTTTATTTTGTTACTGAGACTATAAAAGCCTATTTGAAAAACCTATATTAGTATTTTTCGATATAAACTAATTGATTTAATGTTCATCTTTTATAGATATTGAAATTAATAAACATTTAAATCCATTAAATACGAAAATAAACCTCACTTATTTTTAAACAATATTTTAAATATCTAATGAATATGATAAATACATAGTGTATTAAGTATTAAAAAAAGCAATTAATATGTTATTTTTATATACGTATATTACAACACATATTTAATAATTTATTTACTAATCTAAGCTTATTATTATTCAAATCTAGGGAAAATGATGTGTAATTAATTGAGTGTATCTCATAAATTATTCTATAAATATGAGTACTTATTGTTACATAAACATGAATTTTTAAATATTTTTATAAACTTCAAATATATCTTACTATAATAGCAATGATATATCGATAAGGATAAGAAAGTGGTCCATCACCCCGTAAAATCGCATTGTGAGTTTGCAAGAAATGCTCCATATATTTAGGATGGTGAGATAGTAAACTTATTATATAGTTCATCATCTTGCAAGTAACACGGATGATAGATCTGAAAATACTATATAATCAAAACATTTTATGATTTTAAATTTAATTGAAATACTTAAAATGATTTATTTATACATTACAAGTTCGATTGTTAATTTAGTATCTAATATGAATGTCGTATACTTACGAAAGTGTAGAAGTTTATGACTAACTTACATTTATTTTTTTTAAACAACTAGAAGCTTATAATATGACCAAATTCTATATTCCCAGACACAAACTAGTTGTCCAGCAACAAAACCGCTACAAACAATGTAGAATTAATTTATTGATGTTTCCACAAACGTTTGATTTTACAGACAACCTTAGGTTGTCAGCATATATTTCAATTTGAGAAATTCTGCTCACTTAGTATACTTTCCGATTTCTAAGAATTTATAAGTTCTCGGTCAGACACACAATATTTACTAATTAAATAAACCACTCGAAAACTTCCATTTATTTCATTATTTTATAAATTTGCTTTAATTTATGTTTTATAACTGTTGGTAAATACTTTTTAAAAATTTGTGAATTTATTTAGAAAGTATGAATTTTATATATCCTTTTCGATTCTTAAATGATACTTTATAAAATGTTTCGCTACTAGAAATTCGGTTTTAATTTTAAGATAATGTAATTTTAAGATTATAAATTTTAATTCACACATATATTTTTATTATTATTAATTATATTAGTATTCATGATAACTAATTGTAGAAATAAATATATTATATGTTATATTATATAAAAATATAATATTTCAATTTATGACTAATTTATTATTTTCTTTAGATACTTTTAAATACATAAGTTTTTCCATAATTTGAATATAGCATATAAATGTTATTGGTTATCTTGCCTCATCAATTATGAAACCAAAGTTTATGGAAAATACTCATCTGAACGTGAAAAATCCAAATGATCAACACTGCCTATACACAATTTCATCAATCTAACAATTTTGTGGAATTGATGTTAAGAACAAACAGACAGTAAGCATCAGTTAAAATTTTACTTTCCACTTATTTACTTTCATTTTCTATGAAACATCAATCTTGTATCTTTCGTGTAAAATACACTTACGGAAAAAAATAAAATTATTAATATTGCCAAAATATATTGTAAAAAAGAGATGAATGCAACATGTCACAGATTTTTCTCTCTTTTAACTTGCAATTATAGCGAATTTTAACAAATAATGAATTCTAAATATGAGAGAATGAGGATCCTCGAAAAATATTTTAATCTGAATCTTTATCCTCTTGGTTGATCCTTTCTCGACGTATTACGGCCTTCATTATTGTTTTTCTTCTGTTCCTTCTTTCAGTTTAGATTATAGTACTAGCAATTACTAGTTTCAAGCAAATAGAATCGAAAGTATGAAAAATAATGTTTAGTGTTTTTAGCTCCTACTAATAAGATACAATATAGTATTTTCTAAATTTAGACAATCCTATAATATAGGTTATAATTGTTGAAATTATAAAGCACATAAGCATATTAACCTAGGTAGAATGTATTAAATATTACCCATAAAAAAGTTTTTGTAAACTTTCATTCAATTGCCAAGAATTTTTATTTGCACAATTTATTTGTACTTTAAAAAATTTAGATGAAGTGCTTTTGATTTATTGTTATTGTAAATAAATAAATTAGAACCAACATCTGATTAAAATCATTAAAATGATAAAAATTCATTGAATGTTAATGAATTTCACTAACATTAAAAACAAAGAATTCTTAGATCAGATGACTACTTTCATTTTTAAAAAGTATTTTTTAATATATATATATATATATATATATACAAGTATATATAAAATGTTTTTCCAAAAGAATTATAACTTTCACATGATAAATACATTCTTTCTGCAGATTTATATTTAAGTATTTATAGGTGTACATATGTGTACCATTATTATATAATGCACATATATTAGTGTGATATTTTAAATATATTTAAGATTAAGCATGAAATATTTTTTCAATTCTCTCAGCTTACGAAAAAATTGTTCTAAATCTTATACTTATTAGTAATGTATTAATATTACGTAAATTAGAAAATTTCTTTCTGAAAAGTAATCCAACCATAACAGTATTACTTTTTAAATATTTTCAAATATTTAGGTATTAAAATGTTCAAATATTATCCGATTAAATATTAATCACGTCGCTGAAACAACATAATAAATTTATTATAACAGTTATAAAAGATTATTAGCAAGTTTTCATCATATTCCTAGGAGGATTTGGTTTAAAAGACCGTTGAATGCTAGAAGAAAAATGAAAATATTTTTTAGAATGCTATTTTAAAACACAGAATTTGCAACTGAATTACAAATTAGAAATAATCATATCTTTGTATAAAAATATGAATAAAAATATATTAAAATTCCTTCAATCATACTAGTAAAAATGCAGAGTATTAAATAAAAAAGTTGTTTTACCTTCAAATTCCATTACAACTGAAGAAACTTACTACTTATTTTACCATACCCGACATTTACTCAGCTACAAATGTAGAAAATATTATATAAGATTTATTTCCATTTTATATTCTAACGGATCTCAGAATCAATTATAATGTATATTATTGAAGAACTTTATGGAAAATATTACTGATATCAAAAGAATTGCTTTTCTACACTTCCATTGATAAAAAGCTTATTAGAATTAAGAATATAGAGGCATACGAATACATATGTTCTATTAAATTTTCTCTAAAGAAGTTGAATTAGGACAAGAAATACCATTTTATTAACATTATCTTTTTTATTCATTGGTTTATCATCTGTAAATTTGGTACTTTCCTTAATGGTGCTATTTTAGAGTTTACATTACAAATGATAATTGAAGTTTGAAATCATATAAAATTGCAAATGTAAATGACATGAATTTTTAAAAT
Source organism: Wiebesia pumilae (assembly GCA_018907045.1). Taxonomy (NCBI): domain Eukaryota; kingdom Metazoa; phylum Arthropoda; class Insecta; order Hymenoptera; family Agaonidae; genus Wiebesia; species Wiebesia pumilae. The sequence continues at coordinate 312,939 of JACCHZ010000149.1, read as the reverse complement.
TATTTATAAATTGTAATTAAGAACATTGCGGAACTCATATTAAAGTTTATAGCGATCTCTACCCATAATTTTAATTACGTATATCTTTAGAATCTTTATCAGTACTAAATTTAAGAAATTGCAAAACTTGCAGTTAAAAACAACAGCATTCATCACTCTGTATTGTAGTCGAAGTGCGATATATCACTTTTAGGATAAATAGATGTATAGACAGGGAGAGAGAGAGAGAGAGAGAGAGAGAGAGAGAGAGAGAGAGAGAGAGAGAGAGAGAATGAGTAATACAGCACTCTACCGCTTAATTAAACGTCATTTTTCCACATTAAAGCGAGATATCCTAGCTCGAAGATGGGAAGGGGAATCCCCAGGAGTACTACTGTCTCTGCGTCCGCTGGCGGCGTTTTTGTCGGGGACGCGTAAGAGAGAAAATCCACGCTCCTCGTAAAACGGGGTATATCAGCTTCTGCACCATCGCAACAGTACGTTAAGCATTGGTAAAAGATGCTTCGCCTGAGGTATCCATAAACAGCACTCGTGCGCATAGCGACATCATCCCCTGGTTATTTCTTGATACTTCGGGTTGCGACGTCGCTCTGTACTTTTGATGATGGTTCAAAAACTCGAGCCGAGTCCATTCAAATTTTTCAAACCCGCTTTTTATCCGAAAAAATGAAGGCTCTCTTCGGAACCTGCATTGAGTGCATTATTTATTTGAAGGTTCATTAGTTGAAATTGGGCTTTTAATTAGACTTGCATAAGTTAAAATCAGACTTCTTTTCCAATGTTATTTTTTCTACATTCTACATAACTTTAAATGTAAATTTTTATATGTATATTAATGATTTTCTAGTGAATTTTATATAAGCTATAAACGATTTCATCGACATTCGACAACTCGAGACTTCTTTTTTTATGTGACTCATATCATTTTTATTTATCTTAGACTTGCTTAACGAAAGACCAATGCACAAAATAGGAGCTTACCTTTCAAAAATTATAGAAAAAATTTTGTGAAAAAATACATCAATTTAATGTTTAATAAATATTTTTCTTCGCTGTAGCATTTCTATTGCAATTGTAAAATAATATTTTTTTTATATATTAGGCAATAATGAAGTACTTCTATTCACAATGCTTTAAGTTTTTATATAGAATAATAAATTTGAAGACAGTAATCAAGAAAAATCTATTCCTAAGTGAAATAATTTATAGAAAATATGAAATGAATATAAAACACTGATTCGGACTTGATTCATTATTTAACATAAGAAGTAAAACCAATCTCATATATAATAATCGTTTTTTTTATAAGTATAATATAAAATCCTGAAGTTGAATATATTCTATAGAAGTTACCGTATACAGTACGTACGATATTCTATCGAATAGTTTTTCTCATAGTTACATAAATTGTAATGGTATGTAATTTACATATTTTTCAGTATAAGATGAAAATTGCAAATGATGAAGCGATTCAAAACTTCACTTTATTTTATTCTTATCAAAGAATTTAAATATGAGTTATCATACTATCGATACATTATATATTAACACATATGACTGTTTTACTGTTGTACCTGATAATACTTCATATCAATCATACTTTATTTAAAAATATTTTTCAAGCAAATTCCTTTTACATACAGTATAATTTCATAAGCGAATTTTCATGATCCTAAATAAAATTACACATGCGCAATAAACATTTTAATTCATGATTATTAATAATGAAGTAGAAAACCAACATTGAAGTTATAATTATAAAATTTTAATGCATTTATGCATATATTTCATCGAAGTAGTTTCTAAAAAATAATAAATAAAGATCGTTTTAGGTATCATATTTATGTTTCTTTTTACTACATGAAAACAACTATTTTTTCTTAAAATCGTAAGGTATAAAAATTTACATGTTTGGTAGTATATTATGGTAATTTATAAAATGAAAATTACTTTTTAAATATTTTATATATTTTTCACTTAATTCCTTAAGTTAAATAAATATATACGAGTTATTAATCTGTTTAAAAATATTTAATCCTCTTACATATAATTTAAAATTTTACGTGAAACTTAAAAAAATAAGATTAGCTCTGCAGCAAACTATTAAATAATAAATAAAGTATCAAATTTTTATACTTATGAAACGTAAAATCTATTTCTTTCCACTTATATTAACAGATTTTAATAAATAATGTATTATTATATGATTAAATACATAATAATTACATGTAACTATATTTTTTTAAGATTTTATTATTATTTAAATAATTTTCCCTCACATTTTTACGTTCATGTATTAGCTGAAAAATCAGATAAGACATATTAAAGCTATAATATGATTTAATATGATGCCTAGACCAATGTCTTTATAATTAAATGAATGGATTCTATCTGAATATTCAAAAGCATACTTTTAATTATGCCAATATTATTTTACTATATATTCTCACAAAATATTTTATACACACAAACATTCGATATTTTTTATTAAATTTTTAATCGAAAATCATATTAATCAGAATAAGACTAAAATATAATTGCGCAAATTTTATTGACCTTACTTAGTTGATTCATCAATGTGACAAAAAATAAAATTTGTTTAATTCTTATTATTAATTATAATTACAGATTAATTTAATGATAGAAGATTTATTATTTTACACAAGAGATAATCATTATAAGCTTGCAAATATTTTATATACGGCCTGAAATTTAATTAAGTAAATATATATTATCTGATTTTACATTTATTACTTTATTAATATTTAGTAATACATACTTTTTTAACGAGAAAATATGAGTATTGTGTATGTTGTAATTATAAAATGAAGAAGCCAAATATATTGTTGCATTTCACCGAGGGCCTTACTAAATCATTAGATTTCCACCTCTGAAATTAATTTATCGAGTTTTAAAGCGATTTTATATGCATATTCTATTCTCATAAATGACTAAGATTTTAAAAAATTTTTATTTAATCACAAAGCATTGTAATAAATAATTGAGAATTTGATAAACTATGTATAAAATTGAATTTTTATGCATATCATGCTTTATTTATATATTAAATAATTCCAAAAGGTAAATAAGTAAAGGAAAAATAAAAAAAAATATTTTTACTAATTAAGACTTAATTAATATAAAAATTATATTATGAAAGTATACATTATTAAACTAGTATACATTTAAACAAACTATTATATTTTCTATCCTTGAAAGCATATAAATTGTAAAAGTTGTACAAATATTTGTTGGAAATATAGTTTTGTAGCTAGTAAGTAGATTTTGTAATTTTAAATAAATATATGAAATATCTATTTTTGCAAAGATAATATTTTGAAAAGTTTCAATTTAAAAAGTATGCTTTTCAAAATCTTTTAGTATTCTGAGAAAATCTGTTTTGACCTAAAAAATTTATAAGTAACAAAGATAGAATTTTTTTTCATATTATTTTTGTACAAAATAAAATTATTATATTAACATTATGTAGATGTGCTAACATTAATAGTAGTATATATTAAAGTAGTATATTCTAATTTAATGACGTAACCTTCATTCAATTATGTATGATTAAAATTGTAAATTAATATAAATTATTCGAAACTCGAAACTTTTCAATTAGTAGAAATATATTTTTTATAATTAAGAAAATAATAGTATTTAAGTTCCTAATAATTTTACCATTTTCAAATTGATAAATATAATTATAAAGTAATTCTCAAAGAGACTTTTCTAGTTTAATTGAAATTATGAAAGCTCAAGTAAAACTGACAACTACCTTGAAACATTTTGGTTCATTTTATACGTAAAAAAAATCAAACGTCTCAAGTCAAGATCAAGTTAACATTACCAAATTTAAAAATGATATCTTATTCTTAGATTACTGTAGCTATCAGTTCTTGATTCTAGAGAGACTCATCTATTAGAGTATAAATGTGCTAACTTTGAAAAGTTCAGAGTATTATTAAAAAGCATACGATTTCAAATATACAAAATGGTTCAAAGAGAAGTTTATTTCATTGATGTTGCTGAAAAATACTATTTTTATCGCACGATTAACAAAGCTTTGAACATTGACATATAGTTTCTCTTTATGTAAATCAGTTTAATTCAATTACTTCAATGTAACGTTTTCAAAGTAAAATTGAAGTTTTTATGAAACCACATATTGATTACGTATTGAATATAATCTACATAGAATATATCTTATAATAAAAATAATTCTACCAATCTATAAATATTATTCTCATTTATAGATATCAAATATGTATTTGTTTTATGCAATATAAATAGATGAATAAATATATTGCAAAAAATATTCAATAAAATATTATATTTTTATTTATGAACTTATACTATAACTTTTAAATAAATCCGTATGTATAAGTATAACTTATATTTAAACTACATTTATTATACATATATTATATATTATTTCTGCTATGTTTAATCCTTATTAATGAAAATCAATATCTAGCTATTTTCCATTCAAATTACTTGAAAATTTCAGAATAATTTTAATAAAATTAAAATCTTTAATCTGATTAATAATTTTTAATAATATTAATATTATACCGTTATTAATATAATTTAATCAAGTGATAATGAATGAAGTTATTTTTATATATTTATCTTCACAAAAAGAAAAAATATTCTAGTAGTTATCATGCATAAGTTAAATTTCATGCATAACAGATATTATCTCTCGTGGTATCTATTTCTCTTTCTTTTTCTCCCTTGAGAAGTTATCTAGTGTATGTGTACGCCGAGTTTTATTCTTATTTTACTTCGTTCAGACGACCGGATGATCCTCAAAAGATACGGCTATATATATATGTAACGAAATTCCTTCAGCTTCCTATTGTTTTGCAATTCTTTTCGCATCATTTTCGACGTTGTTAACGAAACTACGGACGTTTTCATAGATCTGACGAAACTTCTGGTTAGTAAGCGTGACATTACTATGTGCCCTGTTACTTTCTTGCTTTTAATATTCTTTCAAACATTAAAGTACAAACATTGCGATTCGCTATTTCCTGTTACAATATATTTTGGGTTATACCGTAATACGAAGAGTAAGAGTATTATTTTTCGCTTGTCGACCAAAAAACATTATTTAACTAATTATTATTCAGTTAAACTGTTGGCTTTTGTTCATATTTAACTCTATTTACTAATTATTAAAATCAAACTGAACTCATGAATTCTATTATAGATTATTACAGAAGCAAGTATCTACGAATTTCATAGTTATAATTACAATTATAAGGTTAACAGAAAATCAATTTAAATAAAATATATTATTATATTAGGCATAAAATACGAGTAATTTAAATTGTAAAGTAATAAAAATGCTTTATGTACATGTTCATTAATTATATTTCACAAATAAAATAATAATAGTAGACTAAAATTATAATATTAAAATATGTAAATATACTTATTAAATCTTTAATACAAAATACAAAAGATTATTCTATAAGAATTTAATTATATTTTAAATCATTTACAATGTTAGAGTTGACAAATGCAACTGTACTTATATATAAATATATAACAAAAATTTTTAAATTCAGCATTTATATAGTATACTTATTGAATAAGTATCAAAAATATATATACATTTATACAAATATATACAAATATATGTACATATTTATATATACATATATTTGTATATATGTATAAATATATACAAATATATATATAAATATATGTATATATTTGTATATATATACATATGTACAAAAATAAATATATTTTTTCATTTTCAATGACTTCTAACATTTATAATGATTAATATCTATGGTTCAATTTCTGTCAATGTGAAAAAACTCTATTTGAAAACTTTTACAGAATGATCAATTTAAACAAGTTCATTCGACAGTTAATGTATTACTTTCTAGAAATTACTTAAAGGAATAACATAATATCGTTCCGTTTAATAAAATAATGATAAATAATAGTAAATAATCAAATTTTGTAGATTAGTAGAACCTTAGATCACATAAAATACTGAAATAGTAATTTTATAAGAAAATTTTATATTCCACCTGTTATATACATTATAAAATATATTCTACATCTTCTTCAGCAGAAAATTAAAAGTTTCCAGATGTTACAGAAATACGATACATATCTTGACATTTATATAATAAGATGTTTTTTCGCTCACGTTACTTTTCCTGTAGATATTTATTTTTATAATCAACAAGACGGTCAAACGATTATTACACCGACTTGTTGACTTGTTGGTAGACTACAAATTTGTTTTAAATTTTTTCGACTTACTTCTTCTGTCATATGCTAGAAAAATTTCAGTCGCTCTACAACTAGGAACCTTGCGAAATTCATAAAGTTGCTTCAGTTTGCGGAGTTGCAAACTGCTGTAGGAAAAGCGAATTTTTCATCGTAATTTTACGCTTGAATCTTTACAGACGTACGGTATTACTGATGTGCTCTTATACGGAGTTATATGCTTGAATCTTACAATAATCTCATATAAATTTTTTCATACTTTGAGTACAATTATAAAATTCTTATATAATATTTACACTCAGAATTACTCAGTCCTTTAAAAATTTAGATTGAATATTTTATACTAAAATTGTAAATCTGTATACTTATTATTTTCAGCTCTAAATTAAATTTGTAGATACATTAATATAATAAATATATAATAAATAATTATATTATTAATATAATTAATCATCGATTTTCAAGTTATGCAATGGTAGGTTATTCAATTATAATTGTACATTGTTGAATTTATTAAGGTAAATAACGAATGCACAAAAGACATTATTAAATATCGCATTGATTTTAATACCTTTCCAGCAATTATAATTGATGAAAATTTCGAATACTCAAATCTATTTGAAAATGTATGTATATATGTAGATAATTCGAAATGTTTCAAATTTCATATATAGTTTTTACATATTAACGTACTACATTTTCAATGTTGTTCAAAGAATCACTAAAACAAAAAAATTTTATGAAATATTATCAGTAATATATAATACTTTATAAAATTTGGCAATATTTTTTTTAATTATATCCTAAAAAAATGTAAAACAGAGAGTTAAAAACAGGATATTAGTTACTATCTTCAATGCAATCCGAAGTGACAAATCAATTCAAGATTAGAGTTTTCAAAGCATCAGTATTAAGTATTTGGAAGATAAGTACGATGTTATTTTGCATTGAAATGCAATATACGTCAAATCTTTCCTGATTGATCAAATTTTCAAGTCACCAACGCGTATTCCGCGACTTGACAGCTGTCATGCCAGTACAATACCATAAATGGAAAAGACTCTTTGCCAAACACGGCAGCACTTGGCTCATTACCAAGAAATGACAGTGACACGTCGTCGAGATAGAGACAGCCAAGTTTTGCACGAGTCCAAGTATTAAGTGCACAAGTGACATCACTTACAATTACATCAATTTTATCGACACGGTGCGCTTGCAGTTTCTCATAAGCAAACATTACTTCTTGGTAAAGAAGAAGAATGCAATACGTCCAAGATTTACGCATTTGCATGTGCGTGTGCTTTGATGAAGTGCATATATTTGTTCGAGATATTCAGAGCCACATATATTACTTTACACATCGTAATTTGTAAAGTGAAATTCATGAATATTTTCTAATCTTTTAGAGATATTTTCATAATGGAGATTATTATATAATAAAATTACAGAGTGATATTATCTCAATGAAATAGTCTTTTACACATGCAAAGTTGTTCAAAATCAGAATTATTTAATACCTACAACAAAACTATTGATTACAAGAACTAATATTTTTTCTTCAGATAAGTACTCATTATATGTAGGTATATTGATAAATAAATCAGTACTGTAAAGTTTTATGTAACACATTTACACGTGTAAACTAATACATTGTAAACTGAGCCACATTCATCATTTTCTAAAAACTGGTGTTTGTACATTACTGTGTCTTCAGAATGTTACATAAGATTTAGATGACATGTACATAATATTTGTTACATTTAAACAACAATCATTTTTAATGTTTATATAAGAAATATTTTATTTATATAATAATTCTACTTTCAGTATATTTTGCCTTACAAGTAAGTATGATAGTTGAAAGTAAGATAGAGAACAAGAGTTTAATATAAGTACTGTTAAAAACAATTTATAAATACGATGAATAAAAGATTTTACTATTTTGAGAAACAAATTTAATTTTAGCTGATGATTATATAGATCAAGTAAAATATTTACTACTTACTTATTATAAAGTATATGTTTCCAATTTTTTATCTTATTCTCTAGTATATTATTCTATACATATTTTCGAATTTAAAAAATCCAATAATACTTTTGAATATCTAAGATAGGTAAGCAAAATCGCAACGTCCTTTTGAGAGTATATCTTTACAGAGAACTCACAGGTAACTATAAGGAAATCAACATCATTTAAGAAGGGGAGAAAGGGAGGCAAAGGTAAAACAACATAGAAGGTTGAGAATCGAGATCTAAATTGAATATAGCTATGGAAATATGGGTCTGCAGGAGAATGTGTAACGCATAATGCTAGTCTGACACTACATTGTCCCTCTTTTTCGCCCTGACTATTTTTCTCTTTTCTATTTATAAAGGGAAGCTATCCATGTAAATGGATAATAAATAAATAAATGATAAAGTGTTCTATGTGTGATATCCACACACGCAGTTCTACCCATTAGTTATTATTTTTCTTTCTCTTAATAAAGAAATATTGGAAATATTATTGCTTACTTGTATAACAATTAGCTTCTGTTTCTTATGTTATAGTCATGGGTCCGAAAAATATTTTAAATATTTCAGTACAATATTAACTATCTTTTTTAGTCTTTAATGATATGAGGACAAATATTTCAATGCTGTGCTAACCGGTTGTGCCCGTATAACTTTTATTTATTTTAAAGATTTTCATTCCATTGAAGCTTTTTCTATTTTTTACTCTGTATTTAATAGCGTACACAGGATGACGTGAAGTGAAAAATGAAATAGGATACCATATTTTTTACGTCCTTACTTTTTTTATAACCGTAAAAAAATTGCTTGAATACTTTCTTTATTCCGTGCTTGAATGTTTTGTATTAGAGAAATATGTACCTCGTTAAGGTAGATGTTATATATATTCTACATTTCTTTTTTGTTTCGAGCAAATTTCCATGCTTAGTTTGAAATATTTTAAAACATAAACTTTTAAATATAGTATTATTTTAGTTTGAAAATAAAATTTTGATCAGTTATACTCAAGTAGACAGATTCTAAAAATATTTGCAATACTTAAACTATTTAAAATCAAAATAAACTATGTTTCATAAGATTTAATGTGTTTAATATAAATGTTTATACACCGATATTTCAAAAAAAGTGATAAGTTATGTAAATTTCTCATATTTGATATATTAAGAAAGAAAATGTACATATAGTACAAAATAATAATTTTTTTCTTATATTTTAAAATTAATTTTTTAATATTTAAGTCAATAATTTTATTTATGAAAGTAATTTCCTTAATTATGTAATATTAATTCTTGATATAAAATCATCCAGGCACTCTTTAGGAGCACTCTCATGCGTGTTATCAGGGAAGTTCTCGCTGGCCCGAATCGGCGCTGCGAAATCAGCGTTGAGGAGGTCCAGCGGTACTTCCGGAACGTGCATGCTGCGCATAAATCTGGCGGTGCATTGTCTGATTTCTCCCCAAAGAACGAGTCTATCGCCGAGAGTTATGATAGTTTGGTTCGACCCTTCAATGCAGCGTGCATGTTCTACCAGCTTGGGAGAACGAAAAATTCCGCTCCCGTTCCGGATGGGATTACATACGCGCTCCTGAAAAGGACCAATCCCGGCTGTCATGCACTTTCGGCACTTTACAATGCGTATTTGAGGCTGGGCGCACTGCCGCGGTATTGGGGAAAATCCAACACCGAGCTACTGTTAAAAAAAGAACATCCGCAGTCGCTCACGAATTGGCGCCCCATTGCAATGGGGGACACCATTGCACGTCTGTTCGCGGCGCTAATCGCTGACCACCTGACCGATTGTGCGGTGATCAATGACTGATTCGACCCATCATAAGGGCTTCCTGTGTCACGAGGGTTGCCACGAGCACAACTTCGTTTTGCGGAAAATTCTGCGAGAAGCGCAACGGGCTTTCGGGGAAGTGGTGGTCGCGTGGCTGGATCTGGCTTACGTCTTTGAATCCATCCCTCACGCGTCTATCCGTGAGGTTCTCCACCTTCATTGGGAACCTGCCCCTATCCGCAACATGGTGGCTTCAGCTTGCGATGGCGCCTCTACAACCACCGAAACGGCTGGGGGGAACTCCGAGTCTATCCAGATCCTGGTGGGGATCAGACAGGGGTGTCGTTGAGCCCTTTTAATCGGACCCTTAAGCTACTCGTAAGAGTGATCAAGGCCGAGGATAATGGTTATCCGTTATGGGATCAGACGTACAACAATTTGTTGTATGCTGATGACGCGGAACTCATAACTGCTTGACCTGCTAGAATGGGTGCACTGTTTCGCTGAAGCGGTGATCACGACTATGGGCCTGAGATTTAACCCCGTCAAATGTGTAACTTTGCACATTAACGGCGGTGCAAGACAGCGGATCAGACTAACATGCTTCGGCCTTAAAGGGAAAGAGGTTCTCACGCTCAAGTCAAGTGAGCCCTACGCACATTTGAAAACGCCGACCAGATTCCAGATACGTTATAGGCCCATCGAGACTCTCAAAGATGTCGGGGAGTATCTCCAGACTGTACATCGGTCCCTGCTGACACCTTGACCGTGGCAAACTTAATCCTGCCGTGGCTTGATTTCTGTCTTCGGAGGTCGCATGTGGACATGCGTCTCCGGACGGAAACCAACAAAGCTCTCCATAGCTGGCCAAATCGTAATGGGACTGCCCCGAAGGACTAGTGCGGAGGTGGTCTACCTCACGCCAAGTATGGGCGGAGGGTACTGCTACCTCTGACCGATATGGCAGACATTCTCACGGTCGCGCAAGCCTTTCAAATCTTGTATTCGCGCGATGCGACCATCAGAATGAGCGCCATATCTTTCCTGGGAGCTGTGGTCTCCAAGATAATTGGCCGGTACACAATACGGATATTGCACGGTACTTTTCGAGAGCTCTAGACGGTTATCTAGCCTATCCGCCAAAAGACACCGAATCTCTGTGGTGCAGACTCCGAAACGTAGTCAGAAGATTAGCCTCGAGGATCGGATTGAATTGGCGGTGGACGCCTGAGCGCCAGGAATTCGTGAATCGCGTGTTCCTGACAGGGCGCTCCAGCGATCGTGGTGTTGCCGCAGACAAAATTGCAGGTGGTCACGAGGTTGAAGAATGCTGTGGTCGAACACTACACAGCACGTCTCCTCTCCAAAAAAGACGAGGGGAAGGTTTTTGAGGTGATCTCCCGAAGTAGGATGGCAATCACTTTCTCTGAGGGGGAAGCTTCACTTGCTTCGCTGAGAAGCGCTTTCTCCATTGAGCGATGCTTAACTGTCTGCTAGGCATTCGGTTTCCGATGGGGATCATCGCTGCCGGCATTGCGGGAGAGATCTAGAAACGCTGCCTCATGCACTGACACGCTGCAGGCCCCACTTCGTCGCGATTACCAAGCGACACGACACTTTTATTCGCCGCTTTGTACAAGCTCAGGCGACCTGACGGTAAACCAGACTGTCTAGAGAACCGAAAGGGAAAATGGCTCGTTTCACCTCGCGAGAAAATGTATTGTAATCATCGACGTGGCCGTTCTGTTCGAGAACCGCCGAACAGTATTTGATGAAGCCAGGGAATAGAAGTTGCGTAAGTACTACTCCCTTGCCAAGGATTTTCATCGGAATGGCTACGTTGTCGAGGTTGAGACATTTATCGACGGCTCTCTGGATGGCTAGGGCCCCTCCAACAAGACCGCCATGAGCTTCTTGCGCTTGTATCATTATTATACGATGATAATGTGGAGGCTCATAGTGAGTGATAACATCAGATGGTCGCGCAATATCTATGTAGAGCACGTCTCGAGGGTGAGGCAATACTAATGACTGAATGTGAGTTTAATGACTGTAAGGGAGTTTTTATTTTCATTTTTTGTATTATATGGGCTAGGGTTACTAATGGGTCAATTTATAATAAACAATTAAATGGGAATTTTTTAATTATTTAGATATTTATCCAACCCTTAGAGTTGCCTTGCCTACTATGTGAATCTCGTACCTCAAAAATATATCTGACTACTCTCAGTACGTGTCTTTTGTTATTCGTTATTTATTATTATTTATGTTTTCTTGCTAAACGCATACATTTAACCGATGACTTTTGTAATTTATTTCCATGTATATATGTACATCGATATAATATCTATATTTATATTTATAATGTATTATCTGTTAATTTTAATTATTTGTTATAGATATATGTACATATTACGATTTTTATTATATTTGACCGACTGTTATGATAATAATAAATTGACCAAAGTGCAATATAAACCAACGAACAGATATTATGACTGTGATACAATCTAATCTATACTTGTTACTTTTTCTTAAACTGACGTTTATAGACTGTATAATTAAAAAAGAGAAAAGCGAACTAAGACTGAAAATTAGTTTAAGATAGGTGAATCAGAATAAATGAAATACTTAAGTACGATGGGAGAAGGCATTATGCCATGCCCCCCAAAGAAATAATTATTTCAATCCAACGGCCGAATGGCTTTGTATTCATACTGTATCACCGCATAGTAACAATTCTTTAGGGCCTCTGGCCAATAAAGTATTTGATTCTTGATAGAAAATAGCAATAAACTGAAAAGTTATTGGTTCATCATAAAACGCAGTAATTATTTTGCAATAAAAAATATATAACTTATTATAATTACATTAATACATATAATTTTTTATACTATTGATACTTTTTGGCTTTAACTCATTTTATACTGAAATAGATAAATATCTCTTATTTCATAAAAATTATCTCTTATTTAATAAAATATTCTTTGTTGTATAGAAATACTATTATATCACTGCTTAAAAAGAGGAGAAATGTAATTAATGATTACGTTTCTATATACTAAATCGAAAGAAATTAATTAGATTCATGAAAAATAAATACTAACTTCTATATATTGTATCCATAAATGTAAGTCTATTATGCTTTATAAATTGAAAAGAAACATACTCTATTATTTTTTATTTATCAATATATCAAATGACTGTTACCATTTTTTTTAATTTTAAAGAATTATGTAGTCATAAATTAATAATATTTTTATTTACTTTAATGAAATCTCTAAATTAGTAATAAGTGTATCCATTATATCATGTTACAGTTTAGTTATTGAGTGAAACTATAATTTTTCATCTTATCACTTTTGGTGCAATTTAAATTCATATTAGTACTTAACTATAACAAATATATATAAGAATTTGTTGGTTCATGTGCGATGTTTTTGTAGCTTTATGTTTATTGTAGCACATGGTTAAATACTAAGTCCTTATGTGCATGCATACGTTTATAATAAATTAGTAAATGAACATTCTGTATGCTCACATTATGTTATTATAGTTAAAGCACCTTTCCATCCGTAAATACATGATTATTTTCGAAAATGAAAATATTCGTACATTTATGAACGAATGAAATGCAAGTTACTAGTACATTTTCATTTAACAGTTTAGAATTTAAACCTGTTAAAATTCTTTTTGAAATGTGGTCTCAATTAATTACTTTCGTAAACTTTTGAACCATCTCATTAAAATTCTAAACACAAAATCTAACGTAGAACTTCAGAATATTTAAGTTATTTCTTCTCAACCATACATTTTTTAATTTATATAGGTTTACAATAAATTTTTAATAATCATTTGTTTTTAAAGAAGATGATAAAAATTAATGTCGTAATAAAATATTAATAATAAAGTATACATCTTCTAAGAACAGTACCGTGTTTTATATTTAATAGATTTTGACTATTAAATATGTAATCATTTTTCTATTTCATTTAATCATTTTCTTACTAGCATTTATATCATATATATTGCAATTATATGGAACTAATTATTGTATTGTAATAACTTGATTAAGAACTATTTTAAGTCTAATACAGTATGTTCACAGTATATATTACTCCGTTAATATAATAGATGACAGATAATTTATAATTATATATAAATTATTATTACAATAATTTATAAATTTTTGTAAACTGTAATCCAGAAAATATTTTAGATCAATTTCGAAATATTTCCTTCTTTACTTTTATTGTATTTTTTATAAAGTTCTAAAATTGTAATTGCAGAAGTTTAACTGTTTACTTAAATTTAAAATTGATAATAGTCTTTGATATCCGATATTTGAAGCATTATACATATATTACAATAAATTATTTATTTTACGCTATTGAATATTAATATTTATAAATATACTGAAGATAATATAAAAAATATTAAGTATATTAAATAAGCATATTTGTATTAGATTAAGTAGGTATGCAAGAACTTTGAATATTTTATAATGTTCAAGATATATTGGTAAAACAATCTAATATACAGAAAATTTTCTCTTGGATTCATAGTCAAAATTAAAAATTAAATTATAGAAATGCCTTCTACTATTTAATATTGTAAATAGTTATATAATATTCGAATATATATTTATTATGTTTAAAATTATCTAAAAATGTATTATTAAAGTTTTATTTAGATTAAAAAAAATAAATAATTTAAAAAATATAAATATAAATATAAAATATAAAACTTTTTATAAGAGTGCGTATATTATTAAGGTAAACTAAAATTAATTTTTAATTTATTATTTAACATCTAAAGAATGAAATAGTTTATGTAACAAATTTTTTAAAATATTACTTACAATATAGATTATTATTTACTTATAACCTAAAGTAGATTAAAAATTTAATTTATGTATCATGTTTCTAAAACAATTTCATGAAAACTTGAAAGACTTTAAGTTATGTTATACGATAAAGATTCGGTATAATATAAAAAAAATTTTACCTGTAAAATGATTCATACATTTCAAATATATTATTGGGCAATATTTTATTTAATCTGTGAAATAGTATGAATTTTACAACCATGAGATTAATAATAATTTTCATAATATAATTTCTAAATTTTACCATATTATATTTACATATGGACTTTTATAAATTAACAATATTTGTGTTTTTCTTGCATATCTAAAAACATTATCAATAGATAATATAAAAAAGTGTTAGTAATGGTTATCGATAGGCAACGAAAAGAAATTTGTTACAGGTAAACAAAGGTACTGAAAAGAAGGTCAACAAATCATTAGGGAATCATTTTTTATCAGTTTGAGAGATACTTTATAATGCAAAATAATATTATAATGAAAGAAATTATATTCTTAATATTCAACATTTGCGTTATTTATTGCTTTTGTAAAGCACTAAAATAAGAAAAATTGATTTAAAAAAACCATCAATTTTTTAATACTGTTATGAAGAATAGTAGACGTATCATTATACTCAATAAAACAATAAGCCTTTTAAACAATAAGTGTCAATAACATTAAAAGTGTAAATAATTAATTTTATTTTTAACCGTGAGAAAAATATTGCTAATATTTGTTAACTATATATTATCTATATTATTTATTAAAATTGTCATTTTGTTGTTTTATATAATTATCGATTTTTAAATCTTGCAAAATTGAAGAAGAATTCATATATGTCATATATCAAATCAGTTACTATTCTGAAGAATTAATTTGAATTAGGACTAAAGATGCTAAAAATGTAGGCTATTAAAGAATATTCATTTTTATTTTTATAAAAATATTGGATTCTTTTATTTCTGTATTTGGTAAATGTTCAAATTTCTCTAGAAACTATGGCATTTATTTATATTTTAAATAACCATAAAATATCTGTAATTAAAAAGGATTTTATTTTACAATTAAATAGATTGATAAAATATTTCACTCATAGAAATTTATACAATTTTGATAGAAATTTTTATTAAATGTGTCTTTGTCTTATATTAAATACTTATCGTTTCATATTGAACTGCAGCTAAACTTACAAGCCTCCAGAAAAACAATATTTCATAATAGTTATGAAATCTGAAATCGTAAATAAAGTTTTAATGGAAACTGGTTCTATAGATAAATGTCTCATTATAGGTTATGAGCACCCAATTTATAATCCTATTACGTCTATACGATCTTGCCAATCAAACCCCTTTATCTTAGTCTAACGTCTCTTAAAAATCATGCTTCGGGGTGTTTCAACTTTTACGATGTGTCTTGTACGAGCTTACAACCTTTCGTAGCTTTCTCTCGTTGCTCTATCCACTTGTCAGTCATTACCACGTTGGTTTAGTTTCCACCGCTTATATCCATGTAAAAATAAATAGATTCAGGTGTAAGTTGCTTATATATACTCATTTATATAATAAATAACCGCACAATAACGCCATTTGGTTTGGAAAAGTGATTCGCAATAAAGAAAATATGTAAGTTTGGAAAAAAAATATACCAATATAGAAAACAAGAAAATGAAAGTTAAGATGAAGAGGTGATAAAGAAGAAGGGCGATATTTCAGGCATAAAACGTGCTAAGTGGGTAGCGCGTAAAAAAGTGATCCATTTTACAAGAAGTGTATGTGCACTTGACTTTTCGTGTCAGCAGTTTTGTTGCTTAAGCTACTATCCATCTGTGCGTGTGCACGATGCATTACAATTTGTAACCTATCCTTTATAGCCCTTTTCTATGTACCTTAAATTGCTTGAAGCTTATGTACTCTCACCTCTTTACCCTTTTCCTTCTATTTCCTCACGAGCTGTTAACTCTTTTATTTTTCTATCAACGCTCCTATCTGTACATTTATTTTCTCTTATTGATGCATCGAGACTGTTACAAATAGAAGACTCTATAATATGCGAACTTGATATAAGGGCAGGGGGAGTCGGTCAGATTCATTTAAATACTGCATCATGGACCGAGTGAAGTTACTGATGATGAGACAAGTTGGACACATAAGTATCTTTGATGAAAGCGTGTACTAGAGCATTCATTAACGTAGATGATTTCTATCGATCTTTAAGTGGTGTACGAACTTTCCAATTTATTACTAACTTATTTTCAAATTAATAATAAATCATAATGCAAAAATTATTTTTAAATAATAAATCGAAATCAATTTATGTAGTATTTTCCAAAAAAACTTTCAATCTGTAACATTTTGTATAAGTTTTTAAAAACATATTTTAAAAAAGTTTTTCGTTTCATACAGTAATCTATCGAAATACAACATTATATAACATACTTCGTGTTAACGAATTCTAACTTTTATGTTGAAAAATAATAGAAGTCAAACATTTTATTATGAGTATATACGCGAATGACTCATTAAAATTTCTTTTTATCAAGTTTATAATTTAACTTATAAGAAGTAATAGTTTAAATAAAAAAGATACACTTGACTTATATTTAAGGAATATAAATTCATTAAAGACCTAAGCAATCCCATAAATTAATTATAATATAAAAATTTAAACGAAATAAAAATAAAAGGCATTTCTACAAATTAAGTATAAAAAAATTATTAAATATAAAGTATAAAATTTCAAATGTATGAAAATAAATATTCAGTAATTAAATTTTCTAGAATTAATTATAAAAAGTATGTATTAAATATATCCTTGTGAATAACGATATTTATACATTAATATAATTCGTATATTAAGTGAACACTGAGAAAGATTATCAAATGCTCATAAATGCTTTTGAAATCCTAAAAACTATAATTGTCCACGTAAGTTTTTATTCATTTTCAATTGCAACTAATAAAACCGTATATATTTAAACTTTAATAACTTTTCTTATTTACCAATCATTTACATAAGTACTTAGCTGTTTATGTATTGACATTAAACATATACACTTAAAATCACGTTTCTTAAACATTTTTCTACACTTCTACCGATAAGTATATACTCAACGTTGAATCTAGTCATTGGTTCTCAAGAGTAGAGCTGCGTCTGGCAACAGCGACTTGCCGCTAGATGAATATTAAATTGAACATGCTACGATAAGAAAAACAAATATATACACATAATATTGATTCCATATACTCAAAGCGCAAAACTAGACGATGATGATGCGCGCTTTGTTCGTCATTCAGGGTGCTTCTTAATATTCGTTCGACGGAACACCAATCTCCCTACTACTAACATTAATTCTTGCAGAGTCCACGCATTCCTGCGTAACGAAGAATTATTGAGAAAACCCGTTATATCATCGCGCAATATGTGCGTAAGCCTAGTCTCGTATTATTAAAAGCAGAACGAAATGTACGAAATATATATATACATTAGGGCAATGGAAGAGGAGAGCGACTGCTTATTGCTCCGCTCTATCGCTGATTGTGTACCCTAAGGAATAGACTTGGAGCGTACGCGAACTTTCGGCATGTGCCTGTTCTCGACAGTCTGAACAAAGATTTATGATCCCGTTTTTGTGCGCACGCGACCCGATTGTGACTGGGTGTGCGTTTGTACATATGAATGAGAGTGTATGGTTCTATTAGATTTTCTTCGTCTTTTTGGTATACGTTCCGGGACTTACTTTTATTTCTCCATTTCGCTTTATCCTTGTGTTCTCTTTCGCTATGCGGTTCCCTTGATTTTTCTACTTTAACTGTGTGACTCCACTGGCGTATATGTTTACTACTCTGTACTGACTGTTTCCTTTGTCCGTTTATTACGTTCTCTGCATTACTTTCCATCATAATCTTTCAGTTTCCGTATCGCTCTCTACCATTTTCTTTGTATTTCATTTATTTCTTATGCTTAATTTGACACATTCAATAGAATTGGAAGAATATTATAATTATACGTAATTGTTGGGCTCGAATTAAATATATATAGTTAATTTCAGTCGAAATTAATATGGATTTAAAAAGTTCAGTTAATATTATTAACGATATTTATTACAAGATTTTAAACGAGCATAAAGTATAAGTCGTATTATTTATAGTTAGGCAACAGATTTTACGTTAAAGTCATATATATATATATATATAATCTACATATTTATGTATACAGACCAAGTATCCACAGATATTAGAGGTAGATTAAAGGTAAGCAACCGATGAATTCGGCTGTTGTTATTTGAAATGTATATTTTTCTCTTTTCTAGATAATGTTTTTTATAATTGAATCATGCTTATTCTTGCTTATTATATGTCATTTGATATTTGATAAATTGACTATGAATTCTTTCATCTGTTATATATTTTCACCTACAAAAATGATTTTATTATCTAATATTTGTGATGCCTATCACAGTTAATCAATTTCATTGACATGTATATAGCAAGCAAATATATATTCACATTGAAATATATATAGCAAGCAAATATATATTCACATTGACATATATATAGCAAGAAAATATATATTCAAATTGACATATATATAGCAAGCAAATATATATTCACATTGATATATATATAGCAAGCAAACATATATTCACATTGACATATATAGCAAGCATTACCTATATAAAGTTATACAGACATCTTTATTTCATAAGAATATAAAAAGCTAATACAACGATCGTCTTATTTTATATTGAATTTGATCACAATTGAGTTAGGTCGTGGAATGTGAGACATTTGAAAAATTACCTTGGATCTTAAACATACACTCTTTTTCTCGCTTTGTAAGTAACCGGTTAGACGCCTGTAGACAGTCATTCTAATAAGATGGGTTTGGCGTTTGTGCGTGGAACTCGTATGAACCTATGTTAGAATATGATTTTTGCCCTGAAAAAGGCGGATCGGTATACGTTGTGGGCTATTTGGCGACCGTCGGATGGGACGTTGTTAATGGCTTCCTATTCTGGCTGTTAGGAACTCCTATTCCTTTCAGCTTTGTGGGACGAAAAGAGCCCTTTTTTCTATCATTTGTAAAAGCTAAGCCGCTCCAATCGCGGCGTAATTCTCCCTTCTCCCGAATTTTCTTTAGGAGAAAGTACCGTCATTCCAAGCACGTTGAGAAACTTGACAGCAGCGTTTCGCCCTCCTCTTCGTTGTTTTACCAGTGATGTTGGGCCAGTAAGCATGAGGCGAAAGGAAAATAGAATGAACGTCGGGATGAGTATACCAGCGCACGTCACATTATTATACGTAACTATCAAAGATTATGATAAACTTATGCATAGATATAAAAATATTTTAAAAAGAAACTTGTTAAAAAAAACAAAACAGAAAATAATGTTGTAATATTAATGAATCACGATATTAGATGTATCAACTATATATGTATTGATTTAGTTTTGAAATAGTTAGGTAAGACAAAATTTCACCATATTTTCCTGAAAGTGTTTTAAAGTACTACATTACTATATTAAATAATCAATATCTATAATAACTATTAACTTAATTGTAAAAAATGAAATATTTATTATTAAACACGTACTATTTGTTTAAAAAGATATTTATTTCTAATTTTTATGGAACGATAATAAGTTGTGCTGCTAGTTCTTCGCCGTGAAATAGAAGATAGGTTCAAACATCAGACTATTATCTCTCTTAATAAACAGATGGACAAGAAAACAAAAAGAATAACTTTATTCAACTAAAGAAAAATACGGACTACTTTATAGTTTTGCATGTCTTAAAACATTTCTATTATCAAAAACTATTTGCTTGAAGCTTCTTTGCAGATGTTAGCTATAATTACTAGTATTGTAGATAATGTTTCCCATCTATATACGATTGAAATGAATTATTGTTTGAATATATTCCAAATTGTAACATATATTCCAATTATAACATTAATATTTATTTAATCATTTATTTATTAATTTTTTTAATAAACTGGAAAAATATTTATCTTTTGCATTATTAATATGTTTAATTAAATAATAGATTTAATTATAGTTTTATTTAATTGTTAATCATAAAAATAATAATAAAAATTTTAAATTATTTAGTATATATGTCAGATATCACTATGTTTCTCTTATAACTTGTGAATACAAAAATCTAGGTAATTAGATTCTTGATATAATGATAATTTTTTATTGAAAATATTCGGATATATTATTGAATAAGTATGAAGTTATAAAAATAATTTTACTTTTTATTTTAAATTATTAGTTCTATGTGATGGGTTATTTAATAATTGAGTGAATAAATTGATAAATATGAGCCAGAAATTGTATGTGAAATATATATATATATATATAAGTTCGTATACAAGATTGAATTTATTATATTATTTATACAATTCTTTTAAGAATTTCTTTAAAAATCATAAACTCACATTGAAAGATGAATGTAAGCATGTAGTTTCTATAAGAATTTTCAGATTTTGAATATTGCATTTTCTTCGGTATTAAACTATTAAAATACAAATGTGTTAAAACTCTTAGTTTTCAATATATTTATCGATATATTTATATGATATTGAATTAGTTTATTAATTATGTCAATAATAATTTCAGAATTATAATTTTGATAACACAAAATATTATTAAATTATCAACACTTGGTACTAAACTTTATTTACTTTTAAAAATAGTTATGTCACATAATACTCATTCATTTTTAATGAAAATTTCATACGTCATAATGACGGCAAATAATTATATAATTTAAGACATATTATATATATATATATATATATCATATATAATTATAAAAGATAATTTTATCTCGATAACGTCATTGCTTATTTTAATACCTAATATTATATACCATCTTATTTTATACATCGCATATATTCTTATAATATTCTTTATATTCTATAATATTCTTTATAGTTTGCAGTTAATAAATTTATAATCATTCATTTATCATATTTGGCTTAATTTTACTCGCATTTGAAAGAAATTCGTGACACATTAAGACTTATTCGTAATCTTGAATACTAAGTGTTTCCACGATTTATAATATCATTTCGTTGAATATCTGAATTTACTGCCAAAAATAGGCGATAATTTAAAAATGCCTTATATACTTAATGCATATAGTTTTGTAATTGTTAAATTTTTATACATATTTTATTAAATATATGAACCAAAAGTATTTAAGCTGATTTTTTGTTATGTACAATGAAAAGATTAGTCGAAATGCGTGTCATTTTTCTCAGATTAACATCTTAACTTTCTAATATTATCTTTGATCATAAATAATGTTTTTTCAATGAAATGAATTTTAATCAATAGTTGCATCTTCTTCAATATCCGATTTCTATTACTATCCGGAATCTCAGGCCTATAAATAATTTACAGCATCCCCATTTACGAACTTCATTTGTATTTTATAATCAAATTTTTATTTTCATCCCCTTGAAAAAATTTTTTTTGCCTAACTTCACCTTTAATAATATAACCTGTACAAACACAAGGTGTACTCATTACAATCGATATTTTCTTGGACAAAGGAAAAGGAAAAATTAAAATTGAAGATGGGTTCTGTAGAATATGTCGGGCATTATCCAATAAATTGAGGACCTGAGGAACTGGCTGTTATTGCGCATTGATCTCAATTTATCAAGCTAATATCCAGACCAGTAGCGGTCTTGGGTCGATGATACTTTTGCGCCGTTGGAAGATCTGGTGCTACAGGGCAATATTCGCTATCTCCCGTCTTCTCGCATCAAGTATATCATTTTTGAGCTTCAGCTTTTTTTCGATGACAACCGGTCTAATAAACTGCTCGTAGTCAGCAAAATTATTTCAAGCAACTATTAGCAATTGATAGTCAACAATTCGAAAAGTCCTCCAGTTGGTACGCTGGCTGGTTCTGTGCATTGCTTTGAAAGAATAATTCGTAGACTTGAGAGTTTAGAGAATTTTGGACTACATTTCATGTAGAGCGAAAGCATAAGAATTACAAAAAAATTGTTGATATATATAGGTATATTATTATTTACATTATTTGGGTCATGTTATCGAATTAAAATTGAAATATTAATATATAATTCGTGTATACGTAATTTATGATAAAAATTGAAATTTTTTATCAGCTAGAATTTCATTTTATGATTTAAATGTAATCGAATTTATGAACCTAATATAAATATTTATTTTGATTCAACTGTGTATATATTTATTTTAATTTATAGAATGCATTGTTAAATTTAAAATTGCAATATTAAATTCTAATTTATTTAATCTATTTTAATTTTTCTGAGAAGTAATAATTAATATACAAACTTTAACAAAGGCAACATGTTTACATGTGAAAGCGGATATACAAATTTAGTTCTTGTATAAAATTAGCATCTTAACTTATAGCTAGAGTAGAATAATAATAGATGTTACGAATAAATAAAATATAATTTTGAAATGAAGATTTGATTTCCACGGTAGGTTGTATAAAATATTCAATAAAATTATATTATTGCTACATACTAACATGACGTCACAAGAAGCGTGATTAAAAATTTATATTTAATCTGTAAAGGTATTATTAAATCAAATTATTCAATGTTTTCTAAATTTTCGATATTATAAGTATAAACTATTCTGTGCTTATTTCAATGCAAGTCAGCGAAACCAAAAACCCAATCAAATTTTAAAACTGTGCAAAATGGAGGAAAGAAAAAATTTAACAACGCCTTTTTCCTGACGTGTATTGCTAAAATACTCATTTCTATAAAAACTTCACCAATATGAATTTGATGAGTTCGTTAAATTCATTGATTTTTGTGTACGTGCTCGTCGTAAAAAAAGAAATACCTATGAAGATCGAAAACAGAAAAGCAAAAAAATGAATATTAAAGATGAAAAATGTGTAGCCAAAAAAGAAAAAAATAACTGGTATTTTGTTAATACGTTTGCACTGACGTTCTCATTAAAAACATTTTTTGTCTTTGTAAGAAATTTTATTAGGTAGTAATAAGAGTTTGTAGTTCTTGTATCAAAATTATTGTAGATTTTTTAAATTTTCTATGTTAATAGTTTCCATTTTATGACATAATTATATTTTGATTTTTAATTTAAAACTGATAATCCTGTCAAAAAGGTTATCATTTTTATATTCTTTACTGCAACATTTTTTTTTATCAAAGATCGAAACTGATTTTGTTTCGTTCATAATGGTAATATTGAAAATCATTTAAAAATCGATAATAAAATTTATCTTGTCTAAAAAAAATATTTTTTTCGATCACATATACAGTATCGATTATTTAAATAATGAATTTTTTAAAATATTTTTTTCGGTTATTTAAATTCCTAACAAAAGAATTGTATAAAGGTAAGGTTATATACATGTATATATTTAATAACGAACAATAATAAGCAGAGATAAGGACCTAAAATTGGACACAAAAAACGTGTTTTTCAAAGTATGAAATTATAATAAATATAAATATTATGAGTTTGATGCAATATTATAAACTAGTTATAATGGGTATAGGAAATTAAGTAAATAAATTTCGTCTTGTAATCATCTACAATATTAGCAGTTACACTCGTATATTTTATTTTACAATTCGGTCAAATGGAACTTTTGTTTTGACTTTACGATTATTTTACATTTTAGATAAGATAAATTATAAAACATAATGATTGAAAAATTTATAGAATATTATAATAGTAAATAAACGAAATAGATGTTTTTATAAAATATTAGTAGTCCATATTAAATTTAGGATGAATTATTAATTTTACTTTTACATACATAAATATATAGATTTTACAACTAACTTGAAACCTGATACATAAGATACAAATGATGATTAATTTTTAATAATTATTGATTAATTTTTTTCTTCTTCTTTTACTTAATTATGGTAGTCTCTAATTTACATAGATATTCTGTATAAATTACAGAACAATTACCATTTGTGAAATCGATGCATATTATATTTAAATATTTTAAAATTAAATTTCGAATTATTTTGTATTAACTTGTAAATTTAAAGTTGTTTCTAAACATTAAGATACTGCATACCATCTTGTGTGTAATTCATGTTTGTTAATTATTAAACAAAATATAAAACATTAAATAAAAATGTTTTTTGGTATATATATGTGACTACCACTTGATCTTACTTCATCTCTGTTTATATATTATATAATTTCATTTTGGAATACATGAAGCATTAAGATGATACCTTAAATTGAACAATAATTGAATATTTTAATGTAATCAACTGTTGTAGAAAATACAAAAATGTATACAATAATTTCTTACGCTACCTACAAAAGAAATTTAGCGGTGTATTTATATATTAAGATATTAAATAATAATAATTAATATCCACGTTTCATTGTAAATGGAATGTATATAATATTAAAACACTTACATAAATGTTGGTATTTAAATACGTCTATTCAATAATCATATGCACTTATATTCTATTTATTTTTAATAAGCACGTTTCCTTTCCTTTTTTGGAGCTTGAAAATTACTTAAGCATATGTAATAAATTATGAATAGTAACGAACAAGTTTTTCTTTTTAGAACAATTTGTTCTTTTTACTTTTGACATAATTTTTACATATACGTTAAATGTGCTCTAGGAAATCAGTTAAATTGAAAACATTCTGCTATTCCATCCCACGCTTTCAAATTGAACTTACTGTAACCCACTGAGGATCTGCTTAAAATCAGAAGTCTGGCAGAGTAAAATGTCACTTTGAGCCATCCAAAAGACAGTACTCAGACTGACTTATTTGAAGGTAAGAGTGAGAGAGTAGACGGACGTAAGGGCAGAGTTTGACATTTCGTTAAGGAGGAGAGAAGCTGAGCAACCCTAGCGGAGTGAGACCGGCTAACCGGCGTGCGCTGCTCGCTACTGCGGTTCCGGTGGTTGTCGATGTCGCCGCCGGGTCACGGGTGGCGCTGGTCATGCGGCGCCTACCGCGATACCATCGTCAGTCAGTTGTCGGACGCTGTGCGTGAAGAGTGCATGTACGTCGTGACGGACACGCGTGCCTCTTACCTTATTTTCCTTTAGGCCTGCCGCCCTCTGCTCTTGTCGCGTGCGTGTGTCAGCAGCGCGTCTTTTAGGCCCTCGTACCGCGTACGCGGCGTTCTACCTAAGCTGTGCACTTCCTCGTCGTCCTGTTTAGGACTCCCAAGACTTCCACGGGAACTTTTCCCCGGGAAACGGCTACTCTTTCTCGCGCTCCTTTGCTTCCCGTCATCTTAGACATGAGTTTAATCACCGTCTAAGCAGTGAGTTTGTTTTACCTCGCCGAGGAGGTTCCTACTCCAGGAAGCTTACCTTCCAACGAGGTCATACGGAAAAATTACTGACTTGTTGGCTAGGTGAGTTTTAGTATTTCTTCTTTGATTTCCCTCGGATGCCGATTTATTTTGTTTTTACAGTAGAGCGTAGCTGAGAAATCTTTTCTGTTGGAAGTTGATAACTTTCCCACGTCTAGCATTTGTTGTAATTAATTGCCATAAATAGAAAAAAGCATACACATAGTTAAATAAACAAGCTTACAGTTTTTCGGTCCAAAATGGTTTTCGGAAAAATTTTGGTCTGATATTACTTTTCGAAAAGTGGAATGAATGAAAACATTTTGCGAGTATAAAAAGCAATAAAAATAGTAACGGTTACATTGATTATTTAATGTAAGTACAAAAGTACTTAATATGTTCGTAATAAAAATAATTGTTACATTTCTTAATGTATGTAACAGTTTTTTAATCAAGTCTATTAAGGTAGATACTTAAATTAAATTAAAATTATTTGATTTTTAATATAAAATAGAACAGTAATGTATTTTATACATTATTGTATGGATTGTTCAATTATGGAGCGCGATTATTTTAAACAACATATTATTCTGTTTTTATTAAATTACTTACTGTAGATTGTCAATTATATATTTGCATTAATTTCATTTTTCTTCAATTGAACATTCTGTAATAATATCTTTTGAAAAGTAAATAACTAAATTGTCTACTTATTTTCATAAGAGCAATAAAATATGATTTGTGGTAATATTTATAAATAAATAATTCAATATACGATGAACATATAATATTTAACCTGATGCAAAGATATACCTTTAAATAAAGAAAAATAGTATATTTAATATGAAAAATAATTTCACTTAGTTAAGAATTTAATTGAGTTAATATACATAGATGATATATTTGATAATGGATTACTCGCGTGTATGATTGTTGTATGATTTTTGGCATTATTTTAGAAGATATTTTTAAAAGTGAATAAACGGATTTTAAACTCTGATCAATATCGTATTAGCTCTGCGACGAAATGTTAACAATTAAGTTCTGACAGTGAATAATTTGAAATCGATGACATTTACTCAAGTTTTTTTAAACAATAGCATCAATTTGTACTTCGATCTTGAATCGACCAGTTTCGATATTCATTATTAAATATATTTCTCATTACAATATATTTGAATATATTCTTTGAAACAAGAAGTGTAACACAGTCAAGAAAAAGAAAGTTTGAAAATTAAGATTGATTCATTTAAATCAAGACTAAAATTATATATAATTCAGTAAATTTTTAAAAATATATATAAATTTCATTCATGATAATTAATTATTGAAAAATGAGCCCAATTATAGTTTTATTATTGATAAAATTTAATTATTAAGCACTTTTGAAATCACATCAAAAGTCATAAATGATTAATAATTAGGCAAATATCATTAAACCAGTTACAAATTAATTAATATAAAATAACTTATGTACATAATCTTTAACTATCGAGATAATATATTTATTAAAATGAAATAGAAAAATTTGTATAAATATATTTATATATACAGAAATTATTATACAAATTTTCAAGTAGATTATAAGATTGAAAATAGAGAATTCAATATATAACGAGAATTTAATTACGGTAAATTCCGTATTACTAATTTTGCAATTACGTAAGAAATACTCGAAAACAAAAATATATATAAATGTATAATACGGATTTTGATCCTTCAGTAATATCATTTTTATTTTAAATTTAATCTGAAATTTGAAAGGTATAATAAATAATTCAGTTGATGATTAATGCAGAGAATTATAGAAATATCTTTCAGAATAATTTATTAAAAAAGTAATTACAATCACTTATTATAAAAATGAATGCTTATCATTTTAATTCAGCTGATATTTTCACTATCAGAATATCTTTATCGTTAGCTAAATAATAAACGGGCTCCATACATACAAATAATTTTGTTTATTCCGACAATGAAAGAATTTATATCTTCCAGTTGTTAAATACGAATTAATCAAACAATAGGAACTGTTCATAGAATAGGATTAGAAAAATTTATTTTTAATTATTAATAATATTTTTACAGTACTATAGATTCATAAATAACTAGAATAGTGACTGAAACTTAATTTATATTGAAGAAACTTTTATTTGCATTTTAGCATTATAAATACATAATGCGTATATGCATAATAATAGTAAATAATTAATCAGATATTGTAAATTGTAATGGATATTACGAAGATTTTGCAAAAACTATTTTATTTTATAACTTGTGTTATTTACTGAACTAAATTTCTAATAAATATTAATAAATAAATTACACTTCAATTATTAATCCAATGATCAGTTACCTTATTAAATACGAGTGTTTTTTTTTCTTTGCGTATTATTCCACTTATAAATGGATTCTATATTTTTATCAGTCAGAAGTAGCAAAAGAAACTTAATCAAATAGCAGATAATTAAACAGGTAAAATCTATTAACATATTTGCAAACTAAAATGAGAGTGCATATTAAATCTATTGAATAAAGTAAATATATGAAAAGTTCTAATAGAGAATATATTGCGCTATTATCTTTTGATAAAATACAGAGTTTATTATTTGTAACTTTTACTGCGAAATTAACGATTAATTTTCTGAAACTATTTGTTGCATGTACAAAAACGTATTCAGACTAAAGTATATGTGAAGAAATATTTAATTAATTTCGATGTTTACAACTTTGACTCGATAATCAAAAATATTAATGTATGCTCTTGCGATCAAGTGTACTTCTCTCAATACGTTCTTCAACAACAATTGCAACACGTGTATAGCGACGTTGGCGTCGACGTTACCATCATTGTATATCTTGTTAGTATGAAATTTGCATTCATTAGATAAAAGTGCAGATCACATGTAAATCCGTAAAATAGAGCTGACTGAAATAACTGTGCAAGCTATTGCGCAATGCACACGCATTTACATATTTAATTTCATGAACGTAAACTGAATGTTCAACTTGCCTGCATTTGCTTATTAATGCGACATTGGGGCGATTTTCTGTCAAAAAGAATTCATCGCGATGTATTGTGATCGTATAAAATTGTTCGACGAGCTTTTCAAACATAGACATATTTACGAAGTACAAACAGGAAAAAATAGTACTATTTTTTGAGTGAAAATGTACCAGTATTTAATGGTATGAACAAAAACTCTTTGATTTTATTGGAATTGAATCTACTATCAACATTACTTCTTTAACACTGAGATTTTCATTTCTATAGAATAATGGAAATAAATTAGAGTGAGATCCTGTTTTAATATATTGAGCTTTTAACACTGAGCCTGCACGCGCGCGTAAACATACATATGCACATACACACACACGTAAGTAATCATTAATCATTAGCTTATCGATTAAATTTCGGTTAGAAATAATTTTCAATTAAAATGAATATTTAAATTAACATTTTATCCGATGAATTTCTGTTATTGTCTTTTTTATTTTTAATTTAATTTTAAACAACTTAAATATGATTTAAGAAATGACACGCACAATATTCTTTGTAAATATATTTTTGTTTTTTATTTAAATAATCTTTGTAGATTATTTTGCATGTTCACTTTATGAAATAGTTCTACAACAAAAATAGTAAATTATTACGTAATTCTTTTTAGAATTTCAAATACTTCCATAGAGCTTTTAGAAGTTGTATGTCTATTATTTAAAATACTGGATAGTATTATAAAATAACTCTTCATTTTACAGAAGAGAGTACGTGGTCATAATTTTTATATCTATATTTTTGTGACTAAGAATTATCAAAAAATTTATACTTTCCAAGTAACTTATCATTGTTTAAATTGCTCTAGTTATTATGGATGGATAGTCTCTGATAAATCACGCATTTTCCTTCTGTAACGTGAAATTTGACTCTAATAATTTTAGAGAGCAAATATAATTATATTGCAGTATAATCCTAAAAAAATTTTAAATTAACATATATTGGTAACAAATTTATAATGGTAAAAATTATTTTTTAATTTCTTTTTTTTTACTATGTAATTTCAATAATTCTGCACTAAATCTTATCTGAATATAGCACTGTGTACTACAACAACACTTTTAATGATAGTAAGTTCATATTGAAATATTAGATATATTTTATGATAAATTAACTATTCTAGCGATACGTAATATTACGATATCTTTTATAATTCAAACAGGAATTTTTAAATATCAGTAATAATGAAAGCTACCATATACAAGTTTCCTTTCCACCCAAGGATGATAGATAATTCCTATATTATTCCGGCAAATTTTTTTATTATGTACTTCTAAATTTTTTTAGGTGTATTTCTAAATTTCACAATCAATATGAAAACGATCTATTTTTTATACTATCTATTGTTGATTTCAAATATAGAATTATAATTCTTATAGAAAATAAATTTATATTATTTTATCGATTGATTTTATAAATGTTTGCGAATCCTACATTTGATTTACATTAATACATGTAAATGATTTTAAACTATTATATTTGAAATATCGATACTAAATATAATATAATATTTTATTATACTTTATTTATCCTACAATTGAAAGCTTGATATTACCTTTATTATTTTCATTTATATAATATTCTTTTTTTAATGAATATCGTAGTAAAATAGAAGTAAATTTAGAACAAATTTATAATCTTTAATCGACAATTATGTAAGTCATTAAAGGGCTTAATTAAATACCAATAATCAAATTTAGAGATTTTATCGAATGAACAATTAAATATTAAATAGTTTTTTAATATAAAAAATATAATAACAATATAAATCCTGAATTATTATATAAATTCGAAAGAATAATTTATGAGAACGAAATTGTTGCATTATACAATTTAATTTATGAATCTTCAGCAACATAAGTAAACTAATATGTTAGAAAAAAATTTTTCTTATAAAGTGATAAGACTGTATAATTGATACATTTTGTATTACCACTTTCACTACAAGGAACGAATAGTATTTATCAATACTATTCGTTAGATCCTTGTTGATTTGAATATTAATTATGTCAAATTTATATACAAATATAAGTATATATGTACGTGAGGATGCCCAAGTTTCTACTTAGCACAGTATATTATGTTTAATGAATGGCTCAACTACTCAACCTTCGGCCAAATGTTTAATTTACATGTAAAATGTACCGTTTGCAGTTTTCATCGTAATATGAATGTTTTAATCGTTATTCTTACGTATATTGATATTAAGATAAATAGTCGGATTGTACAAGTGAAATAATTGTTACACTAAAATAAAAGATCATATTTAATATGTGTACTTTTGTTTCTTATACTAGGTAAAAATTTTTTAATTTAATTGAGAACTTACTAATATTTTATTATTATTCTAAATTATGAAAATTTGCAGTTTTAAACGGCAATTCTTATGCTACTAGTATTTCTTTCTACTATACTAATTCTATGAAGTAACTCATACTACTATACGCAAATAAAATTTTTTAGTTGATTCTTTAAAGAGCATTGTTATCTCAATCATTGTTACTTTTTTGTGTGTTTGGATAACCTTATAAAAGATGTATACGTAACTTTTCGTTATGTGAAACCGAGATATAATTAACATGCGGTTATTATATCTAATTAATGTGAAGTATGGTTAAACAGTTTATTATAGCACATATGATCGAATTTCATAATATGTTGTAAACTATAGTAGAAAGTTTATAACACCAAGGCAAATAAGACGATATGAAATTGATTAATTATTAAGAAATAATAATGATCATTCTACTTAATATTATCATTCAAAATTTTTATTGGAACTATTCAAGATTTTTTAATTCAATAAATAACCGTATAGTTTTACGGATATTATAATTCTTCTTGTTAATAAACAAATGAATTACAATATCTAATAAATAAAAAGCTTCTTTATAAAATTGTAAAATAATTCATTCATTATCGCACTAATATATCAATAATCGTATAAATCTAAAAAATTACTTTTCGAATACAGAAAACATATAATTATTTTTAATGCTATAAAAATGAGAATTATAACCAATAACATTATCATATAGGTATGAAAAATTTCAAAACGATATTTAACCGACTCAGACAGATGTACAGCACTAGAGCAACAAGATAAAAAAGAGAGACTGAATATGCTCAAGCGTTTCTGTTGATTGGCAGAAGCCATGCGCCACAATGGCCAGTTGCTTTTCTGTCTACACTATGAGTAATACCATAAGTTAAAGAACGCGTGTAGTGTCGGAAGGCTACCGATGTTCTATCGCTTTTTCTTTATTCCCCCCATACTACTGGCTTATACTCCTGGCATATACTATTGGCTTTTGCTATAAAAACATGCAATTTATTTTCGCTCAGGATCACATTTAGTCCAGGAATGTTAATTTTTCCATACCGTCACTGATCTTTTTACATTTACTTGCGTAGGTTGCTCTATAAACCAATAATAGAAAATAATACCCATTCAGACATAACAGTTAATCTTATATTGAGTACCGATCAATGAAAGTAAATTAATCATTTACCTATTAGTGAGTTATATTTTTATACAGCATCAATTATTTACTGTAATTTACTCTAATTCTTAATCTACAATCTCCATTATATTATTATATAATATATATCATTATATTGCAATAATTATTTTGCCTCGTTAAATCTTTTAATAATAACTTAATAAAAGCAGTATTGTTAAGGCTCGTTCATAAATTATAAAGAAAAAAATGTAATTAAAATTAAAATATTGATTATCAATAGCTTATGAGAATAAAAGTCTAATATTTGCATAATCTTTCGAAATTAAGATAAGATTGGCAAACGACAAATGCTACTTTTATATCTAATGTATTTTGTACAAATTTTATTTTGGAATACCATATAGTTTCAGTACAAAATTTTTTTAGTATTTATGAAACAAAGTCTGCATCTCGTATGTTTATTCTTTCGCAACTTAATCGCTTGCCTTGTGGTTCACTTCAGAGTTCGTTTACGAAATCTACTTATGTAGTGTTTTAAATTTAAAAATAATTAATTTAAAAATATTTGCATAAAATGTAAATACTTGAAATTTATCTATTTGAATTATTTAAGTTAATTCGGTGTATGTTAAAATATCTAAAATCATCTTTTAGTCTTATGTAGGTAAAATTTATAGAAAAACTTTATAGTAAACACACGTTTACTTGTGTATGAGAAGTTCGGTTCAGTATTCTTAACATTTTTACTAAAGACGAATAAAGAATAATGATAAATTCTCAAAATTTTGTTACTAAAAAGGAAAAATTATAAGACTTATAATATAATATAATTATAAGAGTGAACTTAACACTTTATTGGTTTTGTTGGTCAAATAATGCAAATTTGAATTTGACTTATTTTTTTAATTTTATTATCTTAAATAATTAGAAAGAGAAGATTAATCTCCTTTGTTCAAGATATAATACATATTATTTCGACAAGTAGTTACTATATTCTTTTCATTCAAATACATGTAATGCACCTTGCGAATACGTAATTCATGTTAATTAATTCAATAATTAATTAAAAAAGCTACAAATATCTTAATTTTTAATATGTATACAGCGTAAGTTTAATGCTCTTTTTTTACATCTCATTAAATATTATATCAATCGTAAAGAAGCAATCTTCAATCTGTAAATGTCTTAATTTATAAAATATTTGCTTTTTTCTGGAAAATTTCACAAAAAAATAAGAACTGTGTTATGATAATCTCTTGTTATATTTAAAACGTTTTATTTAATGATGATTTAATTCAATATCTGTAACTATTTATAAATTGTATACATTGCGCGCTTACAATGGAAGATCCGCTTACTGTACAATTGTTTTATTTTCAAATCACAAGCACTACGTTTCTAATGTAAATTCTGTGAGCAATAATGCTACTTCGTTAATTATTTATATAAACGTATTTATCATTATTCACTGATTATAAATATGTTCGAAATAGCTATAGACGCTAAAATAAAATCGAGGATAATCTGTATTAATTCCAGTAATAAAAGTTAATATTCGCAAGATCATTATAAATAAGTGTTTTAAAGAACGATTTTGGTATTTGGAGAGCTAGTAGCCTTTGTATCAACAGTTCATTTCCAATGTCCAAATTAAGAGTTTAGTTTAGTATATAAATGAAAGACACAACCACTTAAAAATGTATATGGTTATAATAATGCTTCAAATTTCGAGCATGACGTGAAATACGCCTACAGTTTCTTAAAGAATCCTAAATCCTAAATTACAAAACCTCGTCGAAACAAGCAATGTTTCACATTAGCCCACGTCCGAATTCATAGACCCATCGTTTTTGACCCTAAGTTCGGTTCCTCTTTGTGGGCTG
This sequence comes from Wiebesia pumilae, assembly GCA_018907045.1. Classification (NCBI taxonomy): domain Eukaryota; kingdom Metazoa; phylum Arthropoda; class Insecta; order Hymenoptera; family Agaonidae; genus Wiebesia; species Wiebesia pumilae. The sequence goes on along the minus strand of JACCHZ010000149.1, from coordinate 278,272 downwards.
GTTCGCAGGCACCATTGCAAACGTGAAAGCAACCGTGATTTATATACGGCAAAGATGGGGGAGGACTGCGCACGCTTGGGTACTTAAAAGCGTTATTAGAACGCATCGTGGCGCGACGCGAGATATTCGGGAATTATTGTGGCGTCGCGGAGTTACGGTGATTTAAAGCTTTCTCATAAGGCGATCGCGCGTACCTCTTTTCCCTTTTTTTCTTCATCGTTTTGGATACGTCAGACTTGCACAAGAGGCCCAAGTGCTTAATTGACTTTATCAATTTATCGGGCGATTGAGTGTTTTTAGTATCTGGATGATTTTCGGCTAGCCGTTAAGCGTTTTCATTAGCTAATATAACGAGCTTTATTGAGTTTTGAAATGTTATTTAATTTAGCTAGGAATAATAGGATCATGAAAAATCATTATGTTATTTCGTGTTTTTAAAAGAATATTATCATTGTTTTTATACAGATGACAATATTTTTTATTTTTCGTATCGTTAGTTTTAGTATATGATTACATGCATGCATTTATATAATATTATAAATAATTATCATATGACTTGCACTTTTTTAAATACCGCATTAATAATTCTTAGATAGTAATAAATAAATACAATTATATCTAAAGAAGCAAAAAATTAAATTTATTAAATTAAATGTAAATACTATTTAAAGAATGATTGTTAATTACTAATGCTAATGTAAGCAATTAAATAATATGGTATTTTATTTTAAATTTTATCATTTCTATGTTTCTTATATATTGATCTAACTTATACTGTATTCATATTACTGTTTTAAAATATGTATGTTTTTAAAATTTTGGAAAAGGATATTATTATCTTTGAACTAATACGCTCTTATGTAAACTATTTTCCATACATAAGTTCAATAATTGTTTTTTCTCATTCTTAAACTTTTCATATTATATGTTAATAACATGAAAATTAAGTCTAATTTTGCAGAAATTGTTTTTTATTTTAATTTTAATATAAGATGTTAAATCTCTATCAGCAATTTATCTATCGCTATTATTAACATGAAATAACTGGTAAATATAATGAATATAATTATATATTTAAATATATAATTATATTTAATAATTTAATACTATATAATTTAAATCATTTATAACTTCAAATTAAAAAATACTAATTTTTTGAAAACGTCGTAGGATAATAATTCTACATTCTTTAATATTTATTTAATGCTAGTAAAATAATAGATACGCAAATTAACTAGCATTATTTATATTTTGAAAATTTCTTCAGTATTATATATTTAGAATAATTTTCACTCCAAAAAGTTTAAAAAACCGATATTTTTAAAAATATTTTATGTAGCATATCTAAGTTACGATATTATTCATCTTATATAAAAGATACTTTGTAGGATTTACTGCTTCATACAGTATTTTCATTCATTTATACAGCCTACTTTGTATATTTTTTTTAGTTTACTTGCTGAGAATAGTAGGCATCTTAATTTTAGATACTGTTTGTATGATTAGTAATTCTAAATATATGTTTCTACAATGTAGCTATTCCGTCAATTAAAAATATAAAAAACTGAAACATTGTGATATGAAATCTTATTACATGAAACTAATTAATCGAATGAAATAAAAAAATAATTTTTATAAATAGTTTAATAACAATTAATATTAAGACATATTTATTAAGAATTTTCCAATTTAAGTATACTATTATAGAAAATTATAATACGACAATTGATTATACATATATTGTCTTGTCGAAAAAGGAATTAAACTGGAATTTTGACTTCGTCTATTACATGAACATAGAAAAATATTCCCTAGCACGAGTGTAGGGGAAAGAGGCGAAAAGAAATAGAGAAAGAGCAACAAAATAATAAAAGAGTGAAAATATATTTGGAATAAATGAGAAATAGCGTATGTATATATGAATGGAGGTAGGTGCATCCTTTTGGTGTCTCATTTGTGCTCGTTAACTTGAACGGAAGCTCCTACGCAGCCTTGATGTCGCTTTTATTTGAATCTTATTTTCTTTCATTAGAAAATGTCATTAGTAGCTTTTGCAGTTTTTGAAAATGGAAGTGAATAAGAAGTCTTGATTATTGCGACGCAATGGTTCCAGTTGTACCGAACAATCAGGAAGAAACGAGACTTGTAATTTTATATCAAGAAAAATTTCAAAATATTCATTTTTCTTGTTTTCGACTTTTATTCTTGTAGAGCTACCTTTTTGAATTAACGTGTAGTCTTTATTGATGCTGGTAATAGAAAGATATTAAAAGGAATCCTGTCACGTTTTTCGATTGTTTATTTTATTGACTTACGTCTTGCTGAAATGGTATTTAAATGATATATGAGCTTGCCTACAAGGATTAACGAATGAACCGACTTTTGGGATTAGTCTTTTGAACAATGAGATATCTCTTTCATTGGTCATTTTATTTCGTATTATAGTATGATTGACGAATCTCGAGCAATAACGGATAGCAATAATGAAATCTTACGAGTCTCAATGCTCAATTAACTATTTTTTTCAGACCATTCTTTTTTATTTTGTGAATAAATTTAAACGTAATTTGGCTCTATTTATCTCATTCTTCCTTAGTAAATAAAACAAATATTCATTTTTTATTGGTTAAGTACAAATTATTATCACATAGAGATCTAGTCATTATATACCTGTCTCTTAGTAAAATTAGTATGAATACAATAACTCTAAAAATGTTTAAAAACTTATTTTAAAATTATGCTTTCTATAATTTCTACGATCTTCATTGATCTAGATCTTTGATTTTTTTAGACTAAGATAAAATTGCTTTAGTACCGTTTCCGAAAATAAAAGTTTTATATTAATCTAAATAATTTATTTACCTACTTATTGATTTTTTTGCAAAATTTTTATAAATTGACTAGGATATTATTACAGAAGAAAATCATGAATTTGTAAAATTTGTAGTCTATTAGATAAAATAACTTTTGAGTTTCCTTTTTTATCAATCACTTATTATCCTTATTCAGAGGAATCCATAAAAATAAATAAAGCAAGTGGCTTGTGAGAAAACAAGAGTCGAGGAGTGAAGACAGACGAGTAAAGAGTGAAAAAGTGTGCAGAATCATTTTGGCCGCGGTGGACAGAGCAAAAACTGGTTTCTCGTCGCGTTGTCGCTAGCAGTTTGCTGTCCATCAAGCGGTGATCGATTGATTGATTTGTGGAGGCGCGTTTTCGCCGTCATTACCTCATAAAAAGCGTGCAACAACTGTTCGGTAGCGCGAGCCATTTTTGAATGGATCTATTGCTTTCTTTGGGTTCTTGCGAGAGATACACCTTTAGAAGTTGAGCGCGCACCACGGTTACACGTGGTCATTCATTTCTTCGTCTTCCTCTTTTTGACATTCTCTTCTTTGATGTTGGATTCCTACATGTATGGCAATATGTTATTACCAATTTACTGTAATTATTAACTCGGAGCAATAAATTATCAATTTTTCATGTTGTTTGTTAAATAAAAATGATGCCAAATATTTATAACTATTTCCACTATGAAATGTCTTATGGATAATTTTCCTATAGATATTAACTTAAATATTTAAATGATTTTCAAGAAAAAAATAAAATGAAAATCTTGGTGAGAAAGTATTAAAGAAAAGTTAAGTCAGCAAGCAAGAACGAACTTGAAACTTTTCCTTTTCCAAAAGAACGCGTATTAGATATCGAATTTACCGGCTGTAATACGAAATTATTAACAAATATATATATATATATATATATATATATATATATATATATATATAAATCGATTTCTCACCAAATTTGATGATTCAATAAGCACATAATTCTACAGTAATTTGTAGAATTTCTATAAATAATATTCTCTGGGTTAAGATAATTTGTTGCTTATTATCTATACTTTATATTCTTTGTTTAACTACTAGCTTTACGTATTAAAAGATATTCATAAGAAAATAGTATTTTGCTGTACATAGTTATAGAAATAATCATTATTCCATAATTAAAATAAGTATATGCAATTATTTTCTCACTTTATTAAACTCAATGAAAAAAAAATTATTTTCAACAATAGAAATAATTAGGATTTAGAAATTATTTAATCAAGAATATGAATTTATAAATAAATGGAAGTAAATACCGATATCCTATAATTTAATTAAAATATTATTAAATCATTAAATTTTGCCTTCAAAGATTTAATAAAACTTGTCATTTTGAAACACACATACGTATTTATACATATAATACGAAATATTTCATGTTTTTCGCAGTATTTTATTTCTCTCGACTCTTTTATTTATCTTTTTTTACTTTTCACGATATTTTCTTTGTTTCTTATATATTTGTTTTCTTTATTAGGTATATCGATGTTAAAATGCTGTTCGCTGCTTATATCTATTTTTTTATTTGTTTTTCCTTCTTTTGAAAAGAAATTTCTTTTGAAATCTAAGAAAGTACTATTCATGTTCATTTGTAGCTCAAAATTATTAATCAAACTGTAAGTAATATTTAATTATTTAGACATAAAAAGGTATCTAAAATATTAAAAATTTTAATGATAATTTATGAAAATCAATTCTCACTTATAAGATAGAAATCTATTTTTAAAAATCTATATATTTTTATCTCTAAATCATATATAACATTTTATCATAAATAATAATAAATATACTTGTGATACTAATTAAAATAATATCATTATTGTTAGAAAATATATTTTTAATTATAAAAGGAAATTTATAAATCAATTTTTTGAAATAAATTTAGACAACTTATTAATACCTCTTAGTAGAAGAAAAGACATTACTTTATATAACAACATCCACTCTATTATTCCAAATCCGTTTACTGGTAACTCGAATTGCTTGATATAGCTCTTCAGCCTTTACCTACCTTTGAACTATCACTATAGATTCACATTGTCAGAGTTAATTGCGATATGCTATTGGATTTTCAACTCTGCGATCATGCAATGTATATCATACTGTTTATCAAATTTAGTTTCAAGAACATCAAGAGAACTTTAATTAATGGATTAGTGTCGCAAACATATCCAACTATGATTTAGCACCAGGAACTCTATCCTAGTCACATCTTGGCAGGAGTAACGACAAGACTAAGAGTTGAAGAGCGTATCTCTTACCCTACCATCTATGAAGTGTATCTTCTTATCTATAAAATGCCTTGCATTCGTATCCTGCGGTGTCGTGCATAATCGTTCGCCTATATGCATTAGTTGCCTTCGATAGGCGACGCGCAAATAGAAATCAACTGCAACTGCTGTAGTAGCAACCAGCGACGGTAAGATAGTCTGCTTATGCCCAGCTGGTGGGTGATTTCGTTTACACAAGAGTTACTGATGTTTACGTAAAATGAATGAGATATCGCAGCGATGTAGTGGAGGAGGATAAGCGTTAGGAGAGATTGATTGATTAAGACTATTAATGCTGTGATTGGGTTACTTACTTACGCCAGCTGAATGAAAGAACGAGTCGAATTGGATATGATGCAGGTGTCTGATTAGTCAACTATTATGTAAAGAAAGATGTATATTCTGATGAAGCTACACGTGATAATCATTTGATCTTCTTGACAATAAATCTAGAGAGCACGAACAAAATTTTAATCAACTCTATGTGACCTAGATATATAATTTTAGAGATTTGTAATTGATTGGCGATGAGGAAAAAAATGAACTGTTTATAAGTTTATTGATACTTTTTTTATTATATAGGTTATTATTCATAACAAATATTTAAAAAATTGATTTGAAAATAATATAAACTAAGGCTAATCTCTGTCACTTGAATCATGTTATGTACATTACAATAACATGTAATAACGCATTTTAACATTATATTTTTTCAAAGAAAAAGATGAATTTTTTATTTGTCTTTTAAGGAAAATAAAACATAAACGTATTTTGCAGTTTCTCTACACATGTACTTCGTATATTTACGTCTATTTAAGTATCTCGTATATTTTTCGTACGGAATACGTATTAAGTTTTTAAATTAATCTGTAAAAATAAAATCAAAATATAAATGTAACGTGTATTTCATCATTACTTTTCATGAAACTTCTCAATTATAGCTATAATTGAAAAGTTTGATGGAAATTTTTTACATTTGTATTACTTCAATTATCTTAAATAAATAAATATTATTATATAATCATGTTGAACTGAACTTGGACCCCTCAATTTTATTAACCTAAAATTATATATTTAATGTGAATGAGCTTTTATATAATATTTTAGGTATTTTATAGTATGTGTTTTTGATGTGAAAGTAAAAGGCAAGTTATAAATGCGAAGGCGTCACATTAAGAGCATGAAAAGACAGGTAGAGTTAATTAATTAGTAAAATGATACAAGCGAAGCCAAGAATCTTTGAAAATAATTTAACGATAAGTACTATAGTAATGACCAGAAATATATTGAATGAAAGAAATATGTATATATGTAGTTTGACTATTAAGGGAGACAAGGTGTGAGAGAAGGAGCAGTGAGAACATGCGCGAGCACATTGACTATAATAGCAAAGAGATGCCAATGAGTACAAGCATATATTAACATATACTCACGCATACACTTGGACGGAGTTCCGAGGTTCTGGGAAACTCGAAGCTCTTTCATTGATTACCAAAGCGACCATTAGTGAAATTAATAGCAGTGGAGGATCAATAGTGATGATAACGCTTCAAAACAGCTGGAATGCTCTAATTCAATATTGCAGCACTGCATACACATACTCGCTGTAACTACCATTTCGCGCTGATCTCTCTCATTTTCACCCAATAATGATGATACCATCTACTGATTCTGACTGACCGTTTTATTTGTTTGTACTAACATTTGCATTTCAATCGATACATTATCAGTCACTAATTTCTGCCATTTATCTATACATTGTGTTACCTTAAGCTTCAATAATCCTGCTTATTTTTTATAAAAGTATTATTTTGAAATATTATATCTACTTTATAATTTAGTAAATAATAGATGCTTGAAGGTCGTCAAACAATTGAATTTGCGTAATTTCAGTACATTGCTTATTTGTACTATTAATTTCTATAAATCGAGGATCTATAACTCGTTCACATTTTTCTAATGTTCATGATTTAATTCACATTATATTCTATGTATCTTAGAATATGATAAATACTAAGTAAATTTATTCAAAAATATATCCAATGACTGTAACAAAATAGAATGACAAAATTGATGTATGGTCCAAAATAAGTACAAAGTAATTTATGAATACTGATACCAATACAGATGAATTACTCAATCTTTATATAGAAACTTTATTCTGGATGTACTGCTAAAGTAAAACTTAATTTAATTTTACCTATCTATTACTAAATTTTATATTACACTCAAAAAATAATTGTTCAAATATAATCATTCATTCCGCTTAACTAAAATAAGTATTCATAATATAATTTCATCATCCATAATTGAGCAATATAGAAAAAAAGTGAAAATTTTGTAGACATTCTAATTTTTATTCTGTTAGAGATTACTTTTTTTAAGTATTAACACATTGTGAATTTCATTATTTTTTATTAGAACTGATCTTAAAATAGGTTTTATTTCGATTAAATGACTTAGATTTCTAATTGTAAAATTATCATACACAAACACCTCCATAAATATGTGAAAAATTTTAACCTATACTTTTTACGACATTTTTTTTCAAATGTAAAATTTCATGAAAGAAGGAAAGAAAGAGGAAAGGAGTAGAAGCAAGAATCTGTAATGATAATGATCATACGAATAAATTAATTTATTAAGAATAATTTAAAGTTAAAGTTAATAATTTTTTTTCTACCAGCCTAATATGATATCTAATATTTTACATATATATGTATATCCAAAAATGATACTTTAAAATTTGAACTTGAAAAGGAAATTTATTATGTATGTAGAAAAACAAATTGTTTCTTTGTAAAATCTGGCGATAATCGTTCATCAAAAATATTGTTTTGCGAAAGCATTACAAGGAAATTCCCGCATAAATTCAACTTCTTGAAACGTCTTATATATACCTACACATCATTTATGAAAGGACCTGTCGTCGAACAATAAACCAGACGATGAAAAATAAAAATAAAATCAGAGCAAGAAGGAGCAGTGCTCAAACCCTCCCCAACAATAGAGGAAGAACTCTCCTATTAAATATATGAATTTTCATTCTGACGTAGCGTGAAAAGGCCAAAGCTACGCCGTTGTCACCATTATCGGTCTTTTCTCGCGCATTTTATGTCTTTTGCCTTACTTCTCTCCTTTCTCTCTCTCTATCTCTCTACCTATCTTTATCTACCTCTTTTCACCCTTTCTCATTCTTCTATCCTCAATCGGTGAGTAGTGGAATTTCAAGTAGGCGTTTTGCAGAACTTTGGAAGACTTACATATTTTATGGACCGTAAGCCAACATCGTCGCTTTTTACCTTCTTCACTTAGAGAGCAAGAGTGAGATAGAATGAGAAAGAATATAGAGATTACGGAGCAACGTAGGAAAATTCATACTGTTCCTCTCTGAGTAGCTTTTAGAGAGTATGCGATCATATATTGTATTTCTCGCTGATTTCACATTTTCCAAAATAATGATCCGGAGATTTTTATATTATGATGTTTTTGAATACTTTCTATGGAAACCTACTCTTTTATTTTTTCTAACGTCAGATCGATTTTTTATATATGCATACATTAAATAGTCTCTATGCCTTTTCTCAAGTATTTTTCTATGCCCTTTACTTTCCTTCTATCTGATTTATTCCCTCTTCTCGCCCCCTCCTTACTCAATCTTTTTCTCACATACTTACTGGAAATTATGCTTACTGAACCCTCAATAAAAATTTGAATTGGTGGATTTTATTTTAACTTTATTAGAATCTATGTTTACAAAATACAGTTAACAAGATCTTGTATTTATACTTCATTTATTATAATTTCATTCATTGGAGTCAAATCATCATAAAAAAGTACATCATATACAGTATCCGAATAAGAAAATAAAAAAATATAGTCAGCCAATAGTCTTATATAATATATGAAATATAAAAAGAAAAATTTATATTTAAAATTATATTGCAATGAGGTATATTAGTGTAAGATTTTACAGTTTTTTAGATTATATTATTATGTAAATGAGTATAAGTAAGTACAATAATGAATAATGATAAATATATACTTATCTATCGATATCTATAAAGAAATGTATAATAATAATACACTTTATATCAAATAAAATACTTTTTACAAAAAAGTTTTATTGAATAATTATGATATATATTTTTATTGGAAAAATACATAAATATCGACAGTGTCATTACTGTAAATATGATAATCTAATTAATTATTTCGTGTTATGTATAACATAATTAATTAAAAAGAAGAGAAAATAAACAGATAAAAGAATCTAATTTACGGATATTTAATCATGATCTTTTCAACAATTGCCGTGTTGTTTCAAAAGATCATTACTTCCTATCATACGTTTGGTCTTTTCGCTCTAGTTTTGTCTATACATTCAGATTCCCGGTTTCTCTTTCTCTTTTCTTGTCTCTTCATCGGGACATTATCTCTTCCGATCGCTTGCTCGCTGATGCAGCCTTTCAGCTACAAACTTTAATTAAACAAGCGGCTGCTCGCATGTGTACGTATACCCACTTTGCGTAAAACTCGTTCAGTAGTGTGATCTATAGCAAACAGAATTGGGATAATTGTTTTTAATTTTGCGATTGATTGTGTAAGCGAGCTTCTGGAAAGAAGAATAAAAGAATAGCAGTTCAGTAACCTCGTGATATCGTACTTCCTTATTTTTGTTCCTTTATCGTGAGCTTGATGAGTTTCTGAGCGCTGTTTATACTTTCTATTATAATGTTCACGTAACTGATGTACATTCACAATGCATTTTATTAACGAAATTTTCTAGAAAGGTAGTGAAATTGTAGTGCGAAACATTCTCTGAAAGTTGGGTATTTCTTTTATTGTACGAACGATGGTAAATTTTAAAATATCTTACAAATATGTTATCAACAAAAAAATTATACGTTAATCAGTTTCAGTAATTATATCCTCCATTATGAAAAAATTAATTTTTTATTGCATACATTTTTAATATATAGAAAAAAGTACAATTATTATATTATAATATATAATGTAGATTATATATTATAATATTATGTACTAAAGTAATGTCATAATTATTGTTTTCATTTATATACAATTTAATTTGCATCAATGTTACGATAAGAATGCTCGTATTATTTCAACATAATATTTTATTATTGTGGATACGATTGACCGTTTTCTTGATATGAAAGGCTGGTAGGAAATATTAATAACGATGATCTTATGTGAGCTGTCTAATATTACTTCGATTCATCTGCTATCACGTCTGATAATCGAACTTTTTCCGAGTTATCGAAATTTTTTATTTGACATGACAGCACGTCAATAGTAGAACTACTAAAAAATTACTAAAGACTTACAGAGTTGGTGCATTTACAAATGATTAAAAATAATTAAAAGAGATATATCAATCTCTCTCTAAAAGCTACCTTTGAATCAAACGGTATTTCATGTGAAATCTTTGATTTCATACTTTTATAGATTTATGTAAGCCTTAAACAATTAAACGGTTATTTCTCATACAATAAAAGTAATGTGCTGAGACTTTGGTAAAAAATGAAATTATATTGTTCAAACATTATATTTTTAGGAAGATTATGAATTTTAAACTGTATATTCAAATTAATATTGATTAATGTAGATACTCTAATTAAAACTATTAATCGAGATTGCAATACCTTGTTAATAACATTATTATTATATACATTCTCATATTATACCTAAATATATATATATATTCGTATATCATATTATAGTAAATATATATACATTTTCAAATTGTATAGGATGTCAGTTAATTGATTTCTATATGAATATCGTGATATATTCTTTCCTTGGATCATTCTATTCTCTATCCTATTCAAGAAAACTTTAACCAGTAATATAATTTGAATGTCTAAATAAGAAAGCAGTGCCACTGAAAAAGTATTGTCCTACAATCTTTTGGGCGTGAAAAATGCCTATCAGCGAGGGTAGGTAGAAGCACATGAAAGTATTGAGGTCGAGTCGGCTTTTACGGCTTTGCCCTGGTATGTCGCAGTACTATTAAGAGTAGGAATAAAATAAGTTGCCGTGCAATCATTGCAAACTTCCTGAGCTTTTCAACCTTCGCATCAGATTCTTCCATTTGTTGTCCCGCCAAGAGATCAAGAAAGACTCTGAGAGCGAGAAAGAGAAAGTGTGAGAGAGAGTAGAAGCAAAGTAAATAGATGCATTCAGAATGGAAACAAAAAGAGTGAAACTTGCATAGAGTGACAAGAGAATTTTGTGGTAGGAGTATTAGAAGTGAGATGAAGGGAAAGATGATGAAAAAGAAGAGCGGTAATACAGCGTGGAGATAAAATATTGTCGAGGGAGCTTAGAAAATAAAGTTCTGTAAATTCTGAGAAATGATTTCTCATGAAATCAACATTAAATTTAAATATACAATATACAAAATTAATGCAAGAATTTGTAAGATTTTGTTACAAGTTCATGATTTGTACTTGCAGATAACAAATAAAAATATTTGTTACTAATGAAAACGATTATTAATTACTACTAAATAACGTAAAGAATATAAGGAAAATCTAAAGTTTTATTAAAGCGATAAGGTCTGTAAAATTCAAAAGCATTTAAATGACTTATCTAATGAAACAATAGATGATTTATATAACATACTTATCTAGTATCTTACGAGTTCAACTTTTGGAATAAACTGTGAATTAATTGAAGTAGTTGAAGAGAACATAAAACTAGTCGTTCACAAACTAGAAACGAATACATATACTTTTTATTTTTGTTAACTGTGCAAAAATATCTAAACTTTGAATCGGTTAGAAAGTTATACATAAAATTAGTATTTAAATATTATACATTATTAGTCATTAAATAATTGCCATGTAGCCGCAATGTTGATATGATATTTATTATGCTAATACGAAGAGATTTTGATATTTCAGAAGATTCCATTAAAAGTTTTCTTCATTTTATGTGCAAGACTTTTAATCGGCTGATTTTATATAATTAATTAAATAACTCTTTAAAGGAGAACTCATTGCTACGTGAATTTTTGAAAAAGTGGCTTACAAGACTTATGAAATTTTTTATTACGTTTTGTAACATTATGTATATTATATCGTTGAATGATTTCTGTTATAAAATTCAGGTTAAAAGTTGAAATCTATCTGTAACATTTCACTCATGCGCAAAATTACGATTATAGTAATTTAGTCAGATTTACTATTTACTATTTTTATTTATTTATATAATTTTGCCAGATTATTTCTCCATCGTTGTAAAATAGTTGTTGTTACAATATCATAGTGTAGAAACTAAAAAAAATTTTTCTTAATCAGGAAATATATAAAATATTGAATCAATAGAAGTGGTAAATGTTTGATAATTTCCGTATAACGACTAATAAATTTTACAAGAGGTACACGTGGGCTCTAAGTTTTCTATAATGTTAACATATTGTAACTTTATTCTAAATTAAAAGAAAAGAAAATAATGAATTCAAGCCGAAGAAAAGTCACGCTATTGAACATCAACATTGAACGGTGTATTACGAGTTCCATTCTCGATGTTGCTTCCTATCGACTAGATTGTATTGCTTACTAATACCAGTCGGCACGAAAGCTCTTTTATTAATGTTTTTATCACGCGATGATGACGGTAACGACACTGATGACGAGTAATTATGCGTCTGCGACATCGCATTCGCATTCAAACCAATAAAGAATTTCGTGTCATTGCACGAGATATTGAGAGCCGAGTGCCGACTTACCGAAAATGAAGGATTGCGTGCAAATTAGATACCTTGTACCTTTGTTTCTTTTTAAATTGGACGACTTCTATATATTGAGAAATAGAAAGTATCCATAAGAGTGAGTTGCGCAGTTTTTCTCTCTGTTCTGCCTAACGGAAGTTCAACATCGAATTTTCAGTTATCTGATCTATAATTAAGAGTAAAGAAGTATCTGCATTTCATTATGATATAAGAATATTAAAATCGATGAGTAATGTGATTTTCAATTATGTATTCAATTATATTCGTCATATTTACAATTCTATTGAACTGTATGTAAAATAGTAATATCTCTGAAAATTTGAGCATTAACAAGGTGTGATAAAAATCTTGTATATACATTCGAAAGTTGGTTTAAAGATAAGAATTCTGATAATAAACAGAATTAAGTTATTGTGGTATAGAATATAAAACTTATTTTGATACAAGACCTAAACATATACAAGAGCATGAGTAATAGAACAAATATGTGTTAATTTAATTTTTAGTCTCCTGCTGTATGATAAATATTAAATTAAGGATTGTTAATAATTACAATGTATATAACTTTATTAACTATTACTACTACAGTAATAATTTTTAATGATTGAGTTAACATTGAAAATGTTAAAAATTGTTCAAATGTAAAACTCAAATATAAAATATAAAATTCCAAATATAAAAGTCTTCGAAGAATTTATGGGTAAAAGATTTATTTCATGATGTTTTTAAAATTTAGCGAATAATAATGCCATGTAATATTGCTGTTTCATACTTTTTCAACTTCATTTATATAAATTTAATACAATTAATACTCATAAATCTCTAATGCTTATATTATATTACTTATATTATTTCAGGTAAGAAGCAGTTCCAAACATAATTGCAAATTAGCGTGACTGTCTAGTGAGTATTTCCTTTCTACAAGGAATTTTTAATCTCCCAATTTTATATATAGTTAATAACGCAATCTATATTTTTGAGTACAAATATTATCTAAAAACGTAGCCCACGGTATGTAATTAATTATGAACTATAATTGTAAAAACAATAACATGAATTGTAATTTTTAAAGGATGAATAACAAATGCAAACGTACATTTAACGGGCAGGCTCTCATACAGGATAAAAGAATACACCAGGGAAAAAATGTTGGTTTCTAGAAAAATTACAGTTAAATGAGCTAAGAGAGTGGAAATACTAACGTGAGAAAGTGTGTACTCTGGTAAAATAAAGCAGAAGAATTTTTAGTAGCAGTAAGGGTACTTACAAAGGAACGTGCAGACTGCAATAGTTCAGACGAAGAGAGAAAGAAAGACGAATGACCGAGTTTTCTTAGGCACTAGCTTTTTCCTTTTTAAGCTCTTTTAAAAAGCATTATAGTCTAATTTATAGCTTAACTCTGATTAGTTGAAAGCGTAAGCGTACAGCTGATTCGTCGCATTCTTTCAATATATAGAAGAAGCGTCATCTTGCATTTCTTTTTCTTTCTCTTTCTCTCTCCTTTATTGCTCGGATTACGAACTGTTATGCAGTGCCTCAACAGTCTTTAGTGCGTCTTTATTAGCTTGGTGGAATTTGCATGTGAATCCGCCTAGTCGTTTATCATTTAGCTTTGCTCGCGCTGAATAAAGCGTTACGATTTCTTCATTATGATAAGATGCTCGTTATTGTAAATTTATATATGCATGAGTTTTGTGTTGTTTTTTCTTTTATAGAAAGTTGATGCATGATTTAGATATATAAACTTTAGTTTTTTGTCTATTTTTGGTATAGAAATTTATGACTTTTTATATAAATACTGAATTATAAAGATGAAATTTGGATTAGATTTTAGTATCCTAAAACGATGTTGATATAATTAATAATAAGTTAAAGTAAACATCGATATTGTAACAGAAGAAAAATTTTCTATCGCAAGGGGAATATAATTTCAGCAATTTTTCTTTTATTTCAGAAGATACCTTTTTAATATTTATCTTAGCTTCTGAAATAAAACTATTTTTTTCTCTACGATTTCCTTGCGATTATAAACTTCTTATCGAATTTCTAGAGTTAAACTACACTCGATTCGTCTGTATCCTCAATAAATTATTTATAGTTGATTATTTGTGCAAGCTTACGAGATCTTGCTATAAAGTTTTTGAACATAAAACAGTATTAAAGCAATTTCGATTTTACTTCTGTTAAATCATAATATTCTGCTCACATAACAATTTGATGAGTTTTACTGATGATCCAATACGCTGTGCTTTACTTGTCATGGCGTAAACTCTTGAAAGACTTCCAAAATCCAAAATATTCCTGATTAAACCAATGTTGCAAGGAAAGTGTTACGATGCAGCATCCGTTTTTAACTCTCTCATCATTCTTCTCTATTGAAAGTGAATTAAAAAGCATCAATGGAAATAATCGATTTCATGATTTACGTGACTAAAAAGAAGCGTGTAAATACGGACATCTTGCGCTCTTACTGCTTACACCAAGTACCGCATCTCCTAAAGAACGTATGTCGTCGCTTTTAGTGTCCGTGTAAAGGCCTCCTAATAAATCTCCTAAGCGATCATCCTTATCTTGTTCCCCTTCTCCACTTTCTGCGTGTTTCGTTTACGTCTCCTGCATTCGGCCGCTCAGCTTTCAAAGTTTTCTAAGCGTAGTTATATATGTATTAGGCATTTGCTTCAATAAATTTCATAGGTGTTATAAAGCTGGTAAATCGAAGGATATACTACTCATAGTTTATTTTTCTTGGAGAAATACTTATTTATGAACAATTTTTGTGCTCGAAATTGTCTATCTACCGGTAAAGACTCTTTGATTGATTCTTTTACAAAATATTAGAGTTAGATTAAAATCTATATTTAATCATAATTTTAAATATAATTGCTATCCTATTTATTTATTCGTACGATATTAGACTAATTGTGTTTATTACGAAAGCTCTATAAAGATAGGTTATAAAATATAATTTTTAAATATTTATTAAACTTATGTAAGATAAGTTGTGCGAAATAATATCTCAATTTTAAAACATAATAAATTTTTTATTTTCAAGGGAACAATTAAAACAGCAAATTGTATCATTTTTAATTTTCTTCAATACTACATTATTAAATATTCACTTTATAGTATAGCTTATGTAGAAAATACAAGTAGCAACAATTAAATATTTGCTTATGCTAATAGAATATCGCAATTTATATAAGATTTTTTTTACAGATAATAAATTATTTCCTAGGAGAGGATGCTTAAATAATATATATTGAAATTGAAAATTATACATAAAATATATTTTAGTCACGCCATACGAATGATCATATATTAATTTAATTATTTTTATCAGCTAATTACTATTTTATGAATATTCATTTTATTTTCGATAGTTTGTTTTTGTCAAATAATTTATTTTCAACAATGCGCTCTTATGGATGAGAAGTGGTTTACTAAAATATGTTTCAAATTTCAACATTCGAGAGGTATACTAAGCTTATCAACTAGTTTCTTTCGTTCATTCAAAGATTATTTTCTATATATTTTGATACAAATAAGAAAATTTTATCTGAAATTTTATACACGCATACATACACTTTTGAAACATATTATTAAAATAATCTACTTATTATCATATTATTAATATGTAGTTTCTTTTAGTAATGGATAAAATATCATAGATTCTAATTTTTTTAACAAAAACATGATTATATTGACAATAAATATTATTTATCAGTATTCTGTTCAAATTCAAGCTGTAAAATGTGACCATTTATTGACAGTAATAAAATTTGTATCTACGAAACTTTGGTTGCAATTATCACATTTACATTTATAGAAAAGTAAATAATAATGTAAGAATTTAATTTTCTATTAGTTAACCCATACTTTTATTTTATTTATTTTAATATAAAATTTTCCTATTTAGAAATTATTCAAGCAAGTAATGAATATATAATTGAAATCATGGATTATTTGAAGAGGAAAAGAGAAAAGATTTAAATCTCTGAAGCTTAAAAATAATAGTTCTATATACTTTAATGAATATACTAAACAAGCAGTGATATCGCAATTTATATCGAAATTAAAATATGATTTACTTTTGTAAAGGTAACCTTTTCATCGATCCCTTTTGCATCTGTATAAATCTATCTTTATGATCCGAATATCATGTGCAGGTATTGAGTTCCTACATCAAAGATCACTCTTTCGGATTCATCGAGGTTTTATCTACACATTTTGTAAAATAAAGTATAACGTAGTTAGTTATCCATTAATTGAGACTGTTGCTAGAAAAATATCTATATCATTCGAAATTTATTGATTTAAGTATTAGTGAATTAAATAAAAAATCAATCAATTACTCTGCAATAATCCAACAAATATAAACGTTTACTTTCTATTAAAAGAATCTATCTAAGCGTTCTTAATTTTGTAATTTTATATTTAGTACAACACTCTTCTTAATGAGTAGAATCTCCTACCAGGAGCTGATCTTTCTTCTTTATCATACATCTGTATATCCAGAATACCATGGTATTCTGCACCTTTCGTTATAGTGCTACAAATTTTTAATTTCTTGCAGCGCTACTCAAATGAAAATGTAGCTCAGGTAATTAGAGTAAGAAGAAAATACGATAATCGTTAAACAGTGATAAGAGTAAAATGTTATTTTTTAACATTTTCTTCGCATGAAATATATAGTTATACATTAACGAATTAAAGAAAATTAATAAAATAAAATATTACTACATTATTTCATAGATAGGAAAGTATAAGTGAACTATTCTATTATCGTGCATCAAATGTATTTATTACCAAAATTGGAAATATTACTTCACTTAATTAAGAATTAATTAATAATTAATAATTAATTGAATTTTTTAAATTAAGAATATATTATATTCATTGATAATTATAATAAAGTAGTGTTAAATGAATAATGGAAAAAATCAGAGACGTTTTAAATAATTTGTAGAATCAAATATTCTACAAATTACTTTGATAATTTCACTATATTCGATATAAAACTTCTTTTAAATTTTTACGTCTATTAAATCTTTGTTAAAAATATGAAATAGATTGATAATAATAATTAATTCATCTAATATTGAATGCACAAAATTTATATCTAATAGTGAATATTGAATAGAATAATAGCGAATATCTATTAGTAGAAGTAAAATATATGTAATACTCACAATATCATTTAATATAAAGTGAATTATTTAAAATACACAAAAATATTTGTAATAAACATAGAAACATATAAGATATTCTTATGTTTAACTATTTCTATCTTATAAGATACACTTACGTGATGAAATAATGATGTATTTTATGAACAATCAATATTTTTATCGTTTATCGACATTTATTATTTGCGCAATTATGTTTAATATCAATCAACAAATATTAAAATAAGTTAAATCAGCATGAAAAATTAAAATAAAAAAAAGTTCTAATATTGTAAGAAAATCTTTTATAGTTGAATAAAAATTCGCTAATGTGATATAACATTTAGATACAATTAATTACAACTAATGTTGTAAAGTATATTTTTTTATTTAGAGATATAAGAATATCTAATCGTAATATTTTTCTAATGAAAATATTATTGCAGATAATAGAAATATTTTGTAATTTCGACTGTTATAGATATATTCATATACGTACTAATAATAAAGCAACATTGATAACGTAATTCAAAGCATTTTTGGTCTGATAATTGTAAAAGAAATTAAAACCATTTATTCAACTATCATCTCATTTCATATTGCAATTTAAATTCTTTTAAAAATTTTGTTACCTTGTTATTAATTGAAGATTACATTCGAAACTTCAAAAAATTCATTGAATTTAACTGATATATTAAACATTCACATATATTACAAATTTAACGAAATAAAAACGCTAAAAATATCAATGTAACTGCTAATGAATATATATTGTGAATATTTATATTATATTAAGCAAAGTAGATAGTTAATCTATCAATCGATGAATCATATTAAAGTAGCATAATTCAAACGCTGAGTATATATAAATTACTTAAGATTTTTTTCTTCGAATTTACATGTGTTTGACGTGCTAATTGCAAATTTTGAATACTATCTTTGTAATAAAAATGCTTTTCTAAAATTTTAAAATAATTGCGTTTTATTATTTACTAAATAGATAAATTCAATAATGATGCGTAAGAAATATGTAAAGAATACCATATTTATATAAGCAATGAGAGATTGATTAAAACTTTAATTATACTTTAGTTTTGAAATAATACGTACATACATTCTCGCGAACATGGGTACATACTAACAAACATCACAAGAAATTAATAAACATGTCACTAAAAAGCTGTAATATTTAATTATTCATTCGTTAAATTAAATAATCATTGGTTTGTTTATGATAAAAAAAGAATATTGATAAAAACTATATGGTTAACTCATTTTGTCAGTTTCATGAAAGATATATATAAAGATACCATATTAACAGTAAATATGTTTATTTACTGCAAAGTAATCCACACTCATTTTACTTTGTAAAATATTGTTTAAAACGAAGTCATTATTATCTTTTAGAAATAATTTATCAGACCATAAATTTTCTATTGTTTTAAAGAAACTGTATTATTAACGCATTGATCAAGTATTATTTAATTAATTTTTTATAATACTAACAATAAATTGGGTTTAATTAAATTTATTGTACATAATAAAATTTACGTACAGCATTCAACACTCACACGCAAACACACACATACATATATAGCTTTTAAAAAGCTTACATATAGAAATGAATGAATTGATCAGCGAATATATAATATATGGAAAATAGTTATGCCATTTTACATTAGTATAAAAATATTATTCAAAAGTAATAAATCTGTAATATACAAGACGTAAATATTTTAAATTAGTTTAGTTCCATTTACATTTTCTTCAAGTAACAGCTGTATAGGTATTTGGAATCTCGGTTACACACAGGCACTTCGAAAATCTATTATCCAGTCTTTAATTCCTTGCAATCTATACTATGTACACTTCTCCTGCACCCACACAAACACCTGTGTAAGAATTCGCAGAGACAAGTATGGACACTTTACGTTGAACAAGTCAAAAAAATAAAATGAAAGTAAAACACCGTCTAGTAAATCTAATCGTGCGCCAAGCAATAAAAAATTCCACAGAATCTGAGTTTTGACTTTTGCAATCATTGAGGTGACTAATATTAACTGTTTCAATTTTTCTCCCAACATCGCTCTATCTCTGTTTTATGCAAACATATATAACACATCTCATCACTTACGCTCTCTCTTTCTCTCGTACTTTCTCTGTTTCAAGAATAATACAATAACGATAAAAGGAAATTTAACGCACTCGAACCGTAATATTTCCTTTACACGTGTTCCACCTCCATCCATTCCGTTCAGACGTCGAGGGCAATGAAGTTCACATATGTATGTAAGCCAATTGGGGCCTTCGTTTACCACGGCATTAAATTTTGATAAATGCCGCCTTGCAATAATACAAGCTTCCCAGACGGACAAACTAAGTCTGGCCCGCCCATTTGACCGTAATCAGGTGAAATAGCAAAGGCGCGCACGCTCTCTCTCTCTCTCTCTCTCTTTTATTGCTTTAAAATTAGAGAGATCCACGGAATCGAACTCAACATAAAAGACTAGCAATTATAATGTTCGATAGTAGCAAAGTGCAATTGTAGTTCATTTTAATTAAAGATTCTGCCTCTCTCGTTTTTTCCGTTGTTGCAGTGAAATTTTTAATAATTTTATATATGAATACATATAAATTATTTTATTTAAACTGAAGTTATCTCCAATCAAAAAATGCATAGGTAATAAGTTACAGTTTTTAATTCAAATTTGATAAGTGTATAACTTATAATACATCAATGTTACTTAGTTCTAAAAAAATTCAACGTATTTTTATCAAATACCTAACGGTCACCAAATATAATATTATTAATTACAAATATTATTCTAAGTATCTCGACTTTTTTTCGCTTATTTTTATTGAAGTATGTAATTATTAATACTTATCGTATGCATTTACACGAAAACATCCCGAGGTGTATATCATCAATTTTCTTGATATTATGATACGTTGTAGCATATAAAAAATATTAAATGGATGTTTTCTTATGAGCTAACTCGGCGATTTAAGGGGTGAAAAGCACACTTAATGGTTACCTTCGAAAATTTTTTTTTTTAAATTTAAAAAATAATTTTTCAGGCGTGAACTATTTGGGTGTTTTTTACCCCTCAAATGGTCGTATAATTATGTACAAATATATTTCTTATCTTTTTTTATATTTTTTTATATTAAGGTAGATATAAGAAACTCTTGTTAGGAGTCGTTACATCTTGGAATATATTTTTTTTTCAGAATAGATACATCAACTTTATATTTTAATATTGTTTATCATAAAATGATTTGTCATGAGATTCGTTTAATAAAAAAATTTTCGAGAAAAAAAAAGAAAACAAGTCATTCCTACCCTTATTAAAAATAGCAAATGCAACCCTTTACAGTAAAAATAATTTTTACATGATCATTTTTTCCAAGCGTTTTATGGTTTTATTCCAAAATTTTAATTTATTTTTGAGACATTAAAAACACCATTCGCGAGGGTAAACTTTAAAGGTACTTTTCACCCTTCATATTGCAGAGTTAGCACCTAAGACAGAACACCCGTCTAATATTTTTTCATATGCTACAATATATCACAATATCAAGAAAATCGGTGCGGTACACCTCGGGTAGTTTCCTTAATAGTAACAATATTGTCAATATTATCAAACATTAATTTATACGGGAAATGTACTAATAGTACTTCGTATCGTTACCATTACATCGTGTATGAAAAGGTTTAATTATTACGAATATAATATTAATGAAAACTCATTTACCATTGCAATACATTAGTAAATTTTGTATTAACAATAGTAATGACTAAATATATGTAACTTACGTACAGAATGAATATATCCGCTATCGTAATACAATTGATGAAAAGAATAATATACTTTTTCGACGTATACTTTTTATATATGTAAATGAATTGATCATTCACAAATTTAATATACCGTAATAATAAATACTAGAATTCATTTTTAACTTGTATGTAACTTCCATGCGTAATAACTCTTGTTTATTCACAAAATATTGAATAAGTATTAGAAATAATTAATTATAGTATAAAGAAATAATATTTTCATATTTATATATGTAATAAGCATGAAAAAGGTTTTACATTTAAACAAAATATAAAACAGACATCACAGACAAAAAAGATACTCGTTTTCAAATATGTTCTTTACCTCTTATATTTGTTAAATAAAACGACATTGCCTTGGTAACTGTAAATTATAATAAAAAAATTAGCTTATATTAAGTATATCTGTTGGTACACAGTAAAATATCTCGTTTCTAGGGCGAAAATGAGTTCACTTCCTCCTCTCTTCTCTCTTGGAGGTTGCTCGCGAAAAATGTAGGTTGTGGGAGAAAATCGCTTCCAAACATGGATCTTGCCGCTATACGGTGAACTTAGAACTAGAAGTTTTAAAATGAGTTTCGTAAGTGTTTCAGAACTTGTTCTCTAGCAAACATGTTTGTTAAACTTATTATTTTTACTATTAAAATTTAGTATATGTAGTTTTAAAGTTTTTTTCGTATCTAAGAGTAGTCCACAAATTTCTAATTTTATTCTGAAATAATGTAGCGTTATAAAGATTGTTAATTAAATTTTAGATAAATATTATAATTTAATTGAAAAGTTATGTAAAAGAAATTCAACAGCTTCATTTTTGAAAAATAATGATTGTCGATAAGTCTTTGTTACATATTTTATAAAATGAATAAATAAAAAAATGTTTTTATATTACTTATTGAGATTGAACAATAGAATTAGATTTCTATAACTTTGTATAAACTTCTCTAAGTTTTATCTTAAGTTAATCAATTGAAAATCTTTTTACTATAATAATTTATATTTGATTTTTCACAAATTTGTAAGCAAAACTTAAAAATGTTTGAAGTATTTATGTGTCTTGTTCGATTATTATTGAGGACACCGTATCGTTTATCCGATAAATTTAATGAAACAGTCACTCAATTTCTGACTACTTCATTTTAATATATTAAAGCATTACTATTCTAAACTCTAAGCACTTGCATAAGGGAATGAGAAATTTACCACAGCTTTCATAATTGGTGCGAATCTCATTCAGGGATCTAAAACTGAATATCAGACACTAGAGGCACCATCTTCCACTTGATTTCTAATGAAGCATGTTTGTGCTTTGTTCATATATATATAAGCTACAGAGAGAGTGAAGTAGAAAGTAAATATTTACCTGCACTTACTCGTATGATCCAGGGGCGGCGATATTGGTAATGTGATAATGGTTAGCCACGATTCGAGAATTCCTTGGTAGCAAGTGATGGCTCTTTCTCGCTCTCTATTCACTTGTACTTTATTAGTGTACTACAAATGCTACTTGTGGATGCGTTTAATCTCTTGCCTATGACCAACTAGTTCGTGCAAACTTGCTTACCTTTTGGAAGCCGGAAAGCGGATTATCGATAGTTGTTTAGACTTTAATTTGAAAGTGTAGTTCGGCTGTGAGAAAAATATTGAACGAAATCAATGAAGTTAGACGAAACAATTCAAGGATGGTACAATTAATTGAAGTGATACGCTAAAATTACAAAGGCTATAGATGCGCTCATTATGAAACGTTGCAAAAGCATTAGAGTAATATTGGCAAGCGTAAATTAGTTAAGAGTAATTCGATTAAATTAGAGTGAATATCTACATAATTATAGAAATAAATAATCTTGTACTGCCTGCAGATGAAACCGTTAAAGAGCGTAAGATCGTTCATTTTTCTATTTTCTCTTTAAACAAAATTTAATTAAATTTATAAATTCAATATCAAAATATTGTTAAGTCACACAAACACTTTAGATAAAAATTAGTGACTAATATTTCATAATAAAATTAAAGTTCAAAACCTGCGTAAAATATTATTAAAGTAAATATATCATACATATGTTTCTTTTATGAATCGAAAACTTTTTGTAAAATATCTTTTTTAAAGTACCATATATATATATTTTAAAATACGATTTATATATCTGTAATATGTCTTTTTTACTTTTCTTTGAAAAAAAAAATGTAAAGAAAATTATCTCTAAAGTTATAAAAATTGGTAAAATTTTGCGAACCAAATAAATCAATAGCTTTAAAAGAATATAAGTGTATTTACAGTTTGAATAATTAAATGTAACGTTGGTATAATCTCAGTACTGAGTAAACTTCGATTTTACCGTGAGAAATAGATTTGAAACTGACATCAGAAATATAAAGTTATTTTCATGAATATTTATATTCATATACTGATATAAACGAAATATTTAACATAACAATTGAAAAATTTTAAATTCAACAAATTGAAAGTTTTTGCAGAAGAATGTACCACTGTAAAATTATTTTAGTACTTCATGTTATTTTAATAATTTCTGGATACTATGTTTAAAATTCTGATATTTAATTAAATTATATGTATTTATAATCTTTACAAATTTATTTATTTATTTGTATGGAAGGTATATAAGTTTCTCTTAAAATCATTATTATGACTTTCATTTTTTGTAATAGTAAAATAGTATCATTTTGTAATATTTCACAAAGCTAATTATTTAATATTCATAGTAATTTAGTTGCTTAAAGTAAAATTCACTAGCTTAAAAAATACGGATTTTTGTCCATGATGGACGATTGTTATGGAAAAATTATTTTTCGTTTAAATACTTAAAACGAATATATATATATTCTGTTGCTTTGTATTAATATTTAAAAAACAGAATATGATAATAAGATAATTTTGGGTTCCACATTTGACTAAAACTTTAATTTTAAATTGATAAAGAATGGTTCGAATACAAATCCAAATTCCAAAATTTGTTGAAAATTGGAAGATTAATATCTGCTACTTTAATATAGAAAAAGTGCCCTAAATTAAATAGATAGAATATTGAATGCATATTTTGATGCAAATGGTTTATAAAATACATGAGATGAAAAATGTTTGAAAGGATTACGCTAGTGAGATTACTTGAGAAAAGACTATAATTGATGGCGATAATTTATATATGATATAAAATAATAGCTCAACTGTACATCAATCTGTAGTGTAAAGCCTAATTATATGGTTCGGAATTTTCGCGCTTGAATAGATGATTATAGCGTTGAGTTTTAAGATTAGTGAAGCCATGAGTGAACGAAGTGTAAAATCGTAGTGTTTAATTTTGTTATAAGTATAGTATAAGAAAGTTTAGAGTAATATTCATAATGTATATAAATTTACAATTTTTGTAATTTATAGATGTATTTTTTATCGGGAAATCATCATATTTCTACAGTAATAAAATATGATTTATATTTTAGAATTTTATAAACATTCCTTATTATGTGATAAATTCAAATGTAATGAAAATGTTTACTTAAGGTATCATTTGTTACCACGTATACATCTATTTGTTCTAGAATTCCCTAAACAAGATAGTAATATTTTAAAAAGAAATAATTTTATATATTAATTATAATAAAAATATTCACAAAAATATAATGTATAACTGCGAATTCAAGTTATGTTTACATATATTAACTATATTAATATTATTTAGATAGATAGAGAGAAGGATATAGAAAAATTATGCAAACATTATCATTTATGAATTCACAGTTTTAACTAACAACGGCATGAAACTTATAATGCAATGGTGTAATTAAATCCAGCAGTCGTGGGATAGAAATAAAAATAATCAGTTGTAGAAAATAAGTGTTAGTGTAATAGGAATTGCAGAAAGAAAAGTATGGATATAGAAGTAAAATTGAGAGAAAGTAGGGAGGGTGTGAAACAGCGATAAGAATCGAGAATGCAGAATTCAATTATCGGGACGATTTGCTCAAGTGAAAGTAAAAATTTTACTTCGGCTTAGATAGAGGATATAATAATGAGAATTCGAGTCGTTTCAGAATGAATTTGCGTTCAGGTAAGAAAAAGATCAGAATTGTTAAGATTCGCAAAGATTTTTATGTTGTGTGAAAAGTTCCGGTTAATCCTATTTTTATTTTTCTTGATATAGTTATGTTTTTCACAATAAAGATGTTTATATGATAATATATCTTTGAATATTCGAAATAGAATTTTTATTAAAAAATATAATAAAATTTTAATTACAGTTTTAGTTATGAAAATATTTTTAAATATTTGGAAAATCTGTAAACTTTTATTTTAATTTCAAAAAGTATCATGTACTTGGACATTAATGTAAATATTTTTTCAAATTATACTGAATATTACATATATATGGTAGTAAATCTATATAAGTATACAACTAAAACTACAAAGTTTTATCATTTGTATTCGTCACGAAAAAAATTCCTACAAATTTCTTTTGGCAATTATATTGAAGGCAGTCTGGAAGTGGATCATACAATTAGTCTGAATATTATCAAACCTGTTGCACAACCATTATACATTTGTACCATATATATTTGTATTATTAAGAAAGATATTTTAGATGTGTTAATTGAAAAAATTAATATTATTATTCAAAACTGGTCACGTATTACCCAATTCCACCATTTTTTGGCAGAGTTAAAGTGAAATCTATAGAGAGAACTCCCTATGCTATATTGTAAATATCAATAACTGATCATTTTGACAAAACGCGTTTTAAAACTAATTATTGATTATAATATATTTACTTTTACAATTCGAACTGATAATGTACTGATAATTTACATGTTATTGCTATTGGTTTGATTAGTCAACTATTCGATTTATACAGGAGCATCACTCAATACTGTCGGTGGATCGAACTGCCAAATGAACTAAAACAACCTTTACCTATTATGGACATTTAAAAAGAAAGCATTTATTTACCGTACATTTGGGAAATCATAAAACCAGTTACACATTCAGTAGGTTAGTAACAGGGAACGTGCAAAATAAAACAGTTAACATGATTAATAGAATATCCGTAAAAGCCCTTCGTTTCAACGTAAAAAAAAGAGTTTCGGCTCGTAAAAGCCTCGAGGCCGTGCATCCCGTATTCTTTGCTAAAGGGATGCGAGCAATACAAACGCGCCTTCGCAAGAGTTGCTGAAGTGATGCGAGAGTGAATTCATGCTGCACGCTTCTTTTAGTGAAAGAGCGTATTATTACGTGCATTTATTTACACGAAAAAAGAATTTTTTATACAAATTGCAGGTACGTAGTAAATTTCAGGTGTCGCGTAGCATTTCTCTACTTATTTACTATTAATCTGTTATGCTGTGCGCTAGAAATTATGTATATTTATAGCAAATTCTTTCTTAGGTCGCGATATAAAATCAAGAAAAAAAATTATTTTTAAATATTCTATCTTATCTAAAGCTTTATGCTAAGTTTAATTCTAGCTTGAATCGCGCAATATTTTAATACAAGATTGAGTTTATTCTATGTTTCATGTGACGAATGTCATGTTTAATCATTTCCGAAATCTACGTAATACGCTTGCAAATGCAAATTAATAATATGTACGTAAAATTCATATAAACTCTTACCTAATTTTTTATTCCCTTATGTGAAATAATAAGCTGTGCTATCGAATATTTCGGCTCATTTATGTAATTTGTAGAAAATTTAAAAAATGAAATACTTATTTTTTTTTTTAAAATGATTCCGTCAAATGGATACGAAAATTATTAGTTTTTTCATTAATAAAAATCAGTAGTGTAGATACTGCTTATAATCGCTCTGTTACATCTTAAATATATCTCTCATATAAATTTATGTACGAAACATGTACGCTTGGAGTTCGTATATATTAATATAGATATATAAATAAGTACACATATCTACATCGACGAATAATTACGTTAATATAACAAACACGAAGTTTAGCATTTTTAGATGGTAAAATCCTGTAAAAACTCTCCTACGATGCATATGTTTAGATTTCTATGACGATTTTAGATATATAGAATAATTAAGAAATTTAATTTTCACAATTTATTTCAAATTTCAAAATTTATTATTTTTCTAATATATGTATTACATATTAAGTCAAAATTTCTGAATGATATACTGGTTTAAACTCTGAAAATGTTTCATATACGAACCATACCTGATTTTGTTAGTAAATTAAATTAAAAGTAAGTAAATTAATTCTTCTTTCATCATAAAAGCTTTTATAATGATCTGAGGTCTCAAAATCCTCTTCTAGAAATAAATAATATTAATTCTAATAGTTTAAGTTGTGTAATTGTATAATAATTATAGAAGTAATAAAGTCATATATAACATTATGTAAAATAAATTTTGTGTTACATATTATGATATATATATAAAATGATTATTAGAAAGAAATTTTATGAAGTTGCACTGATTGGTAATATCAAAGAAAATTTTTAAGACACATTATTACATACACAATTCCATATAATCCATATCAATGTTAAGGTTTATATATATTTTGTTTAACTGTAGTCATTTGTTTGTTGTTCTTTTTTCTGTGAGGATAATGCAAGAAATTTTAATTTTTAAGTATTATCATACTAAAAGTAAATGTATGACTAAACTTGATTTTTTAATATTTGTAAACATGTAAATATATTGAAGTTGTGCAAATGTATATATTTAAGCGAAAGACTGATCAATAGAAAGTTTGAAGTCATGTTTTCGCAAAACTCTAAACTTTAAAAAGAGTATTATTCAAAAAATATTCAAAGAAAAGTAAGTGTGTTAAGAAATATTCAGAGAACAAGAATATTTTTCTTGAAAAATTTCAATAATTACATCCAAATATTTACTATTCATAATAATAGTTATTATATTACATGTTGTTATCTATTTCGCTGTGAACTTTTTCACGCGAAATTCAACAAATTCCGAAATATTTTGCCACTATTAAATAGTAAAATGTAATATTCGCGACAAGAAATTTCAAACTTTTTGAATAAGCGAGTCAATTTCATGAATGTTCACTGTCAGATTTTATTAAAGTGGTGATTAATTCAATTGTTCAGATCATCTAAAATGATTGGAGAAAAATTTTTGCTCAGAATATTTGGAGCTATTTATGCAGATTTGAAATGATCTCTGCAGTAAGAGTTGTCACGTTCATTCATTTAGTAGACTTATAACAGTATATTCCGATCATATATATTAAAGATCTCATTATAAAGACTTGAGAGAGTTGATTTATTTAAAATAGTAAAAATATCGTCCATTATGCGAAAACGAAAATTCCACAAGCATAGTTAGAATTGAGTTTCGAGTGAAACTCGACTGCCACAGAAAAATGGAGAAAGAGCTAAAATGGGCTAAATAATAGAGTCAGAAGCAACGAGAAAAACGACTAGAGGGTCGATTTAGTAAAAGCGATGAGTACCTGCAGGAGGATAGTCAAAGTAGAACACGTGAGGATAAGTGATTTGTTTCCTTGGTTGAGGCTGACACTTCTGGTTGACACTTCTGCATTTTCCGATCTAATGCTCATGTTTTTCATCTTTCCTTTATAATACCTATTCCATAAGTACTGCACGATCCATTCTCATGAAGTTATGGCGCATGATGAGAAAATGGTTTTATAAATAGGTCAATATTTTTTTATTTTCATTCAAAATGATATTCATCAATCTTCAAATATTATCTGATTTAAAAATAATTGTCGAATATTGATTAGATATTAGAGTTAAACATATAATTCAGTTTATCTTAGTGGCTAGATAATATTTTTACATATTGAGTTAACAATTACTTAACACTTTATTTTATGAATGCGATATAAAAGACTCCCTTAGTAATCTATAATAAGTTTAAGTATAAATTATAAATTCAATCTCATAATAAAAATAAAAATTTAGTTACTCAAAAATTTAAGATGGTGATTATATTAAAAAAATGTTCATTTAATATGTAAAAAAATATTTTAAAAATATATTTAAAAACGGAAGATATAAAGTTTATATTTTATTTACTCTACAATAAAAAATACAATCAAAATTATAACGTATCTACGTATTTAAATTAAATACAGTCTGTTTATTTTTAATTTGTTTAATTTTTTAATTGTTTGAAATTACAACATATTTTTAATTGATGAATTTATGAAGTTAGGAAGTGATTTATTTATGGGTAGTACATAAAAAAAGGAATTTTTTAATCGTTTTTGAAACTATCGAATTTTGAATTACTGTATAAAAATCTTGTAACGTTTGAGTAATATATTTTACAAATTATATAACAGATTATTAGTATTAATTATAATATATATATATATATATATATATATATATATATATAAGTATTTAAATCCTTTTAAATAATCGTTATTTCACGATTTGTATAAAATAAAATGAAATTTTGTAAGTAATACATCAATTCTGTATGATTTCCGAAAAAGATATAATTATTTGAAATCGAAAATGAATTGAGCTCTAGTATATTAAAAAAGTATTAAAGAGTATTTGAAATAGATATAATGATAATTGAGATAAAGGTAAAGATATCAAACTGTTTTAAAAACATTCGATTATCACATCAATGAATGAAATGCCATTACTTTTATATATATACTTTTATTATATATATATATATATAATTATTATTTATTACTTTTATATACGCACATATAAATACTCTATTTATTGATCTACAGTTGGAAAGATAGTTTCTATTACATTGTAGTTTCAAGCAAAATTTTTTTTAAATTAAAATAAAAAAAGAATTATTGATAGACGTGATGAATTGAGAACAGTATATACAATTAGTAAAATGGTTAAATTATTATGAAAAAAATACGTCTTAAAATTTTTGTAAATATTTCAAAATTTAAAGAAATTTACATATCATACTGAAGTGACATTAAACCGACTCTAGTTAAAATATAAAATGAAAATATATTACGTTGAAGAAGCGCATTCGTACATTTTATAAACTATTGACATTTTGGATACTATAATTTTCCAACTCTATTGTTAGAATTTGTAAAATAATAAATTTTCAATACTATCATTAATAGTTTAGTATAAATGTAAAACATGTTTCTTTTAAGAAAAAAGAAAATATTTAAATTGTACGAAAATAAATTGTTGAAAATATATTTGAAACAAAATGGGAAATGGAAAAGGAAGATAACATAACACTGCATGCTCGTGAGAGAGATATTTAAATTTACAAGTATTATAAAAGTTATTACATAATACCAATTAAGATAAAATTTGCGAGTAGATATAATGTGAAAAATAAGATTTAGCATATATTATTAAATGTAAAATTCAAAATATTAAATTTTCATTTAAGATCCTAATTAGAAAAAAATCTAATTCCGTTTCAAAAATATTTTTATGTCTGATAAATGTACCCCATATTAAAATAAATATCTGAGTCAACACATATCAAGGATTAGTCATACAAATTAAAATTATATAAAAGTAGATAATACGATAATTAGAAAGTTAGCATAATATTTCGATTAAATTACATTTATACACATCCATCTTCGAAAAAATGTAACATGCACAGATAAACGAAGAGAAGTTTTAATAAGTTTGAATGAAATAGATATAAAATTTTTGTACTTTTATATAATTTAATTAATAATGTAAATAATAATAATTTTAATATTTTTTGGTAAATACATATGTTTATCTTTAATCTTAATTAAATTAATATTTTAATGTAATATGAATAATTTTTCTGGAAAGAATATCAAAGACACTTTGGCCTTAATATTTCTTTTTTCATCTTTATTTTTGCAGCGATTATACAATCATCATTACCGAATAATCATATATTTTTCATTAAAAATCGAAAATTCCCTCACTTTTCATCTAAGTCTTACGCTTCCTTTTCTTCCCTTATACTAGTGGGATATCGTTAACGTCCTCGCGATTCTCCTGGCCTTCGCAAAGAATAAAAGATGGAATACGTTTGAGACAGAGCGAACGTAGGCAACATACAGAGGCCGATGCTCTATACACAACAATAATCCCTGGGTTTGTTGAAGGAGATAAGCTTTTTGATGTGTATATAAACATGGAATGTTTTTGAGATAACAAGTTAAAACATTTTGTCTTATCGATTAATAAAACTTTTATTCCTCTTTGTTTCTCTTTGTATTTCTATTTCTTTCTTTCATATTTTTCCTTTTTTCTCTCCCTCTGCTTCTATCGTTTTATCTATTTATAGATGCAAGAACAAGATGGAAGTATGTTGCAATGATTTTTACCTTACTTTGAGTATAGCATTACGATTTCTTTTTAACCGGTTGACTATTTACTGGTTAACTGTAACCGGTTGACTGTAAATAAATATTCTTGATGAAGTAGAAAATGAATACACGAAAGTCGCTTGACCGACTATTATGAAATTATTAATCAAAGGCGATGGTATCAATAACTCTTATATTGTTCAATTATTTTAATGAACACTTTTTAGAATAACTATTATTAAAATAACAAAGAGCTTTTTATATTGTAGAAAAGAGTCTTCATGCAGACTCAGTTTCTATAATTTGTTTTAATTTTCATGGATTATTTATGAATTTATACATTTGTAAACGTGTTGAAAATTTAACATTCTTGTACAATTTATTTTTAAAAGAATATTATAAATTATATTCTTCTTTGAGATAATATACCTTTACTTCTTTTATCTGTATTGAACACATTTGTAAATTTCTATTGATCGAAGATTTACATTTACAGTACTTT
Organism: Wiebesia pumilae; assembly: GCA_018907045.1. NCBI lineage: Eukaryota > Metazoa > Arthropoda > Insecta > Hymenoptera > Agaonidae > Wiebesia > Wiebesia pumilae. The sequence continues at coordinate 245,578 of JACCHZ010000149.1, read as the reverse complement.
TATTAACAAGTTGCTTTTATTTACTAGAATGACGATTGTATTACATAAAAATGACCAGTGTGAATTGAAGTAATATTACATTATAAAATACGTTATAATTGTTCTGTATTTATAATTTATTAATTCACATACAGTATTCATGTGAATAATTACGAACAACTATTGTTAATAATTTTACTTCATAAATAAAAAAATAAGTCTGTGCATAATTATAAAAAATATTAATATGAAAAATTTATTTGATGAATATTAAAAACATTAACATAATAACATACTCATAAAGAGTATTCTAAGCGATGTTTTACTTTTTAAAAACATTTTTCACGTAATATTAGTTTCATTTTTACATATAATTCACTATACGTAAATGCATTCACAAATACGCTTTAAAATATTATTTAATATATTAAAAAAAACATAGTTTGATTTTATTTTCTTTCAAAATTTATTGCATATATTAATACATTATGTAGAACACTTTTTTAAATTAAAAAAATATGTAAGAACCTTCAAAGACATTAAACATTTTTCAGAAGTGATTCTTCTCTCATAATCTTCAACGAAAAGTCACGTGAATCAGCATTATTCCATATACTGCAGTTGCAAAAGAACGACAGCAAGCCAATGATTTAAAGCAAGCTTACGATATCTCCTCTCCTCCAAAGGCAATCTTCTTAATCGACGATTTCGCTAGTGATTAATTAATTGTAACGAACAAGCGCGTCGCGGCCCTTTATACCATAACGATTCGTTTCGTAAAAACGGAAACTGATTCGCTACGCATAGTCATTGACAAAGAGAGCCGAAAAATATACCGCGAACAAAATCGAGCATTATACGAAGTGTTATGCTAAGATCGCACGAGGGGAAATGAACGCGTGGTCCCCTGTTTTATACCCAGCCGCAGAATATGAAACGCTGGAATGAAACTAAGGTAGAGTAAAATCACAAGCATGTTCAGGGATGTCCCCTTGGAATGTGCACCTGCGTATTAATTTGAAATTCAAAGGAATAAAGAGAAAGATTTAAGGAGACGAAGAGAGAAAAACAATGAAGGATCTAGGACTTTTAGAACCAGGGATGAAATTTAATGTATAAATAATGCATGCATAAATCAAATGCATGCTGAGAAGAACATATTTCTTTTATGCTTTTTTAATTAATTGGTTTCTTTGTATTTTAAATTTTTGTTAAATTTAATTCTAACAATTTTTCATCTAATTTCCAAAAAATTTTGAGAATTGAGTTTTAATATATAATGATTATAAGTGTCGAAAATTTTACTTCGTATTTTATATTCGAAACTAATTTTATATTATGAATTTAATATAAAATATGCTTAATATAAATTATGTATGAACTACAATAAAATACTATATATTCAAGTCATTTATGAAAATTATTTAAAAGGACAAAAATATTAAAATAGTAAAAAACGTATAAATATTTTTTAAGTATTTAAGAGATTTAATATATTCTAAATATTTTATTTATTTTCAGTGTAACTAGGTAATATTTTTGATAAAAATTATAATTTATCCCGACTTATTAAAACTAATCAAAACAGATAAAATATTTCATTTTCTGAAATTATAAGAATTTAAACTACTTTAACTTGTGATGTACGAGCGTGCGCGGGCACGCGAAGCACACACACACACACACACAAAGTTATATATACTTATATTATATATAAGAATTATATAAAAATGTTTGAAAATTGTGAACAATTATTAAAAATACATCTAATAAACTTTTTTATTTTATATTCATTTTTAATAACTACAAAAATATATATTCATACAGACTTATGTAAATCCATATTATATCTTTAAAAAAATCAGTAGTGCATGGAAAGTTATAAATTATCTTTAAACTTATTAATCGTAATATTTAGAAATTACGCATCAATAAATTTATATTATGATTATATTAGATTATGTCTCATAGAACACTATACATTCTACTATTTATGTAATTTAATAGTACATATTTATTTGCATTTATATAAGATACTGAGAGATTCAACATATTCTTAAATAGCACAAAGAACTAAGAGTACTGCTGTTATAATGCGAATATAGTTATCTGCAGTATTAGATTTGACCCTGTTTCTTGCTTTTACACTGGTAAGTTCGTAGTACACCAGAACTTTGTAATGTCGTATATCAAAATAGATTTTCTATGCCCGAATTAATATTACATAAACATAAAATGCAAAGAATATTACTCTGAAATTATTAAAAACATATTTTATAAATAGTTTGTCAGATCTGTTATATTCAATTCAAAATAGTATATTTGTACTTTTATTTTTCTATAATAAATCGAAGTTGGCGAATGCTTTAATCTGTAGCAAGTAAAAAATTTTGATTTTATTGTTCCTATAAATAATCCTTTAATAATTTTCTACCATAAACTTTTAATTTAACTCGAAAGTTAAATTGAGTTAAATTCTGAATTGAATACGAATTGAATAAGCTTTGAATCAGGATAGCAAGTTTGAGTTTTGCAGACATTACAGGCATCTCCCACTTGTGTATGTCTATCAAGTGACTGCTTCGCAGATTTTCTCTCAGAAATATTTCTCATGTTCTTTAACTAATGTATTTAACACTTTTTCTCTCGAAAAATTCCGTTTCTACTGGAGAGTTGTTGTTTGATGTAACTTTATATTAAATTATCAATATAACTATATTTACATTTTAAAAATTAATAAAAGCATTTTATTTTTATAATATTATTATTATATTCTACTGTACGTTCTTTTATTATTATTACTTAGATTATTATTATTCTACATTTACTCATTATATATATAAATATATTTATTTACGTATGTATAAATATAATCGTAAAAAAAATTTTATAAAAACTTGTTGAATTATTTTTCACTAATGAAAGAATATATTATTTAAAATATATTGAAATATTATTTACTCACTCATAAAATAATTAATTGAATAATATAATTCAATAATGCATAGTATATAAATTTTTATTATAATGGGAGGTTGTATGTATAGCTGTAAAATACAATATATACTACCAAATTTAGTAGTCAACATTAATTAGAATGGACCACAGGAATACCTTATCTGTCTTGTTTAGTATGTATAAAAATGCGAGTATTTTCACCACAAATATTCGACTTTCCTCAGTTTTTGGATACCTTAAATTCAAGGAATAGTGTCATTATCATCCAGATTAGAATTGTCTGAATGTTTCATATTAGTCATATATATGAGTTTCGCAAATCGCATGTAAAAATTTGTATATCAACATATATAGGCAAAAAAATTTGAATATATATATATATATTTAATATATTTTTAGCAAAATATTTCGTAACATTACATTTATAATAACTTACAGATTGGCGTATATCATTATTTTATGATTTATAAATTTTAAAAATTTTTCATTCTTTGGAAATATCTTATAATCATTTTATCCGCTTTTTAGATCGAAGTTCTCATCAATTACTAATAAATAAAATTTTTTTTATATTTATATTCATATACAAATTCTTTATTGCATTTGTGAACAGATAAACTAAACAGATTTTATAAATGTACACTTTAAAATAATACAATTATATCGTTAACACATTTAAATATACAGCTAAATATTATTTTGAGTAAAAAAAGATCAAACTAATATAATTTTAAACCGATAAATAATTTATAATATTATGTAAAAAATGAATGTTTTACATTTGAAATTTTTGTCATTTTAAATATCTAAATATTCATCTAAATCTAGCATATTTCAATAACAGAAATACTATTTTATTATGTTCTTTTAAATATAGAATTATATTTTCATAATAATTACTTTAATAAAATACTTTATATTTGATCATTTTACATTAAAATGTGTGAATACACAGTATAAATATTAGATATTGTTAGTAATAATTAATTATTAGTCCTTTCAAGCGATGTATGTGCAACAACTTCGTGTTATTAATGATAGTGTCAGATAATTAAAAATAACCTATTTTTATTATACCCAATCTTATTAGTGTTACAATGTTTTAATAATATTTTGAATTTTCTTAGGTCAACATCATATAATATTATTTGTATATTTGTATAGAACTCAAGGGCATACTTGTGTATAGAAAACAGTACAAGAGAACGAGAGAAAGATAGATAGATAGATAGAGAGAGAGAGAGAGAGATCGAGAGAGAGAGAGTGACTGAGTGAGGAAAGTATGAGAGTTAGAGGCGGGGGGTGGTTGGAAAGATTTATAGAAAAATATTCATACATATTATGTCTTTTATTTGTATTTCGCAAGACTAACAAATTCATCTATCAGTAATATCATATTCACTAATAAACTTTTATCTTTCTTTCTGAATTTTTGTTCAATATTTATTTTATTTATGTAAATACTATTTATTTAAATGGAAATGTAGTTAATAAGCAACTGACATAGGTATAACAGGAAAATTGCTACGATAAGAAACAAATAATAGAGAAATCACCACTGAATATAGACAGTGTAGTTCATTTTGAGTGATCAATTTCAATTTGCTTCTTTATCCATTTGATATCTACAATATTCACCCACTTGCAAATATGTTTCTCTTCGTTTTACGTCCATATTTCTCTCTGATTCACCATCTCCTCCTTCAATAATTTTTTCGATTTTTCAGACCCTCGCGGCTTCCGAATTTCTAACACCATTCGCCCGTTCGTTTTGCGGCGACGTTGACGAGAGCAGTTGCTTTCCCTGCGGAATTTCATAGGCGCGGCAGCGATGGTCACGGCTAAAACTCCATTAATCACAGGCATGTACGTTCCCCTTCCGTTGCCTCGCTCTTCCACGCCTTCGGCTTAATTAAAAGATCAGAAATCATATTTCGCTGGGTCGAGGGCATTTTGTAGTTCGTGCCGCGGAACGTTTTTCGACGTGTATTCTGGAAAAGTAAAAAAAATGGCACGCGCGAGACGTTGCTACTACTGCTGCTGCTGTTACCGAACATTTGCTTTTTCTCTTGTTTTTTATTTCTTGATCGTGGGGTTGAGAGAACCACACGCCATTACCCGATTTCGGAGGAGTGTTCGTTGGTAGAATAATGTGTAAGCGTGTTCTGCGCTTGTCTGGATTGGACCGAGGGTGAGCGAATAGAAAATTGTGAAATCACGCTGGTTTAAGCAAGAAAGGAAATGGAAAAGAGAACAATAGCCGTGCATTGATAAATGTTTTGGTTAACTCATTTATAAAGTTAGCTTCTTTATACTTTGTCCTGTTGGCTAGAATGATGTGAGCTGACGTTTATTGAAATAAGATATTGTGTGTTGCAGAGTATTTAAAATGAATAATTTATAAATTAATTCATTCTGTACTTTACCTTGTATATTCATTAAACATGTATCACATGTTATTCGAGCTCGTAAATAAAGTAAATCTAATAAATTGTTTCATTACTTTATTATTGTTAAATAGCGTAATTTTGAAAATGATTAGCCTCTGCATTTACTGCTTAAGAAATTTTTTAATATTCTACTGTAATGAAATTTTATTAGATGAAAAGATAATAGTACGAGTATTATCAGATAATAGTATTCAAAAAATAAAAATCATTTATAGTTGGTATCTTCACGTAAGTATCCTGATTAATTTTAATACATAAGTGAAACAAAAATAATAAAAATATTTACAATATCAACAAGATAATAAAATTAATTGCAATAATTATATGAATAGAAACTTTCAGGACCACTGTCGGCAAACTTAAAGTACGATTTTAAGTAAATGAAATAAAGAGTAAGTAAACATTCATTGATTCTAGAAAATAAAAATATTTCAAACTATTAAATCAGTTCAGTAAAAAAGGTAGAAAATTACATTGGGAAATTTTTTATTTTATTTGAAACAATCAGATTTATAGTTCATGATTAATCATAGACAAATAGATATAACAATAATTCAATTTAGATAAATTATTTATATAATGGCTTTATGCAAATGTTCGTTGCGTTTTTAACGGTAGACAGTATGATATCGCTAAACGAAAATATTACTGACTTCATAAAGTTTGAAAGTATGAATTTCAATATGTAATTAGAAAAAATTTTGCTATTTAGAAGTATTTAATTTTTTTATCAACCCGTACTCATTTCGTATATTGTACACATTTTTACATAAATCTGAAAATTATTGTTACTTCTTCGAAAATAAAAGAACCATAATACGCTGTGAATACATTTCACTTTCTGTCGTATTTAATCTTAAATAAAATTTAAAAAATACAACCACATAATGCAATAGTCTTCCGAAATTGCTGAAATTAATTCTGTTAAACAAAATGTAAACCTTGCACATGCGACGTAGATAATACTTCGAATTTACGATTCTATCTAGTATCAAAATGAAACAAACTTAACTGGACTGCATTAACTCAATATTATCGACTTGATTTGAAAAAGAAGAAAAAATACTTGGTAAATTTCTTCAATTATACAATAAAGGCTGTATAATTCAGAATATTAATATTATTATAAAAAAGGAATAAAACATGTTTTTAATATTTGATGTATATTTTCAATTTTTCACAATCAATAAAGAATAATATAAATTTATGCAGACGTGAGCTCTTAAAATATTATAAGTAATTGATGATATATGAAAAGCGTTACTACATAAAGTTGCTCTATATTTTTCTTATATAGAAATGTATAAATTGTATATAAATGTATAAATATACTTATATAATTATATACTATATACTATATACTTATATAAATGTATAAATATAGAATTAAAATGAAAATGTTTTCATTATAATAAGCTTAAATTATGACAATTAAACAATCGCTTAATTAACTCTCATAAACAGATTCAAAAAAATTCTGTAACTAGCTTCAGGTAACAGCAAGAGGCGTGCGCGAGTAACACTATTTCCAAGAGTCACAAAATGCATTTTACACTGTACCTTAGATATACGCGCGCGGTGTAATATTCCCGTGCGATATACAGTCGCGTGCACTCGTAAAGAAAATTAAAAACGAAGTGTGTGCGCGTAGCTCGCGCATCCCATCATCGCTCTCCCGAAAGCTCGAGCAGCGGCTTTTATACGCACCCACGCAACGAGCCGGAAAAAAGTGCCGGAGCTGATAGCGCCAAAATAACCGTTAAAAGGCCATTCCGCTAATTTTATTCCTGTTTTTACACGCGCGGCTAAGTTCGCTGGATGTTCGTGTAATATGGGCAATAGAGTAGCCGCAATACTTTTGTCTAAATTTGCAAATGAAATTCATTGCTGCAAATGATTTTTCACTTTTTTGCCCAGCTATAAGCTTCGAAAGATTGGTTCAGTACTACTTACACTAGAATAAAGGTTTTTAAGAGAATTTTTACTTTTACACGAATGAATAATTATTTTTTATAGAAAACTATATTCATTATTTTACGTATGTAAGAGCTTTCGTTGATTTCAAGTTAAATTATTAACATTATTATTATACGAGATACATTATACATGCAGTTATTTTAAGGTTTAAAAATTCACTACCTCAACATTAAAAATTATAACAAAATAATGTTGATGAAATATAATCTAATTTCTTATGCATGTATCGACTATTCATGAGATATATTTCTGTATCCGCGATAAGAATTTATAGATTATTATTATATTGATTTATAGATATAAGGAAGAACATAAAAATTGTAGTATTTCAATAAGCTTTCGATACTTGTCTCAGTACTTGCAATTGTAAATGGAAACTTTATTCAATAGATCAGAAGTAAATCTGAATTCGGATTTTTGAATTACAAATAAGCAGGTAGAATATTAAATGTTATATATAATGCAAGAATACGGATAAATGAAAAATACTGAATAGTGTATTTCAAATTAAAATAATTGACTGAACCACTAGTCAAGGAAGGTTTGGGAAAAAATAGTTCGGAAATAGCTTTGAATTTATTAACTACTTAGATGAAATGCGACATAAATCTTTTCGGTAAATCTATAATAGTTCAATTATAATTGAATAAAATTGATGTACAAATCTTGATAAAGCTGATAAAAAGATTTAAAATAAATTTGAGGTCAAGCAGTAAAAGCAGAATTAGATGCTTCAAAATAATAATTTACAATGTTCTTCAATTATAAAATGATAAGTAATTTTAAAAACTGATTAAGATTTCTATTTACTTACTCTTCAATCAATTTTATTTTTCGTAATTTATCTCTTGTAAATATTGTTTTTCAGTAAATTTTCCGTGGAAAGAGATTTTCTTTCATGTTAGAAAAAATTGAATACGAATTTATGTAAGAAAAATAGAAATTGCTTCTCTACTACAAAAATAATAATAAATATCAATGCCTTTTATTACTACTATTTTTCATTGTTGAATATTAAATAATAATTTATACTAGCTGTTTATGATTTATAACAATTATTAATAAATAATTTGACATAAATTCGAATTTATAACAACATTATTTATATCTTTGTCTAAAATATTGATTTTTTATTAAAGTATTACGCCTTAATATTTGAATTAAGTATAGCTTCTTAAAAGTCTCGTCAATGATATACAATAATATATTTATATGAAAATATTTATAATTTTTTATAAACGGATATAGATTAATGTGCACGTAGGCGGAACCGGGTACTGTAATGGGTTGTAACTTCAAATATTAAGAGTAACGAGGACGGCGAATGTCTGTGTCATTAGTTCACTCGGTTCAATTGAAACTTGACACACACCTCAGCTACGTACCTTTCACACGTTGCAGTTCCTCCTGCTTATAATATATGTCTTAAACAACACCCTCTTATACTAATTTATCCCATAATTGACATTGTGGGGCGACTGTCAACATTTATTTTACTGGTCGTCACATTTTTTGCTTCGTTTTTTTTATCAAATCATCTCATTTTAATTCATTATGTTGTAACTCTGAGAAACTTTTTACCGAATACTACACGATTTTATTTTGTATTTTCGAGCAATTTATATTCAAGCATATTTATTACAATTAGAGCTATTGCAATAAAAATTATTCAAATGTACTTTTAAAGAAAAAAGAATAATAACTGATAAATTTAAATCTACTTTCATTTTCGGATGGATAATCAAAAATTTTTGAAATAATGGCTGATGGTAGTATTCATTCTTTTGAAAATAAATATATAATATTTCAAATAAATTCATATTACGTTATGATACATTTACACTACATTCCATTACACACTTATGTACGCATATAGATATAAACATTGATAAAAACATATTGATACAAAAGCCGCGCATATATGTGAACACATTTATTATTTTAAAAAATATTTAGCCGTTTTCAAATACTCGACAAGCTTCCCGTGAGCTTCTAAACAAATTAGTTCATTTCGCTCTTTTCTACAACTTTTATTTTCTTCTTCTTTCACTCACCTGCATTAATTGATTTCTATCTTATCACTTCAATAAATTTTGCTCATCCTATCATTTATTTTTCATTTCTACACTCTTACTCACAATGTAAATATAAGTAAATTGTCCGAAGTACGTTTCAGAGTCAATTAGTTTGTTCATCCAACCGATCATTTTCAAATTACCTTCTTTACCAATATTCATTATTAGGAATGACTATCGACGGTCTTTTGGAGTCTGCAGACTGCCTCAATCTTGTCTCTTTTTTGTTTTGTTGTATTATGTTGAATGTACACCACACTTGACTTTCTTTGGATAATGGAGAATTTCTTATTTAGTGAATGCCACTGAAGTAGTTTTGCTTACTAATTCATTTTAACATATCCATATGTACAATATTATAAGTAGAAAAATATCAAAATGATGAAAATGATAAAAAACTATTTTTTAAAAATAACATTCCTCTCTCGTAGAATTATTTATTTAAGTAGATTTTCTTCTTGTTTTCACTATCATTCGAAAAATACCTATTGTAAAATTTTGTGCTTTGCTATTAATATTCTTTTATTTCTCGTCGAGTATATTCTTTTTGAAGAACGTATTTTAAATAAACGGTTTGGGTTATATAAATAAGCGGATGTCAGTGTAAATTTCTCAAGAATTGCATGGCTACACGAGAGCCCCAGTTCCTTTCTAGTTACATTTTGAGAAAGATTTTTACTTTTACCTTTCTATACTTTTATTATGATAAATTGAAATTGAATCGTTGTATATTAACTTATAAATAAATACTGAATGATACTGCTAACTAATTTTATGAAATTTCGAAATATATTATGTTTCCAATTGATGTTGATATTTAAAAATGTTATTTGTTCTTATTTTATTAATGCAAGTGAAATCTTATAAATATATACTATATGGTGTAAATTGATACTATTTTAATGTAATTTTTATCGTACTGATTTTACCACAGTAGAAACTATAATATTTTTTACTTAAAGTAGGTCAAGTTAGAAAAAATTGATATTTTATATATCACAAACATTCAAATTATCTTTTGAGCACAGTAGTATTTTTCAAAAATATTTTACAATAAAGTAATAGAATATACATGCATTTCTATTTTTAAGATAGAAAAAATTGAATTTTATTGGGATTTTACGAGCAACGTATTGAAAAAATAATACTTCTTAATTATTATTTATTTAGAAATTGTTATTTTTAATTTAAATTTTTATATTTTGAAAATACTAAAAATATTTATCTAAGTTTAACAAGAAAACAATAAACTTTCATTTAATTTCAACCAGAAAAGTAATTGGCTAATATTGATTTAGTTAAGTATTAAATGGTTATATATATATATATATATATATATATATATATATATTTCAATGATCTAACTATCATTTAGTTTACATTATTTTATTTTACATAATTTTAACGTAATAAATTTATGTTGCATAATCAAATTTATAATCATACATATTATCTATTTCATGTCAAAATTTCTAAAATAAACCTTTTCATCCAATATATTACATGAAAAAATTCTTAAAGTTAAACCGAGCAGTAATTCAATATTGAAATAAATAGCATCTATTATTAATTAGATACAATGTCAGCAACCATTAAACTTTTCGACACGTGAATGTGGCCTTATCACCATAAATTTAAAAAGAAACTAAGCAGGAAGCGAGGACTGTATGTATTGTATAAATGTACAATGATTTGATATTGTAGTCGTGAGTGGCAATATTTCCGACGATCTGCACACAACCGTAACTGACTTGTAATACTTTTGAATAAATCTAATGCCATTTATCGTGTACCAAATTACGGTTATCATTCCACACGCCTAGTAACCGACATTTCTGCACCTGCATAGTATCGATGTTACCTACTCACGCGTATACTCATGAGCAATGCATCACTACGTAGAGAGTTGCTAAAGTAAGACAGCATTTCGATGGTGTACGAACAGCCAGAATCGGTCAAATGCAGACTCATATATTCGTGTTTGAGGATATGCATTTATATACATCAATATTTTATAGAACGAAATAATATTTATATTTTAGAAGAGAAACAACGATATGTAAATACCATAAGAGGAAACTTTCTTTCTATTAACGAATCTGTTTACGTAATGAATAATATCATCATAAATATATTTGGATAATATTTGTTAAAAGAATTTATTAAAAGAATTTCATTTAATCTATAAAAGACAATTGTATTTCTAAATAATCTATTTCAAACGTTTTTGACAATGAAAAATTGTTTATTATTTCTTTGAAATATTTACTAATTGCAGTTAATAATAATAATTATTTACTATTAGTAAAGTATTTTTTTTTTCATTGAAATCTTTATACCCTTATGTATATGCAATTTTGAAAAAAAATTTAATGAACATGTGCTATGGTAATTTAGCACATTATTTATAAAGCTTGTTAATTACAAATATTCATAAGTAAGAAAACATTCTGATAATCATTAATGTATGAAAAAACTTAAACATAAATAAAACACTATTTTAAATGTCCTAGAAATGAATCTGAAAAATATGAGCTTACATTGATCAAAATTTCTCAATTTTCTCAACGTTCTCAATTTCGAATAGATGTGTAACAAATCCCTAACAATCATTCGTGGATATTTCAAATACCTTACCAGACGCTATAGCAGTAATTACTCAATAATTACCCGAATAATGTCATTAAATCTCAATAAGATTGTAGATTATATATTATTATACTATATATTATATATACTATATATTATGATACTATATATTATAAAATAGAGCAATATAATCCAAGTGAATAAAGGATATCAACTCCCTTTTGATATTTTTTCTTACAATTTTTCGTTAATAGGAGTTACATTTTATTATACATAAGAATATCTTCTATATATTCAGTTATTTGATTAATCTGCAGTAGATTATAAAATTGTACCTTTATTTAAAATTATGCTGTACAAAAATTAATAAAAATCATTATATTTTATAGAATAAATTATAGAATATAGATTATAGAATTTTTATATACTTTTACTGTATATTTTATATATAACTGGTACTTCTGATTTACATGTAATTTAGTAACTGTGATAATTTTATATCCTTAGATTATTATGTATTGTAATTCTTTATTGTAATAACGCGTTTGATACGACTATCCTACAATGTAGATAGAAATACCCATAAAATTCAAGAATCTTTGGAAATATACAGCTAGTCCCTCGTTACTTGTACAGCGACGATAGGAGTTGGTTTGATAATTTAGTTCTGTATTTCTCTATTCATTAACCGGAGATTAACTGAGATGTCGGTGTCGTAAATAGAGAACGTGAGACAGAAAGAGAGGGCGAGAGCGAAAGACAGAGAGGGTCAAAATCAAACAGAGGAATGTGTGTGAGATACCGGATTCGGAACTTGGCACGATACTTAGGTAAGTAACCTCCTAATTTATTATTAAAAAATGAATGCAGTGCATTTCTAGGTAATGCTTCTAGTCAGGCTAAACTGAAAGAAATGATCAAAAGAAATTAATCACGCGACCGTTGAAACTTACTTCTCACTTTCACCTGTCGCACAGCGAAACATAAGCTCGTACTAGATGTACGCTAATACTTTGTAGCGATTTGCTTTGCTTACTCATTGCGTGACTCGTTTATCTATCTTGACATCTTTTGTGAAGCGAGATGTTTAGGAAAGATCTTATTTTCTCTTCAAGAGGTGTCTCTTTTTACTTTTGCTTTTGAGACAATTTCTCTACTTGAAGAAGCACAAACACACGCGTAAGAACTGAAGAAATCCACTGAATATCTAACATCGTTATTTATAAATATAATATCCCTGTACTTTACCACGATTTCGAAAGTAAATCAGTAATAAACTTACTCCTTCATTTCTGATTACTTCGCAAATGTCTGATCTTTGTAAATATTTGATCTTGTAATATTTCATAATTGTAAGGGAACATTTTTCAACAGAAACGGATATTGAAATCGCGTTGGATAATCCACACGATCAAAAGCGAACTAAATCTCCATGTCACAAATTTGCTCGTTTTCTCCATCTATTTTTCTGAACTCTGTCACATTGCAGTTATGAGACTTGTGATCAATGTAACACATAAGCACATGAGGTCATGTTCATCGGTCATGCCTCGGTCTGCATGTTAACGCTTACATTAATTATATTTGTACTTAAATACAAATTTATCTTTTTTTCAGTTAGAATGTACGAAATTTATTATTAAGCATCATCCTTACTTTATAGATAGTGTACATATTATGACGAAGATATGTCACTGGAAATTATAAGGTGAAATTACTTTAATTAATTTGAATCCTTATTAATCCAGTTTTATTATTACATTGGAAATAGTAATAGTACTAGAACAATTATGCTCTTAATAAGAAATACATTTAATGTGATACAAATTCGTATGTATGCTTGATATTTAGAGAAAGAAAACATAGCAAATAGAAAAATAGTCTGAAATATCGTTGTCGTAATGACTGGAAAAATATTAACAAATTTTGCAAGGTTACTTTTTAAATTTCAAAACCGAATCGACAAACTTTTTCTTTTATAAATTCTCAAATTATTCCTTCCAATTGGTAATTAGAGTAATAATTTCTTGCATTTATTTTTGTCTTATCAGCTGAAAGTATTTTTACTAGAATATCTATATCTCAATATTTATATAACATGTAATATTTATACGCGACGAACTTTTCCATCGCAATATTAACGTAATTTTTTACATTATATCATTTTATTTTTTATGCTTATTGACATTTATGAATCATTGTACACCAAAGCGAGCTCTTCTTTATTTTTAAAATAGTTATTGAAATTATTATATCAGAGTATAAGATATAAACAGACATATAGAATTTTAGCATCTTTTTGTCTCTTTTTAAATTTCGAAATTATAAAATGATGTTTCTTTCTACAGAGTAGAGAATTTTCATACATTCATTTAAGTCCTTCTATGACCGTATAGGCTCAAAAATATTCAATTTAAAATAATATAACTATTGCTATCAAAATATCGTACGAATATTTAAATGTTCCATTAAAAATATGTTACAATATCAAATTCTTTTAAGTGAAGAAAATAATATTGACTAGTATTATAAATTTCAGATAAAATATGATTGCCTTTGCTTAACACTATTTATATATAAACATATATATTTTTGAATAATGTTTTGTATATTTTTTTACAGGCATTTATTTAAATTTGAAAGTGGAAGCATTTCAGATGTACAAATGATATTCATTGGAATATGTACTTACCTTATTAATTTAATATCATTTATTTGAATAAAATATACATTTATACATTAACTTTGTTGTAATTATATGAACAAATCTAAATGCACATGAAAAAGTTTAAACTTTTTAATTCGAGAAGAAAAGTTTTGGAAAAAATAATCTTTAATTTAGGTATACTATATTTTTAAAGTATATTTTATATATTTTATACTTTATTTTTACTATACTATATATTATATTTGTCATTAATCGAATTATATTTTTTATTCAAGAAATTTTTTATGATTTTACTTAGTTAATTAAATATTAGAGTTGAACCTTAGAGTTGAATGTTTAATATTTCATCGAAATAAATTCAGATAATTTTTAATTTATTTTTCTTTCTAATATAACGTTTATAATTTATATATACCATTTGCTAATATTGAAAACATTTAGTACCATCTGTTTTTTCGCTAAGAAAATTTTTTATATTCTTATTGGAAGAAGAACTTATTTTATCTAAATAAAATGAAGTTTATTTTATTTAGATAGATATTTATAATCATTGATTATAAAAGTACCCTTTAATTCGAGAAAGATTAAGCTAGTTTTTACAGAATGTATTTTATCATATTATTTCTAATAAATGTTTTGACTACTTTATCACATAGTGATGACATGATATTTTGAGTGTGTGACTAGTAATATTAGTATAGACAAAAGTCATTGAAGTATTTCAAGATACTTAGTATCTCATGATAAGTAATGTTGTACATTAACGTTATTAGGAAATTTTATATGTGTATGTTTATATTGTATATTTAAATATCAAACCATTTATGAGTAGAGATGTATCTGCCTATATACGATCGTTCAGAGAATTTAATTAACTCGTTTTGTCCGTATCTTCGTACATCTATCTAATTGTATCTTTCGGTATCATTTGACTGTTTTGATTGATAAGGTTATGCTTCCGGTCATGTCTTTTGTGCACTAAATATAATTAATGCTATTGCAAATGTGTGCACTTGCTAAAATACAAAAAGCTTTTACCACTTGAATGAAGAAAAAAATGCTACGCGTAAGGCAAAAAAAGTAGCAAAAATAAACAAAGCTTTCTGCATATAGTAAAAAAGTAGTTTGCTTTTTTGTGCATGACAAATGCATATGAGTAAAATCAAGTATATACGCGGAATAATTTTAAAAGACAAATTTAACCTCTCGCTAGTAAATATAGAGGAATTTTTTTATTTAAGCTGCATAAAAAACATTATTAATTGAATTTTTTTATAATGATATTGTAAAAATACTTATACGTTTTGATTTATTTAATAATAGAATTTTCTACCATAAACGTTTCACTACGATATGTGGTCTAAATTAAATTTGAAGTACATTGATTCAAATCGATAAATCTATCATGATATTGGTCTAATCTAAATAGATAATTAGCTTTCGACATAGACTGTAAAATTTTAAGCAATTAAGTAGTTGCAAAATGAAATATAGTCCTGTAAAAATTTTTTAATATTTATTTCATAAAATTATACTTTAATACATTTAATACATTTAGAGTTTATTATTATAGTATAATTATTAGTATAGTATTATTATTATTATTATAGTATTTATATTAGCACTTTATTTAAAATACGTCCTACTTCATTCACATAGTTTTTGAAATACGATAGATAAATGTAAATAAACCTTATCTATGGTATACACATACACTACATTACGTATTATTTTATGTTTAATTTTAAAATATAAAAAGCCTCTTTATTATGTAGTAACAATGATGTATACAGAGAATTAGTTGTATTTTTCAATTTTCTTCAAGGCTATTTTTAAATGTCGCATGAACCATTATTGTATATGTAGCCTCGAGCTACATATACAATATGTAGCTATGACAGACTTGAAAAGCTTTCATTCGCTTTAAATTAACCGCCATTGTAACAGTTAGAAAGCTCGCTTGACTTTTAAGGTTTGATCTGTACGAGTTTTTATTGCGTATGTTACGAGAGATTTTTACAAGCTTGTTTTAGAATTGTAATGTTAGTATTCACCTTATTCCATCGTACTCTTAAAGTTTTTATTTTCAATGAAAATAAATTTCTTCTATTCAATTTGTAAATACACATTTGATAATGTGTATATACTCATTTCTAGCTAAATATCTTTTACTGATAATGCTACTCTGGAGGTAGATAATGATGATTTCCACTAATTCTAACACTTTTGTGTTATATACATTCATGTCATTCAATATTATAACATTTTCATAATTTGTTCAAATTTATTTAAAAATATATTAATTTATTCCTTATAATTGTACATATATGTATTTATTTTCTTATAATAAAGTATTATATATTTAATAAAGATTTTTTTAATATGAATCCTATATAATTACAGAGGGAATAGTACTAATATTAACTCTAGGTCTCATAGTACAATTTTGTTTAAAAATAATAATAATTTAAATAAAATTGTAGTTTCTGACATGTATTACATTATAATATTTAAAAATTATACAAAGAATCAATTATATTAATAAATAAATTAAATTAATATTATAATATTCAATGACATTCGAAAATTATTTCAAGAAGAAAAAGTTTCTATTTCTTTCAAAGTTAATAAATTTTCATTCTTAATATTATACTTATAAGACTATTCTTGCTGTATGAGCGAGCTTAAAACTTATTCTTCGATGAAGAGAATCTTTTCATTAACCAAACCTTGAAACAGAATAATTTTCTAACAAAGTACAATACGTTTAGTGCAGTTCTTTTAAAAGCAAATACTGAGAACCTCGTTAAGCTATAATCACATTGGAAAATTCTCTCCACTTATACACCGTCGAAAGACAAAAGACTAATTTTAAAACGTATTCGAGATAAAGATTTTCCACGACGCCATCCTGACATCTTTTGAATGAGGTAACAACGACTCGTATGCTACCTTTATCTTCCACGCACTTCTTGAACTATTTTCGATCTATGCACCTTTCGTTTTCCTGACTGCGCCCCTCTATCAACTCTGACTCATTCTTTTATTTACTTTAATATTCTTGCATCAGTCTTTTTCAACCTTTTCCTTACTGTTCTTTTCCGTTGAATTTTCATTATTGTAGCTGTTTTCAAATCCTACAGAAAGTCGAGCTTATTATCTTCATAGCGAATTGCTATAAATTTTTCAAAGCTTGAAAGAGATTTATTAAAAAGAATTTTAATTACTATTACTGACTCATATTCTGTTCAGTTTAATAATATTCAAAACTGTTTATGTATGTTATATTAACAATATAATACTTCATTTAAAAATATTAAATTAAGATTAATACTTGAATTAATACGTGAAAATAACCAAAAGATATTCAGTTACGAAAATTGTTAGTTTTATATACATGGTAATATTGCTTTTTTTTCTTCTTACATACTTTCTTATATACAGTAAATTATAGGATAATATATTTTTTCTGAACAATTTACGGACACATAGATTTATTTTTTTCATAGAATTTTATTTCTTATCAAATAACAACGAAAAATTCATTACAATTATTACAAGAAAATTTTTATATTTGTAAGAATATTATAATAAACTTATAAATATTTCTTCTATTCTTAAATTCCATTCAAATTACATTAAGTTTACATAAAGTATATCTACGTATATATGTTATATAAGTATATATATATACTATATATTAATACACTGTAAATACACTGTAAATTACACCATAGAATTATATTTTACGTTTAACTATTTGTTTGAGTATATCTCAATGAGTACATTAGTAAAGATTGATAATATTTTTTTATAGATATTGACATAACTAAATATATTTTAGAATATTATTTTTGTTAATATCAATACATAAATATTTCTTAAAAATACTTGATTCTTAATTAAAAATTTCAAATCAACGCTTTGAATCTAATGAGACATTGACAATTCTGAATTAATATTTACTGAATAATAGCAGATTTTTCTGTTGTAAATTATTCTTCACTTACTTTTTGCTAAAATAATTATTACGAAATTATTTTTAGTTATAGATATAATATTCAAATGAAATGTTTTTTACTATTGTAAAACGAAAACTTCGTCTCTTAGTCCAATTTTTTACCGCTTCTTATACAAATATATTCGGTTTTTTGTAGTCTTTCAATTATTTAAGTAATAATATGCTATCATTTTTAAGTTTATATATTTCTTGATATAAGTTTATTTGACTTGAAATAAATAATTTTAAGTAAGTATTGAATGTAAGTATTATTTATTTATATAAATCTAATAGTATGCTCTTTTACAACAAGTTACTTTAGCCATAATAGAATAAAATGTGTTAAATACTTTAGAGTAGAGTTACTTGTTATAGTAGAATAGTTTGAAATTTTAATAAAAGTTTAATGTCTAAATATTCGTCAAAATTACTTCTATATTTAAATGTTTAATATCTACTATTTCACAGAACTAAATAATATATAGTTAATACATGAATTACATACAAGGTCAATGAACTTTATTTAATTCAAAAATTTATAAAAAAAAAATAAATTTTGAAAAGAAATACCTTTTTCACTATTCAGTTTTTTACAACAAAACAGCAGATTTTAAGCTATTAAAAATTAATTATTGTACGATAAAAGTAAGATTTCTATAAAATTCGAATTGATCACATTATGATCCAGAAATAAATATTCAAAGATATTATTTAATGGATAAAATTAAAATTAAAATTAAAAGTTTAGTATTTAATTCCATTTATCTAAATAACATTTTATTTTAGATTTGGAAGGGAGAAATTTCGCATACTAAATAATTTATACACTTAGTCACCTTATGTAAATATTGTCAGGATTCTTAATATTTTCAAATGTATAATAAGTAGAAAATTTTCAGAAAAAGCTAATCTTTTATCTTATACACAGCGAAACATGTTATTCAAAAAAACATCCACCAGGAGCAAAAGCAGTTTGGTTGTCGAAACAAGTGTCAATGACGAAACACTCTTTTTTTGAGAGTCGGGGCACCTTGTGACCTTCAACTGGGTTGCGATATCTTTCAGCTCTGTATTATCTACTTTATTTTTCTTAAGAACTGTCGCTAAAGTTGTGCGCCAACGGAAAAAGCCGCTCATTTCAATGCAGCTAATCGCATTTACTTTGATTCACTCCATTCGTTCATATGGTTGCAGAAATATATTGATGAGGGCTGATTACATAATGCAGTTATAAAGTTTTTATAAGTAAACTGTATCGTCTATTCAAAATTCAAATCATTTCCAAAAAATTATTAATTTTTTACATAACTCTATATGTTAGTTTTCATGTATTCTTTATTTAGATATTATTTATAGTCTTTAATAACAATTGCTAATATCTTTTGCGTATTCTTTTTTAAAAATATATGAGATGTGTAGCTAATCCATGTGGGTAATATATAAAAAATTAAATATTTGTAGTGTAAGCAGTAGTCAGTAGTTCAAATGAATCAGACCTAAGAGATATTCTAAAAAATATATAATGTTTATCGCGTCATAATAAATATGATAATTAATTTATCATACGGCTTATAATTATTATATTGTTACAACGTTCATTAAATTTATAAATAGTTAAACTCTAGAAAAGATAATATTCATATGAAACATGGATTAATAATCAATATGCAAATATTTAATTGAAAATTCTATTGTAAAAAGGTAAAAGTTAAGCGATTGATAACAGTTGTACGGAATAATTACGAACCTGTTAAATATGCAATCTACGTGGAATTCACTCTTTATATAATTTAAATTGCTGAAGACAGTGTTTTTGTTTTACGGTTTTTATTAAATTATTCTTTTTATAATTTGAAAAATTTTATAGTTCAAAATATTATATTAATTAAATTACTTGATATTAATTAAGTTTTAATAATTTAGTATATTTACAAATGCAGTATTCTACTATGTAATATTTTGTATGTAAAGTTACTTATTGCACATTCTTCTCTTCACGGTAAATTTTAATTTCTCAAAGAATACATTAAGCAGTAAAAGTTGTTGTCTATATAACAGTAAAATATTAAAGTTATTAAATAAATTACTGAGCAAAAATGAATGAAAAACAAGTATGAAACATTGAAATGAGTTATGGAAGATTATTTGATTATGTTATAAAAATAATTCTTTTTCACTAACTTGATATTAGTAAATTTTATTTTACTGCAGAGCTCTCTATTTAAGCTGCATAAAATATGTATATTTTCTCATAAATGAAATTTTATCTGGCTTTAAATAAAGGAAATATATATTAAAAGCTTCTCTTACCATTGTTGAGAACTCTGCAGAACATTTACGTCGCTCAAATGGACTATAAAAGAAGTACGCTTCATCAATTAGTAAGGCCCTTCAATAAAAATAATGTATCTTCTCCTTAGATTAAAACTCAAACATAAAGTAGTGCGATTCAAAAATAACATCATTCCGTATAATTGCCGATATGACTTTTTTCTCCGCCGCGACTCGTGGGTCACACGACATGTGCAGCTTATAATGAAATCTTTATGCCCCGAGACGCCTTCATTAAAAATGATATACAGGCGATTATTATTAACTCCACTGCAGCACCGACACGAGGGTCGACCTTTGAAGCTCAAAAGAGCCGAAAGTCGCGTGCGTGGACTCTTGTGACGTGGGTCGATTTGCATAACCAGATTATGTACCATTTTTCTTAGCGAAGCCTAGCGTGTTGCTAACGAGTTGGACAAAAAAATTCTATATAGAAATATGCAGAATCAATAAGAAAATTGATTTTACAGATGATGTAATAATACAAAATTTTTCACATATAAAATGAGTTTAATGTTTATTGCACTAAATGTCTATAGTCGTTTTTCAGTTCAATAGCATGCCTTTAGATAATATCTTCTTTTTAGAGATGTAAATAAGTGAATTTGAATAAAAGATATTAACTTTGAACATTATTTTATATAAAAGAAGAAACATACCACATTAATATATATAATTTTATTATATATTGTTATTATAGATCAATATCATTAAATACTTATTTCATATTTGATATAATGTAATGATATAATATAAATTATTCTTGTCTTATCTCATTTATCAGTTAGAAAAGTCAAATATTTTTCTCGATTATATTAAAGACAGAATTTTTATTTATGTTTAATCAGGTTAAAATAACAGCTTCATCGTTAATCTACTATAAAGGCATATTAATAAAGAGTATTATCTAATAACAATATTTTTATACCTAGTATTTGTACTGATTTATTAATGATATATTTTAAATAGAAAGTTAATATTTTTCTAATTGCTATTTGTTGTTCAAAAATGTATTTTATTAATCATCGATAATGCATTTTATAATTGAGTGAATAGAAATAAAATGTATTAAATGAATTAATAACCAAGTAAGAATCATTACTTTGTTAATTAAATTTTTTAATTATTTTTAACATAATTGGTAATACCATTTTCAAATTCAGCAAATATATGTTTTTAGAAATAATAAAACTACTAGAAAATAAGAATAACTCTTAATAAAATATATACATTAAATTGAGTGTATAAGAGAACTTGTGGAATGTTTGAATATAGAATGAAATTTGTGAAATCTATTCACAGACGTCAAGCGAAAATTAATTACATTGTAATGAGTTGAAAATGGTTGGACAAATGGGACTAGCAACTTGTGTACGTCTAGTATCGAATTCTCTTCGGTTAGTAATAAACATTAATTCATACTAGGCTTTGAATTTACGAATTTAATTAATATTACATACAAGATTTTTATTTTTAAATTATTATAGGTTCATATGTATACATTTTATTATTTATCTATATATAAGTTTTTATTCCTTTATTTATATACACATGTTCACATACACGTATGTATATATATATATACTTTTATTTTCTTTTTCCACAAATTTTAATAAAACTATTAAATTTTAATATATTTTTAAAGTTTTTAATAAAACTATGAAATCTAATGTATTTTTTTTATTATTAATCTTTTACCAAGAGTATTTTAAACGATCATTGAATTTTAAACATTTTGTTTAATAATTGCTGTTAGACGTAAAAAATTAAGAATTTCATAAAGTTTAAGCACTTGAATATATAATAGTATAAATTTAATCAATATGAAATAAAACTATGGTTTAAAAAAATTCAATAATTATTGAAGACCATGAATTTATATATGTATATATAATATTTAAATTATAGAAATAATATTAAATTGATTTTAAATAGTTAATTTAATTAAATGTTTTTGTCTTATATATAGTACTTGAAGCAGAGTTGATTTTCAAAGCTTTTACGTTGAATTATCAGTCATTGTTCAGGTGAGCACTGATTATCTTTTATAAATAGGTTATTATTTTGTTCAGTTTGGTAGTTTATGGATCTTCTCGAAATTCATCTAGCTTGATTCTGATTGCCCTTTTATATATAATAACTTCATAAAATGTAAGTTTCTTTGATTCTAAGAAAACTTGAGTATAAATAATAAATATACATACTTTCACTAACTCAGTCAGTTTATAGAAAGTTTTATTTGATTTGAATGTACTACATAATTTTATTTATCCGGATTAGTATATTTTAACTTCGTGAGTCTCTTGCGCTTTTTGAGAATTTTTTCATAATTTATGATAATTCTCGAAGTCGTTAAATGTATGTGTTCTGAAAGATAGATAGAAAAATAAAAGACAAATGAATATGTAACTAACAAACAGTCTACTACTTGAGCTTCTTGTACATTCTCCGTTCCAGTAGATTAGATTTTTATGTCACGACCGACGTAATTCTTGCTCAGCGTCATAACACAAGTAGCTTTCTGCTACCCATAGCGAGTCAACAGCAAAACTACGATCTGCAAAGAAAGAGCACAAATGAGTAAAAAAAGTCCTAGATTAGATGAAAGGAATCGAAAAGGAGTAACTGATGCTCTGAATATATTGCAGGATTATTATAGAAATTCGGTAAGCCGGAATTATATATTTTTAGATATACTGATCCTTTAGCAAATATTCTCACAATAATTAAATAAATTATTGGAATATTTTGTATTATCAGTTGCAAATATATATGTACCCATAATTACAGTTAAAAAAATGAATATAACAAATGAAAACAGAGTTTTCTAACAAAATTTAAAAAAGTACCCTAAGTATATTTATTTTAATTGATTAAACATTGTTTTCAACTACCATTTCAATAATTGTACAATATATTTGTTTAAAACACAAATGCCATTAATTTTTATTCAATGAGTATTAATTTCAGAAATATTAAAAGCTTAGTAGATAAAGAAAGGATAACATTCGAAAAAAAAGATAAACGGAACAGAAAAATACACTTTCTATTTAGCCTTTAAGTAAATAAGACTTAAGCGTAATAACAGAAATTGGGAAAATCTGGATGCTATAAATCAGTTTAGTCTTTTCGTTCCTCAATCGAAACGATTAATTCATCCAAATGCTGAACGTAACTGTTTATCATTAGTCAGAAAAATATATCGTGCTGAAAGTATTGTCTTTGAAATTTAATATATTAATAATTTAATAATTTGCGAAATAACAATCACAGTGAGAGTCGAAGAATTCGTGCATCTGTACTTTTCTTATAATGATGTGATCTTTTCTGTCTTTCTAATAAGAATTATCATCTCTTTTGTTTAATCTACAGATGCTTATATTTCATTTAATAGTTTAATTTTCTCCAGATACTTTTTACAACGTAAAGGAAGTAATGATAGGTTTTACCAGATTTCATGGTTAATAGAATTTAGATTTATACTTCGAACAGAATTTCGCTTAAAAATTCTCTGTATACAATAAAGAAGAACTTATTGAATGACATCTAAAGTTAATACTATGAAATTAAATAATTCAATTATGATGGAAATCTTAAGAAACGTGAAGGGGTATGGAAAATCGAAAAAAAAACATACTTTATGAGATAGGAATCATGTCATTATTATTAGAAGAGAATGTGAAGTAAAATGAAGTATATGTATAATAATAATATCTGTAATCAGAAAATAATATAAAATTGATGATAAAAAAAATAATAATACTGATGGAAGAGAAGGAAGGCGAACATATAATAGAAGAATTCGACCTTTTCTCAAGCTTTCCTCGTAGAAGATGCGATTGTTCTTATCCTAGTCACAACTTGAGAAATATCGAGGATTCCGTTTTCAAAAATAGCACATTAAGGCCATTTTTCTGTACTTGATCAAAGTATTGTCAGAAAGAGAAAATATGTTCGAATTTATCTTCGACAAAATAAGGAAAACCAACGATTCACTATAATGCCTGCCAACCTTATTTTAAATGAAATTTAAAATATCATTATAATGAATATAATCATGATCCGTGATTATGAATCTGTAATTATACATGATTATGAATAAAATAAATGTTAATAGAAATGTATCTGATTAGAATTAGAGAAACAATCTTTAAAATGGAATATTCATTGTCTGATAAATTTAATTTTATTCTTTTTCTAGATAGATTAATTCGTTTTATTTTAAAATAAATTGCTTAATCAATTCAACAAAGATTTAACTCAAAATATTCCTTATTATTTATTGGAATGCAGCAATGTTATATAAGATACAAAAAATTTAATTTTTTGAAATATTTTTGGTAAGGCTTTCACGTACCTTTTACTATTCATCTATATACAATTTATTCCGTTATTATCAAACTAGCCTTTATTCAATTTAATTGATTAATATATTTTCCTTCTACGCTCAAAATTTATTTCATCATAAACAGAAGTTATTATAGACGGTTTAATAAGATTCTTTTCTTATTATAGTATTTTCAGTATAAATGCAAAATTCAATTTTATATAAAACATAATACTAAATTTATTAAACTGTCATTAACAATAAAAGTAAATTATTTGGTAAAAAAGGTTAGACAGTTAATTAAAAGTGATTGTAATTTATAAAGCTAATTTCCAGAATAACTGTACAATTTGTTGTTGAATTTATTGAAAAATTTTTATTAACTGGCTATGAAAATTAAATAAACACCTGCTTGTTTAATGTAATGAACTAAGTAGAAACTGTCGTTAATAGATGTTTGTATAATGTACAATACAGAATAATCGAGCTTCTATTCTCCATGTATGAGTTAATTCTCGTATAAATGTATTTTAGTTTTTAATAAGCATATTTGGAATAGGAGTCTGAAGTTTGCAACGTTGTTGTCGCAACGAAAAACGAAAAATTTTTAAATCGCATAATATCTTTAAAAAACTATCAAAAACTATTAATTATCATACAAAACGACAAAATAATGAACTTCACAAAAATTCTACCTTTATAAGCCACCATTATGAAGGGTTGAAATTTTCAAAAATTCATAAAAGAGTAAATATTAATATTGCACAAAATTTCTTTTTAGAAAATCTTTTTAGAACCAAGTTTGAAAAAGAATTTGGAAAAAATATTAACCCGATTATGCAATTATTAAAATATACACGCACGCCTAAAACAATATATATACGGCCCCCGTATACACATATGCATAAGTGTGCATAATCATTCAAGTGCAACAGGCACATAATTTTACTCCGATTTTTTAAATGAAACTTTGTATGTATTTGCTATGTAAAAAGTTATCGGAATGTGAAAAGATATTTTGTGCAATGTTTCTGTGTCAGTTGCTATTAATATTAAATTAATATTAAATTAAATATACGGCTCCCCATATAGACACGTGTATAAGAGTGCAGAAGCATTCAAGTGCAACGAACACATAGTTTCACTCCGGTTTTCGAAATGAAACTTTGTATATCTATTTATTATGTAAAAAGACATCGAAAAGTGAAAAGAGATTTTGTGCAATGTTTTTGTGAGAGTTGTTATAAACAAATATATACGTCCTCCTATACCCATAGGTATAAGTCTGCATATGCATATAAATGCATTAAAACTCAATTTCATCTTCGAATTACGAAATGAAAATTTCTGGATTTATTTGGTATATAATGATACATCGAATCTGAAAATGGATTTTTTAAAATATTTTTGTAAAAGTTTTTATTATATATTATACACGCCTGTACGTAAGTATATGCATAGTGGTGAATATGCATGATATATAAATGCACTAAAGTTAAAGTTCCGCATCGATTTTTTTTTGACAAAATTTTTTTCGAGTGTCTGTTAATATATTTAACGATTTTCTAAAAAGAAATTTTGTGCAATATTAATATTTACTCTTTTATGAATTTTTGAAAATTTCAACCTTTAATAAGGGTGGCTTATAAGACTAGAATTTTTGTAAAACTCATTATTTTGTCGTTTTGTGTGATAATTATAGTTTTTTGAAGAAATTATGCGATTTTAAAATTTTTCGTTTTTCGTCGCGACAACAACGTTGTAAACTTCAGACTCCTTTTGGAATACGTATTTGTAGAAATCAAATTATAAAACCTTTTATACCAGGTTATATTATGTTTTAAAAATACGCTGTTCAGAGCGAAGTGCACAAGCGCCAAAATTATTCAGCCAATATATCGACATCTTTTATAAAATGTCTATCGCATAATCTTTGCGTGTGCAAAGAGAAAGGACAAAAAATGAAAAAAACAATTTCAGCCGGAGAATAAGGAAGCAAAGACAGGCCGAGCAGAAGTCAGAAAGAGGACGAAGGTCTTCCTCGAAATGAGAAATGGAGTCGGACGTGTCAACCGACTCAATCGATATCCAATACATCTGGCGCACATCACTATCTCTCGATATCTCGCTTGCCGCACTCATCCACGTCATTAAATCTGTGCCTTCGACACTTGCTCACCCACGCTAACGTCATCCCTTGGACTTCTTTTACAGAGAGCTGTCGCTCTTCTGAGACAATCTCGCGTGTTGCTCTCCTCCTACCCGTTACTTCGACAAAGAGCCTTTATTAAGTTACCGTTATACCTGCCATCAAATAAATCCGCCAAACCTCGCTCTGAGCATTCGCGTACCGGTATTTTATAAAATTAGAAGAAACGATGCCCTCAGCCCTCGTATTTTGCCGATATCCAATTTTCACCACCATTATCCACTCTTTCAAAGATGTCTATTTTGTGCCTACTATAGCAAGCGCGTATTTTTTCAATTTAACCAATCTTTTCTACCTCCTCCTCTTTTGTAGTTTTTGTGTCGATAAAGTCGGCCGATTATTATCGATACTTTCAGTCTTTGGTGCATACATATTTTTTGGCCGAAATAAGACAGAGTTATGAGATCATTTCTATTCTGCGTACGAATACGTGCGCTTTCTACAAAAAAGTGTGGGAGAGATTTTTTAAAATTTATGTCACTTCGAGACTTATCTTCCTTATTAATTTCTTTCCTCTTATTCTTCCATAAATTCTATAACAAAAATGTATGCATGAAATATATTATTGTACCTGATTCTATCTACTTGTACTAAAATTCGAACTTATCTGAATAATTACCTAATAAAAACTAGTTAACAATTATATTATATTATATATTTTTTCAATTCGATAGATATATATATTTCGATATACTTATTAGAGTAAATAAAGTTCAATACCACATATAGAATTAAAATAGATGTAATATGGCTGAACGCTGTTTTCAGTTTTTATTTCTTTTATTTGAATTGTCTATTTTACTTAAAAATCTATCTAATAAATAGTATAATAACAAGTAGAGCAGTCAAGCATAATCCTCATATCTAAGAAAAGATATTTACAATAAACTTATCATAGAGGGTATCATGTTACTTTCATACTACAATTTTAGAAATATACTATGTAAGTTTTCAACTATTTATTTATAATGGAAGGCACTTTTTGATATAATTTTGGTATAATTAATTAATCTCCAAATATGATCTGAAACGACTCTGTCCCTTAGATTGGTGATTTAACCCATAAACGAACTCGAACTGAACATAAATTAATAATATAATATATAAATTATTATGAAACTTGTAAAAAATAATAATATAGTTTATAATTATGATTAAAAAATCGTTATTTGTGTTAAAATGCACTAATCATGTACATAAATATGGTAGTAAAATTATATGTTTGTTAAACAGAATAATAATGGTTTAACTTTCTCATTTAAAAATCAATAATAATTAATTCTTTAATGATCAACAGTATAATAAATTAATCAGTATTGTAGATTGGTAAATACTTTAAAACAATTGGTAAATACTTTAACTAAATATTTTCTGCTATTTCAAATTGGTTGTTGTGTATTTTAATTTCACTTTTTCATATTTTTTCAATTAAATCGAACTGTTCCTTCGCATTTTAGAAGATTAATGTATATAAAGTTATATTTCTAAACATAATTTTTCATTACTTGTTAAAGATTTATTCAAAGTATTATCTCTAAGATGCTTGATGAAAGCTTCCCTTTTTTAAAAATTAACATTAAATACTAAACTGAAATTCATTTTAGTCTTTGATACGTTACAAAAGATGATATTGAAATGAGTAAGAGTAATGGATGCATTTGCGAGAAAAAGTTTTTTTATTACTATTAAATAAGGTATTAAAATTTAGTATCTTCCTATGAAGAGTCTTATAATTAACCATTTTGTTAAATAATTCAATTAGCTAGATAAGTAAATTTGAATTGATCAATTTTTTAAATCATTTTGCTATTAAAAATTTAACAATTTAAATCTAAATGAAAAAATTAGAAATAGTTACTCAGTACACGAAGAACTTTTGGTGAACACTGCTTTAGTATCGACAAGTCTACTAAGACAATTATCTACATCTATATATTTTTATTAACTTCGTTAGAAAATTGTTTTAGTCGAAATGAATATTAATCTATTAATATTATTTTAGTTTTAGTAAGATTATATATGAATTTTTCCAATACAATGTTAAGTAACTTGATAGCTCAATTGTTTCATTATCATATCAAACAATATTTTCTAGTTCATATAAAAATATTTCTTTTGCATTAACTATAAATTGAATCTGAGGTTTTTGTGCGAAGATAAGTTGAAACAAAAATATTTTTAAATTATTTAAGTACTTTATACAAAATTTATGAAATAATAAATGAAAGACGAATTATTGATACAGTGATCTAACAATTGCTAATATACGTAATAGTTCATTTTCTCAGATTCAAAATATTTTATATTTCTTTCAGTCATTTTATATGCGGGGGTGAACAGATTAAATACAATGAATGTTCATAGGAGAATAATTCAAAAACTCTCTCATGAATCAGTAAAATATGAACTACAAGAATTCGTTGCAACTCCTGAAAATATTTAAGAATGTGATTGCCGATCAAAAACGTAGAAAGAGCGAATATTATAATTGTAGTAAGCACTGAATAAGAAATCATGTTATAAATTATGCACAATATGATTTATAATTCCTGTAGTTTTGCGTTTCGTAGGTAAATTACATCAATACAAATGAATACTTAAAAAAATTCTGTTTTGTCGACCAATAAGAAGAATTGTTTTTTTCAAGTTTACAATCGACTAGATAGAGTTTTTTGTTTCCTAATAAATTTTACAAGATAATGTAGTAATCTAGCTTAGTGGAGTGGTAATTATTACTTCTACATTTTGTATGTCACTTACATTAAGCACGCTAAGTAGTCCGAGATTGAACAAATTGAACTCTTAAGTAGGTCGTCAACCAGGAAAAATCTAAGAATGTTTGCAATTCAATAGTCCCGCAGTTGAATTCATGACTTCTTTTCCGGGTTAGCAAGTCCATTCTATGTGAACAAAATAAGAATGAGTTTTTATCAGAGCTCTTCCATTTTCTGATATTTTGCTTTGAAAACATTTTGTCTCTTTATGGATTTTCATGTATTGCATGACATCTGAGTATGGTACGAATATTTCATTGCGTAACCGACTTAGAATATATGACAAATCAAAAGCAATTTGATAAAGGAGTAATGTCTTCGAAGTTATTAACGTCTATATATATGAAGTTGCAAAGAATTCTTTGTGAGAATTTGCAGGCAATGTAATACAGAATGTAGATCATATTGAGATGTAATAAGTGCATTTTGGAACTATAATTATTACTTGTTTCGCGTTATAATTATTAATAATGATTGATATGTATAATATTGATTAATATGGGTAATCTGAGATTGCCCACAAAAAAGATTAAAAGAAGTAATTCTAGGATACAGAGATAAATCAAAAAATTATTTTATAATTTAAATTATAAATATTTTTGCAATAAATAATTAAATTGATATGTAATAGGAAAATTATTTTTTTATATTTGAGATCGCAAATACATATGTTCTAATAAAACCTATAAATTATATTTCTAAGTTGGTCATATTTCAAATGAATGAAATTGGAACTTTTAGAATTTTATTTCACAATTGAAATGTACTTCTTATTCTTATATATTATCTCATATTCTATGTTCAAATTTTTTAGTATAATTTAGTATAATTTAGAATAATAGTAAATGGTTTGAAAAGGAAATGTATTTTTTTGAATGAACAATATTCATAGATTTCAGTTACGAAATTTAAATGGTAATCTAAAATTGCATTTTTAATTAAATGCATAAGATAGCTATTATAATTTGTATTATATGTATAATATCATATTATTATTTCAATACATTCGCACTTGTTTTTATTTTTTTATACTTCACTAAAAAATTATCCTTGTAAGTTCAAATAAGTTTAAATACTTATTTAAATCAGAAAAAGTTTCTCCTTATTATGGTGAATATTTAAAATATCAAACAAGCATCTTGATTGAAGAACTTTTTCGTAATAAACTTATTGATATTAAGTATTGAAAACTATATAGTGCTTCTGTATAATATCTGCTAAGCAAAGCCCACAAATTTGTAGTTGCGAAATCATTTTAAACTCTTTAGCTGCATCTGTTAAGTCGCATGATGCACGTGAAATCTCAATATTTTGTAAATTCAATCACTAAGGGAGATGTAAATACAGTTATACTTTTTGTTTCTAATTCTTTCTCTTGGTCTTTCTACTTGTTTCTGTTTTTGTCTGTTTTTATGTAAATCGGATACTGCTGTGGTTATCAGGAAGATGTAATACATTCAACAGAAAATTCTCTTATACTATTTTTATATTAAATATAACTTCGATTTCATGAATATCTATATATTTGTAGTACCCTCTATTTTTTCCCATAAACATATAGAAAAATAATATTTTCATCATTTTAATGATATTAAGTTTAAATTATATATATTTTTTCCTTCAGTTTGAAAACAATAACCATTCATTTTATAGATAATATTTAAACTAATTATGTTCGTGTTTAAAAATGGCTTTTAATGCGATATTTATATTTGTATTGTATCTGTGATCGATTAGGAATCATAGAATTTATGTACTAAAATAATATAAATATTTATGTATTTAAAGGTAGATTAGAAAAATACTTTAAAATTATATAAATAAGTTTTACAAATATTTTATACAAACATTTTTTTACCAACTTCTTGAAATATATTGTAATATAAATAATTATAACTAATTATAAATAAATTTCATTTTGAATATTCAATTTTGTTGTTTACTTTAACCTTGTTTCGTTTTTTTAAATTTTACTATAATTTTATTGTACTTTTTTATATTTACATATGTCAATATACTCAAAATAAATTTCCATATCCTATTCTCTCCCTACCTCTTTCTCACTCTGTTTTTTCCTTCCTTTTCGTTCCTTACTCTTTACTTCTTACTGACAAACATAGAAAAATGCACATTCAAAAACGAAAATTTTTGTAATTTGCTAGTGGATTTGGCTTCTGTTTTCAATTTATAGTTTGCAATTAATTATTTTTTACAAGTTCCATAAGCGCAATAATTATTTTAGACTTAATAGTAATAAAACTAAAAAATGTTGACATTCTTATACAAATATGAGTATATATATATTCTATATATTTTTTTTTTCTATAATTGGATTTTATACAAAGTAAACTATTTTTTGTCATCATCGATTAGGAAACTTTGGACAGTGAAAATAGAATATCCACAATTATGGCTGAAATGGAATCTTCCATTAAAATCTACAAGTTTAATATGTCAAAAACTGGTGGACGTTTTTACACAGAAATAAGAGAAAATATGTAACTATAAATAGTTATCATCCACTTATTAAAATAATTTATCATTGAAAACTAGTGAAATTGGACTTCATCATAGTGATTTGAATATATACTTGAGAGTTATTTTATATTAAAAAGTTGATGGAAATCTTAATAACTAAGAACTACTTAAGTACTATTATATTCAAATTATTATTAGTAGATCTACCAATTTAATTATAGTTTTCGACTAAATATTAAATTGCTTATTTAAGAAAATTTCAACTAAAAAGTAATAATCATAAATAATATATATATTATATTTGTAGAAAAAGAATCCGCTTTAGGTAGCAACTTTGTGCAGCAATAATTTCTTTATCTTACCAAATAAATGTGAAACTTCGATTTCTAATCATTACTGGTCATTACGTACATATAATAATTCTTTCAGTTTTAAGGAAAATAGTTAGGTCTATTGAAATTTCCTTCTTCGGAATCTTATTTAGTATGATTTCAAAAAAAAGATTGTTTTTCATAATACTTATAATTTAGTTCATATTTATTTAATATTTATATCTTGTAAATAAATTCAGATTTATTTGTATGAATAATACATAGTTTCATAAAATATAAGATTTGAATGTAAACAAAAATTCATTCAGAGTATTCCAGCATGTGATTTTTTTAATGTGGATACTATGCAGAAAATAAACTGGTGACTATTAAGGAACAGAAATAAATTTTTTATTATAATATTTAAAAATGGATTGCTCGGAAATTATAAAATATGTAAAATTAATTACACATATCAATTAGGAACGTAATAATTTTTCCATAGATTAAGAAATTTTTAGTCCCAACTCGTGTTCTCATTGTTGAACTGTTTATGCGATTGCAGAAAGCACTTTAAACTTCTTTATATAACAATTTCTCGTACTTGTATTTACCCACCTTATTTTTCCATCTTTTTCTCTTCATCCCTTTCTCTCTACTCATGTAGATACATATTTTTCGTGTTCTTAATTCTCTGGTTGTAGGAGAGCTTTGTCGGAGTACATTTTATTTTCCTTTGCAGATTCCGCAATGTCGATTTTCAAAGTGATGAGTCAAAGAAGATAATGCTGCATGCTTCTCAGTCCATTGAAACGTCTCGGGCTTTTCGTATTTATTTGTTTTCCTATGCTATTGTTCATGATTCGTTGTATTTCTGTACTCTATAATTAATACATTTTCAAGCCTTGATAAATTATATTATTTCTATGAAAACTATAGGATACTCATTATAATTAGGAATAAATCTTTATTGTTTGTTTAACAATTTATGAATTTTATTTAATTGTCATATATTATTAGATTCTTATCACTGAAATTTTATTAATTTTATTATTAATTCTAGTGAATAAAATTTTAAATTAAAAAAAAAAATATCTTTCAATAAGAATTAACATATTTGAATTATATTGAAAATGTGCAGTCTGATTAACAATAAATAATTATTATTGAGTTATAATGTGCGAAAAGATTGAAATATAACGTGAATTATTTATAAGTATTAATGATTGACAAGAGTTATAAGACTTCATTTTCTCATAAATTCTAAGAATTATTAGTTTTTTACAATGAGAAATAGTTCAAGAAAATGTCAAATCTCCGGAATCATGACTTTTAATTATTTACATAAATGTTTTTCATTTTTTCTTTTTTCGATGGTTCTTTTTTGAGAAATATTCGTACGATTCTTATTTTAGTAAAGTGTTTGCTTTTACACGTAACTTGTTTTTTTATGTTTTTTATACGGTAATTCAATATATTTCATTATATACCTTATAAATAATGCCTTATTTATAAATAATTATAAGTAAGGATTAAGCTCTTTTACTCTTTATATAATTTTATGCAATATAATCTTTATAAAAAGAAAATTAAGCAAATTTTGAAATTAGAATATCATAAAAGAAATAAACATGCTAATCGTGAATATATTGCAAAGAAACTTACTTTTATGTTTCTAAGTGTAAAAGTTATAATCAATTATTAATTTGTTTGAACAATAATATGTAAATTATATTTTTATTTTCATTTACATAATATTCTAATGTTACTTTTTTATTATTGAATAAAATAAAAAAACTGTGAGTTTTAAACATTAAGTTTAAATATTAAATAAATTATTTATGGTTTGAGCATTTTATATATAAATCGAATAATAAAGTCAGAATTATAAACAGTTTTAAATCTGTTCTTTAGTTAATTATATATGTTGTTTACTACTTGATACAAAAATAAATATGTTATAATTCTTGACCGTGCACATTTTTTATTATATGATTCCATACATTGTTATTTTATTTTTTTATTATATTTTATTATTATATTTTATTATATGAGTCTTAACGCTTATATATTCAATTAACTTAATATCAATTAATATATAGAAACTTAATATTAATTATCTTAGTTACAATTTTGTCGTTTTAAAGCTGAGAAACTTTATTGTAAATGTAATAAAACTTAGTAGGCTCATCTATTAATGTAGAAAAATGTAGAAAATAATAAATATATACTGAATAGATATGGAAATTATAGATATACTTTTTAAAAAATTATGATATTCTTTGATGTAACTATTATACTAATTTTATTCTGGTTCTAATTCTAATCTAATTATATTTCTAAAGTTGAAAACGATAAAAACCGTATTCAGTTTTCATAAGCTTAATACTTAATTCTTGAACAAGGAATTTGAATCTACGATGTATAATTATAATTAAAATTTGGCATCTTGTGTACAGACATAATATAATTTCTTATTTTTGTATATCCATTCGTCATATAAGTAGAGGGATTCGTTCTCTCTTTGTGTCTCTCGAGGGCTGCAGTACCGGACGATAAGTGACAATGTGACCAAAGGGAATAGTAGTTGTGTTGTGGTAACTATGCCGACTACTTTTCTTGCAGCTACTTGCAAAATCCGCAGACTCACGCAGTCACGTGCAATTGTTATTTATCCAAATACTGGAGACCCTCGCCATTATCTATTATTGATCACACTTCCTTTTCTTGTAAACATGTTACATGGTTTTTTTAATACTCAATCTTTAAACTAATGTTTGTTTTGGTTACACGTGGAAAAGGTACTGTTATGGTAACGCTTCAACATTATATAAGAAAATTATAAAGCTTAAACACTTTTTGTAATCCTTTAATAATATGTCTTATTCAGGAGTTGAAAAATTCATCAATAACTGATAATTTCATTATTTTATAAACATAATAGAATGGTTATTATCTATTATCAATAATAATTATAGTTATATAGGTAAATTTGCCAATGTTGATACTACTGAATATAATACTATTTCTTACATTATAACAAATAAACGTAATAAATTATTTGTATAATTTGAGCTGCAGTAAACAATTAATATCCATAAAAGATATATAAAAGAAATATAAATATTGATAGCGCTTGTATTTTTTTTTACTATTGATTTTATTATCGTCATTATTGTTCCTATTATTTGTTTATAATGTTACAGAACTATAGCGTATAATTATTAGAAATTATAGATGATTATAGATATTAGATGAAATTATGGATATTAGTAATTATAGATGATTATAGATATTAAATGAAATTATGGATATTAGAAATTATAGATGATTATAGATATTAGAAATTATAGATGATTATAGATATTAGAAATTATAGATGATTATAGATATTAGAAATTATAGATGATTATAGATATTAGAAATTATTGATGATTATAGATATTAGAAATTATAGATGATTATAGATATTAGAAATTATAGATGATTATAGATATTAGAAATTATAGATGTATCAAATTATCATTAAAAAATGTATTTCTGAAGTACACTCAACTTTAGAAAGTATTTATTTGTAAGTAAATGAAAAATAAAATATTAAAATATAATATTTTATTCTTATATATCTTGTGATTTAAAAATTAAACGTCACCTAGAATTGGAAATCTTATTACCAAGTAAATGTTACTTATAGCATAGAATTGTTCACATCATACACTTCTTCTCAAATTCATATGAAATGTGGATAATGTATTTAAAAAATGTAGAAAACTCAATCACTTGTAGCAAAAGTACTAAGTTGAAAGTATCATGTGTTTTCATCAATTTTCTGCCTACGACCCATGAGACACATTAATGACATTTGAAAACAATTCATACAAAAAATACACGAGCAAGCCTCTATGTCAATAACTAGCAACTATGTATTCACAGATGAAAGAGGTATAACTTTAACAAGAAAGAGAGAAGCTGCCTATATGCGTATATATACGTACCGCCGCCCGGATACTGAATATCGGCGAATATTTCCGCTCAGAACCTAGGATAAGTCAATTGCAAAGAAAAAATGGAAATAGTAAATATGATAGATAGAGATAGAGATACAGATAGATAGAGATAGAGATACAGATAGATAGAGATAGAGATACAGATAGATAGAGATAGAGACACAGATAGATAGAGATAGAGATACAGATAGATAGAGATAGAGATACAGATATATAGAGATAGAGATACAGATATAGAGATAGAGATAGAGATAGAGATACAGATAGAGATACAGATAGAGATACAGATAGAGATAGAGATACAGATAGAGATAGAGATACAGATAGAGATACAGATACAGATAGAGATTGAGATACAGATAGAGATAGAGATACAGATAGAGATAGAGATACAGATAGAGATAGAGATACAGATAGAGATACAGAGTTGAGATGAATACACTAGAGATAGAGATACAGATAGAGATAGAGATACAGATAGAGATAGAGATACAGATAGAGATAGAGATACAGATAGAGATAGAGATACAGATAGAGATAGAGATACAGATAGAGATAGAGATACAGATAGAGATAGAGATACAGATAGAGATAGAGTTAGAAATATAGATACTGATAGAGATACAGGTAGAGATGCAGATAGAGTTAGAGATAGAGATATAGATACTGATAGAGATACAGGTAGAGATACAGATAGAGATACAGGTAGAGATACAGATAGAGATAGAGATACAGATAGAGATAGAGATACAGATAGAGATAGAGATACAGATAGAGATAGAGTTAGAAATATAGATACTGATAGAGATACAGGTAGAGATGCAGATAGAGATACAGGTAGAGATGCAGATAGAGATACAGGTAGAGATGCAGATAGAGATAGAGATAGAGATACAGATAGATAGAGATAGATCGATATAAATTGATAAAAGAAATAGTCATAGATTGTGGATAAGGAAGATATATCTTATAATTAATTGTGGAAAGAAGATAAATATAAAAAATAACCAGAATTGTAATTATAAATTAATTAAAAACTTGAACATTAGTAGTTATAAGCAAGTGAAACTATTTTTATTAAGATTTATCATAAGGAGTTACTTGGCTGAATGTAATACTGAATATAATAAATTTTTTATTTTTAAATTTCATTTTTATATGCTGCAAAAAGTTTATTGAAATGATCTGTAAACGATTTCGATTTAAAAAGTTTGTATTTCAATAATAATTAAAGTGAAAAGATATTTATGTTGCAGTATAATTACAGATGAAATAAATGAAGCTTCAAAATCTTGTTATACATGAAATAATTGTTTAATTTAATCTATTTAATTCTGTTCGTTTTATTTATTTAATTCAAAATATTTTCGAATTTAGTTTCGAAGTTAGTTAACCCGTAGTTGCTAGAAAGGAACTGTGTATTTATTAGATAAATTATTTTTTATTGTTCAATAGCCTACTGTTTCATAGTACATATTATTATTCTATAAAAAGTCAGAGTAATATACAATAAAATATAAAGAAATTCGTACGGTGCAGTAAATACTTTTTAAGTCAATTTTTATAATATAAAGATAAGTATATAGAAGAGATTTAGGATATAGAATATAAAACTATATGGCTACTCTATACATCATAATTTTATAATATGTTGTTTATAAAATATCTACTTATCAGCGACATAGTTAATAAAAACCATTCATCAAAAATAAATATCAGTATCGTAATGCACTTCTATTGAAAATAATTTGTATACACCTATTTAATGTACATATTTAACTATATTATAAATTAAATATGTAAAACTGTGTTTAATTTATATTTGTAATACTGCAATTTGTAAATACGCAATGGTCATTTAAATTTTCGTGTATAATTGTCTGATAATTGTGAATATACTAATTGTGACTTCTCAATAAATTTGTGTTGAATACGAATAGCGTCAAAAGAGAATGATGCATATCTTTATTATAACGCTAAACTCTAGTTGCATCGAAAAGAAAAAGAACTCTCCCTTGGTAGGATAAATAAAATTAAAGACGAGACAAGAGGAGTTAAGCTTCCGAGAACGAGGGCCGCCCAGTTTGTGCATTGCTCTGCGATCTTACGGGATACAAACTACACATATCCAGAAGATTCAAAAGAGAGAATAAAAGCAATAGATGACATAAAGACAAAGAGTAAGAAGAAGTCACGCAAGTATGGAACAATGAAGAACGAAATGAACTAAGAAGATAGGAGGAAATATTTGCTAGTCAAATAGTATACAGATAGAAAGCGGTAACACAGGAAATAAGAGCTCCGTGAATTCGAAATAAAAAATTTATATTGCTTAATGATTAATAAATTATAGTATAATATCTTAAAGGAAGACAATTATTATAATATTGTATAGAGCAATATTATAATAATATCAACAAAAAAACCATTAGCGAAGACTAAGAAATTTTTGACTATACAACGAAATATTATTCCATTTTTATTTATAAATCGTGGTATAACAATACTACCTCTCGAAATTCCATGTACATATTTTTAATAATTAAAATCAATAAATATCTTATATGTATATTCCATTCAAATAGTTTGGATTTATTAAGCTGATACAACGCTAAATCATAACAAACATTAATTTACAGAGTAAAATACATCGATAATAAATATCGTAATTAAAGTTCTTTTCTAAATAGTTGAATTATTTTGAATTTATTTTATTTTGAAAAAAAATGAATAGGTTTCTTCTCCCTAGTTATTTGAACGAATTTTAGAGATATTTTAAATATAACTATATTTATTAGCTATATTTATTAATTATATTTAAATTAACTAAATTTATTTAAATTGGACTTTACTACACTTAAAATAAAAGATGATATAATCAATTTTAAGAAAAATTTCACAAACTCTTCTGTAATTTCTATAATTGATGTGAAACAATTTGGAAAATGTTCTACTCAAAAAGTTTTATTAATTTTTATAATCATCTGATCTGTAATATATTTCTTAATAAATGTATTAAACAATTGCAAATTTTAGATTATTTTCTAAAGTTATTTCTCGCCTTATAAAATTTGAATGGCAGTAACAAATATCATAAGCCTTTAAAAAAATGAGATTTCATGAAAATCTTTCTAAATCAGTTTTCAATGAACTGCTGAACATTATATTGATGCTATAAACGATATCAGCAGTAAATTAGCAATTTTTTGAGGTACGTATAAAGTACTAATTATCATAATTTTATTATATTTTTTTTGCGCTAAAACAACCAAGAAAATTTTTACTTAATATTTTATTCATCTTCCATGAAGATATAACTTTTCACAAAGTACTCTGAGCCGTACCGAATAAAAGAAAAACATAACAAATTATCCCACTGTAATTATCAATATTTAATCTTTCAGTATTATATGTTCAACCTAAAATCAATGGTAGTATAAAGTACAAGAAAATATATATAAATATATTAGATGACATTGTGAATGAGGTAGAAAGACCATAGAAAAATGATGCACTAGTTTCTCTTTGGGATATGCATTTACGTATGAATTTACTAACACAAAGCCACCCGCATATAAAGATATACATAACTGAAAAACCTGCCTAGGTTATACAGAGCCAAAGACACGCTGTGGCAGCAACGGCAACCCTTGATGGGGATAAATGTCGTCGTTGCGACGCTTAAGATGAATATCGGGTCATATTTCACAGAGTCGGCCGTGAAATATACGGCGCTTGCCCGTCAAACGCGCCGTTTAAACATTTTCCCCTCCCGAGTGCATTATTTTAATAGTGCACGCGGTTCGCTTGTTCGTTCACTCGCTCCACAAAAGAAGCCCGCGTCCTGCCTTCTTTAGACTCTTTGTGAGCTCACTGTTTGCGATCGCAAAATAAGGCAAAGCAGATTGAGAAAGAAAGAGGAGACTAGATGAAGGAGGGTGAGAGATAGGGCGAGGAAATGGGCACCAGTTAGAAAAGGAAGAGAGGGGTAAGAAAAAAGAACAAGATGGCTTTAACGAGGAGATAAACGTTCGGCAAAACCTTCACGTACGCTTATTAATTTTGTTAGTGAAAACGCGATTTGAGAATTTTACGGTTACAGAAAATTTTCTAATTTAACGCAATTTTCTGACAGGGTCTTTGTAATTAGCTTTTTTGTTTGTTCCGCTCGTCAAAATTTTTATTTGACCGACATTCCATATAGAAATACTAAGAATTCAAGACTGTATAAGCTATAAATAAATGCTTTACACGTATATACCTAATTATTCCT
Source organism: Wiebesia pumilae (assembly GCA_018907045.1). Lineage (NCBI taxonomy): Eukaryota > Metazoa > Arthropoda > Insecta > Hymenoptera > Agaonidae > Wiebesia > Wiebesia pumilae. The sequence continues at coordinate 204,172 of JACCHZ010000149.1, read as the reverse complement.
ATGCAAGTCCAAAAATAATTTATTATTAAAATCCATATGAGTATTGGTGTAATAGGTCAGTAACGTATAAATTTATGTTTATTTTTTATACTTTTTAGAAAGATTATATAATGAAAGAAATATGAATGTAATATAAAACGGAAATAAGTGCTATCTAGGATAAAAATAATTAAATATTAATTAATAAGATGAAAATAAAATGTAAAAGTATGGAATGTTGCCTCACCTAAAAGTTAAAAAAATGAATATTTTTAACTGCTCTACTTCTTTTAAATTTCTTTTTATTTTCTTTCCAAAGGTGTAATTTTATTTCAAATTATAGTAAATTTGAAAATTTTCTAAATTTATAGGCACCATATATAATTCATTAAATTGTATCTAAGGTTAAGATTTTGAAAAATATTAACGTTAAATTTATTTGTAAAAAAAGTATTTAAAAAGAAAATACTGAAAATAAATTAACTGAATTTAACACAGGTATTTTCAACTTATCATAGTTTAATTAAATGATAGTATGTGAATAGCTTATGAATGCATAGTATATATACTGCCAGTTCTTGCTTCTTCAAAAATATCGAGTTAAAGAATGATTCATTTGTTATAATTTCTAAAGTTATACTGTATATTATACAGATATTAATTTAATATCTGTATATAATATTTAATAATTAATGTTAGCTGATAAAAAAATATTGAAGAAGTAATAAAGTACCGTAAAAAGGCTTAACATATTTTACTCATAAAATGATAAGAAAAACTATAAAAGATAAATTATTCTGTCATATGTTATTTTTTTAGCTTTTAGCTTTATCGTCTAAGAAAAACTAAACAAGGATGCGCATTATAAACTGTATCTACAAAGAAGCCGAGGAACCGTTTTCTGTTTGAAATTAAAGACATTGCTGACATTGAACAAATTTAATTGCTGTATATACTTAAACTCGATTTCTTAAGATTCAGAAAATAGTCATCTAAGATGGATACGTTAATTGCAGATTAACGGGAAAGAAGAACGCATATTTGCAGACACTCTGATTAAATTTAAATTCAATTATCTTGAAAAATTGATGTATACACTCTTATAAATAGTTCAGAACATTTTTAAAATAATTGAGAAAGAAGAGTAAGCTATTACATTATTTTTAATATTAAGTTATTATATTAGTCTTAATACTTTAATATTCTTAGTATATTTTTTTTATTCTATATAAAACTGTTTCCAAAAGGATCGATAGATATAAAGTATTGAAGCTGAATTAATTGAAAAATTCTAAAGTTTAGTTGAACACTTCATTTACTAAATTTCTTTTTTTAATATTATTTTAATACCAAAATTTTGTATATTATATATTTTGTTGCAATTTATTTCAAGATAGGAATTACTGATTTGCTTACAAATAAATATACTGTATGCAATATTTTTTTCAGAATAAATGCTTTATCGAATATTTTAAAAATTATTGCATATTTAAAATGAATCAGGAATATTATTTTTTCAGAATTATTGGTAAAACTTTTATGGAATTACCTAGTTATCTTCGAACATTAAGATAACGTATGGAGTTTCATGGTGAATAATGTATAAACAATGTGAACTGAAGATATGTATGAAAAAGAAAATGTTGTGCAAAAATATTAAAATATTTTGCAAAATATCTTTAAGAGTATTTAGGATAACTTTCATATCGTAAAGTTATATAATATAAGAAGCTGCCCATTATAGCAACTTATTAGACTAAAAGTAGTTGACAGCTAAAAAATAATGTAAAACCCCCTATACGAACTACATGAATTCACTCTTACTTCGCTTACTACAGATATTCTATGAATATATTCTTAAAATGAAGTCTCGTTCTAAATAAATGAATTTACATTGCCACGTAGGATCGTTAGTTATATTTAAGGAAACAACCTTATTAGTCTGTTAAATACGCATTCTAGCGACTAATTGGCATGAATAAATTCAACTGATATTCCTCTTTGTGGTCTCGCCGTGTGGTCGCGACTATTGTACACTGGAGTTCTCAACAAAAGCAAGCCAAACATTTGATTGATTTTCATGTCTTATTCTACTGACTTACGAGTGATAATAAGGTACAGTCAAGCACTCGTCTTTATATTCGCGCAAGCGTTTCCCTATGCTTTGCATTACCTCGTATTTATCTATTTGTCCACGTCTTGGCACGTTTGTACCGCTCTATATCTTCTCGTCTATCTATTTATCTTTATTTATCTCTATTTATCGTTGGTTTGTATAAACGTGACTCACTTAATCGCTGCGCTTTATATTTGAGAGTTGCGATGTCTGTCGTAAAGTGGGATTGTTTTGTAGTATGATTTACGATCATTAAATATAGTGAGATCGCGTTAATATTTTTCGTAGTTTAATAGGCTATTTTTCCGAAAAAATAGCCTATTAAATTTGTGTAATAAATTTTACTACAAGCTGCTTACTATTTGTAATTTATTTATTTTAATAGAAAGTTATTATTTTAATTAGTTAAATTAGGAAAATTAAAAATAGATTTTCTTCAAATATTTACTCAAAATGTGCCTTTGTTTATCTTTAAAATTAATATATTTTCAAGAACTTTGACTTGAGACTATTCAAGTATGATTGACAAAAATAATAAAAAGTATTATAAAATATCTGTATTTTGTTTGTTTTATATTTAAAAGTATAACCATAGCAAAATAATGAAAAAAGTATTATGCTGTCATTAAATGCACAGATGTTATTACGTTTACTTTCAAATGTATAATTAATATAAGGAACAATTAATTAGTAAAAGATTAACTATTTTATTCTTTAATTCTGTTTCATTTAAATAGTAATTAATGATTTATATATATGATTAAATAGAATTTACTTGGCATGTACTTTATCATACATAATCTAAATTTATTCAACATACAATATTTCAGAAAACGTACTTTCAATTTTTCATAATGTACAGTTCATTAAACCACATTATATAATTTGACATATGTATACATTGATTTTAACGCTCTTCCTATATGAAATTTTATTCACTGAATTTTAAATATAAATATATTATAAATGAATATAACAATAAAATGAATAAACGGTCGAGTGAGTTTCAATTGCAACTCGTTCACTTAATATTTTGAAATGCTCGCAAATTCTGAATTCTCCTGTACACTCCAGCTCCCTTATATACCTACACATCCCTATCTTATCTTACATCTGGACTCCTTGGTATTTGCATCCTTTCCTTCTTACTTCTTTCTCAGACTGTGATTCTCTTTTTTCTTTCCAAGTCCACGGGTTGCTCGATCGTACAACCTACGCTCGAGTCTTCATTCGGTCGTGTTATTAGGTGTTCTTGCGCCGGTAACGCGGGAGTATTGTATTCGCGGCGCCTTTTCGTGCAGGTACAGGCGTTTGTTTTTTCACCCATCGTTTGTAGAATTTAACGAGCTTGTGAAACTTTGAGCACGTTTGCGTACTAGTTTCTTTGTACGGGAGAGAAAAGGAAATTTTTAAATCATTAAGGAGCGGCAGGTGCCATCAAGTAATGAGGACAAAAGTGTTGTATAAAACAACGAATGTAATACTTGCAGAATATCTGGCGAGTTTATAAATGGAATATCATTGACGATACGTACATGTTAACGTATTTTTAAATATTTATTTTATGCATCAAAGTATTTCGTTTCGCTTCTTTAAGTACTGGACCGATGATAAAAATTTTTTAAGGAACAATTTATGATATATCTTCGAAAATATCCTGCATTTTTTTCTCTTTAGATAAACCTAAGTTTAGAATGTGAATAATATGGAAATTAGTGATTTTTTATATTAATAACTTTAGCTTTGAAACTATGATCGCGTTCTTTTAAATATATTGTCAATCGACTGCTTTAACTTTTCCATGTGGAAGTTTTGTACATGAAGCAACGTTGCTTACTAAGCTTTCGAATCATATTCTTAAATCACAAAGCAGCGCATTTCAACTTGTCGATTCTTTCGGAGAGTATATCTTATGTATTCACTCACTCTCAGTAGTTTACACCGTGGGAACATAATTACGAAGGTCTTTTCTTATCAATGTACGCATGCTAATGAACGATAAATGCAACACAGAACTTTTGACGAAGTGCTCGTGTTAGCTGACAAATGGCAGACTCTGAGGATTTATTTGTTTCCTCCGTGTTTGTATTATCACTGGCATACGTGCGGAAGATAGTAAATGATAATAGCTGAAAGTTATGGTTTATTAAAAATATCGAATATACGTTCGTCAGCTTCTCAAAACATCTCACGTTATGATAATTCAATATCTATTTTGGACAGAAATTTATATCATTAAATATTTCGTACCTTTAGTTAAGAATAGGATTCCTCGATCTCTTATAATAATAACTTAAGACTTCATAAAAGCACATTCAAACTAAATACTTCGCATGGAATTGATAAAATTTCTATTTAAATAATAACATATACAACTCAACTGTAAAACAGAATTAATTATTAGAAATTATGCTCATTTATATGAAGTTCTTGTTTTATTAACATTATTGGATTACCTACTTTCAGTATGAAGAAAATTAATTATAAAAAACTTAATTAATCATTATAATAAATATGTGTTTAAATCTTCGTGCAAATTTTCTGATTTTTAGTCATGCTATAGTGCTTATCGAAAATTCAAATTAAAAGTTACTCTAATGTCGAGCAAGAAACATTTTTATAAAAATTTTGCATAATTTATTAAAGATAAGTTGTGCATATTGTGAATATATTAATATTATTACGCGTATCTCAATTACGTTATAAACAAAATTCAACATATTTATGTTACTCACTTTAAATAATATTCCAAATGTTATTTACTGCATCGTGTTCAGTAAATAAATAGTTCTAGTTTATAAAACTTAATCGAGTTCTGTAAATAGTGTTTCATATTTTTATAAATTTATGATAACATTCATTTTTCAAATATAATAAATAATATAATATTATTAATGTATGCAATTATTATTATTAGTATTATTATAGATATATAAATCAGTCAAGTACTTGGATTATCGAATAAAAATATTGTACTCGAAATTAAGGAAAACGTATTATTCATGAAGCATAAAATACATTTGGATTAAGAATTACAAATTTTCCTTTACAATTTTCAATTACAATTTTTCGTAATATTAACATTAGTTACTAGTTTGAATATGACACATACTAATAACATTCTATACGTATAACAATTAATTAGAAGTAAAATAGTTAAAATAATTATAAAAAAAATTGTAGTTAAAATAAGTTCTACCGTTATGTTTCTAGAAAATTTATTCACGATGAAAGTATTTTTACAGAAGCTTTGTTACAGAACACAAATAAAAGAGTTTATTCGCCCAGTAGACGGTAAGTTAGGCAATTATAATACTGTTTATCAATCACTGTGTGTAAGAATATGTTTGTGGTATTAAATAATTTTTTAACCTAAACATCCCATAGTTGTAAGTAAGTAATTCTCTATTGCACTAGTAATTTTTCAGATACTACACAAATTTATAGTCACGTAGGTAAATAGCATTCAGGAAACTCAGTAAATATGTGTCATTGATTTTATTTAATTATGTTAATAATTGGTATCTAATAGTATCGTTAATTAATTCTGAAATGAATGCACTCTAAATTAGTATTCATTAGCGGTGCAGAATCGGTGCAATCAACGCCAATGACTAGCTTATTTTCATCACGTCAGACAAATACTTGCAGTACTCCTCGTGTATTCACGTAAACCAACTATTCTATTATACATGAAACGTTCTACTGTCGTTATATTATATTGCCAACAACCAAATTGCATTATGTTACTCATATATCAAGGACATTTGCTTGTATACTTTCGATGTACAACGACACACACATGCTTCGAAGTGTAATAAGTACCTTTACGTGTAAAATACTTGTGTATTTTATTTTTATATATTGCTTTTCGTTGTACAATTTTCATTTTAATATACAAGCATGTAAATACGCATTAATTATGTATTTCAAAATGCTTAGAAGAGTTAGAATTTGAAATTGGAAAGTTACAAATTCTACTTAATAGAGAGTTTGCAAAAGAAGTTACAGCTTATGGTATATTAATAACATATTATAGTAATAAATAATAAATTATTATATAGTAATAATTGTCAAATGATTAGTATTTAAATTATAACTGGGCATATAAAATTATATATTATTACATAAATATAAAGAAAAATTATTATCATTATTGTTTTATTTTTTTATGTTAAAAATGAAATTCCTTTCTATTGTATTTTAGTTAATATTTTAATTTACATAGCACATAGAACTAATAATCTAAATTTTTATCTTCTAAGGCGTATAGTTACTCTATTATTAAAAATACGTTCAAAAGCTAGCACTTAACTTTAAAATATTACTTTTATCATTAAGTGTTATTTGTGCTTTTTAAAAATTTAATTTAGATTATTTTTCGAAAGCTAAGACATTAATTCGTAAATGTAAATAATTAAAATAAATTCTTTATTTTCTTGATATTTTTGATGAACCTAAAATATTTTGCATTAAAATGCACTTTTATCCATTAATGTATAAGAAAAATAAACAATTAAATATTTAATACTTTTATAAAACATTTATTTCAACAATTTTGAGATTAAATTAATAAAATGTAAAAGCAAGTTATTATTGTAAATCGAGTATTACCATAGATTGTTGGTAATACACGGTGCACTGTAAATTGCATTAAAAAAATGTTTCGATTTGATGCTCTTCATTGATGTATACAATCATCATCATTATAGCAGTATGTTAAATTAATTTTAAAAACTCGGAAATTTTTAACTCTATGAATTTAAAAACATCTTTTTCATATTTCATGCTAAAATAATATAAACATAAACATAAATATACTTCAGTATGTTTCAATTTAATTCAATATTTTCTTTATCAGAATCTTAAAGAAAATCACCAGGAAATCTTTTAATCTTGGTTTTTTTTAAGGACGTCATGATACATGACATTCTGTTTCATGATAACATATGTAATCAAACTAAATAAATATAATTAAATTAAAATTGTAATCTTAAAGACATTATTTTCTAACATACCATTGTACAATCTACTCCATTTTCTTAATTCTTCATCTTCCTATGAATATTGGTTTTACCATTTATCACTATATCGAGATATAAAGTTATCCATCTTATCAAGCTTTATTTAATAACTTTTAAATATATCTGTTTATTCATTTGTTACTAATGTTAAATTTTGAATATCTGTAACTTCCGTTTCTATTTCTTTATCTTCCGTTAATGAATGAACTTTATTTTCAAATATCATTAGTTTAATATTCATAAGTAGATTAAAAATCGCATTATATGCTAAAATTGTAATTACTTTTAAAAGTAACTGTTTTATTATCATATAAATTCAACTAACCTTCGTGATATATAGAGTTAAACTGAAATTTTATATTTCTTAAATTTTCAATTGAATAATGTTTTTCAAAATCTATAAGTTATATTTCCATTTCATCTTTCATGTTTATCTTTCCTGTTAATATTATTTAATTTATTCCTATTCGTATTATTCCTGATAATAATATTTCCTACGTAGAAAGTAATCTTTTCAAATTAAACACTCAATACTATTATACGTATGTAAGGAGAAATAAAATAGGTCATTCGTAAGTACATCGTAGTATATTCCAGTTCAGTTGTTGCATACTAAATAGGTTACTTATATACTTTCGTAAATTATCTGTCTATTCATATATCAGCTTCAACCTGGTTTTATAATTTTCTAAGTATATATTTGTATGAATATATTACTCGTATATATTTTTCTCTTCATAGTATTTTAATGTTTAACGACTGGTAATTTTATTAGAATGTCAAAATTTTCTAATATAATTTCATCATTTATATTTACAATAGACATTTCATATCATTCTTACATTATTACAGTCACCTAATTATAATTTACTTTTACTATTTATTAATTTTTCTAAAATCTGCTATGACTTTTACGATGTATTTGATCATCCCTACATATTAGTATGCATTGCTTCTAGTTTTTGGCTATCTCTGCCATCTTATAAATATTGAATATTTCAATCAGTTATAAATTTTAAAATAAATTCTTGTATTGAACAAATTTGAGTAAATGCAAAATGCAGTAAATATAATTTAGAAATATAGTACAAAATGTAGAAATGTATAGGATAATGTGAAATTAGCTTATACATTCATTTACCTGGTATTAAGTCAATTATTTGTATTCACTTTCTGATTATTTGCTTTTAATATTGTTGAACAGAGAAAATTAAATTAATGTTATGAAAGCAAAAGTTCTTCTGAATAAAATAATTGTTTTCAGAAATCCCTTGCAACAGTATTTTAATGTCATTAGAAATAAAATACAATTAGGCAAATTTTAACTTTTTGAAACTGTTTTCTGTAGATCTTTTGATAATATAAATAAAAAACTGATAAATTTTATTCATCAGATCAAGTAAATACGAATAGTTAATATGTAAATGACGTTTTTGAAAACTATAACGAAAGAGCGAAAATCTTATTGTTCAAATTCTAATCTATAAACTTGATAATGTAATAATGAATATTTATTAAATTATTTTACACCATAGAAGAAAAACTCAAATAATACAGAAATATTTTGATAAATTTTTACATTGATTTTGAGTTCAATAAGGGTATCGTAGGAGGAGGAGTTATATTTTTCATTATCCTGAAACGAACCAATTATATTTTTTCTTTGTAAAATAACAGTATACAAAATTTGTATACTATATCAGAAGGCTTGAAAATTAATTGACCGATGAAACGCACACTAACAATCTGAGTTAGGGCAAATGACGAAACTAGAAAGGTACTGATCTCGTTATCTGCAAACTGGAAAGCCTCGAAACGTCTTTATAGTAGTTATTACTAAGTTTTACTTTATTATTAGTTATTACTTAGTTATTACTAAGATTTCATAGATCAACATACTACAATCGGATGCTTAAGTATATCTTATACTGCATATTATAGCTTTAAAAGTAATACTTTCTAATTTTTTAATTATCGCTACACTTGTTTGTTGATTATTCATTAATTCTGCATTTAATATTTGGTGTATTACTAATAAATTTAAAAAGATTAGATTAATTAATTCATTAAAAATATTTGTAGTTATATGCAATTACTGTCAGTATACTTTGTGAAACTGCATATTTTATTAAATTCTGAAAACGATATAGTTTTAATCAAATCTTCTAATACACATCTTTTCATTCAACTTTCTTTATGAACCAAACTTTATTTATAACATTATACTAAATTATCTTCACTAATTAATAGTAATATGTATTTATATTTAGTTATTTAGTTATTTTTAGTAAATTATTGATATTTGACATAGTTTATATTCATAGAATAAGTTAAAAAATTACGAGAATGTTAGCATCTTCCGATTCATTGAATTTTTTTCTATTTTTCTATTTATACGCTGACGAGTACTCATTAGACATTGGACTTTACGTATAAATTGTTGCTTGTGAAATTTTCGGAATATTTAAGAGCGAAAATTGAATTGTAGACAAGTTCACGAGTATTATCCTGTGTATTTTCTCTAAATTCACGAATTCCATACATGCATGAAGTTTATTTGATACTTTTTAAATATTCCTTATTTGCTTCAAAATTATTCTAAAGTTAACCATTAATACATTCAAATATACATAATAATTTGTGTATTTCCTTTGGATAAATGTTGCTTTTATAATAAACTTGCAAGTTTATTTTGCATACTTTAAATGGTTGGATTCAATTTCAATATAAATATAATTCAATATTGTATATTCAATTTAAATTTATTTAAATTTAGTTAATAATATATATCTGATTATTGCAGTAAATATAATAAATGAATAAGATTTTTTTTAAATTGTATCTAGTAAGCCATGTTTTTAATATATTATAAATTACTAAATACGAGTATTATTTTGAAATACGTTTTTAACGAATAAAAAAACTTCATATAAATATAAACTATTTAGTTATACTTTAAAATATTACATGACTGCAGTACAATACTTATTTACGAAAGCTTCAATAATTATATGTAAATAATTAAGGAAATATACCTACCAATTTCTTGGTCATAATATAAAGTTTCTTTTTCTAACTTATTCCAACAAATTTTAGAGATATTTTCAGATGAATATATTTATTAAAATTATGCTCTACTTTAGTTCAAAGAAACACCGAAATTTTCATCTGCAATTAGAAATGGAAATTGACTAATAACTAAAAGCTGGCAATACCTTTTATATATTACGTACTTTGTATTATTTTATAAATTACAACCGTGCATTATTACATTCCTAATTTGTCCCTTATATAATCGTAATAATTTATTTCACAATCACCGTATACAAGTATAATTTTAATTAGTAGCTTAATGTCAGTTTAATTTAATTGTTAATTATCTTAACCATCTTAACCATTATGTTAATCATCTTGTAGGTGAAAAGTATATATACATATTCAATTTTCTCGAAAACAATTACTCGATCGATCAAAGCAAAAATTTTTATAGCTTTACATAATATACAAAAATATTACCTACAAAAGTTGAGAATAGAACATTTGTACTTTAATGGTGAGGGCAAAGGCAAAGTACGCGAAAGTATAGAAGGGTATTTTACACAGGTAGTACTAATTTTGCGATGATTCTAAACCGAAATAGCTTTTCTGAATCGTCCACTTTCTCGATCCTGCTCCTGCAGGAAATCTTTTCTAAGTGGACCACGACTGTAAGGCCATCTACAAGCACTTAACAATGTATTGCAGGTCACACGTTTGATGACTTATGAGTACTCGTTAAGCTGCTGAACGCATGCGCGTATGCGAAAACTAGAGAAAGACAGAAATGTATGAGAGAGCAACTTGCTTTATTGGGCGAATATTGGCCGTAAAGTATTTGTGGTGCAAAAAAGCAGCCTAATAGGCAACATGTGCGAGGAATAAAGTGTATACGTTACTGGTTAGATGCGACGGATGCCTATTTGAATTATACAGTATATTGCGCACATATGATTTACAATTTTCTGATTTTACGAAGAGTTTTTATATCCATTCAAAAAATGTCGATATATCGAGATGCGGGCATTTTCAAAAGTGCTATAAGTCAGCTGAGTCTTTTAAAAATAGCGTATCAATGTGGTATTGCAAAAAAAAATTTTTGCATATTGTTATTTGTATTTTACATATTACAATATATACGTGCTATTAAAGTAATATTTAGCATTAAAGCTGTTTTCAATTTTATTATACACATAAGATTCGAAATTTACCACTCTCAAGCTGTTGTCAAAACAAATTTTATGTGAATTTTTCCTCTACGTACACTAAAGTATTGTAAATAAAAATAAACGACTTTTATTCAGAGGAAAAGCATCTCACTAAATTACAATACCTGTATTTATTTGCATAAAGGTTTATTGTACAGTAATATAATGGCGCTGCGTCTAAATTTATTCAACTAACATAATGCGTTTTTATTTGTATATAGGTAATAGTAAATTTTATTTGTAAGATTAGTTTCTTTGATTAAGAATAAAACAAATCTTTGTTTGAAATTTTAACAATAATTGCTTATGGAAGTAATTACAAATAGCTTGTGCGAATTAAAAAATAATAAGCTTTTTATTAAAGGAAAATTCTGATACTCTAAAATTAGGTATCATTGCGATCCAACATCCACTGAATCATAAGAATCACGAGTTATTTCGGTGCCTTAAGATTGTTCAGTTACATTTGCTTTTAGCGAAAGGCAGAAAAAGAGATAAAGCACTCAGAGCCGAGAAATTGTGGCTCCAACTCGCGAATAGTCAACAGCGACGGCGATGGCGACAATGCAACCCGCGAGAGTAATCGGCGAGCTCGCAGTTGGCCATTAGCTAATGGACTACCGGCTTGAGCAACAAGCTCGTATATACCTGTCGTGCTGTCAGCCTCGACTCGACCCTTTCTCAGAGCGTTCGATCGCTGGTACAACCCCTGCTGCTATTTTTTCAACTCACATTTTTTTCGGTCATCAATGCGGTACTTGCTTGTCGGGTGTTACTGCACTTGATGATGAAGGAGTGTGCGGGACAAGTGGTCTTATTTTATGTATCGAACGATTTTAGCAAAATTTGACATATACGTAAATTTAGTCGATTAATGGAATTTCATTAGATAATATTAGATTTTGGTTTACTTTATCGCACCATTGAACTTTGAAAATCATCATTTTTTATATAAATTTTATTAATGATAGTTCGTATTAATAGTATCTGAAATTCAGTGTTAGTTAAACATTTTATCATTTTTTTTCCGTGTACGATTAAAAATGAAAATTTATTAATGATATGATAAAATAAAATATTTATCTATATACGTACATCCATACGTATATACACACATACACAACATATTTTACATACATATTTTCTTATTTCTTAATATTATATTTCCCAATTGTAATTGTTACATTTTTTACAACGATGAATAAAAATATATGTATGTCTCAGTTCATATATTGTTCTTAGTTCAAAATTGTAAAATATTTTAATAATTTATTTTGTTACAGGTGAGAGAATTATTTCAATACTCTACTGAAACTGACTAGAATATATGTAAGTAGATTAAGTACTTATACAAAATTTATATTACATTCTGTTTAAACTATAATTTTATTTTAAAAATGATTCTTTTAAAGAATATTAAACTAATTTAATTTTAATTTTTCATTCATTTACACATAAGACAATTAATTGTCTTATTAATATTACCACTCATAAAGTGTAATCCAAAAATTATAAAATATGAAATAGATGTATATTTGTGAACAAATACTGTACTTACTAATATTTTTAATTAATAATATAATTTTACTACTTAGGATGTGAAAGTTAACATCGACATTCTTTTGCATTATGTACTTCTAACTCTAATGTAAAAAGAAACAACCGATTGAAATATTTTTTAATCAATTAATTATTCAATAGTATTTCGAATACGGAATTATTATGTACTTAAGCAATAGTTAACCAATCTATTTTTCTTAATTAAAATAAATGCTCTGCGATAAAGTAAACTGTAAAACTTATATAACGTTAGATCTAAGGATATTATAATAATAATTTAGCAATTTAATTATTTATTGTAAGGTAAACATTCATTAATAACTAAATAAATCAAAGATTAAGTGAAAAAGCAACATATCAAGTCAAATATTAATTGCCTCAACTTAGCAATATCGAGAAATTTAATTAATAAAGAACAAAACAATTTATTTTTATTTTGAGCATAAATTCCATGTACAGAAATCATTGGAAAAATACCGGAATTTACACTGCACCTGCGTTATATCTCTCGTCGCTCGCAAACTTCGAGAAAGTCTCTACCAAAAGTTCCAACGCAGCTTCTCTATGTTCACCTCTTCTCTCGTCGAATTCTCGCCTCTTTCATACATAACAGCCACAGTTCTGCGTACCCTTTCTACAATTTCAACGAACCGATAGCATCGAATACTTTGTTGAACGAGAGTGGTAGAGAGAGAGAGAGAAATTGCTTCTAGTATACATTGGTTGTCCTTTAAAAAAAGAGAGGGGGACCTTACAGTACCGAGCCAGTTCTCCTTTCAAGTATATTAATGACGTCGCCGTATAGACTAGCAAACGCCACTCGCTCATACTTCGCATAACCATTATTTATACCGTCTACTTCTCTCTGTCTCCCTCTCGCTCTATTCCTCACACTCTCTCTCTCTTTCTTTTACATAAGACTTACTTGTAATACTACTATCTTTGCAGTGATAATGTACCGGAATATTACTTTTCTTTAGCTATATAATAAGCTTTAATGTAATGTGTTTCTTTTTCATTCATAGTACAGTAGATTTATACATACTATTTGCTAACTGTGAGCTTCAATAGCGCTAACATATTCTTCTACTTTGATAATATACCATGAATATACAAAAGATCCATATACACTGTATTAAAAGTAATTATTTAATAATTAAAATTTTTATTTTTGAAGCACGAAGTAAAAATAAAAGAACCGTAGTATATAATATCGTATGTTATTTTTCAACCAAGTACTAAAATGGAATAAGATTTCAAGAAACAATAATTAATTAACAATAACAATACAATGTTTTAAAACTGAAAAATTAAATTTATTAAAAAGGCAAACATTATTAAATAAAAATTATTTGTATATTATTAGATAATCAAGCACCCATAAATATACGGTACTCTTAATAATTTATACGTAACGAAAAAGACTATAGTTACGAATTCATCTATATTACATAGTCAAAAAGTATACAATTTAATAATGTGTAAAATAATGTTTTGGCCTTAAGATTCTGAAGAAATTACGGCTTTCAAACGTGTAAAAATATAGTATCCTTTTCACACATAGTTTTTCAGTGTTGCTATTAATTATACAAAATATATGATCATATATTGATAACCAAATATTCTCGATCTTCAATCTTACTTTGATCGATTGTCGTCTTTATATCAGTCAAAGATCAGTTCTTGTCCTTAATCTGGCTCCACATAAGCTGTCATTGCGAACTTTTCGCCGGTATCTCTTACCCTCAATAATTTTTTCTGCTTTGTACATAGTAAAATAAAAGCGTACCACAATAAATTTGTTCCACGTACGGTACATAAAATTTATCATTGAAACGTTTTACCGATTTATGCACACATACATACACATACATACATACGTACATACATATATTTATATATGTTGTATGTAGATTAATATGCATAGCAATAATATAATTAAATTAGGTTTTTCGTATATTTTATTCACATACAGCTTCTAGTATATTTAATTGAAAAATTATGAATAATAATCGAAATTGAAACTGTAAATACATAATTCATTATCAAAAATTAATATAAAAAATTTTTGAAAAAAATACAGACTATTACTAAATGTAAATTGAAAATGCATCTTTTTCTTATTCATTTAAAGTTGGTTATCAATACATAATTATGATAAAATTAATTTGCATAAAAGAAAATGTAAAAAAGCGATATTTTTTGAGCAAACATAATATTTACTATGTCTTTATTTTTAAAACGAAAACATCAGTTTACAACGCAATCAACAGAAATTAAGGATTAGGTGAAAATCTCGTTGTTTTTAGGACAGACAGAAAGATAAAACGAGATTATTAAAGAGAAACAACGGCAGTAGTTGAAGAAAGAAAAAAGTCTTGTAGAGATTGAAAAACAAAGAGGTGTTTTTTTTGTCTCAAAAGGTCTCCGAAATTCAGAAAATTCCTTCTTGAACTTTGAGTATCGACGCAAACTAACAAAGTGTCGGAAAATGACAGAAAACTGACGTGCTTCTCTTTACTCCTCTGCTTTACTCCCACGAATGTACCGTGGCGAACTTAATGGTTAACGGTGCACTGGCATTTTGCGGTATTTACTCAAACGTTAGAGCCGTCCAGCAATAATTGTCCTGGGTATGAAACGAAAAAGCTCGCTTCTCTGTTATCTTCTTTTTCATTTCATATTTCTTCCCTTTTTAATGTATGCATTATTTATGCATTCTTTATCGAATACGCGATAAAGAAACTTTATATGTGAGAAGTTTGCTAAATTTTTTTTAATTATCTAATTTTTCTTCATGAATGCAGATTTTTTGCAATATTAGGTCTATTTTTATTCTGTCTTATAAATTTTTACATTTTTATTTTCTTTTGATAAATTTGACTTTGTATTGAGTAAATTTAACTTTGAATTATTTGAAACTGCACTTAATTAAAAGTTGACATTATTTCTTTGTAGTAAATTGCTGTTTACTTTGTATTAACAACTTTTGAAAATTAAAGTTATTTTAAATCTTAAAATAACGTGTTGACTAACCTTATACGAACACTTTTTCATATTAATAAACTGATATTCAATATCAATTACAATTAAAAAAGACCAAATATTGAATGATTAATTATTTATATTTCATATTAAGATTTTCATATTAGTTATAATATTATACTTCTTTAATTTGTAAATAATTTTTCAAATGAACACAACTCTACAATATAATTTTTTATTATACTTGCTTTCACTTTTAGTGAATATTATTACAAAATGTACCGACCTTCCAGAAGAAAATATTATAGAAATTCCATGAGCTTTTCATTTTAGAAATAAGTAATAATGCGCTATTTGCAGGAGCCATATCCTAAAAATATTTCAGTGAACGTAGCATTTGTTCAGCTTCAACTACGAGACTTATGATTGCATGCTCTCATAGTTCCAGTCGGATCAGGAAAAGCTCAGGATGGAAAACTCAAAAGTACCGTCGACTTTTTCTCTCTTACTAACATTTCCATACAGTTCTCCGGCATTTTTCAACTCTTCTTCATTCATTCTTTCATTTTCTATCATTTTTACTATTAATATGTCATGTTTCGTTTTTTGTCATATATGAAAAAATTCAAATAAATTACTTATGCCTGTATAATAGTTCCTTATTTATCCTGTTTTAATTAAAAATACTGACAAATATTATCATATACGAAAGTTAAAATAATTTTGAAGGCATTAAAAAAACTTATATAAAAATTCGAAATTTAAACGTGAATAATTATTTTAGTTATTTAATTCATATTGTTTAATGTAGAAAGTGGAAATTTCTTTTTAAATAATATTGATCGTTTCACTTCTCTTATCCTAAGATTTGGCTTATTAATGACCTATATTAAGGATTCTATTTACTTTTCTTGATATTCGAATATTATTCTGTTAATTATATAATTATTTATTTTTTTCACGTAACATCTCATTCAGACATTAAATAAAATTACTTTTTTGATTAAGCCACTTTAAAGACATGTACATAAATCGTACATTTTCTAATAAATATAAAGAAGTGCTTATTTTAATTCTAAATAAATGAATAATTTTTCGCAAATTTATGAGTTTCTTTATAAATTATAACATAAATTTTAATACATAAATAATGAAAAATTGTTGGCAGTCGTACGATACCGAAGTTTCTAAGACTTTGGTATACAACGCATCCTGCATTAGTACACCATCTTACACATACACAAATGTTAAATAGATACTGGTATATATCGTATGCACAGTGAACATTAAAAATGCCTTATATGATTGAAAGTGAATCTAATGACAGATAGAATTACATATTTTCCAGTGTGTGATATAATAATTCACTATAATTAATGTAATAATATAATAATTATAATGTATGCTGTAATATAATACATAATATATAATATATAAATAATATATAATGTAATTACATAATAATAATGTAATATAAATTATATCAAGAAAGTGTAATTATATTATTAGATATATAATATTAATATATTAACTTTTTCCATATACAATAATATTTTTTAATATTAATATTCTTTTCACGATTTAGTTGGTGTTTGTCATTATCTTTGTAAATTAATTAAAATATTTTTAAGAAAAATTTTAGTTAATTTTAACATATTAATGTTATGGAACAAATTATTTGATATATGAACATATGATAGTTACGAAATAATAAGATTTATATCATTTACTAACAATAAACTATTTATTGTTAGTAATGTATAGTTTATTGTTTATTCTTTTTAAAGCACAATTTTAAGCTGATTTTCGTATATTTTGTTTTTTTTACATCTGATTATATTTTTTTTCATTACATCAAAATCAATGAGAAGATTAAGTTTCATATTATATGGGAAGGAAGAATTCTTACCCTTAAAAAAGTAACTGACTGTCTCCTCATTTTGAGGAACATACGAAAAATTTAAATAGGGATACATTGCCTATCAAACTGCAAGTTTTTACTCGACTGTACGTGCTAGTCACTACTTAATTCGTTAAACATTTGTATTTTTTAAACATTGATTCAATTAATGTGTACAAATTAACTTAGTACTTAGCTTACCTATTTTTCAATCTTATTTTCTCTTATAAAAGTCAATTAATACTAATGAATCAATTACAGATACAATGTTGAAAATGTGGATGTATTTAAAATGAATAATGGTTTTTCATTGTTATGAAAATAAGTACTTGTGAACGTTAATAATTAACAATAAATCTGACTGAAGTGCGATTGATAGTGATACTTGTTTTATATTAAAATAGTTTAAAATTGCAACCTTTTATTAGGATATATTTTCATACCTAAGAGAAATTGATGAGCTTTGAAAAAATGTCAAACTACGATAAAAGTTATAACACTTAATTTGGTTGTAAAAACTTTACACTTAATCTAGTGCTATTTTGACACCTATTAGCTTTCTTTATTTAGGTAAATAAATGTTCGTTACTTGAACTTAAATCTTATTTTCATAAAATGCTTTGATACGAAAACTTGATAACATTACGCAGAGTATGAAAATCGATTTACGGCTCATAATTTTCATTCCTGTTCCAAAAGCTGTACAATAATTGATTCTATAAATATTTATTTTTGACCAATCTCCGAAGAATATGCTCAAAGTAAGCAATAGATTCAGTTGATTGAACAATGTGATGAAATAATTTGTTTTATAAAACTGCATTACAAATTATTATAATTTTATTACTATCACATTCAATATATATTAAATATTTAAAATTGTGATTAAATTATAGTATAGGTTAAATTTTTTGCACATTTTTTCAACGGAGATAAACTATTTTCTTTTCGGGGCAGCTAGGAAATATTTTTCAAAATAGATAATACAATAAATGTGAAACTTTCGACAATGGATGGTAAATTCAAGTTGTTTTTCATCAATGCTTTAAAAATATTCAGAAATTTTTTAATGTAAAAATTGTTGTTCTATATTTCTATATTTCATCAAATTAAAAAATTTTAATGTCCTTTTGTTTTATAAAATACGAATAGAGTACTTTTGAGTAAGTAACTAAATTCTTGCCTGAATTATAAACCCTCTAAATAAAATCGAATGAACATGCTTCCAGATCTACAGCGAAATTTCCTTATGTACAGTTGAAGCTTGGCTTTTCTTTATGTCTGAAAAAGTTGTCGAGTTCTCGAAGTAAAAAATAGTAAGTTACAGTATAGTCGGATGTCCACTGCCCAACACCATCTAAAGTCTCGCGTCCATTTTACGCGAGCTGTGGAATGTGATGAATAATAGAGAAAGAGAGAGAGGCTAAGACGAAGAAGCTCGCGCAAGATAGCCCAGAGACATTGTTCAAATTGCAAAGAGGTAGAAACATCTATCACATCACAGCAGCTGATCCTCCAGGGACAGACTAACCGCGCTACTACTACTAGTGTTTCCACCCTCTAGCTTTCTAACATGCGCATTTATACCCTTTACGCTCCGACAGTTTCCAGAACTTCTCGTGTGTTCTACTTCTGCCCTAATTCCTCTCTCTCTCACACTCTCTCCCCCCTCACCACGCTTTCTCTCACTCTTTGGCAGAACACTAAGTCTTGCGAAACGATGGCGGTAGTATCTAGCGCTGGTCTTTTTGTCAAGCTCGTCGTGGTTAGCTGCGTGTCAACCAAATTCGCTATGCGCGCCTGCACCTTCTAACATTTGCTAGATATCAATACTTCTAAGCATCAGATCGCATAATCTTGTATTTGTTGTGAAATCAATGAATATTAGTATCATTCAGGAAGAGAAAATAATGTGTTTAAAATAACTACATTTATGAAAAAGTACCCTTGGATATTATTTTTTACTTTTAGATAATACATATATATACTTATCCTAATTTAAGAAGAAATACTGACCGTTATTTAACTTACCATATATTTATTTAACGCATATCATGAATCCAGTGATTTTACTAATAAATCAATGCAGATAAATCATCACCGTAGAAAGTATTTATACAATTCATATAGACTAATACATATTGTTACTTTTTTATTAAAAAGAACTAATGTAAAAATATGTAAAATAATGTGTTATTAATCTCAAAGCATACATAGTAAATCAGAATATATCTTCACTTAAACCTATTTAAATTACAAAGTTCCTATATCAGACTTCTTTTATAAAAGAGTCTAGTTTTAATTATTTCTTGATTTTTTAAATATTTACAGAAATCTATTGATGTTTAAATATATCTAAATAATGGTACATTTTTAACATTAAGTTATACTCATATAATATAATTATTTTAACATATATTATATCGAATTGTGCTATAACAATTTACTCAAATATTCATTGTACTTTAATAAAATTGATACCTTTAAATAGAACTCAAATACGCTAAGATTTAATATAAATCTTATGGAGATTTACGATTTCATAAATATTATATAGTACAGAAGTAAAAGTATCATATTATATTAAAATATAAAAAAGACGACTCTTTATGTTTATATCAAGTTAATCCATGAATAATATGAAGAAATGAAATAATTTATTTTATTTTCTACCACTGATCTTAATAACATATAAATATGTAGAACAACGAATATATTCTTGATATATATTCAAGTCATAAATTATGATTCATACTAAAATTCAGGCTCTTTATAGTTAATGTATGTTTTTGGATTTGGTATGAACCACAGAATTATTCATACATTATTTATTATAAGAGAAGCTAAGAAATTTTATAGGCTTTTTCACTATACTATTTTCTTTGCTAAACTGTATTTATAATTTAATATAGTGTAAAGTAATTTAGAAACACGTATTGTATTCAAATATAAAATCGATAATATGAGTCTAATGTTTGTAATCTATCTATATATATATATCTAAAAGTATAAAATGATTAAGAAAAAATCAAAATAATCTGAGCATTTTGTTAAAGATGAATTTCATCTAGTTAAATAAAAGTTCTAAATTGAAATTATTGAGAAATATGTTTAATAAGATTCTATTTTAGATTTTTAGATTTATTAGTGAAAAATTTGTTTATGCATATATATTCATAATGAATTACATACTTTAGAAATCTCTTGATTTTATATCCATGACCTATATACCATTTTTTAATTCTATAGTTATTCGAGTTTGAGGTAATAAGTAAATTTGATTTGATACGTTCTACATTTATCTCAAACCATGAATAAAATTTTCTATTGACAATTATAACTACTGCACATGAAGAAAATTCATAGCTTTCACAATGATTTCAAGATATTGAAATCATTGTGACATTTTGATACAGACTTCATTATCAGTACCTTAATTTTGTAAGTATTTTTATGGATTTGAAACAGTAATAAAATGTATTTAATACTCTTCAATTAAGTAATATTATCTTAATAAACTTTTTGTTTAACATAATTGATATTCAAAATCCATGTCCTTAACAATTCGTAAGTTATATAAATGTGGTCGATTTTGATTAGACGAATTATTCGTCCATTGAAAACTATTAGAAGACTAAAATGCAGGCAGATATAGCTAGAAGAATATCCGTAAAAAGCAGTCTCTCTCGCGTAACCAACCAACGACGGGATCGCGCACAGATTCCGAATAAAACTTTGTTCCTACTCTCAAGCATCGTATACAGTATTCTCTCCTTTATTCTCTTATTCAATATAGGTTGTCTAAAAGGCAAAAGTACACTGATAATTAATGTTTTTAACTAGACTTAAATATAATTAATCCAAAAGTTATGTGGTCCTTGACCTTTTCTTCGTTCACACTCTTAGAAGACGATGAGGCGTTAGGACTTCCTTTTCACTACTTCTTAATAATTAAGACATCCTGCAACTCTTCTTATGGTTTCCTTGTTCCCTCCTTCTAATCTTTTTGAGAACATCCGACTGTTTATTGTTCCCATTTTAATCCGATTTGTGGCTGCTTGTTACAGATTCGATGATTTATTAGTTGGGAGTTTGTGAATATTAAGTGTTCATATTTTTATTTAGCTATTTTTACAAGAAAAATAAAATTACAATTCGAATACACTATTTATATGAGAAATATAACGTTTTAAATAAATTTTGTCTACAATAAAAAAAAATCAAGTAAATAGTATTAAAATAATATTCAATATATTTACTATTGAATTTAGTAGATGATAATATACTGTTCTATAAACAAAGCTTATAAGTTTGTCTTAATAAATTACGGTAAGAACAATCACCAATTTATAAGTATTAAATATGATAAAGATAAAAACTCTTATTATTACACTTACTATTGTTATAAGTCATGTATATATTGGAAGTTTTTAATAGTAATACAAATTGGACTCCCATATAATATTTAAGTTTAATTTAATATATAATTTATAGTATATTATTTTTATTATAATATTTATTATATAATAACATAATATAATTTAATAATGTAATATTTAAAAGTTGAATGTAAAATATTTGAATTAAAGTTATATTTTAGTATAATTAGTAATTGTTTATATTGGAATGGTAACAAAGAATTATATAAGCAAAACCAATTTAAATACATTATAAATGTAATTATGGTTATTTATTTTACTCTTATATATTATTTTAATCTTTTTATAACTTTTTTATGCATTTTAAGATATTTTTACATATTTTCAAAATATATTTTTATTTCGTTATTATGATTTACTCTTATGTAGTCTATTGCTTAACTTGTTGAAATCGAGTAATTTTTTAGTACAAGCATTAAAGGAATTAATTAACATTAAATAATTATTTTTTAAATGCATGCTTTATAAATTTATTAGATAAGTAATTGTAATCACTTAATACATATATACACTTAATCGTATAATCATAGAATTAAAAAAATTATATTCAGAATGATTTATCTTGTTTTATATCTTATAATTTATTCAGATAACCCAAGAGATAAGTTGTACTTAAATTATTTTAAGCGTAATTATACTTAATTATATTTAAAATAATAATTTATTTATTATTTTAACTAGAAAAGATACTGGAAAAATGATATATTATGTAGATAATATTTAAATAATCATATTTTATAAGTATTGTAGGATGTTTATAACAAGATGTATAAATGTATAACTCTTTTAAATTTTGTAATACTCTAATTAATAGGAGGATTTTATTTAAGAGCTATACTTTATAAAAGTGATTATTACTATTTTAGTTTTTCAACTTAAAATTAAATGACCTTTGAGTGCATTCAAGGCAAGATTATTATGTTTCCAACGAAACATAAATAGCAAAGCAATTACCAAAATAATTTCCAATCTTGTATTTCTCGCACGGCCTGCTTTTTACGCTCTTGTAAGCACTGTCATCCCCCTTCTGTTGCTATTTCAATGAAACCTTATATGTATTAAGCGGACTCTTCGAAAATCCGATTTCATTTTGTTTCGTCTGGCTCCTGTGCAGTAGTAAAGTATATTTTCTCCTCCTCCATTTTATCTCAACTGCGGTCATGTATGATTCTCTAGCCCTTCTAGAGATAGAGTTTTCTTACTTTTTACATAATAACAACTCCACGTTCTAATTCACCTTCAGTTTTACCTTGAAA
This sequence comes from Wiebesia pumilae, assembly GCA_018907045.1. Taxonomy (NCBI): domain Eukaryota; kingdom Metazoa; phylum Arthropoda; class Insecta; order Hymenoptera; family Agaonidae; genus Wiebesia; species Wiebesia pumilae. The sequence goes on along the minus strand of JACCHZ010000149.1, from coordinate 180,669 downwards.
AATTCTTGTCAATTAATTAAATACTGTTGATTGTATTTTTTTTTATTATACGTCGAACCAAAAGATATTTTCAATAATGTTAATTTTATCTTATTATTAATATTTCTAACTAACTTCCAATTAGAAATTTGTGTCGAATATTATCAATATAATTATTGAATTAGCAATAGAAATGCAAAAATTAGCTTCAGCAAACAAAATATCATTTTCTTCTATTATCAACCAAATAAGACTAAAGAATTTTATTACATCAAACTATTTTTGATTGAATTTAATATAATTGTTGTATTTTAATCTTCATCTATCTTTATATACTTTACGAAGAGTTCAAATGAAATTGTACAAAACTAATTTTCATTAACTCTAATAAATATATGTCTTGCCTATTGCAATTACCATAATTTTCCGTTTGTTTGTTCTCTGTACATAATTTATCCTTTTTTTAACAAAAAATTTAGTAGATACTTTAGCTGGAAATTCTTTAGGTTATCTTTTTTGTACTTTATATAACTCCATCTTTCTCTTTTTTACAGAATTATGCGAAATAGTATTATTATGTGAATTCTAACTTTCAAATTACATTACATTAGTTATATTAACATGCATTGCTAACAGATTAAATATTAATTATGATTATTTACTAAATGTAATTGCTTAATTCTCTTTTAATGATGTTCTATTTATCGTCTATAATTGTCTCGAGATATCTAATTTTTTCTTAGAATTATAATTATAATTTAATAGTGGTTATATAGTTTATTCTTTTTTAACCACTTCCTTCTGAAGATTTAAATAATAATTTCATATGCTAACCCTTCAGTTTGATAACTCAGTTAATACAACTCTTGTAATACAACTCTTTTATGCTACTCAATTTAACAAATCATTCATCAATTTCTAACGCTTAGTCATATCGAACATTTTAATGAATATAAATATTTTTTAAAAACTAACTTAAATCATGTGATTCAAGGAAATCATATTATACTTTATTATATTTTTCAAAAGCATCGAAAGATGAATAAAATTAATTCTAATAAATTGTTCCTTCTTATAGTTATTGTAAATTATGTGAATCTTGTAGATATTTTCCAATCAAATTTGTCTACAATTATCTATGAAAAATTTTTACAAATAGACTTTTTATTGTTACATTGCAGAGAGGTTTCGAAATATTAGTTTCTCATAATTTTAGCTGATACACTTTTAATGTAAAATATTTTAATGAAATCTAATTATCATATATATATATATATATATATATATATATATATATATATATATATATATTTATTCGTATTTATTAATTTAGCTTAAAATGGCTTTTTATTGTTTATAATTATTCTGAATACATAATTAATTGTTTGAATTCATTTCTAAATTTCTTTTAATAAGTCACAACCTTTAAAAAATCCATATACTGTTGATTAAAAAAGTATCGATGTATTAAATTTTTCTGAATATTACTTTTATCTAAAAAACCTTTCCATGGAATTTTTACTATACTTATTCTTAGTTTTCATCAAGTATTCGCAAATATTGATTTTCACATTGCCACTTCACCTTTTTATTTGTACATTATACTCACTATCAACAATCTAAGAATGAGTTACAACGTATTTTTAAAAATACGTTAATTGAATCATGATAATCATGGTTTTCGTATTCATTAATATAATATCTAAAGTTATTCTATGGGTTTTCATATTAATATATAATTTTCAAAAAATATCTTAGAATTTCTGAATATAAAAAGTGAATTCATATTTTACTAAAATCTTTTGAAATGATAAATATGCTCTTTAATATTTAAAATAAATCATAGTTTTTCCATGGTTTAGCAACCTAAGCTTTATACATATATACACAAGAATATAAATATTTATAATATTTTAGTCAGACATGTGAAATAATATTCAATGCTATAACACTTTACAACTCAATAACTAGACACAAATAGAATAATAAAATGTCTTTTTTCACTCATGCAAAAAAATAATTGTCAATAAAAATAGTATATATCTCATAGTTTTATTATAATAGAGATTTCTATTATATTAAAAGCGATTGAATTATATATTAAATACTGGATTTTATTGATCAAGCACGTTTCTATTAAAGAGTCTTATGAGAATTAGTTTTTTTAAAAATTTTGAAATATCAGAGAACACTAAAATATCTCTTTGTATATAATACATCTTTTAATTAAAAAATAATTCTACCATAATGGACTTGTAGCACAAAAATGTCGATTCAAATATATATAAAATTTTTGGTTAGGTCTAATACTAAAACGTAAAAATTTAGTATATAGTTAGAAGCTAATTTAAAAAAATTTTACAAACAATTTAACATTTTTTAATATTTTATATAAAAGTGTAAAATGAATAATAAAATTACACATTAATTTATCTTTAATATTATTCAATCTGTAATTCATAAGAGTTATTAGATTGAATAAGTGAAATACATCCAATAATATGTTACAGTTATGATATTATACTTTCAAATGAAAGTAACGTAAATTGACCAATCAACTTTTTCTCTAATGCTAATTATTTACATAAAGTAATAATAACATTAATATAATTTAAAAATTAATTTGTAGTATATTATTCTAAAATTGTAATCTTTTACATCATAGAAACGATTGATTAAATTATAAGATATAATAAGATTATATCTCACTTTCGAGCAATCATCGAAATTTCTATAATATCATTATACTACATACATCACATTAATTTTATTTTTTATCTTTCGCGTAAACTATATCGTTCTCTTGATTTTCATTGCACTCAAGTATAATGAATATAACAATTAGAATATATATACGGTCTTCGTAATTAGTACTTTTTTTCTATGTTATTGTTTTTGAGACATTTTCCGTCGATAATGAAGCACGTAATCAGTGCAACCGAGATCAGTTCTCTAGACGCAAGTATGAGTTTACTATCAGTAAAGTAAATTTCGTATATCCGTACCTTAAGCCAATGAACAATAATCAATCTGATGTTTTGGATTCTCAATATTATACAAAGTCGTGACAATGATACAGCGGAATGGTACAGGAATGGTAAAATAGGGAGTAAACTTTAAAGAGGGTAAAATATTGTGTATTATGTACATTACGTTTCTATTTATTGATTTAGAAATACTTAATACTGCTCTCAATTTCAGGTAGTTAATTTCAGGTCAGTAAAAAACATATTCAATTTTTTCAGCAGTTGAAGACGTATATCGATTTTCTATTTACAGAGTACATTTTCTATATTATTAGTATATAAGAATATATTTTGAAGTAAGTAAAGTAGTTATTAAAATAAAAATGAAAGAAATATAATATAGGACCATAATATAATATAGAACCATCATCTGCATAGGAGAAAAAATAATAATCAACAAAGTCTCATATAGTATATCAGCGTAGAATTATTAGTAATAGTAAAACTGTATTGGTATGTTTGCTTTTACTAGCTAATTTACTTTGTATGTGATGAGCGAGATTCTACTATAAAAGGGAAGTAAAAAGAAAGAAAAAGCGAATGTATATAAGGTAGAATCAGAGAAAAGCTTAGAATGCATTATTACTGTAAAATAACTAAGAAATGAAAAAAGAATGACAAAAATAGAGATTTAACTATGAACTTGCTGACGTTCAAAGGGGGAGTGCATCTCTACTTAGGCCAGTATACATAACTATAACCAGAGTGTATTCTTGAAATTACAAATTTCCTTCAGTTATTAAATTTAAAAAAGCTCTTATTAAAAAGAAAAATAGTTCTAAACCGTTAAACATTCATATTTTTCCAAGTGTTATTAAATGAATAAATGTCACTTTCATAGTTGGATTATTCTTTGTTTTCAACATTATTTGCATATTCATTATTACGAGATGGTTTCAAAGTTTGGTTATTTTTTGATTGTTCTTACAATTGTTGTCATATATTTCCTCAGAAACAATATAAAATATTGCAATGAAATCTAAGTAAAAGTGATGACATAATAAAAATATTTTATTGGATACTTTATTTTCGAAATAGAGTAAATTTATGCAAAATATACCACATTCGAAGTTAAGCACAAAGAAAATAATGATATTCTTTCTTACGTTTTTTGAGCAGAATAGTTAAATTAATTGGGTCATGATTTATTTAAAATATTTAAATTGTTATAGATATAGAGAATTTCATAATTTCAGAAAAAAGGAATTAAATTGTAAAGGAGTTAAATTTAAATTGTAAAACGTGTTCATGGAAGACAAGTTAAAAAAGAAAAGTTGAATGATGGCTGGATAATTGTTTATTTTTAGTTTTCATCGCTTATTTTTACGTTTTATCACACTTATCGAGCAGGTTGTAATATATAAAATAAGAAATAAATGCATACAAAATAAATAAAAAAAGCTAGAAGAAGAAAGTTAGTCATTAGTAGTTTAGTTACTGAAGAAGTAAATTTGTTATTTCCCAAAGGCATCCAATTAGACTTTAGTATAAGCATGACACTATGAAAGCAAAGGTCAATGTTCTCACATAGTTTAAATTTTATTCTTTTTTAACGATAAGAAATTGCGTAGGGAGAAGAGATAGTAAAATATCGTATCGCAATTGACGAAGAAATTAAATAAGAAGTAAATGAGTATACAATAATACATAATGAAGAAGACGTGGGAACTTAAATTGTCTTGATTATTTTAAAATGCTAAAATACTTTTATGAGCAGATTATATTACAGTTTTTGTATTTTACAAAAGACTAATAAGTTCATACATAACTTTTATATAGATATTTCACTTCTATATAAATATGTCTTTACGTATGCATACTAGAATAAATATATCTCATACTTACGTATTCCTGGATTTTTTGAAGATATTAATCGATTACGGATATATTGAGTATAAAATTTTAAGAAAATTAAATAAATAATACTCATAAAAGTAAAATTAATATTCGTACAATTTTCAATAATTCTTGTCGTTCTAAAAATATCATTTTATAAGTATAATATGGTGTGGTTTCGAATTTTCAAAAAAATATTTATCTTGAAAAAGATGCATATTAAAAATTTTAATATGTATTTTCGTATGCAATTGGAAATAAATTGAATTTATAAAGTAAAAAAAAATTGAAAATCAAAATGAAATTTATTAAATCTGTTGCGATACGCAGCTTCATTTATTCGAGAATTTTAATTATGGAATTTCGATTTCTTTTAATTGGCATCGCGTCGGTTTAAGACGTACACTTTTTTTATCTTAAAGCCGATCGATCTTTACAGTATTATAGCAGTTTAAAAAGCAACCTTAACATTTAATGAATGATTTTATCAGTTAATGAAAGATGTCTTTTCCCTGCTTATAAATTTGAATTTACATCGTAAACAAATAATATTTTTGAACTGACGAAAATTATGTCGAAAATTTTAGTTTCGGATTTTTTAAGTATATATATAAATAGATCAGTTTTATTAGTATTATATTTAATAATATAAAATATTTATATATAACTCAATATCTATAATAAATCTATATTCATAAATAATATTACAATATCGATAAATAAAAATGTATCTCCATAACAGCTTTTATGTAGACAACATAGACTATATCAATATCATATTCATAAAATACTTAATAAATTTTAAGCTTGGTTTTCTATTAGATGATTATCAAGAATGGTAAAGCTTTCCTTTATGAAAAAAAATTAAGATCATATTGATATATGAAGGCGGTCATCAGCTCCCGATGAACGATAACTGAACCATATGTGATTCTCAATAAGGATGCTAATAAAGAAAGGATCATAAAAATGAAAGAAATCGATTGCTTGTTCGCACTAGCGGCACACGTTAAATTCATTCTCCCGCTGTCGCTCACCTTATTTTGCGTTGAGAGCTTCTGTATGGAGTCAGAACCAAAAGCAAGAGGAAATGGGTTTTTGAACAGACAATTGAATATATATATATGTATGTATGTGTATTAACGTATGGTATGTATATCTCCCCCAACCCTTTCGACGTCTCGCACTCGTTCGTTCGGTCTAGTAGAACCCTCGGAATTCCACAGGACCATATGCGGCCTATAACCATTGTTGTTTAACGCGAGCTCGCGCACTCATCGGGAGGGCATTGTTTAAGTTCTGCCAAAACCCTAGGAGTAAAAAGCGAGAAAGAGAAGAAACGAGGAAGCCATTTACGTATATACATTTGGGATTTGGAGTACCGTAAAACGGTATTGTTGAAAATAGGTCGCTAAGGTCTCTCAACATTCTGTTTTCAAATATATCGCTTAGTTTTTTCCTGTTCCTGTTTCTTTTATTATTAAAAGGGATTCGCATTATAAATGTCCTGTCTGTAAGCGAAGATTATGACACTAAGTACTAGTAATAGAGATATATGCTCGAACATTAATGTGCAAGCAAATTTATCTTTTTATTCATTTCATGTGGATTGAAATATCACTGGGTTGGAGATTCATTGTTGTGAAATTAGTTCAGCTGTTTGTAATGATTTTTCAGAAAAATATTTTACTGAAATGAAATATTTCACGTTCTTACAATTTTAGGTGACAATATTAATTAAATTGTATATCTATTCTGATATTGTATTTAGTCATTAGTAAATATTGATTTTTACTTCGACTTGTACAAATGAATAGAATTAATAAATTAATAGAAGCTGATAATAAAAATTTATCTTAAATAATATGTTCTCTTTTTATAAAGTAATTCATATTGTTCAAAAAAAGGTTTTGTAACTTATTCCTTCAGATACTCGATAAACAACCTCAAAAAACAAGATCGAGTAGACAACAATTTATTGGAAATATAGGTTTGCTAAATTTTTAATTCGTTAATTATTTTCTGTCTTTGTAATGAAATTATTTTAATAAAGTACGTATTAATAAACAAAGTAAGTTTATAGAAATGAAATTAAGAGCTTAAAGAAAATTTATTCCAATATAGCATAATTTTTAGCCATAGTTATATCGTTAATAATAAAAACCAAAATTTTTGAAAGAAACTAGCACTTAATAATGTACAACAGAAATCGATTAATTAATAAAATAAATAATAAATAAGATTTCAGGCATTACTGAAAAAAATTAAGTGCATGCCGTGAATGGTAGGTAATAATATTTAAAACTGAAAAACTTAAGAAAATGTCATAAAAATCATAGTCAATCCTTCTTATGGTAGATCTTCAAGCTGATTAAGAATTTATTCATTTTGTTATAACCGTGAAAATGCGAAAAATGAATACGTGGAGAGCATGTTTTCTTTAACTTTTTCTATTAAATTAGCTCTATGCAATACATTTATATACGACAACATATGCACGATACATTTAATTTCTGTTTGATATCTTCATAAAACAAATGCCTTACTATGAAGTTGATTTTAATTGATAAATAATTTTTCTTTACCAAATTTGTATATGTACATTATAATGTATACATTATTCTTTACTATATTTATCTGTATTAATAAATTATTATGACGTATAATATTTGGAATAAGCTAAAAATATTTATATAAAATTTTCATTATGTCTTTATAATTGTATCCATTCAGATATATCGCTTAGAGGTATCCGGTGCTAAAAATAAAATATTCAGATCAATATTCAGATATTCATCTAATTTTCTAATAAAATATACTTAAACCTATTATTCTTTTAATATTTGTTAGTTATTAAAAATTGCATACATATTGAATACAAGATTATAGTACTTATCTAAAATGTTTCTCAAATAAATTATTTTTATTTAGAAGTGTAGAAAATGTATAGATTTATCAAAAAAAGATAATTATAAAATTGAAATTAAACTTCCCGTGACTAATGAAAATAATAAAAAATTTAAACAGCTTTTCATATAACACTAATGTTGATAGAATGTAATAGTCAATTTAAAAAAAACAATTGTAAAAAAGTCTCATTTTTTATATAACTGGCATTATATATTAATCATTTGTGTTCAGAAAACTGTTTGGGACAGTTTGAAACTTTTTTTCTCGTCAATTCTTTTATATTTCTCAGCACCCTACTCCGTATAGTTTTTCATTCATACTCACAGACACAGATGAATTTCTTTCTTATGTTCAGATGTCCATATATGCGGACACTTATAAACTCGTCATCACCCGCCTCTCTAATGTATAAAGCCAAAATAAAAGCGAGCTCAGTCTTTTTCTGGCTAGTCCTACAAAACATTGAGTGGTTGCGTGTGCGGCTGAATGACTCGCAGCCATTAAAGTTTCCCTTCCCCGTGAGTTCAACCCTTGTAATGTTTAACTCGTTCGCGCTTTGGGTCATAGCTGTATCCAATATCTACACACAACAAAATGCAAATCTTCTGTATAAAGATAATGAGTTTCATTCCTGTAATGAGGTCGCATACCATTGAAATCATGCCGACGAAGACCAACTTTTTTCTTTCTCTTCTCCATCGTTGTCATAAACACCATCGTAGCCCGTTGAGTTAGCGATGCTTTTTAAACTGGTAGGTTGCAAAGATTGCGGTGAAAAGCTAACGAACATGCAGGAAATAAACTTTTGAAGAACATAGTCGTGCTTATCTGCAAGTCGACCCTTTTGACATAAAACTTTCAAGTGAATTACTGATGCAAAATGAATTTTATTAGAGGGTTATATAAGTTTTCAATTTTTCAATGTGATCAAAAGAAGATAAATTTTATAAAAGAACATACACAAACTCTGTAAAATATTTTTTAAGAAACTATTCTGCGGTCGTTAATTTACATAATTTTCTTATTTTCTAAATAAGAATTATTCTCAAATGCAAATTTTATATATGACATACAATTCTTATACATTTGAAATGAATGAACTAGTATTGAAGAGTGCCCAGATGTATGTCGGGCTATAGTATTTGTTAAAAGATACAACAAACGAATCTCAACAACAATATTACTATAATCTTCATGGAAAATACAGCATTTATAATATTTCTCATATATATAACATTTTTAATATGAGAATTTTATAACATGGTAAATACAGCATTTATAATATTTCTCATATATTTAACATTTTTAATATAAGAACTTACATATAAAATTTTTGCTTACAGTTTTCTTAAATTAAATTATTAGAAATATGAAAGACAGAAAACATATAATGATTTAAGGAAAATATTTTATTTCTAAAAAGTTAATCAATATCTAATTTTAATTTCAATTAAGGAATACAAAAAAATTTTTAATATAAAAACAATAAAAAAAGATGAAAATAGGTGTTAAATAAACTGTATTTATAAATTAATTTATTATTCATAAGACAACATTCTCATTTATTTCGGCATTTTTTTATTTGTTTTTATGAATTATACTTTTTTAATTATTTTAATTATAAATTATTTTCAAAATTGTGGATATTCAGTTAATTGAAAATATAATATTATGTATACGTTAATGATTTTAAATAATACATTCTGAACAAACTTTATAATTTATTAAAAAACGTACTATTATTTTATTACTATAAATCAATATAATATAGTAAAAATTCATAAATATTGTATATTTCAAAAACCGTACAATATTAGTATATTGATGAAAACGGTTCTATAATATTCTATAAATTTTATTAAGATTCATTATAATATAATTGTTTTACTACAAAGTTTAATTTAGAAGTTACGATCATATATTCAAAAATACGGACAAATGTTATACATTATTACAAATATTTCAAAAATATTTTATACATAATTTACTAATAAATGTTTAATATATCTCTAATTATTTTAGTAAAAGTACTGATTAGATATTTCAAATAACAAATTCCTTAATATTAATTCACAATATTAATAATATATATTAATATGTATTTTCAGATTATTTTATTCGGTTTATTAGTTTATTTTATGCATTTTTTACATCTATTTAATTGTAAGTATGTGTTATTTAATCGATTAAATCAAATTAGAGTTTTATTTTGTTACGAAGAGAATAAAATAAAAATACATTCAAAATACGTAGGTACTTCTATGTACAGTGATTTTCTGTTTTAATAAGTTAATACGGACTCAAATAAATATATTATATTGTTAATTAGAACGAGAAAATACTATAAGTATATTTATATTAATATATTTATATTATATTTAATACTATAGTAATAAAATAGAAAATTTTATTTACTAGTTGAGATATTTTTATGTTATTAATTATATAAATCAAGTTTTGTTTCTCTGATCATGTGAAGAATTGATTTATTATTATTAATCATTTTATGGATGAAAAAAATAAACGATAAAAACAATAACTTTCTTTACAATTTTTTAAAAATTTTCCTTTCTTATTAAAATGTAATTAAAATCTATGAAATGAGATGGCTCTCTTCATTCCAAATTTTCAATTCAAATTTTTATTCAAATTCATTTTTAATTGTTGGAAATAACATTTTTCAATAATAGTATCAAGTAATATTTAGGTTATATTTTATACTGATAAATGTATTTTTCATAAATTATTGTTGAATAAGTACGAAATTATTTCAAATTATATTTTAAAAAATTGTTTAATTTGAAATAAATATTTCTTGACTACTGAACATAGGTCATTATAAGAAACTTTTCTACACTTTAATTTTGTTCCTTTTGTATATCACTATATATTTTAATATATTCATAAACACACTTATGTGCTCACTTACACATACAGTTGAACACAGTCACTTTTTTATCGAGGGAAAAAAATGAAATTTATTGACTAAAACTTTGATTTATTGAAAAGAAAAATATCTATTAAATACGGAACGCTATTTTACACTTCAAAATAAATTCAATAATACCTTTCTCTTGATAATGTACTTTTGGCGTATAATATTTTATTCATTCTCAACTTTCTTTAAAAAGTCTCATCTACAGTAATTGTAACAAATTAAATTAATTTGAAGTGAATTACTATTAACGGAAGTTATGACCTCTCTTGGATTTCCACTCAAGACAAAGTAGTATTAGAGACGATAGTTCTATAATTGTTCTTGTACTTTGCTTTAGCTATGCCACAGCAAAAGTAAGTTCCAAACACAGACAATTTTGAATTTTAAACATTGTTTCCACAGAATAATACGTAACATTGTATTACTGTTACATTGCGATCACACAGTACATATTCTCGCTAAAATTACAATATATGTAGGTATCTGATAGATAGCAGATAAATCAATTTTCGCTCAGACGTAGTGGTCTAAGGTTGTGCGCATAAATGTGTTTGAGCATTTGATTGTGTTTGCAGGAGAGAAATTCCATGTTTGCCTAAATAAACTTTATAAGTACTTTGAGAGTTTCAAACGTATCAATGACTGGTCAATTTACTGATTAATAATACGTGGAAATCATGTAAGTAATTAAATAATAAATAATGATTAATTGATTATTTTATATAAGTTATGTTTCATTTGTATCTGTTAGTCATTGAATTATATTCTTCTGAAATATATAACAATTGATATTAACACATTCAAATTCAAAATAATTACACTTTTATGTTTATTCATAACGAAAATAATTATTTGGTTTAATTTATAGTAACTCTTTAATTGATTTTATTTTACAATTTAATTGTTTAATTTATTTAATTTTTTTTATAATTTGATTTTATCTATATATTATACATAGTTATCATTCGAATAAGAAGATTCCAAGAGGTATATATATTTTTAATTTTACAGATAACTTGATGTACGTATGAAAATATGATTCGTTTGAGACAATCAATAAACCTACGGAAAAAGTTTCATTTCAAATGAAACTATTTCACTTTTCTTTGCCTAGAAATGAGCTAAGTACGTCCCTTGTAGCATGAAAAAACGTAGCGTAAAAGATCGTGAGAGACTCGATCGAGTACAATTACCCGAAATGGAAAAGTCAAAAGTGGCTTAACAGTATATAAAACAACTGTTTCTCATTAGGCACTTATTCTTAGGATCCGACCTACTGACGAAATGCGTAAATCTCTATCTGATTTTCAATCGTTTGGCCGAAGTGCGTCTCGTATCTTTCTCTCGTTTACCTTGGCTCGTGCAACTCCCTTCTCCTTCCACCTTTTCCTGTACAGTTTATTTTTACAGTATATTTACGGACTACTGTACTTGACCTTTATTTTTCTAATTTAATTGGTTAAACTCTATTTTTAATTAAAATATTTGCAGCTTCAATTTGATAATTGAATACCTTTGTATTTGTTATTTGTATATAAATAAAGTTATTATGTACACTATTCAAATTAACTTCTTTTTTCAAGCAAAATCAGTGAAAGAACATATAAAAATAGTATTGTACTAAAAGAGTTAGAAACTAAGCTTCAATTTATAGCTTTACTTGTCTTCCATTGTCATTCACTATATAAACGGTATAATATGCAAAATAAAGTAGAAATAGAATCAAATTATGGTTGTCGCGAACAGTTACGATAATACTAATATAGCTTAACAAAGATACTCGTTTCTGTGGGCATTGAAAACGCCATTAGTGCGTGATCTTGTTAGATCTATGCATTTAATCCTTTCAAGCATATGAACGAACCGTAGTCAGCTATTATTTGAAAAATATTTAAAGTACTTTCTAATTGATACTCTCTCATTTCTTCATATTTATTACGTGAAAAATAAGTACAGATTATTATGTACAGAGATTGGGAGAAAAATTATTGAGATTAATTTATATGACTGTCTGGTCGTTCGAAAGTAATCAATAAAAATATCAAAACGTATCTAATATATATGTTTGAAAATTTTCTGTAAAATGTTTACTAAATAGAATACATTATACGTATATTTTATGAACTCTGTTTATCACCAATCAAAAACTAGTAATTCTTGAAGGAATTTAAATTTGATTAAATCCTATTGATCTAACCATTATTAACGCACGAGCTTGTTTCATTTTATAATTTACTAATTATTATTATTTTGTCAAACTACATGAACTAACAAAAGAAAAACGTGTGGAATCGAATTAAGTTTCATTTCTTGTACGTTATTCTGATGCAGTGAAAGCTTGAAGAAAAATATAATTTTAGCTAATTGAATTTTACTGTAATTCTGAATAGTAAGAAAGATACAATATTGATAAGGAAAGCAAAGAATACTCTATTCGGAAAAAGAATTTCAGTAAAACAACTAATAAATGAAAATAACTCTAATTTCAGTCTTCTGTTACAGAAGTGCAGTTTAAACATTTTTTATTTGCAGTTACTTTTATTAAATGCTAATTTAGCCTAATTAGATACTTACTTAAAATGTTTCTAATTATTATTTAGATATTCCTTTTTTCTTTTCGAATAATCAAACTAAAATTGCCTATCGTTATTCTTTACTTTCGCTTTGAAACGCAGAATTTCCTTTTTTTCTATTTCCTTTCTTCTTCAAATAAAACTGTCTTACATATGTCAGTTAATTCTCTTTTACCTAGCACGTAATATTTCATTATATCTCTTTTTCTTTTTGACTTTTTTTATAGACAATGTAATTCTTCTGCATATGAGCATCTATTTTTTTACGCCGTTCTTATGACCCTTTACATGCATTCACTCGTCATTTTTAGCATTTCATTTATCATTTTATGAGTCTTGTAGTTCTCTAGTCTATTTTTTATTTAGTTGTTCGATATATTCTCTCAAAGTTTGTAAGTATATATGTGTGGATGCATATGATTGCAAAAAACTTTAAAAGCTGAAGCCTCTTCGAATTATGAGGGATACTGATGCCATTTCTTATAAACAATTGATATTTTCTTGATATTAATGATACATAAAAAAATACATTATTTTACACGTGTACTTAAATTATCTATAAAGTTTATTGTAATATTGTGTTTATAAATAAGTTCTTGAATAAGAAATATATGTCATGAAATAATAATATATAAATTATATATTATTAATAATAATATAATATTTTATATTATAATAATATATAAATAATAAAATATAAATAATAAAAAATAATAATATAAAAATATATATATATATGAATATTCATTTCTCTATGACTATTCTGCTTTTCTTTGCTTATTTTAATGTAGTTATTTATATTGACATAAGTTACTGTGCATTTATGTAATCTTAAATATTTTGACATTTTTAAATATATTATATGTCAGTAACAAATAAAAGCTGCAATAAAACCTTAAACATTCTTAGGTATATTCTGAACTACGCTAATACTATTTCTATTTTATAGACCGTATTGTATTCAGTTAGAATTAAAAATTTTTATCACCAATGACTAACCATTATTAAGAATATTTTTTGATATAATGTCACAATATTATACAGAAAACTTTATTAGCTTAAAATTAAACTTATAAGTCATTTGCATTCATAAAAGTAAAGTTAATTTCTAAATTAAAAATATTTAATTTCTAAAATATATTTTCGGTTTTATAATATTTTCAATTTAAAATATCTTTTCATTTTTGTATGTATAAATGATATCAACAAAGTATGTTAAAATCTGTTACAAAGTTTTTTTCATAATTCAATTTTGTAAGCCGAAATATTTTTAAATGTAGAACTTGAATAAATCAATGTTTCAAAAACAAACAATCTAAAAAAGAATTTCACTGAAATTATTAGGAAATAGTGTAAGATTATTTTAGAATATACTTTTTATTTCTGAAATACAAAATCAACCTAAATCTTACATTACTAAAATTACATAGAATTTGCTTTTTCATTTATCTTCATCTATAAAATTGAAGCTGATTATTCGTTACATAAGCAAATTATTTATAAAATTATGATATGATTCTTTCAGAAAGATATTCTCTCTTACAGTGCACGAATACTAAAAAAATAAGTTAAAAAGCGAATGCATAGTGAATGTACAAGGAAAGCGCACACTCTAGGTTTCGTACAATCTTTGCATGTAAATCATTTGGATTCGTTTGTTGTTCTTTTCGTATGTATTTTGGACGGTTCGTGTCGTGCTTCAGTTTCACTTTACGTGCTTATGGAGCAGTACTCGTTTTTTCTACTCTTCAACAAGAATACTTAAACTCACTAGAATACAAAGAATTTTACAATCATGTAAATGAGAACAAAACATTATTCATATATTATGAAAATTTAATTTCTTTTATGTCACTTAAAGAATTTTATTTCTTAACATAATTTAACTTAAATTAGGTTTTAATTTTTAGATAAAAAATAAAAATTATGTTTTATATAAATTCTCTTCTAAGAGTTAAGAAAAGTTCTTAATAATTATTTCATATATATACGTAATTTATTTTGTTTTTTTTTTGTTTTATTTCCCTGGGTCATTAAGAAACAGGAGTTATTCTTTTATAATACTATAGAGAAAATATTCTTTAGAACTAAAATAAAATTTATATATGTTTATATTTACAAACATTTATTATATTTACACGTTAGATCCTAGATAAAATCAAATACTTTTATTTCTCTCCAATGCAACAAATATAATTAATAGCGGTAAGACGCTTGCAGTGTTATCAGAAGCGAAATACATCCAAGTAAAATAGAACTTCAATAAAAATTCCTATTATCTTGTTGCTGCTACCTGAATTGGCATTTGTAAAAACTTTGAAAATAAATTCTCTTAATCCCCAATCGCAAAAATATAGCAGAGAAATGCCGAATACCTGAAATAACGAGCATACAGTTCGACGATCATCTCTTAAAGTTCCTTGTTCAATATTTCAAAAATTCAGTAATAAGTGTAGGAAGTAAGATATCAAATGAGAAAGATAGAAGGTGAATATCACCGAGCAATAGAAGAAATAATAAAAGTTAACTAAGGGAATTACAAGGAACAAGACGTGCATTAACGATCTACAAATTACAATGTACACGTATTGATGGTACATGAACATACGCGATAGAAAAAAGGGAATGAAAGAGAGAGAGAGAGAGAAATAGATAGATCGGTCGATAGAGAGAAAAGCGAAAAGATACAAAGAATAGAGAGAGTGAGAGGAAGAGATAGTATTTCAGCTTGAGGGATCACTTTCATTGGCTTTTGTCCCTCGATTTCTCTTTACTCAACAATTCATTCAAACAGATGTTTCTTTTTACCCCGCTCTTCAAGACTCTTCTAATTCTTATCTTTTATTACATTTCTATTTTTTAATTCTATTAACGTTTGCTCCTTTTGAATAATATTCATTTACTTATGAAATTATTATTTAAAAGTCCAGGAGTTTATAGATCTTGATAAAACAAAATTATTCAAAATTGATTTAAATGATATTTCTGATAAAATGTCATAGACATATTCTTCTGCATTTAAGATAAGCATAATTGAGTAAACAATAGAATGTATGAAATTTTCTTGCAAAAATCTAATAAACAAAAATAACCGAAATAATTATTTTTATAATGTATGAATTCGTTGATAATAATAACTAAAATGTAAAATTTGTATCTCATTAATGAAGTACTCAACTTAAACATTAAAATAGATTTGAAAGTATGATAATAATAATGAATTATACATTAAAATTTTATAATTATTAAAACTTGTTTAACAAAATGTAATACACTTAAATAATAATTCTAGCAAATTAATTGATTGCGTTATTTTGTAGCATTAAAGTTGTTGATTTACCATGTTGTTGATTTATTTCATTGAATTGACTCTTCAGTTTCATAGTAGCTAACTATTGAATGCATGCTTGAATATATTATTCAATAAATTATTCCAAAAAATATTAATAATACATTAGGTTATATTAAATTATTATAGAAAATGTACTATTTATTCATTTTGAACAATAAATAAGTTGAATCGAATATTTAAAAATTTATTTTAAAATTAAGTAGTTATATTTCTGTAGTCCTTTGTCTCTTTCTTTTTAAATTCATTTTTTTTACTTTCATTTAAATCGATATGAAAGCCGAAATATTATTGTTTCAAACGTCGATACAAGCAATTGTTACTAGGTAATGAAAAAGATGAAACCTGGGTACGTCAATGTGCGGGCAGTTATATATACACGTGAACGACTTGACAAAGATAAAAATTCTAAATTCAAAAGTGAGGAAAAGTAAAAAGTCCTCATTGAAAATTAATCGTTTCGAAATAAAAGTTAGATTATGTTAGCATATAAAACTTCTCCCTTGAAATAAACAATGCACGTCTCTTAATTCCTTTATTCTTGAACTAATAACTGAGTGGTACTGAGAAATACGGCAAGATGCGAATATGCCATGTGAACATAATAATAAAGAAAGTAGTTTATCTAGATGAGATTTATGTTTCTGGATTATATATTTATCAAATCTAAGTACATATGAAACGGAATTCGACATTAATTTATGAAAATATATTTCAGCTTGAATTTAATATTCAAAACTTTTATTCATAAATTAATTAATGAGATTTTTGACAATTTTTATATTCAGTCCCATTTTGAACATTTTTTTAAATAATTATTCTTAATATGTAAAAAGTATTGTAAATTTATACAATTTCAGAAAAAATTTATAGTAATATAGAAAAATATAGTAAAAAGGTCAATCCTTCTTTGCTATGTAGTGTATTGAAGGTGCGTTAAAAAATTCAGATTTCAATAGACTGAAGGAAATCGGTAAATGTAGGAGGAAATATTAAAGATGAAGATGCTTTGTATGAAAAACAAATTGGCGAGCTTTTTGCACTCTCACTGAACATTTAGATAGATCATTCTGAATATTTGTCAGAATTTATTAGCATTATGAGAAAATAAATGAGGCAAGTACAAGCAATTTGGCTCGAGGGATCACGAAAATAGTCAATAAATAGGACATCGTAATACTTGTAATGCAAATACTATTCGTAAAGTTCATACAACGCTGCTCACAAGTAGAGTATAAATTTACGTTTTGGTTAAATGACCCAGGACTACCAAAGGGAAGAAAATAAGATTTCGAATTTACTCTCATTTAAAAATGGCTTATCAGTAATATACTTATTAATTTTATATTCAAATTTAGATGACATGCAAGAATAATTTCGCGGTGCTTTGTCTCACTTGGAAGATCAAATGGCTTTTTTAATAAAATTCAGATATCGGTCGTTCTATTTTGAATTTTTGGGTATATATCATTATTATCATTTATTTTCTGTTACGTACATAAGAGTTTATAGCTTTACGATCTAATGAGCCTAAAACAATAGGTTGAATAAAATTTTTATTCAATTTCAGTGCATAATGAGATAAAAATTAAAAAATTATGTAAATCCTGAAGAAATAAGCGGAACTAAAAATACTTCAGATATACAGTAAAAAATATTATACAAAGTGAAAGAATGTATTCAGAGAAGGTATGATATTAATATCGAATAAAGGAAGACACTTAAAAAAAATCAAAATTGCATAAGAAAACATATTTTAGATTAACAGAAAATTTTTTGAAAGGTCTAATAAAATCGAATATAATAGTTTTTTATGGCATTAAATTTAATTAATTATTAAATATTTAATTACGCTGTAAATTAATTACTGAAAAATTATGTGATATATATACTAACTATATGTATAATGCTGCAATAAAAAAAATCTCAATCTGATATTTTATAAATTTCTGCCGTTAAATGCTTCGCCATTAAATTATTCATTAGCTATGTGAATATTGAATGGAATCCCAACATGATGTTTAATATAAAAATCTTTCTTACATAGTTCAACAAATTTTATTAAAATTCCTGAATTAATAAAATTTAGATGACCATATTCAATATTTTCGATAACTATAATACTTGCTTCGGCCAAGTATTGAAAAATATATACTATATTTATGCAGGAATTCAACGAGATGTATTCAATAGTAATCTGTATAAATATGAGCTTTTCTCAAAAGAAAAAAGAAGTTTAGTGACATTTCTAGTTCAAGTATAAAACAATTGTAAGTGTGCGTTCATCAAATTACTATAAGTGTTCTTACACATAAAACAATAAATGACATCCTGTCCTATTAGCTCATACAATCGTGCAACGGACAGTCGTGCGTGATTCCTTCTCCAAATAAGAAATATCCCTCTGTTGACCAACCAGGACGTGAAGGTGATTTTAAAAGGATCCATTTTTTACAAGTGGAAATGGCTCGCGCAGCACACGCGCCACATCTGAGTTACCCTAACTTCTTTGTATTTCTATCAACTTCTATTTCTCTTTCGTATCCTGTGGCAGTACCAACACTAGCAAATTGAACAAGAGCACTTGCAAGAGCTCTTTCACGATCTTTTGAATGACCAATCGACGCAAGTGGTGCGTATTTCTCTTCGACGTGTGCGATTCGTTTCTCGATGAGCCTAATCTGCTGGCCAAATAAAATCATTTACGAGACACAATGAACGAACGAAATTATCTTCTTTTACAACAGTAAAACTTTGCCTCGTTTTTTCAACTTTACGTTCTCTTGCTTTTTATGCTTAATTTTTTCAATCATTTACAGTATTATTATCGGTATACTGCAACTTGACCTCTTATGCGAGTAACCTGACTTATGTGTCGAGTTATTATTATTATTAAGGATGCTTTTATTTTATACATGAGAATTGTACAATGCAATTTATACAAATGCATTGAGAATTGTTAGTATTGGAACTGAAATTTTAATAAAATATTAAAAATTTAATTTTTTTAGAATACGTAATTTTTAGAACATGTAAAATTTCAACAAATTTTCAAATTTTATAGTTAAAATATCTTTCGTATCAAATACATATTAATCAGTGAAATTTACAAGCGATTACATGAGTATTGAAAATACTTTGCTACTGAAACGCATTCCATATTCAAAATTAGAATTAAAAAATATTTAATAAAAATAGAAAATTAAAATGAAATGGTGAAGAATAAATGTGTTGAAATCTCATAATTATGTTTATTGAAATGCTTTGAATTTATAAACTATAATATATGGTATTAGCTCACATTTTCTGGACTATTTATATATATTTTCTAAATTTGATCAATGGTTTATCAATTTTCGAATGTATTCTATATACTTCAATTAAAGCTAACTTTGTTTTAATACTTCATTCTATAATTCCATAAATAATACGAAGTGAAGGGAATATTAATAAGAGAGAAGAAAGCTTAGTGTATTTATAAAATTTCATAGATTAGAAATTGAAACTAATATTTATATTTTAAGTGATTTCATTTTAAATTATAACAAAATGGAAAGACTTTCAGAATAACGTAGTATATAAAATTCGTCATCTTTTATCTAAACCACAAGAAATACAACATACCTTTAATTTGTTTATAATCTTATTAAATAATATCAAAACAATTATGTTAATATAAGTGTTAATATGTAAAAGTATATGTAAAAGTATAATAAAATATAAAATATTTTAATGTTAGTTTAAGGAAATTAATACTAATAAAAGTATAAAATACTAGTGTGTTTCTTCTAAAATTAAGCCAATGACTGCGTTAAAATATAATTTCCTTCAAACGTGTGAAATTAATAACAAAAATTAAATATCCGAAAAAATTCAATTGTATTTTTCTGTCTTATTCTTTTCAGTACTATCATTCTAACGCACATCTTTGTTTCCTCGAATAGGATAAGAATACACAAACTTTGCTTTAGCACTGATTGTAATCTTTTAATAGTGCATAATGCTGCTAGAACATCGAGTACAGAATTATCCGTCTGAAGTTCATTACCACAAAGAAGGTGGCGATTATCAAGATGCAACGTTTGACCTGCGGATTTGACAATATTATTCGCAGAGGTTCCAATGAAATAATATAATATTTTTTATCACGCATTCCCTCTCTCTTTCTGTTTTTTCTTGTGTTCTCGTCTTAACAATGAAAGACGGGTAAAAGCATGTTGCTATTGATAAAAAGACATCATATGATTACTATGAACTGAATGAGTCTGTTGTATCTTTGTTTGTATCTTTATCTATTATACGAAGGATATACCTTCGTAAATACTTAGCCATAAAGAACATTAAAGATAAATGAAGGTTCCTTGCAACATAGAAGTCAAATTTTTTACATGCTTAAGATTCTTTGTTTTATTTTTTGTTTAATTTTACTTTTTAAATGTTATTTAAGGAATTTTAAGTACAATTATATTATTTAAAAATCAATGATTTTTAGTAGATTGTTAAAAAATTATTAGGGTAAGTAAATGCATTCTGCAGTACTTCAGAAATAACTTACTTATATACTTTATGGAATTTCTTTTCTTCTTTATAAGTTTGAATGAATTTACTTTTTAATAATTGTCACTATTATCGGTGTTCATTTCTTTAATAAAAGAATATTTAAATAGAATATGGGTATATTTGCTTAAAAATAATCTATAAAATTATTTGACATTAAAACTGTAATTCTAAACTTGAACTAACTATAAATTAACAATTTTTTTAAACTTAATTACAGCTTAATATCAGAATACTGTTAAAATTGTGTAAATTGTTTATTTGAAGAAATAATCTATTTCTAAATCAACAAAAGTAATGTAAGTATCTTTATCCGAAATACATAATAATTTCTATAAGTAATTAATAATAAATTATATTTTGCATATTGAGATGCTAACACAATCTCATCTAAAATTTTATTTATGTAATCAGAAGCATAAAAACGAAATTTAGTTTTCTGTTCATATACTTTCTGATTTGTTTTTTTTTCTTTTTGCATAGTAACGGGCTTTAATTTAACGTATCGCGGTCGATAAAACTCAAAAAATAGGTTAAGAAAATGATAAAAATGCACAAAGCCTACATAAGTACCTAAGGTAGTCACGACAAATATTGTTCTTCTAATTATTATTTGAAATATATTTATGTCTTGTTGTTGCATTCACTTTCTTAATAATTTAATTTAAAAGTCACTTATTTTATATAATTTATTTTATTAACTTTAAACAGTTTGAGAAATCAAATTGATTAAAAAATGTGTATAATATTAGGAGTTATATATATATATATGTATATATATAACTCCTTATATAGTTATATATAATATGTATAGTTAGTTATATAAATATGTATAGTTAGTTATATAAATATGTATAGTTAGTTATATAAATATGTATAGTTAGTTATATAAATATGTATAGTTAGTTATATAAATATGTATAGTTAGTTATATAAATATGTATAGTTATATAAATATGTATAGTTAGTTATATAAATATGTATATATATATATACATTTATACAGTAACAGTAGTTTATCTTATTAAAGTAGCAGTAAATTTTTAAATTATTATAGATTATCTCTCAAAATTTATATCATTTTCATTCAAATTGAAAAAATTAATTTCTAATAAGGTCAACTTTCTAGTCCAAATACTATTTTCACTTCAGCTTATAATATATTAAAACTGCATAACAGAAGAAGAAAATTCACAATCACGAATGACTTTTTAAAAATAGAAATATATTTATAATTCTTTAAGTGAACTATGTAGCTACACATGATTGAATATCTGTACTTCTTGTGCTTCCATTACTGAGTTTCCTGTAGCAAAGTCTGCAATTTATCTATTATAAATATTCATTTTCTTTTAACGCCTTAATTTGTTATTTTCGATGATAAACATTTAAATAACGTAGTATTTCGTATTAACACTATCTCCGAGTCGTATATTTGTCCAGCTTAAAATTTCATAGATTTCTAAGATATTTCAGTTCCGAATATAATAAAAAGTGTTTATTTGATGTAGCATGTTCAGATATTATGCGCCATATAAAAATTCATACAAAGTTTTATATTATCAATGTTATAAATATTTTATATTGTACTGCATAAAATCGCTTTCGTTTAATACATAGATAAATTTATCATAAAAAAACTATTTCTTTCAGAAGCAAGATGTACATATAAAATACATTAGTAGATACCAGTACTCGTTCATTTTCTTTATTCTAACAAATAATGAAATACGGCATTTTAGTGTTACATAAATCATTTATAAATATTTTATATTTTAAACAAGTAGATTCTTCATTTATCTAAATGTGCTTCATAAAATTAGAAAAAGCATGAAGTTACATTAATTCAATTTTTACCAAACTATTTTGTACATAAATATATAAATTACTGATATATATTCAGTAATACTGATACATATAAATACTGAATATATATTCAGTTAATAATGATTTTATTTGATAATACAAATTGTTTTATAAATTCTCATCGTTATAAATTATTTCATTCTAGAACTGTATAATTTTAATTGTTTTAATTAATCATCAATTTCATTGAAACAATTGAATTCTTATGACTTTAAACAGTGTTTGCTTATTTATATCTAATATGTTAAACTTTTATAAATAAAATAAAGTAAAGTAAGTAAATCATTGCTTTCATTCTAACTTTTAAATATAAAATTTATTAATATAGTTGTACAGATTATTTTATTGATGCTTTCATTCGAGTTTTATTAAAATGAAAGCTTACAAAAGATTTTATAGCGCGAAGTAAGCGAACGTACATATGCACCTGCTTCTATTCGTAAACTAGTATACTACTAAACCTTTCAAAGGGGATTTATGACAGACGTTCATCGTAAATCATCGTATTGTTCAGTTTATCTCGATGCCAGAGCCTCACTCGTACTTGTGCGCAATTCGAATGATACGGAGCGGTATGTCCACATAATGAATATGTATTTTCGTGGCTAAAAGATCATTATCAATGAGGCACGATTATAATATGTCCATTTACGAGAATTATCCAAAATTAAAATTTTATTAGGATATTAACTTTCTATACGCATGAAGTTTGATGTTTTGTATTCGTATGCGAAAGGTCGTTAATTATAATAATTATTATGTACGTAATATTTCTTTTCTTTATGTATTTGAAATCTGCACCATATCTCTTCAATTTAAACCGACTGGTATAAATATAAATCCACGTGCAGACGCTTCGATTAAGAGTGAAACACTGCACTGCGTAGACAGTATATGTATGATGAACTGAATTAAAATAATATTAGTATAAGTTTTCTTTTAGTTTTTCAGGATATTATCAATTTAAAGAAAGTTAGTTGGAAACTAAATTTTCTTCAAAGTAAATTCAATATCTCTAGAAAAATATTTAGAATCTCTATAAGAAGAATGGAAACATTTAACAGAATGTTAAATTGCAGAACTAGTACGTAGAAACATTTTCAATTTATAGTTAAAAGCACAATTGAATTATTTGAGAAATTTATAATTCAAATGTTGTCTATTGTTTAATCAATTCTGCTAGAAACTAATCTAATTCAAACTTATTTATTATATATTAATTAAATTTATTATTTACTTATTTTATTTTATTTAGTTTTCACATATTAGTTATTATGTTATTATCACACAGTATATAATAATATATTAAAATATTTAAAACTACGTTTATTTTATGATGTTTTTAATTTCAAAATATAAACTTTTATTTATCTATATTGTCTTAAATTATATAAAATCATTTTTTTATAATTAAGTTAAATCGGAATTTTACTGTAAATATACAGATGCTAGAACAAAAATTTCACCTGAAAATAATTTCTAATAAAAGCATTGATATTGCCTAATTAATGTCAGACTTAAAGGAATAAAAAGAAAGTTTGATTATCATAAATCAAATTTCTTTATCTAGTACACCAACGTCCTAAAAGAAACACGAGTTTTAAATAATTCTATAAATAGAACTTGCTTAATAAATAAGAGAGTTTAAAATCTTTTAGTATGATTGTGCACGTGTTCATATAAACAATTACTCGTTTGCATTACTTTGGAATGAATGAACGAATGCTCGTGCAAGACTCGTAATTTCAGTCTACATGATGCGTGGGATAAGCGACTGTTATTGTGTTTGTAACGCTTTAAGAAGTAATTAAACGACTTAGCGTTTTACCAGACTTAAATCCTGTATTTTGCCATCTTTATCCTGAATATTCCATACTCTCTTCTTTTCTTTAGCTTTTATTTATATTTTTACGTAATAAATTGTTTCGATATAGATACTAAAATATTGAATTCGTGAAGTTTTCAAAACCACTAAGTTTTTCGTCATGTCGTGAAGTATTAAATACTTCTCATATTTAAGTAGAGGAACAAAAATTTTTTTTTGTTAGAAATTTAAGACTTCAGTTATGCAAGATAGTATAGAACTTATCTTATTGAATTAATTATATTTAGCGATGGTTATATATTTAAAAATTGAAATTATTTTTCTCTTATTATACTTTATGTTAAAAATTTACCTATTGTTAAGTATGAAAAATATTTATTTATATTAATCTTGTATCATATTTTTATCTTATACCTATAAAAAATATTATGTATTATCACTTTTAATGCATTATAATTTTTTTCTTTCGTTAAAAGTATTTCATTTATTAACATTTATTTAAAAGTTATCGTATAAAATTTATGAACATACAATCATTGACAAAGATTTGCATGAGAACTTCTAAAAGGCAATAACATATGCCTATAATTTTATTTTACTAAACGGATGGATTTAATATATTAAAGAATTAATATATTTAAGGTATTTTTCAAAAAATTAATAGTATTGAAAATTTTTATATTTATATATAATCGTATCATATTTAAAGATATCGTAGTTTACGCAATTTTGATAAGTTCATCGGATAATCATAAATAAGAAACCTACGTCATTAAATATAGTGAAATTTTTATTTCTCAACATTAATTACACTATATCTGAAATTGTAATTTGAACACATATTCGTGGGATCATTAAATAAAGAGTTTTAATAATTAGCACATTAAAACTTTTTGAATAGCTTAGTATAAAAATAAAATTATATTGTAAAAAATAAACTTTTCTTTTATAATTTTCACGTAAGTAAGTAATCGTGTGAAGTTATTTAATGCGATGGATAAACATATATTCTCAACGGTTTAACTTTTTTATTGCTATTTCCTTCCTCTACTATTTCTTCTTTTCTTAGCTTCTTCTTTTGAATATGAATAGCGACCAAATACTCTTAGTAGGATGGCAAAAAAGTTTTCTATTTTATAAGCCTCTGGCCTGACAAGCATATTTTGCTCTGCAATGTTTGTCTTTAATATGCACGAACGCATATATGATTTCAATTTAGAGCAGATCTATGTCAAAGCTTCAAAGAATTTTCACTCAATTAAAACGAATTGATTTCTGTCTTTTTCCACTATTTCGTTAGTCTTTTCAGTTACATTACTTTCACTTTACGTTGCATGAGAGTGGAAAGATGCTTTACTTGTAAACAAATTTTAGAAATTATTGTATAAGCAACCACTTAGAATAAAATTTCATTCAAAGTATATTTAAAATAATAACAATACGTAAGTCAATATTTAACAAATGGTTTATTTTCTATTAATATTCATAAATATTTTTCCTACTTTGATTAACTACTTTTATAATTATTTAAATCAAATTATACATGTAAATATGTATTTATCTAATGATTATGAATATAAATAAAAATAAATTCTATTTAACATAATACAGTTCATAATATAAGTCAAAAATCCAAAAAATAATATATAAAATAAAACATCTTAAAAAGAAAAAATATAATCAGTTTTATTATATATTTGATTTATATTTTTATAATATTTGTTGTTTAATTATAAAATCACAAAGTTTTTTTCAATTATAGAAAGTATATTATAGAATATATACTGAAAGATACTAGAAATTTCACAAAATTATATAAATTTTACAACCTTGTAAAATAAATAACATTTAATAAAATTTAAAGAATCATATATATTAAAAACTAAACATACTTTAGTTTACATATATTTATATAAGTTTTGGAAAAGATTCGTGCATTTTATTTTGTATTCTTCATTAGCTTGGCCTTTTTTTATTAGTTGTTCAATTTTTTACACATCTAAGAAGTTTAACTACATCAATAAATTGAATTTTATATTGTATTTATAACAATTTTTAATTTATTCATATTTTAATGAAAATAATTTATTGATTTATTTGAAAATATACCTTAATAAATATTCTCAAGATATTTAATAGCATTATATTACCAAACGTTTAAAAATTAATTATAGAACATTATAATTATATGTTTCTTTAAGATATTATTGTAAAAACTTCATATTGTTTACACACTAAAGAAACTATAAAACTTGAAAAAAAAAATATATATATATATATATATTGTTACGTATATCTTAACTTAGTACTTTTTTCAAAAGAAAATATATTATGTATTTGTGAATTATTTATATACATAGAAACGGATTATAATTGTAACTATACTATAATTGCAAATATTTATAGTATTTAATACAAATATGAAAATGTTACACAAAAATATTTAAATAATAGAATTTAAATAAATATGTATTTTAATAAAAACAATATAGATAGTTTAATACTTTTATGAATATTTTTTCAGTGATAAAATCAGTAAATATTTACATACAAAATATAGAATACTATACAATCTCAATTGATTTTATGAAAGTGAACCTTATTTGTATCATAGTATATATATATATATATATATTTGCACATGACATATAATTACACACGGACTTGTAGTATACTACTTCTATCATATACTTATGAATAACGAAAAACTGTTAAACTGATATTTATTTCAGTCAAAGCATAAAAATAAATAAAAGTATCATCAATACTTACTTTATACCGTTTCTCATTTTATTAAAGCCTTCCTGTTATAATATAAGCCTCTAAATTTTACCAAGTTCTATGAACTATTTAATGAATTAGAATAAAATATGAATATAACATTAAAAGAATAAATTTCCTGATAAATTTAGAATATCTATCCATTCCAAATATAGTTTGCACCATCATATAGTTATCCTTTTCACATATCAAATAATAATGGAACGACTTCTATGCGTAATTGACAAATAAAAAAATAAGTTTCATTAATGGGTCATATACGTGCGTGATGAAAATAGAATACACACGTGTCATCAAATTTATGATATTGAAGCAGCTCCGTAACCTTATGTGTATGTCACGGGCAGTGCATATTCACCTCTATTAATCTGCATAAACTCATTCCCATGCAAATGAAAAGACTCAAACAACAAACACACAGGTTACGACGCTTGGGTTTCAGATAAACGTAGACATAAAGTATCTCAGTGTGGGAAGGAGTTCAGCTTCAGATACTGATTATTGCATATATATTGCGATTTTTCACTTCGATAAAGTACTGGTCTTTTACTTCAGAAAACGCGTGATTTTATTTGAGAATATATAATATGTAGGTATCAAAACTAATCATAACTAATAAAAATCTGACGAGTATACTTTTCTCTTGACTCTAAGGGATAGGACTTTAATTTGGTTACAATTTGAGAAATATAAAAATTCATATTCAAAAATTAAACCATTAAAATAAAAGGTTGCTTTCTACTGTAGTTTCTAGGTAATTTTTATTTTTATGTATTCATTGAAGAAACGTTTTCTTTGTTTTTAATTTTCAATTTGGATCTAAGATTAATTTTGTACTTCGCACAATAGTAATGAAGTAAAGTTAATTATTGCATCAGTTATCTTAAAGAAAATTACTTAATTCACGTCACATTTTTAAATTATAATTATTAATAATTATTAATTATAAATTATAAAGCTTTTTATTATTTAAAATGATGATATTGTTACGACAACGTCTCACTGAAATTATCGAAAGTAAAAAGAAAATTTTTTTTCGTAAAAGAAAGATTTTCCCTTTTTCTTTCTCTCTCTCTCCAATAAGAAAATTTTAAAGATTCTAAATAAGACACTTAGGCCTAGAATGTCAGGGCGAAAAGTCATAACCATGACATGTTTATGACTATACCCTGCATTATTCGGGAGCCAGCCAGAAGCCTACACTCACACGCGTATTGAGTAGTTGCACTCGCAAGTAGCTGAACGCCGTGCACATATATACACAATGACATTTTTCTTTCTCAATGTGCAAATGTATCTGCGAACAGCTGCGCACCCACATGTGCACACACGTACATTCTGCGACCGTACAATTGCACAAAAATAAGGGAATTATATTTTTCATATATATTATTTTAAATTTTATTACATAATTAATTAAGGTAAAATTTAAATAAAAAGTTATTACTGGGAAAATTTGAAACATGATATAAATCGGCACATCCAACAATGCATAGAATGCCAATTAAAAAAACTTCTACGACTACAGACCCGCCAACCAATAGTTATTACTGATACACCGGGTAACACTTTCGAAAAGATCGCCATGGATATTGTGGGACCATTACCAGCTACCATACATGGAAACGAATACCTTCTAACAATTCAAGATCAATTGGGAAAATTGTGTTTAGCTGTACCTTTGCCAAATGCAACAGCCATTACTATCGCCAATGCTTTTATAAAGAAATTTATCTGTGTTTTTGAATCACCCAAAATTGTACTGACTGATCAGGGTAGAAATTTCCTGAGCGGACTTATCAAACGAATGTCAAAAAGATTCAGAAGTAAACAAATACGAACAACAGCATTCCACCCTCAATCGAACGGGTCACTAGAACGCTCCCATCATGCACTAACTGAATTTCTGAAACAATATACAATGAAGGACAACGAATGGGATGACTGGGTAGACATCACTATGTTAAATTATAATACTTGCATCCAATAAAGCACAAGACTTACACCATATGAGGTCATCTTTAGAAGATTAGCAAGACTACCATCCAACGAACCATTGAAGGACAAGGATCTATTACCCACGTATCAAAACTACATGGAACGATTAGTCACCCGACTAACCGGATTAAAAAAATTAGCGTACGAAAATTTGTTAAAATCAAAATATAAAGCAAAAAAATATTATGATATGAAAATAAATCAAAGAAACTTTAAGGTAGAGGATTATGTATTTTTGTTAAAGGTGGCAAAACCAGGAAAATTCGGAGACCAATATACAGGTCCGCATAAAATTTTAGAGGTTATAAGCCCAACTAATATAAAAATCCAAGTGAATAAAAAAACTAAAATAGTGCATGCAAATCCTATATTATTCCCGACAGAAAGAAAGAAGGAGAGAAATCATAAGATGAATAATCCTTCATTTTCTGATTTTAGCAAAAGACTAGACGATATGGAGAAAGTAGCGATATTCCTCAGGTTTGTCCGTCTCGTCACTGCCTTGATAGGCTACGATTGTGAAGTTGTTGAATATAACGTTCAACGTTATATTCAACGTTCCTTGAATATAACCACCATGTCTTTACTTGATGTTGAACAATGCGACATAAACTTAAAGCAACCAGTTGTAAGTCAGCAATACGCTCAGCTCTTCCAGATTAATGAATATCTAGAAACTGAAGTCGTACAATGTAAGGTGAAAATTCACAGATCGGTATACCACTGCGGAATATTTTTCCACACTTCTATAATTCAACATGGAGAAGCTGAGTATATTGCTGATATTCCTAGAGAAAAATGTTTAAATTTGTATAATTTCGGAATATTGTATCAAGGGAAACACGCAATAGGTGGTATACTACCAAACCGCACCACTGTAAGATCAATTGTATTTGCTGGGCAGATTGATTCCACAGGATATTGTAAAGGAGCGCCATACTTAGACCCCTATAGTTCTTGGGAATCGGTAATAGTCCAGGGAAGTATCGAAATATTAACGACTTCACATAGGGCTAAAGTAAGTCATGTGAACAATAAGATACACTTGAAGTCAGGAACGGTATACGATATGTCAAAGGGATATTGTACAGACAGTGAAGGAGGATATACCTATTGGGATGTCATACCCACCAATGACTGTAATTCAAACATTTTAGTATCCAATATGAGGGATTAATGACAAAAATAATTGACTCATCTTCTAACAATAACCAACAGGTGTATTCACTTTCGACTAAGGATACCACGTTTGCGTTGGCCACCAAATCCGTGGAAGATGTCTGTGGATATAAAGTAATAAAAACCGAACACCCTAAGTTAGTAATTTTCGAAACAACAAAAGGGAAGAATTTCGCAGGAAACCAAAGTTTACCAATCAAAGATCTCGATGTATTAACGTACGTAAACTCCAAATTCGTCTATGTCGAAAAACACATAAAAACACAAATAAAAAAGCTCTATCGCGATGTAATAATGCAACAATGTATTATCGAATGGCAGAGTTTGAGGAATTCATTGGCAATCGCTGTTCACACTCCGGATCAGTTCTCTTATAATCTAATAAAGGGACCAGGATATATGGCTGTAACTTCTGATGAAGTGATACATATCATAAAATGTCTACCAGTAGAAGTAAAAATTCAGCACAATCAAGAATGCTATGCTGAACTTGAAGTATCTTTAAGAAACAAAACATACTTTCTAACTCCTAAAACACACATACTAAAATCAATAGGAACACAGGTGAATTGCAACAACTTGCTACCCTCACATTATCTAGTAGATAACGAATGGTACAAAACATTACCTAGGCTTATTGATGCTAAACCTCCGGTAACCATTAAACCAATGACGAAGACTACTTGGACATAAATAAATCCATCAACACTTGCAACAAGCGTAATCTATACTGAAAAGGATCTCGACAATTTGCGGAACTACATCATGTTCCCAGTAGAAAAGGCAGCTCTACTGAACGAGGTATCTAGAGAACTGGATGGACAAATGATAGAGGGCTCCGCAGGGTCCTTAACAAAATTACTCAACGAAAACACGATTGATCACAAAATGGATTCTACCTGGACCAAAGCTTGGAAGAAATTTCTCACCTTTCGTACTGCCAGTGCATGATTAATAGCCATGTTTGTTATAATAAATATCATTAAAGGAGTAATATATATAACATTACATGGTTTAGTGCTACACCGTTCATATGGATAGTCTGCATACATAATTGAAGCGAGTTGGAATTCGCTAACATATTTCCTGCTACAGCTAAAACCCAGAAAAGGATATTTACCACAAGTAGCAGAATTTGAACCTCAGAAGTTCACAACAATAACTAGCGAAAACAACAAACAGAAAGAATCTTTCCTAACTCTATCAAAACAAGGGTGAAAGACAATTGTTCTGGCAAGTTACAGTATAAGGTCAAACGAATTGCCATAACTACACATCCCAGAAACGATTACCCATCATTTCTTTTGATATAGGGTAATCGTTTAAAGGGTGGGGTGTTACGACATCGTCTCACAGAAATTATCGAAAGTAAAAAGAAAATTTTTTTTCGTAAAAGAAAGATTTTCCCTTTTTCTTTCTCTCTCTCTCCAATAAGAAAATTTTAAAGATTCTAAATAAGACACTTAGGCCTAGAATGTCAGGGCGAAAAGTCATAACCATGACATGTTTATGACTATACCCTGCATTATTCGGGAGCCAGCCAGAAGCCTACACTCACACGCGTATTGAGTAGTTGCACTCGCAAGTAGCTGAACGCCGTGCACATATATACACAATGACATTTTTCTTTCTCAATGTGCAATTGTATCTGCGAACAGCTGCGCACCCACACGTGCACACACGTACATTCTGCGACCGTACAATTGCACAAAAATAAGGGAATTATATTTTTCATATATATTATTTTAAATTTTATTACATAATTAATTAAGGTAAAATTTAAATAATCAAAAGTGTAAAATTTAAATAATCGAAAAGGAAAGAAAAACAAAATAAAATTATAAAACTTTATCCATAAAAAAAATGTAATATAATATAATATAATATAATTATTAAATAAACATAACATAATTAATATAGTTAATAACATGAAAATTTTATTTAAGTAAATATAAGTAATACTATAAGACTAAATTAAATGCCACAATTATTATTATTTCTCACTGATTATTTTTGTTATATTTATAAATAAATATAAACAAAGGGGAAGTAAAATAGAAAAACGAGGAAAATAAAAATAAAAATAAGTAAATATTAACAAAATAAAGAAAACCATGATTAATAACGTTTTCTATACAATTAAAGAGAATGAAATTGCAAACAAAAAAAATAGTAATAAAAATAATAATAATACTAATATGAAAATTAGTAAAAATCTATATAAAAAAAATAATAGCTACTACAAAATCCGAAGAAAATTTAAATGTAACCACGAATTATTGTGAATTTAACTAATATTACTAAAAACAGGTTAAATATTAATAAATTTATAAATTAAAAACTGTACAATTACGGAAAAGGAGATTACGAACCGAATTTTATAAGCAGTTAAGTAATTAATTAAATATAAACGCTAAGAAATTAATAAAAATGAAAATTGTATACAGGCTGTATAGAGTCTTCCGGGAAAAGCCATAAAAATCCCCTCTTTGCTTATACCGCCTGTGCTTTAAATTTTGTATAAAAAGGGCGCATTTCTCCATGCAAAACATTGAGTTTACTTTCAACTCTTGTACCATGGCAGCTGACCTGTATTAAGTGAGTAATAAATACCTTCAATATATTCAAATACTTTCAAATTTAAATATGTACTATATTTTTTTGGGGATTCGATCCCCTACCCTTTTCCCCAACCTTTATCCTAAAAATCCTTTTTCCATATTAATGGGCGTGACGAGAGTCTACGTCGCAATATGAACATCCTGAAAATCCTTTTTCCATATTAATGTGCGTGATGAAAGTCATCGTCGCTTTATGAAGTATCCGTGCTAACGTCCCTTTTTATTTATGTGGTCTTAATAATATCAATACCATTATTTTAATTATCAAATAACCACCGAATTAGAATAAATAATATATCATCCACATAATGTTATTTTCATATGCAAATAATTATGTCGTGATGATTTTGTTCCAACAAAATCAATGATCTAAGATTTTAACATATTACAATGCTTACAATTCTAAATTATTGGTTTTTATGTTGATAATACAATTGCAGATTATAATAGTACTTTATTTTAAAATAATACAACAAATAACATTTACTAAAAATACTATAAAATGTTTTTATAACGAACAATTTACCCTAGTATATATATAATATAAAACCCATTTCGTGACTCGTGTTAATTTAATTTTCTACCAGAATATAAAGGTATTTTAAATAAGTTACAAAATTCTATGTGAATATGATATTAGATTTATAATTAATGTAATTTAGTTTTTTTTAAACATTTGATATATGATGAATAAAACTGTTAATATCAGCAATTACAAAGTTTGAGTAGAAATCAAAGAATACAGAAATACCAGAACCTTGAAGCGATATGAATTAATAAAATTGATACTTTACAAAATTCATATGAATTCCATTCTAAAAGTTTCTTACTTCGTGCTCCTGTTATAAGCTTATAGTTTGGAATGAGTCAAACAGGAAACAGCCTGTTTCAAATCCTCATAATAGTTGTGTGGAAAACATCTATATTAACAATAAATTCTTATTTAAAATACTTTCTAATAATTTTCTAAAGTATAAAATTCATATACTTTTTTATGTACATAAATTATTATTATTTTATGATTTATACTATATAAATATTCATCTGTTTATAAGATTAAAAACTTCTATCATATTACGGATTATATTTAAAGTTATTTTGTTATGCACTTCGGTATCTTATAAAATAAATCGATTAAATAATTAATTATTACTTATTTATTATTAGAGAATAATATTTGTGAAGATACTTTTTTTAACTACAATTATTAAAATAATTATTAATTATATTCATAATAATCAAGTATTTCAAGTATCAAATTTATAAAATTGGTAATAAATCCCCATGCATATTTCAATTTACGAACAGAAAAAGTGTTACTAATTATTAACATTCCGCATTATCCTTAATTCCAAAGAAAAATCAAATTATTGCTATTTATTAAACAATATTTCATTTATTATTTTTTAAAAACTAATAATTCAAGTATATACATTTTGAAAATCCAACTGTAAACATGTGTAATTTCGAAACAGATCATCGCTAGCTACTTTTTAGAATCTCCTATTTCAAAATGAGAACAAAACTAGTTAATCGATACCTTCAATTATATAAGTAACACCATGAAAAACTTGATTCATCGGAAACTCTTCAGATAAGATCAGATGAAAGACGAGCACTGACCCCCAGGTTTTGTGCTTTGTGAAAATGCTAGCGCATGCCTGTGCCGCCAATGCACACACATGTAAATTTAATGGGTCAGAA
This sequence comes from Wiebesia pumilae, assembly GCA_018907045.1. NCBI lineage: Eukaryota > Metazoa > Arthropoda > Insecta > Hymenoptera > Agaonidae > Wiebesia > Wiebesia pumilae. Next base: position 145,527 of record JACCHZ010000149.1, on the reverse strand, counting down.
TACAACGGTGCACTGAGGCCTACGACCTGAACCTGCAACTTCTTGCCTCCCTGTGCTCGTTACTTATTCAAACTCTACAGCAATTACGGCTCTTGTACGCCCCACCGATGCATACCTGAGCTTACCTTTTCTCTCTACAATGCTCGCACCCGAGAAGACTGCCGATATAATTTTCGACACGTACATTTTGTGTTTGTGGTTATTTTAAATTTTTTGTTTTTTTATCTCTTTGACCTCTTACGACTTATATAAATACTAAAAAGAAATTTTCAAAAAATTGACGTACAATATCAAATTAGAACCTTGCAAGTATTAATATTTTCTCGTAACTTAGGAATTTTAATTATATTTAGAAATATAATAATTTCTTTGAAATCTAGAAATAATAAACATAGTTCTGTATAAATGAATTTTCGATAAAAAAATTAACAACAAATAAAAAATATTATATTTACACTTGCATATAATTTTATTATTTTTATAAACTCTAAATATTTATTCAATTAAATCTGGTTTTAAATATAAAACCACATATATGCATATAATATACAGTTTTTTAGTTATTTATTACAGATCTTATTGAAATGCTTATAAAAAACCAATGTAATAGCTAATATTGCATATAAGATTCGAAGTTTGATAACGATTTTGTTAAATTTAAAATTTATTATTTTGTTTAATCAATTTATTTTCATATAGATATATAATTTTCTTACAATAAAGTAAATTTAAACGAAATACTAAGTAGATACTACCAGAAAAGTTATTATTATAGAGATTGTTATAATGATATTATTATTATAGAATATTGTTATATCAAAGTTTTTTAAATAAAATTTCTACTTTATAATATCAGATTATCAATTATTGATATTGTTTAATTCGTCACAAAATATGAAATTTTAAACAATATTACGAATAAAAAACTCCGATAAAATTCTTTTGTCGTAGGAATCATGATACTCTAATGAAACTTACAAAGAATTCTTTGATATTTTTGAAACGTATAAAATATTCATTATCTTAATTTAAATTAATTGAAGATCATTTGTCTCTCTGAAATTAGTATATGAAATATTTTACCAAAGATAAGTTTAATAATAGTTTCTTTTAGAAAAGCAGTATTTTTATTCAAAATATCTTATTAATATAATATCTAATTCTTTTCAAAAAGCATATTTACATGTTCTATAAAATACAATATAAAGAACTATAAGAATAGAGTTATATATAATTTTATCACCTATCCTCTTTGATCTGCATTTGAAGATTTTGATCCTTTATTTACAAAATTAATCCAAGGATAATTTATTTTATGCTTTTATTTCTTTAGATTCTTGCTTTTAAGCAGTCCGCTTTTTCTATGTTTACATCAGGATATTTCTTTCATTCTTTAGTTCAACCTCTTACATTACGTCCTTACACTAACCACTTTATTTTTCTTTCTGAAAATAATTCTTTAGGTTTTCCATCATCTTATATTTATAATCAATATCTTTTATGTTTTGACGTTTTGTTTATAATTTTTTGAACTGCTTTCTTTATAATTTTTTCAACGGCTTTCTTTATAATTTTCACTTTGTTTATTCTCTTCATTACTCTCATTTACATGTGATTACCAACTATTGACATAGATGTCGGACAAATTTCTACGAAATGATAAGATGATATTAGCTTATTAAATTATATGAAACTTCTACATTTTCATTCTTTTTTATCTGTACAATATATTATGAATGAATTAAGAAAATTGTATTAATATATATTTGAGCCTCTAATAAAGACATACATCTATACATATAATATTCAAAATCAGTATAATAAATGTATGATACAATTAAAACATATATATTGGCAATCAAAGTATTTGGAACCATAGATATCTACTCTATTATTTTCTTGATATTTAAGGTACGTATTATAAAATTTTAATAAATAATATTATTATAACGATACGTAGATTTTCTTTTTAATAGAGTCAATTATTTCTGTGAAATACGTATTTAGGTCATTACTTTTATTCAATAATTTTAATTTCATTCTTTATATATATGTTTATATGCATAACCTATAAATAACGATTATTATGAACGCATTATCTATTATCTCTAAGGATATATTAACATGTGTTCTGGATGTAGTTTAGTCATAAATACGTATCACAACTAGCGTAACGTACCGTTGTAATACTAATAGCTAATGGTAGTAATTTCCTCGAACCTGCCATTGGATGCAAATATTTATGATCACTTGTCTCTGCACTCTTGATTCATCAGAAAGCGATTACGAAAAAGGACTAAATTAGTTGAACAGAGTCTTCCTTAATTTCTATGAAAATTATATTTTTTACCACAATATTTGAATATCCATTTGTAATGACATCATATCAGTCATTACCATTATTTATTAAATTATCTATTTCTTTCACTGAAGCAAAGAATTAAATAATTATTAAATTCGAGTTTCAGTATTGTGTAAATCCCTTAACTATACTTTTGCAATATCAACTATTATTTATGATCTTTTGAATAAGTAAAAGAAGTATTTTTAATATTTCGTTCAATTAAATAGAAACGTATTTACGTTGCTTAAACAAGTATGCATTATAGAAATTTTATTTGAGCATAGTATTTTGTAATTTATTCTAATAACGGAACAAAGTTTATATTTAATGATAATATAAAAATTATTTGTTTTAATTAGTCTACGTGCGTACTTTGTACACTGTACTTATTGATCTATTGAAGTTCAAGTGCACTTTAAGACCGTTTATATAATTTGAGAAATTTTTTAATATATCGTTCACAGAAAATAGAAAAATATTAAAATTGAAAATAAAAAAATCCATTCACATAGAAACGATAAGAATACCGAAATATATTCAGAAACAATGGTATTCGTTAAGTTTAATTACTAAAATACTTTAATGGAATTTGGAACCGTGACATTAACAAGGGATTATTATTTCTGTTTCAGATATCTCAACTGAGAGCAGTAACACGCAAGAAAATTCAAGAGACGTTCAGACATGACGGAAATCAGATCGCGGTGAGGTAAAAAAATCGAGGGTCGTATCGAAGCCCTCAATTTCACGAAACGATGAAGAAGAGTTTCAGAAATCTCGCCGAAAAGGCGACACTGAACTTCGATCATATCGCTCTGGTGAACCTCGTCCTGATTATCGCCCTGGCATCAATGGCGCGCGGCATTGATCTCTGTAAGGAACTGCTTTGCATTTTTGTTTTTCTTTTTTTAAACGCCATTACTTATTCTCCAACGAATTGCGAACATCGTGACTAGGCAGATCTCGTTGTATATTGAGAGTGCAGTTGTTGTTTTTAAATTTCACGACAAGAACTGTGGATATTAAATTTTTTAATTAATATATACAAGTACATGCTTTTGAACATGAATGAAGTTCTAAATCAACCGAGACCTTAATCGTTACAGTAGAGCTTCTGAACTAGTACCGTTCATATAACATGTCCTCGAATTGAAACAAAAATTACATCTTGATGATTCGTTGTACAGATTCGCTTAATTTCAAAATAGTGATATTTTCTATGGGTAATTCTTATATTATCTAAACATGCGGCTGTAAGTGGCTGTAAGTTTTATTATTTTTGTAATCATGACCCCAAAAAACTATGCAAAGAAAACGTAGATTAATTAATTATGCACAATTTTGTAATTATTCTATTATATATTTATATACGTTTTTTGTTTATGTTTTTTATATATAATGGTATAATATATAATACATTATATAATAAATAATAATATAATATAATTATATTATATATATATTTATTATATATAAATATAATTATTTTTTTTATAATTTTTTTTTAAATACATATTTTTTATTTTATCTTAAATATATTTATTTAAACTAAACTTAAAAAATATATATATATATAATATAATAAATAAATAATAAACATATAATATATAAATAATAATATAATAATTTATATATGAAAATTTTATATATGTTTAAAGACATAACATAGAATTTTTTTAATTATACAACGGATTTACATAATTTAATTTTATTTAACGTAAAGAATATTCTTTTTAAATTGTACTAATTATTAAATTATCCGAGTTTTCAAATATGTTTAATAATAATTTCAGCTTATATTATTTTAAAATATACTATTTAATTAATCCTTTTAAGTCACAATAATATTAATTGGCATTAATAACTAGAATATCAAATTAATTTAGTCTAAAATTTATTATTTTAATCGTTTTTAAATATTACAGAATAATGCTGATAGTAATAATTTAGTAAGCGATATTACATAATTAGCAATATGTACATAAAAAATAATAAACACTTTATTTGGTGGAAAAAGTACAGTATGAATTATATTTTTTTGTATTCAGTTTGTTTTAGAATTTCTTTAAAAAATTATGCGCTTATATAATCATTAGTTTATATTCTAAACTAATATATAGATAAAACTATACTCCATTTCAAAGTAAATGGAGTATTTTTTATTATTAAACTAATTATGGGTAAATTCAATACTCTGAAATACACATTTAATCATAACGTGTTATATTGTGTGTGTGTGTTATAATTTCTATAATTATTTACAAGTCAAGAGGAAACTATTATTAATTAATTTAATATTTGAATTATACATTTTTTTCTATACCCCATATAAATAACTATTTTTATTACTTTATTATGAAATGATAATAATTTTTGTGTAAAATATAATAATATTATTCATTGTTTCACTGCAACATAAGTTTTAAAATACCAATAAGATTATAAACATTATTATATTTTAACATAATTCTTATTAGGATTATATTTATGAGAAGTAAAAATAATAATTTTTATTAAACTTTTATTTTATACATTTTACTAACCAGTCAAATTTTTATATACTATAAGATGAAAGAACTTAGAAGCATTTTTTAATTATTACTAGAGTACCTTTTTAGTTCGATTTAAGATTTATCGTTACCAACGATCTTTAATCAAAATATAGATTGAAAAGCTCAATAAAAACATATCTATGTATTGATTTTAATTGTAAATTAATATTTCGTATTATAATTTCAATCTAATTTATTCAATTTTTCAATATTTTACTGTCGAAATCCTGAAAATACCTATCTATCTCGTTAATTAAATGCTTATAGTTTTTGAAGGAATTTTGTCTTTATTTAAAACATAAGCAAGTTATTTGAAAAAATATTGTTATGGAAGAAAATTTAAAGCTGTTATTAATATTTTAATAATATAAATGATTTTAATATTTTACTAATTTTGTAACATTTCAATATATATATTTTTTATTGATATGGTATAAATAAAGCATAATTAAATCATTAAAAAATAAGAATCTTATCTTCTATTTAATTAATAGTTTATAGCAAAATAAATATGCAGTAGAGTATGAATCGTACTGTGTTCGAATTTTAATTTTAGAAATATTTAATTCTATATAAATTTCTACTATAAGTAGTATTAGACAAAACGTGTATATTTTTTCTGCAAATATATTTATATTTACATAACATTATTAAATGAATCATAAAATATATTCTCCACTATTCTTATAATACCTTACTATTAGTTAAGAAATTTCATCATAATCATATACTTGAAATACTACAGGGTAGTAAAAAAATCATAGTCCAAGACACTGTGATTCAATGGATGTATACGTTCATTCGTCTATCCGTTTTCCGTCATACATACATTTCTGTTCAACGGTTTTATGAAAATATATGATTTTTATTCATAAACATATGTTTGAATTACTATTAAACATTCAAAGAGAATTCTTGATTAAATTTTAATTATCTATATATTTCTATGAAATTAAAAATATACTAAATAGTTCGAAAATTATGAAAGTAATTCTAAAAATGAAATGCTAGTAAATGAAAAATACTTGAATTGTTTGCAGTACCATATTTCAATTACTTCTAAAAGAATAGGCATATAAGAACAAGTGATATAATATCGCAAAATTTCATTCGAATGCTTATAGAATATAGAAGATATTTTTTATGTATAAGATATCCTGAATGTAGGTGCAAATGTTACATATTTATCTTCGTATCAATGACTTCGTTTTTTCAAATTTTTACGCGATAAGCCTTTGTTCATACTCTCGATGTACGAAACTGCTTCAAGTCTGGAAGGTTTTACAATAATCCAAACAGCCATTTCTCTTGTTGTCCACTGAAGGCGATAGACCTTTTCAAATTCACATCCTAGAGCTAATCGTTGCTTTCCTCCAAGCCAATATTTCCCTGACTATACTCGCCGTCATCTCAACTCCTGCTAAAATTACCGTAGTAAAATAGAGCCGCTCTATTTCTTACCTGTATACTAAGCGCCACAATAATTATAAATCGCTGCGAAAATCCCGGCCACGGACACTATCCACGAAACTTTCGCATGCACCAACACACGTCACGAGCATACACTTAAACGCGTCCACTGTCACCTCTTCTCTTTGTGCTCGACTTTTTCTCCATAAGCTCATACACACACAGACCCAATTTGCATGTCGAAGTGCCTTACTCAGCTGCTCGACGGGTTGTTAGCTCAGCGGTTAAACGACCCTTCGCCGCCACTCGCATTACTTCGATAACGAGTTTGTTCGTCAATGTTCTCGCTCTCTCATTCGCTTTCACTCTATACTCAAGTGCGCCTTCTTCTTTTGCCTTGTTCTTTTTTATTGCGAAAAGAGGCTGCTTCCGTCGTTCACCTGACGACGACAATGGACGTAACAACTATGACTCCACCAATCAGGGAACATTTGTCTTATATTAATATACATATTTCTTTCTTTTTAACATATCTTCATTTACTTATTTCCATTCGCTTACCTTTATCAAAACAATTCCATCTTGAAGAATCTGTAGACAAGCGTGTTTTATAGTTTAATACGTTCTTGATCCTATTAGCGAATGGACGATCAATAAAGCTATATTATAGTGCGGTAAAAGGAAATACGACGTAAACCAACCTGTTACTGGCTATGTTTAGATATGCTCATTTTTTTGTTCTTTTTCAGCTATTAAAATGAGTTCTTATCTTATTAAAAGTAGCAGTATGTACGGTATACACGTGCGTCTCGTTTAATGACATTCGGATATTTTAAAGAAACTGTTGGCTGTAGTATCCATTAAGAATATAATTTAAAAATGTTATGAATGAAAACTGATTACATACAAATAAAAGTAATCATAATTTAAAAAATGTTAATGACTTCGAATATTTTTCAGAAATTATTTTTCAAAATTTTATTTTTTAAATATACTGCTAAACTATATTTCAAGTGATTGAATTTTTACATTAATTAGAAAGTGTATTATGAAAAAATCAACATGATCACGAAAACTTGCTAAATACAGTTCATTTTATAACATTTTACAAATTTTTATCTCGAAATTCTAATGCATACTGATGATAAGATTGATACCAGAGAAGCAATACAATATCCTTTTCTATGGTAAATCATTAAATTCAAAATATGAAAATCACTACTCATTTTGATTAAGCTGTTTTACAGATAATAGAAAATTATGCAATAATGATAAACTTATATTAATTACATATAACAATACTAATTTTATTTTCATAGCTGATTTGGGGTATATTTATAACAACTAGGTAGTTTTATATCGAGTAAGGTTAATTAGTAAAATACATTTGACATCTTTGCCTAAAAAAGCACACCATTCGTGTTAAAAATAATAAAATTATACACATTATTCATTATCGTAATGTAAAAATTTTTTTGTCAAATAAGTAAAAATTTATGAAAAACCGTTCGATAATTCTATTTGTATTTATTATCTGTAAAACTTACATAAATACTATAAAATATTTTGAATAAACAATTAATATTAAAATATTATTTACTACTATAAAATATAATAATTTTCTGCTACAATTAATATTTATACTAAGTAAAACTGTTATCGATAGATATATTTATAATATTATTTTTATAAAATGCTTCATTAAATGTGATATTAAGAATTAATTATAATAGTAAAATATTATTGAAGCATTATTAGATATCGTAATATGTCACTGTCCAATTTTTTTTATTTCAATTTATTAAACTTCTATATGTATCAAGTTCAATATTCGACAATGAAAGTTGAAATATTCCTAAGACTGCTACTATTATTAATATTACCATTATTTTTATTATTATTTTGATTTCGATAACTATTAATATAAGTATATTATAGTTATTAAATATCATAGTTGTATCATATTTCGTCTTCTTGAAGAAAAAAACTCAAAAATCCAAAGTGGTTTGTTTTGCTTTCTAGTGTTAAATGTACTTCCTACGATATATTTATGTAAATAATGAATCTAGCTTAAGATTTTAGTTTTTATGTATTACAATACAAAATATGTATTAATAATGACATCTCAAAATTAACAGACTTGTTAAATATTTTTAAAATTAATAATTTTTAAAGTTAAATACAAAAATGGTTTACTTATATTTTTTAGAATAATTAATATCTGATAATACTTTCTTTTAGTATATAATAATTATCATATCAAAAAAAATTTTTTTTAAATTATTCTTTCTGAATGGTTCAATTACAAAATATACAATGTTATATGCAAAATATTATCTATTTTTAATTCAATATATTTGATACAAATTTTAAATAATTAGTTTTATATTAAGAAATTTGTCTTGTATGATACCAATACATATCCATAAATATATAACCTTAAACAAATTGAGCAATCGATGGTCCTTCATTTTCACTAATTAGTTCCTGAACTAATGCAAATAAAGACCAAGCACTACCTTCCTTGTGACGACGCCTTTAACTCTCACCCATCCCGAGAAATGAATCGGTATCCTGTATGTATGTACTATGCAGATATATTCATGTGTATTGTATATTAATATATTTATATACATAAATATAAGTATAAATAACTGCATATGTGTAGAGAGTGAAAGAGAGAGAGAGAGAAATGGTAATAGCTAATGGCTGAAAATTTAAGTGTACATATAACAACCAGAGCAGCTAATGAGCAGTTAGTCAGAATCAAGAATTTAGAGACGAGAGTATACGTTGAACATTAAACAATAAACTATTAAGTATATCCGAAGGTATTTAATCCACTACCATCAGTGAATATATACACTAATCTATTACAAGAGAAGATCGCGATAATCCGATATTCCATTGTTGAGTAATTTCAATCCGATTTAATAAAGTTCCTCTCACTTTTAATCAAATTATGACAGACATAGCATAATGCTATTATCTAGTACTATTGTAAATGAAAAATTACTATTTACTTATTATTAGTATCAAAAATATGTTTTTGGAATATTCAATTGTATCATCAAAACTTTTTATTGGTGAATCCGTAACTTAGATTTTTTATTTGATAAATTATGCAGAATAATAAGATTTCATTTTGAAAAGTTTTCTTAGTATTTAACATTAGAAATTATTGAATAGTATATTATTAAAAACAATACTTACTTCTGTATTGAAATATTTTTCATTTACCTTGAAATTCACATAGTATATGAAATAATATACTATTTTGAACGAAACTGAATACTTAATTTATATATAAAAGTAAACTACATAAATTTAATATAAATTAAATATAAAAAACTAAATAAGTATTTCATTTGTTTTCCTTAATAACTGTATAATGTATCATTTTTATTGAGTAAATATATGCCTCCATAGTTTATCGCAAGTCATTATATATAATTTTTTAAAGTTTATATAAATTTTAAAGAAATGTCATAAATTATTCATTGTCATAAAATGTGAAAGATCTTACAATGATAAAATTGAAAAAATGAGATTTCTTTATAGGAAAATATTTAATATTTTTCTTATGATTCATAAATTAATGTATACAACACTTAATTATTATAAAATAAGATCAAGAATTTTTAAATTATCCCTTATAATTGTATTAAAATCTTATGGTATGTCGTTGTATAAAAACGTTGGATAAATAGAAGAATTTGAAAAGTACATAAGCCTGCTCATGAACATGTATATACTTCCATGAACGTGAGTAAATTGCACTTTACAAAAAATATAAATTTTCCCGGGAAGCTTTAATTATAATACATGAACATGTTTGAATTATTTATTTAAATAAATGTAATAAAAATATGTAAAAATTATTATATATTATAATTCCGAATGCACCAATTAATGGATCTTCTACTTTATTGTTATAAATTTTTGTATTTTTATTACGAAATTTGTAATTCTTTTGAATAATTATAAATTTACATTGCAAAATGTAATTGAAATGTAATACAGGTTTTACTATCTCTATAGTTTTATTACTCAAATTATTTGTATTATACTAAAAATAATATGACAATAATATCAGAGTACAATAATTTATGGAAAAAATCCAATTAATCTCAGTCATGATGATTTTCATATCATATAAATCGAATAAAGCAGTTTATATCTTTGATCAACAGAAGTCTCGAAATTAAAATTTATAATTGAAAACGTTTACAGACTGATTTACTCGACTACCATGCGCCGCCAACATTTTCGATGTCCCTACGTTACGTACATAAACAGCAGGTATTTACGCATCGCTAATCTCACTGTTCTCTTCTCGATCCTTCTTAAAAACAAGTTCGTTAATGAGTGTATGCTTGTACAATATACGTGAATTTTGGCCGGGACTTGAAGATTTCGAAGGGCTCTTATTCACGTTAGTTTAGGCAATGTCTCTTGCGGACCAAATAATAAGGATCGAGTGCACATATACTTTCAAGGTATACAATGCATATGGTATCTAAATCATGGTACGGTATCTATGCGCTAAATCACTTGTAACTTGCCAAACACGTAAGAAGACGTTCATGACTTTCTCTGATTATTAAAATCAGATTATTTCTGATAGTTTAAATTTATTAAAATATTAGAAAATTACCTTTAAATAGCTTTCTTGTTCTTGTTATTTCATTTACTTCTTCCATAATATATTTTCAGAGATACTTTATAAGTTTTCAAATAATGATAATGTAAGTTTTATTATTTAACTAAATAAAAATTCTTCACTAATTCAGTTGCTCAGTGGTTAAATTTAAGCATTTTATAAAAAGAATAGCTGTTTCAAATTATAAAGATAATTATTTGATATTGACTATTGATTTTTTTATATTCAACTACAAAGAAAATTATGTTTTATCTCTTTAGCTATAAATCAAAATTTATTCTGAAAAGAATCTATTTTTAACTTAAAGTTTAGTATCAATTATTACAATGATAATTCTTTTGCCTATTTCAATTATGCAATATTATAGAATTGTAGGTATTTGTTTTACTTAATAATTGAACTTAATAATTTTAGTTTATTCTTCAATTTTATTAATAATAATTTAATATAATGAATATTAACATTTGAAATATAGGAAGGACTTGAAAAATATTGCTGTATAATTTGACCTTCTGTATCAGATGTTTTAAACTCAATATTTTCCTGTATACCTATTTATAAAACATTTTTATTTTGTGTAAATATACTCCTCTATAACAGGTCTTTATGAAAACGTTGTCCGAATAAATAAAACTCTTCCCACAGTCTATGGCAGTCGTACATCCGCTCGTTTATAAAATAATTAGATTGACCCCAGAGATATAGCATATTCGTATTTCTGTCTTTCTTTTTACAATTTCTATTTCTCTCTTTTATTCAATGGGTAGTGACAGTTATAGGTTATATAAGCGCCATGAATGGCGAGTATTCGCCGCTTCATCTCCGTCAACGCAATGGTTATTTATCCATTCGCGATGTTCACTTCCGTAATGCACACATAAATCTAAGTCTTTAATGTTATCACCAATTCCTCGCTTTTATATTCTCTCTTCAATTCTCAATTTTTGTCATCTATGTATCAGGAAGCTAGCGTGTATACAAGTATAGGTACAACTTTGGTGGCTGCCTGTTCTTACTGAACAGGGCTGATGGTCTTTTTACATCCCCTATAGCTGATCCGTTTTTCTTTTGCTTTATGCTTCCAGCACAATGCATCGCACCGCTGGGTATGGAGACCGGGGTGATAGTAGACGCTGACATAACAGTGAGTTCGAGTTTCGACAGCGGCAACGTCGGACCTCATCAGGCCCGGTAAGTTCTCTATTCTTTTCCTCTTTCGTTTTTGCTCTCTTATTATCTTTTTGTTCTTTAAGATTTTGGTTGGTACTTATCGAAGAAGCTCATATATCCGTCTTATACATTACTATTATTTTATCGAAATTTTTTTACATACATGTATAATTTATTCAAATACTTGAGTATGTGTGCATAGTGCGATCGCTCGTAAGATAAAAAACATGCATTTTTCAAGTTCATATATGTATGTATATAAGGTATAGAAATATTACCACACTTGTATATAAAAGTGCATGTCTAACTAACATGAATAAATTAGGTTGAAAGAGTATTTGTGAGAAAATGACTATAAATTAAGTGCATTCATAGGGATTTAATATATCAGATATATAAGAAAAACTTTGATATTTTTATCATGATAAATTTGTCACATTTAAGCGTTCCTAAAACATTTTTTAAATTTATTATACGAACATGAAATGGCTATATATTACTACATACTTCTTAAATTATATTAAACTGAAATTTGATAATAAATAGAAGCTCCAAAATATGTTATGTAGTTACTCTTTTATTGAGAAAGTGTACGTGAAAGTTTCTTTACATTATAAAATGAAATTTAAAAATAGGTTTTACTTTTAGCTTAAGTTTTTAATATAAATTATAAAAGTTGATTAAAAATATAATATATGTGTACACATGTTCCTTAACATTGACAAAATAATTTAATTTACAAATACTATTTTTCAAATGTTTTTCAATGTTATTTATTAATATCTTGAAAATTATTTAATCTTAATATGTTAAAAGAAAATAATTACGGATTTTATGAAGTTAGTGTAAATGGTAATACTTTTTCGCTTACTTTCATTCTTTATCCGATATAACTTTTTAATTATTAAATTAATCATTTCAAATTTAATCATATGAAACTTAAATACTCATTACTATATAAAATCTACTGATTTAAGCTCATTTATATCTTACTTGTTTGAAATAACGTGTGCAATTTTCAAACTTATATAATTTTTATTTGGAGATCCTAGAATTTGAATTGAATCATAAACGTATATTTAATAAAATGTAATTACGTAAAAATAAATTGTTCAAGTAATTCTTTTTACATACATAATAAATATTAGCCATTACTTTAAAGTAATTCAACATTTATTATCTAATATTGTTAGATATATGTTGTAATAAAATATATTTCGAATTTGTTTATTTTAAGGTAAATAATCATTTAAATTGATTTCAGTCCAACTCGTGCAATAATGAGCATGCAAAATATTGAGCTGAATATGTTCTTCAGGTTTAAATCAAAATGTCATTTCTGTGGATGCAAACACTTTTTCTTCATAGGCCATAAAATACATAGTTTTTAATGACGAAGTAAATTAGTTATATGATTAATCATAAATTTAATTTATCTTTAAAATACATATCAACTCATTTTCGACATAATGTTTCAAAAAAGAAATCATTCAGAACCCCAATTGCGAATTTCTGCTGCGTTTATCCGAAAAAAGATACAATGAAATATTGTACATTTCCCAATATTGCTAAACTAATCGATAGACAAAAAGTATAATCATGATAACCTTTGAAAAACAAGATCCTCGTATTGACGTCAGAAAGCAAAGTAAAGTGCTTTAGACCCAATCGTTATCTATACGTACCATCATCAACAAATCCATGATCCTTTGCTTTTATATTTCCGCAGATTAGACCAGTATCAGATCCAAACTATACTAAACATTCTTCGTAATTTGCTCGACGTTTCTGGCTCGTCGATCAAGAATTAGTTATTTATTATCCCGTAATGAGCGATATTATCCCGTAATGAGCGACAAGTATAAATCTATAGCACCACGCGCACTGTGAAACCCGACGACCGTAAAATTCTCCACTTTCTGAATAAATAAGCGCTTATTAACTATGTCATTTAATAATAGAGATACTTTCTGAGTGTAGAGAATCTGTTTCTCTACAAAAATACAGCACTCCGAATAGTCGTTTTAATTAAATAGCCTATGTCTACTCTGCCGACCTATCTGCCGTTTTGCACTGCATATATAATATAAACCCTAAATTTTATTACATTTCTCAATGTTAAAACTACCTTTAGCTAGTGAATCTGTGTAATATTATGAAATAAGGGAAAGAAACTTCAATGTTTAAATACTTAAAAGAATTTTTATGACAGAACGATTATTTGGTTTTTTGCTGAATTATTTTATGATGTATATCTTTATATTAAAAAAATGCTTTAAATAATTTTCTTAAATTGATATTAACTTATACACAAATATAATGGATTATTCTTTATATTAACCTATATCTCAATATAATTCATTGATTTGGATGTCATTGAAAATACTCGATTTAGTTTTCACTACTATAATTGTCAAATTAAAATTGATCTATAAAATGTACATCGACAATAAGTAATACAAACATCCATGATTAAGTATTATGAATTATAACTCTTATTTCGTAATATTATCAGTTTATGAGCTAAATATTATAAATTCAATAAATATAAAAAAAAATCAAATGACTTTTTTAAAATAATTCGATTTCTGAAATAAATTTAATTACATTTAAAATTAAAATTTGCTCTTATATCTAGTTATAATATAAAAAATTATAAAATATAATTGATTCATAAATAAGATTTAAATAAAAAAATTAATCTAATTTATAGCTGTTTGATAATTAACGTTACTTATCTGTTAATATGAAAACGATATTGTTATCCACTAAAAACCACATATGCAATTAAGGAAAAGATAATTTGAGTGGATGTTAAATAACAAGTCAATTAAGTAAGAGCTACCATTTATCTAAAAAGTGTTAGAATTCCGCTTACTAATCTTATTAAGAAAATCGTTGATAGCATCACTTGAAAAAACCATAAACTAGAATAAATAGAAAACATAATTACAACCATTTTTATGTATCGAAAATAATGCCTATCTTTTATATAACATTATTCCCTATTCAAACTGTCAATTTAAAGATCCATTATTACTGAAAAACATTTGTTTGTGCTAGAGTGCACTCTTTCTTTCTCCTTCTTTCTCTCTTATACTTTATATATATACATAGAAATATATTTACTAGGAGGTTTCGACATCACTTGGATATCAAGTGAGCGCGTACAGCAGGAGATGCTATAATGCGCACGTACACGTACAAGATGGCTCGTATGAGCATAGTCTCTCTCTCTCTCTCTCTCTCTCTCTATATATATATATATATATCCCTTGCTCCCACGGGATATCCAGGCTTCCATACACCGAACCTCTGCTCTTGTTCTGTATTCGCCAGTCGCCTGTACCACTTGTATAAATACATACATGTAATGTGTGCAAATACGAACGGACCAGAGGTCTTTGACGCACTCCCTCTCCTCTGATATTAATACATTCCATTACCACAGACAATGACCGGCTGAATAGTTGTCGTATTCGTTGATGAGCTCAGGGCCTACATCGCGAAACTCACAACGCGTCTCCATCTAATTTAATAGAGTCTCGTGCCATAGCGCACCAGTGAGAAATCAAAATTGTGGAGTGGAAGTGTAGATGCAGAAACAAGAGTATTTTTAGCCTTCATTGTAGTTGTAACTTAAAATGTTAAAATGAGGGAGAAGGTGAGTATCGTGGGTGGTACACCTAGAGATGTGATAATAATGATAAATTAAGCATAGATTATGATAGAAAATACAAGGATATTACAGTTTTTCAAAAATTCCCGTTCTTTGCATTTTTTGTGTTGCTAAATAATAGAAAGCACGTTTCTATTAGATGTAGGTACATTGTAACAGAATAGAAATTAATTTGCTGCATTCTAAGAATGTAACATGCAATAATATTACATTTATAAAAATTACCCATTTCCATTTATTTTTACAATACTTTCACATTATGAAACTTCCAATAGATCCAAATTTATTTATTTTACGTAAATATTTAAATCTACTTTTTCTTTAATAAAAATTATTTTATTAATTAAAATTGATAAGAAAACGTGTGAAGAAAAAATTTACTAGAAACTTGAATTAATTCTAAATTATACCAAATGAGAAACTATCTGCGAACCAATCAGTACAACATACGTATTTATTTCTATTTATCCGACTGATTAAAATGCAAAGGCTAAATAATATAACGATAAAATAATATTTAAATAACTCAGATTTTAGAGAAATGAAATAAATAAATATGAAAACAAACATTTCAAAAAGTCTTTAATAATAATAATAACGATTACAATATTTCATAATTTATAAAAATTTATATTAATAAAAAATTAACTACAGGAAGTATTAATAAAAATTCTTATAAGATTTATGAAACAGTATCAGTTTTATTTTTCTCTAAAACATTAAAATAAAGGATATTAATTTTCAATTTTATTATATAAATTAACAGCAAACAAATTTGAAATGTGATTTTATGCTTGTAGTAAATTATAATAAAACATAATTTTATTTGTGAAATCTTTTACCAATTATTTAAATATATTTAAGAACTCTATTTTTCAATCGAAGTAGAGATGTGTATAATAAAAAATTAGTATGATTTAGGATTCTGGACTGACTTTATCTTATAATACCTAATAAGTTAAGAATATTAAGTAAAATATTTGTAATTCAAAAGAATCTAATTACTACTACTTTTATTTATATATATACATCACAGTAGAATACAATAGTCAATTTTTAAAGTGACTTTGAGAGAAGATTAATAAATTTTATGATTTACATGTATAGTGAAAGTAAAGTTACACATTAGTATAAATATTTTATTTCTATTAAAAATCATGTAACAAATGATAAATATATATACATATACATTATATGCTTATATATTATGTATAAGTATAAATTAAAAATAAATAGGCATAACTAAACATAAAACAATAATACGAAGGAAGACTTAAAACTGAAAAAATGAAATAAAAGAATATAACATTATTCATTTTACTGAAATGAAACTGGGCTTATTAAATGATGAAAAATGAGTTATATTAGCTTTCACATACAATCTATCATCCATATGAAACATGAATAAAATGTAGTAATAAAAATATTACTCTCATTATTTTAAATTCAAATTTACTGATAATTTGCAGTACAATATTAAATTATAAAATTACTTATGTAATGTAATAGTACATTTTCCATATTTTTAACAGCAATAACAATTTTACTTACCTATTTTGAAGAAAATTTATATTTTATATATTATAAATCATAAATAATATCTAGGAAAATTTTAATGTTTATTTCTAATGATACATAAACTGAAACATTATAGTAAGTAATAATATTAATTCAATACTTCAATACCCAACTTAGTAATTCAATAAAGTAAATGAAACATGAAGATCAATTTTTATACATGTCCGCATTAGTAGTTTATATAAATTTATCCAATAATATTGACTTTTAACAATATACTGTTTTTAAGAAAATATTACTTACTTTTATAAAAATTATAAAACATGTAGATTTTTGATGAATTGTTATCCATATATCTTTCATAGAAATGCGTGCTTCAATTATAAATTCTATTATTCGCATATGAGGTGTAAAATATGTAAAATAATAAAACATACTATAATATGCAAAATAAAAGTCAGTAACGTTTACGTGATCTACAATATTGTATCATTATTGTTTTACTAATGTTCTGAAAGAAATAGAGAATGAAAACGTAGGAAGAGTTTTCGTAGAAAGTGGTGTTAAAAGTCATTCAACGTGGCTTAGTTATTACCTGAACTACGTCAATTTTATTTTTTGCTGACAATATCTCTGTACTGACCGACGACTGTACTGCCTTATTACTGATACTTGATTCCAGCCTATGTAGTAATATTAGAATGACTATCCATATTGAAAATAAAGACATTGACAATAATACCAATATAAATTATTAGAAATCCATCTGTTGAAGTTAAGGAAAGTAAAAAGATATTTTGAAGTTATTCATTATTAATTTGATATTTCTCTGTGAAATATAACAATATTTATTAGAATACAAAATTTATTTCCCTAATTTATTATTAATAACTGTAAATCTAAATAATTCTGATTAATATTTTATCAAAATACCTTAAATACTGTATGAAAATGTATACATTAGCAAAGTCAACATTATTCACTTTTTTTAGAGTTTGCAGTAACTATAGAGAAAAAAATTTTGTTTTCTCTTTATTAAGTGTATGTAATCGTAAATTTAATTTTAATATTTTAGGATTGAACTACTAAAATAATATAATAATGAGTTATTATTTTATTTTTTTAACAGAATAGAAGTTTTTACTTCTGAGATATATTTCCTTTCAATTTATAGTTAAGAAATCTCAACAACTATTAAGAAATTGATTTTATCATTATTAATACTTATTTAAAGATAAAATTTTAAATAATTATTAAAATTATTAAATAAAAGAAATTTGAATTTATTTGTATATGTTCCTTTCTAATACTTCGTTACCTCTTACATCTAAATATTTAAATATTTTACAACGAATTATAAAACTTTGATAAACTTATAATTAGTATTTAGTATT
The DNA here is from genome assembly GCA_018907045.1 of Wiebesia pumilae. NCBI lineage: Eukaryota > Metazoa > Arthropoda > Insecta > Hymenoptera > Agaonidae > Wiebesia > Wiebesia pumilae. The sequence goes on along the minus strand of JACCHZ010000149.1, from coordinate 126,797 downwards.
ATCACAATTATTATTTCTTCCATGATATTATGAAGTCATTCCCATAAGATAAACTCTTATCAAATTATACATTATAATACATTGTTATATTATTTCTGTACCACTTACATATGATATAAAATGAAAAACATCATAATTATAATATATCATTTTATTTTGACAGAAATTGTTGTATTTTTTGTTTGTAATAAAAAACGCCAAGTTTATAAATATTCTTAAATATTGAACAAGTAAGGTAATTTTTGACGTATTAAAGTAGTAAATATATAATCTATTAAATAGCATTATATGCACAGCATATTATTTTTAGTTCAAGACCCTATTCTTTTAAGTAAACTATAGTGACTTAAAATATTTAAGTCATATACTATATAATTTCAAATATTTTTTACTACAATCATTTTAAATAAACTATGTTCTCTGAAAATATTTGAATTACTTTTCTTAAAAGTATAAGTAGAATTACGTAATGAAATTTAATGCAAAACAATAATCGAAGATTTAGTGCAAAATTGCTGAGAAATAATTTTCACCAGAGATAACAATATTTTGCTTTTAAAAACAATAATATTACACTTTCTTGTGATGATACTGTTGGACGATATTTCGAAAATTCTTATGTACATATTATATTAATTCGCAATTCAAGTAGATATCGATTTTCATGCATCTTTCGACTGTTTAATTTTGCGCTGGATGTGTACTGTTTTACGTCGAATACCTGGATTCATAATTTTGACAAAAAGCCAATTCGATCATTTAATTGCAGAAAAAGGGAAGAAGAATAAGAAAAGAACGACTGACAAAGAAAGGGAAGAGGGAGAGGAGTGAAAATTGTTTTGCTGCCCGAACGCCCTGAGCAATTATGAAAAGATTCTTGTAGAGATTTTAATTTACGTAATCAAACCTTCCCTTTCACTCATTCACTTCGTCAATTATTGCGTGAAGAATTTAGACCCCAGATTTCATTGGCGATTTTATCATTGTTACAAACATTAAGAGAGATCATTGGTTATGTTCAATCAGTCAGTTTTTGATTATGTTCACTGAGACTAATGCATGAGAGGAATTTTCTAGGAATAAGTGAAATATACTTTGTTGAATATATCAGACTTAATTTACGTATATTTTCACAAATATTTAGTTATTTAAATAGAGCTATTGGTTTATTTTTTTTTTATAAAAGAGTTTTATATAAATTGGTTCTCTTTCTCAAGTTCCTTAATTAACGACAATTTTGCTTTTTTTATACTTCTGATGCACTAGGTGTACTGAAAGGACAAATTACAAGTTTGGTACTTAAATTACTAAATAAAAATTTATTTCTTAAACTTTAGCCTGATCTCAAATTTTTAAAATAGTTTATAATATAATAGTTTATTCTAAACATGCTATTTTAAATAAATTTTATTTTATTATATTATATAATCAATTCTTTTTCACATATTATTCCAATGTTTATATGACTATGTTTTTATATTAACGTACACATTATTACTTTTTTCATTACACATTAACATTTCTTTATTCAACATACTTTTGTATGTAAAAATAGAAATTTGAATCAGTTTGTTTGAATAATCTTCATATATGTCGATTCTATAGTGAATGTGAAAGAGCATCAAAAGTGAAGCTCTACAAATTTCGATTTACTTTTATTTCAAATGTTAACCACACTACACACATGCATACATTTAGCTTGGCCAAAATGTGTAGATACTTTGCGGTCCATGGCTAATGCACACATCCACGCCGGCCACCTTTGATGAATGTAAAATGCGATTATTAGTACCGATCTCGGAGATTTGGAAGCGTTGTATTGGCGGGAAATGGAAGGGGAAGGGCTGACACCGCTACCACTGCTAGTGGTATAAACGGCTCGTGCAATTAGAGAAGGCGCTTCGCACGCCATTCCTGGCTCATCTTTTATTCATGCCGCCCCCTTTTACACTCCCACTTTCTGCGCTCGACGTTGCCCTTACTCCCTCGAGACTAAAACTAAAGCAGATCTTTCCCATCGGCTCTGGCTCGACCTGTCTGTCTACTTCTGTTTCTTTGTTTTTGGTCGATATCGATGCCTTACTGCTTCTTTTCTTAAGGTTCATCTTCTTCAAGCTCTAATAGTTGTAGGCTTCACTCATTTTTCTTTTTCGTTTATTTCTCACTTTCTATTAAAGAGCAAAAATTATTCGGTGAATAATAGTAAATTAACCCTTTTTATATAAATAAGTTATTATACTATTATTCAAATAATATAGATTTATCAGTTTAGCTAAATCATCATGTAATTGAATTAAATATATTTAGTTTCTAATTTATAATATATCTTGAAATTTTTCTAAGTATTATCTATTCTTACACAGTAATAATCATTGATTATCGCAATTACATTAGATCATATTATTTATTGTACCAATATAGATAAATTCATCTTGATTAGAATAGAAATAAATATTTCAAAAAATATAAAATTAAAATATTATACAAAATTTCAAAGAGAAATTTAAAACTTATAAATAATATAGTTATGCTATCTACTGTTTATTTCTAGTGTTCTTTTTAAAGGTTTTCCTAATAATTAGTATCAATATTTTTCATTAACTCATATTTACATTAGGACGTATTAGTATAAATATCTTAATTTATACTCTTACTATCACAATTCCTAATATTTAATAATAATCAGCATCTTTTTATTCATTCAGAATTATATTCACTTAATTTTGTTTGTTTTTGTTTTCATAGACAAATAATGTTCAATATTTGTGAAAATACATATTTAATAAATGAATTTAAAATATCATTTAACATTTTGTTATCTTAATATTACCTCTATGTAACTTATTTTAATTGACTAGTATTTTTTGCCCTAATATATTTTTTATATTGGATTATCTAATTTTAATGGAATTAGAATTTTAATTAGAAAGTACAATTTTTTTAAGAAGAAAAAAATTTAGAAAGAAAATTTTTTTCTTTTTCTTTTCATTTAGTACTATGTATTCATGTTTTCTTTCGTTCTACTTTATCGAAAATGCATTTGATATACATAACATCAAATTTAAAATAGTTTTGACTGATTTCAATATAGCTTTAAAAATACATTTTAATTATATACTTATTGTGATTCTATTTTTTTTCAATGTGTTTTTATTTATTTTTACATCTGCAATACATTAAATATCATTCTATTGTTAGAATTACTTCTTACGTTCATACTACTGTAAAGCACAATAGTATCAGTATTCCGTATCTTTACTCGTGATGTTTGCGAAAAGTGACATATTTTCAAAAACTTTAAAACATAATATTGCAACCCATACAAAATATTCAAACACGTGAGAATTCAATAAAGATAAAATTATCCCGTTTTAAAATAAATATAATTAATTTGTAATTTTATTAAATATACAAATATTAGAAGTATTTATTATTTTGAGGAGATGAATATTTGATAAAAAGATTTTTTAACTTTTCAAAGATTTATTTTTTATTTTTATTGCATGCTTCATTTTAGAATATTGTGCTTTCAGTTATATATCAATATTTTTTGTTTCCACGTCCGAAAATATAATTGTATTTTTGACAAATTTTATATAAAATACGTTATGTAATAAATTTTCTTCAAGCTAATTTATTCATTTATTTCCATGATATTTGCAATTAATTTTCTATACAAAAAATGAATAAAATATCTCATTGATAATTATGAAATTATGCAAAAATTGGCATAATAAAGAATCATTGTTGTTACCCAAAAAGATAAAAAAAATTTCTTTTTACAGACTTCGATCGGAAAGCCAGGGTGGCGCTTGGTGTCCGAAGGACCAAGTGACTGCTGATCCTCGTGAATGGCTAGAAATCGATCTTCATACGGTTCACTTAATCACTGCAACTGGTACTCAAGGTCGCTTCGGTAATGGAGTGGGAGTTGAGTATGCTGAGGCCTATATGCTTGAGTACTGGCGCCCTCGGCTTGGTAAATGGATTCGGTATAGAGACATCAGAGGCCAAGATGTAAGCATGATCTGCAATATAATTATTATATTGCTCTGTATATTTATAAATCCATGATATATTTTTTTGATTTATTATAAATATTAAGATTATAAGAGTCATAAAAATAGATCTAATTCATGTAAAAAATAATACAATAAAATTAAAAAATATTTTAAAATATGTGTATCGTATCATTACATGTACTAAGTACATATATTAGAAATATATTAATATATTGAATCTCAATTTACGAATAAAAAGAAACAATGAGAATGTTATATTTTAAAATTTTTTAAAACATTTTTTACATCCATTGCGGGATATATTTCTTAAAAATTATAAGAGAGAAGGTTTGTATTCCACAAAGTTTTCTTATAGTTTATTGCTTTTCTTACTTTAAGTAAATAATAAAAATGGTTGCATTGAAAATTGGCGTAGAATCCTTCATTTTATAGTTTTGAAAGTCTGAAATTTACATACATTCTACCAGAATGATAGTTTATAAAATTAATAAGAAACTCTTTCAATATTTTGCAAAATTTTTCTATAACAGAGAAGTTGAAAAACTATTTCCTAGTGAAACTTCTACTAAAATTTATGTTATATTAAATTATATTAAAAATTGTAAAACAACAATAAATATATTACAATACACAGCTGTTTCATTTAAATTTTTATGCTCTGTGTAATATATTTATTGTTGTTTTACAATTTTTAATATAATTTAATATAATTTAATTTTCAAGTTAATTTTTGACAAATTTTATATAAAATACGTTATGTAATTAATTCATTTTTTATTTTCAAAATTTTCTAGTCAGTTTAAAAAATATTTTTCAATTGTAAATTTAATTCTAAGAAAAAAATTGTACGTTATTCTGCGTCATATTCTAATCAAGCCTAGAAATCTCTAAGAAAATACTCTATATTCGAGATTATTTCAGTCATTTCGAAAACTAAAACATAATAATTTTGTACTATGTTTAAAAAAAATTTAAGATTCGTTTTGAACGTGTGCCAAAATACATTTAAGTTTATTGTAATTTTTATTGGATGAACACTAATCTTACATTTTTCTTAAATTTTGATTATTTTGAAATAAACATTAATAGTGCAGTATAGTAAGGGAAATGGGCTAGAGTAGAGAACTTGTCAAGATGGTAGAGTCGATGAGCCTGGTCGAGTCCATCCGCTGCTTCTCACATATAAAACTTGCTTATATATACGTGAGGAAACATGTATGTGAGAACATTCACTCATTTATGTGAAGCAATCTTTACCTTATCAACTTAGTTAATCTTTGATCATTAAATGCATAATATATATATAGCTTACATGTACGGGGGGGTACTCTTTTTAAGGAAGAATTATTCAAAATACACCACAGTATATGGTGTTGTGTATATCTGTGCCAATTAATTAATATATTTCGATTTTATATTTTTAACTAATATTTATTATAGTATTGTATAATTTTTAGAAAAGGCATTTTTTCAAAATAAATAACACTAATTTATATAGATAAAGGATTTAGATAAAATGAATTTTATAACTTCACACTAAAATTTTTTTGCATTATCTACTGTTTATTACTTTTATATATAGTATAAATACTGTTCTCATTATATCTTCTTAGTTAAATATATTATACAAAAAAAGGTTGTAAATATTTTAGATTTATATTAACGGAATAATAAATATTAGTATTTCCTGATTATATCTGATAAAAATTCAAAATGTTTCTTAAATATTTTTATCAAAATATATTGGCTGTATAAGTACCTTATCGACTTGCGAGTTTAATTATTATCATTTATTAGTTTAATTATACTTTTATTCTTTAATACATTTTTATACAAAATTTTTAAATCTTCCATTTTTTTTAACAAAATGAATTTTGATTATTTGAGTAGTTATGCTTCTTTGTTTACTTATGTTCTTAATATAAATTTTATGTTTTATAAATTTGTTTTTAAATAAATTTCATATTACTTTTTAAGATATTTAGTTTATAACATAAACTTTGGTAACAGGATAGATATGTTCTTTTAATTTAGGGTAATTCTATATGACATATATTAATATATAAATATTTTATTGATATTTTACAGGTAAACGTTTATTTAATGTTGAATGATTATAGATTCTTGTAACTAAATGGATTCAAGTATTCATAAAAACTTAAGTTGATTGATTTTTACACTTACTCAATTTGACAGTATACTTGATATTTTTCTAATTTCTATGAATCAATTAAAAATTATACAAGAACATTTTGTAAATATAATATATGTATTGTTATATCAAACATTCAGAAAAATTTGTTAGAAAATTTTTTATATATTTTTTTATTTATGTTTTATATATATTTTAAGTATTTCTAATTCATGCCTAATAATTTCACAATATTTTCAAAGCATTTAAATAAAACAGGTTTTATTACATGTATCTGTTGTCAGCGAGAATTCTTGATGATGATCTGGATAGACAAGTACAAGATGTTTGTCAACGTTTACTGAAGCACTTCGAAACTTTTATCATGTTTCTCTTTTAGCATAAATATTCTTTATTTCTTTTATTTCGGTCAATATTATTTTTATTTTATTAGTTATTATAACTAATGTAATCATATCCTACCCACTCAAAAATTTATGCTTGTTCTTTTTCAGACATATTTGAATATTTAAAACATTAGTTTTTTAAATCAAATTTTATTCTTTCGTCTGAACTAAATATTTAATTTATATTAGTTTTGAGAAAAATATTCGAAAGAATCATATAAACACACAAAACATATTTTTCTTTACCATCATTTTTAAAAGTATGATATATTGCAACGTTACAGAAACTTTTTCCAATCTCGTTTTCATTCTTTTAAATTAAAAGTATCTGTCATGTATAGAAAAAGCTGTTATCTTTTTTGAGCTTCATCTATAAATAATTTTTTTAAATTCTGAAACTTTCTTAAACATACTAAAGTAGTGAGATCCTTCTATTTTCTTCATTTTTTCCTTTGCTTCCTGTATTATATAATTGTCGCAATCTGTATGTTCTTTTATGTTTATATATCTGTAACTATCTGTCATTTCTATTTTATATTTACCATTATATTTATCTTGACTTACGTTATAAAATATTCTTTCAAATATAGTTTTTTTTTCTTTCAGAGTATTATGATTTAAGTGTCTATTTTTGAACAGTTTAATTGAATTTCCAATGTATAATTAATTATTAAATGTGAGCTATATTTACTTCGGATGATTATAGTTCACAGAAGAATTTAGTTACAATTATATTCATTATATTAATGATAAATATTTGTTTGTTAATTAATATCCTTAACAATCGATTTTATTGACTATTTACTTTTCCTTTATTAGATGCATGTTTTACGAATTTTAATTTAACTGAAACCTTCTATATCTTAATTTATATTCTACTCTAGATTTTCAATAAAACACATAAATCATTATAATTTATTAAAATATTAATAACTCTATATCAGTATTGTATTACATTTGCTTATTATATATGTAAATATATATATACACTATTGCTTATTACGTCCTTATATCAAAATTATTACTTCTCGGTAATTTTGTTTTAATTAGTTTTTATTAAATTGAATCTTCTTATTTTATACTTCCAAAATAAAAATTTTGTAACTTTTAATAACTTACATTCACTTACCATTGCACGTAATTTCTTTTTAAATTTAACATTTTTTGAAAATGATTTCACAACCTATCATGAATAAGTCATTCAACAAAATTGTTTTAAAAATAATATTTATTGTAAAAGTCGTATTATTGTTTAAGATTAATTTTTTAATTAAATTTTTGTCGGGGTACTAGTAAATAAGTAATTTAGTATATTAAAAATATGCTCATATACTTTAGTTTATTTTTTATTTTTCTTAAATTATACAGAATAAAAATTTTTGGAATCATAAAAGTAATTCAAGTTCAGAATGAATGCTCTTATTTGTATAAAAGCCCGCAATACTTATAGTATATAGTTCTGCATGTTTGCATAATAGTTCGTCTCCTTGCAAAAATGCAATTTCCAAATCAAATATTCATTATCTTTCAAATTCTGTGTAAGTTTTTGAATCCGTTGCTGTCAACAAATGCGCTTTAGCGCTCTTTAAAATGATTTACTTTGTGTCCCTTACACTTAAAATTAATTGATCTCTTGTAATTAAAGCAATATATAAAATTTAGACATTCTCAGAAATAAAATATATTATAACACCCATTTAGTCTAATTATTTCAGAAAGGATATGTGAGTAAAAATAAATGTATAAGTTATTTATTTCTTCAAATGAAATTGAGCAAAGCCGTTACCTATAAATTGTTCAAGAAGGAGTAATTGAATTGCCACACTACGTAGAGAACTCGCTTACATTCTCTTACGTTACGAACCATTCACAACTTTAAGATAACGAATTACTTGAACTCATCAAAGAGTACGCAGCCTATCCCTATAATATCTATATTCTACATTAATAGAGGAAAGTTTGTAATTATGACAGTATATCACCGATTTTTCAAATTAGATTCCGTTAAGTTGGAAATACAAATAAAAAATTGTCTTGAAGATATTCAAGAAGATATGAGTTCATTTACAGTTTCAAAGATAAAATTAATATAAAGATTGTTTCTCATTGATAGTAAGATTTTGCTATAAATTTTAATTAACTACTGTTAACTAAACTAAAATTAGATCGATGTAATTTAATAATTTTATCATTAAAAAATATATTTCTGTTTTTTTTTAAAATATAAAAATAAATTGGTTATTTTGGACATTTACTAAATAAAATTTTTTGTTAAATTATTAATTTGACAGTTTCTTACTCTCTTTAATTTCATGTAATAATATCATAATAAAATAACAATAATAAGGATTTAATGTACATAGAGTTTAGTGTTGAAATGGAGTATGTAGAGTACGTGCTTATTTATAGGATACTGATTTTTGAATAATTCATTGTAATAAGCAGTCAAACAAATTGAAAAGTTTCTAGAAATTTAATAAAAACAATATACACATTAATATTAATTAATATGTAACTGTGAAATAATGATTAAATACATTGATTTAAATATGTGTTGATAAATCATGTGCAGTTTGGATTACTTAAATTATTTAAGTAAAGATAAAAATCAATTTTCCATGTCTATTTTAAAATGGACATAATTTGTAATTATGAATTTCAATTAAAAATAATTCAAAAAAGCATGAAGCCTAAGAAGAATTTTAAAACTAGTATTTTCAATCTGAGATTCATTCTTAATAAATATTCAAGATCTTAAGAACTAGATATAAAAACATAAAAGGAAAAATTAAGAGAAAAGTACTTATCCACTGGCTTCGTCGGCTTTATCAAGATTCAAGTGACGCAATAGTTATGGCTTCGATTAATTGAGACCGTTCGAATCCATCCTCCAGAACGATCCATCTCTCTCCATATCTATTGCGAAAGTCACGCCTTTTTCTTACTTTTTTTTTGCTTGTTCTTTCTTTTATTTTCGAAGATACACTGCGGTATATTTACAGCGAAACGCTCGCGTGCGAGCCTGAAATAGATGAGTTGGAGGAGGAAGAGATCGTAAGCGTCCGGATATACGCATCGACTGAAATAATAATTCAATTGCGATTAAAGCCCCGTAATACCGGAAAACTTTATTTTTGGAGTGTTGCTTTGGTAAAAGTGTCTTACTTTGAGTATTTCAAAATTTTTGTTACCCTTTTATTACAGTATCATTTACATAGTAGTTTTGCTTTCTATGAATGTTATATATAAATTTTTTTGTTAATTTACTCTTGATATGGACAACAATTATAAGGTGATTCTTTTGCCATGAATAACATTCACTACAAATTCGAAATTTTTAAAAGAAGACTCTATTCGCAGTATATTATAGTAATAAGATTGTTCATAAAGACATATTGACATTATAAACATTTTGGTTTTTAAGCTTCTGATTGCTTATTAAAATATACGATAAGTATATCGTATTGCATTGGATAAATCTTATAGTATGAATTTTTTGCTACTGAAATGTAGATGATATTATTTTTTTGTAACATGTAACGAAAAAAAAATATATTTGCTTATTTTGAAATTGATCGGTTAGAAGATCATTCTCAGTGCTTTCTATACTTTTTGTATGTAAGATCACATAATAATATCAATCACGTTTATTAAGTAACTGAGATTGTCTTTTATACACTTCATTACTATATGCTCTTAAAAATGCATGTCTAAGATATGTATTATTATTATTATTGTACAACTAGAAAGAAAAGTTAGTTAATTCCTAGAATATTAACATTATTTTTCTTTAAAACTTCATAAAGATTGAATTAGAATTCATAAATATATACAGGTATTTTTTTTAATATTGATTTTTTACAATTACTAATTTTTTCAATTATTTTTAATATTATTACGCTAAATGATTGTATACATAGTTGGATATGAATATTAAAATATCAAAGAAAATGAGGTAACGAATAAAACGATTAAGATGGAAGAATTTTTAAAATGTAACAACATTTTTCAAATGTAAATGTTAATATAAAAATAAAACACCTAATAAAGTAATTTTCTAACATTTTTTCTTAGTAAAATAAAAGTATGATATCGTTATTACTCTTTGAAGCTTTATCTGGAATGTAATGAATGAGTATGCATCAATCTTACACATATATTTTTCTTTATGATTCACTTAGTTACTTCATTCTTCTTTGATCTTTGTCTTTTTTGGCAACATGATGTTTTATATACTTCTAACATATTATATTCACTGTGTTACTTTTCAATTTTATCCATCACTTAAATCAATGCACTTTTAAATAAAAATAAATTATTTTATGGATTAATTCCTTTACTTAATTGGAATTTTTAATGATGCCTATTTAAAATACATGTATGTAAAATATTCCTATGTAAAAGTTTTTCTTGTATAAGTAATTAAAAGTGTATAAAATAACTGAAAATCTTTTATAAAAGGAAAAATAATGAAATTGGTGGACTAGTTCTGTAATAAAATATCCAACAAAATTTTGTATTATCTAATTTTACATTCTTTACACGAAGTACACATACTATAGAAAGTATTTTGAAATTTTTTTGAAATTTTTTGAAATTCATAACATACATCTTTAAAAATATTGAAATGTATTTTATTTATTAATAACTAATTTATTTATTTTTTTCTAATTGAATTCGAAACTTTTAATTTAATTAAATGAATATAAAATACAAAATGAGACTTATAGTTGAAGTAATAAATATATTATTTGAATAAATAACATGTAATAATAACTAATAATTGATTGTAAATAATAATTAACAATATTTGAAGTATTTATCGAAAAACAATTACAAGATAATAAATTTCTAAATAAATGCTAATAATTTATTAATCCTAATAGTTTATAATTATAAACTAATTATAAACATTAGTAATAATCCATACCATTTTTGAATTTTATATTCTTTAGTGAAGGAAATAATTTTTTATTAGATATACTTCAAAATCGATCTTTTTATAATTCCATCAATATTGTACTTGAAACTGCACTATGTAATTTGGAAAATGGTACGTGCTTTGTATTACGAATTTATGTGTCTTGGCCTTAGAACTAGCAATGTATTGATTATAAAGATACATCAGCATAATTACTAGAAATGTTGACGGCTATTAATCACGTTTTGGACTAATTGATAATAGATTCATATTTTTAATAGTTATTTATTATTCTATCTGATTGATTTATAAAAAAATAAAATACTATTACGTAATTTTTTTCGCAAATTTTAAATTAATTATTTCTTTTCAAGTATAAGCTCTTTAATAATAAACAAAATTTATTACAAACATAGTCATTCGAATAGATCTTATTATTTACTCAAATTATTGAATTTAAATATATTAATTCTAATTAATTCTTAAAATAAATTCTTGAAAACCATGCCGTTTTCGCCTTAAATTTTACCAAACAATGACGGATATACTTGCTTTTAATTGAATAAAATTTTAAAAGAAAATAACTATTGTGAATTAAACTATATTTTATTAAGTACCGAATCATTTCCATCTCATCTTCTCTAATTTCTACAAATTTTTATCTCATTTATCTATAACTTTTGTTGAACTCCTGCATCATTCTTTCACTTCATTGAAGAAATATTTAGCATCATCTTAATTGGATTAATTATCTGTTTGAGAAGCCGATCTAATACAATTTCGTGATATAATAAATACCATCTTATCATCATTCGATCGTTTTTCTTTTTTCTTCTCGTCGACGTGACAGTTTGCTCCTTCTTTAGTATTTTGTTCTGTTCTTCTTATCATGTTTATCAAGCACGAATATGAACTTCCAAGACTAGTTGTACCGAGAACATATTTGGACGACAATTTTCTTGAAGCTGTATTATGTTGCTCGAGATTCTTGGCTAATGTACCAGTTTTCGTCGTCTCGCAAATGTTTTAATTTGATGTTTAAAGTTTGAAAAAATCTTGAGAATCTCTATTATTAATGATGTTGTTCAGGTATTTAGTGAATTTTAAAAATGTTGCTTATACTACATTACAGTTAATAGAAATTTTCTAGGGACAAAGAAATTTAAAAATAAAATTTAAGGCTTACCGTTGTTTCGCGTGTTTAGCATATAAGATAATTTTCTAATAGATAACAAACAATTATTTCCTTGGATATTTAATCTCATTTCTTCTTATACCGGGGATATCAATCTCCAAGTACGTTATCCCAATTATCACCTCGTACATGTTGATAAGCAGTCAAGCGTGCAAGGCTATGATTGTACTATCGTAACGCCGTCGGTGCAATGGGAATAAAGGGAATGCCCTGGCAAAATTTTCACATTGAGAAGACTCCACCAACCTAGACTGATAATAGAATATCATTATTTCACTGACCAAATAGTCCTTCCCAGTGCGATCATGCAACGCACTTTGCCGATATTTAAAAGAGGATTCCGTACTAATTGAGAACTCAAAGGAACTGGTCTTCAGACCTTCTCAATAGAATAAATGAATCAATATTATTTACTCAAGTTGCAATGTAAATGTATTTAGATATAAATACATATAGATATATATTGTAGATTTATTCAATATACTTGAAAAAATTTTTTTGCGTATTGCATTAAAAAGTCTATGCATTTATTTTTAAATACGTCTATTTGTCATTAATAATGAAGATTTGACAAATTTTATAAGATGCTATTCATATTTAAGTGACCTGTTAAAAGTTAAACGGTTCATCTTTCAAAATTGGCTTGTACCGTATTATAACTCCATGATAGTTTCATTCTTTCTGTGACTTATTTATATTTACCTTCTCTGTAATCAATTCAATTTTTTTATCAACAGAAAAGTTTCTTTTTTTACATCAAGTTGATCTATATTATGTATTTTATACCTATATATACTAATCCTTCAACTAATTATTAATAATTAATGCGAATTTAATTGAGAGTATTTTTATATAATTGAACGAAATTAATTAACCCTTCTTAGCTAAAATATACGATGTATACAAAATTTGTTATTCTCACTAAAATACTTATAAAATATATCTTACTTTAAACATAAAACTAAATAATCTGACCATTTTAGTTAAATAAAGAAAAATTTTATTTTTATGTAACAAAAAAAGAAAAAGATAGACCTTTCACCTTTCAACGCTTTATGATAATGAAATTATGATTTCTAATATTTTCTTCATATTTAATTCAATTCTTTCTGAAAAACCAGGTAAATACTAAACTTTATACATACAATCATATTTATTAATTATCGATTATTGTTAGTATTTAAAGCGCATATTTATTACTTAGTATTGTTTAATTTTCTCAATTTTCTAAATACTAGATTGTAGCGTTTTATTATTTACTAATTTAATTGAATGAGTTGCTAGTATAAATTATCCTTAAAAAGATTAAAGAAATATTTATCTAACTATTTTTAGTGTTGGATGATTAAAATTTTAAACTATAATGTATAATTGAACATTTAAAATTTTATGTACGATCCAGCACTTTATCAAATAATACAAAAATCTTTATATTGAACAATCTTTAAGTAAACAAATTATTAGAATGTATTATGAAGATTTTTAAAATTAACTAATTTATAAAATAAATCAACTTTTCTAAGTACAAAATGCAAAGTATGAGAACATTTCTATAAATTATTTAATGATTTGTAGGAAAGTTTTCAGTTTCCAGATTTTCTGATTTAAATTATAACAGAAAAATCGTATTTTCTTTCACAATTAATGAAGCCATATTGCATTTAAAATCTATATTAATTCTTTGAAATTGAACATTAGCATTTTATTTACAGCTGAATATGTGGATCAACTTCAAAGACGCATATCGCGAAACATTCATACGTCGGTAGCGTATAAGAAACGTTAATATAATTCCCTACAATATTTAGGAGTAATTAAAAAACAAAGTATACTCAACAATTTGTAACAGTAGATGTGAGAAAAATTGACCATAATTTTCCTAGAACGGCGCTAATTTCGAAAAAGTGCTTCTCGTATTTACCGGATACGTCTTATACTCCCTCTCCTTCTCACTATACCACGCAATATGCACGTTTATTGGAGGAGTACTTGACAGTTTCGGGCTCCAAGTTCAAAATCCAACTCCAAATGGAAAACACGCGTGGTTATCGGTAAACATAGTACGTCGAAATAATCGAAACTAACTTGTTCCGGGGAAAGCAAAATTTTTTTACGTTTGTACTACACGCGCAGTACGCTTTTGATTAGAAAACACAACTCAGTTTCAGAATTCAGCTTTTTACGAAATGACTATTGCACTAATATCGGTCACTGATATATAATTCCGTATTTTTATTAAAGATTAAGTATATAAACCAACATTTGAGTACTATATCTGTAAGATACAAGATTTCTCTGTTAAAACAATCTTCTCAGTATTGTAACAAGAATGTAAGCTGAATATTCTTAAATGTTACCATCTTGCATCTTAATTACTCAATGTAAATGCATATTTAATAATACGAAGAAGCATGGATATCAGGTTTATTTCTATATGAATCTATGGATTTTTTTGTTATATTTAAATATATAAACAAATAAATAAATATATATATATATTTAAGAATTTACTAGATTTCATATAAATTTCTATTATTATAGCAATATTGTATAATAAAATGAAAATACTGGACAGGTATGTATAATTGAAAAGAAATTGTCATTTAAAAATAACATTTTTAAACGTATTCTATCTTTATAGAAGGTATGAATTATAAATAAACATTAGTAGTAGATGTAAATCTTCATGAATTTTTAAATTTACAATTGTAAATATTTATATAAAATTCGACAAATTTAAAAGATACTAATATATAAAATGTATGCTTACATTTAAAAAATAATTTTAGTTCTTTATTGTAGGATTATAATACATTTTTTATTAATGAGAATGAAGTAGTTGTACTAGTTCTTGGATGAAATATTTTGTATATATTATTTTTTTTTTTTCATAAAATATTTAATAACACTCTATTAAATTCAAAAATTAATGGCTAATTTTAATTTAATTATTGAAATTGTTCAGTTGTGAATTGAGTTATACGCATCTTGAAGAAACTTTTTTCACACATACGTATAAATCAGACAATTGAATGGTTAATTTATATTCATACATGCAAAAGCCAAAACTTGTTTTCGACAATTACGTTAAAAATATAATTGCTGAAGTGGTATCTGTATTACTGTATATCATAAAAAATTTTATGCATTAATTATTTTCGAGTATTTTAATTATAATTCATATTTTGTAATATAAATGTTGACAAACAAAAAGGCACTTCAATAAAGATAAAAGTTAAATGTCGGTCCTGATCTCCTATATGTGATGAAAAACTGCGTGGTTTGATCGACCTGAGAATGGTGGATGTGTTCATTCGAAAGGTCGTTTGGGAAATTCAGTGGGATGTGTTAGAGTACTTTCGGGAATCCGCCAAGACGTAGTGGGAAGGTGGAAAATCGATGAGACAAGCCTCAACAATCTTCGTCTCGTAAAAGATCGGATACTGATGATTCCCCTTCGGATTCGATGACCGAGAGATGCTTGTAGGTTGACGCACACCGATTTATACTCTCGAGGGGGCACCCAATCTTCTTCCTCTCCTCGATAAAACCTGAACCTCCCCAATTGCAGACATACCCGTTGTGGCCTCATCTCTCTCAATCTCTTTTCTACCTCTCTCATTACAAGATGATGAACCGATCAGTTTACGCTTACTAGGACCATCTGTAGAATTAACCGCACATAGGGTTGCATAAGTTATGGTGACAAAATTTCAGAATTAATATAGTTTCCTGCTTTATGAAATGAAAGAATACTGTTTAAGAATTTTATTACAGTCGTTAAAATAATGCTTTCGATAATTATATAAGTATTTAAATACAGCTATTAACTGGTAAAAGAAGTAGCTTACAGCTAAAGTTGTAATTTATCAGAACCAAATTTGTGTAAAATTTATTTGTAAAAAAAGTTTCCATGTAAATAATTTTCTGTTGATGAGAAATTTTAAAAAACTAAAGGAAAGTGAGAAAATGGAAGAATTCAAACTACAATGAATAAATATGATATCGAGGAAAATATTTTCAATTCTTTCTGTAATAAAAAATATTATAAAACCTTATTTAAAAAAGAATTTCATCAACATATCTAAGATAGTTGTATCAGATCTGCAAATTTGAGCAAAAAAAAATATGCAAAGAGAGAAGCTGGCTTCTATAACGATGCTTTCTTGGCGGCGATTCTCTCGTATAATTCATTACATATCGCTTAAATCATGAACACATTTTCATTGATGATCAATATTCAATTCAAAAAATTTCATTCTTGTTAAAATTCTTATATAGCCTGAATGAATCTACTTTTAGACATATAATATTAGTTTTGCTAATTTTTCACTTAAGGAATATTTACTTGAAGTGACGCGTTAAACATAAATTTGAATTTTGTGTATCTAGTCTAAACATTTTGTTAACAAATTGTCGCTGGTAATTTCATTTTCTCAATTTTTTACAATGTTAAGTTAAATAACAAGAGGTCAAACTACACATATTTATGACAATTGATTAATGACTTTAAATTTATATTATTTGACAACTATCTGCACATTTCGTCTATCACTTTTAATTTGTATAAGTCAATAACCAGTATAAAACTAATCATACTCTAGGAGAATTTGAAATGAAACTGAACAAAAGTTAAACTGGCCGTTTGTATTGGGAAAATTTGAAAGTAGAATCACATATACAAGCAAAATTGATAATAATAGAAATTGCTTAAAGTAGAAATACATAACCTTTTCTGATAGATATAAGTTTAGTAAAATGTATAATAATAATTTTTGTAATAATAAATCACCTAGAGGTTAAATGCGAGTGCTAATCAGGCTGAACGATATTATAACTGCTAGACGATTTCTTATTCTTGGCTCTGTATATCACGAAATATTTGGATATAATTTCCAAAAATTGGAAAATATATTTTTTAATAGATTGTAAAATATACATATTCAGAATATTTATCAAGAAATATTTATAAAAATATAAATTTTTATTAGAAGCATAAAGTTAATATTAATATCTATTTTTGACATTCATAGGAATACGTCATTTAACGTCTTTCGTTCTAGGCAAATTTTATTTTTATGAGAGCTGTAAAAATATAATGTTTTATATTTTCATAAGATCTCTCACATAATAAATAGCCAATCTCAAGCGTTTGATAAATATAATGTTAATTTTATGATGACTACGATACATAGTATAAAAATAAATATTATTTTTTCTAAGTATATTTCAAAATGCACAAGCTTTATATGTTTTATACTGTGTAGCACGCAATTTTATTAGAAAGCACATTTTCAATCCCGAAATTGATTAAATGGCGACAAATATAGCGTAATTCTGCAAAAATTTATTTCCACTCAACTGCTTTGATTACTATTATTATTATTATTTTTATTATTAAAATTTAATTAAACTATTTAATTTTATTTAATACCATATTTGAAGTACAAAATTTTTATTATAGTAATTATTGACATAAAAAATTTTAATTAATTTATAAATACATTAAGGCGTTTATTTAATAGAAAAATAGAAATTATTAACTTTTTTTAATTAAATAATATCATTGCTACATATCAATATTTACTAAAAATTCATAATGTGATATTAGATTTAAAATAATTTTTTACAGTAATATTGAAATTTTTTAAGCAAATATTTAAATTCAATGTATTAAAGAAGTAAATAAAATATTTTTAATAATTACTTGTACTTGTTAGTACTACTGGTAATTTTTATTATGTACAATAAATATTTCATAGTTGGGACTATGAAATCTTACTATTAAAAAAAGATTAAGTATTATAATATACAATAGAAAAATATTTCTAGTATATCCTTATTATTATATATTTCAACTGTACATAAAATATAGTACTGTTAGAATAAGTGTTTTCAAATTACATGAAGCAATGTTGATAAAATCTGAGCCATAATTTACTCTTAACACAACCAAACAATTTTACCAGGTACTGATAGCTTTTGATCCATCTTATAATTCTGCAATAAACGGATATACAAACGAAGCATATTTTTCAATTCTCAGCTGAACCATAAATACAGGAAACTTGACCTCTGAAAGTAACGAAACTTGGTCGCGCTATTCTCGCTTACAAGGCTACCAATTACCCGTATGAAACAACACTGCAAAGAAAACAAAATAAAGCAAGAATGACACCCTGAATCCAAGAAATACCAGACGGCGATACTTTTCGTAAGTGCAACGTCGCACGTTGCTAAACGCCAAGAGAGTCCCGAGGGAGTGTTTTCTCTTCCTCCTTCTCTTCCACACGTTTTCGACTTTCCAAGTCATCAGCTAGGAGAGATCGAGCTGAAAAAGAGACCGAGGAACCAAGAAGACACGCGACCAACCAGTGGAAGTCTGTCGACTGTCGTTGAGCTCACACTCCTTGAATATAGATAGCCATCTTTTCCACAGAGACGAAGCACTAGCGATAGCAAAAAAGAACTTCCCTTTCCACCTTGTTCGACGATAGAACGTGCTCAGAATGCCAGGTGATCACCAAACCGACCATGCCCGTGCCTCCTACAGGTAACTCTGCACACGCAAACCTCTATTATATGCGCACGAGACGGTGACATGGTCGCGTGACACGAGAGACAAGCTGTTTAAGCTAGACGACAGTCATCGACTTGCTTTTTTTGGGTCAGTGGAGTAGCTGCAAGAGGCTCAGCTAAAATTATCACTTTGTTGGACTTGTTTCGAAGTGCATTATACGATTGAAGAAATCAAACCTCATGGGAGAACTGATGTTATTTATGGGTATCTGAAGATAGGTTAATCGGAGAAGTTTATTATGAAAAGATAAATCTCGCGCTGACTTATATGTAACGGTACATATTCGTGTGCTAATATGCTATTCAGAATAATGAAATTTGTTATCCCCAGTTTATTGCCGAATAATCTTGGACTAATTCTAACAATTAATTCTAACAACTAATTGTTAGAATTAGTTTGGTGTTATAATTGTTGTAATCCAAAAGCCCTGTTATTCAAATAGTTAAAAAAATTTTTCAGGACGAATATTTTAACGAATAAAGTAAATGTAGAAGAACATTATAAATAAATAATAAAAAAAACCGTTGATATCCATTAATAATAATAATAATAATAATGATAATAATAATAATTTTATTAAATATTGTATTTTATATCATGTACTTATTATTATAACGTTATTTGTACAAATTATAGTTGTTTATGTTAGTGCAACTAAATTTTATTTATAAAAAGATGTTTAAAATAAAATTCATATAAATCTAATTATAAAAAAGTTTAAAATATACTATACTAATTTTTAATAAATATCCGTTACAATTTGAAATCAGTCTATTTAAAAGAAGAAACATTCTTATGATTCTAAATATTTAACCATATTTTAATATTTTTATAAATTTTAAATTTTAAATTATTAAATATTCATTTAAATTGAAATAAAACTGATTTCAAACCGATTTAAGAATTAATTTTTATCCTTTTAAAGTAAAATTTTAGTAAAAATGTTCGAGTTTTATTTCTCTATAACATACGAAAATATTAAATTACAGACAGTCAAAGATAAGTATTCTAGATTTCATGAAGTTCGAAGAATCCAATTTCATATAATACATGAAAGAAGTCTAAGCTTATGTATTGCATATATATTAAATGGTTTTTAAATTAATAGTTCATATCACTATGTATTGTTCTTATAAAAACTAAGATTTATTGATTAGCATTATATGAACTAAATCTTTTATAATAGTTTCTTCATAGTTATTTTTCAAAGCGTTAAATTTTATAGATTCTGCATCTAGAAATTGCACTATGAACTGGAGCATCAACTATATTTTATCATAATCATGTATTTAAATACCGATAGTATATCGTAGGTGAAATTATTATGAAACACGTCAAATTAAACAAAAAACAAAATGTTGTCAAGTAGGGATGTATTACCTATTTCAAAATTTTACATCCTTTAATTTTTTCAAATAATCGAAACTGACTTACTACATACTCTATTTAGACCAGCAATTTGTATAAAAATGTTTCGAAAATTCATCAATTCTAGAAGTATTTCAATCCTGTGACAGAATCCAATAATAAAGTATACTCAACTATAATCCTAATTTACACAATTCTAATACGTACACTTATCAACTTTATTCGCTGACTTATCACAAAATAAAAAAGAGAAGGTTAAATAGATGAAAGGCCTAACCTACGTATTATATGTTAAAAAGATAAATGACAAGATGAGTCACTACCACATAGAGAGAAAAATTAAATTTAAAACATATGTAAAATAAATAACGAATTCTCTCATGCTCTGTCAGCACTCTATGTTCCTGCTCATTTATTGCAAAAGACAGAAATTAGAGGGTAACAGAGATCGTATAATTCAAAAGAACAGGAAAAAATCTCCTGCAATTAATAATGGCTTGCGCCAACATTTACTTTTGCTCATAGAAAATTCTACAGCTCATGAAATACGGGTACACTTCTGAGTTGTTTACTATTGTACTTGTCTTATGACACTCGATGTTCTTCTATAAAATAATTACAATAATAGTTATTATGTTATTCTTTTAATCTTTATAATGATTGTACACGATAAATATGAATAGAAACGTAAATTCTGCTTTAAATAAACGCAAACAGATTTTAAATATTCCATGTAACATTTTATTATTTATTAACTGAAAAATGATAGTGTTTATGAATATATAAACAAATAAGCTTCAACTATTTTATTAAATTTATAGAAGAGGTGTTATGCGCCAAAATCTACATTAAATCTATAATATAATAACTGTATTGAATAAATAATAAATAGTTTTTTCTTAAGTGAAAATTATTGCTTATTCGCTTCTTAAAATGTAGGACTTATGATACTAAATTGATTAATCCACCAGTAATTTCAGATTTCTGCAATTTTTCATCTAATATCTCAATTTCTGATCTAATTTACTTTTCTTCCATATATTATTGAATATATAGTTAAATAAATGTCTTGCCTAGATTAGTAAGCTCTTAATAGTTAAATTAAATAATAAACTCAAAAGAAAAGTTAAAAATAATATTGAAAAAACAGTTGACAAACAAGTGACTGACTCTAGTTTTATAAAGATCACTGAATTAAGGCGATTAGTAATTAAACAGAAAACACGTGGTCTGCAGTAAAACTACTATAATATCAAAACTAAATAATTTTAGATCCTTACACTCTAGAGATTCAAAACATCTTTATCGTATACTTATTATGTTTGTTTTCACTGTTCTCTGAAGGATTTACCATGCTATTGCATATCGAAAGATAGAAAGGGTCAGATATTCCTTTTTCATTCTAAGCAAGGCCGCACCCTAGTGCGTTGAATCAAAGCTTCAACCTGTCAGACTGAAAAGTCACATACTTAGGAATAGCCATGTTCCCTCATCCTCATCCTTACGATCAAGAGAAGTGCTCGGCATACGGAGGTCACGCATCACACGAATACCTGAAAAGAGTTGGAGTAATGTACAGCTCACAGATCCTATCACTTCTATCCTTTTTTTACGTGAATGTGAGGAAAACTTCTCCTCAACTCTGCGCCTTTGCATCAAATAAAGCCATGTATTTTATTCATGAATGCAGGTGGCTGACGCGCTACGAAATCAATATCTACACCACAGTAATAGTGAATAAACGTATAAGTACGTATATACCCACGTGTGTATATGTATGTTTATATGAATCAAAGGTCGACCTGTGAACGATTAATCTGCCCGGTTTACTATAGAAGAAAGGTGACGGCTACTGACAGATGAAATTTAAAGTGACGCATAAGATTGTTTTAGTGTCGGTAGCAATTTACTTACTTCCATGAAGCGTACGTTGAAAAAAGTAACAACAATTTGCGTATATTTTCTTTTGAATAGATATAATTTAAAAATAAAATTATGGCACGTAATTCACCAAATAGCTTATTTATATCTTCACTTACCGTTGCTTAAATAATTAGTTCATTCTATGAAATGTAATTTCCAAGAAAGTTGTTAATCTTAACCATTTGATACACAATATATAAATAAATAAATTAATAATAACAGTTGATTTATCTAGGCACTCTAAAGAGCTGTAGCTATCATCAATTATTCATTGTGAAACTTATGATTGAAAATAATAATGCATTGCAACAGAGAATCTTTTTTATGGACAAGAAATTAACTATATATGAAAAAAGTAACTTGAATATTAGGTCTTATAATTTTAATTCAATCAAAATTTCTATTTTTTTATTAATGTTTCGTGTTAGGTTTGAAGTCAATTCTAAAAACAGTATTATAAATCACGAGACATATTTTCGCAGTATTTATTGCATCACTATCTCTCTCTCTCTTTCTCTCTCTCTCTCTCTCTTTGTATCTCTCTATTTCTTATATGCTTTATATAATTAATTGGTTTATAAATACTTGCCTGTAGTATAATTACACACAATGCGATAAATTAAGTACATTCAACATTCTTTATGAGATTATTACAATTATACATTTAAATTTAATTATAATGCTGAACTTTTCAAACTGCAGATATAAATATTTTCTTATGATTTCTCATTATTTTCCAGGTAATTAAGGGCAATGATAACACATATTTAGAAGCCAAACATGAGTTGGATCCATCAATATGGGCAAGCAAGATTCGATTTCTGCCCTATGACTCTCATATGCGTACCGTTTGTATGCGCGTTGAATTGTATGGATGCTACTGGAGTGGTAAGTGTTATTTAACATGTTCTAAATAAATAAAAATTTTTGAAAATATATCAGTAATAATATATTGTATTCCTAAACGTTGTTGTTACTTATGTAGAAATTGCCAATTTTACTAATTTCTTCTCATTACTTCACAAAAAATAAAGGTTGCTAAATAAGTAAATAATCTAATTTTAACGCAATGTTATTATCTAACATTCAATTATAAATTTATATTTAAGTTTATAATTTTCAAAATTGCATCATGAAAGTTAATTTCGTATCCTAGTTCATTTTCAGCTCATTTATACCACAAACCATTTATGAAAGGTTATGTACAATATTTTATTAAATATTTTTTTTGATGCATTAGGCATATGATTATTTTTACATTACTACATTAACATTCAAAACTCTTTTTCTGTAAAATAGGTCAATATGCTAGTTTTTAAAAAATAGGATCAATAGCATGTTAAAAATTAGCACAACGATTTTTCAATGATTGAGTTTTTTTACAATTTTGTTATGATTTCAATGACTGTACATTATAACTTCAAAATCTGTATTGACTATTCGACAAATATGTCCTCTAGAGCTTAGTAAACATTTGAGGAACAACGAAAATATTGGAAATGCAAAGCTACAGAGTAATCATAGAACGTGCGCAAGTCTTGTTCCTTCAATATACAACTGTGTGTATCCAATTTTTTTGTAGACGGCATAGTCTCGTACTCAATGCCACAGGGGGACAAACGCGGTAGCGACTGGGAATTCTTTGATGCCTCCTACGACGGCCCTTGGGACGGTGAACTGCGTCGAGGATTGGGTCAGCTAACTGATGGTAAGACCGGCCCAGATAACTTCAAACTCGGATTCCATACACATGAACGAGGCAAAGGATGGGTTGCATGGAGGAACGATACCAGAAATGGCCAACCTATCGAGATCAAATTTGAGTTTGAGCGTATCAGGGAATTCTCAGCAGTCCACGTATTTTGTAATAATCAATTCAGCAAGGATATCAAGGTGAATCAATAATTATCGATTACATGTTCTGCGGTATTTCTCGATAAAAATATTTAATAATTTCTATAATGTATGTGATTACATTTTATTTTGCATGCTCAAGCTACATATCGTTGAAATTGATAAAGATTAAAATAATTACAATAATTAATAATATTATTAATAACTAATGATATATCGTAAATAGTTGATAAAAAAACCAATTCAAATTTATAAACTTTTAAGGAATAATTAATGATGTACATAAACAAAGATAATGTTATATTCGTATTAAATAGAAGTTGGTAATTTGAAATTATGATTTTTCTTCCTTAATATTAATAATGATGACTCTATAAATAAGATCAAAATAATATATTTTTTCATACAGCTACTTTTATTATGCATGTTTCCGTTATTATTAGAAAAGAAAATTATAAATACATCAAATATCATAACTAAAAATTTTCGGTTGTTTAAGATAATTATGGTAAAATAATAAAATAATATCTCATATGTAAAAATAATATGAAAAACAATACAAATTACAAATTACAATTACAATTACAAAGCATTTATAATCATTTATTAATTTATATCATTAATATTATTATTATTATCTTATTACAATATTGAACAATAATTAAAAATTTATTCTTAATTTTAAAGTGATCACAAGACGTTTACGTATTTAAAAATTGTAATAATTTTATTTCCAACTGTATTTATTTATTTTTCTTCTTATGATTAAAATGATGAAAAAAAAATATAATTTTTATTACCTAAATTTTTATGTAATCTGAATAATTATTTTATTGGTGGTAATGCAATTCTAAAATATAACATTAAACATATTTACGATAGATTATTTCATACTTACATTTAATTTTGCCTATTTTCAATAAAATGTAAGGCACAGTAAAATTATTCTATTGAATAATTTCATAATTACATTTAGGCAATATAGATTACAAACCTGGCGTAGCAATAATTAGAAATTTACTTCCAATTCACGCTAAAATCCATCAACATAATTTGACTGTACCCATTCAATTCATGAGTATGCGGCTCGCAGTTAAATTTAAATCAACGATAATCTGGGTGCGACCGTAACCGAACCAAGTCGATCCATTCTCTATAATCCATGATCCTCTATTCTACATAGGAGAATTTGAATACCGAGCGTCATTCTATGACTCTTCGCTAGCGTCTCCGGACATCGCGATTTTACTCACATGGCAACCAATCATTTCCAATTTGATCTGCCAATATCTGTTTGCGGCAATGTACAAACTAGCAACGAAATAATCTGGAAATGCCTTGTTCATATATATATTTATTATCACTGAAAAGTAGTTCAGAAGTTGATTCCAAAAACTTTAATTGTTTCATTGTCTTACCCATGTCTGTCTTTCATCAGATTTTTGGATTGAACATTTGCTCACACATTTGAATATTTCAATTATACTTTCTTAATTCCAAGTCATTTGTCATAATTTTTATAATATATAGTATACATAATTTCTCATATTACATTTTATTATTTTTGTACATACTTATGATATTAATAAGAATTCATAATTTATTTGAGAACTTATTATTGTAGTTAATATATATTAGAGAAAAAACAAAAATATAATTATATGATATGGTAGAAAAAAGTGTCCGTTAAAAATAATATATATACATAATTATAAAGATATTTTAAATACTCTTAAAATTTGACGAGTATAAACGAGTTTTTACTAAAGACTGAAATTTAAATATTGATTTGATTCTCAGTTCAAAGTGAAAATATTTTAAATTAAAAATTTACTTAGTGCGTATTCTTTATAGCAAAAACGATATTGAATTGTAAATACAAAACATGTTTTATGAACAATAATTTATTACTTCCAATTTAATAATTTTGTTTACAGTTAGTTGATCTGGTGTATGAAATTGTTTTATTATTGAGAAAAAATTATAAAATACTTTTTCATCAACGATAAACAAAACTGAACTTTTATTGATTATTCAAGTGAATTTCATGTTTGATTTATCATAGATATGAAAAAGAGAGGAAGACAAAATATAAAAGACAACCAAGATTAAGAAGTAGAAAGTGTCTCTGATCGTTAAACTTGCGAAATCGCTTGTTCTGCTCAATTTGCTATATTGTTGTCGCCTTCATAATTCTATGTGTTCCGATTTGCGCCGAATACCAAAGCAGCGAATGTCACTAGAGCTCAATGACATTTACAGTTCGCCAAACCAAAGTAGATATCAACACGATAAGATCGTTCCCCTCACCATCGTTTCACATTCCCGTTTGTACGCCTCCCTTTTTCTTTCGTGCACTATCTTATCTACCCTTTTAGAAGTACTTAGTTTGAACTCAAAATTTATCAGCGTTTTTAAAATATATTAAGTTATATTAATTATTTCTTTCTTTCAATTTTATCAAATCATATTTAATTGAGTTATATCTGAAACATTTTTGACATATGCACTTTAATTTAGTCATATTTAATTAATTAATAATTATATTTTATTACGTAATATGTTAATATTTACACAAACATTACAATATAATTTGCATTAATATTTATTAATTATTTTAGATAATTTTAAGGAAATAATTCTCCTAATTCTATTAGTATTATATTCTATGATTATATTTTAATGAATGACACGATTACTAATGAATCTCTAAAGAAAAAAATGTATAATCTAGTCCCAATAAATCAATTATCAGATAATAGTTCTATATAATAATGTGAACTAAATCATAATAAAATTTATATAAGATTAGTAACTGAGGCAATAATATAAATAAAAATTACTTTTTCTAGAAATTCTTGATTTTCATTATCTTATTTTGATTGAATACTAAATATGATGAATTTCTATCTTATCACTAATTATGTAATAATAAAGTTGATTGAAATGAAGTAAACTTCCATGAAAAATAAATGCTTACATTAAATTAGATATCACCGAGGCGTACAGGAACATCTAATAAGATGTTCCGTTGATAGGAAATTCCTATGGCATATAAAACTTCTAGCACGAATAAAATTTATGACGATCCTAAATATAAAATTTTTCAATTTTTAGTGCTTTTTTTATTGTAATCTTCTAACGATAAGTAACATAGCATTGAGCATAAAAGGAAGCTTCACTGTGCACCCTTGACGATAAATAATACAGGACCAAGTGAGAAAATGCAGCATGTTGCATCATTATTACCATCTTTTGTACTCCTGGTGAAGATTCGACCTTTTCGTTCGTCTTCTGAAGGAAATCCCTTGCATACGACCCCTTGATTGAATATTCTACTCAGCTCTTTATCAAGGAAACGCCCACCGAATCTCCAATATTTCGGGGCGCTCTGCTATGAAAAACGCATAAGAAGAGATGATGAAATAGTGGAAGTGGCGCGAGAGGCAGAATAAAGGATGAAAAAATGCTTGCAGATATCACAGAATGAAAGTTGATGAAAGAGATAGAAAAAGAGAGAGAGAGACTGAATGCGTAAGACAGAAATAAGGAGGAAAAGAGAAATAATACTGCTAAAAATTGGACCTCCAGTGATATAATCCAATCCATTAGATGAGTAGTTTAACTGAAATTCAAGTGCTTGCTTTAGAAATGTAAGTCTTGGTTCTTTAGAAAGCATACATGGAGCAGAGATAATTAGATTATAATATATCTTATTTTTAGAAGTAAATTATAATAAGGCTTTTTTATTTTAGTGATTGTTTTCATTCTTAATTATAATAAAATACAATGTCATTTTTAAATAAATTTGGTATAAGTTAATTGAGAAAATATATACATCATTTACTTATGTTGTATAATGGAAGAAATAAAAATTATAATTGCTCAGAACAAAAATTTTCTTTCAAACATTTGATACGTGATATAATTTATAAAATTATAAATAAACTTGTCACTTAAGTATAGCTATATTTTGGAAATTCTATAAATTTAAAATAGTAATACTACATAACTATAAATAGCATTTAAAATAGAATCCTTGATTATAATTTGTTCTTTACTGTTTACATTAATGAATCTAAAAAATTACAATACAATTTTGAAAGATTTGCTAAGTTTCAATATAAGTATAAGAAATGAATAGAAATATAAACCAAAATGTTTAGAGAACGAAAAGAATGAAGTTTAAAATAATAGTGCCTCTAAAATTCATACCAGTTTGAGCAAATGAACAGTAAAGAGAGAAGAGTAGAAAAAGGATCTAGAAAATTTCGATACACAGTATTGCGTCTCTCACTATCTGATAGGCGTCGTCATTCCATTAGACATCCTTTCGTATGCATCGAATGCTAGCAGGAATTCTCAGTGAAAGCGAAAGAAAGTGCGCGCCTTTACTAGGTGAGCGAGGTGATGTCATCGTCGTGAGGGGATTCGATTCCAGTTAAATGGATGAACCTAATGCAGACTCCTCTTTTCTTTTTTCGCGCTTGAATGACAACTGAGAATTGAAGTATGTAACTTTGAAGTATGTGATTTTGATATAGAGATACGCGAGTAGTATTATAAACTGTTTTTTCTCATTTAAATAGATTTATTTACTTACTTACTTCATTACTAAAGTTCATTTCGTAACTTATCAGAATTCATTCAAGTTTTCTATCTTACGTATTGTTTCGTTTCAATATATCTTGTGACTCATACATACATAGTACAATTTCTCAAATTTTCATTTGTTAAATTATATTGATGTGTTTTTTAAAGAGTTATTTTATTTTTATAACAATATTACAATTTTATCAATGTTACAATAACAATATTACCGTCCACATACAATTCATCATTACAAATTTTTATTTATACATGAACAATATAAAAAATTTTGTACTGTAACAATTGAACTTATTGATTTAATAAAAGTTATAGAAAACAAACTAGTGTAATGAATATAATTATTAATAAATAATTTTTTTATGTTATTTTATGTTTTTTATGAATAAAAACTACGTTAAGTTGTAAATGTAAAAACATGTTCTGTAATTGAATTGCCTTTGTGAATACAATTTATTTTCTACCTATCTATTTCTACCTTTTCACTATTTTAATGGTAAGAATACTAGTACAAAAGATTTTTATTTTCAATTTTATTACATTTAATTTAACTGTAAGTACGTTTCCATTGTAATCGCTACAAAATGATTTTAAATGATTTTAAATATTCTATAAATTAATATACTTTGCAAAAAGTGCTATTTTATTTTTAAAACTTTCCAATTAAATCCATTAAGAAGTGTAAAATAAAGAATAGTACATTATTTATCTTATTATAATTTATTATAAGACCATTTATATAGTTTCAAAATTAATAAATTTTTCATTTTGAAGGTAAAAATAAATATCGGATTCATCTAATTTATTAGAAGTACTTTAAATGCATAATCAATTCGTTTTTCACTTAGTTAATTTCAAACAAATGTTGAAACTTACGTTCCCCTTTCTTCTTTTCACTATTAGGATTCGTTCTTAGTTCTTCTTTAACTTTTGAAACTTATACCCATATTCATTCCATAGTTATTATTATGTAGTTAAAATAATGCACATTCTAAAAAAACTCCTGTATATATTTATATATTATATTGAGTAGACATTCTTTTCAACAATTACATTATTTTACAGTTTATTTTAAATATTTTTTCACATATTTAAATACAAATATATTCATATATTATGTATATATATATATGTACATAAATAAAATCTATATATAATATAGAATAAAATAAGAATCGACATAACATTAAATATAAAATTTATTTAATGTTAATTTACTAACCTAATAATTATTTTTCTTTATTTGTCAATTATTTTTCTATCGATTCTCGATATCCATCTTCAAATTTTGAAACTGGTATTTTTCACGTCACTAGAATCTCTAATTTTATATTCTTCATCAAGGATTGGTATACTTGATCGATGTTGCAAATGATCTTCCTTTTAATATAAAAAAGTAAATATTCTAATATATCACATGAATCCTTAAATATTTAGACAAGTAGTTATACAAAATTTTTATGTAAATTCCTTTTCATACAATATATATATATATTTAATTCTTAACAATGCAAAAGATATTTTGAAATTTTTGTAAAGCTTCTTTTAATAAGTAAGAAATAATAAATTTAAAGTTTTATACATTTCTACTATATTAATTTAAGTTGTATTTGTATAAAGGTAATATAATAATTTATAGTAAATTAAATTCTACATAATATGTAAAATATAAAAAATTTAGAAAATTTATAATATGATTTATTTAATGATATTGATATTCTATTCTAGTTATTTTCTCGTTTAGAAATTAAGAAAATATAATATCAATTATAGTAATTAATGACAAGATACTTCCATCTATGTTTAGGTAATTACTTTGTCACTAACGTATCATGATGTCGAATTTAACCAGTATAATTTCTTTTGATGTTGTAATAAATTAATTATCTAAATATTAAATGTAACTAATCAAATGAGCCAGCAATCCTAATGCATAATCATTAATTTTTAAGTAGATATATTATATTATATAATATATTAGATAATATATAGATATAATATATTATATTATTATATAATATATTAGATAATATAGATATAATATATATATATTATATAATATATTAGATAATAACTAGATATATTATATTATATACAATTTCCATCTTCCGAATAGCTATGAATCGTGAATAATTTACAATCATAAGCCCTACAAGATGCTTATGTATTATTCTTAAAAAAGGACAAAATAAAAAAAGGAAACAGAAAATCGCATAATAATTGTAATTAGTCAATCTATTATAATTTTCTCCTAGTAGAAATATGTCGTGTTCAAGTTCAATTTAAAGAATATAGTCAACTCCATCCATAAAACCATAAACCGAATAAGCTATTGTCTGTTCGTTCATTTTTACAATATGCTGTGTGATTTCATATTTTAGCTTATTACTTTAAAACTTACTCTTTTATAGACTGAAAATACTACAGAATAATGAAAACCATTGCTCCTTGAAAAAATTATATACATATAATAATAATTTGTTACTGATTTTAGTGCTTTTTAATATAATTCAAATACATTGTTACAATCTGTTTTATTAAAATGATTCAATCGGTGTATTATTCGCAGTGAAGAATATTATGGAATTTAAAAAATCTATTAATATAATAATATTTTTATCTTCATACATTAAAATGAACACATACTTATATTGAATATTTGCATTATAATTCGTAATCAAATTAGAATATTTATATTCGTAGATATTGAAACATACAAAGAATAATTTTAAAGAAGGAAACTTAGATTGATTCACTGTGAAATATCTGATTTATAATAGGATCACACGGTTCATCGAACTTTAAGAAGCTTCTCAGTTCCGAGTGAATGCCCTTATGTAAAGAGTAAGGGAAGGATCGTGGGCGGCATAAGTCGCGAAAGAAAACCACAAACGTAATTCGTTGTCGGAAAAGTTTCTGTTGAAATAACCGTAAAAGTTTTTGGATCATCGCATCCATCAACGTCATTGACAAATAATTTACGAGAAAACACATCGACGATCACGCGTTAAATACCGAGGCTGTCTAATTTACCCATTTGTGAATTCAAGCCCTTCTTCATCGTAATTTTTACAATAAACATATGTGCTTTGAAATTATAATACTTCATAACGCCAAAATAATTCTTCATCATTTACTTATCCTTTACAATCTAAACATTTTACTTACAACTATATAACAATGTGTAAATTGTCAAAAATTATACAAGACGGTATTATATAAAGTATTAAAAATTGTCTTTCTGATGTAATTTATATAATATTTAATCAATATCCGTAATAACTATTAACCAGAATTACTTTCAAAAACTTCATAAGATATATCGAATAGCTGATTTAACTGAATAAATAAGATTTTTCAAGAATACATTCTCAATAAATAAAAACATAAAAAAATTATTCGAAAATTTTCTAGTACGAGAAGAAACATTTATGTCACATATATTCATTAAAATTTTAATAAACTTTCTTTCCAGGTATTTTCTCAACTAGAGGTCTTTTTCAGTATTGGTGGAAAGTATTATACTGGCGAACCAATCACATATAATTCCATGGAAGATAATATTTTTGAACTTGCTCAGAACGTCACAGTTAAACTTCATAACCGTGTGGGAAAGTTTATTAAACTAAGATTACATTTTTCTGCCAAATGGATTATGATAAGCGAAGTTACTTTCGTCTCTGGTGAGTTGGTCTTTATATATCATATTTAAATACGGATTTTATTATACAAAAGTAAAAGTACTCTGCTAAATTCTGAAATAGCTAGGCTTTTAATGCAATAAAGTATTTTTTATAGACATTGATTCTTCTTTAATATTTTCTATTTGTATTCTTTTTGTATTCTTTCGCTTTTAATATTCATTAAAATAACTACTTTATAAAATGTAGTGAGATAAATTTTATAAATCTACTTATTATAGATAAGTTAATTAATATACTAATATAATATACAAATAATTTAATTAATATTAAAAATTTAAAAAACTAATAGTTTAATTAATATACTAATATAAAAGGATCCTATTGAATTATTAAATTATTACATTTTCCTGACACTGTCTGATATATTCTTGATTTCAATTTAGCGCATTCCAATAATTATTACATTTAAAATTTAGTGTACATTTCAAACCTTTTGAAAGATATTTATAAAAAATATTTTATTAAACAACATAAAATAAGGAATATTTCATCTTGACAAAAAAAACGCTAATCTTCATATTTTTAGATCATCCTAATTAAACAGCTGTGCTGAAAGTATGATTTTGATATCATTCTAATATATGTGTACAAAACCGCTATATTTTAAATTGTGCTAATCTGAAAATAATCAGCTCAATTTGAAAAAAATGATTCCGAAATAAATCATTTAATAATAAATTATGTTAAAAGTGAATATAATTGATTCAAATTTTGTAATTATTAATTGGAGAGATTATAACTATAAAAGTAAAAGGACAATGTTAAAAGTCATATTTCTCAGATAATGCGAAAAGAAATACGTACGAATGAATAAAAACTTGAACTTATTGATACTCTTATTGTCTCAGATTATTAAGAACAATATTTAACTCAGCTATTCTACACCATTTCAATGTTTTTCTTATTTTACTTCAATGCTGCATCTTGCTTTACTACGCGTTTAAGGAGATTACGATATAATTAACAGATAATAACTTGAGAATAACTAAATAGTTTCATAAATTAAAATAAAATTTATTTTGTACCTTCAAAATCTAAAGTTTCATCAGAAGTAACTTTGAGAATAATATAACTATTGAAATTATGATTTATAAGGCTCAAAATTTATAATATTTAACTTATTCAAATATTAAGAAGAATTTTATTCAATTTCATATATGTATAAATTATATTATCTTTTTGGATAGATTTATTGTTTACATGTTAAGATTTTCATTTTACCTTTCTCATGCAATTTATGAAACTGTTGAAATATGTATATGTTGTACTCAATTTAAAAAATAAATTTTTTAATATTTTCAATTTTTTATATAAGTTTAGGAAAAGAAAATTGAAACTTGTAACAGTATCTAATTTATTCAATCAAGTAATAATTATATTTTGTAGAATAATTAATTTTGAAAGAAATTCATTAAACATATATAAACCAGTCAAATTAATATATATTCATTTCTATTAAGCCATATAAAAATCTTAATGAATACGAACATACGAAGTTTCATATATATTTTTATGAAAAGTGTTATATTAAAACTCTACCTTTTCATTAAATAAAATCATAAACTCTTATTTACTGCATACCACGAGGATAATAGAGAGAGACAGAGAAGAGAGAGTGAGAAGAAGAGAAAAAGTGAGTGAGAAGGAGAGAGAAAGAAGAAGAGAAAAAGTGAGTGAGAAGGAGAGAGAAAGAGAGAGAGAGAAGAAGAGAGAAGGAGAGAGAGAAGAAGAGAGAAGAAGAGAAAAAGTGAGTGAGAAGGAGAGAGAAAGAGAGAGAGAGAAGAAGAGAGAAGGAGAGAGAGAAGAAGAGAGAAGGAGAAAGTGAGAAGGAGAGAGAAAGAGAGAGAGAAGGAGAAAGTGAGAAGGAGAGAGAAAGAGAGAGAGAAGGAGAAAGTGAGAAGGAGAGAGAAAGAGAGAGAGAAGGAGAAAGTGAGAAGAGAGAAAGAGAGAGAAGGAAGTGAGAGAGAAGAAAGAGAGAAAGGAGAAAGTGAGAAGGAGAGAGAAAGAGAGAGAGAGGAGAAAGTGAGAAGGAGAGAGAAAGAGAGAGAGAAGAGAAAGAAGAAGAAGAGATGAAAGAGAGGAGAGAGAGGAGAGGAAGAAGAGAAAGTGAGAAGAGAGAGAAAAGAGAGAGAGAGGAAAGAGAAGGAGAAGTGAAAGGGAGAGGCAAGAGAGAGAGAGAGAGAAAGGAGAAGGAGAAGAGAGAGAAGAGAGAGAAGAGAAGAAATGAGAAGGCGAGAGGAGGAGCAAGAGAACGTGAGAGAAGAAAAGAAAGAGAGGAGGAGAAGTGAGAAGATAGAGAAGAGAGATAGAGAGAGGAGAAGAAAAGAGAGTAGCGAAAAAGAGAAAGAGAAAGAGAGAGCGAAAAGCGAAGAGATGAAAAGGAGAGGAAAGAGAAGAGAAGAAAAAGAAAAGAATAATTCGGAGAAGAAGGAGAAGGATAATTCTTGAATAATTCAAAATTTGAAAACTGTATGTTCGTGTTGATATTGAACATAAAAACCGATGTCGAATATAGAGATAAAAAGGAATTATAAAATGTTTAATAACGTGATTTTAATATGTAAAGACAATTATATGTATTCAGGGCGGATCATTAAAGCATAAAACTATTGAATAAAAATTTAAAATGTTTTAAATTTCGAGAAAGCAATACATTGAGTTATTTCACGAGCTATTTTCACATATTCTAGATACAGGTTACTTTCAAGATTTCTAGATCATTACTATTTTTTAGTAGTTTTTATTACATAAAATATTAATTTCAATCGAATATATTCTTATGCCTTATTTGATAAAATAATTATTATATCATTATTTTTTAAACATCATATTATATATGAAGTGTTTAACATCATCATTATTATTAAGCTTAAATATTCAATAGCCAAATAAGATAAGTATTTTTATAAAATATCTCAAAATAGTCTTATAATTTTCAGATCTGAGACGCAATAACTTCGATAGTGGTTGACGATTAATACTTATTGAATGTATTATTAGTACAGAGAATGAAAGATTGTGAAAATGTACTTAGACCTCGCCCGAGTATTCGAAAATAATTTGGCTTCTCCTTAAATTGATAAATTAAATTGTATCATGAATAAGTAAATTATAATAAATATTGCAGTCGTTCCCATTGATTTTAGTTTTTCTAATTAATCGAAATCTTTTACATAACATTTGTATTACTGATTTAAGTAATAAGAGTAAAGAATGAACTAGTAATTCGATCACAAAAGTTATTCTAATATTAAAATGTAATTTTCTCCAGAATATTCAAGATATACTTAAATTTCTGTATAAAAGAATCCTCTCTGAAGTCTATGTCTAAGTATAGATCAGAGAAAAATAACCTTTTTGCTCGTAGGCATTACATATAGTTTGAAGGGTGAAATGCGAGATAACGCTAAAACTCGTGTATTTCGTGCAAAGAATGTTTAATATTAGAACTAGCTGCTGCACTAAAGTAATGTATTTGAGCTTGACTGATTCAAATCAATTATTTAACTGTTTCAAGGAGAATTTGAAAAAATGTCACTTTATTGAAACATGTTCTTGAAAAAGAACGTTTGGTGCAACTAATTTCTTAATTGTGTATGTGTTCCCATTTTATATTCAGATGAAAAAAATTCTTTTTGAGAGTGTAAATAGATTGATGTAAAAAGATGATATTATAAAGGAAAACTATGAGAAGACGCAACATATAAAGTCATAATATCTTATCAAGAAAATAATAAGTTATAAAACTGTAAATAGTGATATTTACTTATTTTTGGATTATAACTAAAACAATGACTCCAAAATTCAATCATATATTTACTCATTATAGAATAAATATATAGTGTCATATCAAAATAATTCAATATTTTATTATAAATATATAAAATTTCACCAAGATTTATTTAGATGAATCGATTATTTTAAAAAAAGATTATGTTTGCGTATTATTTTCTCTAAAATATATTACGTACACAATAATTTTTATTTCAAAAATAAGTTTAAGAGCCGAAAATTCTAAATGAATTTTCCTTTTGCTATAGAAGTTAAATAGAACTTAAGAAACTTTCACTATAGAACGTCAAATGTATTCATAATATATTCCATTTTTAATTAATCAAAATACACGTAAATTAGTTTCCTAAAACTTTTGAGTACAAAAATATTTTTAATTATTAAAATTTTTATTGAACATTTATATAATTATTTAATAGTTTCTATTTCTTTTATTTATTTATACATTTTATTTATTTCTACATATAATGTTGGCTTAGAAATATTGACTTACGTAAATATTCTGATTATTTTCTCATTTAGTACAAGAAATAAGAAATGATTTTTTAAAGCATGTAATAATTATACTAATTTTAACCAATTATGATTATTATGGTAGTAAAACACAGCTCTTTTATACGCATAATTGAAACTTGTAATAATACTTTTCAAAAAGAATATTGGTACACTTAAGTTTTTGACTTTGTTAGTCGAATCCTAGCAGATATGTATATCTGTAAATATATTCACATTACTTATATTCAATTGAACCAGGTTCTTTTGTAAGTGTGTAATGAAACATTTAATTAAACTAATATTTAATGATAGCTTTTGAATTATATTTCTACACACACACACACACAAACAAACACACACACACACATATAAATTATACCGAAACTTTTCTTTTAACTTCAACGGTATAGAGTAACTGCTTAATTAAAGTCTATCAACTTATGTGTCATTTCATCCTTGGGAAATATCTGTTTGAATTTCCAAAAAAGCTTATTATGACTATTGTTGGCTTATGGTTTGTCTACATTTGATTAGTACTTTGGCAGGTTATTGTATATTACATTACTGTTCAAATTATCCTAATTATACTTAACTAATAATCGATGATCTACAATGAATTTCGCTAGTATAAAATTTGACGTTATTCAAATCATAATTTTACGAATTAAAAATTATTTTATAACTTTTAATACGTATTTATATTATTAATATAATATTCTTATTCTTTAACTATCGTGTGTTTATTATATTTTAATCAGTTGTATTATAGAGCAGGAAACGAAAAAGAAAAAAAATAATTGCGTATAATTGAATACATTTTTATACAAATATTAATAATTGTTCACAAATGATAGTTTCAGTAGATTGATTGACTATATTAAATTCGATGATTTTCATTAAATTAACACTTTTTATTATATGATATAAAATCTGAGATTAAAAACATTTTACATTAAACGTAAGTAATTAAAAGCATATCTATGAGGAAATGCAAATGATTGATTTTATTAAAACGTTGTAATTTGCCATACTGAATAAATATTTCCTTTAGAATAGATGAATATTCCTAAAACATAATAAAATACAAATTGTCTACTGTACTTTATATTTAAAGAATAAAAATATACTAACGAAGAAAATACTTGCGAATATTATAAAATTTAAATTCATTGAGATTCTCTATTATCAAAATTGATAATTCATAAGTTTTTCAAGTGAATTTATAAAATATATCTAAAAAAATACAAACGATTATCTTAGAAAAGGTAGAGCAGGTTTAGTAAAATATATCTTCTTGACAATCGTAATTCAATCTAACAAAATTCGCCTTTCAACTTAGATTCAATACAGTACATAAATTGATGGCGATCGTACGTTCCTGATTACATTTTATGTAATATTTCATTATGTTCCAGTGGTAGCGCACGGGAACTTCAGCACGGAGGAACTAACGTCGACAGAGGCGCCCGCCCAGAGCGACGTATTCGTGGAGAAAAAAGGTTCGATCCGAGGCATTGGCGAACCTCCGGTCTCGCATGCGAAGCAGGACGACCCAACCTACATGGCCGTCGTCATTGGCGTTCTCACGTCCGTGATCCTCCTCCTGGCCGTGGCCATATTCCTCATCGTCTCGCGTCATCGGCAGCGCAAATGTTTCGCTAGTCCAGTAAATGGCAAGGCGCCATCGCACCTCGGTTCCACCTGCGCCACTGTGGAAAAGGGCGCCGCACTAATGGCCTACACGCTCGAGGACGACGAGAGGTATGAGCTTTCGATTCTCGACGAGTTCACCAACCTCCTAGGTGGCCATTTGTAGACATGCATACACACGAACCGAGTCACTGACCGCGTCTTTGAGCGACTGCATATACTTTAATAATGTGCGCATTTTAAAGTAGGTCTAATGTCGCGTATCTTCACGTAATGTGCAAGTCTTCGCGTAACATTCCTTCGGCATTCATTCATGTATTATTGAAAAATTGTAATCTATAATAAAAAAAGTATTGTAGTGCTACTTATGTTGCATTGTGCCGTGTCATTACCTTGCTTTTCTATTTATTGTTATTCGTCATTTAAGTAGCGTAGATTCGAAAGTTATATATGAGAAATCAGCACTAGATTTGAGCGAAGGTTATTTTATTTTATTCGTTTTATCATGCAATTAATCGGTTTCTAATAACATCATTTCAAATGCTTAGCTCACAAAAATTTTGTTTAGACTTATGAAAATTTTTCCATCTCATGATTAGCGCCTTTCGTAAGTTAACAATATATAACAATAAAAAGTATATAAGATAAATTATAAACATGTATACAATATAGCTAATAATGTAATATTCGTACATAATTCTACGTTTAGTAACAATTTGAATACAGGCCACATATTTTTTAAAACTTATTTTTCAATTTTTGGAAAATTTAAAAAAAAATTTTTAATTCATAAATTTAGTATTTTTCTTTTATTGTATCGATATTTTAAATTCTTTATTTTATCTATTTTAATATTTTTTGCAGATGATACGACTTAGATTTAACTATAACAATTTCTTTATTATAATAAATACTTATTTTCTTAATCTACCTCATAATAGTGTTTTTATCAAAAGCCGAATTGATAATGACCTAATTAATTGAATAAATACCATTTTATTAATTTAACAGATTTTAATCATTTCACAACTGAATTTTTAATATATTCATTTTAACAGATTTTTTGAATATTATAGAATTACAATTACTATAATTTACAATAAAGAAATTATTTATTTATTATATTTTTTTATTTATTAACCAGTTTCTAATGTTCATTAATTCATATATTTAATAGAATTGTAAATTAAGAGTGTACTAACAAGAAGAAATACAATTACAATTAAATATCATTTAAATCATTAATTTGCAATTTTATTTTTACTGCTGTTTGAATTGATTCATAGTGAAATAAATTTTATTTTTAATTAAATAATTATATATATAATAATAAAATTAATTAAATTTTATTATTTAATTAATTTTTCTTTTCATAATTAAACGATATTGTAGATTTATATATTTACAGTAATTTTTATTATTTCTGATATCATTTTTCGCATTTTTCAATCTTCATAATACTTGAAGAGTAAGTAGTTAGAACTTTCTTTTTATAATTTAAATTCCATTTGGATAATAAAAACTTCAATAAAACAGATATGGTATTTATGTTCTTTGATCTATGTATCAAACAATAAAATACGAAATATTATATGAGACTCGAATCAAGAAACGACATATGTTTCAAAATGAAATATAATTGAGTTTTTAATATGATCAAATTATAAGATAAACTTAATTTAAAGCGCTTCCTTTTTTGTGTTTATATGCATATTATTTAGAAAATATCTATATATAATTTTACTTGTATTATAAAAAACACATATTTGTATTTTCTTATAATTGAGATATAGTTTTAATGTAGGCTTATTTAAGCATTCAGTTTATTTATTAGGCAGCTGTCTTTCATAAGTAAGAAATTATATACTAGTTTATTTATTACTTTTATGTATACTAATTTATTAATGTATTCGAATGATTCTTTGAAGTTCGACTTATAATTTATTATATTTACTATTACACTTATTGATATTATATTAATTATTCTATGTTATATACATTTTATATTTTATCTTCTAATAATTCTACACTTGTTCAAATTTTGAATTAGTTTAAAATGTTTGAAAGTAAAGAAAACTTATTTGCTAGTTTAAATATTTTATTGTATTGAAATTAAATCTTCTATAATTCAATTCAATCTTAATTGAAGCATATGTTCTTATTATTATTAGGTGTTTATTTATTAAGTTGATTAGACTTTTTTGAATTTCAAAGAGTCCAATTAGAATTAAATTTATTAATTACTAAAACATTAATGATTACTCAATTTGAATAAAAATATCATAAAGTCAGATCATCATTAAAACTATATAATTTATTGATTAATGAAGAAAGATTTATTTACATATAATTAATATATTTAAGATATATGTAAGGAAGCACGATAAAATAATGTAAATTAGAGTTTAAAATTAACTTTTAGTTAAAATCTTCTATGAAAAGTTATTTTGACCAAAATTATATTCGAAATAATTTAAAATTCACAAATTCAAAACACCAATAATATCTAGGAAAATATTTTTATATTTTCTCATATTGTTTGAATTTATTGAATAAATATTTATATTAATAAATAAATAATTAAAATTATTTTTGTATCAGATTTGCTTTGAAATAACGTTCAGTTCTATTAAAAGTAATTACATTAACATATTTTAGATATTTTTTTATTTTCTGTAAAATGTCATTGAAATCAATGAAAAAATTAATTTTAACCCTTTGAAGTTAAAAAAAGAAATGTTAATGCTAGATGAGTTTAGGTTTAACCAAAAAAATTACATGAATGTATTTTAAATGTTAAAAAATGTTCCAAGCTAATAAACCACTAGAAATATGTTCTGCTGATGCCAGTATATTTTTTGAGAAGAAACATCTGATGTGTGAATTTATGTCTTATTTTAAAAACCGTTGTAGTTTCACTAATATTTTTACTTCGAAGGGTTAGTATTACACTAAGTGTTAGGAAAAGAATAATTAATAGATAATAAAAATTACGAAAATATAATTTATTTTATACATTAAGACATAATCTTAAAGTAATTCATATTTTATTTAAATGTCAATAATATTAATCATTTCATCACTAGATTTATAAAAAATTTAAATATTTCTTTTTAATACTAGAGAATAAAATTATAATATTCAAGGATCTAAGGATACATCAAATAAAATAAGAATTAATTATTACTTATTCATACCAGAATACATTACAAAAATGCATTAGTCAAATATATTTTTTTTAAAGTAATTCAAACCACGAAAATTACACTCGTGTAATTCAAAGACCATAAGATACCTTTTTATTTATAAGATATCATTATATTAACGTATTAGCTTATAAAAGATTTTCAAAGTCGTATTTACAAAATGTACAAAATTTAGTATTTTCATACTAAATTTATATTATTAAGAATATTTACTATATTATATTTTTTGATCTGAAAAAGAATGAAATAAATAACAAAATTAACAAGTAAAAACGTGTTTTGAAATACTACCTTCCTCGAACTCTTTTGAGATTGATTTTCAGCACTGATTTATTTCATAATTATTATACATGCATAATAAAAAATATGTTATTAATTAAATAAATAACGTGACTATTATTCATAGATAATAATTCATTTTCATGCTATGTAATTTTAATTAGTAACAAATTTAGAAATTATTATTAAATTAAACAATTTAATAATTTATTTCTATGAATTTAATAAACTAGTTAATTAAATTAGCTATATAATTTATATTAATAGTACGTATAAATTAAAAGTCATTAGCTAGATTAAAATTCTCTAAGAATGAATTGATGATTAAATACCTTCATTTATAATTTTATGTATCATTTTTCACTGTTGAAGTTATTGTAAATTATTTAAAAACTTTCGAATTTCTCATATGTCTAATGCAAAAACAAGAGTAAAATATAAGAAGTACATAATAAAGCATCAAACATTCAGTAGTAAAAAATCTATTAACTTCTCTGCTAAAAATAAAAAATGAATAGCTCATCGCTTTGTGGTGGAGTGATCATAGTTCCTTCTTCTACTCCAGTTTCATTTTACTAACGTTTCTCTTCCCTCTCTCTCTCTTTCTCTATCTATCTATCTATCTATCTAGAGCTTTATCTCTATTTCTGTGTGTGTGTCATGTTTATTGTTTGCTATTCTCAATCGACATATGAAACTGGTAGTGGTCTTCTGAAAATGTCCCGGTGAAAGACCTCTTTATTTCCTCTACACATTTTTCTACTTTCTGTTTCCATCAATAACTATATCTATTATTCTATATCTTTCTGGATTTTATATCTATATTTTCTGGTTTTTTTATTGCTCTGATATTTCGACAATTTCAACTAACGTTAATTTGTTTATCATCCATAAGTATTTGTCGTAAGTATCAACATTCTTCAGTATTCATTTTTTGTCAATTCTAATAGATTGAATAAAACTTATAAATTTTTACTTAATATAGATCGAAATGATTAATTTAATTTAATTTATGTTATTATAAAAATTATTGCAATCTTATATATAAGTAGATATAATTTGAAACAAACTCGAATTTATTATGAATTTATTTGAAATATATTTAAATAAGAATAACACAATTTGTTTATTTAAAAAGCTTATTAACTTTTATTATTTAATATTGTACTATTTATAATTAATACTACTATTAATATTAAAACTATTAGTAGGTTTTCCAAATACGCCTAATCAAGTTTTCAAAATCAATCTATTCTTCATATATTTATTATCCAGTCTTATATACTTTACCGTAACACGTTTCGTTGTCACATAATCAATTAAATAACCTCGAGTAATAATATACGTCCCTAAATAAGGGTAAATTTAATACTTTTAACGTAATTTTTTAGAGTAAAACACTTATTATACATTTGAAAAATTAAGTTGTCTGAATTGATCTACAAAGACACATATTTGTATTTTATATGCGTTAATTCAAAATGAAATATATTAATTAAAGAATAATGATTTACAATGTTATACACTGGACCATAAAAAGATACATAAATTTTCTCAAAAAATATAAAACAATATTACTCTTTTTATGTAACTTAATAAATTAAAAATTCTCTTGGTCATCGTTTGAAATAAAAAATATCATTTTATAGATCTACGGAACAGACAAGAGCAAAAATTAATTAGAAAAAAAGAAACAAAGATTTTTCAAAATCGCAAATGAAAAAATATAGGTTTACAGAGATGACACCAGATTTTATTCTGTTATCGAACCTATTATCTTTTTCACTTTCAGTATATACGTGAAGAAAAATTTATCCTATTCCTATTCATATCTTTCCCTGAAGAGTAAAAAATTCTGCTGATTTTGACGAATCGACACTCGGTATCGTTTTCTGTGTCATTATTGCAACCTTCACTTTCTCCTCGCCGAAAACCGTTTAATCCGTGGCCGTGTCTGTCTGTTTTCTTTTTCCCGCTCACTGCTGTCGGCGATTTCACCTAAGATACGCGGGTGGTTCGTTGCCGACGTTACCACGGGACCTCGGAAATCGGCTCCTCGACATCGTCAAGCTGGACGACTATCAGGAGCCTTATCAAGCATTAAAATACGCACCATACTACAGCTACAGCACCGTTGTCATGGAGATGAAAGATATGATGTTGAACAACAAATCTTCTACAGTCAATCACTCCAGTAAGTGACAAGTTACTTGCAATTGATAAATAAGATTTCATTATTGAAAACAGAAGATTAAAGAATGAATAGATAAGTTTTCATTCGGTCTATACATCTCTTACGGATACGAGGCATATAGTTTTAAATATATATTAATATTTCTCTTACCATCTTAAGTGATATACGTTCTTGAATATTACGATATTTTAAATAAAATATTACTTGTATCATTACTATCTTTTCAATTAAGTACAAAAATAATAAATTTCCAAAACGCTCAAAGGAGTAATTCATTTTTATGTAAGAAATTAATAAATAAGATTTATTAGATATCTAAAATTTGATCAAATATTATCATAATTTGATATAATTTATAATTTTTATCAATCATATAATTGTTGTACCATTGGATCTTCTAACTACAATTACTTTTGTGATATATATTTTAATACTTTTAAAAAAAGTTTTCAAATGTTATCGTCAAAATTTTAATAGAAAGTACTTTGTTAATGATTACATTTGAAGTATAACTTTTCATATTTGTTACAAATATTTTATATAACTGTTTTATTTT
Organism: Wiebesia pumilae; assembly: GCA_018907045.1. Classification (NCBI taxonomy): domain Eukaryota; kingdom Metazoa; phylum Arthropoda; class Insecta; order Hymenoptera; family Agaonidae; genus Wiebesia; species Wiebesia pumilae. Next base: position 81,912 of record JACCHZ010000149.1, on the reverse strand, counting down.
AATTGTACATAAAGCATTTTTAAATTTCTTTCTGAATAAACCGACATAATATTATATTTCTGTATAGAATTTTCTTGTTTATTATAGAAAAATGTTCAACTTTAATAGAAATACTCGCATTAATCTGACGTTTAACACATATAGAACACACAGTAAACATATACCAAGTAAAACATTCAGAGATGTCAACTTCGACCATTAGAATAATTATATATCAAATTTAATAATGTTTAAAACTATAGACTATAATTTCATTTTTATTATAATTAGAGTTACAAGTATTAAAAATATTACTTAAATATTGAACGAATAAATTGAATGTTTAGATACTTCTGACTCTCCATGAATCTGACAAAATTAAAGAATGAAGAAAAACATTAAATTATAACTAATCAAATTTGATTTTTGTCCAAACTTAGCATTTTGATAACGGATAATACCGTAATTTGAATTTTATATTTGTATTTCAATAGTTTTGTTAATATTTATATTCAAAGAAAGAAATATTTATAGCTACAACCACGTGTAACTCTTTTTTATAACAATTAACTAGGTCACTACTAAGTTTAGAGAAGAGACAAACTGCACAATGTTAAACGTCATCATCTCTTTAACATATTGAATTAAAACTTTACTGACGATCAACTGTAATAATGCCCAGATGTCAGTTGTTCATAATGGTTAAAGTTTAACAATTTCCAAAGTAATAATTTCAAGTTAGTTTGTAGACAGAAGTGAAACCATGAACTATGGATACAATATATCATTGTAACATAACATTCAATTCAATCAAAGTATATCAAAGGCAAATATGATAATTCATCATGCTTAATATGTTAATGAAAGAACTATTATAAAACATAAAAATTTATATTTTTACCCCTATTCTTTTGATAACATAAATATATTTTAACATTTTCTTTAATTATATAATTTAATTTTGCGCATACATTATTATATAAAACCAAATTGCATTGAATTATTTCATATAAACTATTCAACTAATAACTGGAAATTTTAAATAATATATTTAATAATTACGAAATGTATAAAATTAAATTAGTAGAGCTATATATCTATTTAAAGGAAAATTAAAATACTTGAAAATATATATTATACTTAGATACTAATTTTATATAAATAAAATTTAATAACGATATCTAAATTAATATATTTAAAATGTATATAAAGAATGAAGTATATTTTTTCAAGTGTACTAATTTTTCAATTAGTAATCTATAGTAAGTTTTCCATTTTATCTCTATAGATCAAACCATACATCAAGCCTGCATTATTATACGTACATCCTTTTTCGCAAAAACTAAATGTCCTCTTTAAAAGTAATTTCAAACTAGGAGAAAAAAAATTGTAAAATACTCGCGTGTGCGTACTTATACAATTAATGCACTAAAGTATTTTGCACATAAAAAGAAGAATCTTGTTTGCTTAACTTTGCAGCTGTGTATGCGAATGATGCAGTTGACACGTCATACGATTATGCAGTTCCAGAGCTCAGCACACAACAACCACTCCTAAATGGTACAAGCATAAACTTTTGTAATGGTGGAGCAACCAACAGTACTGGAAGTGACCAGGACAGTACCTTCTCCAAAACATCGTCTCGCAGTACCCGTCCTGTCGACAAGAAGGTGCGTATGACTTATCAATTACTTTGACAGCTATACCTAATTATATCAAATTTGTATTAAAGTTAGTCTAATCATTTTACTAGTTTTTGTCAAAACGTATAAAAGCAAAAATTTTTTTACAAGAATTCTAAATTTCACTAAAAAAATATACATACATGTTGATTAAATTTGATTCATATATTATATTACTATAAAAAACTTAAGTCTATATTATCATATATTATCTTACTATAAAAAACTTAATTTAATAAATATTTATTAAATTATCAAAACGTAAATATGTTTTCAAGTATGGAATTCAAACTTAAGTAGTAGTTTAATTATAAAATACTAAACATTATTTCATTCGAAATTATGTCTATTCTTTATTTAAATATTTGTGATAATATAATTATTAAATAGAAAATATTTTTTATCTTTTCATATGTTTTTATTTGACGTATTTTTTATAATCTTCTTCAGAATTTTATAAAAGTTAACAAAAATTAAATGCATGCAACCAGGGACTAAGATTTTCAATTATTTTTAAATTTATTATATCTAATACATTTTATGTAATTTCACATTTCGTAATTTCTACAAATAGTTTTAAAATATAGTTTCTATTAACATATACTTATCATAACAAAGTAAAATATTTTTCTTTAATTGATATTTATCTTCGCATAAATTTCCTATATTTTAATACTGCTTTTTATTCCACACAAATTGTCTCTATGTTTAGTATAAAAGAGAATTTTTGTTAAATCTACAGTATGTATTATTTTATTGAAGACTTTATCTAAATTTCATTTCACTACGTAAATGATTTAATAGAATTCTATTGCAAATAAATGAAGTAAGGTTTTAATTTAATGTATAATCGAAATTCTTAAATAGAATTGTAAATATAGAAGATTTTTTATACTTATTTATTATTATGTCAATGCGACGGGGATTTATGGATTGTTTCAAAATTCTTAAATTATATATTCGTACAAATTTTTACTTACAGTTAATTAAAACTGCGCTAATTTTTATACTTCAGTCTTTTCGAATATAAATTTACTATTTAATCTTAATTTATTTAATAGGGTACGAAATAAAATATTTATAAAAGTCCTTTTTATAAAAGGCTTTTGTGAATTATCTATAAAAATTTGTAATAAAAATCATTGTTTGATTAGATTCAACCATAATAGGTTTAACAGTAGTCTAAATATTTGTATTTATTTTTATTGCAAAATATAGCAATTCTTTGGTTTGAAATAGCTAAAATTGTAGTTCTATAGTACTATAGTTATCGTTGAGTTTGTCATCATTTACGTATATTTTTACCTTTATTCATTTCCTTCTTTATCTGCTTTTAAATTATTGATTACTTGTTTCTTGATTAATTTTAAAATATCAGTAAATTAAGTTGAATTATATTGGTATAACGGTAACCGAATATTTTGTTAATATTTATTGTATAAATGAATGACTCATTTGTGTTACCATGTTGTTATAACAATCAATTTCTACTTCCTTAAGAAGAAATTTTAATCTGCAGTCTCTCTGTACTTTTTCAGGCCAATAAACGAATTGGTTTAAAAGCATTAATGACATCTATAGTTTGTAATATATTATGACGTGTATAGTATAATATTTTTACTACTGTTATCATCTTGATGATTCGCTAAATCAATTTTTTCTAAATATTTCCTTATTACTTTACTACAATTAAAATTAAGTTTGGTTTCTTAAACTTTAGAAAAATTGGTATATTTATGTAAATCTCAAATTTTTATTTTCTTATAGTTGTTTAATTTACTAATAATAAATAGCAGATATACTTGTTAGATTTACTAATAATAATAATGTCTATATTTACTGATAATTATAGATAGGTTGACTATTTTTCATTCACGTACGAAGCACTGTCTTTGATACTCTTATCTATAAACACTCGTCCTTGGATATTTTTATTTCGTAAACCGGAATTGTCTGTCATTTTTTCTTATTCCTGAAAGAAACAAATACTAAAGGACAGAAAGTTTAAATTAGTTGTTAAAAAAGTTTAAATATTTAATATTGTACAAAAATTATTAAATAATCCGCATATTTATTCCTACTAAATATTTATCTTTTATTTACATTATATAAAAATAGATCTTTCTATGATATTATTTTGGCTTTCCAAATGAATTGCTCTTACTCACTAACAATTTAAAATTATATATGCATATATATTGCAACCAATCCTAGCCTTGTTGCTAGGGCAATTCGACCGTTTACTGACGCCTGGAGCGACGGAAGTGCTTCCGAAGTATCCGATCACGAGTGAACAACGAGCGCACAGTCACAGCACTCCGGGTTGGCACGAGATAAGTGCAACGCCCACCGCTGCAACTTTCCTTGCCTGTTCGACCAAGACGCGATTGCTTATAAAAAGGTCCGTGCAGTGCAGTTCAGTACCGGTTACCACTGCTCGCCCACAGCAGTCCGCGGTAAAGCCTGGCAGGTCTCAGTCCACCGTCGCCGTTCAGCTTAGTCGCCGTCCTACCTATTCTGGCGGCGTGTCATTCAACGTAGGGTAATCCCTCGCATCACGTCGTTCAACGTGCTACACTCTTTTCCTCCCTTCAACCAAAGTTACTTCACGTCTTTAGCCCTCTCACCTTCAAACAGGCACGAGTAAAAGAAAATAAAACTTGTCGTCCAAATGCACCTCCACCGCGCTTTTCGGTCAGAAACGACGTGCCTAGAGTACTACGGTCCTGTAGAGAGGAGCCACTAATAAAGACCGTTTTTTCCCCTACATCTGCTAAAACTTATTAATTTATTTTTGCCTTCTCCAAAGAAAAAATCTCGTTCCCCCGGCGTTCGGGGAAAATACGAGCACCGGAAAAATCGAACGCGGTGTAAAAAAATGCAGCCCACCAAAGGACGACTCGCCAGCCCATGCAAGCGATTATATGAATTAAAATATTTTTCGACACATTTTAGACATTTATAGTATTATAGTCTGCACAGTTCACTAACGATCTTTTTAGATTCTTTTTTTAATAACATAATTTGATCTTTATATTATAAATTCCTTAACTTTTAATAGAATTGAAATTTAAAAATAAAATATGATATATTACTTTTAGTTTGTCTAGTTTATTTTTAATTTTACTATATATCTTGTTTCGTTATATTATATTATTATATATAGATTATAAATCTTTTATTATATATTTTAAAACACGTAATTTTATATTTTGAGAGAAAATTTTAAGATATTATAATTCATATGACTAAAGAATCCAATAAGTTATAAAACATTTCAAACAAGATATATCCTTATATGTACAAAAATTTCATTCGAAATTTTTTTCTAAATTGACCTTATATACTGTTTATATAAGAATGTAAATATATTTTTTATTTTTTCATAACTGATATTCCTTTAAATTCTGATACGTAAGCTTTCATGTGCATAACAATTTTATTTTAAATCAAACAATTTTAAAACTATATAAGAAAAATTAAGAGCTATTATATATATAACTAATCGTTCATATTAAATATTACGCAAACTTATTCAAATAATACAAAATAACATAACATCAGTCAAACTTATTTCTCGAATAAATAATAGACTAATGTTTCAACATATGCTCTCACCTTACTACGTTCATATCATTCAATTTCTTTTGAAATGCTTTATACTTATTTAAATACTGGCTATTTATATTCTAATAAGTTTAAAAATATTATTGATATTATATCATTTATATATGACAAAAAAGAGCGAGCATAAATTTGCAAATAAGAAATGGATACGAATTCACAATAAAATTAAAAATTATATGGTAGATTGTATTGTTTTAGTCAAGCCCCAAGTTTTCTATATAAATTTTTATCAAAATTAGTTAATACTTTAAGAAAAAAAATGTCCTTCTTCGATACTCGTTAATTAAACAATCAATTAGCTTAGTGTTTCAATGATCCCACATAATCATCAATGTTTCTCTGATACTATATATTATCATAGAAATTATCTGATTATCTCTTTTAATATCCATTCTCAGCCTGCTTACGTAATGTACATTTTCTCTTATTCGCTTTAGATAGTTCATCTTTAACACCACGTTTCTCAAATTTATTTATGTTGACTTATATTACTTAAATGACAAGTGCGTTAGATTGATTATGCATACAGCAAAGAAAAACGCACCAAATCATACATTTATTTGCTTATACATTTCAGTCACCAACGCAACAGGAGGTGCTTTCTGCCCTTAAGAAGCGCTTGGAACAAACCAGCGTGCCTCTCTTCCCCCGACATCGTCTTCGAATGCTCTCAAAGTTAGCAGAAGGCGCATTCGGATCGGTGAGAACACCTTTATTCATCTATGTACATATTAAATATATAGAAAAATGTGAAATCGCTTATTTTAATATAGTTTTCATATTAAGTATAGTAAAGAAAGAAGTTTATAAACTATTATTTTCACATGATTATGATTTCATAACCTTTACACAAAATAAAAAAACACTTACCGACACTTATTCTTTTCAATTCGAAGTATTTGAACTTAAATATCTTCCGAAAATAAAATTAATAACATCATTTTTTATTAACAGTATTAAGAAATTTGATTTAGTAAAGTGTTATAATAAATTTTATATTTTATCTATTTTATATATTTTATATCTATTTTATGTATTTTAATTAATGCATGAATTAAGTTAAAAAAAAGCGAAGTTAAGGAAATTAAAATTAAAAATATTTGAAATAAATGTAATCTACAATGAAATGAAAAGTTTCTTTTACTTACCGATAATCGAAGGTTTATTTAAAACATTTGTCCATTTTGAGGTAATAAATAATTAAGGGGTAAGTTTAATACCATAAATGTAGATTAATTTTTCACATTACAGTCAAGATAATAAATACTTTCCGCAATGCTTTCTTTTATATTCTTAAAAAATTGATTCCAACTTTGCATTAAAAAAGTATTGTCACTTGTGATTGACTTCATTTTCCATTTCCATAAATACCTCTCTCTTGCTCTTGCGAAAAAGTTATCTCCTGTGAAATGTAAGAAAATCGATTTTAATGAAGGTCTACATCGCGGAAGCGGAAGGAATTCTAGAGTATGGCACAACTACGACACTTGGCAAAAGGCTCGTGGCAGTAAAGTTTTTATTGCCAGAAGCGAACGAGAAGGAAAAGTAAGCAAAAACAGTGCAACATCAATACCCTTTTATACTTTTCCTATCTTTCCTTTATTTCTCTCTGACAAAATCTAATGATTCAAAACTGTGTTTCTCTTTCTTTTTTCGTACATCAACGCGATCAATTTTATCATATTTTTTACCAAAAATGTGTTTTTAATTTCTATACACTGGCCAATCACAAAAAAATATACTAGACTTGATTGCACTTATTTGATATATAATGTATTTATTATATATATTAGCTTCATAATATCAGTTAATACACAATTATACTTACTTAAAATACTAATACCTTTTTATTTATTAGAAAAATTAGCTTAAAGATTTATTCTATTGTATTAAAAATGCATTATGATGTACACTCATTTTTATAAACACAAGATAACAGAAGTTTTTCAGTAATCAATTAACTTTGACGTAAATATTATTATTAATAATGAAATATATAATAAAGTATATAGTATTATATTATCATATAATCATATTACATATTAACATATTATCTTAATATAAATAAGTAGTAATAAAAAAATTTTTAGTTGATCTTTGTTCGTATTATTTCTTTAAATAACAAAACTTATTCATTTATTTATTTCTAAAAAATCTATTTATTTTTTTAAAAATTTATTTATTTTGATATATTTCAGCATTAAGTTAAATGAATTAAATAGTTATTAATTACTTATCTGTATATAACGTTGTTATTTTTAATATTATAGGGTTATTTATTTGTTGCTTTGAGAAAAAACTTACATATAATAGATTATTCATTACGTATTCATAAGTAATTTTGTTCGTAAATTGATATTAGAAAATTGCTTTAATAATTATTTGATAATTAATAAATAACAATCGGTAAATTTTTTATTACTTTTCAAAAAATAAAATTTATTTTCATTTTATGACTTTTATTTCCGAATAACTAATATAAATTCTTATACTGTATATATTCGTTTCATAAGTTGATTAAATTACTTACGATTACATTAATTTTTTAAGTGGATAGTTTACATCTCAATTTTCCATGGCAAATAGCTATTACGATTCTTTTGAATCCTTCTAAGGATGCTTTCTAACTCGCTCCTATTGTCCTTCTCTATATCTGGACCATTTTTCGCTTTGCTACTTCAGCTTTATTCTTTCTCTTGTTTCGTCTTATTTTTTATCTATTTTTACCTCACGTACCCCACGCCTTCTCGTTTATTGCATATTATTTTTCTTTTTTCTCTTTAGCTCCCACAAGAAATCCTTACCCCTTTCTTTCATTCTTTTATTCTATTATTTCTTGTCTCTCTCTTTGTCTTCCCCTCTTTCTTTCCTTTCTTGTATTCTCTCTCACTCTGTATATATGTATGTATATATATAAATCTTTTTCTCTGGATGCCTACGTAGCATTGATTCGCTAGAGAACTTGGACTTGAAAGTAGCAAACTTCCTGGCTATCAGTGGCTAGACATCAGCAAAACAGCTGCAGGCGATTTCTTTGCATACAACATAATTTGCATACAATGACCTGCATATAGAACCACATTGACTGCAAATTGCGATTTTAGTATATATCTGTTGATCCTTTATCGGTTTACGTAACTTTTCGTCTCTCTTCTTGTTGTGGAATTCTTCGAAAATTCGGTCTCTTTTATAACCATCAACAACCACATTCAATGCAGATATAAGTGAGGAATCATGTAAAGAAAAAAAGTTATAACAAATAAATGCACACAACTTATTTCGGCGATGTCTGTCATCTGAAGTTCAAAGATTTTCGTGAACAACTTCAATCTGCTATTCATGCAACGTTAATTCATTTAAAATACCTTAAATCTCTGAAACTCTTTAAAATTTTCTTTAAGAAGAAATATGAAAAACTTTGTTATAGCTTTCAAAACGAAGACAGAAACCTAACAGTTATTTATTATTCTTTAATAGATTTTTAATAATTCATATGTTAAATATATTTTTATATTTTTTTCGAAAAAGCACTATAAAAACAAAAATCGCCTTTCAAAGATATTATGAGTATAATTTTTATTTTAGTTTAAGCTCTACTACTATTGTTAGTTCATTATATGTTTCTATTGTTAAATAAAAATATACAATATAAATTTTACCTCTAAAATTTTTAAAATCAATCTTATGACAAACTTTTATTAAAATAAAATGTTTAATAAATTTTAACCTAAAATGAATTCGTCCAACAAGTAAAAAAATATAAAATTATAAATTATTTCTTAAACACTTTTCTAAATCATAAAATCATGGTATGATAATTTTATAGTATATTTGATTTTATAAAAAAGTATTTAGAAATGCTTTTGAATACAAATATGAAAATACTTTATGAATGATGTTATTTTAGTTTCTCTAACACATAATATAATCAATATTATTATTTATATTATTTATAATAAACAATAAAATGATGTTATAAGCAATAAATTTAGTTACAGATTACAAAACCTAAAAAAATCTTAGATGGTAGATAATAAATTTTAGTTAAATTTACCGTTTATCTAGATAATATTTTAAGCACTTACTTATAAATACTTATAATTTCTTTAAATAAACATAAACTAATATATAAAATTTTTCTAGATTTGTACATTAATTCTTTTTTTCAAATTTGTTAAGAGCCTTTTTGCAATGCTGTATTTCAATCAATTTGATTTGTAGATCGTATAGAAATTTGATCTAAAATTATTTCATTATATGCAAAAGAATTTCTAAATATTTTTATTTTATTCAACTTAACGTATTATACTCAATTTCAGTGAGTTTTTGTTATAAAAACTGTTAGAGAATATTTGTACATTTATCGTAATCTCCAAAATAGCACGAAGTTTTAAAAGGAACAGCATATTTCATGGTCTCTTACGTTATTGCTTCTAATTCTTCTTTAAAAAACGTTTTCTTCACGCTATATATATTTTTCAGAATTTAATAAATAAGATTAATAATATCTTTCATCAAGAAAAAGTTTCCCACATGGTTTATATATATATATATAATTGTAACCGAATATAGCACTACATGTAATATTTTCTCATTATTTATACAGAATTATGTATAATATTAAGTTACAATAATCTTTCATTGAAGGAAGAATAGTTATATCAGGAAACTCTAATTTATAAGGTTCATAGTAAACAAATACATATGCAATGAATGAAGAATAAATACATACAGAAATAGAAAGTGACGCATTTATTTAAAAACAAAAATTATTTTTATTTTATATCTCGTTCTTGCATTTATACATACAGAGAAAGAATTAGAGAGAGAGAAAGAGAGAGAATGCATGTAATTTATTTAATGGATACGATTTCGTTGCCAAAAAAGCGTACAAGCGCACTCAGTTTCTTTCTAGTTTTCTCGTACCAGTAAAAGAGAGTCCGAGATTCATTTACTATGAGATATACATACACAGTGTAACGTAGCTTTTGCGAATAGTGTCGGTGAATATGCTGACTGTTTCCACAAGAAATTTACCCGTTTTGTTGGACTTCAACTGCCGTAAATAAGCTTCCTGTGCATACATGTCCTGTACTTAGTACATATATATGGGAAACTGTTTCGGAAAGCAAAATTTTTTAACTATTTTTTCCCCATTATTCTATTTACTTTTATACATAATGTTATTCTTCACGACATATTTACTTATCAAATTACAGCAAATTAATATCATATTTCTTATTTTTAATTTACTTACGCACTCAATTGAAAATCACACTTTTGCTATTCGATTTTATGATAAAATGATTACGACAATATCTTATCGTTGAATTTATATTCATATTTAGAAAGTGCTAGTTATTAACATCTTCATAAACAATATTTCCTTTTTTTATTTTTATTTTATCATTTTTATAGTCTGTTTAAACGACATTTCTCTAAAACTTTATATATAATCTGTAATTCACAATTTAATGGTTAATAATAAATAAAATTAATTGCAAAGTATTTGATGATCTTGAATCGAATAATTTTCTTAGCATTATTATTTTATCAGTCATACTGTTATAATAATATAGTATAAAATAAGAAGATTTAAATATTATCTCAACGATTACTATCATTTAAAATTAGTAAATTAAAAACCGTTTAATTAAAATAATCTATCGAATACAATATTTTTTATTTTCTATGGTATCTATATACGTAGATCTATAAAAATGAATTCAATTATAAAAGTCGCAGTAGAGTTACGTAGAACGCGGATTATTCGAAATGCCATCAGCTTACGATGTTACACACTTAAATGACTGTAAAGCGAAATTGTCCGGTCTTTCTCATAAGATTCTCTTGAAAGTTTGCTGCAGTCGATAAGGACTTTACCTTGTTGTATAAGTTGGAATTCTCGTAATTATTACATAAGAATAACAAACCAATTCATCGGTGTTAAGTGAAGTCGTAAATATAGTTTTTATTGTGTTAAATATTCATTTTGTGCTTATTCCAAAGCACTAAAAATTCATCGTAAAATAAATTCTTATGTGAATGTATTTTTAGAAAACTCGGACTCAAATTTTTTCTTATTAAAAAAATATTGAAAGTTAAAGACTGTAATGAAATTTAGTACTGCCTTTTTTTCTATATTCCAAATTTTAGTACTAAATTGAGTGCCATTGTTTTCAATGAAAAGGAATCAGTATTAAATCATAAACTTTATTCATAAATTATATTACTAGTGTTTAAGTATGTAAAAGTTTTTAAAATTGCAATAATTCAATGTAAATATTAATATTAGTAAATTTATTTTATAGCATTGTTCAGCGAATCCGAAATGTTATCTATATTATACGCATAAACTTTTTATCTTGTTTGATAGATAAAATTTCTGTTAGTACTGTTGTAGTGAAGATGAAATTCTGTTTTCATTTTTCGTTAAAAACATCTCTTTGTATCAGCAAAGTATTCTTATCTTTTTTGGAATCAAAAAGCGTACTATTTTTAAAATACTTCTAATTTTCTACTAATTTTAATCTTTAGCGAAATATAAATAATACAATCAAAGGATATAATTTCTATCAAAATAGTAATTTAAACTATTTTTCTCGAACCGTATCAAAACTGTACAAGATTGAAGTACTCAATTCTTAGCTTTTGTATTGCAATGCCATCTATGGAACAGAATACTTTTGGAAATTATTCTAATAAATCGCTAAATTTTGAAATTTGTCAATGTCATTTAAATATCTCAAAAATTAATGTTTTCGTTTATTTTATTTTTTTTTGCGCGCGATTATGTATGTGTATGTGTTTTTAAGGTAAACTGTAATTACTAATTGTTTTTATTAAATAAAAAAGTTTATTTTTCATGTATGAATATTAGAAAGTGTATATTTTAACAAAAAATTACTTATATAATAATTTTATAAACAAAATTCAGTTATTCAGAATAATAAATTAATAAAAATGGGATTTTATTTGGCTAATATAAATATCGTATTCATTCATTCTTCGTTCTCTCTCTCTCTCCCTCTTACTCCTTATTTTTGTTCATCCTATCTTTTTCCTGTCCATATAGATATGAAATATGTAATATAGATAAAATAATAATAAACTATCTCGACTATGAGGAGTGCTCCCCAAGATGCATTGAATATAAAACTTGCAATGTATAGCCCAATCTTAAAAATAGTTCACTTCTTTTAGACTTCATTTTCAACGTGACGTAAGAATCTTGGCTGCACTCGAGGATCGCAATATCGCCCGTGTACTAGGCGCCTGCTGTCGCGAGGAGCCATACTGCGTCGTAATGGAGTACTTGGAACACGGTGATCTCTGTCAATTCCTGAAGAGTCATGTCACTGCCGAGGACACCCACTCAATGCCTATTGGTGTCAAAACATTGAGGTATACATGACTTAATCTGATTATAACTTTGCATAAAATTTTATTTAACTGTATACTGTGTTGTATGAACGCTAATTGACAATTTATGATTTAATCATTCTATACCATCTGTAATAGAGATATTATGTTATTTTAAGGGTAATAGTAAGAAGTACATAAAGTATAACGATTTCATAGATGATTTTTATAGTTTTTATACAAGATATAATTCTCTAATATTTATAATGTCTAACTTACTTTATAATTTTCAGTTTAATTCATATTATAGATTTTGGAATTGGAAAGTTATTTATATATATTGTATACAAAGAGTACAATATATTTTGAATATAAAATTTTACATTTAAAATTTGAAATAGAATGGCACTAAATTTTATCATGCGATACTGTTATATACATTGTTATGGTCTAAATAGACAGAATTAATTTAATTTTAGTATAAATAGAATTCATTGAAAAAAATTTCTTTTTATGCAACTAAAATTTAATTATCTCGTTAGATTTATTATTGAAAGACGATATTTTTCTCTAAAATAATGGACTTGAATAGTTAATTTAAGAAATTTATGATAAGATTTTAATTTAACCTGATAAATTTTAAAACAAATAAATTGAAATTAATAGATATCTATAACACAGTAGCGATAACATGATAATAATAATAGATATCTATAACATGAAAATAATTTTGTTTTATGACTAGTAAAAAACTTTTTATTCTAAATGTGTATTAAAATAAAAAAAATTTTCTATCTTGTTGAATTGTTTTGTAGTATATTAATAGTAAATTTTTATATGAACGTTACTCAAGCGATTTATTTAGTCATTTGACTTAACTGTGAGAAAGGGTTGATGTTATCATTTTCTGTAATCGTCCTGTTTACGTAATGTCTCGGTGAAAAAATCCTGTCATATTCCGACGACTAAAATTTGTACCCGTTTCATGCTACAACTCTCTTTCATAGCCATCATGTGGGAAACTGGACATTAAACCCTATGTGGGATCAAACCTTCATCAGAATACCATCGTCATCATGTGTCAATGGGCCTTCACGTTCTACATCTTATCATTATGGCATTTTGTTAATGTAGTATTTACTCTATTAGTCGCGCTTGACAACTTTACTATTGTAGATTATTTGACAGCATTTGCCAGACATTCGCATTACATTGTAACTTACAGCACCTCCTATATGTTATATTTAGCAAACGCCAATCAGCTGCTATGAAGCATAATTTGTTTTCGTTATGTACATTTGCATATGACAAGTGAATCTTTAGATTGTTGACTGTATGTATATCATATAGACACTATCGAATGTTCTATAGGGGGTTCTAAAGTTAAAATGTTACATGATACGATTTCTACCTAAAACAAGTCACATATTAGAATTGTATAATAAGTACAAGCATCGGATCGTATTGATAAATATAAATACCTGTGAATTAATATTCAAATATACATTGATTTAAATCTCGTATAATTGCAGAATCTATGAAATTGATTCTTATACTAAATTATAAAGATACAAAGATAAACAAAGATAAATGTACAGTTGAATGTTTTATACTCTAATTTTCTCCTTTCAGTTAAAGTTTCATTTTAAGATAGAAATAATTTCTTTTACTATTTAAAAACTTGGAACAATATTAAAAATTTGGAAAACAATGATTAACTAAGAATTAGTAACATAGGTGGAAGGAGAGAAATAGGGAAAGAAAAGAAGTACAAAGTAAGCAAGAAAAAGAGAGAGTGTGTGAAAAAGAGAAAGGGACGGACAGTAAATAAATATTTGACGCTTATTTTTAACTACTTACTCCCGTTTCAGCTTCAACTGCCTCATTTACATGGCTGCGCAAATTGCATCGGGGATGAGATACTTGGAGAATCTCAACTTTGTACATCGGGATTTAGCTACGAGGTGAGTTCACTGAAAAAACAAAAATGAAAGCTAAGTATTGAAAGTTTTAGAAATATTCATTTTCACCATTTTTTTTTATAGAACAAATTTCGAAACTTTCATGTATTAAAGTTTTCTTATTATGTTTTCTTTAGAAAATATTGTTTACGCAGATTATCTTATTCACTCGTAACTTTGTAAAGTATCAATATTTGTAAAAAACTTCTTTTAGAACCCTTTTTATTTTTATTTTAAAATTGCACATGTTTCATTAATAATACTAAAATCAACAAATAAATTTATAAAGAATTATTATGTGATCTTAATAATTTGATGTTTAGTCATTTATATAGAAGTTTGCATGATGTAATAATGACGACAATTGTTGAAATTTTTCTTTGAATGAAAACATGTCAAATATATGCAGTTCTTTGATGCAGCTTTAATTATCTTGAATCCTGGTATTAATAATTTCATTTTGTTGAATTATTTTACAATTTATATATAAAAGTTACATATCTATGTGTTACCTGAGCATTGTATTCCAGCAACTAGTTATGATATTTTTCAATGTTGTAGAAATATTTTAATTTAAAGTAATTTCTTTAATATACATAATGAAAAATATTTTCATCATTGAAAACTGTTTCAAGTAAATGTGAATGTTTAGTCCCTTTATTGTAATTGTATAAATCTTAGTCTTATAGTACACTTATCCGAACTAATTTTTCTTATTGAACATTAATAGTATCCATAATTTATGTACTTATAAATAATTAGTAATATCAACTTTATTTAAAGAAAAAACAAAATTGATTCATTAGCAAACACGAACTACTCTCTATTTTCTTTAAATTAATTAATATATTATAAGTTTTTGAAACTGAATATTTTCAATCTAAGTTGTAAAAAAAGTAGAAGACCTCTTAAATATCTTGAAATTCTTTTCAATTTTATTGGTCCTTGATGCACTAAATACAGATTCGAAAGGAAGTACTCGTAGTAAATAGCTTATACTCCAAGTTTCGCTCTAATTCTCAACGTATAATATCAACTCTTCATATGTAGGATAAAGTTAATAATCGGGAAAGTCGCGTACACTTTCACGATTTCACGAAAAGATTGACGTTTATTTAACTACATCGAATCAATATGTACGCACTGCTCGAACGTAAGTACGTAGAAATTTGAGCACGTATACGTCAAAAAAGACTTTTTTCTTTGAGTAGACTCATTGACAAAGCAGCCCGTAAATATCAATGAAACTTGAGAGAAACTTATAAATTCCCTGTTTGTGATCTTTAGACATACTTAATCTTGTAATAAGAGATCAGTTATTTTAGATGTATTTCAATCTTTTTAGCCCTTTTATAATTTAAATATGCTGATTTTATATAATTTTATATAACAATCAATGTAATAATGTATAAATAAATACATATTTCATATTAAATCGATATACTTTATTATTAATTAATAATTCAAACTATATGGGATTAATTTTTATCATTTTATAAATATTAAATAATATACTTATATTTATGTTCTCTTTGCATCAATCTTTTATAACTTAATATTGAACATTATTATTACCAGATTAGATTTCTTATATAGATAATAATCATAATAAATTGTTTTATATTATTTACAAATAAAAAATTATGTAATATTTGATGACTAATTTTACAAATTGAAAATATATTTAAAAACTAACTGTTTAATTTGATTCATATTCATACGAGAAACTGGTAAAATTACAACATTTTGAGCATTTATCTAAAATTAAAAAAATTGTATTATACATTATTTCTTCAAGAAATAGTGTACAGCAAATAAAATTTTATATGTCATAATGTTGAAAATATGTGATCGAAATGTGATTTACATTATATAATTATCAACGTCTATCGTAGAATATTTAATGCCTGAATATGAAGAAAAATTTCAGTTTTCCTCAAACAACGGTTACAATTCGGTAATGGAATATGAATTGTAAAATTTTAATAAGAATTTTTGAATATATTCTTTTATCAAAAGATTAATTTGTTTAAGAATCGATATAAATCGATATAAATATAATATGGTTTGATATAAATATAATAGATATAAATATAATAAATGGATAAGTAAAGAGTTTATATCTGTAGATCTGAAAGATAATATTAGAAATTAGAAAAGTTTTAGTTGCATTTTCTGCAATAGATACACTATCTTTTCATACATTAATGGTAAAAGTTTACATTTAAATCAGAAGCTTAGTATCATAAATGTGGATGAAAGAAATAAGAAAACTAATGAAAACTTTTTCTATATATTAACATAAAATTTTTTTAAGAGTAATTAAATATATTTAAGTGATAACGTAATAATAATTTCATTAATTTACAGAAGTTTTTATAAATTTTAACAAAATATTAACTTTAATCAGATCAATAACAAAATAAAGAATTTTCTGAACAGGTTGAAAATTAGAATTGTAAAATTAAGCATTGGATTTTCATAATAATAATGTTTTCCACAATTATTTATTAAATTTACTCTGTCTAAATGATTTCTATATTTTACACACTAATATTAATAATTAACCTATTTTCTTGAAATACATAATATTAATATCTTTAAAAAGAGTAAAATTTAATTATTCTACTTTTTTTATTATTTCTCTTCAATACGTATGGAAATAGCATCCTACGCATTTCTAATGGTATTACAAATACTAGTTTGATTGAGACCTATTTGATTCAGTTTTAAATGCAACAATATTAAACTTTAAAGCAAATAATTTATTAAAAGATCGAAACAAAATCAAAAGATGGAATATATTAAAAATTTTATAAATTTTCGGAATATATTAAAAGTTGTATCTATTGAAAATAGAAACTTTATTTTTTATTAAGCTATTTATAAAATACCATAACTATTATATATTATTATTACTTATTACTCAAATAGAGGAACAATAAAATGCTAAAAACTTCTAATTATTTTTCTTTCAATATGAAAGGAATTCATAAAGAAATCTTTATCTTTAATTTTTGTTCTGTTCCATAAAAACAAATGTATATAAATAAGAGAATGAAATCATTACATAAAAACCATAAATAATATAAATTAAAATAAATTTATTGAAACAAATAAATATTTCACAATTTTACTACCAGTTATTATTTAATTACCAATTATAATAAAAAATATATGAAAATAACTGCGTAAGGTTTATTACTAGGGCATTTTAATTTAAATTGATGGTGAAATCTGGTTAAGCAATGCGTATTTACTTGATTTTTTCGCTAAAGCTTATACAAAGTATTTTCTTAAAAAAATCTTTTATTGAAGAATAATGCTTTTTGGTTTATCATTTGATATGAAAAGTTGGTGTACGCTAATCTCAAACAAAACTCCAATTTCTTTTTTAGAGAGAATAAGAGTGAATGAATTACAGAAAAGGTGAGAAAGAAGAAAATTCAGAGAGAAAGAGAGAGAGAAAGAGAGAAGAATAAGTCAGAAAATAACGTCTCTTTGTTTCAATTTTAGTTAGAAATATATAGAATTCGTACTACTCATCTTCTTAGTCTTGCGACACTGCTTCTATTATTTCGTTCTCCATCTTTACTCTTGCTCTTTTTTTACAGGCATCAATCTCTTGTAGAGTTTCATTCTGCTATTGTCATCCTTTCTATTTTTTCTAATGTATAAATCTACGTCTATAACAATATTTGTACAATATGAAAGCATACATATTTCTTATGTTTAAGAATATAATTAAAATAATTTTCTATTTAAAATTACCACAGAAAATATTTTAAGAATTATTTGAAGCCAAATGTTAATAATCTTAAAATGCTTTGTAATTATATTTTTTATATAACAAACATTTAATTATTTATACTTAGTAAATTAAAAATTATTTAATATTAAAACATAAAAGATTTCTTTGAAATATATTATTTCAAATTATATGTAAGAACAAAAGCATTTAAATTGGAAATATTAATCATAATATGAGATTTATTAATGTAGTGTTACGTCCATGACGTAATGCCCCTTTTAGGCCTCTACAGATAAGTATACTAGCCTGAAATGGGCAACGGTCCTATTTAACACGGTGCTAAGATTTATTAAAACTCAGCTATACATTTCAGTTATTTTACAATGTTGTATATAGTTATACTATAGTTAGATTTGCGTCTACTCCGCAATAAAATAAAAATGGTATTAGAACAGATTCTCCATATCGCAACATAGACGTTTTTGTCTAGTCTGTAAATCTGGAATAAAGATAATAGTGTTATATAGGAAAGGATTTTAGGATAAGGAATCGGGTAAAGGGTCGGGAGTCGAATCTTCCTTTAAAGAATAACTATATATTTAATTTTAATAAGAAGGTGTTTATTATTCACTTCTTTAAGACAAGTCAATATATAACCATTTACTGACTACGTACGATTCTCATTCCGATTTATACAGAGATGTAAAAACGTATCAAAAAAACCATGAAAAACTTGGACTGGCAGCCATAACTTTTTGTGGTACTCAGTTGAGCCTATGTTTAATAATTATGTTGCCCCGAAAAGAGTGAATCGAAAATGCTATCGGTGGCTTAGCATTAGTCGTTCATTCCTCTTCAGGAATGAAAGTCATTCAGGAGTGAAAAGTATTTGTATCATTTCAATCGTGGCATTGTTTCCCATTCTCAAAAATTTTCTTTAGGAGGAAGCGCTGAAACTTCAAGTGCGTTAAATGTATTGGCGGAGGTGTTTCTACCACTTCTTACTATTGTATTGTATCGGTAAGTACGAGAGAGAATGAATGTTAGATTGCATATAAATAATGAAATCATCAGCATAGACGAAATAAAGGGGCCGCTGATAGTCAAAGTATCAGCATCACATTAAGATTAAACATGGAAAGGGAAACATTAACATAAAATATTAATTATTTATCAATAAATAATAACTAATACTTTTGTCTAATTAATAAAAATTGTGTAGCCTTAAACGTTTTCTCGTAACCATCAGATATGGTAATAAAATATAATATAACATAAAGGAGAAATAATAAGAAGAAGCCCTTATTAACATTATGGTATGAAAAATGTGAATGAATATAATTAAAGTAATAGAAGTTTGTCTATCACACACGCACACATTAAAGTGTATCATGTAATGATACTTGATACCTGTATGCACAGCGCACAGGAATGTATACACTCACATAGAAAAGTAGCACAGTGGTAAGAATACACGCGAATAAACGTCATGTTCGTTCAAAATTATGATTCAATATCACAAATCTAGTAAGTTATGAAATAAAAAAAATCCCAACTTGAAATAAGTTTGATTATTAATAACCAAATAAGATACATATTTATTTTGACAAATATTAAAATCAATTGACTGTCTGTTAATAAGAGAAAAATCTATAATTCAAAAAGAAAAACTAATAAGAAGACCAAAGTTTTGAATTAATAACCGGCCTAAATATTTAAGCAGATATTATTTCTGCTTAAAGATCTCGAAATGTCTGAGTAGGACTACCTGTTCTTTCTCTTTCCAAATTCTTCGAACTACCACGGATGCAACGGTTGTCGGAGACGTATAAAAATCTGCCATGATCTGTCCCTTGATTCCGCCCGTGCATTCTCGGTTCAAACCTTGTTGGATTTATAGAAAAGACTATAAATGCTTACTTTTCCAAGTAACAAGTCTAAGCGACGACAGTGATTCATACACAATAAAATATTAATACCAAAAATGCAGATAAGGTAACACACAGGTACACATGAACAAAAGAAATCCGAAGTATCTCGGACTTAGTTAATTGATTCACCATAGCAAGCGCAAATACACTTAAAATAATTATAATGTTCTTAAATCTGAATATTTTCGACGTATGTTAAAGTAAGAAAAATATAAGCTACATATTTACAGTGTGGTAAAGTTAATACAGCATTCTTCCGTCAATAAGCCATATTTCATACAGAGATGATGATATACATATATAAAAGCATCTGTGAGTGTTTGGAACATTAGCCAATATAGGTATTAAAATATCACCAGTAGATAAAAACTTTCGAATTTGATCCATGCTATACTACCTTGCTATACTAAATAGCTGGCAATAAAACTGTAGATATCATAATGCCTAGTAGAGCTTAATCATCGTAAGCATACAAGCTGTCGTGTTTGTAAACAATAACATTTAAAACATTTCTCTGTAGTTTTTATAGTTAGGAGCGAACAATGCAACAGCTGATAACAAAATCTCTTAACTACTACTTGTGCAACGTTGTATCATTTGGTACGGAAAATTTCTCAGCAAAAGGGCAATAAACAAAAAATTAAAAAAACAAACAAGAATATCATTTCGGTAAATTATCTGACATATATTTGCGTAATAAAACACGTGTTCATTAAGTAATAGTGCTTCATAAATCATTCTCAATAAATTGCAAAGGTTATAAACAGTGAATTTTATTATTCTTATTTATTTTGCAATGAAGCTAACCTGTTTATCGTCGTTACTAAGTCAAATTATATGTAGCTATTCAGATGCATATTAATCGGATGAAGTGTCAACAGGCTGAACAAGAAACTTGGGCTCGTCATATAATGAAGCGCATATGATGACGCGTTAGCGCCTACTACTGCAATGTGAGCAAGCACAACTCGGTCGCACATGTTCAGCTCACACCATTTCCTCCATGAATAGAATTCATGGCCTAATGGTAGTCCGGAGTGGCCTTGCTTCACCACGGACTATGAGCATTGACACCACTATTTTGAATCTTGTTACTGTTGCCGCTTCATATGAATCACAACTCAGTTAGTATTATCGTTACGCCTCGTCGCTGCCGCCACCTCTTACCACTATCACCTTGCCGATTTGACTCGCCCGTTCACACCCCCGGAGTACGTTATTAATGTATTGCTATTTTCCTCTTCTCAACATTAGATAATTTGATATACTATCATTTCCTTTTCACTAACGTTATTTGACGTACGGAGCTCTCTCCTACCGTACCTTATTTGGCGTATGATTCCTTCTCTCTCGTATATTATTTGAAGTATAAGAGGTTCCTTGATTATACGTTATTTAACGTACTATCTCTCCTTTCCTCCCGTACGTTATTTTACGTACAGGACCGCCCAACTACTTGTTATTTAACATGCAGTTTCTTTCCCATTTCTCTTAGCAACCTAATCGAAAAAGGCAAGGGCGCTTTCGAAGTTTTATATCTCTCCAGAACCAGTCAACAACATCCACGGTAGACAAAATCGGAGGCAATAGGGCTTAAGCCAGACCAACACCCAGGAATAAGGGAAAACATTGAACCGTGTATCGGATGGCCGCAGAAGGCCAAGGAAGTTGTATTTATCACTGTGTAACAATAGAGGATAACAATATATCCCAACTGATACCAACTACTGCGTCACTTATTTTTCTTATCCCACGCTCTTATTCTATAAATGATCCTTACGACGGAGTCCAGCTCTTCTCGCGCTTAAGGGAAAAACACGGAGCACGGGCAACAACTAAAGGAACGAGGAGTCGTCTCCTTAGTGCTCTTCGTATATACCGTCGATAAAAACGATAAGAGAACATTGCTCATTCTTCTCGTTTATTTTGAGAAATGCCGACTACGAATGTAATGATTTTCGTTACAATTGGGTTAAAAAACCTAACTTTGTATTTTCGGTATTATATAACCCTTATTACTAAATTATAAAAATAATTTTTGAAAATATAGAAAGAATAATTAATCATTGACATAAATAATAACGATAGTGTTAAAGTAACCCTATTAAGTAATTTGTAAAGTATCAATTACAATGCAGAATTATTAATTTATTGATTTTTTCTCCTAATAAGTAAGTACAATGAAGAAGATAAATAGTATTAGAACTAAATTAAAAAATGAAATTCATCTTGCGCATCATACGCAGCTCATGAATGTAATATGATCGGTATGTCATAGCAACAATAAGAATGCATAGTGATAATTAAGAAGAAATAATTAGAAAAAAAAGAACAATAAGAACCACCGAAATAGAAGAGAAGCAGTAAACTAGCAATAATCTATCGGAATAGTTTACATGCGGCATACAACTAATAACAAACGCTCTCACTTTCGCCTCATAAGGAATATTGCATTTTATGAACCACCATTTTACAAGCTTTCAACTGATCCGAGAATGCGTATTTTTCACTAGAAGAAACAACAACAACAATAAAGCTCGCAGAAGTATCCAATATGAAGATATTCTTTTCACGACACCAAATAATAATCAACTTAATTATAGCAGGACAAAATTACATTCTGATAGAGGTGATATCTCTACACTGAACCAGACAAACAACAATATAGTTTTTTATATATATCCAGGAATACGATAGTGAAAAATGAAAAAATAGCTGATATAAAACGAAAGAAAAAAAAACATTTCCGGCACTGCAAAAATGCAGTAATCCACCCATCTGCATGTATCCACCATGAGAAATTAACATGGACAGTCCTTGTGTAGCTATGATCTTGTTCTACAATAAATTCATGAACATTAACACATGCAATATAAGTATGGTAAAAGTAGGAAACATACTGTAAGAAAGTACTGCAGTAAATGAATGATTATTTCCAACTACGAGAAATTAAAAAATATCAATTGATTGTGCGCGCAAAGATTACAAGAGATTGCATATCATGAACGTGGGGCTAAACACACATGCTTAAAAATCAGTTGCAAATGTCAAGAAAAATCCTATAACCTAATAGTCCAGAAAATCGAACTGGACAGGGATATATTCATTACCGATTTTCTCTAATAGATATTGTTAGGTCTTATGATCAAGAGAATCCATGAGAGTGGAGAACTGTACAACAACTCAAGAAACCTTGGAAGCCAGACTATCATTAAAAACATAACCTAAAAAGGAAAATTGCTAGGGCAAAAAGTAAAAACTAAAAGCAATATTAACCCTTATTCAAAATAATGTAATAATCATAAGCACATCGATCACGGCAACAACGATAATCACCGTACATCTTATCAAATATTTTCTGCTCAAAGTAGTCTGTCTTAAATGAACCATGATACACAGAGTCAACGCAGAATTATCAAAACTTCCGACTACAAGAAGGGTACTAGAAACCTTAATATGCAAGATAACACACTTCAAGGAAACGCAAATAAGGACAATGGGAACACGAGTACTGGGAAAGACAAAAGGGAAAAATGAAAACAAAATGGAGACACACTAAAGTAAAAGAGATAACAGAAAACCTATTCAGTAGAGAGCTATTCACTCTCTACGAAAAACAGGAAGAGATGGGCGAGAAATCCATCGAGACTATCATTCGGTACAACGTGAAGTTGTTCCAAGAAGAACATTACACTAAACCGTGAGATATCCCAGACGAATGAAAAGTCAACAAAAATTTCTGTCTATTATCGAAAAGTCAAGAAGCAAACAGTAAACAATTGAAGAACTGCCACATCAGAGAGAACAATGAAGAACTGCAACATGGAGAACGTTGGAGACCTCATACAGATGCCAGAGACATCCACTATGCCCTTTTAAATAATTAAGAGCACCAGAGGAGGAAGTGAGAAAGACCTACACCAGGCATCTTTATAAAATTGAAGAAACATAATAACATTATTAATAAAATTGATAATAATACGATTAATGGAAAAAAACACGAAGAATATATGTAAGGAAAAATGTAATAATAATAAAAGCAGAGAAGGTATTCAGGTATATAAATATACATTTATAATATACGGTCATATACTAGCGCAGACGATACAGACGCATTAGTACAATATGGTCAAGATATCAGGAGCGATAAGAACGTGTCGAGAAGAAAAAGAAAATTATACATATTCGACAAACTGACGTCAGTTCAAAAAAAAATTTAAGATATAAATATAAATAACACTATGTGAAAAAGATAGAATAGAGATAAATTTAGAAATTATATTTATAACTTACATAGAATAGGTTATAGTACATCGAAACAATAATCTTATAAAATACGTTTACAGTTAACATTCGTAAATATTACAAAAAACAAATTTTATGTATTATAAATACATAATAATACATTATATATTATATACATAATTTAATACGTTTTTATTATTATTATTATTATTATTAGAATAAATAACTTCGTATAGTGTATATTATTGTTAATTTTAAATTAGATTATCAACATAATGATACAAACACAATCGATTTTTTTTAATGACAAACTATCTTTGATATAACATAATAATAGTAAGATTCTACAAATAAAAGAAAAAGATAGGTAAATATTTATTTTCATGTGAAATATACAAAATTCGATCTAACATAAAAATTGAAAATTTTTAATTAGAATTTGATAAATTTACTTAATGATTATAAATCTGTTAGAAATTTGACAAAACTGTAATTAAGTTTGGATCAAAGTTAAAGTAGTATTCATCTTATGAATAAGTAGTATGAATTTTCGTTTAGTCAGCCACAATATGTATTGAACGGAAACGAACTTATCCTCTTGATATGTAAATTTTATTTTCTATGGCAATTACGATTCTAAATATCTACTCGATAACTTTCAATTAGTTTGAGTTTGAAAAGAAAGTCTTAAAATTATAAAAACAATCCATAAATTTTTTAATCAATTTATAAATCAATATATATATTTTTTTCATGGCAGTAAAATGTTATTCTAGTATCACTAATTTTTCAGTTACTTTTTCTACAAAACTAGAGACGTTTTTTGTACAAGCATTCAAAAATTTTTAATATACCTTACTTTTTCAGAAACTGCCTTGTTGGAAAAGCTTACCATATTAAGATTTCTGATTTTGGTACTGACAACGAATTTTACGCTTGCGATTACTTCAAAATAGACGGTGGTATGCCTTTGCCTATAAGATGGATGGCCTGGGAATCTTTGGTTCTGGTAAAAAATATTACAGTTTTAATGATTAATGCTCATAATATTCATATGCTAAATGTAAATAATCACAAATATATTACATTTAGATTAAGATATAAAATGTGAAAGAATTTAAGGCCATATATTAATATCTGTATATATTTTTGTAACAAAAACTAAAAATTTGTTTACTTTATAATAAAAATACAAATTAAAATAAGAACAAATATATATTAATCAAATGTTTTTATATTAATAATATATTTATAATTCTAATGAAATATTAATTGTTAGATAAAAATAAATAAACTAATACACAAATTTCTAACCCAATCATCATTATTATTACATCATTTTTTGTAATTATAATAAAATATTTTATTGCTAATATTATCTAAGTTCATATAATGTTTTCTAATGTTTTACAGAAATTATTAATAATTATTAATTATATAGTTAAATATCATTACGAAACGTTTATAATAGTTATCTTACAGATAAAAGTAGCGATCTAAAATGCATGAACTTTACTGTAGTTTAAAATAAAAATATCTAAATCCCAATACTCTATTGATTAATTATATTTCTTGCAATAGAATCAAGTTTGATGTTATTTATGAACTTTTAAGATAATTTTACATAGTTAGAATGCTACTTAGCTAAAACAAATTTCAATCTTTTTAAAATTATAACGCATTCTATACTTTTTTTCTATATTTATTAATTCACAATCATACAGTTATAATTTTTTAAAACCACATTCTGAAGAACTTAATTCTATTTATACACAGTTGAAATACAGCTTCCTCTCGGAAGATTTATAATGAAGTTTCATTCATAAACTACTTAAGTGAAAGCGACACATCGTATATATCAAATATATAACCCCAATGAATTGTATTGTAGGGTAAATATACAACGAAAAGTGATATTTGGTCATTCGCTGTGACGCTGTGGGAGATTCTGAATTTAGGAAGGCGTATGCCGTATGAGCATCTAAGTGACCAAGAAGTTGTACGTTATCTACGTCGATTCTGTCACAATTCCACCGACGATGATGACTCGCAGCATAAAAGTAACGAGGAAGACGACGACGACAAAGATGATAATGAAAAGGTAAAATTGGTAAAATGTCGACGTAAATGTTAACATGAAATTTTGAATGATCATCTTGTATAGAGCCATATTAATGATTTATATATTGATTGTATATATTATAACTATCAATTTTATTGTTTATTAAATAGTAGGTGTATAAAACAAATTGAATCATGAAGCTCTGCTGATAATAATGTATATTATTTATCTATTTAATTTCTTATGCTTTATTAACCTATTCATTGTTGGTATTCATAAATATCATAATATTTATTTGGAACTAAATTTTTTGCTAATTGTGTAAGAACAAATGAGTAAAAATGTTTCAAAGTAGATTAAAAATAATTATTAATTATTCTATCTATATTAATATCTAAACTAGGACAAAATGAAGTTAAGATATTACTTTTAAATTTAGTTTCTAGCTGCCATAAAATTAAAAAAATTGTTGTCTTTCTTAATATGAAATATGAAATTAAAATTCTTTAGTTTCTATTCAGAAATATTTTTAGTATTTATATAAAAAACACAATAATACTAATATACTAGGACAGCTTAACTTACGAATAACGACAGTATATTTGATAGTATATTTAATGCTAATATAATTATAATAGTTTCATCATTGCAATTGATTGATTACTATTTTTATGTTTTTCATATATTTTAATTGGTAGATTATCAAATATATATTGTAATATGTAATATATTGTAATATGTAATATTTAATTCAACTTTATAATTTAATTATTAAAACGAAATCAAAAATCTAGTCATGAACACATTTATTTCAAAATTGAATTTCATTTGTTCTTTTTCCAGATTGGCGTTGCCATTGAACAATTACCCAAACCGAATGCATCATCCAAGGATATTTACGACTTAATGCTAGAATGCTGGCGTAGAGACGAGACTGAACGACCAACATTTCGCGAAATATCGCTTTTTTTGCAACGCAAGAATCTCGGCTATGCGCCAACTTCCTGATACTGAGATACAGAGTTCAGCGCCAGCGCTGATCACAAATTTATAACAAATTGTGCTATTGAGATTGAGATGACAACTTCTTGATCCGAAATTTCATTTTCAAAGTGTGACTTCTTCATTCGACGAACAAAAATTTAAATAATAAATTCCTTTTTATGTTAATATTCTTTAAATTGAAATATTTCCTTTTTAATATGTATATAAAAATAATGCTTAATTAATTTTGTTCATAGTTTTATAAGAAACAGTTTACTAATTATTCAAGTGTAAATATTCTTTTAATAATTAATGAATATATCATCTGTGTCTTAAAGTATATTTCCTTAAAAGAAGATTTAATAAACATAAGATTTTATTTAAATTTTCATTCAAACAAATTTTCATTTTTTATGATAACACTATTGACAATTTTAATAGTTTTATTTGTGGAAAATATATAATTTAATACAATTTTTACACAATATGTATCAATTGTAAGAAGAAAAAAAAATTTTTATAAATTAAACGCTTTCTGGATGTGTATTGTGCTTGTAACGTATGACCATAAGCGAGATCTTTGTCAGCTTTGTGAACCGATAGTTGTATACATTCCTACAACGATCAGAATTACGCTACTCTGTTAATATTAAGTAAATAATAGTATGTCATTTAATTATAATAATCCAATTATACTCAATATTCAGGTATTTATTAAAGGAAATGAAAAATAAAGGTATTTTTAAAAGTATTACACTATATCATTGATTAGTGTAAATGTATAAAAATGATCAGAATAAGTCAATCACTAACAATGTAATTAAGGCATTATAGAAGTTTTTTTTTTATAATGTAAAAACTTAACTACTTTTAAGAAATTTTTTTGATAATTGAAGACATTACTACACAGACAATTTCTTCTTAAAAGAAATTAATATATTTCTTTAAAACACTTTTTGTCACAAGAAATAAAATGTAGTATGAAGTGCTATTAAATATTATATCTAGTAATATACGGATTTAAAAATTTATTTTAAATTTAACTGAAGTAAAATGGTCGGTAATAACATTTTTATTGATATAAGTTTCTTATAAAAAGAGATATTTTAAAAAAATAAAGGAAAGGGTCTAAAAGAATAAAGGTATCAAAAAGTTAAGTGATTGCATATTGCACTGAAAAATAATACTATGGCTATGACACATCATAATGATAAAGGTATGTAATAGGTGGGATCAATGAAAAACTAATGAATCGGTTGTAAATATAAACATTTAAGAATATATTAAAATGAATGGTGTTCCTATATATTTCATTTTGACATCTTTTTTTCTTGAATTGTTTTGTTATATCATTTTGAGAAACAGTGTAAATGTATTTTTCATTTTATTTAAGGAAACAAATATGATATCATGAGATGAACGAACACAGGGCTAAAATGAAAACAAACATGAAATAATGAAACCGTTAACATATCGGATACAGTAAATTATTTTTTAAACTCAAGCGCTACGATGATAGAGAATCTTTCATAAATGATTCGTGTACACGTATATTAATTATAAGAAATGAATTAGTAATTCAAAGTTGTATACCAGTTATCCAAGAATTGAAAAACACATATGCATTGTATTCTTGAAAAAACTAAATACGTTAGAAGATGTTATCGTTATCATATTAAAATATTATTTATGTAATTCAAATACTATCTATGTAAGAAATGTAGGTAGGCTGAATAAAATATAGTTATATATTACATATTTATGCATATATATGTATGTTGGCACGTACAAATGCGAGTATGTGAGAGCGAGTACGTAATTATATGTATGTAACTAAACATCTTTCAAATGTTTGCGTAAAGCTGCTATCAGCTGAAATTGTTGCCCTATAATAAGTAAGAAGTATGTTAATAAAACATCATTACAAAAAATTTAAATTCATAAATTTTAAATTCACTTATGATAATTTTTTATAAGTATTTAATTTTAAGTTAAATTTACTATATATCTTTCATTATATAATAAAATGAATTGTTTATATTTTAGAAAGAATTAATTTCTACTATATTTATTGAAGTATATTTTTATTTTTAAAGTATAATATTTTCTTTTCAAGTACAATAAATTTCTAAGCAGTAATACTTTAAATAAAACAATGTTTCAAAATGAATATGCATTATTTAGCAAATTGAAAATTTCTTTTTAGTATTTCTTCTTAGAAGTATAAACAGATTATTAAATAACATACTTCTTTATTTGTTTAATCATGTGATAATTTATATATCTCTGTGTACTTACTGATCTACGTCTGATGCCTAGAAAGTTTGTCAATTCCACTTTCATTTTACATAAACCAAAGGTAGGCATATCAATTAGAAAAGTTAAAAATTGCTCCCGCTGGATGATTTAGTTTAGATTTTTTTATAGATCTTTAGATCTTTTACTCTACTAATATGTGCCTAATTTCCTATCAATATTACAAATAACGTTGCATAAGCTATTTAAACCTAATAATATATCAGGTAATCAGGTAATGAAGTATTTTAATAGTAGCCATTAGATAAACATATGCAGACTATAATTTTATTCTTAAAGAACTTCTATAAGGTTAAATATTAATTCATAATCGGCTTCTAATTAATTATAAATGAATATAATTTTCATACTTAAAATGAAATTTAACCTATTTTTGTATAATTTTTCTACTTTAAATTTAATACTTTTTCTACTTTGAATTTCATGTAAATTTTATGAAAAGAAAAATTATACTCATAGATTGAAATCATTTTTTCTTATATTAAATAATTTCATATTATATTTTATAATTTTGATACTATAATTTTTCTTATTAATGATCACATAGGCTGACACATTTTAAAGGGAAATTTTATAATAGGTGATCTTGAAGGTCATTAATTCACTAAACATAAAGCTGATATTTGTGTTTTTTCTGCCAAGTAATAGTTCTGTGATCTTGATCAATACATAATAAAATCGGATATATTACGGATATTAATTCTTATATCACTAATTCTTCCTTTCACTTTATTTGATTATACCTGACGTTACAAGTTTTTGTCTTTAATTTTTATTTCTGTTTATCCAATAAAATTCTCAGCTATTATGTAACATAGAAATGAAAATGCTCAAGATCGTTAATATTTGTCACATTATGTAATAAAGCTGATGTAATAATCTAAACTATGTAAAACTTACAAAAAATTAATGGTTTAACACTCTAGAACTAAAAAGTTCAAGAACTAAAATCCACAATATTGAAAGACACAATTGTATTCGTTCGTACTAATTTTATACAAAAATAGTTTGATTAACTATAAAATCATTTGGACTTCCATGTTGTACATCTGGGCTACAGAAAAGTTATATTATATGTTAAATAGAAATTAAGGTTGTTATTTATCTAATATATGAAGAAAATCATTTATGGACAAATATGAAATATATAATTTATAGAAATTCTTCTACGTTTTAAACATAATACAAATATACAGTAATACACATCTGTAAATCCCTTGTAAGTGCAAAAATCTTTGAGATCACCAAGTTTATTTTTTCGTTTAAGAAATTGCGTTATAACTACTTCATGTGGTGACTACTGCGCTCAGTATGCGAAATTCGAAAGTGAAAAGAAAGCAGCAAAAATGCAGTAATAATATTGCGTTACTAATTTTAATCACTATCGGCCTATCTGACAATCGCACTTAAGACTGAAATATTTCTTTATTAATGAAATATACTACAGCATTAACTTTAATTATTTATTTTAAAGTATTTCTTTTTATTGATAAAATAATTTACTTTTAAAGCCGAAAAATAATGGGTGAAAATACTTTTAATATCTTTGCTTTCATGACTAAATGATAATTGTATTAAGATCTTTTATTTTTTCTAAATCCAATAAAAATTAGAAGAAAAATGAAGAATTTTTTTTTTTAATAAACTTTTATTTAATATTAGATAATAGACCTAGTGTAGAATTCGAGAAAAAACTTAAAATATTACTAATTGTACCATCTTCTATAATTATTATAAATATACTCCTCAGTAATAATCAAATTATTTTTATTACTTTTGATTGTTTATAAGTCTGTATATAGTTTCTGTAAATATACTAATGTACATTATGCGCCCAATATAAAATTGTATAAAACATTTTTTGTAGTCTATTTGAGAAAAAAATGTAGTTTAAAAGCATAATGATGTACAACGACTTAGAAATTAAACAATCTGTATATTATAATACCCATATGGTGAAATTTGTTAATAGTTTAATGCATATGTACATAAATCTTGTAGAGAGTTATTAGTCATTAATGACGCCTTGTTATAATTTATAATATGTAGTTTAGACATAAAAATAAAACATTTTAGTATATAGTTCATTAATTCAATCTTTTATAATACAAATGTTAGTGTTTATCGTTGAATAAATACTTGAATTATTTAAAGAATTCATACATAAAGAGGAAAGAAAAATATTATACAAGGGATTTCTTACATGGAATGTATAGAATGAACTGTAGTACCTATGCAACAGTTCGATGTTCCAATAAAGTTATGTATTTATATTTTTTGTAGTTATAAAAACCAAAATTTCATTAATCGTTTATTTTGTATATAAATTGATAAACTTTAATAAATGGTGCTTTGCATAATATTGTTAAGAGAAACCCGAGTGGTAGATTGTAAGAACCGAAAAATAAGAAAAAAGGGTAAACGTAAAGAAAGAAGAAGAGAGATATTAGATAAATTTGTGTGTTTGACTCATAATAATTAATCTATAATTATATAAACTAAAATAAACAAAAACGGCAAAATGCTGTGTTAAGGTAATAATACGTGGAGCAATATTAAGATATTTAGAAGACGTAAAGATGAACTCTTTAATTCTATGCAAAGTTAAACATTTTATTCGAATATTATTCATGTATATTCAATAATTTTTATCATAAAAACTTTTAAAAATTAAGGAATATTTATAAATTTTATATGGTAAAAATCTTCGAATATTTTCATTACTTTATTACTTTTTAGTATTTAATAAAAATATAATATAGTAATTTCTAAAGGATTGTGTTTTGCATATAATTAACGAGTTGTCATCTATTTTATCAATAATAATAGTGTTTTGCTGTATAAAAACAAAAGACACTGATACTAATTAATTACACGTATCTTTAAGTCTTATGTCACTGTTATTACGACCGTATATGTATGAATTATACATTACATACATAATAAATTTTGAATTTATAATAATATAATAATAACTAACATGTAATATGTAATAAATATAATGAGTAATAAATTAATTGCTCAAGATAAATATTAGCTTTACTTAATTTATATATCATCTTTCTCAAACAAACGAAAATCCTTTAGTTGTTCTATATTGTAACATTCTAGTTACTGTAGAAAGTTACTTTTTCGAATAAAACTTTTTTCAGTTTCAAATTAATTCTAAAATTTAAATTTACACAAGATTATATTATATACTAAACATATAAGATAATGATTCTGAAGTTCGAAACTTTGTGTTGACTCAACGAAAATTGAAAATTTTCAAAATCGAATAATTTCTTTAAAAAAGTATTAAAAAATATCAAAATTATGACACAAAACGACAAAATAATGAGTTTTCCTAAAATTCGACACTTAACAGCCATCGTTAGTAGTGATAGAAAATTTCAAATATGTATAATATGTAAATATTAATATTTAATAACATTTTCAATGAAAATCGTTGAATATATGAAAAGATATTCAGGAAAAAAAATTTCGTGAAAAAATCGAGGCGGAACTTTGATTTTAGTACATTTATACATCATGTATATGCACCTTTATACATGTACTCACTTGGACGTGTATAATATAAAATAAAAACTTTTACAAAAGCATTGCACAAAATAATTTTTAGATGCCGGCGTTTCATTACACACTACACCATACAAAATTTCATTTAAAAAATCGGTGCAGAATGTGAACTTTAATGAATTTACTTGAGTATGCACTCTTATACATACGAGTACATGTAGGTGTATTTGATTGATGACACTATCAGAAAAACATTGCATAAAATATTGTTTCACTTTCTAGCGTTTTAAACATAATAAACTAAATATATTTAAGTACATGAAAATAATTAATTTTAGTTAATGGGAATTAAAAAGAATTTTTAAATATAGTTCTAGATTAGGTATAAAATTTGCTGTTAAATTGCAACATAAGAAATATTTTATGCATTTAATTTTCGACTGATGCTGCTTCAAATAGCAGTACACAACATTCACACATATAAAGCACATATTCGAACTCAAAGATTTTCAGGAGTTGATCCGTGGATCCTCGACAATGCACTGCGTCAACGTCATGTATTTTTCTAAAAAAATATCTCAAATTTACTTCGAGTCTACTACGCTACGAAAAGTTTAATCGTTGTATTAAAATACACTTATTAGAAAAATTATCTTTATGTACTAATCTCTAAAAACTTGTTTGATTAATATAAATTATCATTATAATGCGTTAATTATACTTTAAATTATAATAACATAATAATTAGATTAGTAACTTTAGTAACAATAATATAAAAAAATAATATGATCTATTATTATATATTTTTAATGAGTCAATGTATATTTTTCATATGTAAGAAAGTGTAAATTTTTTTAATAGACTATTGAATGTTTTTAATTATACGTTAATATAAATAAAAAATTTGATTATATTTAAAAAGTACATTTATAGCCATTTTTACATATTAATCAATAAACCTTCCTATGGAAAAAAGATTTCTTAATCATCTGTTTATAAATTACCAAAATATTTATATCAATTTTTGACGTGCTCATTCGAATAATTTCATTTCGTCATCGCAACTGAGAATAAGACATTAGATTTTCAGTAAATAAAAAATATAATTCATTTTGACTAATAATGTCATATTATATAAACATTATTTATCTACAGTACCGTAAAAGGAAATTAGTATACTTTCATATTAAGAAAAGACAAGGACTATAAATCAAGTGCAAAAGTATTTAGTGAAATGATCCTGTGAAAGTTGTTATTAACAAATATTATGTATGAGGCGGCTAATATGGGGGTAGCACAACCCTGTTTGTTCTGAAAGCGGATGACGGGCTTTTTCGAAGGAACGAATAGCAAATAGGAGTTAAATAATAAATTTAATTTGGAACTGTGTGTCCCAGTATTTCTCTTCGCTCTCTCCATTTTATCTTGCAATGAACTGGACCGAATTACGCCATCGATATTCAAGAATGACCAAGAAATTCACGGAAATGTAGCGGAGTGAGGACTTCAACGAAGGGAAGGCGGTGTAAGCAACGTTGAAATATCAACAAAATACTCGGATTTTATTGGAACATGAAAAATGTCCATTCTTAAATTATTTAGAAATCAACTTTTAACGAGCTGAGAACTCGTTTAGACCAAAGTTGCCTGTGCAGAGGCACCGATAGTATCACCACGCAACACAAGTAATAACACCTGTTCCCGTGAATCTTGTCGTTAAGCCGTCCCCGTCTTCAGCGTAAGTAATTATTATACACGTATAATAAAATGTATATAATGGCTTATTAAGTCAAATGTACTAACCGCTCTGTCTCTATTAGGAGTATACACTTAACTAAATTAAGCTGTAAGCATAAATGGTATGAGCTACGTGTTTGATTACGCATTCCGACCAATCAGTGTACGGCATCATGAGAAATAATCTCTCTGCAAAGAGAACATAATGCAGAAACATGAGGTTACTCTTAATTTGAATACAATTGTAACTGGACGCGAATTTTTAAAATATATAAAACTTCGGCGACATTTATCTTGTTATCTTGTTATCTTTTGCTTCCCTGCACGTGTACAGGATTTGATAGTCGATGACGAATCAAGGTCAAGTCAAGAAAGCAGACAATAACAATGGTTAAATTTAAATTTGTACCTTTATAATTATCGTTAGCAGTTACAAATGAATGGATCAAATTAATTGTCCAACACAACTCTTCCCTGGCTACTTCATTTGTGAATAAACATTGAACTCATAATTAATCTTTTTTCGGTAGTTTTTTATATACATCGTTATCAATGCAAGGTATTGAATGAACTAGGTTATGGTAATGAAAATAAAAATTACAGGTGTTTATTCAAATAAATTTCATGTTAATGTAATTCACTAGTTGATTGTTGCCGTTACAATTTCATATACAGACATTTGTTGAGATTAATAAATGGGTCTCAAATTATAATTATAAAATTATATTTCAACTTTATAGATAATTTAATTAGAATAAAATAATGTAAAAAATTTATTAGTTTTGTAATTTTGCATTCATTTTTTACCAACAGAAACTTCTTTTGATATGATAGTGTAAACCAAAAATTGGTAATTATTTAGATACTTATATATATACATAAATTCTTTCATATAGAAAACATTAAATATTTAAATAACCACGTTTTATAAAATTATTAATATTATATTTATGCAATAACAATCATCAAAACAGGAATAAATAAAAATAAATAAAAAATAAATAAACATCATATTTTCTTAAAAAAAGTATTTGATAAAAATTTAAAAATGAATATATTTGAATCCAAGGCAATTTGAGAATATACTACAATTGTTAAATTTGGGAATGAAGAATTTGAAGTTGAAAGAGGTATAATACATCCTCTTAACAAATATATAAAACACGTTAAACTATTGAACTTTGAATGCCTATAAATTAAAGAATATCGATTAAAGATTATTTGACTATGTTCGATTGTAGAACAAAATTAATAGATAAAATAGTTGAATCATTTGTTAATTAAGAAGCAAATAAAATTGTTTGCATTTGTTGTATATACGAAGTTATTTATGGTACAAAGTGATAGTAGGTAGGTAAAATCTTTACTTTTTATAATAAAATATATTCTGTTGTAAATTTGTCATGATATATTTTTTTAATAAAAAATACATAATTACTAAATAATAATTTGTACATTATAAATTGAGAAAAACTTATAAAAATAATCTAGTAAGAATATTTGATTTAACTTAACTATCACTGTAATTTATAAATCAATTTCAGGTAATAAAAGGTTTCAATAAAGTATTCCAATATTGAAAGAAATAATTGATACATAATCGAAACTATACTGAAATATGAAGTATTATATAAAGAAAATGATAAATAACTTGTGATCAAGAAAATTCAGTAAATGAATGGTTTAAAAAATTCAGACCTAAAATTCAATAGTAAATTTCAAATAACTTGCATGATACTAAAGTGAAGAAGAATTTGAAATTATCATGAATTGTGATGAAACTAAACTTAGTTCAATGAAATAACTATTCTCAATGACAAAGAGTACTAAAGATACAATTCAATCATCCTCAATTGTATTCACTAATATGATTAGTAATAAATTCTAGCTATAATAATTAATATTTTTGTTGCAAATTATAAAGTAATAATTAATGTGGTATAACAATGTTTATAATATATACTGATATATATATATTGTATCATTATCTTCATATAAATTTAAAAATTTTAGTTCTTTATCAAATGATGAAATTTTGTATTAGTGCCTATTTACACAACTTTATTTAGAAATTTTGTTTCTAATCATTTTCTTTTAATATAAGTAGAAATTAGAATATAATATAATTAGGGAAGCATAATTTCAATAAGCATATACTGTGATGGTAAATAAATTGAAGTGTGATTCAAAATATGTGAACGCAATAAAATGGGCAGCAAGTTCTTATAACAATTAAAAGGAATGTTATTCTGACATTTAATGCAAAATAGAAAATCAATACATTCTCGTCAATTATATAATATACTTTCAACTTATAATTTATACTTTTAGTTTTAAGTGCTCTTATTTTTTTAGTAATTTAAAAATGTGTAGAAATGTTCTAAGTAATATTTAAGTAATAGTTAAATTTATATGACATACAATTTCAAATATAGCAAAATTGAAATTTGAAACATTATATTAGAAATAAAGTACATACTGTAATCACATAATGAAAATATTTCATTGTCAATGTTGTAACATAAATATTTATTAACTATTATTTTATAAAATTTGCTTTCCAGATTTAATTATCATGTTGTATTATTATTATTCAATTATATTGTACCATAATAAATTAGGGATTCCTTGGTCAAAATTTATCACTTACAAATTATTTATTTTTATTCTTGTATAGACGATATTTAAAAATATCAACATAATTCTGTTATGAACCTTAATATCAAACAATTTCACCTGTCACCAACTATATATTTTTTGTTTTTTTTCAACTAAAATATCTTTTCAAAAAGCTTATTTTGTAATACAAGTATTTTAACAAAATATGGCTTTAATTAATTGAACATGGTTTTCAATAAATCTGAAAAAATAATTCACTATGCATTATAAATACTCGCAATATATAAATTGAACAGATATAAAATATAACATCATTTTTACTTCAGTTATAAAACTTGTGCATTCAATATTATGCAATTATTGATTGGAAAAAATTGAATTAGAAACTTATATTTGAATTACAAGTATTTATTTTCATAATTTACAATTGGTACTATTGTATCTGCTTCTTACTCGCGTATTATTCTATATCTTGAGATTAAATTATCAAATTTAAAATGTATAATAAAATTTAAAAATCCTTTCCAAAAGTTGATTATATTTTTCTTGTTTGATCAATCTAAAATCACAATTTAATTCTGAACTTAAATGCTACATATCTTATTAGACTCGCATATAGACTATCGAAAAACATTATTCAAATTTACATATACAAATTACAAATCAAGAATAAAATTTAGTTAATTATTATAGAAAAAACACTAAATCATTTTTATATCTCAAAATAAGATTAATTAAAATATTTTAAAACTTATTTTTTAATAATTACAAAAATAGTTATCCAATGAGAATATTTAATATTTCTAAAATTTGTTTAAATCATTCTTGAATTTTCAAAAAAAGAGTAAGCTTAATGTTTTTAGGTATAGTTAGTAATTATGGGTCGTCATTCTTATTCGTAACAGTTCAGAATTCTTATTTACTTTACAGTGGATAACGCCAATGATTACTTCATTGAACAATCATACAATCTGACCACTTAAGTGTTAAACCAGTAAGTTTTGCTTTAAAATATTAGAATAGTATTATTTTTAAAATGTGAATACTTAAGTTTCTATTAATTATAATTCTAAAATTTTCAAGTAAGAATAAAGAAGAGTGTGTATAGGTTAGCTTATAAATTCTTTCCTTTAAATTAAAATTTTTTTTGTATAATAAACAATAAAATGTAATTAAAATAAAATTTCAGAGAAAAACATTTCAAATAACATCGCATTTTTAAATGTAATTTAATCTAATAATTTCTGTTAGTTCTTGATATATGATTTCAAATACAATGAAGATGATGTAAATTTGAATAATGTTTCAGTATCATTAATTAACATGTCTTTCAAGAAAATATTTATTTGAATTTATTAACATGTGAATTAAATGATAATTTAAAAATTGTTCTTGATTATTTTTTGGATAATTGCATTTATAAACTTTCTTTGTGAGAAAATATATCTAACCAATTAATTGTTTATTTTATTATTGCCATTCTAACAAATTTATGTATGATTTATAGGGTATAATGGTATATATAATACAGCATGCAAGTTTTAATTATCATTTGCTATTTTATAGTAATTATTATTTTTTTTCAAATTAACACATCAAGTAAGAAATTGTTACGTACATAAATTGTCAATTTTACTATGTTTATAGTAGTACAATTAATTAAAGTAAGATATATTTTAAATATAAAATATTATAATCTGATTAGAAATTATCGTTTCTATAATATAATTTTGTATACGTAGATCCTTAACTACTTTCTGAGGTTTACGTATTTTAAAATATTTTAATATAAACTTTATCAAAAAATAACTAATAATTAATTTATATTTTCAATTTTTCTTTAGCCAATTATTGTATCATATTTAGTACTGTTATAAAATAAAGCATATTTGTATATTTTTTAATTTGTTTAAGAAAATTTGTTATATTAATATTAAATATTAATTCTACAATTATTTTTTGTCAAAATCTTATAATATGTATACTTTTGCCTTACAAAAAATGATTAATATTATAACGTATCAATTATATCAGTTTTTGAAGCTTCATCATATGAATGTAAGATTAAAACAATTTTGAAATTATTAATGTATGAGTAAATTTAGAACTAACAAAAATTTAGAGACTAATTTTTAATTTTTATTATTATTATATTTAAGTATTGTGTATTTTTAATTTTCATATAAATAGGATTCCTTGATTATACAATGATTATAAATAAATAATTTTTATTCAATAAATGTTTTTTTTTAAACCATGAATAGTCAAATTTAAGAAAAAAAACAGATTACCATTTAAAATTACTAATAGATTATGTTTAAAAGAATAAAAGTATTCATTTTTGGAAAAATAACTTCAAATTTATATATATTTGGAATATCCCAATTAAGAATTAAATTGTTAATTTTCTATCCAATTTATTAAATAATAAGTAATGACAATTGTAGTTTAAGGGCTAGAAGTATCAAAAAATAAGTACAAAATATGAAATTGAAAAAATAGAATGTTACAGTTTTCTTTAAGACAAATGAATAAGAAAATGTTGTTATTCTTAAGTATTTAGAAACTGTATAAGAAGCAGGAAGTCTTAAGGTATTCTTATATATTACCAACAGGTTAAATTGATAATAGAGTAATTCAAAATGTTCCAAAGTT
Organism: Wiebesia pumilae; assembly: GCA_018907045.1. Classification (NCBI taxonomy): domain Eukaryota; kingdom Metazoa; phylum Arthropoda; class Insecta; order Hymenoptera; family Agaonidae; genus Wiebesia; species Wiebesia pumilae. The sequence continues at coordinate 41,482 of JACCHZ010000149.1, read as the reverse complement.
AGATTCTACTCGTTTTATTTTTTAAAATTAAAATTAATTTGTATATTAAAAGTATATTTTAATTAACGTATAAAAATTTTGATTACTGCACATTACATATATGAATTAAAATTATAAAATAAATAAATACATTGATACAATTTGAACCTACATTTTTTATATTATGTATAATACTCAATTTATAATTTTCTATTATAACAATGTAATTTTATTTAAATTTGTCACATTATTAAAAAATTAAATACAATACTATTTTGCTAAGTAACATAGTAGATTTGAAAAATCCATTTTTGACAGGAACTATTGTTTATCTTTATGCACGTGAAATCTGCCCAAAGAATCGCTATAATTTACATTATTTAGACAATTGATTTTGTATATAAAATTATAAATAAGTTACAAAACTCATATCTGATGAAACTGATTAAAATTGTAACTAACTTTATTTAACACACACTATTTAGAATAAGAATGACATTTATACTTTCGTTAAAGTCTCAAAATAAATTTCTGAAAAAATTTGTAACATAGAAGTCTGAAACCTAAAACGTTGGAGTCGCAACGAAATTTTAACATTTTCATAATCAATTTTTTTTTAACAAATTATAAATAGTTATCAATCAACACACAAAACGGTAAAAAATATCAGGTTTACAATTCATTTCACCCACATAAAAAGGTGAAATTTTCGAAAAATAGTAACAAGAGTATGTTTTATTATTCCACTTGATTGATAACTATTTATAATTTGTTCAAAAAGAAAATCGATTATGAAAATGTTAAAATTTCGTTGCAACTCCATCGTTGCAGACATCTTGTAACATCGCTATCCAATGTTGGCTTATACTTCTGAAACGTAGAACTGTTTATCTTCCATTTTCCAGAATCGTTTTATACTTTGACATAGACATTCCTCTGCATCATCTGAAAAAAACGATCGCCAAATCTCACAGAAAAATATTACTATTTATTATCCGAATGGTGATCGTTGTTTAGATGATGGAGAAGAATATCTACTTATCAACATACCAAATATATAAATATATATAAATGTATATCTCTTGTACATTGATACGTTTATATATATAAAATAGATAGAAAAGCATAGATTGTAAAAGAAATTAAATATCGAAAAAAATTTAGAGAATATTATACGTATACTTAAGTATACAATTATAATTTATCTGTTACAAATTGTGTACTAAAAGTTTTAATTTCCTTTGGTGGAAGAGTCTGATCAACCTCGTTATTAATAAAGTTCAGGGTATACGTATAGTCACAAACGCTTTGTTTGTATTTTCCGCAAATTTTCAAAAAATACTCAACCTACTTGCCTAATGCCTTTTGAGCATGTACCAATATTACTAGTTATATGGCACAAATCGGTGATGTTAACGAAGATGCAATGTGATAGAATCTCCTAATGTTAAAATATATAACACAGAATCTATAATTCTATTTGAAAATAACCTTTTAAATAAAAATCTAATTTAATTTTGAGCTACATGTAAAGTCGTCAATCGTAATTTCTTAAAAAAAAAATAGTACAGTAAATGTTTCAGCACATATATTCCATAAAAAACGTGCAAACACATTATTTTTACTAAAACTTTAAATAGTTATTTAATTTGTAATTTTCTTATCTGAATACGCATTTGATATAGAAATACTTCTTCAGAAAAATTATGTAATATTTTAACGTAATTATTATTACACTAAATTAATATTTACACATGATTTAATTCATATCAAACTATCTTTTTCAGTACATATTCATTTATGAAAAATTGTAAGTACAGTAATTTCAAATTGTTTTTATAAATTGTTTTAAATTTTAAGTGATAAATGTGTAAAAAAATTTTTGAAATACTGTTTTTTAAAAATGACGATGTTAATTCAAAGCGCGAAGAGTATGAAACTTAAGTTTCTATGTGAAACTTTTCAATAAATTGATATATTTAAGAAAATAAAATCCTTCTAGAATAATTATTTAATATTTCATAATTAAAATTTATATGCTACAGATGTCGTTTAAAAAATATTTAGTTAATAGACTTTTTTAATAATAATAATACCTTCAAATTTAGTACCTGATTCTTATTTATTATTATATAATGAAAAAGGTAAATAAATATAATATATCATATATATATATATATATATATATATATATGTAACTCTTAATCTTTTTCGATATAATTTTTTTATAATATAGAATAAAGCTTAAGAATTAAATTTTTTTTAGATTGAATAACGAGGTAAATAGATAGAAGTACTAAAACAAAAAAATATGTACGAAACTTTGCCACAAAAAAAATCCATATATCAATTTTGATTATAAAATATTTCTATTTAATTGCGATAATGTAATGCACATTTAAATGTATTATTAAATATGAATATTATTAGTTAATATATTTTAAATAAAAAAATGTATGAGTTATGCTGTGAATCAATTTTAAATATAACGTTTAAATTGCAATTATTTTTATAAAATGAATATAGAACTCTACTGTAAATACATTTCTATCATTTATAATCGATAGATTTATCTGTGATTAATATCTTTCACTTTTTTTATAATCCAAAACCTGCTGAATCGTCTCCAGCTATTCAAGTATTCATCAGATGCGTAAGGTTTCATCTTCGTCCCAAAGTTGTAGCAAATTGGGTTAAGAACCCATTAATAACTGTAGAATTAGAAAAGTTCATTTTATATGGATCAAAATTTGGTAACTTAAATTTATTTTTAGTGCCTTCACTGGTTTGTGAAAGTGTAATCAAATAATGAATGAATATTTTTCCTGTTTAATTTTATTCCTTGATTTAATTCCATTAAATTGATTTACCTAAAGACTTGGCTGTAGATTGTTGTTATTTCATTCTTAGCATAATACAATATATATCATTGTATACATAATATACATTAATTTTTAATAATCTGAAAAGTTGAAATGTTACATTCTTCTTTGAGGTTGTGGTGAAAGTGTAATGTGATAATATACTCATTTAAAATATATTTATGAAATAATTATTCCTCTATTGATAAAACTGAAATATAATATTGAAATATAATTTTTGAAAATATTTGAAATATTCTTATTCTATACTTATTTTGTTTAGATAATAATTATGAAATTAAATTTCTATATAAAATTTGGTTTTATTAATCATATATAGCAATGTGTCAAAAAGTACCTCTAAAGTTTAGTTTATTTGTGATAATTACTTTGAATTTATTTCTTAAAAAAATGGTCTTTCTATACTTTATTGTTGTTACATTTTACGTTTAGTTTTATTATCATAACTAATATTTTTTTTGTAATGTTATTTTGTAATGTATAATTTAAGATATTTTTATAACGTTGAAATATAAAATAGTTACAAGTCAATTGCATATAAATAACTCATTATTTCAATATTTTCAATTTTAGCTTTTCAATTATTAAATTTTCGATATATTATGGATTTGCTGCATTTATATACGTCAAAGTTTTGAATATAAATGATTTATTAACTATATTTCTTACTATTTTTAATAAACTTAAATTCATATTATATAATAATGTGATATGCGATTTATTCGATCCTGGCACAGTTTACTTTCTTTTTATGGTCTTTCTTCGAGAGCCCTACTACTAGTAACTTTGTTGGGTACTAGAAATAGATTGGGAAAGAGAGAAAAAGGAGAGTTGAAACTTTGATTTTGGTGAAGTAGGTAACTGGGTTGAAGCAAAACGAGAAATCTAAATTTGCTGACATGTCTCCAAGGAGTAATACCCGTGAGGGGTCAATCACCACTTTAAGACGACTAACAAGGAACTTTGAAGGGGTATTTTGCCAATACTTTACTCTCTCTTTCTGTCTCTCAGACCACCCAAGCATCATTTTATTTTTCTGACAACCCAATCTGCCATTCTCAACACGAAGAACGCCCGAAATTCATCTCCACCTGCAGCTAAGTTATAAGAAAGACAACTTAAATTACAGAAGTTATTGCAGAACACTACACGCAACTGTATTTCAAGAAATTTTGATACATCTTTATTTGAATATTGTTAAATTTGAGTCGATTACAATTTGTGTTTAGTTTAGAATGTAATTTTTTTTTAAAAAGTAATAAGCATCGGTTTTTAGATAATGAATCGATGAAAAATGCCAATAGTTTTCCAGTTATTATTTTTTCTATTCAAACTTGCGTTATTATTATGAGTTTAAAAAAATATAAGCAAAGCTATATAAACTATTGAAACTTGTCTGTAAAGGAAAACAGAGTCTCGTATTGCCTACGCATAGTATTGTTCTACCAATTATACTAAGTTACGGTATTATTAATCTCTCCGGAAAGATTCATTATATAATTGATGATTTTTTGAAATAGTTTATTATTCAAAAGGGAATTGTTTGTGAATCTCATATATTTAAGTATTCATCTCGGCTTTGCTGATATATACTAAGGGTTGCTTTCCAATTTGTGTTTCAGTACTTGATTTAATTAAAATTTGTTTTTTCGCTTGAATGATGTCTTAATATCTTATAAATAATACTAATCGATCATACGACAAAAAATTTAAAAAATTTTTTAAAATTTACTGACATGTTACTTTTTTAAAAGAAAATAATAATTACGAATGCTAATTCCCGGTTCAAGATATTCACAAAACAATCTCTTGACTTTTGCGAATAATATTCTAGAAATAAATCTGCATTTCTATTCTTAAAACTTTCGAAATACTTTGAAAAAGTTTTTCATACAAGTTGTTACGTATTTATTTGAAGAGCTTTAAGCTCTTCAGTATAGGGAAATGTATAATTCGAAACGACTTGATAAGTAAAGAATTTAAACTCACATAAAATTGAAATATGTATATGCTGGCTTCGGAATAGAAGATAAAATTTGGTAATTGCACTAAAAATTTTATAAAGATCGTATTTACGAAGAAAGCACGTGTTGAATACTTCACGTGGCATACAGATGATTGCGTGTCCTTTAACGTCACTCGGTTTTTCCTCCTTCCATCCAACTCGGTTTGTTATATAGCAATCAAAGAATTAATTAACACTTGCAACACTGCCTTTACATAACGAATTAGAATTTTTTATTTAGTCAAAAATGTAGATAAATAAATAAATGAAAGAGAGAGTATTGGATTAAATAAATATAGAGTTGGTTCAATACATCTTGGTTCCTCTTTGTATTTATTTTTTATTTTACTAAATTGTTAAAGGATTAATTATGATGTTATATAACTTCATTGTATTTAACCAACTTCATATTACGTAATTTTATTGTACAATACGCGTGTTATCCTTTGGCTTCAAAATATCATCAGTAATAAATAGATTGGAATTAATAAAATAAAGTAACCGTTCTCGTCGATTTAATTGATTTAATCTATCGTCAGACTAATGTGTAAGCTTATTTCTTGTTTCTATTATTATATAAAACTAAATATACACTCATTAGCATATATATAAAGATACAACTCTTATGAAGTGAAAAATTAGTCATTAGTTTTTAAATTGCAGTAAAATATTTGTAGTTAAGCCAGTACATGTATATAAAAAAGTATCGTTTGCTGTAAATTAATATGGTGTGTATTAATTTTTTTACAAATATATTTTAATGCAAAACTTTTGTTTATAACACATCAAAAGTAAAATAAATCACACAGAACGTTAATAATGGTTACATAAGACCAAAAATATAGATAAGACACAAGATAGCCAATGTCAGCACAGCTTTTGCTCATTTCATGTATTTTTATATTCATGAGAAAAGTATCATTTCATAAATAACTAGAAATTGCATTGTTCAAAAATGATAAAAAATGGAATTATTAAAAATATAATAGTTTTCGTTAATCATAACTTATTTGAATATTATATGTTAGTTGAAGCGTTTTTTAATATTTTCGCTTAATTTCTTTTATAAGAACTATGAGGCTAAGATAACTATTGTGGTTCATTTTTCAAGTTTGAAAAAAAATATGCTTTCGCAATTACATTTAACATCTTATATTTTAGATATAACCCTACTGTTGACACTGGTGATAACCAATTTGCAACAAGGAGCATAGAAATTTCGAGAAAGGAGCGTGTAAAACTATATCAAGGCGATTCCGAAATTGATATACATCAAACAAAATTTTCCAGTATAGGCATTCAACCATTACTCGGAAAATCATGGAAACCATAAATACTTTTTAAAAAGCGGAAATTTTCATCGCTAGAACTACCAGTTACATAAGAAATGCTTCCTAGCCATTCTCGCAATACAAGATCGAAATTTCGTGGTTTTTATCTCTATTAAAATTCATTTATAATATGAAAAATTGAAAACTTGTACGAACAATATTCCATCACTTTTTTCTATTGATATTGACACTCACTTACGACCTTAATTCTCCGTGATACGGAACAATTAAGAGCGGAACTTTGCTATTCCGCCAGAAAATTAAATCATATTACAAAAAATTGCAACAATAATGAGAAACGTTATACATCTGTATCGTTATACATGAAAGAGAAAACTATACTAAACATAAGATACGCGAAATAATTATTCTTGCACATACACTATGCGCAAAGGAAGGGAAAGAAACAAGATGGTTTTCAGGTGGTTATAGAAGAAATTCTAGTTACGATCAAGATTTTCTAAAACGCCAACCTTTACTTTTTATAGAGTCTGTAAAAATCAAACCTCCAAAAATTACGAAAATAATTTTCAATTCAAAATCGAATAGTATTCCTTGATTAATGGACTTAAAACCTAAACTTTCAAATTTAATGGATTTATATGCAACGCCACCAGATGTAGAAAACATTATACAAAAAAAATTTATGATAACAAACAACAGATACGATGTTGAGCCAGGATCAGCAGATAAATATGAATGACCTAGACACAAATACGTTACAGATACACTATCAAGTTTTGCTTTCACTATTGTTGGCCAGGATTTAAAGTCAGTAGGTCTAATTCCTTAATTATTATTCTTTATTTATTATTATTATTCTTAATTATTAGGCATTTTATAATAATGCCTTAAGGCATTAGACCTACTAACTTTGAATCCTGGCCTTAATTATAAAAATAATTAAGGCATTAGAAGGTCAAATAATTTCATAATACACTTAAAAGAAGTTATTGATTAAAAAAAGAAAACTTAGAAATTTATATGTTAAGAATTTAATAGATGTAATGAGTAAACCAATTAAATGCGAATATTTATTTTAATACTTTCTTACTAATCTTATAGACACTTCATTGATGAACAAGAATATATTTACGGATTACTTAACGACTATTAATTAAAATATATACTTTATATTTTTAATTTAATTTAATTTAGAATTAATAAATCTATTTAAAAATTATAATGCAAAAAAAGAGATTTAGAAATAAATGCATTTGTTTAAATGATATTCTAATATTTTCATGCTGATATTCCACAACTTTTAAATACAGTTTCTTGTAAATCGTAAGTGATAATTTTAATTTATAATAAATTAATATTTATAAATATTATATATAATTTTTATATTTACGTTTATTAAATTTATTAAACTATATAAAATATTATATATAGTTTATATATAGGTATTATAATTAATTATTATTTTAAAATATAATCGCAAATTCAATCTCATCATTAATGTTAATTTATTTATATACTATTATACATTATAAGCTATAAATACTGTTTATATGTAGTACAAAATTATCTTTATCAAAGCATGAAATAAATCTATAATTTCAATTTAAATATTGCTGATAAAATATGCATAAATTTTGATGAAATTTTTATTAAAATTGAAATGAAATGAATCTTCATTTCTTTAGTCTCATAAAATTATTTATTATCATTTATTTACAATATTGTCATTTGAATGTTTTAAAAACATATCAAGCATAGTTAAAAATATTAATTTATAAATATTATTATTCAGTATAGAAAACAGGATTATTTAATATCTATCAGTGAAACTATTAGAAATACTCAAATGAACATTAATAAAATATATTGTATTATATTTTATAAATATACAATATAGAAAATTTATATTTTTTGAAAATAAAATAACTTATAATTGATTTATGGATATGTTTGTTCTTCTGATTTTTCTTATAATAATTGATAACTAGATACGTTGATTGAATTTTCTAATTATTATTACTACGAAACAGATTAATGTTTCTGATAATATTTTATAATAGTCATATAAATACAATGTTTAATATTTGCTTAGTTATGTACTTTATAATTTGTTGTATGTAGCAATGGTTGAATTATTTCTTTTAAGAAATTTTTATAAACACATTGTGATCATTTTCAGTAAAACTATTATTTAATGGAATAATTTTATGAAAAATTTTCCAGGATTTTTATATGAGGAGAAAACAAATGAAACAATAGTATTATTTATAGAAATTTACTAGAATTTATTTCATTTTTCAGAAGATAGTATAAAAATTATATAATTTTAAATATGTTGTTTCATAACACTTGAAAATAGAACCAATTTTTTTTTAATTTACTATTCTTACATTTTGTCACTATTGAATAACAGAATATATTGTATAATATAGGTATGTAGATATAATCTGATAGTAATACATAGAAATTATAGAATAACATTTTACTTTAAATTTAAGAAAATCATTGATTTTATAAATGTTTTGTATAAAATTTATCCAAGAATTTATTTTCTTTCAATATTTTCTAGAGTGATAATAATACTAATTTATATTAAAAAATGTATTTTAATAAAATATATTATTATTTTTATTTAATTATATATATATATATATAATTAAGAAATCGTGTTTAGAAGAAATAACAATATATCATTTATATTACATATAAAAAAATTCGTGAATTATATTGAACTTACATTTTTTTTCAAAATGAATAATACTTTTATTAAGGATGAAAATACATTTTTATCTTAAAAGTCTTTTTTATTTTTAAATTAATATTATTATTATTATTGTAAATTTATTGCTTGGAATTATATTTTAAAACATATTTCTAAATTTGATAAAAATTAATTTTTAATATAGAAAAAAGTAAATTTTGATCTAAGCAAATATATTCACAATATTTGTTTATTTAATTATATTTATTGTGTAATATATTTGGTTTCCTAAATCATCTTATACTTGAATAGCCGTAATTGGATTGTAAAAAATAGTCCTTTCAACTTTTTTCTTGGCAAGCTTCCATCGTTTAAAACACCAAATAAACTTTCTGTAGTTTAATGTACATGAGTACATTACAAAAAATAATTAAAGCTTTGATTAAATTAAATTTAAAATTTAAATTATATTCAGTTAATAAATTTAGTATTATAATATTAGAATGATGTTTATAGATGCGTGTTAATGGCATAATTGACAATATTTTAATGAAAAAAGAATACTGGTTGATAGAGAGGAAGAAAGGTAGTTATGCAGACGTGGTAAAGTGAGAAAGAATGTCACAATCAGTAAAACGAATTACGCAACGTTGCTCGATAATTCTATGTTACGTAGCTCTATAAGTAATACAAAGATTATGTAAGATAGTGTCTGGAGATGATAACTATTTTCAAATCTATGTAGACAAAAGGAAAACCAAATAATATATAGAAAGCCTGAAAGCAAGCTTAAACCTTGTACATATTTTCTGTTTCATAATATTGTGTATGTGTATTATGAACAATAATTTTTCTAGGTGAAATTGTCAATAATTGTACAAGCGCACAACATAGTTATATAACCAAAATGTTTTGTCTCCCTTATGCGTTACATAAAAGAGCAATAAGTTGCCTCTACGATATAGCTAAAAACATACTAATGAAAAGTCTAATGAAAAAAATGTTTCTTAAAGTGTCATTTATGTACTAGTAATGGATATGTACTAATAATTTTTATTTTACAAGTAAAAATTATTACTAAAGAAATGCTCAAGACATTTTATGAATCGAAATTTCTATCTGCAAATAAAAACTATATTTTCACAGGAAATTTAGTGTAATATGTATCATACCATGCTTGATAACCTTCTGCGCCTTCTGTATAAAAATATGTACAAGTCATACAATTGAAGTAAATTCTAAGAATCTCATGTACATTATAAGGGCTATATAATTTTATATAATTAATTATATGTAGTATATATTAATTATATACTACATATAATTAATTATATGGATAAAAGCGTGTGTATCATATACCTATATGTAATTCCTTATTACTGTACGCTTGATTTTCTCTCTGGTACATGCGAATTGTATTCAACTGAATTAAATAAATATTTAATTCTTAAGTAATGGATTGTGCATTTATCAAGTATATATCACAAATTTTTCAAATCTCTAACTATAGAATTGTAAGGAAATTGTTTTTATTTTCTTTTAAATGTATTTCTTTTAAATATTTTTTAATTAATGTTAATATTTGTTTTATATAAGATAACATTTTATAAAATTAAGAATCCAAATTTACATTTTGAATTTAATGTTTTCCAAAATAGTTATTATTTATTATTAATAAATATTTTTCAAGAACTCATATATTAGAAAAGTTAGAAACTTCTTATTCCAATGAATAATACTTATGACTATTTAGTAGCACACAACTTTCATGTAGTATAATGAAATAATTCATTTCATAGCGTTAAATATCTACATCTTAAGATCAACATATAACATTTTACTGTGTTATTATTGTAGTTTTTTATTATTGTGATAATAAGTAGTTACTTCTGAGTATAATTATAGCTTGTTTTAAATTAAAGATGAAAACGATTTCATTCTTTAAAATATTTAATTAATAAATGTAAATTTTATAACTTTATTATCAAGATAAAATTTGAATACGAATAAAATTAATTTTTATTGTAATATTGTTGTATACTTAACGTTTTTACTTAACAATATTATTTTTAATTTAATATCCCAAATTTTCAATTCTTTATTTAAATATAAAATTTATTTTCAACAAGTACTATGATTATTTTATGAAGTTTTAATTCATTTTATGACTCTCTTTCATGATAATACTAGGTTTGTAATACATTTAGATAGTTGCATATAATATTGCAAAAATATTTTATATATTTTAACTTACATTATTCTTTATTAAATTTTAATAAATTAAAAAATGTATTATTATTTACGTTACTGCAGATATTGTACGCCTTTTTCTAATTATATATGAAATTTCCATTTAATTTCGAAGAAACCTAATGTCATTTATTTCTTTAGTAAAACTAATTATTTACTCGTGTTTAAGTAACAATTCATAAATAATTTAGTGCGCTTTTTCATTAGTCAAGAGTTTGAATATCTGCTATTATATTTAGAAAACGTATAGTAAAATAATAGTGCTAAAATAAAAAAAGTAAAAAATTAATAATACTTATATCAATCTTTAAAAGGTCTAATAATAAATAAAGAACACTTAAGTAATTAAAGCATTATATGAACACCTTGATTTTGTCGATAAAATTTAATTTTTTATCGATAATAAGTAGTCTGCAAGTGAAATTAACTTACTACTGTGAAAATAGATAATCATTGATTATTCACTCAATAAATATATTCATAAAATGACTGCATGAATAATTAATTTAATTGAATCATTTAAAATTTCAATAACTATACTTAAATAAAAATTATATTTTTAGACACAAATTAATGACTGCATAAATTTACAGTTAAAATATTTTGAAATAAATTTAATTACACTTTGCGAGATTTTATAAGTTTTCTAATATTCTATGATTATGTATTAAATTAATTCAACGAATTTTATCATTTTGAATTCTTTATAAATAATATGTTTGTTTACATATATATATATGTGTGTGTGTGTGTGTGTCAATATTTACTTGTAACAAAATTTTATTGAAAGTTCATGCAGATAGATGCATTTTAAACAAAATTATGTAAAATAATCGTCATACATAGAAATACTTATCGAGTCTGTCTATTGTACAGTAAAATGATTTTCATATATCAAATATAATTTTTGATAATAGTTTAAGAAATAGAAATTTTTTCGAATCCTTATAAATGCTAATAATATTATAAAAAATATATTAACTAAAATTGAAAAAAGTAACTAATATATTATATAATTTCTAGGTAATAATAGGAAGAGAATAATTTCAAAAGCAATGTAATTTAACAAAAAATAGCGAGCATATAAAATATCAGTATCAAACAGATCATGTATTTTTTAATTTATTTAGTTTATTTTATTTTAATATATAATATTCAATGTAAAAGTGAAACCTGTTCATCAGATCATGAAGATACCTGCGTAACAAATGCAAAAATCAACAAATACGTGAAAAGTGAGTATAAATTATATCTTAATTACTTATAAAATATACTACACACTAGTTAGATATTTTGAAAACTTATATATTATCTATTTCATACATTATTGATAACATAAGTTTTATCAAAGAGATTTTTAAGCAATATAAAAGAATTAGAATTTTGTATTGAAGAAAAAATAATTAGCAATTCATCTTATTTTAACAGGTACAAATCTGAAATATGCAAAATATTTGATAGCGATTGAAGAAGCAGAAATTAACTATGTTGAATGCAAGTCAAAAAAGTGCAAGTGTTTTGGTGATATCATAGATAAAGACTTGAAAGTTTTTCAAGAAGGAGGAATTAACGAAAATTTAATTAATTCTACCAGATCAAAGTAATAATTATAGAAAACACGAAATATATCATATTTTTAATAACACATGACTAAATTTACATTTTGTTTGTTAACATTTCTTTTCATGCAACTGCAATTAATATGTATACAAATATATACTTTTTATAGAGGAACATTTTATCAAATCATCGATGGTGAATTATACAGAGAGAAGAATTGTATGTTTCCAGCACGATGTGCTGGAATTGAATATTTCATTTCCAACTTCGTTACTAATATATCAGATTCTAGCTTTGTTATTAATACTCGTGATTATCCGCAATCAAGCAAACATTTTGGAGAACCATTGCCAATTTTTTCTTTCAGTAAGGTTAGAAAATCATTTATTGTTGAGCTGCTTCTATACTAATATAAATGTAGATAGTCCTGGGATATAAAACATAATGTTATTTATTTCAAATGTTACAGCTTCAAAAAATGTTTTCATATAGTTTTCATACGTGTACATATAAAAATATCTAATAGTTGGTAATTTCAAGCCTCGCAACCATTTAATTTTTTGCTACTTGATTTTTAATAAAGGTTAATCCTTTCATTTCAGATAAACAGTATATAACTAAAGCTTTTAATCAATAATTAGTTTGATAATATGCAATTAAAATAGAAATCTTGAATTACATAAAATAAAGACTTCCTTTACTGTCACAGACTTCTCAGTATTATGATATTACATACCCCACCTGGTCTTTTTGGGAGGGTGGACCAGCAATTTCTTTATATCCTCGTGGCCTTGGTAGATGGGACTTACATCGGAAATCATTGAATGAAGCGAGTAAAGAAAAATCCTGGGATCTAAAAAAAGCAAAAGCCTTTTTTAGAGGATCTAGGACCAGTTCTGAAAGGGATAATTTAATTCTGTTGAGTCGTATGAAACCACAGCTTGTTGATGCCCAATACACTAAAAATCAAGCTTGGAAATCTGAAAAGGTAAGGCTTTAACTTTAAGAGTTAAAAGTAACAGTACATATATAATAGATAAACAGTATAGTATTAGTTTAAAATATTATCCCTTAAATAAAAATGTACCGTATGATAACGGCATAAAGACATGTTAAACAAAAGAATGTCAATATTATTTGACAAATTAAATTACATAATTGCAACTATTTAAAGAAAATTAAGTTCCGATTGAAAATAAGATACTTGCAATTATTTTAGTGTTATTCTCTATATTATATGTTGATAAATATTCGTAATTATAAATCTCTATGTGCGAATTATTTTTAGAATTTGATATAAAATTTGCATTAGAAATGATACCTAAGTTAACACTTGAGCATCTAAATGAAACTTGTAAATCTTAATACCGATATTAACTTTTTATATCTAACTAAGTATCTAAAGAAAAAATCTAAATCCAAAAAAAAAAGCTATTATTAGTCATTTAATTTTTTATGATTTATTTTTCATTATTAATTAGATCATTAAGTATTAATTATTAAATCATTATTTTAGTTCAAATTTGAAAACTCTTAAAGAATTTTCATTATTTAGAACAACCATTTTTTTTTTTTACAAAATCAAACTGTAATATACTTATCATATGATTACAAATATTATATTATTTTAAAATATAATTTTCACAAATATTCTAGGATACGCTAAATTTACCACCTGCACTAGAAGTGTCATTGGAGTCTCACTGCTCCTACAAATATCTCTTCAATTATCGAGGCGTTGCGGCATCATTTAGGCATAAACACTTATTTCTCTGTGGTTCTCTGGTCTTTCACGTTGGCAATGAATGGACAGAATTTTATTATCACGCCATGAAGCCATGGATTCACTACATTCCTGTACCAAAAAATGCTTCACAAGAAAATCTAGAGTATATATCATGTCTTTTTATACCGTTATTCATGTTTAAATAATATTTTCATACGAAACTTCTCATAGATAATAAGTAATAAGTAAAAATTCACTGAAAATCTATCTAATTAAAGCTGGCTACTATCAATAATTAGTAATGATACAAAATCAAATGTTTTCAATTCAACTCAATAAATATCAAGTTTTTTAATATAAGAATGAAAAGTTATTTAAAATTAAATGCTTTCTAAAAATTTGATGTTAATATTTTATTTTGAAATAATTACAATATTTTTCAAGTAACTCGCCATTTTCTTTTGTTTTATTATTATACTAATTTATGTTGCGTATGTTTTAATGTAGATAATCTTATAAATAATATTTTAATTTTTTTTTAATTGAAATATTCTTCTGTAAATTAATTGTTTTTTAACTATAGAGAAATTATTGAATTTGCAAAAAATAACGATATAATCGCAAAGAGGATTGCTGACAGAGGACGAAATTTTATTTGGGAAAAACTTAAATTATCCGATATAATATGTTACTGGAATAAACTTTTGAAAAAATACACCAAGTTATTGAAATACAAACCAACTTTAGATAAAAATTTAATAAAAATGAAAAAATTAAAAAGGTAAGAATAATATAATCCAAATTTCATAGTCCTTAAAATTATTATTATTGTAAATTAATTTTTTATGTTATCTATCTTTTACATTTCTATAAAAAACATACTACTTTACATAAATTGAAAATTTGAATTATTAAAAAATAAAAATTAATTTTAAATATTTATTTATTTAATGTATTGTAAAAAATTTATGATCACAAAATAATCATACTGTTATTTAATTTGCTTTTTAAAGAAAATTTCAATTTAGCTTTGTACGAATATACTAATATTTTAGTATTAATAAATTAATAAGCTCAGTCATATCATCTTAATCATTATTATTATTATTCAGTGGCGCAGAGTTGTTTCTTTGTATATCCCTTGTTTACATTAACTCGTGGTAACAAATCTATTTTAAATTTAATTTAAAATAATTAAGTTATATTCCAATGGTCTATATAAATGTTATATATAATCTATATAAATATCTATCTAAATATTCCATATTTGCCATATATGGAAGAGAAAAAGCTGATTTAGACTATTTTTTTCATACCTTTTTAACTGCGATTTTTGCTCCCAGTTATATGTTGTACCTTTTAATACGATAATACGGTTAATTTTTGCGTATGTTTGACGTAACACTTTAAAGTTTCTACCGTCATACGCAAACTATGAAATTTAAATTGTAAGTAATAGTATGTAGTTATAAGAGAGAAGTAAAATCTGTATATTATATTAAATTTATATTATCAATAATGTTTTGAACTACTGATGAAATATATATTATGATCCAATTTTTTCAGGTAATAACAAGCAAGTACATATAAAATATGGTAAGAAAATATAGCAATATGAACTAAATATTAAATAAATTCGAAATTCAACTCCTATGCAATAAAATATTGAAATGATCATATAACAGCTAGTATACCTTTTATACCATATTCAGATAATCAAAATTAAAATTATAAATGGAATTTTATACTTTTTGTACTCCTTACACTTTTAGTATTTTCAAAATATATAAATATAAAATATTCTGAATGTTTATATTTAAATATAATTATAACATACCTCTGTATTAAATATAAAGAAAAAATAGATGTATATTTTTTTATTCAATAAAAAAATCCGTATTTGATATTTAAGAAATATAAAATATATTTGCAATAAAAATATGTATTTTCTTGAAATATCTGTTTTTTGTACCCAATTATGCAGTTTCCAACATTTTGCACTGATTTGAAGCATCGGCTATCTCGTGCATATATACAAATCGTGTACCTTTGAAACTTGGCGTGATTACTCCACGACTATTCAATATTCTATGCTTCTCTCTACGTATAAATCCATTCGTACTATAAACGATTGGAAATGTAATTCTATTTATCCAATGTTCTACAAATACCGTCAAAACGAGTATGTTACCGTCAAACTCCACAACCATCCATGAGCGGCCATGGAAAGAAATTTGTTTCTTCTTTTATTATTATTATACTCTATGAAAGATCTAGAAAACTCAACTTTGTTACTATCAAAGAAACTACTCGAGGTGTATCTCACTGATTTTCTTAATATTGTGATATGTTGTAACATATTAAAAAATATTAGGCTGGTGTTTTATAACTCGGCGATTTAAGAGGTGAAAGGCACCCTTAAAGTTTATCCTCAAGAACTGTTTTTTTTTTAATATCTCAAAAACACATAAAAATTTTGGAATTAAACCAACGTCAATTTATTTCCTTTTAAAAAACGCTTATGTGGAAATTGCTTCACTCCAAAGGGTTGCATCCTCTATTTTTTATAAGGATAAATATGACTTTTTCTTTTTGTTTCTCCGTAAATTTTTTAATTTGTCCAGTGCTTGAGGATAGTGCTGTAAATCCATAGCGTATTATTAATACTGGTGTTATTACTAACCGCAGTTCTAGTGCAAAATGAGTATTGATCGTGTATAATTGAGTAATAGAAAATTTTCATGATGACAAAATGCTTGTTTCAGGGTATGTCAACTCTCATTTGAACAGATTGTTATCGATATTTCAATCGCTATTATCAAGTAGCAAGATGAGAAGAAAATTGCTATCTTTTTCTTCCTTCTTTTTTTGATCCAATTATTTCCTTTATTTTTTAAAATTTACGATTTGCAAACTGAAAAAAATGTCTTCGATAATTTTTAGTTGCTCTTCTCAAAAGAAACAATAACGATAGTAAAACACTATAAATATACATAATCTACTCTTCTTAAAGTAATACTATAACCATGAAATTCATTCCATATAAGGAATCGTTGTCAGTAATTCTCACTTGCAATGGAACACTAGCTAGATACGCAGTTGAAAAGTTTCATTTATGGAAAAATGTAAAACTTCTCCTATTAATTTTATAATAAGCAATTATACTTTTGTGATCAATTATTATTTTTAGCTTCATTGATATATTAATAGCCAAAGAATCTAAGTAAATATAAGACAAATTCTCTAACTTCAAATGATATTTTTTTATCTGAATCCAATTGTACATCAAATTTCTTTATGCATTTAATAATGAATATTACTTTATATATTAGTATTTTATGCTTTCGAATTTTAATTGTTTGATAATAATGAAAAGCTTCATTTATATGCAAAAAGTAAAGTAGATGAAATATCATTTTTATTGAGTAGATTCATTTAAATTTCTAGAACATAATAATAACTAAAAATAAAATCAGACCTCTTACGTTAACAATATTTCATAAATAAATGACCATTTTATTCATATTTTTTATATTCTGATGTAAAATGAGTAATGACGGATACTTGTATTACATAAACAACTTCATACAAAATTAAATAAAGTTAGGTAAAGAGAACAACAAAGAAAGTAACTACAAAATTCAAGAAAAAAAGAGAAAAATAATTAAATAAAGAAAAGAGACAGAATTAATCAAAGATAAATACATATTGGTTCTTCGTAATCTATTTTCGAAGGAATCGAATGAGGTAAGTGGACAAGAATATAAAAGTTGTGTCGAAAAGAAAAGAATAGTAAATAAGAGAAAAAGACGGAATGAAAGTAAGTGAAAGAGATAGTACTAAAGAAACTAAATTCATCGCTATGTTTAAAAAAAAATTCAAGTTGAATTTATACGTGATAAGCATAAAATATAAGAAAATAGAAAGTATTTAATAAAAACGTAAAAAAGATAGAAAAAGTAGAAGGAAAGAAAATTTAATAATAATAGAGAGAGTGAAAAAGAGAAAGAGGGAGACAGACACATAAACAGAAAAAAGATAGGAATTTTTTATAAAAGTGCAAATTTTACAAGTATAGAATACTGTGCTATTTGGCTTATAGTCAACATGAAAAACGGCGGTAGTGCATAAAATGATGAAATACGAAAACAAGAAAAAGAAAAAAAAACATCGATTTTCGATCGATGCCTTAAAGTTTTGCCTTATACATTTATATTTTCTATGGTCTCGCATCAATTTTGTGAATTATATAAATAATCAATGATGGTTCTATCGTCACTTTCAGGTTTCGAATATTAAACAATATAAACTGAAATTATTTTACTAATATATGACACATGTTAAGAGACTGGTTGCGTATTTAATCTCCAATTACTTAATTTAGTAAATATTTCATGTTGGTATAGATATGTTTTTTATTTCAATTTTACGATAGGTTACAATGATATTAATAGGTAAATTTTATCTGTCAATATTTAAAAATGTATGGATTATAATATATACACTTTAATAATTATTTTTAAAAAATACACTCTTTATTCATTGTACTTTCAAATGATTGTAGGAATTAATATACAAATAGGTTCTTTAATCATTATATAAATGAATCATTATATAATTGTATTTTTATTTAATACGTCCATGTCTTATTTAATTTATAATCTCTTTATGTATTTAGTTAAATGAAGCTTTAAAAATTCTAATTAGGTCAACTTTTTATTCTCTATAAACAGTGAAAATTAATAAAATAAATTATATTGATTTTAAATTATTTATTAGATAATATTAAATTAAATAATATTATTCGTCATCGTTAGTTTTAATTACTATTATTATTTCCCAGTAAAAAAATTAAGTAATTTATATTTTATGACCTCACTTTTTAGAATGTTATAGATTTAATAGATATTTCTAGTGTATGAATCGTCTTCCATATTTTAAAATGTCTTGAAAAAATACAGTAATAAGAAAAAAACTCATAAAATTTATAATATTATTATAATAGCCATTAAAGTAAGTACTATATCAAACTACATATATTTATGATTTTACAAAATAATTTTTTAATGTCAAAAAAATATAACATATAACATATAACATATAAAACATATAATATATAACATATAACATTATATGTTATATATGTTATATATGTTAAGTAATAAAGGGTTATTGATGTAGAGAATTGATGTTTCTTCTAACTTTTGCATTATTAAAACTTTTTATGCATTAATTTTACTTTAAAACTCAATGTATTCAAAGTAAATTTCTTTATGTAATTCAACTATATAAAATCTCAAATTATTTCAAATTACTTTTTAGTTATATAACAATTCATATAATAATAGTGTAATGTACAATAAACAAAATAAGTGTTTAATTAAAACTTTATTCAACAAAATCCGATCGCCGTTATGACTAAATTTCTAAGGTACTCTTACAACCAGGTTTATTCAGAAAATTTTTGTTCCATGTTATATGACGAAACAATGAAAAATTTTCGTAGTTTCATTTTCTACACAATGTTAATATTAAAGGTAATATTTTTATTTTATTAACTAAATTGATGAGTTATGTAATCCAATGTATATTAAACAATAAATTAATGTTAAATCAATAAATTATTTTGAAATACTTAGAATTCGATAAATATTTAGTGAGTGAAAATATCAAATTATTTTCCATTCATTATAATTTTTACTAATTTTTAATCGTTTACGATCTTATACAATTTTAGGATATTATCTTTTAAATTTATTTAACAAACCTTTTTTGGATATTATTAAGATTATTTCTTTGATAAAAAATTAAAAAAAGTAAAAAACAAGATATATATCAATTAATTAGAGTGATGCAAGGATTCCAAGAGAATACAAAAAGATGATTATGTACAGCCTGTTTATGTATGCATAAGTCTCACCTTACAAGTTACGAATGTGTACAACTTTGTTTCATAAATGGTTTCGAACTATTTATTAGAAAGCAAATTATTATAATTATAAAGAACAATTTTTTCTTATATGATAATATATAATTCAAAAAGGCACTGAATATTTATTTTCATATAGGAAACAAACAAGATGATCTTTAACATAAAAATGAAATATAGGTTTTTGGTTTAATATTTCATAAAACAAGTAGTTCTAATTATTCAGTCTCGTATATTAGAAAATAATAAAATGATGTAATAATATATGAATGTAATATATTACATAAAATAAAACTTTTTATACAAACTCCTTTATGCAATTTGGTTATAATCGGTTGACAATAAGTTGGTCTGCGCTTGACATTTCAGAATTGTTTCACGTTCAATGTTTACTTAAAATATTAATGCTATTGAATAGGACTCTAAGATTTTAATACGTAATTCTGTATTACAATCAATATTTATTATTCATATTTGTAGAAATATAACCATTAAAATCATAATTTACATTTATTTCTTTGTTTATTAATATACTAACAAGATTAGAAGTAACAGGCGTTTCTTCTTTTTACATACATTTTCAACAATTCGACTACTTATCCAATTAAATGGTCACGTATATTACTATTAATATTATTATTGTTATTAATAAGTTAATATTAATAATTAATTATTAATAGAAATTATGCGCATCGATTATTCTTTAGTAACAGTTTTCTAGCAAAATATGCATAAAGTAAGGTATTAGTCGCATTATTGAAGAACTTGCATTTACATTTATCTGTGCAATTTTCAAACTTCAATATTTTAACTATTTAATTTTAATGTTAATGATTAAAACACTAGAACATAACGATGCAAAAATTAATCTTTACGCGTGTATACAATTTCAGCATTTATTAAGGTACTATTTTAATTTATTATATTTAATATTAAATACCTTTAAATATTCGAATATAAAACAATTTTACTTTTGTTTTTATTCGGAATTTATTTACATATTTTGCTCGATTTTTATTTTCGTTTGATTATTTGTCCTTAATTAACTGATTAAATAATTTGAAGCATTTATTATTTATATTTATAAGTGACTTATACGTCACTTATATATGACGTATAAGATTTTCTTTAATCTATAAAAATCAATGAATAATAATTTGAAAATAAATATTGCTCAATTAATTTATTTGATGTAAAATAAAATTTAAAAATTTACTTTTGTAATTATTTTACTAATCTGAAAATTATATAATGTTCAGTAAAGCAATTATTTAAGAAAAATCTTATGCAGACACATTCAGACAAAATATTGCATTGCTTGAGATTATTTATTAAATAAAAATAAAATTAATATAGAAGTTTTTATCATATTCTTTGTCTAAGAAAAATCTTATTTTCAAATATATTTTATATACGTGAGAAGTATGTCCGAATATGAATTTTATAAAATTTCCGTAACTATAATTATAATTTTATTATTATAATTTTATTATCGTTTAACATTTAATTGAATTTTTTATTAAAGCACAGAGCCCAAAAAGATAATATATATATATCAAGGGAGATAAGATATATATCAAGGGAGGGGAAGAAATAGAGAGAGCGTAAGGCACAGATAAACGGAAATTTCAAAATTGTACAAAAAAAATACGTTAAAAACAGTGTTTAGTAGAACAGAGTTTTTTTCACTTCACTTCGTAATTTATGCATATTTATAGTCAAGCTACCAATGTTGAAGATTTTTTATAGTCATCTCAAAATGCCCAATAGTGAAAAAAAATATCATAGTTATGCTCCGATCTATATCATCAACGAAAGACCATTTATGAAGATATAAGTTAAAAGAATAATCTAAGTAGTCTATATTTGAAAACATTGTAATAATTTTTAGAAATTAATTTATATAATTTCGTATAATACAAAAAAGGTTTAGTGTGATCAGGTGTATATTAATAGTAATTTCAATTTGATATAAATTAGATTTTTTATTCTGATTATTTATTTGTATTGTTCTGCCTCAATTAAATTCGTTTCACAAGTCTATTTTCTGAATAAATAAAGTCCTTGGCTTTGAAAGATTAAAGTAATTTATTCCAAAATATTTAAATAGTACGTTAAGATATATTTATATTATACAATTAGTTGAAATATACTTATATTATACAATATATTAATGCACAGAATGTAATAAGTATAATAACATCTATATAAAGTTTTATCGAAAGTTTGTCTGATATATACAGTAGCTTACGTAGCTGAGATATATTAATATAATGATAATATAGTCATTAAATATTGATGATTTACTTAAATCTAGCTATATTTAATTTGAATTTCAAAAGAATTAGTTCAAATAAAATCATATAAAGAATGCTTCAATTGGATTTAGTAAGAGTTTATTAAGTATAAATTATCAAAGAACTTAGCAATAAGCCGAAACTCATATTCTATTTCAATGACTGCTTCAAAATTTTAATTACCTTCCAATTCATAACGAAATGTTAAATTAGTAGATAAGCTGTAGATTCGTACTTTCATTGTCCTTATTGGTGGGGGCTTGTCGGGAGTCAAATCAGCCAACCGGCGTCACGCGTGTCGGGGGATGCGCAAATTCTAAGAGCGCGAGGCTTCGGAGCCGATCTTCACAGTTGACGCGCGGATCTCGAGATACGCAGAATTGTTTTGGTGTCGTGTTAATGACGCGAGCTTTCTTCCAATTTTTCGAACGTCGCGAAAAATTAAGTTTTTCATCTTAGTTTGTAAGAATTACATATTTCTACTGTACTCTTTTACCATGTCAATAATTAAATAATAAATATGAGAAAGTTTAGAAGTGATTTGGAAAATGGATACTTTCCACAATTAGTTTCGATTTTTGAGTAACAAGAAATAAAGTAAATAAAGTAAGAAACAGTAAATAAAACAAGAAATAAGGTAAATAAAGAAAAGAGCTGTTAAGTTTTTTAGAAACAACATTTGTATGTATACAAAATATCATGTCGAAAAAAATTGTAAAAATAAGCTATGAATTATATTATAAATTATATAACTTTTATACTTAAACAGAAGACCTTTAAATAATCCGCGTAAAGAATTTTTATGGTAAAAATATTCAATTTTTCCAATTATGTATTATAAATTCTTCACTCACAATGATATTTATTCAAGTATATGTATATATATTATATACACACACACTTATATTTTATTAAAGCTTATGTAATGTATTTTTATTATTATAATTATTATTATGTATTAATATTTATAATAATTATAAAATATAATATGAATTATTTAATAATTAATATAAATAACTCATAAAATATAATAATTTATAATAATTTAAGTTTATTTATAATTGTAAATAAAATTTAATTATGTATTTAGTTAAATACGTATGTAATGGATAATTATATATATAATAATTTCTCATTATGTAATTAAAATTCAATAATTAGATCGTAAATATATTTTTCTTTTTATTCAATTACACATAGATATAACTCAATTGTATAAAAATAGTTCAAAATATGACTAGATTACTCAATAGACTAGATAAATCATTGTTGATTAATAACTGAAAAATTAGTATATGTTTTAAACTATTGAAAATCAAAATATATTAAACTACTAAATAGGATTACTAAATAGATTATATTTAAAAAGCCAATTATTTTTAAGAAACATTTAATAATTCTTTTCATGACCAATTATTCATTAATTATGAAAACTATTTCTTAAATAATTACAATATAGACTTAAATATTTTACATAGTTTTATCATTTTAAATAGTAAATATAAAATATAAATGACAATAGAGTGTTTTTCTTATTCAATTTTAATTAAGAAATTGATGCATTATAAAAATCAAAACAAAGAATTACTCGAGGAATATACAGGAATGGCTACAGAAACTCAAGTTTTCTGATGATTTTTAATATTTTCACATTAAACTTATGCCACTAAAACTTCACGAGCTTTTTGCTAACATTTAAAATTTTTATATCTTAAAACGAATCGTAAGTTCATCTTTTTCTAACTTTAATTAGGTTAACGTTTTATTGAACGAAGAAAATTATACGTAAAGTTCTTGCAAACTGAAAAAAATGTCTTCGACAATTTTTAATTGCTCTTCTCAAAAGAAACAATAACTATAGCAAAATACTATAAATATACATACTCTTCTCAAAGTAATACTATAACCATGAAATTTATTCCATATAAAGAATCGTGGTCAGCAATTCTCACTTGCAATGGAACATTATCTAGATATACAGTTGAAAAGTTTCATTTATGGAAAAATGTAAAACTTCTATTAATTTTATAATAAGCAATTATACTTTTGTGATCAATTATTATTTTTAGCTTCATTGATATATTAATAGCCAAAGAATCTAAGTAAATATTATAAGACAAATTCTCGAACTTCAAATGATATTTTTTTATCTGAATCCAATTGTATATCAAATTTCTTGCCCTTTATCCTGAATTCTTATTTGGATAATAATATTCAATCACTTAAGTTAAAATATAATTGTGAAGTTATAGTGACGTATACGTAAAAAATAATTTATTAAAGTGGTTCAATATCTATCGTAGATTAAAGTCAGACACGCTCTATTACATCTATTATTCAATTTAATTTTTTGGTACGTTACTGTTTTTATAAAATTAGATAGAAGTTGGCTTTCTTTAAATAATAATACTCAAATATTAATATACTTGGTGTTTTAAATTCAGCGTGAACTGTTAAAAATTTGTATTGAAAATATAGAAATTCTATTTTAAAGTAAACGAAGAACTCATTAAATAATAAACTACAAGCATAATTATTAAAATATATTAGGATTATATAGAAAAGGATACCAAAAGGCTATTTGTTAAAAAAATTTTGAATAATCATGTTTCATAAAAAATAATAGTAATAGAACAAAATTTTTTATTTACAATAAATTAATTTCGACAATATGAATATCAAATATTTAGATTAATTTTTTAATATATATTTTAATATTTATTAATATATATTAATATATGTTAAAAAAGAATATAGAATATTGTTTAATAATATAGAGAAATTCTATACGTGATCAATATTTTTATTATAAAAATATTTAAGACAGGGTGGCAGCTATAAGATAATTAAATTAAACTATACAGAATAAAATATAAAGAAAAGTAGATAAAGATAATATTCTTTATTGATGAAATCAATTTTTAAAATTTCTATATGAAGTATAGTGTACGTATTTATTTGTCTCATCTAAGCTTTTGAACATTAAAAGAAAACATTTCAAGTGTAGAATTTCGGTTCAGTACATTTCAAATATCTTATAGAAATTTAAAACATTTTAAAATACATATTTAGCTATACTGTTCTAATGTCAATAGTGTCAGTTCTCATTATGGCAGCTTTCATGATATTACATTTTAACGAAATGATATTAATATATTTTTATTTTTGATGTTATAACTGTAACGTTCTATTCTTTTTCTTCTTACCTTCTTATTTTATTCACTCAAACATTTTTGGTGTCAACATTGGCGCTGAGTTTAGCGAGATTCTAGGAGTTAGTGAGCTGGCTAAGCTCATTTTCTCTGTTTATCCCGGCCTGAATAGCTCAAAATAGGATCGGAATCGATTCGAGATAAGGAGCGAAAAGCAGAAAAATGAATATACTGCGTGTTTCATGTTTAAATAAGAATACTAGTTTATTCTCTAATATTTAACATTAATATTTAACATATTTAAGAAGTTATTTTTATGCATAGAGTTTTATACATATATATTTATTTAAACGTTTTTGTAAGATTATCGCCGTTTACGCGTTTGTGAAAGCGCGGAACCACGTAGACTTGAGTATGTGTCTGATGGTAATGTATCTGATTTACATAGAGCTATACGTATGTCACATAGAACCTGGTGCTTCTACAAATCTTTTAGGAGCTGCGTAAAGTAAGGGTAGTCGAATGGCCGATTTATTAATGGGATGAGGATGAAAATAATGAGTTGAAAGGCTGCGTCAACAAGGAAATTAAACAAAAAGAATACATCGATAGGACGAGTGCCACTATGGCAGCCTAAAAATAGGTGAGCTGAAAAGCTACACCAGAAGAGAAGATCGCCGAAAGGCAGCCTGAGAAGAACGAGCCGAAAAGCTACGCTTACGTTTTTCTTAGTCTCAATGATGACTTAGCGCCGTAAATCAAAGAACTACTCATGCTGCACTAGAGTGGCGATGGATCGCCTCTTGACAACTGCCCCGAAAAATATTTTTTTGCTCTTTTTATATATTTAGAAAGAGCCTCCCCACTCGTATTTTTTTCACGGACCCAGTGGAAGGACAACTTTTCCAGCCTATGTCCTTAGAACAGCGGTGAAGGGCAAGTGGCGTTAGTGCGTGGTACTTGACTGTATTAGCATTGCTCCTCAGGTTCGGATATAAAGCCTTAACCTAACGCAGGGCCTTAGCTTAGTTCAGCGCTAGACTCGCATTCATGAACTTTTTATTCTCTTCCACTATTTGTAAATCACATTCTCTCTCATTCTATTTTTCTTCTTCGCTTGTGTACACTCATTCGCACACAGCACTCATACTATCATTCAGTGGCCGATTGTGCACCTTTGTTGCACTTCTTCGCTCCGAATACTCCACTCTATCCGGAGCCACGAAAAATCGCTCATCACGCTATCTCAGCGTAGAGGGTGGCCTTCTTGTGTCATTGTTTTATCGACCCGTTACCCTCGATGCTAGCTGGTTGTTGCAATGGATGCTCTTGTCGCATAATAATTGTATCCCGTTGAGGCTGAGCTCTTTCTCGCTGATGCACTATCAGCGGTGCCTTCTTCGATAGTTAGTTAAGCTTCAATAACTAGTAGACAGGAAAAAGAACTTTTAGGCAAGCGTAAAAGCTGGGTATAATTGGTAAGCTGGTTTTTAAAAATATTTTATATTTTATTAATTCTACAACCGTGGCAACTTCAGTTTTCTGGTTGATTAACATAGCGTAATACCACCGGTGTTGCTGTTCTGGTATCCTGTGTTTCTACCTTCGCAGAAAGAAGTTTTACAGTCCTTGATTTATAACCTAGGAAAGGTCGCTTCCTTGTCGAATAATAGGTACAAGTTTATATGAATGAGAGGTCTTGCTTTCTCTTCGAACAACATTCTAAACATGTAAATCGGTTCTTTGAATAACATACCGGACAACGGAATTGGGATCGAGTACTACTTATGCTTGTAGCGCTTTTTCCTGTTTATTTCGCCTTTGTTTCAGTTGCCGATGTTATGGTCTTGAGGGCTGGTGAATGATCTCCGTAGCGTCTTTTAACCTGCTCCTCGTGCCCGTTATACAGTCCGACACGTCGGACAGGGTTAGTTCGGCGGAAAAAGAAGGGATCATTTTAGGGCGGGTCGACAATAA
Source organism: Wiebesia pumilae (assembly GCA_018907045.1). Lineage (NCBI taxonomy): Eukaryota > Metazoa > Arthropoda > Insecta > Hymenoptera > Agaonidae > Wiebesia > Wiebesia pumilae. The sequence continues at coordinate 13,729 of JACCHZ010000149.1, read as the reverse complement.
CTAAGTCTAAGTTTAATTAATAACAAAAAAGACTAATTTATTGGCCTCTCGAGACTTGACTGCATGACCCTACAGACAAAAAAAGAAATAACAGAAATGAATATCTCGAATTAACATAAAATAATTAATCTTAGCTTAAATTTATATCTTAAATTGTTTGACTACGCGACGGCAATATTAATACATATTAATTATAGTAACGCTCAGAGTGCATCAGCTGTACAAACTCGCGTTCGCCTATACCGTTTTATTTACACGTATGCATGGAGTGGCCGAATGATCGGACCACTGACACCCAGAATAAAAGTGCGCGAATCACGACACTCTCATGTCAGGCTTGAATTAGCAAACCGCTAGCATCCCAGAGGAGAGTGCGCGAACCGCGTCAATCGAGGTTCGAAGGCAAGCCAAAATTTTCCTATGATGTCGCTAGCGATATCTCGCACCGCTGCCCCAATGCGTCGGTAAAACGCCGCACCCCGATACACTGTCGATGCTTGTTCTCTCGCTCGTTCTGTACAGCGAGGAAGGCTTTACCCCCTTCGATTTTCTTTCACGGCCTAGCGGAGGAAATCGCTTCTCCTTACAGTAGAGGCCGGTGCGAGTTCAGTGGCAAGGGGGCTACGGTAAGGCGGGTGCTCGACTCAGCCTTCGCGCGTAGCTACGCTCCCCTCCGCAGCTACGAGCTTTCACTCATTCATTCTGTTTCGTTATTCTTCGAGTTAAGCGCAAAAGGGATTTTCCTCGCATACTAAAACGAATCCTCACTGCTTAATACTCAGTAAAGTTCTGCGGTCAGCCTCTGCTTCGTCGTGTTTTTCTGCGAGTTAATTTGAATATTTCACGCTTTTAAAAAATTGAATTCCCAGTCATCGACTTAAACAGTTGCGAGACTTTCACTATTTTTCTATAATATCAACATCTTTTTCCTATTCATTTATATTTGAATTTCATATTGTAACCATGTACATCGTTAGTGTATTACATAAAAGTTTATTTTATATCATATTACATAATAGTATTTACCAGAATATTATACAGAATTATACTTTGTATTATAATATTCTGTTAAAAAAAATATAATCTATAAAATTGTTTACATGTAAAATAATTTAAGTAAATATAAAATTCACTCCAATTAACAAAACTATAAGTTTTGAAGCTCGTTCCTCTTACTTCATCAAATAGAATCGAATACATTTAGCACTTCGAATACAATCCCCTTTATGTTGCATCGAATCTTTATACACCTAAATTAAGAGTTCACAATCCATCCAATTTTCGTCTTATCTATTAAATTATCTTAGATGCAATAGAAACAATCTTCTTTGAATGGAGTAAGAATAATTACATAATGTTAAATCCAATAATTAAATTCAAAATTTACAAAAAATCAATGTATTGAATTTTCGAAAAATATGTTTCGATAAAAATTAAATCTTGCATTCTAGTTTTCATGAATAAAAAATGAAACCGATCCATACAAAAATAAATATTTAAACGTATTTGAAATACTCAATCTATACATTATTTTACAAGATCATTTAGTTTGCTGGAGGGAAATAATTCAAAATTTATATAATAATTCTATATAATTATATATTCAGTATAATTTATTATAATGATTATAAAAAATTATCAACATTTTTTATACAGGAAAAAAATCTTTATTTTTATTATTTTTCTAATAAAATAAAATAAAGAATTCATTTTATTAATCTACTGTTAATAAATAATATTACATTTGATCGTGATTAAGAAAAGTTTAAATTTTACATTTTATACCTCTAAGGTTATGATTCATGTTCATTATTTTTATTTAGGTCGCTCCTCCGTTTCTATCTGGATTTTACTTTAGCACATTAATTTTTTATCTTTATCACTTCAAACTTCATTATAGTTACTTATATTACAGATTACTAAATTGAAAAATCTTTCAACTTAAGCAAATATGAAATTTTCTTTAATGTTAATGGCTGAATTTAGAAGTTCGATATATACATTAGAGAGAAATTCTTCTATGACTTTTATTCTTATCAAAAGATTGTAGTTTTAAAATAAATTAAATAATAAAGTATTTGTGATATTACTGACCATTTAATTTTTCTAATATTTTCTTGTTCAATTAATGAAATCAATCTGAGAAACTAAAAACAAATTCGAGTACAATTATTTGATATAATTCGTTATATTATGCTAGCACTGAATTTGGATAAAATGAGAAAGTTTGTTAACTTCTAATATTAAAGATTTAATATTTCAATTATAATTATTAAATTAAAATAACATTATTTTAATTTAATAATAAACTCTTACAATATTACAAATAATTGACTGATTAAAAAGAATAGTTTAATTTAAAAGATTTACAAGTTAATTAGCTTAATTTTATTCAAAATTGAATACTATTTAAAATTATTATTTAATTTAATAAGTCATATCAATTTAGTTAAAATTAATTATTTCATTCTTAATAGAGTAACGAGAAGCTAAATACTTTTTTATTATGATATTCAATGAGAGAATAGAATTTGATTAACTTGTCTAAAGTTTTAACCAGTAGACTCGTAACTAAAAGTTTTCTAAAAATGAATAATTTCTTACAAAATTAATTGGCAACGTTTAATAATTTCTTGATATGAATTAAATATATTATAATTATTCTTTCCATTTTTAGAAACCATCCCTACAAGGGTTTGAAAAATAGAAAAATTTATATGTTAGAAAAGATTATGATTCCACAAAATTTTACTTTGTGGAATCCTAATAAACTATAAGTAAACGAATTCTTTTATTAAAAATCGATCTGAAACATTTTGAAACTTCTAAAATTCTAACATTCTAGAACGCCACACTAAGAGTCTAAAAATGAAAAAAATGTTCAATCGAATGATATATATTGGACTTTTTAGGTTATTAAAGCAACTTCTTTTCATTTAAAATTTTGACGAAAAAGGTATAAGAATTTTTATAATAAAAGTAGCATTATTAGATAAAACACTGACACCATTTCTAAAAATTACGATACTCTGATTAAAAGAAGTGTACAAGTTGCAACAATATTTTTAGAGCATTCTTCACTAATTTCTTGTGGCTAATAGTTTATTTTATAAAATACTGATTAAAAAAATACCTTTTTAGTTCTAATTATATTTGAATTTTCAATTCATTATCTACATACAATATTCAATATATTATCAGGCAACATACGAAATAACCAATTTAAAATATCTTGTAAGGAATTTTAAATCATATCAATTTTTTAAAAAATTAATATCTGGATCAAATAAAAAAAGTTATAATTGTATAATTAAAAACTAACAGCTATGTTATAAAATATTAGTAGGAATTGAACACAAGCATTGAAAATTCAGTATTATTTTTTTCAGAAAACTGATTTTGATAGTAACATACCTTACAAAAAATAAATAGATGTTGTTCTGTAAAACGTTATTTTTGCTATTATTGTAGGAGAAAATGTACACTCAATGTCAAACTTCCTCATCATCTTTTCAGATACCGCTGTAGCTACTTCTACGTTCGAGCTACAAAATGTGTATGTCTTCTTCTTTTATTAAAAAAAGGAATATAATTAGTGTGTATCAAATTAATTTAATACATTCATCTACAGTTACTAAGAATTTTCTCCTACTCTCTCAATTTATTTCTGTATTTATATATATATATATATATATATATATATATGTGTGTATATATGTTCAGATAAAAGAATACAAGTAGAAGTATCATACAATATTTTCTATATCCAGAAATTAATTTCTGAATAAAGATTTGAAAATTTATATACAATATTTAAATATTCGAAAATACTCTTTAAGTCTTAGAATGATTGACAAGACATATTTAAGGAAAATACAACGGTCTAAGTCTAATGTATTTTTAATTTTTTTTTAAAGTCGTATACTTACATATACAATTGAGTAATAAATGTACAGTTTCATTATGGGGTAACAAAAAGAGTGAATGTTATGCAATAGATTCAATTCTAAATGAAGCATACGCGCCACCATGTCGTATAAAACTTCTACGTAATATCTGATATTTCTATTGTTAATATTGATCATCTTAAAAAAATTAATATAAATATTCATTGAATTCCTTATAATAGAAAGTATTATGTAATATATATTGTCAATAAAAAGTTAAAAGAATCTTATGTATCCTTACACAATAGGAGAAGAAAAAATTAAAAATACAAAAAGTAGATAATTTAAGAATAATCTCTTATATTCTTATTGTAGTATTTATTACTTTTACATTTGAATTGATTTTTAACAAATACTATTTTAACGAATACTATCCAAAAACTAACTGGAAGATATTCTGTTCATTTATACTTATTTAAACAAATATTTGCTATCGTTTAGTTATCTCTGCCATTTCATTAAATAAAGTTCATAATTAATTTTGTTTTAAGAAGTAGTATGCTTTTATAAATAATGAACTACAGAAAAAGAGTTAACAGTATAAGATTTTTTCATTGTCAGGTGAAGAGTATCAACAAAAACTTAATACTATAAAAACTTTATCACTATATTTTATTCTTAATATTATTAGATTAACATAATTTCATGTTTGATCAAAAATACTTATTAATTGAGATGAAATACATAAAGATGTTTATGCTTTCTCAAGAGATTTATAAGATTAGCATCCATGTTAATATTCTGTAATAAAACTATAATAAAAATGTTTTTTGAATATTTTCTATAAATAGTTTGTCGTAGAAAAAACCGTAATCATATATTTTTAATACAAAATATATATTTATTTACTAAAATAAAAGAAAAATAGATTTTTGTTTATATTATCTAATTAAATTTCATATAAATCTCCAATTTCATTTGAAAATTGAATTAAGGAATAATATAACGTATCACATCTTATAATTTGTAATTTTTATATTTAATACTTGCAAGAAAAATAATTAATTTTTATTACATCGAAAGTTTAAATAAAAAGGTTCATATTTTACTTTATTGACTGAAATTATGTCATTTTTAAAATAGTAAGCGAACTTAAATTTTTTAATTAAATTTGCTAATGTACATACACGGAGATGATCTCATATATGGTAATGAGCTTGTGTAGTAATGAATGTTGAGAAAATTTCAATAAGTATGAGCGGGTGTGTTACCTCAGAGAAGTAAGAACACTGACGTTAGCTGTAGTAGTTTTGATTGTCAAGTAGAAGGCCAGGCGAAAAGTACGAGAAAAGTGCAACATTTTTTTCCATCACGGAACGTAGCAGTTTGTTTGCCTCTATTTACTATAAATGGAAAATTATTTCTTGTAGTAGTTGGACCCATAGTCAAAAACAACGAAACTTTGATCATAACCAATTGAACTTTTTTTCAAGCAGCCATGACATAATGGCTAGGAACTTGCGTTACCATATGCCACTTCCGTGCCCACTTTAAAGTACTTAATCAATACGCATATGAGAAAAACGGATAGGTGAGCGTTTGTTTGCAATTAGCGAATAGAACATCTCATGACCAAAAGGAAAGCGAGTCTTAGCGATAGTGGAAACCTGGTCTTAAGTATCTACATCCTTCTTCACGAATAAAAAGACTAAGTATAAAAGCAAGTTTCGAATAAACGAGCGAATGACAACATGATAATAGGGTTTTAGATAATCAGTGACTCCGCACAGTGTAGAAGTGATTTTATACCTTACGTGGTAGTAAGAACGCATAAAGGATTCTCAACAAATAATTTTAATATTCTGACATTTTTATGTTAAAATGTATCGAAAATTCCCTTTTCTCTATAAAAATTCCCTTCTGTCTCACCAGTTAGAACGCGATGGCCGAGTATAATAAGAGTTGAATTCTCTTCCCCCCCCCCAGTTATTACCCGCCCGGTGCACCATGCATCTTCGAACAGCTTGCATGTACTCGTTTGCAAGCTGTTGCGATCCTCTCTTCTGCCTAGATTGGCTTTATGAGTAGCAGCGCGTACCTTTATAGCAACACATATCATCGCATCTTGGAGCCTCATTCGAATTCATTACTTTCATTTATTGTATAATACTCGGATTCATAATTTTCTTTTATTGCATATTGCTACTCAGTTGCATAAACACTTATTAAATATTTTGTCGTCATTTTGTAATTGCGTTCAACCAGTGTCGACACATTATAACTTCTTGAATCGATACGTTACTTATTTATCTATAATTAATTTTGTTCTTTTCTTATTACTGTCTAAGTGCATCACAGACCGTTAGAAAATTATTTATTCTCATTATCTTGTTACAGAATGATCACATATGCCACTTCAATACTATTACATACTATCACTATCATATTTAAAAATTTTATTATTAGTGTTTCATATATACAGTTAAATCTACAATTGATTGCTCTTGCACGACTTTAAGAAGAAGGAAAGAAAAAGGAGAGCGGCATAGCCGTAATTAGTCCGTGTGGATTTCATCTCATTCATTTCACACATTCTCTTGAAAAAATGTTCAATTGCATCTTTTAAGAATCAAAAAACTAGTTAATTTGTTTAATGTAATTTTATTAAATATCATGCAATTTGATATATCTAAACTTTTTACTTTTCACATATTTACTTCCATAAAAATATACTTCGCTAAACATTGGCAAGAGCAGAAGTTGCAGAAGCAATTACTTTCATGCATTAATGCACGCACTAAATTATATTTTCTTTGAATTACTATCTTCAGTAGTGGCTGATATTAATGGCATTTCAATTTCGAGTTTTGCTTTTCCTTTGCTCTGTGCAGATACTTTTCCTAAAAAAGAAAATATTTTAATTTCATCCCATTAATTTTACTTATATATAAGAAAGTGCTTTTTTCTATACAAATTTACATACCTTTCAATTTTTCAATAGCTTTTTTACATATATTTTGACAATATCGTTTATGTCTTTTAAGCTTTTCTAAATGATAATTAAAAAATATATACATATATTTAAGTCTATAATTATTTCATACACATTTCAAAGTCATTTTTCTTAAATTATTTCGCTCAAACATATCTTATCTTGTTATTAATATTATTAAATATTCTCTTCATTAAAAAATATTAAACTTACCACTACATACGGCATAGCATTCTTTTAATGTTGAACATTTATCTAATTCTGTAAATTAATATAACGCTACTATTAAGATTTTATGGTTATATTATATAAAATGCATAAAAAAGAATATTTCTCTTAAACTTCTACTAACCCGCTCCATATCTTTCGATGCATCTTTCTTTACACTCAGCTTGTTGAAATGTAGGAAGCGCTACATGAAAATAAAAATGGGAATTAGTGTGTTTTGATATGTTTTAATATATTTTTGTTTAATATGTTAACTTCTGTTTTAGATTATTGAAAGACATAGTTTCAACGTTATTTAAATTTGTTAAAAGCATTTACTTCAAATATTCTTGAAAATATGCCTAGATAGCTTTCAAATAGATAATATTTTGTAATAAAAAATCAAAAATATTTTTAAATAAATACCATAAGTAAAATAATCAACAATGTCATCGATATCGATTTATAGTCAGTCTATAGTTAAAGAATAAATATTTATTATTAAAATTGAACAAATTTATTCATTATTAAATTATAATAAATTTAAAAAATAAAATAATTAATTGAAACGACATTGAGAAATATAATAATGTAGTTTTCATAATATATTAGAATTGTTAGTTTATGTCAAACATATTTCAAGTGCAAAAGTATACTTTTCTTAGGAATGGATGTGTAAAAATTAAAAATATTATGCTAATAGTATATTAGATTTTGGATTTAAAAAAATTGTAATATGCTATAAATAATCTTGAGCTTCAAAAAAAATATACGTACAAGAAACTTTTTAAAAAGTTTTAATATATACATATTCACTTTACACAAGCACACAGAACACACAGATATCATAATAAAAAATATAATTTTTCTTAGTTATGCACAAAAATAAAATTATTTTTGTATATTGTATAACTTACTATCACAAAAAGCAAAACATGTTTCTAAATTATCTGTCGCGATATTTCTTACATAATAACAAAGAGATAATATTATGAACAATGCAACTCTCATTTTTAATATTGCTTTTTTATTTTTACTAAAATAATAAATAACTAAGTAAATTATTAAATTTATGCATAATTATTAAAATTTATTAAATATATAAATTTTAATAATATAAACTAAAATTTTAAAAAGATAAATTAAAATATTTTTTAGTAAATTCTTTTAACTAAGGTCAACTCAAAAAAATACTGATATCGAATAATTTGAACAATAACTCGTCTACGTAAATTGGTTGATAATTATTATCTGCCTCTTTAATACTTTGTTATTTCAGTATTATTTGTTCAACAATGTATCTATAAAGAGCTACTTGTTTCCTTTAAAGAGATTAAGCAGTTATTTTTATATTTAGAAACAATATCTATAAAACAATTTCTATAATTAAATTATAGAATACAGAATGTTGATCGAGAAGCACATTTTTTTCTAATATTCATTACTTTTATATAAATTAAAACATTTACAAAAGTTATATTATATATATACACATGGCCTCTTATACTAAATATATTTTATACATATTTGATGAGAAAGCCATTCGACTAACCCCGGTTAGAGCAATTAATGTTTCCCCTTTCTTAACCGATTGACGCGGCTGATCTTTCTTTTCCTGCTGGCGATTTGGCTCTATTCCGAGCCAGTCAGTGTCGTTCTAATGTCTTCTCCGCTACCACACGACTGACTTTGAATCACCGCAACGCCTCCTTACATCGTCGACACTTGATCACCGCTGCTCCAATCACCGCACTGCGCTTCTTCCCCACTCTTTCTTTGATTACACACCGTGCCAACGCACAGGAAAGCGATTTCCCGCCAATTCATACCAAGTGACGCCGCTCGGTGAATGCGGGACACTCACAGCTACATCGGACCGAAGCGACGCCGCGCCAAACGCAAAAAAGACGTTTTCCGCCGCAGCAACGCCGTTCTAATCATCCTAAGGGGAAATTCCGAACCCCCTTTCCTCAATATGCGTCGCTTCGATTCACTTACTCAAGGTGAGTCACCCTCACCGATCCGAACCTGCAGGACACGTCAATGAGAGGGGTATCAATAACAGCGCACGTCGTATTATAGTATATTCTTTCGGCATCATCCTGTTATTAACTAAAATAAAAGGTGTAAAAATTTTTTTCTAATATTCCAGGTGATGTTACATATTTTTTACTTTTTTCAAGTAAATCTAAATCTCCGTTTAAAACTAAATAGAAGACGCTGAGGTAAAAGAGTTTTTGAGAGAAACAGATTCAAAATTCACGAGTTTTTTTACTATTTTTACTACCAAATAAAGAATTTTCATAATTCGGTCCTAAACAGAAAGAACTTTAAGATCAGAGTAAATTTAAAGTGAAACCAATTATGCAAGTTTTATATTTTTAATAAAGTGTACACAAATATTATAATATTATTAAATCCTGGAAAGTCAGAAAAAAAATTCTCAACATTTTTTTCAGTGAAAACATATTAATAATTCGTGTCAAAACATTAAACTTTACATATATTTAACATACTGAAAATGATATATTACTAAAAAATTACTTTAATCACATATCATTAGATCTTATATATTTTTATTTAATACAAATGGAATATTCAAATATGATTTTATGGAAATAAAATATAATCTATTAGAAGGTAGTTCATCGATTTTGTAATAAGAATGATCGTCATAGTCCCTGCTCGGGATGTATATAACTAAATAGATTTAGTTAAGTCAAGATGTCAATTGTCAGTTATCTCTGAAAGGATGGTTTAGAACGTCAGTAGCATGTTCGTCTTCTTGATTGCTGCGGTATTCGTCTCCCCGCTATTTCAGCCCAGATACCTTTAGTTAGTAGGATTAATTGCGGAGAGAGTGTTATGTTCAGGAATTTAAAAAATAAAGTGATTATAGAATACAATTTATATTATTATTTTCTACTATGGAGTCATTATAAGGAGAGCTTGGTTCGTATGGTATTTGATACTCGCACCGTACAATAGCTTAAACAAACAATCTGTTATAAATGATCAACTAGAACATAGCTATCGGAAGTTCTAATTATGTACTAAACAAACTTAACCTAGGTGTTTGTAACGCAAATTTAATCTTTATACGCTCAGCGTAAACTTAACCTACATAACATGAGGTTCTAATCAAATTTACCCAAAGAAAGTCGTATTTAGACACGATAATGCACTCGTGCGCTATGGTGGAAGTCTCCTGGTGTAGCAGCATTGTCTGCAGGTAGATCTAGCATAACACAAACCGTTGATACCAGACGAACTTGGTACAACAAGGATTGAGATTGGGGAATGACGGAGTGCAGCGAACATCGTCACCCTAGGTCGAATTCGGCGCAAGAAAAACTGTCGACCAGGATTAGAATGTAGTGCCATAAAAACCTTCACCAAGGGAGAGGAATGGGCTCAATCAAAACTGCCACCTAAGGAATAGGAGGAGTGGTCATTTTCTAAGGTTAATCATAGCGAAACAATGATGATCGCGGTATAGGCGCGCTGATATTTTCACAGGAGAAGGGCTTGCGTATAATTTTCAGTGCGCAACCAAGAGCGGAAACCGGGTTATTGAGGTTACAATCAGAGTCAAGGTGAAACTTGCGCAGGTTACAAGAGTCCAAAGTGGGAATAGCACGTAGACTAGGGAGGGAGGAAGCACTAGCGCTGACCGTATGTCCTGAATATATATAATGGCTTGAGTTTCTGCAACAGCCGTTTCTGCAATAGCCGTTAGAAAGAAATAAATAAAAAATACACATTACTGTAGACGGATGTTTATATGAACTAATTACTTACATTTATTCACTACAATATCTGTACACTTTTTATAATATATAATTATTTGTAAAGTATATATAATTTTCAATTTTAAATTTTTTTATTAAACATTATTTACCTAATGATAGCGTTGAATAAAGATAAAAAAATGAACTAGATCGAGGATTGTAGAAGAAGTCAATCATAATTATCCAGTTCCCGATCTTAATCTTAATTAATAAAAGATTAGTGATAATAAATGGTATGAAGTAGTTTCCATCATCAAACGGTTTATTATGTGTAACTTGGTTAGTATATACTTACTATGCTTCTAAGTGTTACGACTCCGTTTCACTGAAACTATCAAAAATAAGGGAGAAAGGCAAAAAATTTTGTTTCTTTCTCTTTTTCTCCAATAAGGAAAATTTTAAAAGATCTAAAATTAACATTTAGGCCTGGAATGACTGTGTAAGAGGTCATAACCCTGCCATGTTTATGATTGAGCTTGCACTTTTGAGTAGCCAGTGGTCTACACACACACACACGCGTACATCAATACCTTCAATTGCGCGCCTGCACCCATAAGCAGCCGAATGATATACGCATACACACACAACGAAACCTTCAATTACGTGCTTGCACTTTTAAATAGTAGCACGCCCACACATGCATACATACATCTTCAACTACGTAATTACATTAACAAAGAAAAATATAATTTCCTATAAATTATTTTAGTTTTATTACATAAATAATTAAAGAAAAATTTAAATAATAAAAAAAGAAAATATATATAATTATATAATTATAAACGTAATAAATTTAAAACAAAATTATAAAACAAATCTAATATTAAGTAAAACATTAATACACTAAATCAAATTGAATTACTCGAATATTATAAAGCGAATATAAGCAATATTATAAGTCTTAATGAAATTCGGCAATCATTATCATTATTTTGACTAAATGTTTTTCTTATATTTATATAACATTATAAAAAAATACAAAAAAATTAAGTAAATAATTAATATTTAAAAAAAGCAAATTTTAATAACGTTTTGATATGATTAAAGGAACTAATAGTAATAATATAAAAAAAAAAATAATAGTAATAATAATATATAAAATAATTATTATAACTAAGAATAGCGACTACAAATATGATAACAAATTACATATCACCACGAATTATTATTAATTTAACTAATATATTAAAAACAGGCTAAATATAAATAAATTTACAAAATAGAAACTGTACAACTTTGAAAAAGACACTTGCCAATCGAATTTTATAAACAGTTAAAAAAATAAATAAAAATAAAAATTAAATAAATTTATTAAAAAAAATTAAATTTATTTAATTTTAATTTAAATTATTATTAAATCCACTTTTTATTTGGTTCTTATAGTTTTAAGGTCAGTTATTTTTTGTAATAATAATATTAGTTTATAATATCAGTATAGCAGAATTACCTGATGAATTAACATCATTTTTACAAATTTATGATATAATTTTAGTATAAATTTAATAATTATATTAAATATAACCTTCAATAGTTATTGGCTTGTGAATTCCTTTAATATTATAGTTTGTTCTGTTACTTGAGTAATAGAAGGTTACTACATAAATAATTAAGAAATTTCTAATTACTAAGATAGTTTAATTTCTTTTCGAAGTTTTATTAAAAAATATACTAGAACATGTGTTTTAATTCAATATATTTATATCAATTAACTCTCTCGTAGGTGATATAAGTTTCATTTTATCACATTATACTAACTGCTTCTGAAGTCAAATTATTGATTGCATTATAAGTGTGTAATAATGACTTTTATCCGAACACAATACTTTGAATAGTATTTATAGAAAAATTGAGAAAATAATGAAATAACATCGTTAATTATTATTGATTTGATATTATTTTATTATAGGGGATTCAGACATTCAATAGAATAGTTGAAAACAGATCCAATAACCAAAACATTATTTAGTATACATATATATATACGAGGATATCTCCAGACAGTTTAGGACCGTAGCCCATCTCTGGCCAGTATACTTAATTCTATATGCCTATAAGGGGCTTTCACGTCTTGGTCGTAACGTAATTATAGAACTTGATGCAATTGTTTAGAGTTAATAAAATTACTTTTGTATTGCAGCACCAAAATTTTGTAGATATATGAATTTGCATTTATTGCAGAGACAATGTGTTATTGAAATAATATATACAATAATAGTATTGAATAAATCAATGTAATTGATTAAAATAATCATTCCTTAAAATTAGTTACATTATTCTTACATATAAAAAAGTATTTATTTATTTGAATATTTTATTAAGTACAGTATTATCGTTTTAGAATGATTATGTGATAAAAGTAAAAAAATAATGTTAAAATTTATAGACTATAAAAACTGATCATATTCAGAAATAGTTAATTGAGAAAATAACAAAAATTTGTATATTGATTAGTTTTCATTATAATAAATTTATTCTTCTCAACTTTTAAAGATAACGTGTCTACATTTTTATTCAAGAAGAATGAAAAAATCTACGATAAGAATTTCATTTTGAGTTTTCATATTATAAATTTAAATCCAAATAAAATTTATTAAATATTATAGAATTATGCATGTATACACACACATACGGAAGTATAACTTTGTAGATAAGTTATTTCATTATAAAATCTTTATTCTTCTATTTTCTGTTTACCTTTTTTTCTATTAACATCATTTTGTCCTGAAGAATTATATTTTAAATATATAAAATAATATAATCTAATATTTACAATATCTTTGCGTACTTTTAAGTTTATCCAAAAAATTTTTGCACTTTTTCCTAAACCATTCCAAGTAGTATTTTTATATTTT